>OX419755.1:63475739-64748533 GCA_948567375.1 Lunularia cruciata | reverse complement strand
ACTAGTGCACCTCCACTAGCTCCACCAACACTACTCAAGCTAGAACGTGTGAGTACAGGCGATCCATTCCTAGCAACCAAGCTTGAAGTAATAGAGACATAGTTTGGAGACAAATATTATCTCCATAACTCAATCTACTCCAAATGAGTTCTCCTCAATTCATGGTAGTCATCCATTGGTGGACCCTCCAAATGTTGAAACAACCCCTTCCATGCCATGAAGGGTGTAAACAAAGTCAAGTTCCGCATCTACTACAGATCACACCAACTATCAAACTCCTAGATGAAGTCATCCAACTCAATCGTACCCATTATACCAGAGTAATGCCTAGGGCCTTTGGAGGCCCCATAAATCTTGTCCATGTCCCACAACAATAGTGCGACACACCAAGTGCACTCTCAAATGAATTAGCTCTTGTGTTAAACTCCAACTTAGAGTCAATCTCCTCCCTCACTAGGACATGAGATACAGGCTTATACCGAGTGCCACTCTAAGTAAACCCACTGTGTATTGTAGGGATAACTCCTATGGAATCCCCAACAAACTCCATTGTGACAAAGTAAGTGCAACTACAATCGCAAATTAGAACCACCAACCGCAACTGCAAATTGCAACCACAAACTACAAGTACTCCACCAAGTGCCAACACCAATTGAGCACCACCAAGTGCCAATACCCACAGAACACCACCCACTAATATAACTCTAATTGAGATAACTACACTAGGGGAAAAGGTAACTTGTAACCTACCATCACAACACGCACTCTCACGGTCTACAGGTCATCACTCTAGCCTCACTATCAAGAGCACACTAGAGCACCAACGCACCAAATTTAGGGTACCTCACACAAACATGGTGCACAAATAGGAAGCAAAGAATAGAGGGGGTCCAATCACAAGAAATCTAAACAAAAACCCTCCATCGCATAAAGCAACATGGGATTGACTCTGCCACCATTTGGCATTTGACATAAGAGAAGTTTGTATCTACGTCCTAAGCTATCGGGATCACCAAGAATACAATCAAATTGCCTCTCCTAGCCAAGGCTACAAGTGTATAGATAACAACGGTACAGACACTAGAACAACAAGTAAAGGGGGACCAATTGGCTAGGATACCAATCTAGGAACAAGAGATCTAGGGGTCAAACCTTGTTGCACACAATCTTGCAAGATGGGCAGATTTGCCAAACAATGACCAAGATCTACTCTAAACTAGCTAGCCTCATGCAAGCAATCTGGCCCTTCTAGGCCCTCATAGCCCACAACCCTCTAAGCCTCTAGATGCCAAATGAGGCCTTTTTTCTTGCCATTTTGAATCCTCTCCAAATCTGGCCAAAATCTAATGTAAACTCTAGCAAAATCCTCACATAAAATCTGACATAAACCTTAAAGTTAGCTAGCCACCAAATCCTCCGCTAACTCTAGCAAAATCTTGACATAAAATCTAATGTTAAATCTGACATAAACCTTAAAGTTTGCTGGCTGCCAAATCCTTGGCTAACTCTTCACTCAAGCCAACTTGAAAAAACAAGTGTCTCCAATCATAAATTCACAAGAATGGGTTCTCAACTCCACCTTCAATTTCACTTTCTGAGCCCAACTCGCAACAAATTGGTCTTGCTTTCACCTTCTAAGCTCAAAATCACAACCATTACTCAAAAATTGCTTCTTTTTGCTCAAAATTTGGCCAATGCTTCTATCTCACTGCTCATCATCTATCAATTGAACGAGCTTTTGCATACTAGGGAAAACCTGAGCCCCAATTGAGCTACCAACAATCAGCGAGTCTTGGAGATATCACCAACACTCTCAATTCTTGCAGCAAATTTCCCCATGACGTCACTTCTCTGATTTAATCACATTGTTTACAACTTTTGAATCAACTTAACTCAAATCAGTACTTGGTCTATCACTCTATAAACTGCCAACAATTGGGCATTGATTACAGTTCAGCCACACCCAC
Organism: Lunularia cruciata; assembly: GCA_948567375.1. Classification (NCBI taxonomy): domain Eukaryota; kingdom Viridiplantae; phylum Streptophyta; class Marchantiopsida; order Lunulariales; family Lunulariaceae; genus Lunularia; species Lunularia cruciata. Next base: position 64,746,566 of record OX419755.1, on the reverse strand, counting down.
TCTAGCTAAGAGAATCCAGGTGACGCTCACCAGCCTCTGTCCACCATAGCCACAGGCTCAACATTAGAGAAGTGAGCTCTCTAGAGCTGCACTTCAAAAGTATATCCCTGGACTCAAGCTAGGTCAGGAACCCTAACGGTCCCACTGATGGCACACTTGATGGTGCAAACGGTGCAAAGTGATGGTGTGCCCCACCATGAAGTCAATACTGTGAGCCGGCCTGTCTCTCACTCAAGATGAACCTATGATGGCTATTATGGTAGCGCACCATGGACTAAGAAGGCAAGGAACCCCAACTCCATCATACTCCTCCAAGGCTAACACACCAAGACTCAAGACATTGCTCACTAGAGAACTCAATGAGAGAGAGATAGTTGCAAATGAAAGGATGATGAGTACCTCCTCACCCCTTGTTTATATACTTGTGAAATAGTTACGTACCAAAGTTACTAATTACCGCAGTAACTCAAGTTACTAGACTAAAAGCCAAGTAAAGTCAAAAAGTAGAAAGGAATATCCATTCACATGGGCACATTCCCCTAAGCATGTGGTCTTATCTTGACCCAACCACTAAGTCAAGGATTCCTTCACATGGGCTATCCTTGGACTAAAGAAGAATCCAAAACAAAAAGGCTTGCAAGCCCAAGAGTTCTCAATTCTTTCCTCAACCCTATTTAGTAACCCTTCACTCTTATCATTGATCATCAACCACTAAAATGGTTGATAGAGTCCAACAAGCTTTTAGGGAAGATTGCACAACGGACTATGATTTTGAGTATGATTTCACTATTACTCATAGACCTAGAGTGGTGAACCATGATGCATATGGGTTTAGTAGAACCCATATGCATGTCCATGTCCCAACCAGTAGGATCATACTAGAGCATGTTGGCATGGTGAGGCAGATGAGGAGATGGTGTTAGGTTGGCATGCATCTAGCTTTCTATGTATATTTTTTGAGGCCTTGGTGGTATCTCTCTCAACACATACAAGAGTTGTTGAGGCCACATATCTAGAAGGTAGAGATATTGTTATATGTCAACAAGACATTGATGATGATGTCTAAGTGCTGGATTATCTTTACATTGGTGTTGTGGGTGGTATAGTTGGTGCCAAGGAGAGATACCATATTATTCAACAAGCTAAGCAGTTTAGATTGGAGGGTAGACACCTTCTTTGTATATGGGAGAATGGTAAAGTGCAAGTTGTAGCACTTCCATCTCAAAATTTCATAGTTGGTACATCATGCACATGAAGATCTAGGTCATTTTGGAGTAAATCATATATTTAGCTTACTCTAGAGTCACTATTAGTGGCACGGTATGCAAACCAATGTACATCAATTTGTTACTAGATGTATGGTTTGGGATCAAGTTAGAGCATCATTTAATGCTCCTATGCAATAGTTACATCCATTACCTATCATGGGATTGGGTTACCATTGGATTTTGGACTTTGTTGGACCTTTATTGTTCACTATGAGATATCATTGGTATGTTTTGGTTATGGTGGAGCACTTCTCCAAGTTGATTGAGTTGGTGGCACTTCTTGACAAGTCCAGTGAAGAGACAACGTACTCATTCTTGGATTGGGTTCTTAGTCATTGTGGTACCCACATTTTTTGTTTTGGAATAGTATTTAGGAAAATGTGAAGAAGAAGTATGTGAATAGAGCCTAAAGAGGGCTAAACCGGGAAGAAATAAGAAGAAGTAGAGGTTCAGCAAACGCAAAAGCCGACGACCAATGCCGGAAAGCCGAGTCCCAAGGTTTCCCTAATTGAACGAGGAAGTGAGAAGAAGAAAGGAGAGGAAAGCGTGGCACAACCCCGGACTGCCAAGGGGAAGAATTTTACAACTGCATTTGAAGTGGGGCTGTAACACCCATTTGTGCATGTGTGTGTTATTGTGATATTTAGCTTGGTATTACAAGTACTTAAGATATATTATTTATATAGAGATAAAGGATGGTTCTATATTAGTCATGTTTAGCTAGTCATAGCTAAGATAGAGTTAGTCATAGCTAAGATAGAGCGGACTTTACTTTAGAGGAAGTAGAAAAGATGAGCACCACTATTTTGGATTTTAGTGTGTTGACTTGGTATTATTCCTAGGTGTTTGGCTTTGAGTAAAGAGTTGAGAACTCTTGGGCCCGCAAACCTTTTTGTTTTGGATTCTTCTTTAGTCCAAGGATAGCCCATGTGAAGGAATACTTGACTCAGTGGTTGGGTCAAGATAAGACCACATGCTTAGGGGAATATGCCCATATGAATGGATATTCCTTTCTACTTTTTGACTTTACTTGACTTTTAGTCCAGTAACTTGAGTTACTATGGTAATTAGTAACTTTGGTACGTAACTATTTCACAAGTATATAAACAAGGGGTGAGGAGGTACTCATCATCCTTTCATTTGCAACTATCTCTCTCATTGAGTTCTCTAGTGAGCAATGTCTTGAGTCTTGGAGTGTTAGCCTTGGAGGAGTATGATGGAGTTCGGGTTCTTTGCCTTCTTAGTCCATGGTGCGCTACCATAATAGCCATCAGAGGTTCATCCTGAGTGAGAGACAGGCCAGCTCACAGGGCCCAATAAAGTTACTCTGGAAGAAGGAGAAAGTTCAAAAGAAGAAACTTTGAACATGCAAAGATCGCAACTTTTGGGCAAGGTGCAAGAAGTGGAGTGGTCGGAACCCGAAGGCCGAGCCAATGAAGCAAAGTGCAAAGGAGTGGACTATTTGTTTAAGGTATTATGTCCATTTTTTATGATGCTCTAGTAGAAGAAGATGGAAATGGTAAGTGCCAATCTCAAGGTGCCAGACAAGTTGGCAGTAGTAAAGACCTAGAGTGCGGAAACCTTGTTGTTGCAAAGTAAGTTAACAAGGGTGGAGATGGAAGTCAAAGAACTTTGGGTTGAGGAGGTTCTTTGGAGTAAGCACTTTGAAGTGACCAGGGAGGAATTAGTAAAGAGTCACGAGGAGTCAAAAGAGAGGACTATGTTGGTTGCAGTGTTGAAAGGAAAACTTGCAAATGCACGTGTAGAGTTAATTCACTCGAAAGCAATTGCAGTAGTAATGGAGCAGGAGTTGGAGAGTCTCAAGAAGAAGGCAGTAGAGAAAGATCAAGCCTGGCAGTGCAAGTTAGCGGAGCACAATAGAGAAGAAGACCGGTTGTGAGAATTGGTGCGAGTAGCAGAGGAGCAAATCTTTGTGAATCAGAGGGAGAAGGAAGCATTGAAGGCCAAATTTGAAGATGAACTCCAAATGTATCGTAGTGAATTGGAGGAAGAGAAGAAGAAGGAGAAGCTAAGGGTCATAGAAGAAGTTGATGAGGTAGGCAGAGTCTTCAATGAAATCAAGGCAATGCTGAGCATAGAAATTGAAGGTAAACTTGAGGAGGCGGGATTGCACGAGTTGAAGGTGTTGGTGCAAGAGACACGCAAGAGAAAAGCAAAGGATACAGAGTTGAATGATTTATTAATTCAGCTGAGAGATCGTGTAGATAGGAAAATGTTAGAAGTGGGAGACAATGTGTGTCGCAAACTAGATCTGATTAGAACAGAACTAGATAAACTTCGTAGGGAGGTGCATGACATACAAAGACCCGATGTTGTAGAGGTAGGAATTCAAGTGTCTTCGGACTTGTCATTTGATATATTAGAGAAAAGTGGGTTGTGAGATAAGGAGATTGGAAGATTGCCCATATCCTCAATTATAGTTTGTAGTGAAGAAATTGTGGAAATAGAAGAGTTAGGAGTAGAATTAGATAGACCCAAGGATGGTGGAAATATTGAGGGATCATCGGGTTTGAAAGCCGATGACGAGGTAGACATTGGATGGGGGTAGAAACAGATTTGAGATTTGAAGAGGCAGATATGAAGAGGTGTATTGTCATTTCAGATCTGCAGGTAAGAAGAGTTGTTGTAGAATGGTATTTTTGTTAGAACTGTCATTTGCTTCACTATTTAAGAGTGGCATTTGCAGTATTATGTTGTTCAATATTCATATTTCTCAAGATAGATAAAGTGAAGTGTTGTTTTCAGTGCTCGTCTCTTGAGCTTAATTCTGAGTGTCAACTTTTTGTGTGTGTTTGTGAGTATATGGAGAAATTCAAAGTGAAAATCAGTGTGCTTGTTGGATGTTGAATTCCGCAGCCTTGATCTTTCTGTGTGTTTGATATTGAATGAAGTGCAATCAGAGCAATGCCTTGACAGATCTGAGAGGAATTGTAGTGTTGGTAGCATTCTGCATTTGTGAGTGCAGCGCAAAGTTGATGTGAAGCAATTTTGATCAAGGAAGTTGTGTCTTCAGTGGAGGGGTGGGACACAATTCTGAGGCAAAGTCGTTTTTGCAATGAAGTATTGTCTTTAAGAGAATCTGAATCATCACAATCCAGATTTGTTTGGACAAAATTTGCTATGTTGTGATTAAGGAGTATGTATTCGTGACAAGTTGTCAAGATGTGAACTTGTTACTCTCTTCTAGGTGTGGTTTCTACCTGAGAGATTAAAGACGCAACCATGAAGAACTGAAATTGTTACTTTGCTTTGTGTATGACCAATTCTGAATCGTATCTTTGTGGGAACAAACTTTACTTACCTGATTACCGCAAAAGTGATATTTGTTGGGATTTCATAGTCATTTTGGTGCACCAACTAAAGTTTTGACTGATCAAGGTGTAAAGTTCTTGGGGGAGTTTCAGGCCTTGTGTGATAAGTCCTTGATTGATCATCATACTACTTCCCTAGATCAACTTGAAGTAGATGGCTTGGTAGAGAGAGGGGTTCAGATGGTGAATAGAGGATTGCATAAGTATGGTTTGAAGAGAGACCACCTAAGAGATTGGGATCTCCAATTACCTTGATTGGCTATGGGCTATTGTTTCAGTCAGCAAGCCTCCTTCCCTCTTTAATTTCTACTCTATGGATGAGATCTAGATTTACTTGCAGCCATTCATTGTGATGTTATTGTAGTTTTGGACTTGGATGATCCAAATGTATGGGTGAGAGCATGTTCTCAACAAGTAGAGATCTATCAAAGACTGATGCTAATGGCCTTTTAGATCTTAACAATTGCTCAACCTAGGGATACCTTACACTATGCTATTATTCAAGGTTATAAGTCCTCAATCCATCAATTTCTTCTAGGTGACTATGTATGTCTACAATATAATGAACCAATGACAGTTGATGGTACTACAAGCCACACTATCTTGAGAGTGTGTGAGGTTTTGCCGACCTGAGTCCTAGTGTTGGAAGGATGTGATATTTTTGTTTGGAAGGTTCATGTGCACAATTGTGCACCATGCTAAACATTGATGGCACTATGGACTCAAGCTTGGCAGTTCTACATCCAAGTTTGCGATGTATGTTATGTGGCTCTTTTGGTGGAGTTTCTACTATGTTGGTGTGTGATTGTTGTTTGAGAGGATGGCATATGGTATGTTTGACTCCTCCCCTCATGGTGTTTCCTTAAGGATAGTGATTATGTCCTAGATGTACTTGACCTATAGCTTGTTCATCCTTTATGTGGTATAGATTACAATAGGGCTCAATAGCACCTGGCCTCTTGATCTTTGCCCACCATAGGGCATATCACATACTTGGAGTAGATGGCTATCTAGAGTTAAAGGGACCTAATCACCAACTAGAGGAGCAATTATAGCACATTAGAGTTCATATATGAATTATATGTGAGTTGCACTTCATATTGTATAATCTTGATAGAAATGTATATTGTGTAGTGATGTATATATACACAATAACTATCATGACATTTGTAGCACTGAAGCTAGCTTGCTCGGACGCTAGAGTGGTAGTGTTAGCAATCATAGGTATTTTGGTAGTTACTCATGGACTAGTTTTTGGTGGTCTGAGTTCATATTAGGGCTGCTGATCACATGGTGGGACCCATTGTCACTTGCAACATCCACACCATCAAATGTGCTATCAATGGCACCATTAGGGCTAGAGACCTAGGTCAAGTAAAGGGGTATACCTTCAAAGTGCAGCTCTAGAGAGCTCACTTCTCATATGTTAAGCCTTTGAGTTCTTGGCTATGGTGGATAGAGACTAGCAAGCATCACCTAGAGTCTCTTAGCTAGAGTGGGTGTGGCTTGACTGTAATCTGTGCGCAATTGTTAGAAAATTGTTGAGTGAAGGATCAAGTAAAGATCTAATTTGAGTGGAAGAATGAATTGATTATTGTGACACTTTAGAGTTCATGTATGACTTATGTGTGAGTTGTGCTTCTATAGTGTATGATGTTGACAACAATATGATTTTATAGCAATGTATATATGCATGGAAACTTCTCCAAGGTTGCCTAATCCCTAATGGCATTACTTGGCAAGGAAAGAAGGAAGAAAGAAGTGGATGTAGGGAACCACACAAGACTTGAAACATGTATTACTACATGCACCAATCTTGAAATGGTATGACCACACATGTCCAATCAAGTTGGCTATAAATGTATCAAGAATTCCAATAGAAGTAGTCCTATAATATGGAATGGAGTGACAGATGGCACCTAGTTGGATATTTCTCTCAAAAATTGTTACTAACGGAGTGCAACTATCATACCACCAAATGAAAAGAGTTTGTTATTGTCCTTGTGACCAAGCATTGGAAGCACTATCTATGCATTATGAACTATTATGCATATGGTGAGAAGGTATTTGTACTGGAGATAGACCACAAACCACTAGTCTACTTCAAGTTACAAAAGATCTATCACGTAGATAGATTTGTTGGGTAGAATGTAGACAACGGTTCAACATGACAATCCCATATGTGGAGTCTAAGAAGCACCTTGCAAATTCATTCACCTAGATGCTTATGGTGAACTATGAGCCGGCCTGTCTCTCACTCAAGATGAACCTCTTATGGCTATTATGGTAGCGCACCATGGACTAAGAAGGCAAAGAACCCCAAATCCATCATACTCTTCCAAGGCTAACACTCCAAGACTCAAGACATTGCTCACTAGAGAACTCAATTAGAGATAGATAGTTGCAAATGAAAGGATGATTAGTACCTCCTCATCCCTTGTTTATATACTTGTGAAATAGTTACGCACTAAAGTTACTATTTACCAAAGTAACTCAAGTTACTAGGCTAAAGTCAATTAAAGTCAAAAAGTATAAAGGAATATCTATCCACATAGGCATATTCTACTAAGCATGTAATCTTATCTTGACCCAACAAATGAGTCAAGGATTCCTTCACATGGGCTATCCTTGGACTATAGAAGAATCCAAAACAAAAAGGCTTGCAAATAGTGGTGCTCATCTTTTCTACTTCCTCTAAATTAAGGTCCCCTCAATCTTAGCTATGACTAACTTTAGCTAATCATAACTAATGTAGAACCATCCTTTATCTATATAAATAATATCTCTCAAGTACTTGTTATACTAAGCTAAATATCACAATACCACACACATGCACAAATGGGTGTTATAGAACAATCTTATTGTAGAGGTCAAGATGAACCAAAATTTCTAGCCAATGATTCTTATTGCTACAATGATTGACCCATAGATTGTAGGACCTCAATCATCCAAAGGCATAACCAATATCCATGGATTCACCTTTCATGATGGCAAGTTATGGATCCCAGATACTCCAAATGTAAGAACCATCATTCTAGCAAAATGTCATGATTTTTCCTTTGCAAGTCATATTGGAGTGTACAAGACCTTAAATGCAATCAAATGCCATTACTATTGGTCCAATATGAGCAATGACGTGATGGAGTCCATTCAAAGTTGTCTTCTCTATCAATAAATAAAGCCTTTAATTATGCTCCAAAATGTCTTCCTCAATCCTTCTCCACTCCTACACAAGGTTGGGAGCAGGTCAACATGGATCTGGTTTGTGAATTGCCCAAGACCACCTCAAGTTTTGACTCCATTATAGTCTTTGTAAATTGACTTGGCAAAATGATTCATGTGTGTCCTACAACCAAGGATGTGAGTGCACCACAAGTAGCTAAATTGTACTTAGCTTTGGTCTTTTCTCACCATGAACTATCTCAAGTGCTCATCAGCAATCAGAGCACTTAATTCACTAGTTTGGTTTGGAGAACACTCTTTGGTATCTTCAAAACCAAACTTGCTATGTCCACCGCATACCATCCACAAACCAATAGAAAAATAGAGCAAGTCTATCACACTATTGAGGAATTGAGGACATGCTCTAGAGCTTCACCTTAAGGGAGCAAGAAAGGTGAGAAACATTACTTCCACTAGTGGAATTTTCCTACAATAATTTAGTGAATGCATTTACACAAGTCACACTATTCTTCCTCATGTATGGAGAACATCTTTTCACACCTTTGAACTCGGTAAAGATCCACCTAATGGTTACAAAAGTTGATGTTGTTAGCACTTTTGTTTCTAGAACCAATAGGGTATGGGGAATGCCAAATAGGTTTCATATAGCCCAAAGTTGGCAAAAAGATATGCAGATGCACATTTTAGGCACATGGAGTTTAACATCAAGGATCACGTGTGGCTATCCACAACCAACCTTATGTTGGTTGGCCCTTGTAAGCTCAAACCTTGCTTTATTAACCTTTTTCCCATCATTTATTGAATCAGGCTAGTGGCCTATCATCTTGAGTTACCGCCACACATGAAGATCCATCTAGTGCTCCATGTTCTTTTGCTACACACATATGCATCCCAACCTCCTCAATTTTCCTTCCGTACAAGAAGCTCAACCTTGTCCAACACTCATTGATGGCACAAAGGCATACAAAGTCATGTGCATTCTCTAGAAATACATCTGGAGTACCCACCATTCATGTGCGGAATATCTCATACATTGGAAAGAGTACCCATTGTATGAGGCAACATGGGAGCCTATAGCTAACTTGACCAATGCACCAATATAAGTGTAATCTTTTGAGCAACAACTTTGCAACAAGGATGATGCATCTTAAATGTGGAGAGTTTTGTACTACCATTAGCTAGACAAATTATCTAGAGGTGGAAATTGGCTAAGTAATATCTTTGGGAATGTTATATGATTGTCTAAGTAGATTAGATAGAGGTGTTGCCAAAAGAGAACTTCCACTAAAAGGGTAAAGGCTAAAACCACACCAATTTTGGAGGATATAGTTTGAGTCATGTTTGCATTCACACTTTGCTTAGAGACTTTGGATTTATGAGTTCTGTAACACCCATTTGTGCATATGTGTGGTATTGTGATATTTAGCTTGGTATTACAAGTACTTAAAAGATATTATTTATATAGAGATAAAGGATGGTTCTATATTAGTCATGGTTAGCTAAAGTTAGTCATAGCTAAGATAGAGGGGACCTTACTTTAGAGGAAGTAGAAAAGATGAGCACTACTATTTTGGATTTTAGTATGTTGACTTGGTATTATTCCTATATGTTTGGCTTTGAGGAAAGAGTTGAGAACTCTTGGGCCCACAAGCCTTTTTGTTTTGGATTCTTCTTTAGTCCAAGGATAGCCCATGTGAAGGAATACTTGACTTAGTGGTTGGGTCAAGATAAGACCACATGCTTAGGGGAATATGCCCATGTGAATGGATATTCCTTTCTACTTTTTGACTTTACTTGACTTTTAGCCTAGTAACTTGAGTTACTACGGTAATAAGTAACTTTGGTGCGTAACTATTTCACAAGTATATAAACAAGGGGTGAGGAGGTACTCATCATCCTTTCATTTGCAACTATCTCTCTCTCATTGAGTTCTCTAGTGAGCAATGTCTTGAGTCTTGGAGTGTTAGCCTTGGAGGAGTATGATGGAGTTGGGGTTCCTTGCCTTCTTAGTCCATGGTGCACTACCATAATAGCCATCAGAGGTTCATCCTGAGTGAGAGTCAAGCCAGCTCACATTTTTGGTTTTGTTGTCGGGGCCTCTCTAGAAGGCAAGATAATGTTCCGCGTCCAATTCTACATTAGGCAGAAGGAGGCTATGAGAGCTCACTTGGAGAGAACATTAGGAGAGGAGAGGGCTGAACTTATGTTAGAGAACCAAGATCTATTCGTATACCTTGTAGTTCATTATGATGTTTTTGAGGTGATTTTGTACATCTTGTACACATGAGAGGAATTGGAAAGATTGTGTGAGGTGGATTGCAAATTTTGGGGATTAAGGTGATTTTGGGCAAAATCTCAAGTTTGAGATCTGGACTTGAAGTTTCTACACATGATAGCTTGGGTTATCCTTCAGTTAGCACACTTGAAATTATTGTGAGAGCTACTATGCGCATTGGGCTAGAAATTTTGAAAGTTGATAGGGTAAAGTGCTCCTGCAATTGCATGCTCTCTGGAAAATTGTACATAGTTTGCCATTTCTTCAATTTTCAGTGAATTGCCATGAAAATTTCCAAGAAAATTAAGTGCATTGTATCCTACCTGCTGCCACAAAAAATTAGAGAGAGATAGTTCTTGCGCAAGGAGTTATGAGTTTTTGAAGTGAGGGGGGTGGTTTTCAGACCAAATCTGAAATATGTGTGCTGAATAGAAAGGTGTCTAGGCCAAACAGCTCAATGAAAAGATCTGCAAGTTTTCAGGGAGGGACTCCCTAGAGTTGTGATCAAGTGGAAAAAGTTTCAGTGGACTGTCACGTACTAGTTGGGAGATTTGAGTGACATTGTGAGGAAGGGTCAATTCTGCAGAGTGGAGATCTCATGCATGAGGAGTTTGAGAGCAACAAAAAGCATGTCTGAGTGTTTAGATTCATCTTGGGAACATGGAGTGTCATCAAGAGTGGAAATTGAGATTATGCAAGGTTCCCCAAGGGTTTGAGGTGATTTTAGGGGTGGATTTGAGGAAAAGAGAGTTTACAATAGAATTTGAAGAGAGTGTTGAGAGGATCCAAAAACCTACACCACTTGGAGGAAAGAGTGAGTCTAAGTGCTTTCTATGTGGAGAGAAGGGACATAAGGCAAGTTCATGTCCATTGATCTTTGAGAGCAAGAGATTGAGGGAAAGAAGAGGCTTATTTGACTTGGGTTTGCATGTTGGACCTTCTTCACCAAGATTAGGAGGGAGAAGATCTAAGACCAAGGAGTGGTGTGAGTTTTGTGGAGTGGAAGGACTTCCAAAAGGACATGAGTGTAGTGGAGTAAAAGCACTTTTGGAGACTTTGGTGAAGGATCTTGGAGAGATTCTTAGTACAGCTACAAAAATACTACCACCTTCATCAGCTAGTTCTCAAGATTAGTGATGGAGATAATCTTTCAACTTATGGATAAACTATCCATGAGAGTTAGATTAATATGCACTCTAGGATTTGATGTTGCTATAGAAATCTTGGAGAAACTTGAACCTTTTGTGTTCCCTAGAGTGGATTATTCTTAGATGGTGTTAATCATGTATATATTCTATTAGTAATAGAGTGAGAGAAAAGAAAAAAAAAAGAAAAAAAATTGAGAGAAAAGAAAGATAGTGAGGGGTTAAGATGTGGAAACTTCTGGATTTCTTTGTCAAGGATGGAGAAGATGTGGAGGCCTTTGTGAGAGACTTCAAGAGAGCTTGCATAGGAAACAATGAGAGGAGGAAGAATGAGTGGGCTTCATTATTACCAGATTTCGTTGAGGATGCATCACTTACATGGTATGAGTCAGAATACCAAAAGAGAGAGAGAGGAGAGATGAGGAAGAGGAGTCTTGGGAGACTTTGACTTCAGCACTCATTGAGAACTTTCTTCCTGATGAGAGTTATGAGAGATTGATGAGTGAGGTTACATTTCTCAAGCAAGGAGATGGAGAGAAAGTGAGAGTCTATGTGGAAAGAGTGGAAAAGTTAGAGGCCAGATTTCGCATAATGTTGAGGAAAGGTGGGGATGATGTGGAGACTACAATGATTGGCATAGGGGCCATGCTCACCAAGAATTTTGTGGGAGGGTTGAGACCACAAATGAGAAGCAAGTTGAGATATGAGAAACCTTCTTCCAAGGTTGAAGCTATCAAGATCACAATTTGTATGGAGGAGAGTTTGGAAGGGGATGAGAGTGATTTGGTGGTGAAGGAGGTTGGACATCTTCCTCAAGGCTACAAGTTTGGTGGAACTTCTGATACTTTGGTGACAAGCATTGCACCACAAGTAGTAGTTGCTCCAATTCTTGCAACTCCTCCAAAGGATCCACTTCAAACCATCACAGAACAACTTGCGGATCTCAAGATCAATGTGGCACAACTATGGGAGAAGAGAGAGGTGGATCAAAATATAGGGAGAGGGCCTAGGAGTTATGGAAACTATCCATATAGAGGAGGTCAACCAGCCAACAATTTCAATGATAGAAATTGTTTTGGTTGTGGAGGAAGAGGCTATATCCAAAGGAATTGCCAAAATCCACTTACCATGGGGGAAGGGGTTATGAGGGAGCCAATAGAAAGAAAGAGGGTGGAAGTGAAACCTAAGTGGCTCCTAATCCAAACAAAGGTAAGGGGATAGCATCCATAGATGTGGTTGAGAGCAAGTATGAGAAGGGGGAGTGCTCAAACTCCAAGAGTCTTAATTTGGAGCTTTTGGCACAAGAGAAGAAGAGAGCTCATTTTGCAAAGGATGTTCACTCTTCTCAAGGATTTACTCCAAGCAAGGATACTTCTATGTCTACTAGGAGCACTCGCACTTCAACACCATCAACAACAAAGACTCCAAGGAAGAAGTTGGGGATGGAGGATTTCTTGATTTCAAAGCAACAATGGAACTACAATGCGTTGGAGGATGTTGGTAGTCACAAGGCTAACATCATAGTAGGCCAATTGATTGCTTTGAACCCTACCTTGAGAAAGGAGCTTAGAGGTGGTTTGAGTTCTACAAGGAGCAAGAAGAAGAAGAAGGCAAAAGCTCCAGTATCAATGGGGGTGGTGGATGCCAAGCCAACATCATGGGAGGCTGTGAATATGCCTCCAAGATTGATGTGAGAGTGAATGGTCATAACATCAAGGATGCATTGGTTGATAGAGGATCAGCAGTAAATGCCATGTCAAAAAGGTTGATGAAGAAGTTGGGTATGATACCCTCAAGACCTTCAACATTTGTGGTGAGCATGGCAAACAAGTAACAAGTTCGACCAGTAGGAGTGATGGATAAAGTGGTAGTTTCAGTTATGGGAGTTCAAAATCTCATGACTTTCCAAGTCTTGAAGGATTCAAGCTACGACTTACTTCTTGGGAGGCCATGGTTGAGAGCAGCACATACTACTGATCAATGGCACAAAGGGTACTTGAGGATTGGGCCATCAAACCATAGAGTCACAGTTCTTGTGACTAACACCACCAACACTTCACATTCAGATACACCATTTTTTGATTATTGGGAATCAGATTTTGAAAAAGGAGCTTCAAGTGTGGACACAAGCATGGAAGAGGAGACTTCCATGGAGGAAGATGAATCTGAATCTGATTCAGATGTATATCCTTTGTGTGCTATGGATTTTGCACCTAAGCCAGAGGTTTTGAAGGACCCAAATAAATCACCATTGACACTTGAGGAGGTACAGAGAAGGTGAGATTTGAGGAGATTTTCCGCAAGATCATCCATGTGTTTGCTTTTAGTTATAGGGATTTGAAGGAAGTCACCTTGGAGGAGCACAGGATAGAGGTGGAGTCACATGCAAGACCAATCCGCCAAAAGCAACGTTGCATTAGCCCACCAATATCTTTGGTTGTGAGGAGGAGATTGATAAGCTTAAGGAGGCTGGATTCATCTTTGAGGTAGAGAATTCAGAAGGGGTGTCTCCAATTGTCATTGTGAAGAAAAAGAATGGCAAGCTTCGAGTATGTATGGATTACAAGAAGCTCAATGCTGATACCAAGAAGGACTACTACACATTGCCATTCATTGATGAGATCTTGGAGGAGGTTGCAGGTCATGAGAGGTATAGTTTTGGAGATGGTTATAGTGGATATAACCAAATCAAGATTGCACCAGAGCATCAACATGATGTCATCCATTCACATGGGCATATTCCCCTAAGCATGTGGTCTTATCTTGATCCAACCACTAAGTCAAGGATTCCTTCACATGGGCTATCCTTGGACTAAAGAAGAATCCATCATAGATGGGGTCATAGACATCATAGACTATGACATAGTCATCATCTATGACATCATAGATGGGGTCTTCATAGATGGGCAACAGCGATAAGAATACCCAATAGGTCTTACCAGATATACCCGTGGAAAACTTTTATTACACACTAGATTACTTTGTTGATTCCCGTTGACACTAGATTACTTTGTTGATTCCCGTTGACACTAGATTACTTTGTTGATTCCTGTTGACACTAGATTACTTTGTTGTAGATTGCTTTGTTACTTCCCCTTGCTGTGCTTGAGAACCATAATCATACTTCTGTTTGCAATCTTTTTAATTCAATGGATCTGAAGGCTCTCTATCCTTGTTGTAATTAATGTTTATTCCTTTTGCACTTCTTAGTTGCCTTATCCTCTCGGGGTATACTATTGGGACTCTAGCTCTGGCTCGCGTTTCTCTCAGTTGCTGTGCTTGAAAACCATGATCCTACTTTTGAGCTCAATTCAATGAGTCTCAAGGGCCCTCTATCCCGTTATGCACTTCATGCTTTTTCCGTTGGCACTTGTTAGTTGCCTTTTCCTCTAGGGGTATACTGTTGGACCTCTAGATCTGGCTCACGTTTCTCTCACTGTTGTAGCAAGATTTTGGAACTGAGTTCAATTGAATAGAATGCGCAGAGATCACCGCAGCATCATCCGTTCGGCTATCCAGAATAAAAAGCAGCTTAGAAAATTCCTCTGACTGAGATTGAGCAGTTAAATAATTGAACTGCTAAGGATCACTGTTAGTTCCGATCACGAAGGAGGCTTATTTCACTGCGACTTGAACAAAATTGTGTACCAGAACTTCGGTAATATCTGCACGATGATTCAAGGCTAGCTTTTACACACAAAATTAATCTTTGATTCGAGCTGTCATTTTTAAAGATGACGGTCTTGTCAATTCACCAAATTTAATCTGGTGATCTGGTGACTAAATAAAAGCAACAGTACAGATAGATGAGAGCAGAAGCCGCTCTAGGAACGGGTGATCGAGAACTCATTAGATGCAAACGGTCGGTGGGTAGCCAAGATATACTTTATGCACAATGCGAGAATAATGATCGATCATAATCTACAATATATAATGGATCGAGGGTAACTCGAAACAAAGGCATAATTGCAACAAATCGAGAACAGCATCTATCTGAAGGACTAGTAAACAACTTGAAATCTATAACAGCTGTTCAAAAGAATTCGAAAAATATAAAACGCTGTGTAATTGACCATCAGTAAGCAGTGCGTGCACGAAGAAAATTAAACTGTAGGCTGAACGAAAAAAATTAAACTGTAGGCTGGAGTCGGGTAAGAATACTGGAGGTCAGATGTGAACCATGAGGGAGGCTGAGAGCGAGGGAAAAGTAATAGGGAGGGAATTAGCTGGGAAAGGGAGGAGGGGAACATCGCGGGGGCATAGTGGTGCTCCTGCAGAGACCTATCAAAGAGCGAGGGAAAGTAAATACGGAATGAACTAGCTGGGAAAGGGAGGAGGGGAACAACGCGAGATCGTAGTGGATGGTACTTCTGCAGAGACATATCGAAGTGGTCCAGTGTAACGAGAGGACAGGGTATATAGTTTATCGCAGAAAGCGTTATGGAAGCATGAGTCCTGGAACACTAAATAACCAAGAGGCGCAGAAGGTGGCCATAGTAAACTTCCACGAAAGCACATTCTACTTCACGCAATACCGAGTTAGTTGAGCAAGTGGTCGGCACTCATGAGGGCCAAGGCAACATGGGCGAACGGTCTAGGGAACGACAATGAGCAAATGGTTTTGATGTCCGGCAGAAGAGTCGCGTTGTCGGCCTTGGCTTTTCTCGGAGCAAAACGTTCAAGTACCAAATAACTGTTAGTGAGCAGCTTCCGAAGACTGATCACTATGTGGGGGTCCACGTGGACGCCCCATCACCTTCCCAGTGAGTAGAATTGTAATGCCAGCACAAAGACCCAAGGACGGAGAGGCGATAGGGAAGGCACGAACAAAACCACGAGGCCAGGGTTTCAGACTCTTCGACAACCGATACTAAGCACACCACTTTCAAGTTAAAGTGCTTCCCGCAATCCAGCAAGTTAAATCAATCATAATATACATTCCTCAAAAGCCCTTGGGACATTAATTAAGTTACTGTACAAATGTCTCGCTATAACAATCAACCAAGACAAAATCGAAAGAATTCGCGGCGAGCTTGACCCTCCAACGAACAGTAACCCATTTCAGACAATCATACGCACATTGGCCAAAGACTTTTTTCGTGTATTCAGCAATCCTTCGTGACCTGAACTATCTGCGCTGACGTGATGTTACAACCACATGTGGCCAGATGACTTGGAACAAGTAATCGATTGAAGAAACGAAAACAACCCGCCCCTTTCCGGTTGGCATGCTACATCGATATTCAACAGATTAAGATTAAATAACTTCTAAACCCTGAGTGGTTGCATGCTATTACTTCAAAATTGTACGTCAGGTCAACCAGCTCTTGCTGGCCTGTGACTGATGAAGGACAATAATGTTGTCTGGGTCCATCAAGTGCCCTTTAATCTATACAAGTACATGGCTAATGTCCGTGAGAATTCTGCCCACATTTTTGACCCAGCTCGCAATTGGTATGGCTCATTCATGAAATTAGAAATGAAAATTATGGGTGCCTTGCGGCCCAAAACCATCTTATTGAAGCTTAAGACAATCCACCGCTTGTAGCTGTCCTGAAGATTTGCAAGATGGCTGCAAACAAGAGATTCAGATAGTCAGTCCTCAGGTTACCGAGGCGTATATTGTCACAGCAAAGGCGACTAATCCAAATGACCATGAATAAAGCTGCTTCTTAACAGTCTTCGTTAGTAGATTCTGCCTAATAAACGTTTTAGGTATCACGGATTGAGGAAGTGCACTTGTATATGGCACTCTTATGTAGCAGAGAAAAGAGACACCTGAACCAATGACGACGAAAATGAAGAAGCCGAGGACAATGGGTCCAACGGGGTAAGGGTTACTTTTCTTCACAGTGGTCTCAGGAACTGATCCTCTCTTGAGAATGTTTTTCTGAAACTTAGCACTCTTACGGTCCGCCACGCGCCTAGATGTCGTCTGTCAGACACATTGAAATTGAAGGAATGAGAATCCAATTGCAAATCGTAAGACCAAAATCCACACCAAGTGCCACTACCCTAGGTACTGCTCTGCTATTTCTTTCAACTTGAATGACATTTATAAGCGCTGAGCAGCAGGCGAGTTCTGCTTTGGCCAATTGTGTCAAGCAAAAGGTGGAGTTTTCCTTCTAAGTACCCAGATCCCCCCTTTCAAATTAGACTAGCCATTGGGGACGACAACTGGGGCAATTGGGTGAAATCGGGCAATCGGGTGAAAACCCGTGATTTACTAATGTAGCTCAGTGTGTACTCCTTGAAGTGAGTCACCTCTGAAGAACGTCAAGTCGAAAAGTGTCGGGTGACCAGCACGGCCAGATTATAGGTGTCTGGTGATATTTGGTAGTCATAACAATAACGGTGTCTACGTTTCGTCACCATCAGTTGGTTTGTGTTCGGTAGTGGAGGATAAGGGCATGTCAGTAAATTTCCCCTGACTAAGAGCACATTGATCCCGCATAAACCTGGAAGGACATCTCTAATAAAACCAACTCACATGTCGTTCTAAACTGTACAATGTAAGCGCAAAATATAAGGAAAAAAGAAAAAGACACCTGTCTTGCGATGATATACTTCCATTTCTGATTAACTTCAAGAGGCTGAGATTCAAAAGAAGAAGAAGATGATCAAGGATAGAAGTAGCATTAAAACGAGAGAAACTACCACGTACAAGTTCTAAACAGAGAATGGTTTGGATACAGAAAGGGAAGGGAAGGAAGGACAGAAAGGAAACTCAGACAAAACCTTTGCGAATCAAGGTTCAAAATGACAAACTTCATCGCCGTAATTATCGACGAACACTACCCTTAAGAGGAAGAAGGATATAAAACAGCTCTCGTGCTTTACGAGCACCTTCTAGGGCCCTCCTCGACAAACAACCTCTAACGATGTACCCAAAGACGCATATCAGTTCCGCAATCAAACGAGATCTTTCAATCCACTCACAAGAAATATTTGCATGAAAGTCTAGATCTGACCAAGCCTGTTTATCACAGCAACAGGAGCTGAGTATGCAACAGCAGTCCAAGGACGCATACCTAAACGGTAGCTAAGTTCCCATTCACAACAAACCGCGAGGGGGGAGAAGCAGCCCGCATTAAAGCGATCCATGCGAAGAATCCGGTTCTAGGTCTCTTCACAGTGCGATCAAAATACAAGCAATGAAAAGAACTCACCATTGTTTTCTCAGAGAACTGGCCGATGACACCGTCTTAGGTCGAACACAAGCACCAAGATTTTCACTGTAACAACCGATCGGGACGCCCACGGTCGGAGATGCTGAAAGACAATAGAGCGCGAGAGAGGACGACCGATCGAAAACAGAGAGCGAGAGAGAGCGACGAGAGATTCTTCCCCTTCAAAGCAGCAAGTACGCTTACCACATATGTACTTCCCGCACCAGAGAAGAAGTCTTCACCGCGTGCAAGACCGGTACGCTTTGGAGACGCCGACGCATAGTGGAATTCCATTGGCTACTGGACATGAAAATGTCCAGTGCCCCGTCCGATCTTTGGATGTGCGGCTCCACTGCTTCCATGCCAGCAGCACTGAACTGGCCGGCAACGCCACCGGTGATGACTGTGAGATAGTCAGTCAGTCAAGGCTCAAGGTTACACATGTCCAGTCAGATAGTTGACCGTGAGTATATCCTTCCTCTCCATTATAGACCCTGGTCTATTTTGATCATGCCTACTGAGATAGAATCAAATTGTATCAAAATGTAACCGGTACTGTTAATTAATAACCAAGTAACTTAATGAGCATATTCGTTTATTTTGGTATTCGTTTCTCTGCAAGATTCATTATTATTGAGGGGGGTTACCCTTGTAACCTTCATTGGATATAAGATAGGCGGAATTATCTTATCTTGAGTGATTAACATGGGTAACCTCTCTTTGGTTATAACATAAAGAGGCTGAATTCAAGAAGTAAAAGAATGGTATACCAGTTCGAATACACAGTCTCGTAAACTATATTAAATCAGCCGTTGTTTTAGTTATTTAATCTACTCTCACTTGATGCCACCAGAGTGAAATTCTATCATTGAGAATGCTACTTGCTTATTTTTCCCCGTGAGTCAAGAATTTATCTATCAAAGTAAATTGCGAAGTGCACTTTATAATACTCTATGTAACATGTAACATGCACAATAGACAAAAGTACCCATCTTAATTTCATTGCAATCCAGCACAAAATGACGAGAGAAGCTAGCTACTATGACGTGTCTTTTATCTACTCTATGCAAACACTTAAAATAAGGATTTATGGATGAATCAAGGTATCAAAAATCTAATATATGGAATACTTATTACGATTATCAGAATGCATCGTGGAAATTAAACTCCTCGGTCTATTTAGGATAACACGCAGTTGCCCGGTACCTTGATAGCTTCAGCTTTCGATTCGATTTGAACTCCATCTACAGAAAAACTGTGATGAATCTATTAAAGTTCGTGATACATGCATGCATCGTGACTTGTCGATAGAACTCCATGATTTCACCTCTATCGAGTAAAGAACCTTTACAACTGTAGCTTGAACCTTAAGAAAAGGACTTAAGTGATGGGATGTTAAAAGGCCAAGAAACCAAATAGTATACACCGAAGGCAAACAAAAAAGGAATACAAGTGCACCAAGAAGTAAAGTCCCTCACTATACTTACAAATATATCATTGACTTTCTTTTGGGATGCGGTGCCAAAAGTTCCTGATGGGAAAAAATGTCCTGAGGATTTTTTTGACCGAGATTCGGTGCTTTATTTTATTTTCTACTTTGAGATACACTGCTTTTTGAGTGATGCAAATGCCTCGTGGGCGAATCATGCATACCGAGTATCCTACTGCAATGATTTGAATCCAAGAACTCGTATGAATCGAAAAAAACAAGTTTGATCCTCTTTCATGAAGATGATCATCGTCGTTTCTTGAGGCTATGGCATCAAGAAGAAAAATAATAATAATAATAAGAAAAATATTCTCAGCAATATGAGTTGTGCTCCATGTCAATTGCAAACTTGCTCCATGTCAATTGTAGTTTACAGGATTGAATAATATAGTGTAAAAAATAGCAATTGAATCGTGCTCCTTTTTAACGTCATGCTAGAAAACAGAAGATTTAAAGAGAGGATCTAAAATAAACCATAAGCCCAAAGGTCATATATTGTGTTGAGCTCCAAAGGGAGACTTGCTTTCTAAGAGTAAATTATAGTATATTCTAGTTTCATGCATCTTTTTCCTTTGGAATGTAACAATTTAATAAATGTTATTTTAATAGTGATTAAATTCATATTATCAAATTGTAAATATTCTTGTGCATAAAAAGCCAAATGGAAAATATAAATCTGTAAAATAAGTTTGCTTAATAAGTCCACAAGCTTTAAAACAAGAGAGCTACAATGCATATATGCACGGGTGGTGTAGATTGGACGCTACAATTACAATCTTCTAACCACAGTAGTTACTTCTAAAATATGTATATGTATATGAAAACAATTCATGTAAAAGATCAAGGAGAGAAATAAGAGAATGGAAGATCAAAGATCACTTTTGGACTCTTGAATGAATGAAACTTTGAATGTCTAGCATGAGCTTGGGCTTTGGTATTTATAGGGACATACAAGGTTCTTGAGAAGTTTCTTGAGAAGCTTCCTTCTAGAAGACGTCTACTTAGCATGTAAGTTAAGTTAGCCTAAAAGCTTTCCAAGAAGCTTCCTTCTAGAAGCCAATTACTTGGCATGCAACTGAAGTTAGCAAAGAAGCTTCCAAAGAAGTTTCTTTTCAGAAATCACCACTTAGCATATACATTACCTAATACTTGGAAGGAACCAAGTAGCTTCCTAGATGTTTCTAAAATATTCTTATCGTTCTCGGCTAATTTGGCCTATTTACTACTTTTTTAGTCTTGACTAACTCGTTTGTAAACTCCATATTATTACAATTTATGTTTAAAGAAAATACTTTATTGTCAAAAATATGTGCAAGATTAAATGCTAGTTAGAAAAAAACAATTTATTGAAATATCATCTCCATTGAAAAGAACATTGGTGAATGGTTATTTGGTTTTCTTCTTCTCTTACTAGAACTATGGGTTTAATTTCTATTTATTGAATAAAATCATTGAACTAGATTTTGTTTTCTAGTTCATTAGTTGATTTCTTATCATTGGAGCATATTTGGTTCAATATTTTATAACTTAGTGATTGATTTCTCAAAATTTATTGAAATACATATGGTTTAACATTGACTTAATAAGCTTGATCAATTATTGAATTTTGAGTTTTAATGACATGATGTTGTTCAAATTTGTAATACCATGATAAGAACAAGTTGATCTCACAAGGTTATGAGTTGGATATGACTAAAAATGAGGTAAAAGTATCATAATGATGAACAATCTATTTTTTGTATTTAACCTCTTGGGCACAAGTTAGTATCACTCCTATTGGCTTACTACAAAAATATAAACAAACATGAATCATTTTCACTATAAATGTAGTCCAAAGGACTCTTGAAGGTGATTAATCATTTGAAACAAAGATCACTTCACCTTGGAATTTTCTTAACCTCTGCTTAGCCCAACCAAATTCTTGACTACTATCATCATGATAGATCCAAGCTTTACATTTCCATATCCACTACATTAACTTTGGGCTGTACAATATCAGTTCTCCTCAAGGTGTCTTACAAATAGTAGTATGGAATGTGTCATGCATATATACATTGCTACACAACATACATTGTTGTCAACATCATACACTATAGAAGCACAACTCACACATAAGTCATGCATGAACTCTAAAGTGCCACAATAAATTAATTTGTTCACAACTCAAATCACACTCAATCAGATTTGTACTTGATCTATCACTCAACAATCTACCAACAATTGGGCATTGATTACAATCAAGCCGCACCCACTCTAGCTAAGAGATTCCATGTGATGCTCACCAACCTCTATTTACCATAGCCAAGAACTTGAAGGCTCAACATCAGAGAAGTGAGCTCTCTAGAGCTACACTTTGAAAGTATACCCCATGATCTTGACCTAGGTCTCCAACCCTAATGGTCTTGCTAATGGCACATCCAATGGTGCAATGGTGCAAGTGATGATGTGCCCCACCATGTAATCAATTCCCTAAACATGAAATCTAACTATCAACAAGTACTCTATGAGTGATTGCCAAGATACTTCTAACTACCAAAACTATTGCTCCAACATTCAAGCAATCTAGATGCAATGCTACAAATGGTGTGATAGTTGTCATGCAAATATACATTTCTGCACAACATACATCGTTGTCCACATCATACACTATAGAAGCACAACTCACACATAAGTCATATATGAACTCTAAAGTGCCACAATCACCCCCTAGCTGGCCATTAGGTCCCTCTAACTCCAGATAGCCATCTACTCCAAGTATATGGTATACGCTATGGTGGGCAAAAGATCAAGAGACCGGGTGCTATTGATTCCCATCGTTAGTTGCTTGTTTGCAATCTGTATCATATAAAGGATGAACTAGTTATAGGTCAAGTACATCTAGGACATAACCATTGTCCTTGGGCACCATGAAGGGAGGAGTCAAACATACCATATGCCATCTTTTCAAACAACTATCACACACTAACATAATAATAGCTCTACCAAAAGAGCCGCATAATATACACCACAAGCCTACATGTACAAGTGCTAAGCTTGGGTTCATAGTACCATCAATGTTTGTGAGGTGATATGGCACACAATTGCACACATTATCCCTCTAAACAACACCATCTTGTCCTTCCAACGCAAGAATTTCAGATGGCAAAACCTTGCACACTCTCAAGATAGTGCAACCCATAGTAACATCAAGTGTCATCGGTGTTGTTTGCTATAGATATACATAGTCACTTGGATACAATCAATGGATCAAGAATTTATAACCTCCTCCTTGAATGGTAGTATAGCATACGGTATCCCTATGTTGAGCAATCACCAAGTTCTCAAAGGCCATTGGCATCACTCTCCAAAAGATCTTTGCACGTTAAAGACATGCACCCATCCATACATCTAGATCATCCAAATCCAACACTACAATAGCATCTCAATGAATGGCTGCAAGTAAATCTGGATCTTGTCCATAGAGTAGAAAGTAAGGAGAGAAGGATGCTAAGGAGGCTTGCCGGCTGAATTGATAGCCCATGGCCAACCAAGGTAATTAGAGATCCTAATATCCCAAGTGGTCTCTTTACAAACCATACTTATGCAATCTTCTCTTCACCATTTGAACCACTCTCTTTGCTAAGCCATCTGCCTTAGGGTGATCTTGAGAGGTAATGTGACGATCAATCAAAGCCTTGTCACACAAGACTTGAAACTCCTCCAAGAACTTTGTAGTCTGATCAATGAAAACCTCAGCTAGTGCACCAAAATGACTTAGAACTTGATCCAAGAACAAGTAAGCCATCCCTTCAGTAGACTTATCAAGAAGTACCACCAACTCAATCCACTTGGAGAAGTGCTCCACCATAACCAAAATTTACCAATGATGTCTCACAATCAACGGTGAAGGTTCTAGCAAAGTCCAAACTCCAATGGTAACCCATGATAGGTAATGGGTGTAATTATAGCATAGGAGCATTAAATGATGCTCTAACTTGGTCACCAACCACACATTTGGCAACAAAATATTGTATATTGGTCTACATACCGTGCCACCAATAATGACTCTAGAGTAAGCTATATATATGCTTTACTCCAAAATGTCCTAGCTCCTCATGAGCATGATAGACCAATTATGGTTTTTGAGATGGAAGTGGTACTACTCACACTCTACCATCCTCCCATATATGCAAAAGGTGTTTGCACTCCAATCTAAACCGTCTAGCCTATTGAAGAATATAATCTCTCTCCTTGGCCCCAACTATGCCACCCACAACGCCAATGCAAAGATATCACTAAGACAACATCATGAATGTCTTGCTGAACTATACTACTATCTCCACTCTCTAGATCTGTAACTTCAACAACTCTTCTTGTATGTGCTAAGAGAGATACCACCAAAGCCTCAAAAAATATGCAAAGAAAGGTAGATGCATGCCAACTTGGCACCATCTTCTCATCTATCTTACCATGCCAATGTGATCTGTGAGCCGGCCTGTCTCTCACTCAGGATGAACCTCTGATGGCTATTATGGTAGCGCACCATGGACTAAGAAGGCAAGGAACCCCAACTCCATCATACTCCTCCAAGGCTAACACTCCAAGACTCAAGACATTGCTCACTAGAGAACTCAATGAGAGAGAGATAGTTGCAAATGAAAGGATGATGAGTACCTCCTCACTCCTTGTTTATATACTTGTGAAATAGTTACGTACCAAAGTTACTAATTACCGTAGTAACTCAAGTTACTAGACTAAAAGTCAAGTAAAGTCAAAAAGTAGAAAGGAATATCCATTCACATGGGCATATTCCCCTTATCTTGACCCAACCACTAAAGCAAGGATTCCTTCACATGGGCTATCCTTGGACTAAAGAAGAATCCAAAACAAAAAGGCTTGCGGGCCCAAGAGTTCTCAACTCTTTCCCCAAAGCCAAACACCTAGGAATAATACCAAGTCAACACACTAAAATCCAAAATAGTGGTGCTCATCTTTTCTACTTCCTCTAAAGTAAGGTCCCATCTATCTTAGCTATGACTAACTTTAGCTAACCATGACTAATATAGAACCATCCTTTATCTCTATATAAATAATATCTCTTAAGTACTTGTAATACCAAGCTAAATATCACAATACCACACACATGCACAAATGGGTGTTACATTTACCCCCGGACTAAGTTTTCACTTTGTCCTCAAAGTGAAGGTCTCTCTACCTTCTATGGTACATCTTCAACTTATCATGGTTAATCCTATCAAAGTGTCTTCCTCCCAACTCCTTGAGATCATAGGTGTAATTGCCCCACACCTTCTCTACTATGAAAGGTCCAAAGTACTTAGGCAAAAACTTTGTTTGCACTCTCTTGAATCGAATGGAATCAAACAACATTACCCAATCACCTTCTTTGAAAGGCTCCACCTTCTTCTTGCCTTGCCTCTTGTCATAGCTCTCCTTTTGTTTCCTTTGGGCTTGCTCCACTCGAACCATAGCAACTGCTCTTGCCTCTTCCAACTCCATGAGTTGATCCTTCCTTGACTTCCCTGCATCACTTCCTTGTGCTTTCTTCAATCTCCTATGAATGCTTTGGAAGGTAGGAAGATCAAAGTGAATAGGTAAGGTAGACTCAATACCATACACCAATTGGAATGGAGAATATCCAATGGAAGTCTTCATGGTTGTCCTATACTCCCACAAAACTGCATGAATCCTCTTGTCCCAATGATGTTTAGCCCCCTCCATTTCTGCATCTTTGGCCAACATCATGCACAAGGTCTGATTGGTTCTCTCTGCCAAGCCATTGGAATTTGGCTTATAGGATGTAGTTACTCTATGTGTGATAGAGAAATGTCGTAGCATGGCTGTAGTAATGCTTCCTGTAAACTCTCCTCCTCTATCAGAAACCAACTCCAAAGGGCATCCAAACCTAGTGATAATGCGTTCATAAAGAAATCTACCCACTTCATCTTCATTCTTGTCCCTCAATGGTCTAGCCTCAACCCACTTGGTAAGGTAATCAGTAACTACCACAATGTACCGATTGTTCCTTGGGGTTCTATTGAGAGGTCCTACAAAATCAATTCCCCACTTCTCAAAAGGTCCTAGCAATGGAATTGATCTAAGTGGTGGAGTGGATGTAGACTTTCTAGCAAAAGCTTGACAAACATGACAAGTTTTGCAATAATCAAGACAATCCTTGAAAATCCCTCTCCAATAGTAACCTGCATCTAGAATCTTGAAAGCAGTCACCTTTCCTGCAAAGTGTCCTCCACATACTAAACCTTCATGAAACTCCTTTATGAGTAGGATAGACTCTTCCTTACCCACTGCTCTTCGAAGTAGACCATCTGCTCCTTGGTGAAAAAGAATATCCTCCACCATTGTGTAAGGTCTAGATCTTGCTGCAAGGGCCTTCCTCTCCCTAGCATGCATCCCTTCTGGATAGTTACCTCTTGTCACAAAATCCACAATCTCCTTGTACTCCATTGGAATCTCTTGAGTGACTGAGATTGTCATGAGCTCCTCATCCGGGAAGGAATCATCTACTGGTTCATCTCCATCATGATCATAGGCTCTAGATAACAAATCAGCATTTGCATGTTTCTTTCCTGGCCTATCCTCAATTGTGTAGTCATACTCAGACAAGAGTATCATCCACCTTGCTAGTCTCCCTTCAACATTAGGCTTGTTGAAGATGTACTTCAAAGCCTTGTGATCCGTGACAATTGTGGCTTTCCCTCCAATCAAGTAGTGTCTAAACTTCTTGAGACCAAAGATCACTGCCAACCCTTCTCTCTCTATTACAGAGTAGTTCTTCTCTGCTGAAACCATCTGCCTACTAGCATAAGCTATTGGATGATCATGCCCATCTTGGTCTAATTGACTAAGAGTGCATCCTATAGCTACATTAGAAGCATCAGTGTAGAGGATGAAAGGCTTACTCCAATCAGGTTTAGCAAGAATTGGAGCTACAACAAGGGATTGCTTGAGCTCCTCAAAAGCTTTGAGAGCCTCCTTGTCTTCCAAAATCACCATGTAATCTACACCCTTCTTCATGTAGATGGTCAATGCATAAGCCTTGTTGGAAAATGAGAAGATGAACCTCCTATAGTACCCAACCATTCCCAAGAATTGGCGTAACTTTGTCAAGCTTGAAGGGAATGGAAGGTCTGAGATTTTCCTCACCTTCTCAGGATCAACTGCTATTCCATCCTTGGAGATGATGTGCCCCAAAAGTAGACCTTCTTCACATCCAAAAATGCACTTCTCTGGGTTGAGTGATGCATTTGCCTCATCCAAGCATTGCAAGACTTTGATTAGGTGCTCAAAGTGCTCCTCCTTGCTCCCATAGACACAAAAGTCATCAATGAAATCTCTCACAAATTTCCCAATGAAAGGTTCAAATACCTTGTTCATGAACCGTTGGAATGTGGCTGGAGCATTGCAAAGCCCAAAAGGCATGACCTTGAAAGCGTAAGTTCCCCAAGGTGTGGTGAATGTGGTGAGTTGTTGATGCTCTGGTGCAATCTTTATTTGGTTATATCCACTATAACCATCTCCAAAACTGTACCTCTCATGACCTGCAACCTCCTCCAAGATCTCATCAATGAATGGCAATGGGTAGTAGTCCTTCTTGGTAACAGCATTAAGCTTCTTGTAATCCACACATACCCGAAGCTTGCCATTCTTTTTCTTCACAATGACAATTGGAGACACCCATTCTGAATTCTCCACCTCAAAGATAAATCCAGCCTCCTTGAGCTTATCAATCTCCTCCTTCACAACCAAAGATATTGGTGGGCTAATGCGACGTTGCTTTTGGCGGATTGGTCTTGCATGTGACTCCACCTCTATCTTGTGCTCCTCCAAGGTGACTTCCTTCAAATCCTTGTAACTAAAAGCAAACACATGGATGAACTTGCGGAAAATCTCCTCAAATCTCACCTTCTCCTCCTTGGTAACATTTGGGCCATACTTGAGGGTAGATAACCTTCTCTCTACCTCCTCAAGTGTCAATGGTGATTTATCTGGGTCCTTCAAAACCTCTGGCTTAGGTGAAAAATCCATAGCACACAAGGGATACACATCTGAATCAGATTCAGATTCATCCTCCTCCGTGGAAGTCTCCTCTTCCATGCTTGTGTCCACACCTGAAGCTCCTTCTTCAGAATCTGATTCCCAATAATTAGAAGATGGGGTATCTGAATGTGAAGTGTTGGTGGTGTTAGTCACAGGAACAGTGACTCTATGGTTTGATGGCCCAATCCTCAAGTACCCTTTGTGCCATCGATCAGTTGTGCGTGCTGCTCTCAACCATGGCCTCCCAAGAAGTAAGTCATAGCTTGAATCCTTCAAGACTTGGAAAGTCATGAGATTTTGAACTCCCATAACTGAAACTACCACCTTATCCATCACCCCTACTGGTCGAACTTGTTGCTTGTTTGCCATGCTCACCACAAATGTTGAAGGTCTTGAGGGTATCATACCCAACTTCTTCATCAACCTTTCTGACATGGCATTCACTGCTGATCCTCCATCAACCAATGCATCCTTGATGTTGTGACCATTCACTCTCACATCAATCTTGGAGGCATATTCACAAGCCTCCCATGGTGCTGGCTTGGCATCCACCACCCCCATTGATACTGGAACTTTTGCCTTCTTCTTCTTTTTGCTCCTTGTAGAACTCAAACCACCTCTAAGCTCCTTTCTCAAGGTAGGGTTCAAAGCAATTAATTGGCCCACTGTGATGTTAGCCTTGTGACTACCAACATCCTCCAACACATTGTAGTTCCATTGTTGCTTTGAGATCAAGAAGTCCTCCATCCCCAACTTCTTCCTTGGAGTCTTTGTTGTTGATGGTGTTGAGGTGCGAGTGCTCCTAGTAGACATAGGAGTATCCTTGCTTGAAGTAAATCCTTGAGAAGAGTGAACATCCTCTGCAAAACGAGCTCTCTTCTTCTCTTGTGCCAAAAGCTCCAAATTAAGACCCTTGGAGTTTGAGCACTCTCCCTTCTCATACTTGCTCTCAACCACATCTATGGATGCTATCCCCTTACCTTTGTTGGGATTAGGAGCCACTTGGGTTTCACTACCTCCCTCTTTCCCTCTATTGGCTCCCTCATAACCCCTTCCTCCATGGTAAGTGGAATTTGGGCAATTCCTTTGGATATGGCCTCTTCCTCCACAACCAAAACAATTTCTATCATTGAAATTGTTGGCTGGTTGGCCTCCTCTATATGGATAGTTTCCATAACTCCTAGGCCCTCTCCCTACATTCTGATCCACCTCTCTCTTCTCCCATAGTTGCACCACATTGATCTTGAGATCCGCAAGTTGTTTTGTGATGGTTTGGAGTGGATCTTTTGGTGGAGGTGCAAGAATTGGAGCAACTACTACTTGTGGTGCAACCCTTGTCACCAAAGTATCAGAAGTTCCACCATACTTGTAGCCTTGAGGAGGATGCACAACCTCCTTCACCACCAAATCACTCTCATCCCCTTCCAAACTCTCCTCCATACGAATTGCGATCTTGATAGCTTCAACCTTGGAAGAAGGTTTCTCATATCTCACCTTGCTTCTAATTTGTGGTCTCAATCCTCCCACAAAATTCTTGGTGAGCATGGCCCCTATGCCAATCATTGTAGTCTCCACATCATCCCCACCCTTCCTCAACACTATGCGAAATCTGGACTCCAACTTTTCCACTCTTTCCACATAGACCCTCACTTTCTCTCCATCTCCTTGCTTGAGAAATGTAACCTCACTCATCAATCTCTCATAACTCTCATCAGGAAGAAAGTTCTCAATGAGTGCTGAAGTCAAAGTCTCCCAAGACTCCTCTTCCCCCTCTCTCCTCTCTCTCTTTTGGTATTCTGACTCATACCATGTAAGTGCTGCATCCTCAAAGAAATCTGGTAATAATGAGGCCCACTCATTCTTCCTCCTCTCATTGTTTCCTATGCAAGCTCTCTTGAAGTCTCTCACAAAGGCCTCCACATCTTCTCCATCCTTGCCAAAGAAAACCGGAAGTTTCCCCATCTTAACCCCTCACTATCTTTCTTTTCTCTTAATTTTTTTTTTCTCTTTTCTTTTCTCTCACTCTATTACTAATAGAGTATATACATGACTAACACCATCTGAGAATAATCCACTCTAGGGAACACAAAAGGTTCAGGTTGCTCCAAGATTTCTATAGCAACATCAAATCCTAGAGTGCATATTAATCTAACTCTCATGGATAGTTTATCCATAAGTTGAAAGATTATCTCCATCACTAATCTTGAGAACTAGCTGATGAAGGTGGTAGTATTTCTGTAGCTGTACTAAGACTCTCTCCAAGATCCTTCACCAAAGTTTCCAAAAGTGCTTTTACTCCACTACACTCATGTCCTTTTGGAAGTCCTTCAACTCCACCAACCTCACACAACTCCTTGGTCTTAGATCTTCTCCCTCCCAATCTTGGTGAAGAAGGTCCAACATGCAAACCCAAGTCAAGTAAGCCTCTCCTTTCCCTCAATCTCTTGCTCTCAAAGGTTAATGGACATGAACTTGCCTTATGTCCCTTCTCTCCACATAGAAAGCACTTAAACTCACTCTTTCCTCCAAGTGGTGTAGGTTTTTGGATCCTCTCAACACTCTCTTCAAATTCTATTGTAAACTCTCTTTTCCTCAAATCCACCCCTACAATCACCTCAAACCCTTGGGGAACCTTGCATAATCTCAATTTCCACTCTTGATGACCCTCCATGTTCCCAAAGATGAATCTAAACACTCAAACATGCTTTTTGTTGATCTCAAACTTCTCATGCATGAGATCTCCACTCTGCAGAATTGACCCTTCCTCACAATGTCACTCAAATCTCCCAACGAATATGTCACAGTCCTCTGAAATTTTCCACACTTGATCACAACTCTAGGGCGTCCCTCCCTGCAAAATTTTAGATCTTTTCATTGAGCCATTTGGCCTAGACACCTTTCTATTCAGCACCCATATTTCAGATTTGGTCTGAAAACCACCCCCCTCACTTCAAAAACTCATAACGCCCTGCGCAAAAACGATCTCTCTCTAATTTTTGTGGCAGCAGGTAGGATACAATGCACTGAATTTTCTTGAAAATTTTCAGGACAATTCACTGAAAATTGAAGAAATGGCAGACTCTGTACAATTTTCCAGAGAGCATGCAGTTGCGGGAGCACTTTACCCTATCAACTTTCAAAAATTCTAGCCCAGTGCGCATAGAAGCTCTCTCAATAATTTCAAGTGTGCTAACTGAAAGATAACCCAAGCTATCATGTGTAGAAATCTCAAGTCCAGATCTCAAACTTGAGATTTTGCCCAAAATCACCTTAATCCCCCAAAATCTGCAATCCACCTCACACAATCTCTCCAATTCCTCTCATGTGTACAAGATGTACAAAATCACCTCAAAGACATCATAATGAACTACAGGGTATACAAATGGATCTTGGTTCTCTAACATAAGTTCAGCCCTCTCCTCTCCTAATGTTCTCTCCAAGTGAGCTCTCATAGCCTCCTTCTGCCTAATGTAGAATTGGACGCGGAACATTATCTTGCCTTCTAGAGAGGTCCCGGCAACGGAACCAAAAATGTGAGCCGGCCTGTCTCTCACTCAGGATGAACCTCTGATGGCTATTATGGTAGCGCACCATGGACTAAGAAGGCAAGGAACCCCAACTCCATCATACTCCTCCAAGGCTAACACTCCAAGACTCAAGACATTGCTCACTAGAGAACTCAATGAGAGAGAGATAGTTGCAAATGAAAGGATGATGAGTACCTCCTCACTCCTTGTTTATATACTTGTGAAATAGTTACGTACCAAAGTTACTAATTACCGTAGTAACTCAAGTTACTAGACTAAAAGTCAAGTAAAGTCAAAAAGTAGAAAGGAATATCCATTCACATGGGCATATTCCCCTTATCTTGACCCAACCACTAAAGCAAGGATTCCTTCACATGGGCTATCCTTGGACTAAAGAAGAATCCAAAACAAAAAGGCTTGCGGGCCCAAGAGTTCTCAACTCTTTCCCCAAAGCCAAACACCTAGGAATAATACCAAGTCAACACACTAAAATCCAAAATAGTGGTGCTCATCTTTTCTACTTCCTCTAAAGTAAGGTCCCATCTATCTTAGCTATGACTAACTTTAGCTAACCATGACTAATATAGAACCATCCTTTATCTCTATATAAATAATATCTCTTAAGTACTTGTAATACCAAGCTAAATATCACAATACCACACACATGCACAAATGGGTGTTACAGATCCAATCTGATCTATTGCTTGGGACATGGGTTTCTACTCAACCATCCACATCATGGTTCACCACTTGAGGTCTATGAATAATTGTGAAATCATACTTCTATAAAATCAGAGCCCATTATGCAAGCTTCCTTGAAAGCTTGTCAGACTCCATCAACCACTTTAGTGGATGATGATTAGTGATGAGAGTAAAGGAGTTACCAAATAGGTAACATTGGAAATAGGCTACTATCCATATTGTTGCTAAGCACTCTCTCTCATATGATCTATACTTTGTCTTTGCTGAATTGTTGGCGCAACTAGCATAGGCCACCATAAACTCCTTCCCCTCATCATCATGATAGGTGAGCACTTCTCCAAGCCCCAACATACTCCAATCAATGTGAACCTAAAATGGTCATCCTCTGATTGGTCTCCTCAAAATAGGAGCAGATGTGTAATACTCCAAGGACAACAGAAGAGAGAAAACATAGATTTCACACTCAATCACTTGATGCTCAAAAGGAGCACCTTCTCTTTATTATATGGACAAAGAGGATCTCCTCCAAGGAAGCTCAACCATAGGATTAGGCACACAAATAGGTGACATATCAAAAACCTCCACCCTTGGAATACTTACTTGGATGGGTGACATGTCAGTCTAGGTCCTATCAGGTTGGTCAAACAAGCTTTGACCAAAGGGAATCTTTTAGGGAGTCTTCCTATAAGAATCTCATAATCACGTGATAAGGTACTATTGGAAAGCTCTCAACAAGACAAACTAGGGGGGAGGGAAGGCCAGTCCATCCTCTATTGGGAGGAGGAAATCTGCCCATTTTGAGGCCTAATTCATCCGTTTAGGCATCTGAAATTAACTTTCAAAGATTTGACATATTTTGGTTCCTAGTCTATTAGTAGAAGTTCCCTTTTGGTGATACCACTTTCTGATCTGTTTAGTCCATCTATGTAACATCCTTCTAGATGTTACCAAACCAATTTTCACCTTTAAATCATATGTCTAGCTATTGGTTCTAAGGTTTTCAAGTCTATTTTGGTTTCTACCCTATTAGTAGAAGTACTCTTTTGGTGATACTTCTATCTGATCTATTTTGACCATCATGTATAACATCATTCTAGATGTTACCAAACCAAATTTCACATCTAGATCATATGGCTAGCTCTTGGTATTACAAGATGTCAACCTCTCCTTGAGCTCTACAAAAGCTCTCTCTTGCTCATCTTCCCAACACCACTCTTGTGTAAGCTTGGTCAGCTTTGTCAAGGCCTTGGCAATGGTAGTAAATCCTCTAACATAGTGATGATAGAAGTTTGCCAATCCAAAGAATGTTTGCACTTTGCTCACATCTATAGGCCAAGGAATATGCACAATAGCCTGCATTTGGTCTATTGAACACCAATCTTCCATGGTAGATAGTGTGATCCAAATACTCAACATGCTTGTGGAAGAATCTACACTTCTTAGGATATATTTTGAGTCTATGAGATCTCAATCTCTCAAACACCTCCAACAAATGTCTCTCATGCTCCTCCACAATAGTGCTATAGACCAAAATGTGATCAATATAACATTGAACAAAATCCAATCTAGCTAGGATCCTATCCATGATCCTTTGGAACTTGGCAAGAGTGTTCTTTAACCCAAATGGTAAGAACCTCCACTAATATAACACATCCTTGTTGTGCATATCAATAGCTCAAAATGTTGTCTTGGATTTATCTATATTGATGATATCTTGCTTGAAGTTCCAAGGTAATGAAGATCTTTGCATACCCAGTTGCATTAAACATCTCCTTTGGTGTAGGTATGACATACCAATCAACCCTAGTTTGTTGGTTGATAGGACAATAATCTCCACACATTTGCCTATCTGTGTAGTTGCTATGCATATCCTTCTTGGCTGGCATCACTATAGCTGATGCATACTCTCCATGTGAAATCTCCACCAAACCAGCCTCAAAAAGGTCTCTACTCTGGCTCTAAATCAATGCTCTCTTCATGTCACTATATTGAAAGGGACATAAAAAAATAGATGTATTGCTAATCAACTCAATCCAAATACTAGGTCCTTTTAGAGCACCTAAATCCTTCATATTTAAGGAAAAACAACTCGTGTAGCTCCCAAGAACCTCCAAACCCTCCATCTTTTCCTACTTGTAAGCTTGGGTCCTAGATCTGGCTCCCAAATATCCTCTATAATTGATATATGAGTAGAAGACATACTGATTGGCTACTATATTGGGCCCTTGGGAGTAGTAATGTCATGCCCCTAACCACTAGAGGTCCCAACCTCCATGTGAAAAACTCCCTCCACTCTAGTTGCAAGCTCCATAGATCCTCTAGCTACATCCCAAGTAGACCAAGAGTGTAATCTAAGTAGACCACTCTTGCTAGTAGCCACTTGTTGTGTCCCAAGAATACCTTATCCACTCAGTCTACCACCCTAGCATGAATTGTCTTGATAGGCATAAAGCTCACAAGTGTCCAAGTGGTGATGCCTATCAAGTGCATCCTATGCTGCCCTACTAAGCCAAGGCTCACAATCTAGGTCAAATAGTTCAGGTCCATAGCCTGACCTAACATCTAATGCTTGGATGCCTCTAACATTACTAAAATAGCAATAATATTGATATGAAAACCCATTGTCCACTCTCTCTCATTGGTGTTGGGCTCCACCAACTACTATAATTGTGAGTCCTAAACCAATCCAAGACCCCCTTTTTGAAAAGCATGGAAGCATGGGAAACTCATGAGTCTAGGAAAAGCGGCTCAGGGCTATCCAAGTAGGTTCACCACTGCCATAGATGACCTATCAGCCACCACCACCATCTAAGACTGACACCCAACATCAAGATATCATCAACAATGAGCTAGTCTTGTCGTTGAATCCCATTATAGGCATGTTGTAGAACTTCTCTAGGTAAGAGGTTCATCTACCAAAGACAAGACAATGAGCCCATGATCCCAATTTGGTTGCATCCAACAACATGGCAAGTCCCATCCAAGAATGGACCTGATGTGTACTTGCCACCATCTAAGTGTGGGAATCACCCATCAAAAGGACATTCTACAAAATGTAAGCTAAAGAAACAAACTGATGAACATGGAGATGTAATATATGTAACATCTCCCAAAACATATTAGAATAGGGATCCCAAAGACTTAAAACTTGGCCAGCATGTGTATGTCCCTTACATGGCCATCAAAAAGTCACCAAATGAATGGGGCCATGTCTCTCTACATCCTATGCTCCCAGCAAGGAAATGTCTATTGGTAGGATCTTCTAGTAACCCTTGACTACAAACATTGGTAATAACTCAAGATACTGATAGGCCAAGTATGCCTCATGATGTAGAGAGACTAGTCTAGCAATCTCATCTCTCTCTACATACAAGTACCTTTATACTCATATACCCACCTGTAGTACCGTATCTAGTCCAATGTAAATCCCATCAAACAACTCTAATAGACATACTCCCTCTATTGGATACTACCAAACAATGAGTGTGGTGTCCAAAGGGATCAAGTAATTAACTTTGGAGGCTCATCCTCACATTGGTCTCTTAGTAGCACAAAAGTGTGACAACCCGGAAAATATCACTTTTGCGGTAATCAGGTAAGTAAAGTTTGTTCCCGTAGAGATCCAATTCAGAATTGGTCAAATATAAAGTCAAACAATAACAAGTAGTTCTTCTTGGGTTCTTCTTTAATCTCTCAGGTAGCAACTACACCCAAAAGAGAGTAACAAGCTCATAATCTTGACAACTTGTCACAAATTCACACACCTATAATCACAACATATCAAATTCTGTCCAAACAAATCTTGATTGTGATGATTCAGATTCTCTCAAAGATAGCACTTCACTGCAAAACAACTTTGCCTTAGAATTGTGTTCAACTCCTCCACTGAAGGCACAACTTCCTCAATTGTAATTGCTTCATATCAACTTTGCACTGCACTCACAAGTGCAGAATACTACAAACACTACAATTCCTCTCAGATCTGTCAAGGTGTTGCTCCAATTGCACTTCACTCAAGATCAAACACACAAAATGAAGATCAAGCTGTAGAAACTAACATCCAACAAGCACACTAATTTGCACTTCAGAATTCTTTAGCCAATCACAAACACAATCACAAAGTTGATACTTAGAATCAAGCTCAAATGACGAGCACTAAAATCAACACTTTGCTTTATCTATCTTCAAAAATTATGAATATTGAACAACATTTTACTACAAATGCTCCCCTTAAAATAGTAAAGCAATCAACAATTAACCAACAACTATACCATTCTACAACAACTCTTCTAACCTACAAATCCAAAATGCCAATGCACCTCTTCATATCTACCTCTTTAAATCTCAAAATTGTTACTACTTCAATCCGCTGTCAATCTCTTCATCGGCTCCTAATCCCGATGATCTTTCTATCACTTCTCCTTCTTTAGGTATATTTGGTTCTACCAAATCCTTCACTATATCTACTACCTCTTCAGTATGATCTGCAATTAAACTCATGGGTAATCCATCAACTTCCTTATCTTGCAACCCACTCCTCTCCAATATCTCAAATGGTAACTCCAAAGACACTTGAATTCCTACTTCTACAACATCAGACTTCTTCTCTTCCTTCACACTACTCCTAATTCTTTGTAACTCTGAATTCACTACATCTAATCTGAGACTGATGTTGTCTCCTACTTCCAACATCTTTCTGTCCACTTGCTCCCCCAATTGAATTAGTAGACTGTTCATATCAAAATCCTTAGCTCTCTTCTTCCTAGTTTCCTGCACAAGCAATTTCAATTTGTGTAGTCTTGCTTCTTCCAACCTTCCTTCAGCCTCCGTGCATAGCATGGCCCGTAGTCTCCCAAAAACTTCTCCTACTGATTCTGATGCATACTCTTGAGATCATTCTGCCTTCAACTCTTCTCGGTACATCTTCAACTCGTCTTTGTACTCAACAACAAGCATCTTCTTCTCCTCCGCATATTGAGAACTCTATAACTCAGCACTTTATACCAATTCTCTCAACCTTTCTTCTTCTTGATGTCTAAT
The DNA here is from genome assembly GCA_948567375.1 of Lunularia cruciata. NCBI lineage: Eukaryota > Viridiplantae > Streptophyta > Marchantiopsida > Lunulariales > Lunulariaceae > Lunularia > Lunularia cruciata. Next base: position 64,709,381 of record OX419755.1, on the reverse strand, counting down.
TGCCAACTCTCTCTTCCATGCTTGATCCTTCCCGGCTGCACTCTTTCTCAAGCCGTCTAACTCCTGCTCCATCACTACTGCCATTACTTTCATGTGAATACTCTCAATGCACACTTCAGTGACCTCCTCTTTCATCTTGGTCAGCAACATCATCTGCTCTTTCAACTCTTCGGCTTGATGCTGCATTTCTCTCCCTCTTGACTCAAAACTCTCTTGCAACCTCTGAAAAGTCTTCTTCAAGATTGTATCCACCTAAAGCTCTTCAACTTCCTCGTCTCTTTGGGTTACTTGTTCCTACAATCCCTTCACTCCCAATTGACTTCTTGGCACGCATCACTACAAGACTACTACTCAAAGGAAAAGGATATCTACTTGACATATTCAATTTTCTCCTATGCAATCATAATTTTATATTACCCCAAAGTGCAGTCATTCTTCAATCAATTTCAAAATTGACTCCCCTTCTTCTGCGTGTCAATGTCCTATCATTGACAAGACATGCTTCTTCTACCTCCGCCATTTCTTGAAGTGTACTTTATTGCCACTTAGAGAGGTTATTAGACCGTCTTTGTATCAGCCTTTGTTGCCCAATCCAAAGACGATTGTCTTTGGACTTGTTTCTTTGTACTCCCCCTTCCGAGTACTTCCATTTTCTAACCCAAAGTTGACTTCTTTGGGTTTACTCCAAAGACACTCCCGTCCATTCTTTTCTTTGTAATTCGGCTTTCTTACTCACTTCTTCCTCAAAACGCTAACAAACCAAAAAAAAAACAAAAAACGTAGGCACCACAAAAGGCTCCACTCCAAGCTTGTTGCACCAATTGATATGCATGTTGTTGCAATGCCTCCTTTAAACTCCACAATGGAATATCCAAGGTGGATAGAATCATCCCACTCATACTCCAAATCCAAGTGATCTCCTTTGGTATTGGAGTATCTTCTGCATAGGTGTTCCCCTCCAATAGGTCACCAGGCCAAGTAATAGAAACATTGAAAGCTGAAATTGATGCCACTATGGTCCTAGACTGTAGTGAGTCAAGATTGCCACTACTGAAGCATATTGGTAGACAACATACTCATCCCTCACCTTATTGCCAACCTGGTCTTTAGGAGGTTATCTCCTCCCAATAGTCAATATTGAAACCCATGGGGTATAACATTACTCCCACAACTAACACATCATATGACTCAACCACTATTGCAATGGCTTGAGCTCTCACCATAGAGCTATCAATCAAATGTTTGGGTTGAATCAGGTAGTGAACTCTTCACATGTGATGTATTATGCAGAACCACCCCTAGAGATGTTGGATTTAAAATAGACACCTCTCCACGTTAGTCTTTTGAAGCTCCAAACCAACAACTATAGCCTTCCCTGACATAAGAGGCTATGCACTAGAGTCAAGTAAGACCCTCTGTGGTGTATAGACCTTCCCTAAAGGTCCCACCAAACAATTAATTCCCCTATAGTTATACAATAGGACAACTCCAAGTGTAAACCGCACTCACTCAAAGGTCGGTCTAGGTGGTAACTCCCCCAATCTAATCATTGCTGCTTACCATAAACCACTAGTCATTGAGTGGATCCCATGCTCCTCAACCAAGTCAGCTCCACTATCAACCACTTTTGCTCTCGAAGCAAGAACCACGTCATCCCTACTATCACAAAGCATGGCAGCCAATTGGAACACTAGGTTGGGTTAACTTCCAATGTAAACATGTCATTGGTTGAGAATAATGGAAAACGCATAGTCAACTGAGCCGCCTCCAACATTGAGCTAGACTCAATTGGTGTAGTAGTAGGTGGCTGACTAGTAGGTAGTCTATCATGCACCCAATCACCACCTACCACACCTGCACTAGGACATTTAGGAGCCATGGATGTTGTATGTAGTCCCTCAAAGAGTGTAAAAGACTAAGGAAGTCTGACCTGTCTACTAGCCTCTCCTCTCTATGGGTCCAACTTCACTGATACTCCTTTAGACTCTGGAGCACATACTGCACTCCTACTCACTATGGTAGATGCATCTACTTATGCTACTCCGCACATGAATTCCAAGACATATCTATCACCAACATATGCGGTGGAAGCCTCAACATCTAAATTTGATCTCCTTTGAGCTATGGCCATGCTAGCCAATCTTTGCTCCAATTGCTCAATCCAAGTAGCCATGGCTATATTGGAAGTAAGGGCATGTATTTCATCCCTACTAGGTGTGAATCCTCTACCACCTTGTCCTCCATGACCTAGAGTTCCTCTACCACTTGCCATAGTAGCCCTCTTACTCTGTAACTTTAGGTGTAGGTCAAAGCATTGATCACTAATGTGACCAAATTTGTGGCAATGGTCATATTGTCCCTATAGCGGCTGAGATGCACTAGAGGTATTAGGTCCATTGCCCTAAGTGCACTCTCTCCTATGGTGAGGTCCACCACAAGTCCAACAAGCAACTTCACCACTCACTATTTGTTACTGACCTGAAAATGAAGACAAAGGTCTAGCTACACTAGGCCCTCTCTATGGGTCTGTAACACCCATTTGTGCATGTGTGTGGTATTGTGATATTTAGCTTGGTATTACAAGTACTTAAGAGATATTATTTATATAGAGATAAATGATGGTTCTATATTAGTCATTGTTAGCTAAAGTTAGTCATAGCTAAGATAGATGGGACCTTACTTTAGAGGAAGTAGAAAAGATGAGCACCACTATTTTGGATTTTAGTGTGTTGACTTGGTATTATTCCTAGGTGTTTGGCTTTGGGGAAAGAGTTGAGAACTCTTGGGCCCGTAAGCCTTTTTGTTTTGGATTCTTCTTTAGTCCAAGGATAGCCCATGTGAAGGAATCCTTGCTTTAGTGGTTGGGTCAAGATAAAGGGAATATGCCCATGTGAATGGATATTCCTTTCTACTTTTTGACTTTACTTGACTTTTAGTCTAGTAACTTGAGTTACTACGGTAATTAGTAACTTTGGTACATAACTATTTCACAAGTATATAAACAAGGGGTGAGGAGGTACTCATCATCCTTTCATTTGCAACTATCTCTCTCATTGAGTTCTCTAGTGAGCAATGTCTTGAGTCTTGGAGTGTTAGCCTTGGAGGAGTATGATGGAGTTGGGGTTCCTTGCCTTCTTAGTCCATGGTGCGCTACCATAATAGCCATTGGAGGTTCATCCTGAGTGAGAGACAGGCCGGCTCACATTTTTGGTTCCGTTGCCGGGACCTCTCTAGAAGGCAAGATAATGTTCCGCGTCCAATTCTACATTAGGCAGAAGGAGGCTATGAGAGCTATGAGAGAACATTAGGAGAGGAGAGGGCTGAACTTATGTTAGAGAACCAAGATCCATTCGTATACCCTGTAGTTCATTATGATGTCTTTGAGGTGATTTTGTACATCTTGTACACATGAGAGGAATTGGAGAGATTGTGTGAGGTGGATTGCAGATTTTGGGGATTAAGGTGATTTTGGGCAAAATCTCAAGTTTGAGATCTGGACTTGAGTTTTCTACACATGATAGCTTGGGTTATCTTTTAGTTAGCACACTTAAAATTATTGTGAGATTTTTTATGCGCACTGGGCTAGAATTTTTGAAAGTTGATAGGGTAAAGTGCTCCCGCAACTGCATGCTCTCTGGAAAATTGTACAGAGTCTGCCATTTCTTCAATTTTCAGTGAATTGTCCTGAAAATTTCCAAGAAAATTCAGTGCGTTATATCCTACTTGCTGCCACAAAAATTAGAGAGAGATCGTTCTTGCGCAGGGAGAAATGAGTTTTTGAAGTGAGGGGGGTTGTTTTCAGACCAAATGTGAAATATGGGTGCTGAATAGAAAGGTGTCTAGACCAAATGGCCCGATGAAAAGATCTGAAATTTTGCAGGGAGTGACGCCCTGGAGTTTTTATCAAGTGTGAAAAATTTCAGAGGACTGTGACACATTGGTTGGGAGATTTGAGTGACATTGTGAGGAAGGGTCAATTCTACAAAGTGGAGATCTCATGCATGAGAAGTTTGAGATCAACAAAAAGCATGTTTGAGTGTTTAGATTCATCTTGGGAACATGGAGGGTCATCAAGAGTGGAAATTGACATTATGCAAGGTTCCCCAAGGGTTTGAGGTGATTGTAGGGGTTGATTTGAGGAAAAGAGAGTTTACAATAGAATTTGAAGAGAGTATTGAGAGGATCCAAAAACCACTTGGAGGAAAGAGTGAGTCTAAGTGCTTTCTATGTGGAAAGAAGGGACATAAGGCAAGTTCATGTCCATTGACCTTTGAGAGCAAGAGATTGAGGGAAAGGAGAGGCTTACTTGACTTGGGTTTCCATGTTGGACCTTCTTCACCAAGATTGGGAGGGAGAAGATCTAAGACCAAGGAGTTGTGTGAGGTTTGTGGAGTTGAAGGACTTCCAAAAGGACATGAGTGTAGTGGAGTAAAAGCACTTTTGGAAACTTTGGTGAAGGATCTTGGAGAGAGTCTTAGTACAGCTACAGAAATACTACCACCTTCATCAGCTAGTTCTCAAGATTAGTGATGGAGATAATCTTTCAACTTATGGATAAACTATCCATGAGAGTTAGATTCATATGCACTCTAGGATTTGATGTTGCTATAGAAATCTTGGAGCAACCTGAACCTTTTGTGTTCCCTAGAGTGGATTATTCTCAGATGGTGTTAGTCATGTATATACTCTATTAGTAATAGAGTGAGAGAAAAGAAAAGAGAAAAAAAAATTTGAGAGAAAAGAAAGATAGTGAGGGGTTAAGATGGGAAAACTTCCGGTTTTCTTTGGCAAGGATGGAGAAGATGTGGAGGCCTTTGTGAGAGACTTCAAGAGAGCTTGCATAGGAAACAATGAGAGGAGGAAGAATGAGTGGGCCTCATTATTACCAGATTTCTTTGAGGATGCAGCACTTACATGGTATGAGTCAGAATACCAAAAGAGAGAGAGGAGAGAGGGGGAAGAGGAGTCTTGGGAGACTTTGACTTCAGCACTCATTGAAAACTTTCTTCCTGATGAGAGTTATGAGAGATTGATGAGTGAGGTTACATTTCTCAAGCAAGGAGATGGAGAGAAAGTGAGAGTATATGTGGAAAGAGTGGAAAAGTTAGAGTCCAGATTTCGCATAGTGTTGAGGAAGGGTGGGGATGATGTGGAGACTATAATGATTGGCATAGGGGCCATGCTCACCAAGAAATTTGTAGGAGGACTGAGACCACAAATTAGAAGCAAGGTGAGATATGAGAAACCTTCTTCCAAGGTTGAAGCTATCAAGATCGCAATTCGTATGGAGGAGAGTTTGGAAGGGGATGAGAGTGATTTGGTGGTGAAGGAGGTTGTGCATCCTCCTCAAGGCTACAAGTATGGTGGAACTTCTGATACTTTGGTGACAAGGGTTGCACCACAAGTAGTAGTTTCTCCAATTCTTGCACCTCCACCAAAAGATCCACTCCAAACCATCACAGAACAACTTACGGATCTCAAGATCAATGTGGTGCAACTATGGGAGAAGAGAGAGGTGGATCAGAATGTAGGGAGAGGGCCTAGGAGTTATGGAAACTATCCATATAGAGGAGGCCAACCAGCCAACAATTTCAATGATAGAAATTGTTTTGGTTGTGGAGGAAGAGGCCATATCCAAAGGAATTGCCCAAATTCCACTTACCATGGAGGAAGGGGTTATGAGGGAGCCAATAGAGGGAAAGAGGGAGGTAGTGAAACCCAAGTGGCTCCTAATCCCAACAAAGGTAAGGGGATAGCATCCATAGATGTGGTTGAGAGCAAGTATGAGAAGGGAGAGTGCTCAAACTCCAAGGGTCTTAATTTGGAGCTTTTGGCACAAGAGAAGAAGAGAGCTCGTTTTGCAGAGGATGTTCACTCTTCTCAAGGATTTACTTCAAGCAAGGATACTCCTATGTCTACTAGGAGCACTCGCACCTCAACACCATCAACAACAAAGACTCCAAGGAAGAAGTTGGGGATGGAGGACTTCTTGATCTCAAAGCAACAATGGAACTACAATGTGTTGGAGGATGTTGGTAGTCACAAGGCTAACATCACAATGGGCCAATTAATTGCTTTGAACCCTACCTTGAGAAAGGAGCTTAGAGGTGGTTTGAGTTCTACAAGGAGCAAGAAGAAGAAGAAAGCAAAAGTTCCAGTATCAATGGGGGTGGTGGATGCCAAGCCAGCACCATGGGAAGCTTGTGAATATGCCTCCAAGATTGATGTGAGAGTGAATGGTCACAACATCAAGGATGCATTGGTTGATGGAGGATCAGCAGTGAATGCCATGTCAGAAAGGTTGATGAAGAAGTTGGGTATGATACCCTCAAGACCTTCAACATTTGTGGTGAGCATGGCAAACAAGCAACAAGTTCGACCAGTAGGGGTGATGGATAAGGTGGTAGTTTCAGTTATGGGAGTTCAAAATCTCATGACTTTCCAAGTCTTGAAGGATTCAAGCTATGACTTACTTCTTGTGAGGCCATGGTTGAGAGCAGCATGCACAACTGATCAATGCCACAAACAGTACTTGAGGATTGGGCCATCAAACAATGGAGTCACAGTTCCTGTGACTAACACCACCAACACTTCACATTCAGATACACCATCTTCTGATTATTGGGAATCAGATTCTGAAGAAGGAGCTTCAGGTGTGGACACAAGCATGGAAGAGGAGACTTCCACGGAGGAGGATGAATCTGAATCTGATTCAGATGTGTATCCTTTGTGTGCTATGGATTTTGCACCTAAGCCAGAGGTTTTGAAGGACCCAGATAAATCACCATTGGCACTTGAGGAGGTAGAGAGAAGGTTATCTACCCTCAAGTATGGCCCAAATGTTACCAAGGAGGAGAAGGTGAGATTTGAGGAGATTTTCCGCAAGTTCATCCATGTGTTTGCTTTTAGTTACAAGGATTTGAAGGAAGTCACCATGGAGGAGCACAAGATAGAGGTAGAGTCACATGCAAGACCAATCCGCCAAAAGCAACGTCGCATTAGCCCACCAATATCTTTGGTTGTGAAGGAGGAGATTGATAAGCTCAAGGAGGCTGGATTTATCTTTGAGGTGGAGAATTCAGAATGGGTGTCTCCAATTGTCATTGTGAAGAAAAAGAATGGCAAGCTTCGGGTATGTGTGGATTACAAGAAGCTCAATGCTGTTACCAAGAAGGACTACTACCCATTGCCATTCATTGATGAGATCTTGGAGGAGGTTGCAGGTCATGAGAGGTACAGTTTTGGAGATGGTTATAGTGGATATAACCAAATCAAGATTGCACCAGAGCATCAACAACTCACAACATTCACCACACCTTGGGGAACTTACGCTTTCAAGGTCATGCCTTTTGGGCTTTGCAATGCTCCAGCCACATTCCAACGGTTCATGAATAAGGTATTTGAACCTTTCATTGGGAAATTTGTGAGAGATTTCATTGATGACTTTTGTGTCTATGGGAGCAAGGAGGAGCACTTTGAGCACCTAATCAAAGTCTTGCAACGCTTGGATGAGGCAAATGCATCACTCAACCCAGAGAAGTGCATTTTTGGATGTGAAGAAGGTCTACTTTTGGGGCATATCATCTCCAAGGATGGAATAGCAGTTGATCCTGAGAAGGTGAGGAAAATCTCAGACCTTCCATTCCCTTCAAGCTTGACAAAGTTACGCCAATTCTTGGGGATGGTTGGGTACTATAGGAGGTTCATCTTCTCATTTTCCAACAAGGCTTATGCATTGACCATCTACATGAAGAAGGGTGTAGATTACATGGTGATTTTGGAAGACAAGGAGGCTCTTAAAGCTTTTGAGGAGCTCAAGCAATCCCTTGTTGTAGCTCCAATTCTTGCTAAACTTGATTGGAGTAAACCTTTCATCCTCTACACTGATGCTTCTAATGTAGCTATAGGATGCACTCTTAGTCAATTAGACCAAGATGGGCATGATCATCCAATAGCTTATGCTAGTAGGCAGATGGTTTCAGTAGAGAAGAACTACTCTGTCACGGAGAGAGAAGGGTTGGCAATGATCTTTGGTCTCAAGAAGTTTAGACACTACTTGATTGGATGGAAAGCCACCATTGTCACGGATCACAAGGCTTTGAAGTACATCTTCAACAAGCCTAATGTTGAAGGGAGACTAGCAAGGTGGATGATACTCTTGTCTGAGTATGACTACACCATTGAAGATAGGCCAGGAAAGAAACATGCAAATGCTGATTTATTATCTAGAGACTATGATCATGATGGAGATGAGCCAGTGGATGATTCCTTCCCGGATGAGGAGCTCATGACAATCTCAGTCACTCAAGAGGTTCCAATGGAGTACAAGGAGATTGTGGATTTTGTGACAAGAGGTAACTATCCAGAAGGGATGCATGCTAGGGAGAGGAAGGCCCTTGCAGCAAGATCTAGACCTTACACAATGGTGGAGGATATTCTTTTTCACCAAGGAGCAGATGGTCTACTTCGAAGAGTAGTGGGTAAGGAAGAGTCTATCCTACTCATAAAGGAGTTTCATGAAGGTTTAGTATGTGGAGGACACTTTGCAGGAAAGGTGACTGCTTTCAAGATTCTAGATGCAGGTTACCATTGGAGAGGGATTTTCAAGGATTGTCTTGATTATTGCAAAACTTGTCATGTTTGTCAAGCTTTTGCTAGAAAGTCTACATCCACTCCACCACTTAGATCAATTCCATTGCTAGGACCTTTTGAGAAGTGGGGAATTGATTTTGTAGGTCCTCTCAATAGAACCCCAAGGAACAATCGGTACATTGTGGTAGTTACTGATTACCTTACCAAGTGGGTTGAGGCTAGACCATTGAGGGACAAGAATGAAGATGAAGTGGGTAGATTTCTTTATCAACGCATTATCACTAGGTTTGGATGCCCTTTGGAGTTGGTTTTTGATAGAGGAGGAGAGTTTACAGGAAGCATTACTACAGCCATGCTACGACATTTCTCTATCACACATAGAGTAACTACATCCTATAAGCCAAATTCCAATGGCTTGGCAAAGAGAACCAATCAGACCTTGTGCATGATGTTGGCCAAAGATGCAGAAATGGAGGGGGCTAAACATCATTGGGACAAGAGGATTCATGCATTTTTGTGGGAGTATAGGACAACCATGAAAACTTCCACTAGATATTCTCCATTTCAATTGGTGTATGGTATTGAGTCTACCTTACCTATTCACTTTGATCTTCCTACCTTCCAAAGCATTCATAGGAGATTGAAGAAAGCACAAGGAGGTGATGCAGAGAAGTCAAGGAAGGATCAACTCATGGAGTTGGAAGAGGCAAGAGCAGTTGCTATGGTTCGAGTGGAGCAAGCCCAAAGGAAACAAAAGGAGAGCTATGATAAGAGGCAAGACAAGAAGAAGGTGGAGCCTTTCAAAGAAGGTGATTGGGTAATGTTGTTTGATTCCATTCGATTCAAGAGAGTGCAAACAAAGTTTTTGCCTAAGTACTTTGGACCTTTCATAGTAGAGAAGGTGTGGGGCAATTACACCTATGATCTCAAGGAGTTGGGAGGAAGACACTTTGATAGGATTAACCATGATAAGTTGAAGATGTACCATAGAAGGTAGAGAGACCTTCACTTTGAGGACAAAGTGAAAACTTAGTCCGGGGGTAAATGTAACACCCATTTGTGCATGTGTGTGGTATTGTGATATTTAGCTTGGTATTACAAGTACTTAAGAGATATTATTTATATAGAGATAAAGGATGGTTCTATATTAGTCATGGTTAGCTAAAGTTAGTCATAGCTAAGATAGATGAGACCTTACTTTAGAGGAAGTAGAAAAGATGAGCACCACTGTTTTGGATTTTAGTGTGTTGACTTGGTATTATTCCTAGGTGTTTGGCTTTGGGGAAAGAGTTGAGAACTCTTGGGCCCGCAAGCCTTTTTGTTTTGGATTCTTCTTTAGTCCAAGGATAGCCCATGTGAAGGAATCCTTGCTTTAGTGGTTGGGTCAAGATAAGGGGAATATGCCCATGTGAATGGATATTCCTTTCTACTTTTTGACTTTACTTGACTTTTAGTCTAGTAACTTGAGTTACTACGGTAATTAGTAACTTTGGTACGTAACTATTTCACAAGTATATAAACAAGGAGTGAGGAGGTACTCATCATCCTTTCATTTGCAACTATCTTTCTCTCATTGAGTTCTCTAGTGAGCAATGTCTTGAGTCTTGGAGTGTTAGCCTTGGAGGAGTATGATGGAGTTGGGGTTCCTTGCCTTCTTAGTCCATGGTGCGCTACCATAATAGCCATCAGAGGTTCATCTTGAGTGAGAGACAGGCCGGCTCACAGCACGTGAAGATAAGTTGGCTAATGATTGATAGAACAGTGTGGGATTTTAGAGAACGGTGTTGATTTTCCTCAAAGAAACAAGAACGCAGAATGATTTGAATTTGGCAAAAGGAAGTAAGGGTCAATGACAAAGGAAGGATCAGGGTTTAGGGGAAGGGAATCTGGCTGACAAACTGACAGAGCAGCGTTGAGTGAGAAGCTCAAGAGAAGAACTTCCTATTGGCAATACAAAGGACTATGAAGCATGGAGAGGATTTAGCCAGGATCAAAAACAGAGACCAAGAGAAGGATCTTTGAAGGACAATTAGTCTCAAAAGGAGAAGAAGAGAAGAAATCACAGGGGAAAAACAGGGAAGGTATTCGGAAGGACAAAAATCAGCAGAAAGGTTAGCAGGATAGAGGTGTCCCTAAGGGCTTGGCAGGAATAGAAAAATCTCGAAAGGTTGGTTAGACGAAGAATCTGTTACTAGTAGAAGGTTCATCCAAAGGAAAGGTGTGCAGGAACAAAAGAAGAGAGAAGTCATGTTTGGCTCAGGATAATACAAGGACTGGACATAAAAACTCGATACGGGATTTGTCAAGAGCTTTTACCAGGCGTAGAATCCTATGGCAAGAGTAGTGCAGAGCGTTCGGGAAGATCTAACATACTGGCATATCAAAGAGAAGGAGAATCCCAATGAAGGACCTATTGGACAGTGGAGACTTGGAAAGAACAACAAATTGGAGATGCTGCGGAACAAGGAGATGACAAGTTGTAAGGAATAGGATATAGGACCTGCTCAATTTGTTTCTTTCTTCATGTGCTTGGCTGGTCAGTGTGCCTTGGTTTGGTCACTGTTTGGTTAGGAGCCGTGTGTCATGGCTCAAAGGATTATAAACTGTGAAACTTGGAATTGAAATGGAAATGAGATTTTAGTGATTGAGAGTGTGTACTTGATGTGAAAACAGCGGTAGAGAAAACTAATAATAATGTTTTTTTTATTTTACTTTTTTTTTACACCTTATGTAGATGGGTCAGCACATTTAACTAATTGCCCGGGATTGAGTCCGGTCGCATAACTTGTGGATAACTCCACAAAACCCCACCAGATCATTCTCTCTGGAATATCAGTCTAGACTAGAACTGCAAAACCCACCAAACCCAAAACATACTAAAGCCGAGGATAATAGACCAAACAAGAGGTCAAGAATAATGAGCCGAGACTAATAATAATCAGTACGAGAAGGAAAAAACAATCCAAAAGCCTAAGCGTAGGCAGCCAGGTGCCCAGTGCAATCTCAAGACCATACGATCCCCGCGACACCGCAGAAGGAGAAGAAGCCATGATGGAGATAGAGGAGGAAGGTAATGTGAAGTTAGAAGATGAAGTGCCAAAGCAGGAGGGGAGAAAAGTTACCATTCAAAGAGGAGTTTGTTCCAAGAGAAAGGCAAAGTGTGAAGCAGGTCCAAGCAAGGTGAGAGAAGAGGAGAATGCAAGTTTGGGAAGTGAAGCAATTGTTCCGATACGACAACTACAGTGAAGAAGGCGAGTATCAAGAGAACAAGAGGTGAAGAAGGAGATCACTCTGCAAGTCAAAGTAGCCACAAGTGAAGGAGTGGAGTACCTGCGGGAGGTTGTGTGTCCTTTGTTGGTGAAATTGGAACACATGAAGAAGGAAATGCAGTCAAAGTGTCCGGAGGTGAAGACTGTGTTGCAAGTGTTAGCCTGATTGGAAGAAGAGAACTCGGAATTGAAGAAGAGTATAATCCAAGGTGAGGAGGAAAGGGAAGTACTACAAGTAGATAGAGTAGTACAGAATCAAGTAATTGAGAACTTGAGGAGAGAAGCAAGGAATCTAGATGAACTCATAAAGCAAAGTGACATAGCAAGGGAAAGACAAGTAGCTAAGAATGAAATCTTGAAGCAGTAGTTTGCTGATTTGAGATTAGAGATTATCCATGCTATGGCAAGAGTAGCCGAGAAGGAACAAGAGCTCAATAGGGTGATGGAGAGTGTAGAAGAGAAGAAGCAGCTGTGGCAACAAGAGTTGACAGTGCAATATAGAGAAGAAGAAAGGTTGAGAGAATTACTTTGCAATCAAGAGGAGAAGATTGTACAAAAGGAGAAGGAGTTTGTGAAAGTCGAGTTTGAAGTAGAATTGGCAATGTACCGAGAAGATTGGCTTGCAGATTGGGAAAGGGAGAGGAAAATGAGATTGGAGCCATTGAAGGAGATCGTAATCTGGATGAATGCGATGCTGAGTATAGAGGCAAATGTGCATATTGAAGAGACGAGGCTGCACGAGTTAAAGTTGTTGGTGCAAGAGACAAGGAGGAGACATGCGAAGGACACAGACTTGGATGCTTTGTTGATCAGTCTCAGAACTCGTGTAGATAGGAAGATATTGGAAGTAGAAGACAATATCACAATTAGATTAGACTTAGTGAAATTAGAGATAGATAAACTTCGGAAAGATGTTAGGGAAAAACCCAAAGTAGGTGAAGTAGGAGTGCATGTGTCTTTGGATTTGACATTTGACACTTTAGAGAAGACTAGGTCAAGAGATAAGGAGTTAGATAGATTACCCACTAGTGGAATTTCAGATCAGGAAAGAGAATTGTTAGATTTGGTGGAGGATGTAGGAGTTATGAAACCCAAAGAAAGAGTAGTAGGAAGTAAATGTACTTTGGGTTCGGGTTTGAAAGCCAAGGAAGAAGTAGACATTGGATTGGATTAGTAATAGATTTGAGATGTGAATAGGCAGATATGAAGAGGCATTGTCATTTTGGATCTACAGGTTTGTAGAGTTGTTAGGAAGAGGTACATTAGAAAGATAACTGTCAATTGCTTCACTATTCAAGAGTGGCATTTGCATGAAATTGTTGTTCAATGCTCATTATTTCTGAGAATAGATAAAGCAAAGTGTTGTGAAGCAGTGCTCGTTGCTTGAGCTTGATTCCAAGTATCAACTTTGTGTTTGTAATTGTGAGTGTGTGGAGAAATTTGAAGTGCAAATCAGTGTGCTTGTTGGATATTAGATTCCGTAGCCTTGATCTTCATTCTGTGTGTTGATCCTGAGTGAAGTGCAATCGAAGCAATGCCTTGATAGATCTGAGAGGAATTGTAGTGTTGGTAGTATTTTGCATTTGTGAGTGCAGTGCAAAGTTGATGTGAAGCAATTTTGATCGAGGAAGTTGTGCCTTCAATGGAGGGGTAGAACAAAATTCTGAGGTGAAGTCATTTTGCAGTGAAGTGTTGTTTTTGGGAGAGCTTGAATCATCATAATCAAGATTTTTTAGAAAGAATTGAAGGTGTCGTGATTTATAAGTATTAATTTGTGACAAGACTGCGAGTCAGTGCTTGTTCCTCTCTTCTAGGTGTGGTTTCTACCTGAGAGATTAAAGAACTCAAGAAGAACTACATTGTTACTGTTTGCTTTGTATTTGGATATTTCTGACTCGTATCTTTACGGGAATGAACTTTACTTACCTGATTACTGCAAAAGTGATATTTGCCGAGTTGTCACACATATCCAAAGGAATTGCCCAAATTCCACTTACCATGGAGGAAGGGGCTATGAGGGAGCCAATAGAGGGAAAGAGGGAGGCAGTGAAACCCAAGTGGCTCCTAATCCAAACAAAGGTAAGGGGATAGCATCCATAGATGTGGTTGAGAGCAAGTATGAGAAGGGAGAGTGCTCAAACTCCAAGGGTCTTAATTTGGAGCTTTTGGCACAAGAGAAGAAGAGAGCTCATTTTGCAAAGGATGTTCACTCTTCTCAAGGATTTACTCCAAGCAAGGATACTTCTATGTCTACTAAGAGCACTTGCACATCAACACCATCAACAACAAAGACTCTAAGGAAGAAGTTGGGGATAAAGGATTTCTTGATTCAAAGAAACAATGGAACGACAATGTGTTGGAGGATGTTGTTAGTCACAAGGCTAACATCACTGTGGGCCAATTGATTGCTTTGAACCCTACCTTGAGAAAGGAGCTTAGAGGTGGTTTGAGTTCTACAAGGAGCAAGAGGAAGAAGAAGGAAAAAGCTCCAGTATCAATGTAGGTTGTGGATGCAGAGCCAACACCATGGAAGGCTTGTGAATATGCCTCCAAGATTGATGTGAGAGTGAATGTTCACAACATCAAGGATGCACTTGTTGATGGAGGATCAGCAATGAATGCCATGTCAAAAAGGTTGATGAAGAAGTTGGGTATGATACCCTCAAGACCTTCAACATTTATGGTGAGCATGGCAAACAAGCAACAAGTTCGACCAGTAGGGGTGATGGATAAGGTGGTAGTTTCAGTTATGGGAGTTCAAAATCTCATGACTTTCCAAGTCTTGAAGGATTCAAGCTATGACTTACTTCTTGGGAGGCCATGGTTGAGAGTAGCATACACAACTGATTGATGGCACAAAGGGTACTTGAGGATTGGGCCATCAAACCATAGGGTCACAATTCTTGTGACTAACACCACCAATACTTCATTCAGATACACCATATCTGATTATTAGGAATCAGATTCTGAAGAAGGAGCTTCAAGTGTGGACACAAGCATAGAGGAGGAGACTTCCACAGAGGAGGATGAATCTAAATTAGATTTAGATGTGTTTCCCTTGTGTGCTATGGATTTTTCACCTAAGCCAGAGGTTTTGAAGGACCCAGATAAATCACCATTGACACTTGAGGAGGTAGAGAGAAGATTAGCTACCCTCAAGTATGGCCCAAATGTTACCAAGGAGGAGAAGGTGAGATTTGAGGAGATTTTCCGCAAGTTTATCCATGTGTTTGATTTCATTTACAAGGATTTGAAGGAAGTCACCTTGGAGGAGCACAAGATAGAAGTGGATTCACATGCAAGACCAATCCACCAAAATCAACGTCACATTAGCCCACCAATATCTTTGGTTGTGAAGGAGGAGATTGTGACAACCCGGCAAATATCACTTTTGCGGTAATTGGGTAAGTAAAGTTTGTTCCTGTAGAGATACGATTCAGAATTGGTCAAATACAAAGTCAAATGTCACAATGTAGTTCTTCTTGGTTGCATCTTTAATCTCTCAAGTAGAAACTACACCCAGAAGAGAGTAACAAGCTCACAATCTTGACAACTTGTCACGAATACACACACATATAATCACAACATAGCAAATGCTGTCCAAACAACTCTTGATTGTGATGATTCAGATTCTCCCAAAGACGGCACTTCACTACAAAGAACAATTTGCCTCAGAATTGTGTTCCACCTCTCCATTGAAGGCATAACTTCCTCAATCAAAATTGCTTCACATCAATTTCGTGTTGCACTCACAAATGCAAAATACTACCAACACTACAATTCCTCTCAGATCTATCAAGGCATTGCTCCGATGCACTTCACTCAAGATCACACACATAGAATGAAGATCAAGGCTGTAGAATCCAACATCCACAGACACACTGACTTGCACTTCAGAATTCTCCACACACTCACAAACACAAACATAGAATTGACAATTGGAATTAAGCTCAAGGGACGAGCATTGAAAATAACACTTTGCTTTAACTATCTTCAGAAATATGAATACTGAACAACATAAGACTACAAATGCTCTCCTTAAATACTGAAGCAAATGGTAGTTTCCTACTAATGTACCGCTTCTTAACATCTCTTCCTACCTACGGATCCAAATTGACAATCCATCTCTTCATATCTACCTCTTCCTATCTCAAAACTGTTACTTACCCCAATCCAATGTCTACCTCATCATCGGCTTCCAAACCCGATGATCTTCCTACCACTTCTCCTTCTTCGGGTATATCTACAACTACTAATTCTTGCACTACTTCTACTACTTCTTCACTAGGAACTACAATTGCACTACGGAGTGACTTATTTAACTCTTTATCTCCTGACCCACTCCTCTCTAATGTGTCAAATAATAAGTCTGATGACACTTGTATTCCTACTTTTGCAACATTGGGTCTAATTACAATCAATTCCTTTGCTAATTCTACTATATCCTCATCACAAATTGTAATTGAAAGTATGAGTACATTATCTACACCTTCAATTTGTAACCCACTTTCCCCTAATCAATCATGTAATTGACCCGAAGACACTTACAGTCTGATCTTGCACTTCGGGTTTATTCACTACTGCTATTTCTCTTCTAATTTTATCATATCTTCAATCAAAACTGAAATTGAAGTCATGGGTATCCTAACTATCTATTCTTCCTCTATCCTAACTCTCTCTAATACCTCTAGCAAGATTCCTGAAGTCACTTTCACTACACTTCAAGGTTTGACTATCTCAGATCTAGTCATCTTCGTCTTGAGGCAAAGAAGCTTCTAACCCAAAGTTGTGTAAACCTGAAGTCCAAAGTCCAAAGACATCAACCCGAAGACACTAACTTACTATGCACATCTACTCCCAAAACTTCAAATACTTGTAACTTCTTCTATAGACCTTCAAACTTTGCTATTTTGTGGTAACAGAAAGCCCTAAACGAGATGCTTCCAATGAGATATAGCACGCTTGATTTGGACTTGTAGTCACTGAGATATAATCCCCGCAAGAATCTCAACTAGTAACTTCTATTCCTCCTTTGGGTGTGCCCTCTTTCAATCCTGGCTGAGTCCGTCTTCATCTGACACAAAGTCAACTTCCTTGGGCTTGACCAAAATACAAATTTCCTTTCATTCTTCTCCATTTGGTTTCAATTTGGTTTCAGCAATGCACTTCTTCTTCAAAACTCATCCAAAATGAAAAATGTGGGTACCACAGAGATTGATAAGCTCAAGGAGGCCGGATTTATCTTTGAGGTGGAGAATTCAGAATGGTGTCTCCAATTGTCAGTGTAAAGGAAAAAAATGGCAAGCTTTGCGTATGTGTGGATTACAAGAAGCTCAATGTTGTTACCAAGAAGGACTACTATCCATTTTCATTCATTGATGAGATCTTGGAGGAGGTTGCAAGTCATGAGAGGTACAATTTTGGAGATGGTTATAGTGGATATAACCAAATCAAGATTGCACCAGAGCATCAACAACTCACCACATTTACCACACCTTGGGGAACTTATGCTTTCAAGGTCATGCCTTTTGGGCTTTGCAATGCTCTAGCCACATTCCAACAGTTCATGACTAAGGTATTTGAACCTTTCATTGGTAAATTTATTAAAGACTTCATTGATGACTTTTGTGTCTATGAGAGTAAGGAGGAGCACTTTGAGCACCTAATCAAGGTCTTGCAATGCTTGGATGAGGCAAATGCATCACACAACCCAAAGAAGTGCATTTTTGGATGTGAAGAAGGTCTACTTTTGGGGCACATCATCTCCAAGGATGGAATAGCAGTTGATCCTAAGAAGGTGAGGAAAAACTCAGACCTTCTATTACCTTCAAGCTTGACAAAGTTACGCCAATTCTTGGAGATAGTTGGATACTATAGGAGGTTCATCTTCTCATTTTCCAACAAGGCTTATGCATTGACCATCTACATGAAGAAGGGTGTAGATTACATTATGATTTTGGAGGACAAGGAGGCTCTCAAAGCTTTTGAGGAGCTCAAGCAATCCCTTGTTATAGCTCCAATTCTTGCTAAATGTGATTGGAGTAAGCTTTTCATCCTCTACATTGATGCTTCTAATGTAGTTACAGGATGCACTCTTAGTCAATTAGACCAAGATGTGCATGGTCATCCAATAGCTTATGCTAGTAGGCAAATGGTTTCAATAGAAAAGAACTACTCTACCACGGAGAGAGAACGGTTGGCTGTGATCTTTGGTCTCAAGAAGTTTAGACACTACTTGATTAGAGGGAAAGCCACCATTGTCATAAATCACAAGGCTTTGAAGTACATCTTCAACAAGCCTAATGTTGAAGAGAGACTAGCAAGGTAGATGATACTCTTGTTTGAGTATGACTACATCATTGAGGATAGGCCAGGAAAGAAACATGCAAATGTTGATTTGTTATCTAAAGCCTATGATCATGATGGAGATGAGCCAATGGATAATTCCTTCCCAGATGAGGAGCTCATGACAATCTCAGTCACTCAAAAGGTTCCAATGGAGTACAAGGACATTGTGGATTTTGTGACAAGAGGTAACTATCCAGAAGGGATGCATACTAGGGAGAAGAAGGCCCTTATAGCAAGATCTAGATCTTACATAATGGTGGAGGATATTCTTATTCACCAAGGAGCAGATGGTCTACTTTGAAGAGTAGTGGGTAAGGAAGAGTCTATCCTACTTATAAAGGATTTTCATGAAGGTTTAGTGTGTAGAGGACACTTTGTAGGAAAGGTGATTGCTTTCAAGATTCTAGATGTAGGTTACCATTGGAGAGGGATTTTCAAGGATTGTCTTGATTATTGCAAAACTTGTCATGTTTGTCAAGCTTCTGCTAAAAAGTCTACATCCACTCCACCACTTAGATCAATTCCATTGCTAGGAACTTTTTAGAAGTGGAGAATTGATTTTGTAGGTCCTCTCAATAAGAACCCCAAGGAACAATTGATATATTGTGGTAGTTACTGATTATCTTACCAAGTTGGTTGAGGCTAGACCATTGAGGGACAAGAATGAAGATGAAGTTGGTAGATTTCTTTATGAACACATTATCACTAGGTTTGGATGCCCTTTTGAGTTGGTTTTTGATAGAGGAGGAGAGTTTACAAGAAGCATTACTATAGCCATGCTACAACATTTCTCTATCACACATAGAGTAACTACATCCTATAAGCCAAATTCCAATGGCTTGGCGGAGAGAACCAATCAGACCTTGTGCATGATGTTGGCCAAAGATGCAGAAATGGAGAGGGCTAAACATCATTGGGACAAGAGGATTCATGCAGTTTTGTGAGAGTATAGGACAACCATGAAGACTTCCACCTGATATTCCTTATTTTAGTTGGTATATGGTATTGAGTCTACCCTACCTATTCACTTTGATCTTCCTACCTTCCAAAACATTCATAAGAGATTGAAGAAAGCACAAGGAGGTGACGTAGAGAAGTCAAGGAAGGAGCAACTCATGGAGTTGGAAGAGGCAAGAGTAGTTGCTATAGTTTGAGTGGAGCACAGGAAACAAAAGGAGAGCTATGACAAGAGGCAAGGCAAGAAGAAGGTGGAGCTTTTCAAAGAAGGTGATTGGGTAATGTTGTTTGATTCCATTTGATTCAAGAGAGTGCAAAGGAAGGTTTTGCCTAAGTACTTTGGAGCTTCCATAATGGAGAAGGTGTAGGGCAATTATACATATGATCTCAAGGAGTTGGGAGGAAGACACTTTGATAAGATTAACCATGATAAGTTGAAGATGTACCATAGAAGGTAGAGAGACCTTCACTTTGAGGACAAAGTGAAAACTTAGTCCGGGGGTAAATGTTACACCTATTTGTGCATATGTGTGTTATTGTGATATTTAGCTTGGTATTACAAGAAATTGAGAGATATTATTTATATAGAGATAAAGGAAGGTTATACTTTAGTCATGATTAGCTAAAGTTAGTCATAGCTAAGATAGAGGGGACCTTACTTTAGAGGAAGTGGAAAAGATGAGCACCACTATTTTGGATTCTAGTGTGTTGACTTGGTATTATTCTTAGGTTTTTGGCTTTGAGGAAAGAGTTGAGAACTCTTGGACCCGCAAGCCTTTTTGTTTTGGATTCTTCTATAGTCCAAGGATAGCCGATGTGGAGGAATACTTGACTTAGTGGTTGGGTCAAGATAAGATCACATGCTAGTGGAATGTGCCCATGTGAATGGATATTCCTTTCTACTTTTTGACTTTACTTGAATTTTAGTCTAGTAACTTGAGTTACTACGGTAATTAGTAACTTTGGTGTGTAACTATTCCACAAGTATATAAACAAGGGGTGAAGAAGTGATCATCATCCTTTCATTTGCAACTATCTCTCTTTCATTGAGTTCTCTAGTGAGCAATGTCTTGTGTCTTGGAGTGTTAGCCTTGGAGGAGTATGATGGAGTTAGGGTTCCTTGCCTTCTTAGTCCATGGTGCACTACCATAATAGCAATCAGAGGTTCATCCTAAGTGAGAGACAGGTCGGCTCACAGTTCAAACCCATTTGACCAACTAGATAGGACAAGGACTGACATCTCAACCATCCAAACAACTAATCCAAGGATGGAGCTTTTTGATAGGTCACCAATCCATGTATCTGATCCAAAGGTGGAGCTTCCTCTGAGGGGATATTCTTTTGTATATAATAAAGAGTTGGTGCTCCTTTGGGGCATCGGAGGATTGAGTGTGAAATCTATGGTTTCTCTCTTGAAGAGTTCTCTTGTCCGTAGAGTATTACACCCAACCTCACTTCTCTAATATAATCAATTTATTCACAACTCAAATCACACAATTGGATAAGTAGTTGATCTATCACTTAACAATCTGCCAACAATTGAGCATTGATTATAGTCAAGCCACACCCACTCTAGCTAAGAGACTCCATGTGATGCTTGCCACCATAACCACTCTGTCCACCATAATCAGGAACTCAAAGGCTCAACATCAAAGAAGTGAGCTCTTTGGAGCTACACTTTGAAACTATCACCCCTGATCTTGACTTAGGTTTCCAATCCTAATGGTCCCATTGACAATGAAAATGGTGCAAGTGACAATGGGCCCCACCATGTAGTCAATACTCCAAACATGAATATTGCCCATCAACAAGTAGTCTATGAGTAACTACCAAAATACTTTTGACTACCAACACTACTACTCCAACGTCCGAGCAATCTAGGTGCGATGCTACAAATGGCATGACAAATGCACAAACTAAGTTTAAATTGGATCTACAAAGTGTCCTATCTCTTTGGCATCTACAATTGTAACATAATGTTCCACTCTTCCCAAAAGGTACTTCTTTACAAGAGCTTAAAATAGCTTATGCTACTTGCTCTCCCAATTTGTGGTACTTAATGATACTTAAGCTTGTAAAATTCCATTACAATATTGTTCTTGACATATGTATAGCACCTAGAGGTCGACCCTTTACTTCCACACAAATGATTTCCTTCCTTCAGTGCTTATGCCTCTATGCCATCATTCCCCATGACTAAGTGACTTAGTATGCAATAATTCATACAAAGAGCATACACATACACATACACATACACACCTTGATTGTCTTGATGGTATAAGCCTTGTTTATTGAAATGAAAAGATGCACCAAATAAACATAATAGAAATTGGGTCTAAGCCATATATACATTCCTACTTAGCTAACATAGAGATGCAAAAGCTACATATTACTTGAGACCTTCTAGTTACATCTAGCCCTTCACTAATCTTATCTATAAGTGAGCGCAATCAATGTGGAAGTGCTACCTCATCTTCTTGCCTGATTGCTATTATCTTGGGTAGGTTTCCATGTAGGATTGTATAATGACTATGATTTACAAAACTTTTACAGTATAGAGTGTCTGGGCTATGACTACCAAATGTAAGTAAACTACAAGAAAAGTTTAAGTCATTCTTGATGACGGATGCTACTGCTTGTTTTGCATAATGTCATTGTGGTCATTACTTGTTTGGACAATAATTTGGTGGTGCTTGTGATAAACTACCCATGTCTTTGCAAATTTTTATGAGCTCTACAAGCTCCTTCTTGTACTTGGCAGCCTTGTTTGCAAAGCATATTTGCACCACCTTGAACTTGGAGTTTGTATGATCTTGTAGCTTTGTAGATAAGGCCCTTAGTTGGTTGTTTCCATATACCTTCCTCTTGAGAGCCTTAATTTTCATTGTGAAATCCTTGATCTTCATTCTCTACATTGTCTCATAGACAATTTGTTCTAATTGGCCTAAAAGTTGCATTGCCATATGTTCTATGGTTGTGAGAAGCCCAATGTGCTTGTTCTTCAAGTTGTCTCATTCTCATTGAAGTTTTGTCTTTAGTTCTTCTTGTACATTTGTCTTGATTTCCTCCTCTTTGTCTTGTGATATCTTCAAGCTCATTGTGAGTTCCTAAATATGAAGAGCTCCTTCAAGTTCTCATATCTGACCTTTGCCTCAAATACCTTAAAGTTAGCAGCCTCTAGTTTTGCTCTAATGGTCATCATCTCTTTGTCACATGCCTTGATTTGTTCTTTGTGTTGGGCCAATTTTTTTGCAAATTTGTCATGTATTGCATCGACTTCCATTTATAAGTGTTATAAGATAAATTTATGTTGTTCTTGCAAAACCAATGATGAAGTCTTAAAGTCATCATTGACAAATGGTGTCATTGGGAAAATAATCTACGGGTTGCATTAGTCCTATTTGGTCTAATAGAGAAACCGTGAGAATAGTATGTAGATGTACTTAAAAGTGCTAGTTGCAAGTAGGATAACATTTCTAAGTAGAAGCTTGATAATTGCCAAAACAATGGATCCATTTTTGTTGGGCTGTAGCAATAATTTTGAGAGTTGACAGAAGAGTAGTGGTAATGGGTGAGAGTTGGAAAATTCTTTGAGACAAGAGTTGTAATGATCTTGAGTTTTGATGTGCCTTGGGATTTTTTTAAATGTTACTATAAATAGGAGAAGAAAGGAAGAGGGAGGTTTTGTGACAGCAAGGAAACATGGGGAGAGACTTGTCTCCGTGAAGGAAGGAGGAGGGAAAGACAAATAAGGAGGAATTGCTCACCAAGGAGAATTCTGGTGGGGAAGGATAAGAGAAAAGGCCATTTATCAAGAAGAAAGGTCAGCTGAAGACAAGGCGGTTTGAGAGAGGAATTTTCTCATAGGAGTCGGTAGGTCTAGACATGGACAAAGAATTTTGGAAGAGAAGAAAAGGACGGGACAAAACATTGAGGGTGTTGGGTCTAGACATGAGGAAATTGGGAGAGAAAATTAGGTTGAACATGAAGAATTTTTCAAAGGTTCTTCATGGAGAAGGGAGAGGACAGATTTGTGAGCAAAGGGTTTTTGGACATGAAGAGTGAAGGATCGAGTGGTTTTGGACAGGAAGAGAGTAAACATATCAAAGGGTTTTATGCAGGAAGATAGTGAAGGAGCAACAGGAGAAGAGAAGCAGGAAAATATTGATGAAAGGGATTTTTTTGGAGTGATAGGAAAATCTAGAAGGAAGGAGGTTTTGGGTTTTGAAGGACAGAGAAGCATCTAATGAGCGTTTTGAGTAATAGAAAAGTATCAAGAGGAATTTAAGTGAGAGAGGTGTATCAAAAGGAATTGGAGTGACCGTGAAGGAATTGGAAGGAAGACTCTTTGGGAAGTGACCATGAAAAAATTGATAAAAAGGTATCAAAAGGAATAGGAAGGGCAGAAGAGAATCAAACACAATGGAGTTTGGACAGGATTGAAAGAAGAAACTAGAAGGACCGAGGGTTAGCCAAGATCAAAGAAAGAAACTGGAAAGATAGAACCCTCCGATTGGAGGGTTTGGTGATAATGAAGGAATTGACATGAATGATTGAAAGAAAGAGAGACAATGAAGAGAGGAAGAAAGAGAAAAAAAGTGAGTTTCAAGAAGAAAAGGGAAAGATCAAAAAGAGAAAAGAATAGTGAATTGGTGAAAGAGTGAAGGATCAAAAAGAGGAAGAAAATAGGTGATCCATGTTTATTTACAGTAGCACATTCATTGATGTAGTCATGTATCTACTGATTGGGTGCTTGATGTGGATTGTTTGATAGATTATTAATAGTTGCCTATTGAAGTTTGACAGCTTCTGTCCAAAGGATTGTATAGTATCCAAAATCTTTGAACAATTACAATTCCCCTCCAAATTGTTGCGGAAACAAGCATGGTTTTGGTTCTCTCTCAAGTTGTTCCACTTTAGGAATGTCCAGGATATGGAAGGAAGGGTTCAATTCATGGTCAGAGGCTTGTTTTACTTTTAGCCGGTTTTCAATTCTTGGTACTCAAAAGTGAAGTTCTCTCTATGAAACCAGTCTATGTCATTGATGTTTTTTGGGAAAGATCAAAGTGATTGTGTGGGAAGGAAGACATCATGCCTTCCCACATCAACAATTAGAACGGTGCTAGTTTCAATGAATGGGTTATTCTAGGAGACCACATGAGTGGGGTGGGAAGTATGTTGCTGTAAGATAACATGGCCAATAACAACCCTGGATTTGTGCTTGATGAGACTTCTGGCCTCTACGTTCATTTTGGGGACATGAAAGTGGTCAAAGGAGATAGAGAGTGGACAAGAAAAATAAGTAAATCAGGAAGAGAATCAAGAAAATCAGGGAGTAGAGGCAAGTGGACAAGACTATAAATGGATTTTAGAAGAAGGGTTTTTGAGAGACCAAAAGTCAATCAAGAAAATAGGAAAAACCATTGGGGGTAGAGAGAAGGAGAGAAAGAAACAAGGGACAAGAAAAACCATCAAAGGTAGAGTTTGGCAAGGGAGGAGAAGAAGAAAGGTAGGTGGAAGTAACAAAGAAAACAAGGAGCTCAGGTTTCAAAGGGAAAACTTTCCAGTGGAGGATTGAAGGAAGAAGCACAAAGAGTAGAGAAGATCAAAGATAGAGGGATTTCAAGCTAGTAGAAACTAGTTTAGTTATAGATACAGAGAGAAAGACTAAGAGGTTGATATGAGTCTGAGCAGATTTTGATGATGCTTAAAACTAAAGAATTGAGAAGTGAAGAGATGGCGTGAGTGAATCTTATTCCATTAGAACCCATGTTCAAGAAAAATTGGATGGCATGCCCTTACTTATAACCAAATTCTTCTTTTGTTTGATTCTTGGCCATTCAATATTGCTCTCCTCCTAAGTGTTACAATTGAAGTGTATAAAAACCTTGCTCAAGAAATCTATGGAGTACTCCAAACAGATTGCATGTGCATGAAAGGTCATTTGGCCAAAGTGTTGTGGGGTCAATCACAACCCGGGTTAAAGGTCTTGAAGAGCAAAACTTCTGCAAGTTGGTATGTCTGTAGCATAGAACATTGTGTCCTGTGACAAGATTCTGGTCATAAAAGTGGAGGCATAAGTGAAGGATGGAAGAATTTGGAAGCCTTTAACAAGCGGATTGCATTACAAATGATAGCTTTGATAACTATACTAGAGCACATGATATCAATTGCCACAGTCAAGGAGAATAAAGGAAATGCAACAATAAGTTCTTTGTACAGGTTTAGTAGTCATTGAAAATTCATAGTCCCATCCATTAAAGTTAGTACATGCCACTTGTACCATCTCAAATTGTAAAGTCTAGGTGCAAGTAGCTAGGTGCCCAATGTTGTACTTTTCCTTTCTCTCTTTGGGAACACACAAGGTGTCTAGTTGTGGAGACTACAGATTGGAGGCTAGAGATAAACCCATAATTACTTGATTGAACATGTGTGTTACCCAACCATTGGAACCCTCCTTTCTTGTAACTAATATTCTTGCTATCGAGGAGGGTAGTGACAAGCAACCTAACCTTGTCATCACAACACGCACTCTTGGTCTACTAGTTATCACGTTGAGCATTACCAAGGAGAAATACATAGCACTCCTAGAAGGAAACAAACTAAGCACAATGCCTGCACTGTAACACCCATTTGTGCATGTGTGTGGTATTGTGATATTTAGCTTGGTATTACAAGTACTTAAGAGATATTATTTATATAGAGATAAAGGATGGTTCTATATTAGTCATGGTTAGCTAAAGTTAGTCATAGCTAAGATAGATGGGACCTTACTTTAGAGGAAGTAGAAAAGATGAGCACCACTATTTTGGATTTTAGTGTGTTGACTTGGTATTATTCCTAGGTGTTTGGCTTTGGGGAAAGAGTTGAGAACTCTTGGGCCCGCAAGCCTTTTTGTTTTGGATTCTTCTTTAGTCCAAGGATAGCCCATGTGAAGGAATCCTTGCTTTAGTGGTTGGGTCAAGATAAGACCACATGCTTAGGGGAATATGCCCATGTGAATGGATATTCCTTTCTACTTTTTGACTTTACTTGACTTTTAGTCTAGTAACTTGAGTTACTACGGTAATTAGTAACTTTAGTACGTAACTATTTCACAAGTATATAAACAAGGAGTGAGGAGGTACTCATCATCCTTTCATTTGCAACTATCTCTCTCTCATTGAGTTCTCTAGTGAGCAATGTCTTGAGTCTTGGAGTGTTAGCCTTGGAGGAGTATGATGGAGTTGGGGTTCCTTGCCTTCTTAGTCCATGGTGCGCTACCATAATAGCCATCAGAGGTTCATCCTGAGTGAGAGACAGGCCGGCTCACATTTTTGGTTCCGTTGCCGGGACCTCTCTAGAAGGCAAGATAATGTTCCGCGTCCAATTCTACATTAGGCAGAAGGAGGCTATGAGAGCTCACTTGGAGAGAACATTAGGAGAGGAGAGGGCTGAACTTATGTTAGAGAACCAAGATCCATTTGTATACCCTGTAGTTCATTATGATGTCTTTGAGGTGATTTTGTACATCTTGTACACATGAGAGGAATTGGAGAGATTGTGTGAGGTGGATTGCAGATTTTGGGGATTAAGGTGATTTTGGGCAAAATCTCAAGTTTGAGATCTGGACTTGAGATTTCTACACATGATAGCTTGGGTTATCTTTCAGTTAGCACACTTGAAATTATTGAGAGAGCTTCTATGCGCACTGGGCTAGAATTTTTGAAAGTTGATAGGGTAAAGTGCTCCCGCAACTGCATGCTCTCTAGAAAATTGTACAGAGTCTGCCATTTCTTCAATGTTTAGTGAATTGTCCTAAAAATTTCCAAGAAAATTCAGTGCATTGTATCCTACCTGGTGCCACAAAAATTAGAGAGAGATCATTTTTGCGCAGTGCGTTATGAGTTTTTGAAGTGAGGGGGGTGGTTTTCAGACCAAATCTGAAATATGGGTGCTGAATAGAAAGGTGTCTAGGCCAAATGGCTCGATGAAAAGATCTAAAATTTTGCAGGGAGGGACGCCCTAGAGTTGTGATCAAGTGTGGAAAATTTCAGAGGACTGTGACATATTAGTTGGGAGATTTGAGTGACATTGTGAGGAAGGGTCAATTCTGCAGAGTGGAGATCTCATGCATGAGAAGTTTGAGATCAACAAAAAGCATGTTTGAGTGTTTAGATTCATCTTGGGGAACATGGAGAGTCATCAAGAGTGGAAATTGAGATTATGCAAGGTTCCCCAAGGGTTTGAGGTGATTGTAGGGGTGGATTTGAGGAAAAGAGAGTTTACAATAGAATTTGAAGAGAGTGTTGAGAGGATCCAAAAACCTACACCACTTGGAGGAAAGAGTGAGTCTAAGTGCTTTCTATGTGGAGAGAAGGGACATAAGGCAAGTTCATGTCCATTGACCTTTGAGAGCAAGAGATTGAGGGAAAGGAGAGGCTTACTTGACTTGGGTTTGCATGTTGGACCTTCTTCACCAAGATTGGGAGGGAGAAGATCTAAGACCAAGGAGTTGTGTGAGGTTTGTGGAGTTGAAGGACTTCCAAAAGGACATGAGTGTAGTGGAGTAAAAGCACTTTTGGAAACTTTGGTGAAGGATCTTGGAGAGAGTCTTAGTACAGCTACAGAAATACTACCACCTTCATCAGCTAGTTCTCAAGATTAGTGATGGAGATAATCTTTCAACTTATGGATAAACTATCCATGAGAGTTAGATTAATATGCACTTTAGGATTTGATGTTGCTATAGAAATCTTGGAGCAACCTGAACCTTTTGTGTTCCCTAGAGTGGATTATTCTCAGATGGTGTTAGTCATGTATATACTCTATTAGTAATAGAGTGAGAGAAAAGAAAAGAAAAAAAAAAAAATTGAGAGAAAAGAAAGATAGTGAGGGGTTAAGATGGGGAAACTTCCGGTTTTCTTTGGCAAGGATGGAGAAGATGTGGAGGCCTTTGTGAGAGACTTCAAGAGAGCTTGCATAGGAAACAATGAGAGGAGGAAGAATGAGTGGGCCTCATTATTACCAGATTTCTTTGAGGATGCAGCACTTACATGGTATGAGTCAGAATACCAAAAGAGAGAGAGGAGAGAGGGGGAAGAGGAGTCTTGGGAGACTTTGACTTCAGCACTCATTGAGAACTTTCTTCCTGATGAGAGTTATGAGAGATTGATGAGTGAGGTTACATTTCTCAAGCAAGGAGATGGAGAGAAAGTGAGAGTCTATGTGGAAAGAGTGGAAAAATTGGAGTCCAGATTTCGCATAGTGTTGAGGAAGGGTGGGGATGATGTGGAGACTACAATGATTGGCATAGGGGCCATGCTCACCAAGAATTTTGTGGGAGGATTGAGACCACAAATTAGAAGCAAGGTGAGATATGAGAAACCTTCTTCCAAGGTTGAAGCTATCAAGATCGCAATTCGTATGGAGGAGAGTTTGGAAGGGGATGAAAGTGATTTGGTGGTGAAGGAGGTTGTGCATCCTCCTCAAGGCTACAAGTATGGTGGAACTTCTGATACTTTGGTGACAAGGGTTGCACCACAAGTAGTAGTTGCTCCAGTTCTTGCACCTCCACCAAAAGATCCACTCCAAACCATCACAGAACAACTTGCGGATCTCAAGATCAATGTGGTGCAATTATGGGAGAAGAGAGAGGTGGATCAGAATGTAGGGAGAGGGCCTAGGAGTTATGGAAACCATCCATATAGAGGAGGCCAACCAGCCAACAATTTCAATGATAGAAATTGTTTTGGTTGTGGGGGAAGAGGCCATATCCAAAGGAATTGCCCAAATTCCACTTACCATGGAGGAAGGGGTTATGAGGGAGCCAATAGAGGGAAAGAGGGAGGTAGTGAAACCCAAGTGGCTCCTAATCCCAACAAAGGTAAGGGGATAGCATCCATAGATGTGGTTGAGAGCAAGTATGAGAAGGGAGAGTGCTCAAACTCCAAGGGTCCTAATTTGGAGCTTTTGGCACAAGAGAAGAAGAGAGCTCGTTTTGCAGAGGATGTTCACTCTTCTCAAGGATTTACTTCAAGCAAGGATACTCCTATGTCTACTAGGAGCACTCGCACCTCAACACCATCAACAACAAAGACTCCAAGGAAGAAGTTGGGGATGGAGGACTTCTTGATCTCCAAGCAACAATGGAACTACAATGTGTTGGAGGATGTTGGTAGTCACAAGGCTAACATCACAGTGGGCCAATTAATTGCTTTGAACCCTACCTTGAGAAAGGAGCTTAGAGGTGGTTTGAGTTCTACAAGGAGCAAGAAGAAGAAGAAGGCAAAAGTTCCAATATCAATGGGGGTGGTGGATGCCAAGCCAGCACCATGGGAAGCTTGTGAATATGCCTCCAAGATTGATGTGAGAGTGAATGGTCACAACATCAAGGATGCATTGGTTGATGGAGGATCAGCAGTGAATGCCATGTCAGAAAGGTTGATGAAGAAGTTGGGTATGATACCCTCAAGAGCTTCAACATTTGTGGTGAGCATGGCAAACAAGCAACAAGTTCGACCAGTAGGAGTGATGGATAAGGTGGTAGTTTCAGTTATGGGAGTTCAAAATCTCATGACTTTCCAAGTCTTGAAGGATTCAAGCTATGACTTACTTCTTGGGAGGCCATGGTTGAGAGCAGCACGCACAACTGATCGATGGCACAAAGGGTACTTAAGGATTGGGCCATCAAACCATAGAGTCACTGTTCCTGTGACTAACACCACCAACACCTCACATTCAGATACCCCATCTTCTGATTATTGGGAATCTGATTCTGAAGGAGGAGCTTCAGGTGTGGACACAAGCATGGAAGAGGAGACTTCCACGGAGGAGGATGAATCTGAATCTGATTCAGATGTGTATCCTTTGTGTGCTATGGATTTTGCACCTAAGCCAGAGGTTTTGAAGGACCCAGATAAATCACCATTGACACTTGAGGAGGTAGAGAGAAGGTTATCTACCCTCAAGTATGGCCCAAATGTTACCAAGGAGGAGAAGGTGAGATTTGAGGAGATTTTCCGCAAGTTCATCCATGTGTTTGCTTTTAGTTACAAGGATTTGAAGGAAGTCACCTTGGAGGAGCACAAGATAGAGGTGGAGTCACATGCAAGACCAATCCGCCAAAAGCAACGTCGCATTAGCCCACCAATATCTTTGGTTGTGAAGGAGGAGATTGATAAGCTCAAGGAGGCTGGATTTATCTTTGAGGTGGAGAATTCAGAATGGGTGTCTCCAATTGTCATTGTGAAGAAAAAGAATGGCAAGCTTCGGGTATGTGTGGATTACAAGAAGCTCAATGCTGTTACCAAGAAGGACTACTACCCATTGCCATTCATTGATGAGATCTTGGAGGAGGTTGCAGGTCATGAGAGGTACAGTTTTGGAGATGGTTATAGTGGATATAACCAAATCAAGATTGCACCAGAGCATCAACAACTCACCACATTCACCACACCTTGGGGAACTTACGCTTTCAAGGTCATGCCTTTTGGGCTTTGCAATGCTCCAGCCACATTCCAACGGTTCATGAACAAGGTATTTGAACCTTTCATTGGGAAATTTGTGAGAGATTTCATTGATGACTTTTGTGTCTATGGGAGCAAGGAGGAGCACTTTGAGCACCTAATCAAAGTCTTGCAACGCTTGGATGAGGCAAATGCATCACTCAACCCAGAGAAGTGCATTTTTGGATGTGAAGAAGGTCTACTTTTGGGGCACATCATCTCCAAGGATGGAATAGCAGTTGATCCTGAGAAGGTGAGGAAAATCTCAGACCTTCCATTCCCTTCAAGCTTGACAAAGTTACGCCAATTCTTGGGAATGGTTGGGTACTATAGGAGGTTCATCTTCTCATTTTCCAACAAGGCTTATGCATTGACCATCTACATGAAGAAGGGTGTAGATTACATGGTGATTTTGGAAGACAAGGAGGCTCTCAAAGCTTTTGAGGAGCTCAAGCAATCCCTTGTTGTAGCTCCAATTCTTGCTAAACCTGATTGGAGTAAGCCTTTCATCCTCTACACTGATGCTTCTAATGTAGCTATAGGATGCACTCTTAGTCAATTAGACCAAGATGGGCATGATCATCCAATAGCTTATGCTAGTAGGCAGATGGTTTCAGCAGAGAAGAACTACTCTGTCACAGAGAGAGAAGGGTTGGCAGTGATCTTTGGTCTCAAGAAGTTTAGACACTACTTGATTGGAGGGAAGGCCACAATTGTCACGGATCACGAGGCTTTGAAGTACATCTTCAACAAGCCTAATGTTGAAGGGAGACTAGCAAGGTGGATGATTCTCTTGTCTGAGTATGACTACACAATTGAGGATAGGCCAGGAAAGAAACATGCAAATGCTGATTTGTTATCTAGAGCCTATGATCATGATGGAGATGAGCCAGTAGATGATTCCTTCCCGGATGAGGAGCTCATGACAATCTCAGTCACTCAAGAGGTTCCAATGGAGTACAAGGAGATTGTGGATTTTGTGACAAGAGGTAACTATCCAGAAGGGATGCATGCTAGGGAGAGGAAGGCCCTTGCAGCAAGATCTAGACCTTACACAATGGTGGATGATATTCTTTTTCACCAAGGAGCAGATGGTCTACTTCGAAGAGCAGTGGGTAAGGAAGAGTCTATCCTACTCATAAAGGAGTTTCATGAAGGTTTAGTATGTGGAGGACACTTTGCAGGAAAGGTGACTGCTTTCAAGATTCTAGATGCAGGTTACCATTGGAGAGGGATTTTCAAGGATTGTCTTGATTATTGCAAAACTTGTCATGTTTGTCAAGCTTTTGCTAGAAAGTCTACATCCACTCCACCACTTAGATCAATTCCATTGCTAGGACCCTTTGAGAAGTGGGGAATTGATTTTGTAGGACCTCTCAATAGAACCCCAAGGAACAATCGGTACATTGTGGTAGTTACTGATTACCTTACCAAGTGGGTTGAGGCTAGACCATTGAGGGACAAGAATGAAGATGAAGTGGGTAGATTTCTTTATGAACGCATTATCACTAGGTTTGGATGCCCTTTGGAGTTGGTTTCTGATAGAGGAGGAGAGTTTACAGGAAGCATTACTACAGCCATGCTACGACATTTCTCTATCACACATAGAGTAACTACATCCTATAAGCCAAATTCCAATGGCTTGGCAGAGAGAACCAATCAGACCTTGTGCATGATGTTGGCCAAAGATGCAGAAATGGAGGGGGCTAAACATCATTGGGACAAGAGGATTCATGCATTTTTGTGGGAGTATAGGACAACCATGAAGACTTCCACTGGATATTCTCCATTCCAATTGGTGTATGGTATTGAGTCTACCTTACCTATTCACTTTGATCTTCCTACCTTCCAAAGCATTCATAGGAGATTGAAGAAAGCACAAGGAAGTGATGCAGAGAAGTCAAGGAAGGATCAACTCATGGAGTTGGAAGAGGCAAGAGCAGTTGCTATGGTTCGAGTGGAGCAAGCCCAAAGGAAACAAAAGGAGAGCTATGACAAGAGGCAAGGCAAGAAGAAGGTGGAGCCTTTCAAAGAAGGTGATTGGGTAATGTTGTTTGATTCCATTCGATTCAAGAGAGTACAAAAGAAGTTTTTGCCTAAGTACTTTGGACCTTTCATAGTAGAGAAGGTGTGGGGAAATTACACTTATGATCTCAAGGAGTTGGGAGGAAGACACTTTGATAGGATTAACCATGATAAGTTGAAGATGTACCATAGAAGGTAGAGAGACCTTCACTTTGAGGACAAAGTGAAAACTTAGTCCGGGGGTAAATGTAACACCCATTTGTGCATGTGTGTGGTATTGTGATATTTAGCTTGGTATTACAAGTACTTAAGAGATATTATTTATATAGAGATAAAGGATGGTTCTATATTAGTCATGGTTAGCTAAAGTTAGTCATAGCTAAGATAGATGGGACCTTACTTTAGAGGAAGTAGAAAAGATGAGCACCACTATTTTGGATTTTAGTGTGTTGACTTGGTATTATTCCTAGGTGTTTGGCTTTGGGGAAAGAGTTGAGAACTCTTGGGCCCGCAAGCCTTTTTGTTTTGGATTCTTCTTTAGTCCAAGGATAGCCCATGTGAAGGAATCCTTGCTTTAGTGGTTGGGTCAAGATAAAGGGAATATGCCCATGTGAATGGATATTCCTTTCTACTTTTTGACTTTACTTGACTTTTAGTCTAGTAACTTGAGTTACTACGGTAATTAGTAACTTTAGTACGTAACTATTTCACAAGTATATAAACAAGGAGTGAGGAGGTACTCATCATCCTTTCATTTGCAACTATCTCTCTCTCATTGAGTTCTCTAGTGAGCAATGTCTTGAGTCTTGGAGTGTTAGCCTTGGAGGAGTATGATGGAGTTGGGGTTCCTTGCCTTCTTAGTCCATGGTGCGCTACCATAATAGCCATCAGAGGTTCATCCTGAGTGAGAGACAGGCCGGCTCACAGCACACCAAGCCAAACCAATTGGGTGTACAAACAAGCATGCAAGCATAGAGAGGATCCAATCACACGAATATGGCAATAACTCTCTATATACTTTTTATTAGAAAAGAGCTTCAAAGCTTTCTTGCTTTGTCATCAAGATCATTTCAACTTGTACTCCAAGTCTCCTCTAATTTGAATTCAGATTTTAACAAATTTATACTCCAAGTGGAGTATTCCTATGTCTTCTTGATGGAGAAACTCTGCAAAGCTCATATGAACATAACTTTTTCTATGTAGCTTGGATTCATGTTTTCTAGATCTCAATGGAAAGCTTGTAAAATAAGCTTTCTAATGACATAAAAAGGTCTCAATCAAATCACTACATCTCCCCTAACAACCTCTCAAATTTGGCTAGGTTTTTTGCAATTTTCACCCTATTTTAAGGCTCTTGGTTCTTGGCAACTTCTCCCTAGATTTCTGATTCAAAGGTATACTTGATCTTTAAAAACACTCTGGAACCTTGAAACTCTCAATCATAGTCACAAGATAGGAGAATTAACATCCAATCAAGATGGAAGATAAAATTGCTCTACCAAGCTTATGACAATATTTGCAGCAGAATTGTTTGCATCAGATCCCACTCTCCATGAATTTAGAGCCAACCAAATTTGTCACAATCACTGGTTGTATCTTTGTCTAAACTCTTGCAAATTTTTGTAGTCCAATCAATCTAACCCCAGTCTCTAGATGTGGATCAATTCTTGAGCTGGGCTAACTCGTGAGCTCTACAGACCCAAGTATACTTGATCCAAGACCCTAAATTCTCTGTTTCAATAATTCACATGAGACCTTTGCACAGAGGTGCAAACTATAACTAAAAATAAGATTGGAAATTTTCATAAAGTATCTCCAACCACAACTTGGTAAGTGACCAAAACTCCAAATCTAATCATGAGCTCTTCTCCAACACCTTACATCTCAAAAGCTTTAACTTCAATCAATCAGATCTGATTTGAGATTGATCCAAAACTAGAATTCTTGTCCTCAAAGGTATAAGAACTCAATTGTGATATCCTTATTTTTCATTTTGGACAAGTTTTGAAGAAGAAATGTCTTGGTGAAACCAAATTGAAACCAAACGGAGAAGAAATAAGGGGAATTTTGTGTTTTGAGCAGGCCCTAGGAGGTAAACTTTGTGTTGGAGGAAGAAGGACTTGGATTGGATCAGATCCAAAGAAGGTTACTTCATGTTAGAGGAAGAAAAATTTGGATCAAATGCCCAAGGAGTGCATACCCAAAGGAGGAATGGAAGTTGCAAGGTCAGGATTATTGCAGGGGCTATATTTCAATGACAAAAGGTCCAAATTATGCATGCTATATCTTGTTAGAAGCATCTCGCTTAGAGCTTTCCGCTGCCACCAAAATTGCAGAGTTTGGAGGTTTGTAGCAGAAGTTACAAGCATTTGAAGTTTTGGGAGTAGATGTATAGAGTAGTTGAGTGTCTTTGGGTTAGAGTCTTCGGGTTCATAGTACTTTGGGTCTATGTTCTTTGGGTCTCTACAACTTCAAGTTAGAAGCTTCTTTGCCTCAAGACAAAGGTGACTAGATTTGAGGTAGTCGGACCTCGGAGTGCAGTGAAGGTGACTTAGAGAGTCTTGCCAGAGACATTAGAGGAAGTTAGAGTAGGGAAAGAAGATATTTAGTATACCCATGACCTCAATTTCAGTTCTGATTGAAGATAAGATAGAATTAAAAGAGAAATAATAGTAGTGAATGAACCCAAAGTGCAAGATCAGACAATAAGTGTCTTTGGGTCAGCTACATTAGTGATTAAGGGAAAGTGGGTTACAAGTTGAAGGTGGAGATAATGTACCCATGCTTTCAATTACAATTTTTGATGAGGATATAGTAGAATTAGCAAAGGAATTGATAGTAGTTAGACCTAAAGTAAGAGAGTTAGGAGTGCAAGTGTCTTTGGATTTGACACTTGAAACTTTAGAGAAGAGTGGGTTGCAAGATAGGGAGGTACAAAGATTACCTAAAAGGTTAATTGTAGATCAAAGTCAAGAAATGTTAGAATCAATAGAAGACTTAGCCATTGTAGAACCCAATGACAAAGAAGATAGAGCAATATGTGAAGTCACTTCAAGTTTGGAAGCCAATGTAGAAGTAGACATTGGATTGGATTAGAAACTGATTTGAGATTTTGAAGAGCAAATATGAAGAGGTGCATTGTCATTTTGGATCTGCAAGTTGTTAGAGGTAGTTAAGAAGCAATTTAGGAAGTTAGATAATTGCTAAAGTGCTCAACCTATTTAAGGAGGGCATTTGCAGTGTAATGTTGTTTAGTGCTCATAATTCTGAGAATAGATAAAGCAAAGTGCTATGAAGAAGTGCTTGTTGCTTGAGCTTAATTCTGAGTAGTAACTTTGGGTTTGTAATTGTGAGTGTGTGGAGAATTTTGAAGTGCAAGTCAATGTGATTGTTGGATGTTGGATTCCGTAGCCTTGATCTTCATTCTATGTTTTTGATCTTGAGTGAAGTGCCATCAGAGCAATGCCTTGATAGATCTGAGAGGAATTGTAGTGTTGGTAGTATTCTGCATTGGTGAGTACAATGCAATGTTGATGTGAAGCAATTTGATCAAGGACGTTGTGCTTTCAATGGAAGGGTGGAACACAATTCTGAGGCAAAGTCATTTTGTAGTGAAGTGCTATTTTTGGGAGAGACTTAATCATCACAATCAAGATTGTTTGGACAGATTTGATGAATTTGTGATTAAGAAGTGTTAATTTGTGATGAGACTGTGAGCAATGCTTGTTACTCTCTTCTGGGTGTTGTTTCTACTTGAGAGACTAAAGATGCAACCAAGAAGAGTTAATTTGGTTACTTTGCTTTGTATTTGGATATTTTGAATTGTATCTCTATGGGAACAAACTTTACTTACCTGATTACCATAAAAGTGATATTTGCCGAGTTGTCACATCTGTCTACTCTCCAACCCTAGATCATGAAAATTTCAGATTATGAAAAAATATTTCAAGAAGCTCTTCCAATTACCTACTTTGTGCTCTTGGGTATAAATTCTACCCCCGTTGACTCAATTGGTAATATCCCTCTCAAAATCTACTCAAATTGTCTCATTTTAGTCCTAAGATTGTAGCCTGTTAGCCCCTCCCTCCAACCATGGTCTCCACTCCTCAAATGCACTACCCAAACTCCCCAGATTGTCAAAAACTCTAGACTCCTTCTCTTTGGACCCAATCTCTTGGAAATTTATCTTTTAGTTTCTTCACTTTTTGACAAATGGACCCCACAATTTCACCTTGAAGCTTATGAGCAAAAATTCAAGCATTTCCCAACTATAGAAGCCCATAGATTTTCAAGTCCTAGACATATTCATAAGTAAGCACCGGAAGGACAATAGGATCTTGGTTTCCTATCACCGACTCCATCAATACTGCCCTAAAATGTGCAGCCATCCAGTCCCGTAAGCCATCACAGTGTAAAATCTGAAGCCTGATGAGAAAAGGATTTGGGAGTGGCAGATTGGAAGCATGGGACATCTCATGCTCAAATGCCTCTTTTGATGCTCTAACACTCGCACTTTGCTACAAGTCCCACTCCCAACGTCCTCCTCCCCCTCAAGATTCCTCAACTAAAGCAACACATGTCTCTCCACTCTCCCTCACATATATACATTAGAGCCCTCAAACATGATAAGACTGTAACCCACATGGCCAATCACATATATGTCCATAGATTGCTCACATGGCAACATCTCATCCATTGAATCTATCATACAAACTATTCCACTAATGTAGAGATAACCATGATAGTTTATTTTTTTATGGGCTACATAAACCACAACATGACATCGGTGCCTTCTTGAGATCGTATGATCCCCACAATAGTGTTTGTTGCAAACTTCCCTTACTCGTTGCTAGACTTAATTTGGACAATCTTGCTTCATGATTTTGTGCACCCAAAATGATGTTAACAAGGCTGAATCTTGTACTATCATTGCAAGAAGGTTCTTTGGAGAAGAGCGGTAGATGCATGAGTATTTTTTTAGACTAACAATTGGAGCATCTTTGTCTTCCTCCATTGTTGTCTTCCTCTTGTCTTGAGATGCTTTATTGGGTTGTGGTGATAATTGCACTTTGTTGTTTGTCTATTCTCTAGTTGCTTTGTTATTTGCATCTAGTGATAAATATTGGGTAAACAAGTCATCACTCCCTAACTTGTCCTTATTTTTTGAGGTATGTTTTCCTTGTTTATCATCATTTGGGAACCATAATGTCCTTTATCATTTGTTGAGGCATCATTTCCACCTTGTTCTTCAGTCTCTCCCCTACTTCCACTTCCTTTTGACAATACATTGATCACTTGGTTTCATTTCTACTTTTTGGAAACCTGAGTTTTGATCTTGTGGCTGGAAACTTCTTTCAAATAATGATCATGTTGTACAATTCATCAATGTACATAGACTTATTAGTACTAGCATTCTCCTTGTCTACCTCGTGATATTTGGTGATTTCCTTGGAGAGGTGGGGATGTCCACTAAGGTATGTTGGATGGTGGAAGTGGCTAGTAAATTTTTCCTTCTCTTTGTTTGTCGGCAAGTTTATTTTGAGGTAGAAATGTACAAGGAATGGAGCTACAATTGTGATGGCTCTTTTGGCCATGTCTTCCAAGAGCTCATTGACTTCTTCATGGAACATCCACCCCCAACTCATAGGTTTTATTTTGTGATGAAGTTAGAAAAGGATGGCTTGGTTAAGGTTCACATAAGAGGCTCCTTTTGATTGGAACATTTTCATCACTAACTCCATTACAAATTGTCGGATGAGATCTTTCAAGCACTATATCTTGTATATGTTCATGGACTTAAATCCAACAAATAAATCCTTTATCTTGGATATCAAGTTCTTGCTTGGTCTACTATGGGGAGTATTGATATATATTTGCCCAAATGGTGCACACTTCTCTCTTAAGAACTGTTGCAAATGATCCTCTATCCATATGACTAGATTGCCTCTCAACAACTTGCCAATCATATAGGTGCTATTCTTAATTTCTTCAAGCAAGGGGATGTTTGTAAGGCTTTAGTCTCATAGTAGGAACTCTAATTCATGCTTCTTAAGTATTTTGCCCTACAATGCAATCCCTGATTGGACAATTTTGGTTGCTTGCAAATGATGTTGTTGCTTGGTCTAGGTTCTTACTACCATTCTGTAATACTCCAAGGACAAGAGAAGAGAGAAAACACAGATTGCACACTCAAACATTAGATGCCCCAAAGGAGCACCTTCTCTTTATTATATAGACAAAGAGGATCTCCTCCAAGGAAGCTCCACCATAGGATTAAGGACACAGATAGGTGGCATGTCAGCAAGCTCCACCCTTGGATTACGTACTTGGATGGATGACATGTCTGGTCTAGGTCCTATCTGGTTGGTCAAACAATCTTTGACCGGAGGGAATCTTTTAGGGAATCTTCCTGTAGGAATCTCAGAATCACATAAGGTACCATTGGAAAGCTCTCTACAAGACAAAGCAAGGGGAGGGAAGGCCAGCCTTTCCTCTATTGGGAGGAGGGGGGGGGGGGATCTGCCCATTTTCAAGGCCTAATTCATCCGTTTAGGCCTCCGAAATTGCCTTCAAAGATTTCAGGCATATTTCGGTTCCTACTCTATAAGTAGAAGTCCCCTTTTGGTGATACCTCTTTCTGATCTGTTTAGTCCATCATGTGTAACATCCTTCCAGATGTTACCAAACCAATTCTCACCTTTAAATCATATGTCTAGCTATTGGTTCTAAAGTTCTCAAGTCTATTTTGGTTTCTTCCCTATTAGTAGAAGTACTCTTTTGGTGATACTTCTATCTAATCTATTTTGACCATCATGTATTGTATCATTCTAGATATTACCAAACCAAATTTCATATCTAGATCATATGGCTAGCTCTTGGTATTACACATTCTTGGTCTGCCATCATTCAGCCCTTAGTGATAGTCTTAATCCTGTTACCCACACTCTCTCACAATCTCACAATTCCCCTCTCAACTTTACCACAATAGATCTTTGATAGATGTTTGAGGGCTTTCCTACACAAGAAGATAGAACATAAAAAAGTGAAAAGTAAATTTTGGCAAGGTGGGATCACCTTTTTATTTTTGGCCCACCAGTCATTCTTTGTTCATCATGATGATTGGAAAAGCGTCAAAATCAATTGCCACATGCATGAAATCTTAGTAAGAAATAGTCATGAATGGTTCTTAGAGTGCATGCTCAAAAATCTCATTTTGCAAGATTTTGAAATGATGGTAGAAATGGTCAAAACTTTATGTTGAAAGAAGTTTTTCATACCACAACTTTAACAAAGGAGCTTCATGAAATTTCTGACCTCTATGTGAGCCAACTCATATTTTACACCTCATTGGGATAGGCATTCACTACAACGGTTGTTATGATACTACCTTCATGTCTTCTGATCAAAAACACAAGGATACATATCTTCATTTTGTAATCTTTTAATCGGTGGGAGTTTTGTTGTGTTGAAGTCTATAATCCTAGCTTTATAAAGGACTAGGTCTAAATTAATTTTTTTTTCTTGAGTATGACTATTCTAGTAATTTTTATTCCAACTATAACTAATTTATAATAGTATAGAAACTACAAAAACAAAGAAAATTGGATCATTTAAGAAGTAGGCCATGGCATAAATTTATTTGAAACTATTTTAATTTTCATTTATACACTTAGACTTATAATGTATTTAAGTAATTTTAATGTTTATTTTCTTTAAGAAAATAATATTCATAGATCTAAACCTATAAGTGAGTAATTAAGAGCTTTGACAACATAAACTTGTTACTTTATTTTAATTACTACTTCTTTCTTGTAGGTTAGTATGCATCTAGACTTCAATAAATATGTACTTTAAATAAAATCAAGACTTATAAATGATTGAACAAGAGAACCGGATGTGATAGAGACTAAGAATTGAATGAATGTATTCTGATATTAAAGATAACCCAAGATATTGTTATTGTGCTTGAAGTAAACATACACTCTTAAAGAAGTTGCTTATTAATTTTGTACCCAATGAACTCAATCTAGAAGAATCTAGAAGAGTGTTCTTCAACACCTTGAAAACCCAATGTATGATAAATTTCTAGAGTACTTTAACATATAACTTGGTTCTTGGGAAGGAATTTTTAAATACCTTAAAAATGTTTTCCTATGAAAATTTTATAATACCTTTTAGAATAAATACAATTTTTTTTTACTAGTATGCTTTGATTTGAAATTAAATTATGAGAATGATGAAGATGATGAGATCTTTGCAAATTGAGTAGTAGTTGATAAGTTAAGCTTGAGATTTGACTGGTCCTATATACAGAATTAACCATAAAAATATGATGATTTAGTTTAGACTCAAGTAACAATTAGAAAATAGGAATGAGATTCAAACTCACTTTCCTCCAAACTCAATTTTGAACAGTTGAAGAACTTTGGTTGGGATCAAATTATATCCTTGTTCTTTCAAAAACTTGCAAAATAACAAAACAAATGTATAAACATCTTGAACCATGTTTGCAACTACCAAAAGTATTGATGAAATGAGTGGTTGTATCTACTCCAAGATTAACTAAGATGGAGAGATCATATATTCTTATAATTGAGGCCAAAAAGTATAATGAGATTTTATCCATGGTAATTGTAATACAAATTACAAATTATAAACCATAGTTTGTACCACCTAGATTTAGCAACATTGTCTTTTGGCAAGCATATGTACATACTATAAACTATTTTTGCAGATTATTAACGTGGAATACAAGAAGAGCTTACGTCATTTTTAAGATGAGAAATTTCAACTAGATCATTTAAAATAGCTTTGGTAATAAAATAAAAAAATACAATAAAACCACAAAAGTTCCAAATATATACTCTTTTCTCAAATTGCAAATAATAGCTCTCCAATCTCATCTACTATCCAATCTCATCAATTTCTACACTCCTATCTCATCAACTTTGGGCTTTGCTCTTACATCCTTCCAAAGTTTATCCATCTCTAAATTAACTAAATCTTATCTAATCATGATATTGTCTTCCACCTCCAATATCTTCCTATCTACACAAATTCTGAGACTAATCAGCAAAGCATTCAAATCCTTATCCTCTGCATTCCTTCTACTTATCTCCTACACCAACAACCTTAACTTGTTCAATCTCATTTCTTCAATCCTTATACTGGCTTTTGTACTCAACATTGCATTCATCTTTACTACGATCTCCTTTAGTGGCTGGATCCTCATCCTTCTCTTACGTTCCCGATCCACCTGCCAGTCTTCCCTATGCATTGCCAGTTTTGCCTTGAATTTGGCCTTCACAGTCTCCTTCTCTTTTTGAACAATCTTCTCTTCTTGATTATGAAGAAGATTCCTCATTCTTTCTTCTTCTCTATACCTCACTGTTAACTCTCTTTGCCAAAGCTGCTTCTTCTCTTCTACACTTTGCATCACTCTAGCAAGCTCTTGCTCCTTTTCTACTACTCTTGCCATAACATCGATGATTTCTAATTGTGAATCAACAAACTGTTGTTTCAAGATTTCATACTTAGCTATATGCCTTTCCCTTGCTATGACATTCTACTCTATTACCTGATTCCCACCTCTCTCTTTAAGTTCTCAATCACCTGATTCTATACTACTGCATCTACTTGTAGTACTTCCTTTTGCTCCTTTCCTTGGGTTATACTCTTCTTCAACTCCGAGTTCTGTTCTTCTAACCTCGCCAACACCTGCAACACATTCTTTACCTTTGGACACTCCGATTGCATTTCTTTCTTCTTCTGCTCCAACTTTATTAGCAATGGGCACACAATCTCCTGCAAATACTCCACTCCTCCACTCTGATTCAATTCTGCTTGCAGGTTTTTCTCCTTCTCTGCTTCTTCTTTGCCTGACACTTTTCTTCTCAGCCAAAGTTGCCTTATTGGAATGGATTGCTTGCTCCCTTAATTTCCACTTTCCACTTCTCTTCTTCTACTCAGCCCCGCCTCATATGTCTCTTTTCTTCTAGAGCGGACACCTCTCTGAATGATAACCATCTTCTTCTCTTTCACTGGAACTTTGTCTTCTTCCTTCAGGGTATATTCTTCTGCCATCTCCAACTTTCCCTCTTCCTTCTCTAGTACCGGCTGCATCTCCACTCTATCTTCACTCTTGCTACTCATTTCACCACTCTGCAATGTGAGTTCAGGCTCTTCCTCTCTCTTTGAGTCTTTGGACTTGTACTTGGCTTACCCTTCTTACTCTTCTCTTGATGACGTGATTACCACCAGGTTCTTCCTCGGGTTTACTTTCCTGTTCTTCCGAGGTCTTGTCACCGCTACTTCTTCTTCTTCTGGTCGACTCCTCTTCTTCAACTTTCAAGCATTCACCGCCAAGCGCACGCTCTGCCCTGTCTGCATGTAGTACTTGTCATTGCTCCTAATCTGAAGAATGTATTGCTGCTCCTCCACATCAGCATCCCTTCTTAAGTCGGGATGGAAGTGCGACACCATCTTGTGTCGTTCTGCCGCATTCAACAGATTTAATCCCAAATAGAAGTGGGTTGCAAATGACACAATGTAATGTGGAGGCAACTTGTCTCATAAATTCCATGCCATTTGTCTTGTGCGCTGATGGAAGCACTTTGCCTAATTGATTGGTTCCCTTGCAAACATCTTATTGGAAAACACCGCTTGATCTTTCATCACATAAGTGGTTTGCTCCGGCTTGAAGATAACCATCATTGCTCCTATGATGCCTCTCCTCACAAGGTCCTTGTAACTCTTGACTTTATAACCATTCTTTGTACATTTTGAAGAAAAAGCGTCTTGCACTTCTTGGGTTTCTTCAACTACCTCTCCTCTCCCCAAGAATATGGCTCCCTACTCCTCACCCACTTCTCTTCTGAGTACTAACCTTCAATTTGACTCTATCCATCAAGCCATATTTCCTCCATTACCCTCTACCTCAGGTCTATCTAGACATTTACTCTCAATGATCTTGGTCAAAAACTTGGAAAACTAAGGTTCTAGTTCCACACTAGAAATGTGATCCAAAGCCTACTCAAGACTTTGATTCTTGTGATCACATCTAACCTCCAAATTGCATTATTTCTCACTATGAATTCCGAGTTCCTCTTCCTACCTCTCATCTTACTCTCTTCCACTTTGGGTTGGTGACTATTCTTCCACCCAACTCTCGGACTAACTCTCTTGACTTCCTCTCAATGCCCAAGTGCGTCTCGTACTACACTCCCTTTTCCCCAATCTCCCTCAAGATGACTCCTTAATAGCGATGGGAAATTACTTGTCATCTCTTTGTCTCTATCCCAAATTTTATAGTG
This sequence comes from Lunularia cruciata, assembly GCA_948567375.1. Taxonomy (NCBI): domain Eukaryota; kingdom Viridiplantae; phylum Streptophyta; class Marchantiopsida; order Lunulariales; family Lunulariaceae; genus Lunularia; species Lunularia cruciata. The sequence goes on along the minus strand of OX419755.1, from coordinate 64,665,392 downwards.
ACGCGCCTTCTCAGTCTTTCTTCACTTCACATTTCTATCCAAAAGTCACACCTTCTACATGCTCCTATCAATGTCAATGTTCCATCGCTCATAGGCCAGCCATTTTTTACATGCGGTACCTTCTTGAATGTCCAACCCCAAAGGAAAGTTGTTACAATGTCCTTGCCTCAGGTTCAGCACCCTCGAGACAAAGTCTCCTTACTTTTGGTTGAATGCCGACAAGACAAATCCGAGTACTTTTTCTTCTAACATGAAGTCAGTTTACCCCAGGTTACAACCCAAAGACACCATTCTATGCCTTTTGATGTCATACATGCACAATACAACTTTTTCTATACACTTCTTCTTCATAAATAAGAAAAAAACAAAAATTTGGGTACCACATACCCCCTTCCTCAAATGTGAGCATTCCATAAACATAGATCTTGAGTGTCTTAGAGTCCTCCGAGTCCATCGTCCAATATTTCCAATCTCTCCATCCATTAACTTGAGTGGCAAATGTTTGTCCTTCCAAGTCTGCTAGTTGAATGGACCCGTTGTCATAAATATGAAGTGTGGGATAGGGTCCCATCCATCTCAAATGTAGTTTGCCTGGAAAAAATATTTGGCAATTGTCATATAACAAAACCAAATCTCCTTGGCAAACAATATCAGGCTTGATGTGCTTATTGTGCCGGACTTTCCTTTGGTTTTGTACTTCTTTTGTGGTTTGCAATGCACCATCTCTTTTCTCTTCTTACCACATGAGTTGATAGATCAAAAGATCCTGACTTTCTTCTTCTAACAACCGTTCCTCACATAGAATTCGGTACGTCGGTACCTCAAATTCAACTAGTAGGATGGGGTGCAAGCATGTCAAGAAGTATAGAGTTTGCTTGGTTGTGATCTTTTTTGTTGTTTGATATGCCCACAACACGGTTGGTAACTTTGTATCCCAATCATATGCATAATTGACAGTCACCTTATTAAGAATTTTACATAGTAACCCATTCACCTTCTTTGTTAAGCCATTTTCTTTGGGATTATAAAGAGTAGTCTTTCGATGTTTAATGTGAAAGTATTTGGTTAATGCCTCCATCACAAAGTTCAAGAGATGTGTCCTTCTATCACTTACCAATTCTAGAGGACATCCATATTGGGAGATGATATTTTGAAAGAAAAATTCTGCCACTATTTCTGCATCATCTTTGTGAGTGCTTCAACTTCGACCATCTTGGTAACATAGTTAGTGCAAACCAAAATGTATCTTTTTCTTGTGACTTAGGTTACCAATTGTATCGGTCCCACAAAATCAATTCCCCATTCTCAAATAAGGCCAATGGTAAAATTGGTCTCAAAGGCCATTGGGAAGTAGCCGTCAGCTTTCCCATTCTCTAACAAGCGTCACAACTTTGGATATGGGCATGTGTGTCTTTATACATTGTAGGCCACCGGAAAGAATCTTCTTTATAGTATTCTTCAGGGCATAGTGTCCCCCCAATGCTTTGGAGTGTAAAGACTCAATTAATCTTTCGACTTTGTATGCCTCCAAGCATCGCCAAAGTACTTCATCTTTGCCCATCTTGAATAAAATGTTGTATTTAAGCTGATACAACCCTATTTTCTTAAGAAAGACTGCCCTCTACTCCAGGTCCAGCCCATCAAGACACCAGAGAGCATGCATATAGTGATATTTTTCTGCATACCTTGTACTTTGTATTGCTATCAAATGATATAACTCTTCATCAGGGAAGCGATTGTTGACCTCCTATTATTGGTCTTGAGTTTCTAACCTAGATAGGAAGTCCGCGTTTGAATGGAAAGCTCTCTTTCTTACTTGTACAATATATGTGAATTCTTGTAATAACAAGATCCATCTAGAAATTCACTTGGACAAGTCTACCTTCTTGACCAAATTTTGCAATGCATAATGGTCAACATAGAAGACAAACTTGTATCCCAATAGATAGTGGTGAAACTTCTTACATGCATACACCATTCTGAGTGCTTCCCTTTTGGTCATAAAATAATTTCTTTTTAAAACCAAAAGCTATTGGCTGGCGTAATAAATTGGGTAATCCTTTTTCTTGTCATCCTTCTGACTCAAGACTACTCCAATTGCCATGGATAAAGTATCCACATATACATGAAAAGGGCACTCCCAATTTGGAGCCTTCATAATTGGTGCTTCAACCAATTTCTTCTTCAATACCTAGAAAGCTTCTTCTTGACTTGATTCCCACATGTAGTCTTTGGACTTCTTTAGCAGCTTTGTCAGGGGCGTAGCAAGCACCATATAGTTTGACACAAAGCATTTGTAGTATCCAACATGTCCCAAGAAGGATCCCAACTCCCAAATGTTTTTAGGGGATTCCAAGGCTGAGATTACTTTAACCTTCTTGACATCGACTTCAATACCTTGGCTTGACATCCAATGCCCCAGGAGAATTCTCTCTGTCATTGCAAAGAAGCATTTCTCCGGGTGTAATGACAAACCGGCAAAACAACACCTTTCAAAAGTTTGGCAAAGGTAATCCAAATGTACATCTCTCAACCTAAACACACAAAAGTCATCAATGAAGACTTCCACAAATTTGTGCAAAAAATCCTTGAAGATTGCATTCATCGTCCATTGGAAAGTAGCGGGAGCATTACACAACCCAAAAGGCATTTGATTGTAAGCAAAAGTGCCCCAATTGGTAGTGAATGTAGTTTTATCCTTGTCTTCTTCTTGAATGGATACTTGATTGTACCCTAAAAATCCATCAAGAAAATGGTAGCAAGGATGACCAGCTACTTGGTCCAAAATCATATCGGTAAAAGGCAAGGGATGATGATCCTTCCTTGTGACTACATTTAGGTTGCAAAAATCTTGGCACACTTGAATCTTCCTTGTTTTCTTCTTTGAGACAATGGCAATGGGTGAGACCAACTCACTGCTTAAGATAGGAAAGATTATTCTAGCCTCTAAGTACTTGTTGATTTCATCTTTCACCAAGAGTGAGTACTTTGAGTTCAAGCGGTATTGTCTTTGCCAAATTGGAATGCACCTTCAACCAGTGAGCAATGTCTTGAGTCTTGGAGTGTTAGCCTTGGAGGAGTATGATGGAATGGGGTTCCTTGCTTTCTTAGTCCATGGCGTGCTACCATAATAGCCATCAGAGGTTCATCCCAAGTGAGAGACAAGCGGGCTCACATTTTTGGTTGCGTTGCTGGGACCTCTCTAGAAGGCAAGATAATGTTCCGCGTTCAATTTTACATTAGGCAGAAGGAGGTTATGAGAGCTCACTTGGAGAGAACATTAGGAGAAGAGGAGGATGAACTTATGTTAGAGAACCAAGATTCATTTGTATACCATGTAATTCATTACGATGTCTTTGAGGTGATTTTGTACATCTTGTACACATGAGAGAATTTGGAGAGATTGTGTGAGGTGGATTGCAAATTTTGGGGATTAAGGTGATTTTGGGCAAAATCTCAAGTTTAAGATATGGACTTGAAATTTCTACACCTGATATCTTGGGTTATCCTTCAGTTAGCACACTTGGAATTATTGCAATAGCTACTATGCACATTGGACTAGAATTTTTGAAAGTTGATAGGGTAAATTGCTCTTGCAATTGCATGCTCTCAAGAAAATTGTAGAGAGTCTGCCATTTCTTCAATTATCAGTGGATTTTTCTGAAACTTTCCAAGAAAATTCAGTGCATTATATCCTTGTTGTTGACACAAAAATTAGAGAGAGATCATTATTTTGCAAGGAGTTTCTAAAGTGAGGGAGGTGGTTTTCAAACCAAATCTGAAATATGTGTGCTGAATAGAAAGGTGCCTAGGCCAAATGGCTCAATGAAAAGATCTGAAAATTTTGAGGGAGGGTTGCCCTAGAGTTGTGATCAAGTGTGAAAATTTTTAGAGGACTGTGACATATTCGTTGGGAGATTTGAGTGACATTGTGAGGAAGGGTCAATTTTGTAGAGTTTAGATTTCATGCATGAGGAGTGTGAGAGCAACAAAAACCATGTTTGAGTGTTTAGACTCATCTTGGGAACATGGAGGGTCACCAAGAGTGGAAATTGAGGCTATGTCAGGTTCCCCAAGGGTTTGAGGTGATTGTAGAGGTGGATTTGAGGAGAAGAGAGTTTAGAATAGAATTTGGAGAGAGTGTTGAGAGGATCCAAAAACCTACACCACTTGGAGGAAAGAGTGAGTCTAAGTTCTTTTTATGTGGAGAGAAGGGACATAAGGCAAGTTCATGTCCATTGAATTTTGAGAGCAAGAGATGGAGAGAAAAGAGAGGCTTACTTGACTTGGGTTTGCATGTTGGACCTTCTTCACCAAGATTAGGAGGGAGAAGATCTAAGACCAAGGAGTCGTGTGAGGTTTATGGAGTGGAAGGACTTCCAAAAGGACATGAGTGTAGTAGAGTAAAAGCACTTTTGGAGACTTTGGTGAAGGATTTTGGAGAGAGTCTTAGTATAGCTACAAAAATACTACCACCTTCTTTAGCTAAATCTCAAGGTTATTGATGGAGATAATATTTCATTTTATGGATAAACTATCCATGAGAGTTTGGTTAATATGCACTCTAAGATTTGATGTTGCTATAGAAATCTTGGAGCAACCTAAACCTTTTGTGTTCCCTAGGGTAGATTATTCTAAAATGGTGTTAGTCATGTACATACTCTATTAGTTATAGAGTGAGAGAAACAAAAGAAAGATAACGAGGAGTTAAGATGGGGAAACTTCTGGTTTTCTTTGGCAAGGATGGAGAATATATGGAGGCCTTTGTGAGAGACTTTAAGAGAGATTGCACAAGAAACAATGAGAGAAGGAAGAATGAGGAGGCTTAATTATTGCCAGATGTCTTTGAGGATGAAACACTTACATGGTATGAGTCAGAATACCAAAAGAGAGAGAGTAGAGATGGGGAAGAAGAGTCTTGGGAGAGTTTGACTTTAGCACTCATTGAGAACTTTCTTCTAGATGAGAGTTATGAGAGATTGATGAGTAAGGTTACATTTCTCAAACAAGGAGATGGAGAGAAAGTGAGAGTCTATGTGGAAAGAGTGGAAAATTTAGAGTCCAATGTGATACCCACATTTCTTTGTTTTCTCTTATTTGTGAAGAAGAAGTGTACAAAAGAAGTCATATTGGACCTGTATGGCATTAGAAGACAAAAAAAGGTGTCCTCGGGTTGTAACCCAAGGAAAAGTGACATTATGTCAAAAGATGAGGTACTCGGAATTGCCCTGTCAACATACAACCCAAAGTAAGGAGACTTTGTCCCGGGAGTGCTCAACCCGAGGCAAGGATAGTGTAACAACTTTCATTTAGGGTTGGACATTCAAGAAGGTACCGCACACAAAAACAGCTATCATACAAGCAAGGGAATATTGAAAGTGATAGGAGCATGCAGGTTGTGTGATTTCTTGGTATAAATTGAAAGTGAAGAAAGACAAAGAAGGCGCGCCACTATAAGACTCAGGATAGAGACAAAGGGATGATGAGTAATTTTCCATCATCGTTAAGAAGTTGTCCTAAGGAAGATCGTGGAAAGGAAGTGTAGTAACAAACACGTTGGTGTGTTGAGATGAAGTCAGGAGAGTTAGTCCAAGAATCAATTGGAAGAAAAGCCATCAACCCAGAGTAGAGGAGAGTAAGATGGGAAGTGGGAAGAAGAACTCTGAATTTGTAGTGAAAAATCATGCGATTCAAAGATTAGATGTGATTGCAAGAATCCAAGTCTTGAGCAGGCTTTGGATCACATTCTTGGCATGGAATTGGAACATTAGCTTCCCAGGTTTCATGACGGAGATCATTGAGAATAGATGTCTTGATGGCCCCAAGGAAGAAGGGAAGAGAGGAAATCCAACTCGATGGACAGAGTCAGATTGGAGATTAGTACTTGGAAGAGAGGCAGGCGTGGAGCATGGAGCCACATTCTTGGGGAAGGGAGAAGTAGCTGAAGTATCCCAAGAAGTGAGAGATGTCTTCTCTTCAAAGCGCACAAAGAATGGCTACAAAGTGGAGAGTTATAAAGATCCTATGAGGAGAGGCATCGTAAGTGCAATGATGGCTATCTTGAAGCCAGAGCAAACCACTTATGTGATGAAACATCAAGCGGTGTTCTTCCACAAGATGTTTGGAGGAGAGCAAATCAATTGGGCAAAGTGTTTTCATCAGCGTGTGAGATAGATGGTGTGGAACTTGCAAGACAAGTTGCCTCTACACTACATTGTGCTATTTGCATCCCATTTCTATTTGGGATTGAACTTGATAAATGTGGCAAAGAGACACAAGATGGTGTTGCACTTCCACCCCAATTTGAGAAGAGATGCTGATAACGAGGAGCAGCAATACATCTTGCAAATAAGGAGCAGCAATGAGTATTTACGCATAGACAGGGCAGAGGGTGCAGTTGAAGGTGAACACTCCAAAGTCAAAGAAGAGGAGTGGACAAGGAGAAGAAGAAGAAGAAGTAGCAGCGGCGAGACCTTGGAAGGCCAGAAAGGTGAACCTGAAGAAAGACTTGGTGGTAGTTGTGTTGTTGAGCAAAGAGTCAAAAGGGGAGTCCGAGTGCAAGTCAGAAGACTCAGAGAAGGAGGAAGAACCCAAATTCATGTTGCAAAGTGGTGATACAAGCAGTTAGAGTGAAGATGGAGTGGAGATGCAGTCGGTACTTGAGGAGGAGGGTAGATGGAGACGGAAGAAGAAGGTAACCCGAGACCCAAAGATGAAGTTCTTGAGCCGGAGGAGAAGAGGGTGACTATTCAGAGAGGAGTCTGTTCCAGATAGAAGGTGAAGTATGAAGCGGGACCAAGTAAAGTTAGAGAAGTGGAGAGTGGAAGTTTGGGGAGCAAAGAATCCATTTCCATAAGGCAATTGTGGCTAAGAAGATGAGTATCGAGTGAAGAAGAGGCAAAGAAGGAGAAAAGTTTGCAAGTCAAGGTAAGCCCAAGTGAAGGAGTAGAGTATTTGCAGGAGGTTGTGTGCCCGTTGTTCATAACGTTGGAGCACAAGAAGAAGGAAATGCAATTGAAGTATCCGGAGGTGAAGATTGTGCTGTAGGTGTTAGCACAATTAGAAGAAGAGAACTTGGAGTTGAAGAAGAGTGTAATCCGAGGTGAGGAGGAGAGGGAAGTACTATGAGTAGATGCAGTAGTACAGAATCAAGTAATTGAAAACTTAAAGAAGGAAGTGGGGAGTAGAGAGAGAGAGAGTAATAGAGCAGAATGACATAGCAAGAGAAAGAAAAATAGCGGAGAATGAGATCTTGAAAGAACAATTTGCTGATTTGCAATTAGAGATTATTCATGCTATGGTGAGAGTAGCAAAGAAGGAGCAAGAGCTCTTCAGGATGATGGAGAGTGTAGAAGAGAAGAAGCAACTCTGGCAAAGAGAGTTGACAGTGAGATATAGAGAGGAAGAAAGACTTAGAGAGTTACTTTGTAGCCTAGAGGAAAAGATTGTTCAAAAGGAGAAGGAGAAGGAGACAATGAAAGCCGAGTTCGAAGCAGAACTAACAATGTATCAAGAAGATTGGCTTGCAAATCAAGAAAGGGAGAGTAGAATGGGACTTGAGTCATTAAGGGAGATTGTAACAAAGATGAACATGATGCTGAGTACAAAAGCCAATGTGCGGATTGAAGAAACAAGATTGCATGAGTTGAAGTTGCTGGTGCAGGAGACAAGGAGGAGAAATGCAAAGGATAAGGACTTGAATGCCTTGGTTATTAGTCTTAGAACTTGTGTAGATATGAAGATATTAGAAGTGGAAGATAATATCACGATTAGATTAGATTTAGTGAAACTGGAGATAGATAAACTTTGAAAGGATATCAGAGCAAAGCCTGAAGTAGATGACATAGGAGTACAAATATCCTTGGAGTTACCAGTGGAGATATTAGAGAAGAGTGGATCAGGAGATAGAGACTTAGAAGGAATACTTGTAATGGAAATTATAGATCAGGAAGGAGAAAGTTACAATTGGTAGATGAATTAGTAGTTGTGAAACCCAATGATAGAGTAGTCTGTGAGATTACTTTGGGATCGGGATTGGAAGCCAAGGAAGAAGTAGACATGAGATTGGAGTAGTAACAATTTTTAGATTTGAAGAGGCAGATATGAAGAGGTGCATTGTCATTTTGGATCTGCAAGTTAGAAGAGTTGTTGTAGAATGGTACAGTTGTTAGTTAACTCTCAATTGCTTTGCCTATTTAAAGGTGGCATTTGCAATATGTTATTATTCAGTATTCATTATTTTTGAGAATAGATAAAACAAAGTGTTGTGAAGTAGTGCTTGTCATTTGAGCTTAATTCCGGGTATCAACTTTGTGTTTGTATTTGTGAATGTGTGGAGAATTTTGAAGTGCAAGTCAGTGTGCTTGTTGGATGTTGGATTCCATAGCCTTGATCTTCATTCTGTGTGTTTAATCCTAAGTGAAGTGCAATCAGAGCAATGCCTTGACAGATCTGAGAGGAATTGTAGTGTTGGTAGTATTCTGCAGTTGTGAGTGCAACACAGTGTTGATGTGAAGCAATTTTGATCGAGGAAGTTGTGCCTTAAATGGAGGAGTGGAACACAATTCTAAGTTAAAGTTGTTTTGCAATGAAGTGCCATTTTCAAGAGAATCTAAATCATCACAATCAAGATTGTTTGGAAAGATTTGATGTAGTTGTGATTAAGTGTGACAAATTATTTTGACAAGATTGTGAATCAATGCTTGTTACTCTCTTTTAGGTGTAGTTGCTACCTGAGAGATTAAAGAAGAACTCAAGAAGAACTACTTGTTACTGTTTGACTTTGTATTTGGACATTTCTGACTAGTATCTCTACGGGAACGAACTTTACTTACTTGATTACTGCAAAAGTGATATTTACCGGGTTGTCACATCATAATTTTGCATCATGTTGAGGAAGGATGGGGATGATTGGAGACTACTATGATTTGCATAGGGGCCATGCTCACCAAGAATTTTGTGGGAAGATTGAGACCACAAATTAGAAGCAAGGTGAGATATGAGAAACCTTCTTCCAAGGTTGAAGCTATCAAGATTGCAATTTGCATGGAGTAGAGTTAGGAAGAGGATGAGAGTGATTTGGTGGTGAAGGAGGTTGTGCATCCTCCTCAAGGTTACAAGTATGGTGAAACTTCTGATACTTTGGTGGCAAGGGTTGCACCACAAGTAGTACTTGCTCTAGTTCTTGCACCTCCACCAAAGGATCCACTTCAAACCATCACATAACAACTTGCAGATCTCAAGATCAATGTGATGCAACTAAGGGAGAAGAGAGAGGTGGATCAGGATGTAGGGAGAGGGCCTAGGAGTTATGGAAGTTATCCATATAGAGGAGGCCAACCAACCAACAATTTTAATGAGAGAAATTGTTTTGGTTGGGAGGAAGAGGTCACATCCAAAGGAATTGCCCAAATTCCACTTACCATGGAGGAAGGGATTATGAGGGAGCCAATAGAGGGAACAAAGGAGGTAGTGAAACCAAAGTGGCTCCTTATCCAAACAAAGGTAAGGAGATAGCATCCATAGATGTGGTTGAGTTGAAGTATGAGAAGGGAGAGTGCTCAAACTCCAAGAGTCTTAATTTGGAGCTTTCGGCACAAGAGAAGAAGAGAGCTCGTTTTGTAGAGGATATGCACTGTAACACCCATTTGTGCATGTGTGTGGTATTGTGATATTTAGCTTGGTATTACAAGTAATTAAGAGATATCATTTATATAGAGATAAAGGATGGTTCTATATTAGTCATGGTTAGCTAAAGTTAGTCATAGCTAAGATAGAGGGAGTAGAAAAGATGAGCACCACTATTTTGGATTTAAGTGTGTTGACTTGGTATTATTCCTAGGTGTTTGGCTTTGAAGAAAGAGTTGAGAACTCTTGAGCCCGCAAGCCTTTATGTTTTGGATTCTTCTTTAGTCCAAGGATAGCCCATGTGAAGGAATCCTTGACTTAGTGGTTGGGTCAAGATAAGACCACATGCTTAGTGGAATATGCCTATGTGAATGGATATTCCTTTCTTCTTTTTGACTTTACTTGACTTTTAGTCTAGTAACTTGAGTTACTATGGTAATTAGTAACTTTGGTACATAACTATTTCACAAGTATATAAACAAGGGGTGAGGAGGTACTCATCATCCTTTCATTTGCAACTATCTTTCTCTCATTGAGTTCTCTAGTGAGCAATGTCTTGAGTCTTGGAGTGTTAGCCTTGGAGGAGTATGATGGAGTTGGGGTTCCTTGCCTTCTTAGTCCATGGTGCGCTACCATAATAGCCATCAGAGGTTCATCCTGAGTGAGAGACAGGCCGGCTCACAACACTCTTCTCAAGGATTTACTCCTAGCCAAGATACTCCTATGCCTACTAGGAGCACTTGCACAAGCTTTCCAACACCATCAACAACAAAGACTCCAAGGAAGGAGTTGGGGATGGAGGACTTCTTGATCTTAAAGCAACAATGGAACTCCAATGTGTTGGAGGATGTTGGTAGTCATAAGGCTAACATCACAGTGGGCCAATTGATGGCTTTGAATCCTACCTTGAGAAAGGAGCTAAGAGGTGGGTTGAGTTCTACAAGGAGCAAGAGGAAGAAGAAGGCAAAAGCTCTGGTATCAATGGTGGTGGTGGTGGTGGATGCCTAGCTAGCACCATGGGAGGCTTGTGAATATGTGTGGTACCCACATTCTTTTTGTTTTTCTATGGTTAGTAGTGTTTAAAAGACGAAGTAAGCACTAAAAGTCGAATTGCGGACAAAGAATGGACGGAAGTAATTTTGGAGGAAATCCAAAGAAGATAACATTGGATCCGATGATGAAGGTACTCGGAAGAGGAGTACGCCGGAAAAAGTCCAAAGATCACCATCTTCGGGTTGGAAGACGTAGGAAATACAAAGACCGTTTAACAACCTCTGTACGTGGCAAGAAAGTACATTTCAAGAAACAGCGGGGGCAGAAGAAGCATGTCTTGATAGTGACCGGGAGTGCATGCAGAAAAGAGAAATTCATAGACGAAATCAACTGAAGAATGACTATGATTCGGGGCAATATAAAATTGCTATTGCGTAGTGGGAAGTTGAATACTCTAAGTAAATTTCCAATTCCTTTGAGTAGTTGTCCTGCAATAATGCGTGTCCGGAAGCCCATCAAGAGTGAGATTTTCCAAAACCCTGAGGGAGTTAGAGTGTCTCGTCCAGGAGAGGGTCTTATTTTCTAACATTGTAGAACAAGAGAACAGATCATGGTGAAGAAGGTGGCCAACGCGCTGGCGGTGAGAGGTTTTGCAATTTGAAGAGTAGATGTAGTGGCTAGAATCAAAGTCTTGATTAGACTTTGTATTATGTTTTTAGCATGGAACTGGAATTTTAGTTTCTCGGGAGTGATGGCAGAGATTGCTGCTAGTAATTGTGAGGAGGGTCCCGAGGTGGAAGGGAAGAGATGCAATACGGCTCAATGGACTGAGTCGGATTGGAAGTTGGTATTGGGAAGAGAAGCAAGAGAACTAACGGGGATCACCTTCTATCGGAAGTGTGATGCTGCGAAAGAGACGGCGGAAATCCAAAATTTGTTCTTTGCTCCGAGAACCATGAATGGCTACAAGGTGGAGTCCTATCGGGACCTGATCCAAAGGAGTATCATGGGGGCGATGATGGCCATGTTCAAGCCAAAATGAACTACCTACGTGAACATGCAGCAGGCCGTCTTCTTCCATCAGATGTTTGCAAGAGTTCTAGTGAATGGGGCAAAGTGCTTTCACCACTAAACAAGGCAGATAGTGGTGAATTGGAGAACAGGCTCACCCACCACATTATTTTGCACCGTTTGTAGCTCACTTCTACTTTGGGCTGAATTTACTATCCAAAGACGAGCATCATCGTATGGTGTCTCACATGCATCTTGATTTGCAACGGGAAGCAGACGAGGAGGAGCGCTAGTATATGCTGCATCTTTGAGCAAATGGTGAATACTTTGCGAGGACGGGACAGTGGAAATTGAAGAAATTACCAGTCCAAACACGAAGAAGCGCAGCAAACCCGAAGAAGCAAGGTTGCCTCCCATGCAAAGGAAGACTCGACGGTTGATGTGGAAAACGGTGAAGATCGTAAAAGAGGCATCATTGGGATCGGAGTCTGAGGAGGAGACTGAGTCGCAAGAAGAGGACTTGGAAGAAGAGGAGCTCACCTTGAAAAGTGAGGAGTCTGGGAGCAAAAGTGATGGAGAGCCAAAGCTCCAGCAATTGGCAGCATTAAGTAAGGCTTGTCAAAGGATGGTAGTAAACAAGTCAAGAGCAGAAGAGGAAGCAGAGGATCCCGCAGGGCCGAGTTCAAGAGGCCAGGACAAAGAAAGTGTTGACACGATGAAGATATGAAGATCGCGACTTCAGATGAAGGAGCCGATGACGGAAAGGAAGACTCTAGACAAAGATGGTGATGACAAGGAAGAGCACTTCAGCGGGATATCCTATCTGACAAAGGTGGTAACACCATTGCTGGAACTATTGAAGGAGCATCAAAGAGTAATTCCTCAAGATTGCAGGAAGGGGATGAACAAATTGCAGATGGTGGAGTGTCAGGTGAGTGAAGTGAAGGAGCTGCAAGAACAACAAGTCCAAAGAAGCGCGGAAGTGGAAGAACTACGGAGGGAGGAAAGCTTGATGAAGAAAACGCTGACCATACTACAAGGAAGCTGCACCGAGAAGGAGAAGGAATTGCAAAGGCAAGCCGGAGAATTCAAGGAACAAACGATGTGGCTCAATAAGATGAAGGAAGAAGTGAGTGATGTGCGCATCAAGAATGTTCATTTAAAGGCGATGAACATCGTAATGGAGCAGGAGTTGGACAGCTTGAAGAAGAGTGCAGCGGGGAAGGATCAAGCATGACAGAAGGAGTTAGCAGCCAGACAAGAGGAAGAAGAATGATTACAAGAGCTAGTCAGAAGTGCTGAGTTAAAGAGTACACAGTATGCAGAGGAGAAGAAAATGCTTGCTGCGGAGTACAAAGACGAGCTGAAGATGTATCGTGAAGAACTGAAGGTAGAGTGCTCTCAAGGATATGAGTCGGAATCAGTAGGAGAAGTTGCAGGGAAGTTGAGAGCAATCTTAAGCACGGAGGCTAAAGGGAGATTGGAGGAAGCTTGCCTACATGAGTTGAAGTTACTTGTGTAGGAAACTCGGAAGAGAAAAGCCAAAGATGTGGATATGAACACGTTGCTGATTCGCTTGAGAGAGCATGTAGATAGGAAAATGTTAGAGGTAGAGAACAATGTTAGTCTTAGACTGCATTTAGTCAATTCGGAATTAGAGAAGATTTGGAATAGTGTGACAATGGAGAAGAGACACGATGTTGCAGAAGTAGGAGTACAAGTGTCATCGGACTTGATAATTGACACTTTAGAAAAATTGGGTCAGGAGATAAAGCAGTAGATGGAGTAACCCAGAGTTCAATTGTAGATTGTAGTGTAGAAGTTGTAGAATTAGTGAAGGATTTGGTAGATATAGCCATACCCAAAGAAGGTGAAGTAATAGGAAGATCATCGGGTTTGGAAGCCGATGATGAGGTAGACATCGGATCGGGATAAATGTCGATTTTGAGATTGGAAGAGGCAGATATGAAGAGATAGGTTATTGATTGGGATCTGTAGGTAGGAAGAGATGTTAGGAAGCGATGCCTAGGTAGGCAGGTCTGCCGTTTGCTTCAGTATTTAAGTGGAGCATTCGCAGTACAATGTTATTCAGTATTCATATTTCTGAAGATAGAAAAAGTGAACTGTTGTTCCCAGTACTTGTCACTTAAGCTTAATTCTGATTATCAATTTTGTGTTTGTGGTTGTGAGTGTGTGGAGAATTCCGAAGAGCAAGTCAGTGTGTCTGTGGATGTTGGAATCTGCAGCCTTGATCTTCATTCTGTGTGTTTGATCCTAAGTGAAGTGCATCAGAGCAATGCCTTGACAGATCTGAGAGGAATTGTAGTGTTGGTAGTATTCTGCATTTGTGAGTGCAGCACAAAGTTGATGTGAAGCAATTTTGATCAAGGAAGTTGTGCCTTCAATGGAGGAGTGGAACACAATTCTATGGCAAAATTGTTCTTTGCAGTGAAGTGCCGTCTTTGGGAGAATCTGAATCATCACAATCAAGAGTTGTTTGGACAGAATTTGCTATGTTGTGATTATGTGTGTTTGTATTTGTGACAAGTTGTCAAGATTGTGAGCTTGTTACTCTCTTCTGGGGGTAGTTTCTACTTGAGAGATTAAAGAAGCCATCAAGAAGAACTGCAATTGTGACTTTTGACTTTGTATTTGACCAATTCTGGATAGTATCTCTGCGGGAACAAACTCTATTGACCCGATTACCGCAAAAAAGATATTTGCCGGGTTGTCACATGATTTTTGGCGCCGCTGCCAGGGATACAAATCTTGGAAGTGGAAGAATACAAAGCCAAATTCAAAACTGGGTGTCCATGCAATATGAATGTCTGCATCAAGAGAACAACGGGAAGAGAGAGCTTGTTGACGAGCAGTGCAGTGTGAAGAAGATGAATGTTTGAAAGCCCCATCCACTTTGGACAAAATCAAATGAGAAGAGTTGGACTTTCAACTCCATCACAAAGTGCAATCAGCCCTGCGCAAACTTGACCAAAAGAGACGTAAAGGAGGTTGGCAAGGCTACTTTTCATCCCCGTCTTCCAAGAAAAAGAAAGACTCAAGCGGGCAGACATACGCGCTACGACCCAGTACACCCACTTCCCCTGAAGCTATAAAGGAAGTTGATTTTATTAAGAAGTTTGTTCAAGAAAAGACAGCACAAACACTTACGGAAGAAGAGTGTCAGCATCTGGTACGAACAATTCCCCAGTTATCCCGAAGAAGGTTCAAAGACCAGATTGAAGTTGTGGAACCTCTTACTTCTGAGCGGGTTGAAGTCGGCACAACCAGAGAAGAAGAAATTTTTGAAGAAGACCTCAATTTGAACTTGACGAATTGGAACCCATGGGCAGACAACACAGCGTCCATACCAAGTAGCTCTTCGGTTCCTATAAGTTCAAACTTACCACAACCAAATCCGCCGCACCAAACAATGTCTTCGTTACCCGTAACCCAACATGCTTATTAGAAGTATAAAGGTACAGAGCAAGACAAAGATCCTGACAAATTCATTGAGGATTTCGAAGTCATTTCCTTTGCCAACAAGGAACATGACTTTGCGGATCAACTATGGATTTTTCCAAGTCTGCTCCAAAAGAAGGCTCGGAGTTGGTATACTCATGTAACGCAAAAAGGATTCACACCAGCAGATTGGGCAGACTTACAAAATGGCTTCCTAGAACAATTTTGGGAAGTGGATTATGATACAAGTGTCTTTGCGGCACTTAATGATTTGGATCAAGGAAAGAAGGAAAAATTGAGAGATTACTTTGAGCGGTTCATGGCTTTATTGAACCAAGTCCTGAAGCAATCCGGGGTGGTAGGTTATTCCGATGCCCAAGCCATTACCTGGTTTCTTGGCGGGCTTTCATCGGAGATTTGAATCTTTGCCAGGGAGAGGAATGTAACTTCTCTAGACAAAGTCCTCAAACATGTCGCCCGATATGAGGTGGCTCATTCTAACTCGTCCAGTAACCGACAAAATCGTGAGAAGGAAGGCAAAAAGCCAAGACAAAGAGCTTCACATAGTACTTCTCCTTCTTTGGAGGAATCCTCCACATCTTCTAGTTCTTCTTCGGAATCTGACGAAGAACCCAAGCCGAGAAAAATACAAAGACGCGGAGGAAAGAAGCTAGTAACACCGCCAGTAAAGAATGTATCTAAGGCGGATCAAAAGTTGGAAACTCTTATTAAAGAGTTTGTGGATTTTAAGATCCAGATGATTGGGGCAAAGGACCAAAGAAAACCCCCGTCATTTGGACAACCAAATGTATGGTGCACGGCGTGTGGTAAATCCGGCCACGCTAATACAGAGTGTTTAACTTGCACGGCATTTCCAGTGCAACAAATAGATTGGGTTCCTAGACGGGATCAAGACGAAGAAGAAGAGACGGTATACCAAACCCAAGACACATAACCCCCATCAAGCCCGTTATATCAAGGTCCCAAGTTTGGACCACGGGAGTACAATCCTACTGCTCCTCCACAAAGCCCCCGATGGGTGTTCAAAATAGACCTCAAAATTTTGCACCGGGTGCTTGTTACAATTGTGGCTCGATGGGACATTGGTCTCCAAATTTTCCGGAGCCAAGACAATAAATTGGGTATGTACCCCTTTGTGGGAATTGTAAGGGATCGGGGCATACAAGAAACCAGTGCCCGCAACCACCCAATCCAAAGCTCCATGTCAAGTATGTTCAGACTCCCGCCGAGCGTGCTGCGCTCCAAGCAAAAGGGGACACTAATGTCAATTGTATTACACTTGAGGAAGAGAGGCCTCAAGAGGGGAGTCCAGCTTCAGAAGGAGAGTGGCCGGACCTTGAAATTTTGAAGGTAGAAACTCGCACGGAGAGGAAGAATCGAGCTTCCAAAGAAGCAAGTATTGCGTCTTCTTCCTCACGGAAAATTAAAAGATTGCGACCAAAAGCTACCCTTTCTGCGAAGGAGGAAAAGGTCCTAGCAAAAGCTAAAGCAAAAGCTTTGCAGAAAGAAATTAAGGAAGCAGTATTACGCATGTGGGAGATGAGTGTGGAGGCAAATGCAAAGACGCAACCCCCCGTATTTCTGGCAGATATCAGGTCTGAAGTAAAAGACCTGATTCATGCCAAAGTTGGTCAACCCGATGATCATCGGGTCAAGCACCTACGCACTCCGGTTACTATCCTCAAGCATCCCAAAGTTTGCTTTGAACAAGCAAACAATTTAGAACCAACACCAAAGACGAAGTAGGTGAAATTGGGAGGAGTTCTACAGTATGATATTGTGGCAAATATGGCGTCTACAAGCGCAAATGTCACATTTAAACAATTATGGGATGACAATAAGCTTTATAAAAAGCAGCTAAGTTTAGCCCTTAAGAAAGTAAGGGCGATGACCAAGAAAGACTTGCCCGCAATTTATCATATTGAACAAGAAGATTTGGGATCTCTTGAGGTGGATGCAGAGATAGCATGCTGTATGATTACATCCATACCCATTGATTTGGGGTCAGGTGTAAATGTCATGATAGAAGACAGTGCACATCGACTGGGGTACACAACATTTGAACCAACACCCCGAATACTTAAGTTTGCGGATCAAACCAGGAGACGGCCCTTGGGCATGCTGTCGAATATCACCATGATTATAGGAGGGGTGCCCTTCAAATTAAACTACATTGTGTTACGACCAGTAACCAAAATTGGCTACCCTCTCTTGATTGGGAGACCCTGGTTGTAGAACGCACAGGTTATGGTGGATTGGCACTAGCAAAAATTACGATTTAAAGACATTTCTTCTAAAGAACAAAAGCTGGTGACGGTAAGTTGGACAAAGGTTCCTCATCTTGGGGAAACTACTTTGTTAGAAGACGAGGATGAAACCAAAGATTCATCATCTTTGGCTTCCGAGGACTCCAAAGCCGATGTCTAAGTAAATTATTTGGAATGCTACGAGGTAGAGGTCGAGGAAGAAGATCCATAGGACATCACCTTGGGTGAACAAGACTTGGAGGAAGGGGGTTTGATGGCAGTACGTCTCGGATTGAGTCGAGTAAGTCACATAAAAGGTGTCATTAACCCCGATGATTGTCAAGATGTGGTCTTGACTGAAGAAAAGATTTTAAAGATTTCAAAGACAGTCACCGCCGAGGAGTTGGCAGAATACACTGCCCTGTTTATAGATTCCAAGATGTATTTGCCTGGTCTATTGACCAAATGCCGGGAATTCCACGAGAATTTGGCGAGCACCGGATTGATCTGGTCGAAGGTGCAGTTTCGGTTTGGCAAAGACAATACCGCGTGAACCCAAAGTACTCCCTCTTGGTAAAAGACAAAATTGATAAGTACTTAGGGGCCGGAATAATTTTCCCTGTTCTAAGCAACGAGTGAGTTTCACCCATTGTCATCGTTCCAAAGAAGAAGACTGGGAAAATTTGAGTGTGCCAAGATTTTTGCAAATTTAATGCAGTCACCAGATAGGACCATCATCCTTTACCATTTACCGATACAATTCTGGACCAAGTAGCTGGTCATCCATGCCATATTTTTCTTGATGGATTTTTAGGGTACAATCAAGTATCCATTCAAGAAGAAGACAAGGACAAAACCACATTCATAACTGATTGGGGCACTTTCACTTACAATCAAATGCCCTTTAGGTTGTGTAATGCTCCTACTACTTTCCAACGGATGATGAACTCAATATTCAAATTTCTTGCGTAAATTTGTGGAAGTCTTCATTGATGATTTTTGTGTGTATGGGTGAAGAGATGTACATATAGATTACCTTTGCCAAACTTTCGAAAGGTGTCGTTTTGCCGGCTTGTCATTACACCCAGAGAAATCCTTCTTCACAATGAAGGAAGGAATTCTTCTGGGGCATCGGGTGTCAAGCCAAGGTATTGAAGTGGATGTCGAGAAGGTTAAAGTAAATGCAGCTTTGGAATCCCCAAAGAACCTCCGGGAGCTGAGAGCCTTCTTAGGACACATTGGATACTACAGACGCTTTGTGTCAAATTATGTGGTGCTTGCTGCCCCCCTTACCAAGCTTCTGAAGAAATCCAAAGATTATCTATGGGAAGCAAATCAAGAAGAAGATTTCCAGGTGTTGAAGAAGAAACTGGTTGAAGCACCAGTCATGAGGGCCCCAAATTGGGACGTCCCTTTTCATGTATATGTGGACACTTCATCCATGGCCATCGGAGTTGTCTTAAGTCACAAGTACGAGAAGAAAAAGGACTACCCGGTGTATTATGCCAACCGACAACTTTCAGTTTCTGAAAAGAACTATTTAATGATTGAAAGAGAAGCATTCGGGATGGTGTATGCCTGCAAGAAATTTTGCCACTAATTGTTAGGATACAAATTCATCTTCTATGTGGACCATTATGCACTGCAACACTTGGTCAAGAAGGTAGATTTGTCCGGGCAAATTGCATGATGGATCTTGTTGTTACAAGAATTCACATACATTGTACAAGTAAGGAAGGGAGCTTTGCATTCAAATGCAGACTTCTTATCCAGGTTAGAAACTCAAGACCAAGATTTGGAAATCGATGATCGGTTTCTTGATGAAGAGCTATATCATTTAATGGCTGTTCAAAGTACGCGGTATGTGACAGAATATCATTATTTGCATACGTGCCATTGTCCTGAGGGGCTGGACCCCAAACAAAGAGCAGTCTTTCTTCGGAAAATGGGACCGTACCAATTGAAACACAACATTTTGTTTAAAATGGGCAAAGATGAAGTACTTCGGAGATGCCTGGAAGCTTACAAAGTAGGAGGAGTGATCAAATCCTTGCACTCGAAAGCATCGGGGGGACACTATGCCTTGAAAAATACGGTAAAGAAAATTCTTTTGGCAGGGTATTGGTGGCCTACGATGTATAAAGATACTCATGCCCATATCCAGAGTTGTGATGCCTATCAAAGAATAGGGAAACCGACGGCAACTTCACAGTGGCCTTTGAAACCAATTTTGCCTCTGGCCCAATTTGAGAAATGGGGTATTGATTTTGTGGGACCTATTCAACCAGTAACCCGTGTCACAAGGAAGAGGTACATCTTAGTATGTACCGATTATGCCACCAAGATGGTGGAAGCAAATGCAACACAAAGAGATGATGCATAGACAGTAGCAGAATTTTTCTTCCGAAACATCATTTCCCGTTATGGGTGTCCTCTAGAATTGGTCAGTGATTGGGGAACTCATTTTTTAAACTCAATGGTGGAGGCGTTAACCAAATAATTCCAAATTAAGCATCGAAAGACCACGCCTTACAACTTAAAAGTGAATGGACTCACGGAGAAAGCCAATGGATTGATGTGTAAAATTTTGAATAAGGTGACAGTCAACTATGCCTATGATTGGGATACAAAGTTACCTGCAGCACTGTGGGCATATTGAACAACTGAAAATATAACTACCAAGCAAACTCCTTATTTCTTGACATACGGATTGCATCCCATTTTACCAGTGGAGTTTGAAGTCCTGACATATAGAATACTTTGTGAAGAACGTTTATCGGAGGAAGAAAGTCAAGATCTTCGGATCCATCAACTGATGTGGTTAGAAGAGAAAAGGGACGATGCAATGCAAACTACAAAGGAAATTCAAGAACAACGGAAGGTTTGGCACGATAAAAGAATCAAACCTATGACTGTTCAAGAAGGCAACTTGGTATTATTATATGATAATTGCTGCCTATTTTTTCCAGGAAAATTGCATCTGAGGTGGATGGGACCGTATCGTGTGATGCACATCTATGATAATGGTTCCATTCAACTTGCAGACCTAGATGGCAATCCTTTTGCAACTCGTGTCAATGGCTGGCGGGTTAGAAAATATTGGACCCCAAACCCGACTTTGTGTAAAAACCCGATTGTTGGTGTTCACGGGGACGCTCACATTTGAGGGAGGAGGTATGTGGTACCCACATTTTTTTGGTTTTTCTATGGTTAGTAGTGTTTAAGAGACGAAGTAAGCACTACAAGTCGAATTGCGGACAAAGAATGGACGGAAGTAATTTCGGAGGAAATCCGAAGAAGATAACATCGGATCCGATGATGAAGGTACTCGGTAGAGGAGTACGCCGGAAAAGGTCCAAAGATCACCGTCTTTGGGTTGGAAGACGCAAGAAATACAAAGACCGTTTAACAACCTCTATACGTGGCAAGAAAGTACATTTCAAGAAATGGCGGGGGCAGAAGAAGCATGTCTTGATAGTGACCGGGAGTGCACGTAGAAAAGAGAAATTCACAGACAAAATCAACTGAAGAATGATTGCGATTCGGGGCAATATAAAATTGCTACTGTGCAAGGGGAAGTTGAATACTCTAAGTAAATTTCCAATTCCTCAGAGTAGTCGTCCTGTAGTAATGCATGTCCAAAAGCCCATCAAGAGTGAGATTTTCCGAAACCCTGAGGGAGTTAGAGTGTCTCGTCTAGGAGAGGGTCTTATTTTCCAACATCGTAGAACAAGAGAACAGATCATGGTGAAGAAGGTGGTCAACACTTTGGTGGTGAAAGGTTTTGCAATTTGAAGAGTAGATGTAGTGGCTAGAATCAAAGTCTTGATTAGACTTTGTATTACGTTTTTAGCATGGAACTGGAATTTCAATTTCCCGGGAGTGATGGCAAAGATTGCTACTAGTAATTGTAAGGAGGGTCCCGAGGTGGAAGGGAAGAGAGGCAATCCGGCTCGATGGACTGAGTCGGATTGGAAGTTGATATTGGGAAGAAGAACCAACAAGGATCACCTTCTATTGAAAGTGTGATGCTGTAGAAGAGACGGCAAAAATCTGAAATTTGTTCTTTGCTCCGAGAACCACAAATGGCTACAAGGTGGAGTCCTATTGAGACCCGATCTAAATGAGTATCATGGAAGTGATGATGGCCATGTTCAAGCCAGAACAAACTACCTATGTGAACATACAGCAGGCCGTCTTGTTCCATCAGATGTTTGCAGGAGTTCCAATGAATTGGGCGAAGTGCTTTCACCACCGAATGAGGCAGATGGTGGTGAATTGGAGAACAGGCTCGCCACCACATTATTTTGCACCATTTGCAGCTCATTCTACTTTGGGCTGAATTTACTATCCAAAGACGAGCATCATTGTATGGTGTCTCACATGCATCCTAATTTGTGACGGGAAGCAGACGAGGAGGAGCGCCAATATATGCTGCATCTTTGAGCAAATGACGAATACTTCATGAGGACGGGATAGTGGAAAGTTGAAGAAATTTCCAGTCCAAAGACAAAGAAGCGCAGCAAACCCGAAGAAGCAAGGTCGCCTCCCATGCAAAGGAAGACTCAACGGTTGATGTTGAAAACGGTGAAGATCGTAAAAGAGGCATCATCGGGATCGGAGTCTGAAGAGGAGACTGAGTCGCAAGAAGAGGACTCGGAAGAAGAGGAGCTCACCTTGAAAAGTGAGGAGTCTGGGAGCAAAAGCGATGGAGAGCCAAAGGTCCAGCAATTGGTAGCAGTAAGTGAGGCTTATCAAACGATGGTAGTAAACAAGTCAAGAGCAGAAGAGGAAGCAGAGGATCCCGCGGGGCCAAGTTCAAGAGGCCAGGACAAAGAAAGTGTTGACATAATGAAGATATGAAGATCACAACTTCAGATGAAGGAGCCGATGACGGAAAAGAAGACTCCAGACAAAGATGGCGATGACAAGGAAGAACACTTCAGTGGGATATCCTATCTAACAAAGGTGGTAACACCATTGCTGGAACTATTGAAGGAGCATCAAAGAGTAATTCCTCAAGATCGCTAGAAGGGGATGAACAAATTGAAAATAGTGGAGTATTTGGTGAGTGAAGTGAAGGAGCTGCAGGAACAAGTCCGAAGAAGCGCGGAAGTGGAAGAACTTCGGAGGGAGGAAAGCTTGATGAAGAAAACACTGACCATACTACAAGGAAGCTGCACCAAGAAGGAGAAGGAATTGCAAAGGTGAGCCAGAGAATTCAAGGAACAAACGATGTGGCTCAATAAGATGAAGGAAGAATTGAGTGATGTGCGCATCGAGAATGTTCATTTAAAGGTAATGAACATCGTAATGGAGCAGGAGTTGGACAGCTTGAAGAAGAGTGCAGCGGAGAAGGATCAAGCATGGCAGAGGGAGTTAGCAGCCAGGCAAGAGGAACAAGAATGATTACGAGTGCTAGTCAGAAGTGCTGAGTTACAGAGTACACAATATGCAGAGGAGAAGACAATGCTTGCTGCGGAGTACGAAGACGAGCTTAAGATGTATCATGAAGAACTGAAGGTAGAGTGCTCTCAAGGATATGAGTCCGAATCAGTAGAAGAAGTTGCAAGGAAGTTGAGAGCAATCTTAAGCACAGAGGCTGAAGGGAGATTGGAGGAAGCTCGCCTACATGAGTTGAAGTTGCTTGTGCAGGAAACTCGGAAGAGAAAAGCCAAAGATGTGGATATGAACACGTTGCTGATTCGCTTGAGAGCATGTAGATAGGAAAATGTTAGAGGTAGAGAACAATGTTAGTCTTAGACTGGATTTAGTCAATTCGGAATTAGAGAAGATTTGGAATAGTGTGACAATGGAGAAGAGACCCAATGTTACAGAAGTAGGAGTACAAGTGTCATTGGACTTGATAATTAACACTTTAGAGAAAAGTGGGTAAGGAGATAAAGCAGTAGATGGAGTAACCCGGAGTTCAATTGTAGATTGTAGTGTAGAAGTTGTAGAATTAGTGAAGGATTTGGTAGATATAGCCATACCCAAAGAAGGTGAAGGAATAGGAAGATCATCGGGTTTGGAAGCCGATGATGAGGTAGACATCAAATCGGGATAAATGTCGATTTTGAGATTGGAAGAGGTAGATATGAAGAGATAGATTAATGATTGGGATCTGCAGGTAGGAAGAGATGTTAGGAAGCGGTGCCTTGGTAGGCAGGTCTGCCGTTTGCTTCAGTATTTAAGTGGAGCATTTGTAGTTCGATGTTATTTAGTATTCATTTTTCTGAAGATAGAAAAAGTGAAGTGCTATTCCCATTACTCGTCGCTTAAGCTTAATTCCGATTATCAATTTCGTGTTTGTGGTTGTGAGTGTGTGGAGAATTCCAAAGAGCAAGTCAGTGTGTCTGTGGATGTTGGAATCTGCAGCCTTGATCTTCATTCTGTGTGTTTGATCCTGAGTGAAGAGCATCGGAGCAATGCCTTGACAGATCTGAGAGGAATTGTAGTGTTGGTAGTATTTTGCATTTGTGAGTGCAGCACAAAGTTGATGTGAAGCAATTTTGATCAAGGAAGTTGTGCCTTTAGTGGAGGGGTGGAACAAAATTCTGAGGCAAAATCGTTCTTCATAGTGAAGTGCCGTCTTCGGGAGAATCTGAATCATCACAATCAAGAGTTGTTTGGACAGAATTTGCTATGTTGTGATTATGTGTGTGTGTATTTGTGACAAGTTGTCAAGATTGTGAGCTTGTTACTCTCTTCTGGGTGTAGTTTCTACCTGAGAGATTAAAGAAGCCATCAAGAAGAACTGCAATTGTGACTTTTGACTTTATATTTGACCAATTCTGGATAGTATCTATGCACGAACAAACTCTACTGACCCGATTACCACAAAAGTGATATTTGCCGGGTTGTCACAATATGCCTTCAAGATTGATGTGAGAGTGAATGGTCACAACATCAAGGATGCATTGGTTGATGGAGGGTTAGTAGTGAATGCCATGTCAAATAGGTTGATGAAGAAGTTGGGTATGATACCCTCAAGACCTTCAACATTTGTGGTGAGCATTGCAAACAAACAACAAGTTTGATCAGTAGGGGTGATTGAAAAGGTGGTAGTTTCAATTATGGGATTTCAAAATCTCATGACTTTCCAAGTCTTGAAGGATTCAAGCTATGACTTACTTCTTGGGAGGCCATGGTTGAAAGCAGCACACACAACTGATCGATGGCACAAAGGGTACTTGAGGATTGGGCCATCAAACCATAAATTCATAGTTCATGTGATTAACACCACCAACACTTCACATTCAGATACACCATCTTCTGATTATTTGGAAGCAGATTCTGAAGAAGGAGCTTCAGGTGTGGACACAAGCATGGAGGAGGAGACTTCCACGGAGGAGGATGAATCTGAATTGGATTCAGATGTGTATCCTTTGTGTGCTATGGATTTTGCACCTAAGCCAGAGGTTTTGAAGGACCCAAATAAATCACCATTGACACTTGAGGAGGTAGAGAGAAGGTTAGCTACACTCAAGTATGGCCCAAATGTTACCAAGGAGGAGAAGGTGAGATTTGAGGAGATTTTTGCAATTTCATCCATATGTTTGCTTTTAGTTTCAAGGATTTGAAGGAAGTCACCTTGGAGGAGCACAAGATAGAGGTGGAGTCACATGTAAGGCCAATCTGACAAAATCAATGTTGGATTAGCCCACCAATATCTATGGTTGTGAAGGAGGAGATTGATAATCTCAAGGAGGCCGGATTTATCTTTGAGGTAGAGAATTCAGAATGTGTGTCTTCAATTGTCATTGTGAAGAAAAAGAATGGAAAGCTTCGGGTATGTGTGGATTACAAGAAGCTCAACGCTATTACCAAGAAGGACTACTACCCATTACCATCCATTGATGAGATCTTGGAGGAGGTTGCAGGTCATGAGAAATATAGTTTTGGAGATGGTTATAGTGGATATAACCAAATCAAGATTGCACCAGAACATCAACAACTCACCACATTCAGCACACCTTGGGGAACTTATCCTTTCAAGGTCATGCCTTTTGGGCTTTATAATGCTCTAGCCACATTCCAATGGTTCATGAACAAGGTATTTGAACCTTTCATTGGGAAATTTGTGAGAGACTTCATTGATGACTTTTGTGTGTATGGGAGCTAGGAGGAGCAATTTGAGCACCTAATCAAGGTCTTGCAACGCTTGGATGAGGCAAATGCATCACTCAACCCAAAGAAGTGCATTTTGGATGTGAAGAAGGTCTACTTTTGGGTCACGTCATCTCCAAGGATGGAATCGCAATTGATCTTAAGAAGGTGAGGAAAATCCTAGACCTTCCATTCCCTTCAAGCTTGACAAAGTTATGCTTATTCTTGGGGATAATTGGGTACTATAGGAGGTTCATCTTCTCATTTTCCAACAAGGCTTATGCATTGACCACCTACATGAATAAGGGTGTAGATTACATGGTGATTTTGGAGGACAAGGAAGCTCTCAAAGCTTTTGAGGAGCTCAAGCAATCCCTTGTTGTAGCTCCAATTCTTGCTAAACGTGATTGGAGTAAGCCTTTCATCCTCTACACTGATGCTTCTTATGTAGCTATAGGATGCACTCTTAGTCAATTAGACCAAGATGTGCATGATCATCCAATAGCTTATGCTAGTAGGTAGATGGTTTTAGCTGAAAAGAACTACTCTATCACGGAGAGAGAAGGGTTGGTAGTGATCTTTGGTCTCAAGAAGTTTAAACACTACTTGATTGGAGGGAAAGTCACTAGTGTCATGGATCACAAGGCTTTGTAGTACATCTTCAACAAGCCTAATGTTGAAGGAAGACTAGCAAGGTGGATGATATTCTTGTCTGAGTATGACTACACCATTGAGGATAGGAGTACCCCCCTTCCTCTAAGTCTTGTTCACCCGAGGTGGTGTCGTATGGGTCTTTGTCTTTGACCTCTACCTCATAGCATTCCATGTAATTAACTTGGACTTCATCTTTGGAAGACAAAGACAAGGAATCTTTGGATTCATCTCCGTCTTCCGATGAAGAAGTTTCCCCAAGGTGAGGAACCTTCGTTCAAC
Organism: Lunularia cruciata; assembly: GCA_948567375.1. Lineage (NCBI taxonomy): Eukaryota > Viridiplantae > Streptophyta > Marchantiopsida > Lunulariales > Lunulariaceae > Lunularia > Lunularia cruciata. The sequence goes on along the minus strand of OX419755.1, from coordinate 64,638,993 downwards.
TCACAGTCACCAGCTTTTGCTCTTTGGACGAGATGTCTTTAAATCTTAATTTTTGCTGGTGCCAATCCACCATGACTTGGGCACTATACAACCAAGATCTTCCAATCAAGAGAGGATAGCCAGTTTTGGTTACTGGTTGTAGCACAATGTTATTCAATTTGAAGGGCACCCCTCCTATGATCGTAGTGATATTCAAGAGCATGCCCAAGGGCTGTCTCCTGGTTTGATCCGCAAACTTCAGAATTCGGGGTGTTGGTTCAAACGTTGTGTACCCCAGTCGATGTGCAGTGTCTTCAGTCATGACATTCACACCCAACCCCAAATCAATGGGTATGGATGTGATCATACAGCCTGCTATCTCCACATCCACCTCGGGAGATCCCAAATCTTCCTGTTCAATATGATAAATTGCGGGCAAGTATTTCTTGGTCATCGCCCTTACTTTCTTGAGGGCTGAACTTAGCTACTTTTTATATAGCTTGTTGTCCTCCCACAATTGTTTAAATGTGACGTTAACACTTGTAGATGCCATATCTGCCACAATATCATACTACGGAACTCCTCCCAATTTCACCTACTTTGCCTTTGTCTTTGGATCTAAATTTTGCGCCTGTTCAAAGTGGACTTTGGGGTGCTTAAGGATGGTAATCGGAGTGCATAGTTTCTTGACCCGATGATCATTGGGTTGACTAACTTTGGCTTGGATCAAGTCTTTTACTTCAGACCTGATATCCGTCGGAAAAACTGGAGGTTGTGTCTTCATATTTTCCTCCAAACTCATCTCCGTGTGCGTAGTACCGCTTCCTTAATTTCTTTCTGCAAGGCTTTTGCTAGGACCTTTTCCTCCTTAGTAGAAAAGATAGCTTTCGGTTGCAGTCTCTTTGTTTTTTGTGAGGATGAAGATGTAGTACTCACTTCTTTGGGAGCTCAATTCTTCCTCCCCGTGCAAGTTTCTACCTTCAAAATTTCAAGGGCTGGCCACTCTTCTTTTGAAGCGGGACTCCCATCTTGAGGCCTCTCTTCCTCAAGTGTGATACAATTTACATTTGTACCTCCCTTTGCCTAGAGCACAACACGCTCTATGGGTCTCTGTACATACTTGACAAAGGGCTTTGGATTGGGTGGTTGCGGGCATGATTTCTTGTGTGCCCCGATCCTTTACAATTCCCACAAAGGAGCACGTACCCAATTTGCCATCTTGGCTCCGGACAATTTGGAGACCAATGTCCCATCAAGCCACAATTGTAACAAGCACCCGATGCAACATTTTGAGGTCTATTTTGGCCACCCATTGGTGGTCTTTGTGGGGGAGCAGTAGGATTGTACTCTCATGGTCCATACTTGGGACCTTGATATGATGGGCTCACTAGAGGCTGCATTTCTTGGGTATGGTATACAGACTCTTCTTCATCACCCTGATCCCATCCGAGAACCCAATCAATTTGTTGCATTGGAAATGCCGTACGAGTCAAACACTCCATATTAGCGTGGCCGGATTTACCACATGCAGTGCACCATACATTTGGTCAACCAAATGACAGGAGCTTTCTTTGGTCCTTAGCCCCAATCATCTGGATCTTGAAATCCGCAAACTCTTTAATAAGAGTTTCCAACTTCTGATCTGCCTTAGGTTTATTCTTTACTAGCGGCATTACTGGCTTCTTTCCCCCGCGTCTTTGTATTCTCCACGGCTTGGGTTCTTTGTCAGATTTTGAAGAAGAATTAGAAGATGTGGAGGATTCCTCCAAAGAAGGGGAGGTGCTACAAGACGCTCTTTGTTTAGGCTTCTTGCCCTTCTTCTCCCGATTTCTTTGGTTGCTGGACGAGTGAGAATGAGCCGCCTCATATCGGGCAACATGTTTGAGGACTTTGTCCAGGGAAGTTACATTCCTCTCCCTGCCAAAGATTCGAATCTCCAGTGAAAGCCCTCCAAGAAACCAGGTAATGGCTTGGGCATCGGAATAATCCACCACACCGGATTGTTTCGGAACTCGGTTCAATAAGACCATGAACCGCTCAGAGTAATCTCTCAATTTTTCCTTCTTCCCTCGATCCAAATCATTAAGTGCCGTGAAGACACTCATATCATAATCCACTTCCTGAAATCATTCCAGGAAGCCATTTTGTAAGTCTGCCCAATCTGATGGTGTGAATCCCTTTTGTGTTACATGGGTGTACCAGCTCTGAGCCTTCTTTCGGAGCAGACTTGGAAAAATCCACAGTCGATCCGCGGAGTCATGTTCCTTGTTGGCAAAGGAAATGACTTTGAACTCCTTGATAAATTTGTCAGGGTCTTTGTTTTGTTCCATACCTTTATACTTCTGATAAGTGTGCCGGGTCACAGGTAACGAAGTCATCATTTGATACGGCGGATTTGGCTGTGGTAAGTTCAAACTTACGGGAACCAAAGAGCTACTTGGTATGGACACCGTGTTGTCTACCCAAGGGTTCTAATTTGTCAAGTTCAAATTGGGGTTTTCTTTGACAATTTCTTCTTCTCTGGTTGTGTCGACTTCAACCTGATTAGAAGTAAGAGGTTCCATACCTTCAACCTGGTCTTTGAAATTTCTTCAAGATAACCAGGGAATTGCTCGTACCAGATGTTGACACTCTTCTTCCGTAAGTGTTCGTGATGTCTTTTCACGAACGAACTTCTTAATGAATTCAACTTCCTTTACAGCTTTAGGGGAAGTCGGTGTACTGGGTCGTAATGCATATGTTTGCCCGCTCAAGTCTTTCTTCTTCTTGGAAGACGAGGATGAAAAGTAGCCTTGCCACCCTCCTTCACGTCTCTTTTGTTCAAGTTCTCATAAAGATTCTTGAACTTCGTGAAGAAGTTGATCGTCCAATGCTTCTCGCTCAGTTTTGGTCAATGTAGATTGGATCTTCAAACGTTCTTCTTCTTCACAATGCAATGTTCATTTTTGGAATCTCTCTTCCCGTTGTTCTCTTGATGCAAACATTCATATTGCTTTCACACCCCATTTCAAGTTTGGCTTTGTATTCTTCCACTTCCGAGTTGTGTATCCCCGGCAGCGGCACCAAAAATCATGTGACAACCCGGCAAATATCACTTTTGCGGTAATCGGGTAAGTAAAGTTTGTTCCCGTAGAGATATGATTTAGAAATGTTCAAATACAAAATCAAAAGTCACAATGTAGTTCTTCTTGATTTCTTATTTTGATCTCTCAGGTAGAAACTACACCCAGAAGAGAGTAACAAGCTCACAATCTTGATAACTTGTCATGAATACACACACACATAATCACAACATTGCAAATTCTGCCCAAACAACTCTTGATTGTGATGATTCAAATCCTTCCAAAGACGGCACTTCATTGCAAAATGACTTCACCTCAGAATTGTGTTCCATCCCTCCACTGAAGGCACAACTTCCTTGATCAAAATTTCTTCACATCAACTTCGTATTGCACTCCCAAATGTAGAATACTACCAACACTACAATTCCTCTCAAATCTATCAAGGCATTGCTCCGATGCAGTTCACTCAGGATCAAACACACAGAATGAAGATCAAGGGTGCGGAATCCAACATCCAACAAGCACATTGACTTGCACTTTGAATTTCTCCACACACTCACAAACACAAGCACAAAGTTGATACTCGGAATCAAGCTCAAGCGACGAACACTACTTCACAGCACTTTGCTTTATCTATCTTCAGAAATTTGAATACTAAACAACATAATACTGCAATTGCTCCCCTTAAATACTGAAGCAAACGGAAGTTCTTCCTACTAATGCACCACTTCCTAACATCTTTTCCTACCTGCAGATCCAAACTAACAATCCATCTCTTCATATTTGCCTCTTCCTATGTCAAAATTGATACTTATCCCGATCCGATGTCTACTTCATCATCGGCTTCCAAACCCGATGATCTTCCTACTTCTTCTCCTTCTTCGGGTATAGCTAATTCTACTAATTCCTTCACTAATTCTACTACTTCTACACTAGGAACTACAATTGAGCTCAGGGTTACTCCATCTACTTCTTTATCTCCTGACCCACTCTTCTCTAATGTGTCAAATAACAAATCCGATGACACCTGAATTCCTACTTCTGCAACATCGGGTCTCCTCTCCGCTGTCACACTATTCCAAATTTTCTCTAACTCCAAATTGACTAAATCTAATTTGAGACTAACATTGTCTTCTACTTCTAACACCTTCCAGTCTATACGCTCCCTCAATTGAATCAGCAACGTGTTCATATCCACATCTTTGGCTTTTCTCTTTTGAGTTTCCTGCACAAGCAACTTCAACTCATGTAGGCGGGCTTCTTCCAATCTCCCTTCAGCCTCTATGCTTAAGATTGCTCTCAACTTCCCCGCAACTTCTCCTATTGATTCCGACTCATATCCTTGAGAGCACTCTACCTTCAATTCTTCACGATACATTTTCAGCTCATCTTCGTACTCCGTAGCAAGCATCTTCTTCTCCTCCGCATACTGTGTACTCTGTAACTTAGCACTTCTGACTAGCTCTTGTAATTGTTCTTCTTCTTCCTGCCTAGTTGCTAACTCCCTTTGCCATGCTTGATCCTTCCTCGCTGCACTCTTCTTCAAGATGTCCAACTCCTGCTCCATTATGATTGCCATTGCTTTCAAGTGAATATTCTTGATGCGCACATCACTCACTTCCTCCTTCATTTTGCTCAGCCACATTGCTTGCTCCTTCAATTCTCCGGCTTGCCTCTGCAGTTCTTTCTCTTTTGCCTCGCAGCTCTCTTGTAACATCTTGAAAGTCTTCTTCTTCAAGACTTTCTCCCTTTGAAGTTCTTCAATTTCTTCATTTCTTTGGACTTGTTGCTCCTGCAACCTGTTCACTTCACTCAACAGATTCTTCACCACCTGCAACTCATTCATCCCCTTCCTACAATCTTGGGGAATTACCCTCTGATGCTCCTTTGACAGCTCCAGCAACGGGGTGACCACTTTTGTCAGATATGATATCCCACTGAAGCTGTCTTTATCTTTGTTGCCGTCTTCATCTTCAGTCTTCACCTCCTTCATTGGCTCCTTCATCCAAAGTTGTGATCTTTGTATCTTCAGAGACACCGTATTTGCACTTTCTTTTTCTTTACCGATTGAACTCGGCCCCGCTGGATACTCCTCCTTTTCCTCTGGTCTCTGCTTATTCACCACCATGGCTACACAATGACTCGTTGTTCCCGATTCTCAATCAATCATTGCCTGACAAGCTTCACTGACCACCACCAATTGTTCAACCTTAGGTTCCACCTTGTTATCACAACCTGACTCCTCACTTTTTAAGGTGAGCTCCTCTTCTTTGGATTCCTCCTCTTGCGACTTGGTTTCTTCTCCAGACTCTGATTCCAATGATGCTTCTCTCACCATCTTCTTATTCTGCACAACCAGTCTTCGATTCTTCCTTTGAGTGGGAGGCAACTTTGCTTCTTTGGGTTTACCGTGCTTCTTCGTCTTTGGACTTGTGACTTCTTCTATCTTCCACAGTCTGGTCTTCAAGAAATGATCATCGTTGGCTCGTAGGTGTATCATATATTGTCGCTCTTCTTTGTTTGCTTCTCGTCTTAAGTCAAGATGGAAATGAGACACCATGCAATGCCGCTCCTCTACTGTCAGCAAGTTCAACCCAAAGTAGAAATGCGCTGCAAATGGTGCAAAATAATGAGGCGGAGAACCTGTTTGCTAATTGATCACCATCTGCCTCGTTTGGTGGTGAAAACACTTTGCCCAATTCATCGGGACCCCTGCAAATATCTGGTGGAAGAAGACCGCTTGCTGCATATTCACATATGTTGTTTGTTCTGGCTTGAACATGGCCATCATTGCTCCCACGATACTTCTCCTAATCTGATCCTGATAGGACTCCACCTTGTAGCCATTCATTTTTCTCGGAGCAAAGAACAAGTTGCAAATTTCTGCCGTTTCTTCTACAGCATCACACGTCCGATAGAAGGTGATCCCCATCGGCTCTCCTGCTTCCTTCCCCAATGCAAACCTCCAATCCGACTCAATCTATCGAGCCAGATTTCCTCTCTTCCCTTCAACTTCGGGACCTTCCTCACAATTATTGGCAGCCATCTTTGCCATCACTCCCGAGAAACTGAAATTCCAATACCATGCTAAAAATGTAATGCAAAGTCTAGTCAAGACTTCAATTCTGGCTACTACATCTAACCTACGAATTGTGAAACTTTGCACCGCCAATGCATTTGCGACCTTCTTTGCCATAATCTGCTCTTGCGTTCTACTACATTGAAAGATAATCCCTTCTCCTGGACACGACACTCTAACCCCTTCGGGATTTTGGAAAATTTCACTCTCAATTGGCTTCTGGACAAGCATTACTGCAGGATGACTACTCAAAGGAATTGGAAATTTACTTGGCATATTCAACTTGTCCCTGCGCAATTGCAATCTTATATTACCCCAAATTGCAGTCATTCTTCAGTCAATTTCAAATTTGACCTCCTCTCTTCTACGTGTTGATGTACGGTCAATGTCAAGACATGCTTCTTCTACCTCCGCCATTTCTTCAAGTGTAATTTCTTGCCACGTACCAAGGTTGTTAGATGGTCTTCGTATCACCTATGCCTTCCGACCCAAAGACGGTGCTCTATGGACTTTTTTCCGTCGTACTCTTCTTCTGAGTACCTCCATCATCAGATCTGATGTTGCCTTCTTTGGATGTCCTCCGAAGTCACTTCCGTCCATTCTTCTTCCACAATTTGGCTTCTAGTGCTTACCTCTTCCCTTGAACATTAATAAATAGAGAAAAACAAAAATATGGGCACCACAGGGAGTATAGGACAACCATGAAGACTTCCATCGGTTATTCTCCATTTCAATTGGTATATGGTATTGAGTCTACCTTACATATTCACTTTGATCTATAACACCCATTTGTGCATGTGTGTGGTATTGTGATATTTAGCTTGGTATTACAAGTACTTCAGAGATATTATTTATATAAAGATAGAGGATGGTTCTACATTAGTCATGATTAGCTAAATTTTATCATAGCTAAGATAGAGAGGACCTTACTTTGGAGGAAGTGGAAAAGATGAGCACCATTATTTTGGATTCTAGTGTGTTGACTTGGTATTATTCCTAGGTGTTTGGCTTTGAGGAAAGAGTTGAGAACTCTTGGGCCCGCAAGCCATTTTGTTTTGGATTCTTCTGTAGTCCAAGGATAGACCATGTGAAGGAATCCTTGACTTAGTAGTTGGGTCAAGATAGATCACATGCTTAGTGGAATATGCCCATGTGGATAGATATTCCTTTATACTTTTTGACTTTACTTGACTTTTAGTGTAGTAACTTGGGTTATTATGATAATTAGTAACTTTGTTGCATTACTATTTCAGAAGTATATAAACAAGGGCGAGGAGGTACTCATCATCCTTTCATTTGCAACTATCTCTCTCATTTGAGTTCTCTAGTGAGCAATGTCTTGAGTCTTGGAGTGTTAGCCTTGGAGTAGTATGATGGAGTTGGTGTTCCTTGCCTTCTTAGTTCATGGTGCACTACCATAATAGCCATCAAAGGTTCGTCTCGAGTGAGAAACAGGCTAGCTCATAGATCTTCTTGCCTTCCAAAGCATTCATAGGAGATTGAAGAAAGCACAAGGAGGTGATGCAGAGAAGTCAAGGAAGGAACAACTCATGGAGTTAGAAGAGGCAAGAGAAGTTGCTATGGTTCAAGTGGAGCAAGCCTCAAGGAAACAAAAGGAGAGCTATGACAAGAGGCAAGGCAAGAAGAAGGTGGAGCCTTTCAAAGAAGGTGATTGGGTAATGTTATTTGATTCTATTCAATTCAAGAGAGTGCAAAAGAAGTTTTTGCCTAAGTACTTTGGACCTTTCATAGCGTAGAAGGTGTGGAGCAATTATACCTATGATCTCAAGGAGTTGGGAGGAGGACACTTTGATAGGATTAACCATGATAAGTTGAAGATGTATCATAGAAGGTAGAGAGATCTTCACTTTGAGTACAAAGTGAAAACTTAGTCTGGGAGTAAATGTAACACCCATTTGTGCATGTGTGTGGTATTGTGATATTTAGCTTGGTATTACAAGTACTTGAGAGATATTATTTATATAGATATAAAGGATAGTTCTACATTAGTCATGATTAGCTAGAGTTAGTCATAGCTAAGATAGAGTGGACCTTACTTTAGAGGAAGTAGAAAAGATGAGAACCACTATTTTGGATTCTAGTGTATTGACTTGGTATTATTCCTAGGTGTTTGGCTTTGAGTTTAGAGTTGAGAACTCTTAGGCATGCAAGTCTTTTTGTTTTGGATTCTTCTATAGTCCAAGGATAGCCCATATGAAGGAATTCTTGACTTAGTAGTTGGGTCAAGATAAGATCACATGCTAGTGGAATATGCCCTTGTGAGTGGATATTCCTTTCTACTTTTTGACTTTACTTGACCTTTAGTGTAGTTACTTGGGTTATTATGGTAATTAGTAACTTTGATGCGTAACTTTGTCACAAGTATATAAACAAGTGGTAAGGAGGTACTCATTGTCCTTTGCAACTATCTCTCTCATTTGAGTTCTCTAGTGAGCAATGTCTTGAGTCTTGGAGTGTTAGCCTTGGAGGAGTATGATGGAGTTGGTGTTCCTTGCCTTCTTAGTTCATGGTGCACTACCATAATAGCCATCAGAGGTTCATCCTAAGGGAGAGACAGGCCGGCTCATAGTCTCAACCTTCAAAATTTTGAGATCCGGCCATTCACCTTTAGAGGCCAGGCTCCCTTCTTGAGGTCTCTCCTCCTCAAGTGTTATACAATTTATAGTTGTATCCCCTTTTGCCTAAAGAGTAGCATGCTTGGCTAGGGTCTGTACATATTTCACAAGAGGTTTTGGGTTTGGTGGATGAGGGCATTGGTTGCTCATATGACCCGATCTTTTATAGTTCCCACATAAGGGAACATATCCAATTTGCCGGCTTGGCTCTAAATAGTTTGGAGACCAATGTCCCATCAAGCCACAATTGTAACATGCTTTGGGTGCAACATTATGAGGTCAGTTTTGGTTGCTCATTGGTGGTCTTCATGGGGAGCATTGGGGTTATACTTTCTTGGTCCATACCTTGGACCTTGGTACAATGTGGTTGCCTAAGGCGGTACCTCTTGAGTTTGGTAGACTGCCTCCTCTTCCTGGTTCCATCTCGGAACCCAATCAATCTGCTGCACTGGAAATGGATTACCAGTATTGCATTCTATATTTGCATGGCCTGACTTGCCACACATGATGCACCATACATTAGATTTGCTGAATGATGGAGGCTTTCTTTGGTCCTTTGCTCCAATCATCTGGATCTTAAAATCCGCAAACTCTTTTATAAGAGCATCCAACTAGTTGTCTGCCTTATGTACACTCTTTGTTGGGGGTTTCAGTGGTTTCTTGCCTCCATGTCCTCATATTATTCTTTGCTTTGACTCTTCTTTGGATTCCAAAGAAGAACTTGAAGAGGTGAAGGATTCCTCCAAAGACTGGGATGTACTGCAAGAAGCTCTTCTTCTAGGCTTCTTGCCTTTCTTCTCCCAATTTCTTTGATTACCGGCAGAGTGAGAGTGAGCCGCCTCATAATGGGCGATGTGTTTGAGTACCTTATCTAGGGAAGTTACATTCCTCTACTTGGCAAAGATCCAAATCTTTGGTGAAAGTCCTCCTAGGAACCAGGTAATGGCTTGGGCATCGGAGTAACCCACCACACCCGATTGCTTTGGGACTTGGTTCAAGAGCGCCAGGAACTGCTCAGAGTAGTCTCTCAACTTCTCCTTCTTTCCTTTGTCCAAGTCGTTGAGTGTCGTGAAGATCAGAGTAACCCACCACACCAAATTGCTTCAAGACTCGGTTCAAGAGCGCCATGAACCACTCAGAGTAGTCTCTAAACTTCTCCTTTTTTCCTCTGTCCAAGTCATTGAGTGTTGTGTCATAATCAAATTCTTGGAATTGTTCTAGGAAATTGTTTCTCAAGTCTGCCCAATCTGCCGGTATGAACCCCTTCTGGGTTACATGCGTATACCAACTCTGAGCCTTCCTTTGGAGCAGATTGGGGAAAATTCACAAGCAATCCGCCAAGTCATGTTCCTTATTAGCAAAGGAAATGACTTCAAATTCTTCAATGAATTCATCGGGGTCTTTGTCTTGTTTTGTCCTCTTGTACTTCTGATAGGCGTGTTGGGTGACAGGTAATGAAGTCATTGTTTGACTTGGTGGAATTGGCTGAGGTAAGGTTGAACTTGATGGAACCAAGGAACTGGTTGGTATTGACGCCGTATTGATAGCCCAAGGATTCCAATTGGTCAAGTTCAACATCAGGTCTTCTTCAAAAATTACTTCTTCTCTGACTATGTCAAATTCAACCCAAGTGGAAGAAAGAGGTTCAACACCCTCACAATGTTCTTTGAAATTCCTTTGAGACAATTGAGGAATCGTGCATAGAAGATATTCACACTCTTCTTCCATTAGCATTTGTGTTGTCTTTTCTTGAACAAATTTCTTTATAAATTTGACTTCATTTATAGCTTTAGGGGAAGTCGGTGTACTAGGTCGTAATGAGTATGTTTGCCTAGTAGAGTCTTTCTTCTTTTTGGAAGATGGAGACGAGAAGTAGCCTTGCCACCCACCTTCGGGTCTCTTTTGTTTCAGTTCTTGCAAAGCTTCTTGCACTTTGTGAAGAAGTTGGAAGTCCAACACCTCCCGTTTGGTTTTGTCAAAATTATATTGAATCTTCTGGCATTCTTCTTCTTCACAATGCAACATTTGCCTTCAAACTCTCTCTTCCTATTGTTCTCTCAATGCAGATTTTCATATTGCTTTGACACCCAGTTTCAAAATTGGCATTGTATTCTTCCACTTCCAAGATTTCTATCCTTGGCACCAACACCAAAAATCATGTGACAACCTAGCAAATATCACTTTTGTGGTAATCAGGTAAGTAAAGTTTGTTCCTATAAAGATACTATTCAGAAATGTCCAAATACAAAGTCAAATGTCACAAATATAGTTCTTCTTAATTTCATCTTTAGTCACTCAAGTAGAAACCACACCCAAAAGAGAGTAACAAGCATTGACTCACAATCTTGTCACACAAGACTATCACACTTAATCACAACTCCATCAAATCTTTCCAAACAATCCTAATTGTGATGATTCAATCTCTCCCAAGAATGACACTTCACCTCAAAATTGTGTTCCAACCCTCCACTAAAGGCAACTTCCTTGATAGAAATTGCTTCACATCAACACTACGCTACACTCACAATTGCAAAATACTACAAACACTACAATTCCTCTCAGATTTGTCAAGGCATTGCTCCAATTGCACTTCACTCAAGATCAAACACACAAAATGAAGATCAAGGCTATGGAATCTAATATCCAATAAGCACATTGATTTGGCACTTCAAAATTCTCCACACACTCACAAAGACAAACACAACGTTAATATTTGGAATCAAGCTCAAGCAACGAGCACTAAAAGCAACACTTTTCTTTATCTATTCTCAAGAAAATGAATATTGAACAACATAACATTGCAAATGCAACCTTTAAATAGTAAAGCAATCAACAATTACTAACTAATATACCATTCTTAACAACTCTTCCTACTTGCAGATCCAAACTGACAATGCACCTCTTCATATCTGCCTCTCCAAATCTCATAACTGTTACTACTCCGATCTGACGTCTACTTCCTTGGCTTCCAATTGCAAAGTAACCTCACATACTACTCTATCCTTGGGTTTTCCAACTACTAACTCTTCTACCAATTCTAACACTTCTTCTTCCTGATCTACAATTCCCATCATGGTTAATCTATCTACTTCTTCTCCTTGCAACCCATCTTTCTCTAATATCTCCCATGGTAATTCCAAGGACATTTGCACTCCTATCTCATCAAGTTTGGGCTTCTCTCTTACATCCTTCCAAAGTTTATCTATCTCTAACTTAACTAAATCTAATCTAATTGTGATATTATCTTCCACCTCCAATATCTTCCTATCTACATGAGTTCTAAGACTAATCAACAAAGCATTCAAATCCTTATCATTTGCATTCCTTCTCCTTGTCTCCTACACCAACAACCTTATGCAATCTTGTTTCTTCAATCCTTACATTGGCTTCTGTACTTAGCATCACATTCATCTTTACTACAATCTCCTTCAATGGCTAGTGCCTCATCCTTCTCTCATGTTCCCAATCCACCTGCCAGTCTCTCCTATACATTGCCAGTTCTGCCTCAAATTTGGCCTTCATAGTCTCCTTCTCCTTCTCTTTTTGAACAATCTTCTCTTCTTGATTACAAAGAAGATTCCTCAATCTTTCTTCTTCTCTATACCTTAGTGTTAACTCTCTTTGCTAGAGCTGCTTCTTTTCTTCTACACTTGGCATCACTCTATTGAGCTCTTGCTCCTTCTCTACTACTCTTACCATAACATGGATGATTTCTAATCATGAATTAGAAAACTTTTGTTTCAAGATTTCATACGCAGCTATTTGCCTTTCCCTCGCTATGACATTCTACTCTATTACCCTCTCTTTACTTCCCACCTCTCTCTTTGAGTTCTCAATCACCTGATTCTGTACTATTGCATCTACTTGTAGTACTTCCTTCTGCTCCTCTCCTTGGGTTATACTCTTCTTCAACTCCGGGTTCTCTTCTCCTAACCTTGCCAACACTTGCAACATAGTCTTTACCTCTGGACACTCTGATTGCATTTCTTTCTTCTTCTCCTCCAACTTTATTAGCAACGGGCACACAATCTCCCATAGATACTCCACTCCTCCGCTCTGATTCACTTTTGCCTATGGGCTTTTCTCCTTCTTCTTTGCCTGACACTTTTCTTCTTAGCCAAAGTCACCTCATTGGAATGTATTGCTCACTCCTTGAACTTCCACTTTCCACTTCTCTTCTTCTACTTGGTCCCGCCTCATACATCACTATTCTTCTGGAGCGGACACCTCTTTGAATAATAACCCTCTTCTTCTCTTTCTTTGAAACTTCATCTTCTTCCTTTTGGGTATATTCTTCTGCCATCTCCAGCTTTCCCTCTTCCTTCTTTGGAACCGGCTGCATCTCCACTCCATCTTCACTCTTGCTACTTGCTTCACCACTCTGCAACATGAGTTCAGGCTCTTCCTCTCTTTCCGAGTCTTTGGACTTGTACTCAGCTTCCCCTTATGACTCTTCTCCCGATGATGTGATTACCACCAAGTCCTTCCTTGGGTTTACTTTCCTGGTCTTTTGAGGTCTCATTGCCGCTACTTCTTCTTCTTCTAATCAACTCCTCTTCTTTGACTTTGGAGCATTCACCGCCAACCATATGCTCTGCCCCGTATGCACGTAGTACTCATCACTGCTCTTGATCTGAAGAATGTATTGCTGCTCCTTTGCATCATCATCCCTTCTTAAGTCGAGATGGAAGTGCAACACCATCTTGTGTTGTTCTGCTGCATTCAACAGATTTAATCCAAATAGAAGTGGGCTGCAAATGACACAATGTAATGTGGATGCGACTTGTCCCACAAATTCCACACCATTTATCTCGTGCATTGATGGAAGCACTTCACCTAATTGATTGGTTTCCTTGCAAACATCTTATGGAAAAACACTACTTGATGTATCATCACATAAGTGGTTTGCTCTAGCTTGAGCATAGCCATCATTGCTCCTACAATGCCTCTCCTCACATGGTCCTTGTAACTCTCAACTTTATAACCATTCTTTGTGTGTTTTGAAGAAAAGGTGTCTTGCACTTCATGGATTTCTTCAACTACCTCTCCTCTCCCCAAGAATGTGGCTCTTTGCTCCTCACTTGTCTCTCTTCCGAGTACTAACCTCCAATCCGACTCTGTCCATTGAGCCAAATTTCCTCTCTTACTCTCTTCCTTGGGTCCATCCAAGCATTTACTCTCAATGATCTTAGTCATGAAACTTGGAAAACTAATGTTCCAATTCCATGCTAGAAATGTGATCCAAAGCCTGCTCAAGACCTTGATTCTTGCAATCATATCTAACCTCCAAATTGCATGAATTCTCACTGTGAATTCCAAGTTCCTCTTCCCACCTCTCATCTTACTCTCTTCCACTCTTGGTTGGTGACTATTCTTTTGCCCGACTCTTGGACTAACTCTCTTGACTTCTTCTTGATGCACAAGCGCATCTCTTACTACACTCCCTTTTCCCCAATCTCCCTCGAGACAACTCCTTAATGGCGATAGAAAATTACTTGTCATCCCTTTGTCTCTATCTTGAATTTTATAGTGGCGCGCCTCCTCAGTCTTTCTTCACTTCATGTTTCTATCAAGAAATCACACCTTTTGCATGTTCCTATCAATGTCATTCTTCCCACACTCATAGGCCAACCATTTTTTATGTGTGGTACCTTCTTAAATGTTCAACCTCAAAGGAAAGTTGTTACATTGTCCTTGCCTCGGGTTGAGCATCCCCATGACAAAGTCTACTTACTTTGGATTGAATGTTGATAGGACAAATCCAAGTACTTTGTCTTCTAACACAAAGTCACTTTACCGCAGGTTACAACCAAAAGACACCATTCTTTGCCTTCTGATGTCATACAGGCATAATAATGACTTAGTCTGTATACTTCTTCTCCATAAATAAGAAAAAAAACAAAAATTCGTACTACACCAAGTATAAGTCTACTCTTACACTTATTATCTACAAAGAATTTGAATGCTCTCTCCAAGCAAGGTATCCACTCTCTTGTGCCATAGCAAAAACTATCCCTAATGACATCATGGGTAGCTATCTTCTATCCTTATGGTACCAACTATTTTTTGTTTTGGATAGTTTTAGGAAAATTTGAAGAAGAAGTACACGGATAAAGCCTAAAGAGGGCTAAACCGGGAAGAAATAAGAAGAAGCAAGAGTTTGAAGTAAACCCGAGGTTGATCTCAGGTCAAGAAGCTAGAGATAAAGACAAAGAAGAAGAAGGTAAGTCTTTGTATCGGGCGGCGTGATCTGTCTCAAAGAACTTGTAACAAAATTCTTTGGAGTCGGGCCACTCAAGAAAGTACGCGGGAAGAAAGTAATGACCTCGGGATCAGGAAGTTCTTGATAGTGATAGGAAACAACTTCACCAAATCGGAGACTAGAGAGGAGGAGCAACTAAAGAATGACCAATTGGGGTAGGACTATAAAGTTACAAGTTGCATGAGGAAGTAGAACAATGTCCAGTCGCTACCCGGTGCCTATTCAGAGTCGACCCGAGGGAATGCAAATTGTAAATCCGTAGGAAGAGGAGCGGGTTAGGATCTTGGGAACAATCTTCCACAAGAAGAGGGTTAGAAAACATACAATGATCCCACATGTGAGTAAGAAGAGTGTGGTGAGAGGACTTTCAATTCATCATTTAGAAGGAATTGTGCAGATTGAAGTCTTGACGAGACTTTGTATCACGTTCCTGGCCTAGAATTGGAATTTGCAAAGAGCAATTGCAAGGAAGGACCAAAGCACTAGGGGAAGAGAGGAAATCTAGCTTGATGGATGGACACGGATTGGAGAGGAGTTTTTGGAAGAGAAGCAAGAAAGATAGGAGGTACTACCTTCTATCAAAAGTGTGATGCTTCAGAAGAAACTGCCGAAGTGAGGAATTTGTTCAATCACTCTTGCACCAAGAATGGGTATAAGGTGGATAGTTATAAAGACCCCAAGCAAAGAAGGATAGTAAGCAGGATGATGGCAATGTTCAAGCCAGAGTGAACCACCTATATTACTGTGCAATAGGTGGTGTTCTTTCACAAAATGTTTGCGGGAGAAGTAGTAGATTGGGCAAAGTGTATCAGAGAGTGGGGCAGATGATTTTGGGGTGGAGAATGGACATGCCACCACATTATTTCATGCCTTTTGCAGCGCAATTTTATTTTGGGTTGAACTTGCTGACCTCGGAAGAGAGAAATTGAATGCACTTGCACTTTCATCCGGATTTGCGGAGAGGAGGCAAATGCAGATGAGCGATATTATAGGGAGAGAGTGCAAGATGGGGATGAATATTACAAGAAGAGTGTGAACGACAAAATTGTCGCAATTGATCTTCTAAGAGCTAGAAAGAGAGCTAAGCCCGAGAGTCGTGTTGCGACAATCCAACCTCAGAAAATACCAAAGCTCAACTTGACGGCGGTGTTGGTGAAGACAAAGGAAGCCATGCAGGAATCAGAAGGAGAATCAAAGGGAGAAAGAGGCATTGAAGGCCAAATTTGAAGATTAGCTCCTGATGTATTGTAGTGAGCTAGAGGAAGAAAGGAAGAAGGAAAAGCTTGCAGTTGTAGGAGAATCCAATGAAGTAGAAGGAGTAGTCAATGAGATCAAGGTGATGCTCAGCACGGAAGTTGAAGGTAAACTCAAGGAAGCGAGATTGCATGAGCTGAAGTTATTGGTGCAAGAGACACGCAAGAGAAAGGCAAAGGATACAAAGTTGAATAATTTATTAATTTTTCTGCAAGAATGTGTAGATAGGAAGATGTTGGAGGTAGGAGACAATGTGTGTATCAGACTAGATCTTGTTAGAGCGGAGTTAGATAAAATTTGTAGTGAATACAAGATGTATGAGGACCCAAAGTCATAGAAGTAGGAGTACAAGTGTCTTCAGAGTTGTTCCTTAAAACTTTAGGGAAGAGTGGGTCAGGGGATATTGAGTAAGCAAGATTACTTGAGACCTAATTGTAGTTTGTAGTGAAGAGATTGTAGAAACAGAAGAGTTAGGAGTAGGATGAGATAGACCCAAGGATGGTGAAGTTATTAAAGGATCATTGGGATTGGGAGCCAAAGTTGAGGTAGACATCAGATTGGAGTAGTAACAGTTTTGAGATTTGAAGAGGCAGATATGAAGAGATGCATTGTCATTTTGGATCTGTAGGTTAGAAAAGTTGTTGTAGAATGGTATAGTTGTTAGCAATTGTTGTTTGCTTCACTATTTAAAGGAAGCATTTGTAGTATTATGTTGTTCAATGTTCATATTTTTGAAAATAGATAAAGCAAAGTGCTGATTTCAATGCTCATCGCTTGAGCTTAATTGTGAGTGTCAACTGTGTGTAGGTTTGTGAATGTGTGGAGAAATTTGAAGTGCAAGTCAGTGTGCTTGTTGGATGTTGAATTCTATAGCCTTGATCTTCAATTTGTGTGTTTGATCCTAAGTAAAGTGCAATCAAAGCAATGCCTTGACAAATTTGAGAGGAATTGTAGTGTTTGTAGTATTCAACATTTGTGAGTGCAGCACGAAGTTGATGTGAAGCAATTTTGATCAAGGAAGTTGTGCCTTCAGTGGAAGGGTGGAACACAATTCTGAGGCAAAGTCGTTTTGCAATGACGTGCCATCTTTGGGAGAATCTGAATCATCATAATCAAGATGTGTTTGGATAGAATTTGCTATGTTGTATTTATGGGTGTGTGTATTCGTGACAAGTTGTCAATATTGTGAGCTTGTATTCTCTTCTGGGCATGGTTTCTACCTAAGAGATTAAAGACGCAAGCAAGAAGAACTACAGTGTGACATTTGACTTCATATTTGACCAATATCTCTGCGGGAACAAACTTTACTACCCTAATTACCACAAAAGTGATATTTGCTGAGTTGTCACAATCCTCTATAAGGACACCATGTCATATGTACCATTTGTTGCATCTAGTGTAGAACCACACTCATAAGTTAGTAACAAAGATGCAAATGAGTGGACCAAACCTAGGCAAAACCTCATTGCTAGAGAGAAAGTGGTTGGTGTGAGTCAGAATGCCTTAATGCATGGTCAAGCTAGGATCCAAGAGCTTGCACTCTTGCTAGAGTAAGATTGAAGATGTGCTCTAGTGGCTTGAAGAATGGACAAGTCAACTAAGAGCAAATGTAGTGTAAATGATATTGTTGCTCCATCAAAGAGGACTACAAACCTCTAGTCCAATCTGATAGTAATGAAGCAAAGGATGGAAGTTCCTCTTGTGTCCATGGAGATAGACCATCTCTTGTTTGATGCAATGACACCTAGAGAGAAAAAGATCCCTCTTCCACCTTGGTCACATATGTCTCCAAAACTAGCCTATCAATAACCACAAAATAGGAGGAAAGTAGGGGTGCTAAGAAAGCCCAACTACCCAAAAATGCTATAGGTGCAATCTCCTCCATAGATAATAGGCCTACCTCTCTACACAAGATTGGTAGAGATGTCTATCCACATGCCAAAATTCCCATCACACACTCAAATATCCTTGGTATGATGATATCACTAAAAACTCCCATAATCTTCCTATCAAAAGCTCTCAGATGTGATAGGAAGTCAAGGAAGGGGGAAACATGCAGAGAAGGTAAGTTGATAGATGAGCAACACTAGATGAGAGTATACCAAATGTAACCTATGATGTCTTATTAGAGGAAGGTCATCCACATGAAGAATATCCTCTACAAGGGCAACGTCTAAGAAGCATGTGACAAAATCCTTGGATCTTACTAGCACTCCAAGAATATATGGTCCATCTATAGATGTGATGCACCCGTCTAGAAGCTCAAGGTGGGGAGGAATACTTGAAGAGGACCATGCTTTGCACTTTGATACCTTGATTCTCAAGCCTACAAGATGTAGCTCGGTAATCAAGTGATCAAAGGAGTACCTAATCTGATCTACATGGCCCTTAATGTATGTATCATCTACTTAGGAGGGAAATACACAAACTAGCATCACCAAAGTAGTATATAAGAGAGTTCTAAAGTGAGCCATGGCAAACAAAGGTCTTCCTAAAGTATCTTCCTATTGTGTACCAACAATTGATTGCAAAATGGTGACTCCTTCCTATGACCATCCATGTTGGTAGTAAAGAGAAGTAGGAGAGACATAGAACAACCACACAGAAGGAATGAGACTCACCAAGGATCCATTGGCCTCCCTAAGCTCTATAAAGATGGATGTGCGAGATGCTATTAAAAGCATTCTCAACATCCACTTGTAGGATAATCTAATTTGGATGGATATCTAGGAGTGCCTTGACGCATAAGGAAATAGCCTCACAACCTCCAAGTGTAGCTACTCCAAACTAATTGTGGTACCCATATCTTTTTTTACAAGTTTTAAAGAACTGCATTGGTAAGGCCAAAGGAGGGCTAAATGTGGAAGAAACACAAAGAAGTGTATGTTTTGGCATAAACCCAAAGTCGACCTTGGGTCAAAAGTCAGAAGGACTTGGGTCAGATAAAGAAATTTATGAAGTTGAAGATAGAGGACTTTGCATTGGGATGCGCAACCAAATCCAAAGAACCTATAACAAAATTTTCCTTGGGTTCAGCCAATCAAGAAAGTATGTGGGAAGAAAGTGACTACCTTGGGACCAAGATGATCTTGTAAGTGATAAGAAACCAGCCCATAGAATTAGTGGGAAACAGAAAACAATTGAAGAATGATTGGTCAGCAAGGACTATAAAACTGAGATTTTGACAAGGAAGTGCTACAATGTCTAGCCAGTATCTTATTCCTATTCAGAGTAGACATGAAGGAATGCAAATTGTGAGTATGCAAGAGGAGTGGGTTAGAGTCTTGGGTTGGTTTGATCTTTCATAAGCATAGAGTGAGGAAGCACACGATGGCCCCAAAGGGAGCAGGGTGTAATAAGAGGTCTTACAATTCATCAATTAGATGTAGTGGCAAGGATTGAAGTCTTGTCCAGACTTTGCATCACATTTCTGGCCTAGAATTGGAATTTGAGCTTTCTAGGATTCATGGTATAAATTGCTGCCAGCAATTGCAAGGACATGCCCAAGCATGAAGGGAAGAGAGGAAATCTAGCTTGATGGACAGTTGGATTGGAGATTAGTCTTGGGAAGAGAAGCAAGAGAGATAGGAGGTGTCACCTTCTATCGCAAGTATGATGCTTTGGAAGAAACTACCAAGGCAAGGAATTCTTTCAATAGACCTTGCACCAAGAACGCGTATAAGGTGGATAGTTACAAGGATCTAGTACAAAGGCGGATCATGAGCAAGATGATGGCTATATTCAAGCCAAAGAAAACCACCTATGTAATAATGCAACAAGTAATCTTCTTTCATTAATTTTTTGCAGGAGAGGTAGTAGATTGGGCGAGGTGTTTGCACCAACGAGTTGGGTAGATGATCACCAATTGAAGAATGGATATGCCACCCCACTACTTTGTACCCTTCAAAGCCTCCTTCTACTTTGGGCTTAACCTATTGAGCTCAGAGGAGAGAGGACAGTGTCACGAGGATCGGTTGGTCTCGGGAGTGCGCCAGGCACATGGCTGCTTGCGCTCAGACTGCTAGGCTTGTCAACTGTTCAAAGCCCTTTGTAATCAGACGCTCTCTCTACTTGCCCGGCTGGCAGTCCTACTTGCTAGAGCAGCTTGGTACCGATCTTTCTAAATGTAGGCTCATGATTAATGGCTTCTTGGATTGGCTTCATTGGTGCAATCGTATTCTTCAAGCTTCATTGCCAATGTTAAAGTTCTGTCCATGTTAAGTTGTGTTCAATGGGCTATGATGTAATTCCTCTAACAAATCACAATCTATGGCCAGGTTCAAATAATCATGATCAGGTCAGTGACAGGTCTTGGAAATGCGGCTCAACTAAGACTGACAGCTCCAAGACTGGAGTCCTCTCATTTATACTATTCATGGACTAAGGATTCACATTCATCAAGGAAGTATATATTTATCGTAATCCCAAGCCTTGCAGTTATAAATTTTTGAGGGAAACCTAAGCAGCTTCAAACAATACAATGACTGACTAAAATCTTCAACGGCAAAGCATGTACACAAAGGAGGAGAACTAAGCAAGTTTTACATCCTAATCCTTACAATTCTTAGCCCTCCGTTTCTCCCAAGACTCCTTCTGTCCACCCATCAACCCCTGGAAAACATTGCTGCTTCAAAAAAGAACTCTTTGTTACTTCACAAAATTCCACTGTCAGCCCTTCATCTTTCTCTCAAAACCCCTCTTGTCACTTCCCATCGACTCTTGGAAAACATTGCTGCTTCAAAAAGAACTCTTTGTTACTTCACAAAATTCCATTGTCAGCTCTTTGTTCCTCTTGAAACTCCTGCAACTTCTCCTTCGAAAACTCCTCTGTCCCCTTCCCAAAAACCCTATTGTCAGCCCTTCACCTTTCTCTCAAAAACTCCTGCAAACTTCTCCTTTGAAACTCCTCTGTCATTTCCCAAAAACCCTATGTTCAGCCCTTCATCTTTCTCTCAAAACTACTGCAAACCTCTCCTTTGCAAAACTCCTCTGGCATTTCCCAAAAGAACCCTACTGTCATTTCCCGAAAGCCCTCTGTTTCTCTCAAAAATTCCTGCAAACTTCTCTCTCAAAAACTCCGCTGGCATTTCCCAAAAGCCCTCTGTTCAGCCCTTCATCTTTCTCTCAAAATTTCACACTGTCAGAACTCAACTCCCGCAAACTTCTCCTTTGAAAAACTCTATCATTTCTCGAAAAACCCTACTGTCATTTTCCAAAAGCCTTCTGTTCAGCCCTTCATCTTTCTCTCAAAACTCTTGCAAAACTTCCTCTTTCAAAACTTTGTCATTTCCCAAAAAGCCCTATGTTCCACCCTTCATCTTTCTCTTGAAATTTCACACTATCAGAACTCAACTCCCACAAACTTCTCCTTCAAAAAACTGTCATTGCCCAAAAACCTTGTGTTTAGCCCTTCATCTTTCTCTTGAAACTCCTGCAAACCTCTCCTTTGAAAAACTCTGTCATTTCCTAAAAAGCCCTCTGTTTAACCCTTCATCTTTCTCTCTAAATTTCACACTGTCAGAACTCAACTCCCGCAAACTTCTCCTTTGAAAAACTCTGTCATTTCCCAAAAACCCTCTGTTCAGCCCTTCATCTTTCTCTCGAAACTCCTGCAAACCTCTCCTTCGCAAAACTCCTCTGGCATTTCCCGAAAGAACCCTACTGTCATTTCCCGAAAGCCCTCTGTTTCTCTCAAAAATTCCTGCAAACTTCTCTCTCAAAAACTCCTCTCGCATTTCCCAAAAGAACCCTACTGTCATTTCCCAAAAAGCACTCTGTTTCTCTTGAAAATTCCTGCAAATTTCTCTCTCAAAAACTCCTCTGGCATTTCCCGAAAGAACCCTACTGTCATTTCCCAAAAGCCCTTTGTTTCTCTCAAAAATTCCTGCAAACTTCTCTCTCAAAAACTCCTCTGTCCTTTTCCCAAAAACCCTAGTGTCAGCCCTTCATCTTTCTCTCGAAAATCCTCCCGTCATTTCCCATCAACTTCACAAAAACATTGCTGCCTCAAAACTGAACTCTTTGTTACCTCACAAAATTCCACTGTCAGCTCTTCATCTTTCTCTCAAAACTCCTCTTGTCATTTCCCATCAACTGTCAGCCCTCCTTTTCTCTCCAAACTCCTGCCAACTTCTCCTTTGAAAACTCCTCTGGCATTTCCCAAAAGAACCCTATTGTCATTTCCCAAAAACCTCTCTGTTTCTCTCAAAAATTCCTGCAAACTTCTCTCTTGAAAACTCCTCTGTCCTTTTCCCTAAAACCCTACTGTCATTCCTTCATCTTTCTCTTGAAACTCCTCCTATCATTTCCCATCAACTTCACGAAAACATTGCTGCCTCAAAACTGAACTCTTTGTTACCTCACAAAATTCCATTGTCAGCCCTTCATCTTTCTCTCTAAACTCCTCCTCACGAAATTCCACTGTCAGCCCTTCATCTTTCTCTTGAAACTCCTCTTGTCATTTCCCATCAACTCTGTCAACCCTCCGTTTCTCTCCAAACTCCTATCCTCATCTTTCAATAGTTCATCCTGTAAGAACTCCCCTCCCAAAACTCTCCTTGCTCACTCCTCTTCTCAAAAAATTCTCCTCCTCTTGAAACTTCCTTAATCAGCCCTTCTTCATTTTTTTTTTCCAAAATTCTTGAGACCCCACAAAACATAGTAATACTCCAATGGTTAAGTGACAAGCCAAATACCCTGAGCTTATGTAACTTTAAAAGAATCCACCACTCAATTTCCTCCTTTCCTTAACACAAGAGAAATTCCTTGAGCTTATAGGAACATCAAACAACTACCAGTTTCACCATAACATAAACCCTTGAGTTCACTAACATGAAAACTCACACCAAATGGCACCAATACTACATGTAGATTATTTTCCCGACAACAACAGATGGTGTCCTATTTTCACCCCAATTTACAAAGAGAAGCAGATGAGGATGAACAATATTACATCAATCGGGTTTGTGAAAGAGATAATTATTATCTGAAGAGTAAAAAGGACAAGAGAGTGGTAGTAGACATCCCCATACCAAGGAAGAGAAGTAGACTCCAAGCCTTAAACCTAAGACCTAAGACCCACAACCCACTGGTGCAATCCCAGAAGATACAAACACTAAATCCAAAGCCCACACCGGTGGAAGTGAAGGAATCAACTTTGGAGGAAGAATTGGAAGGAGAAACAAAGTCAAAGGGAGAATCCTCAAGAGTAGAAGAGGAATTTACACTATGGAGCAAAGAGTCAAGTAGTGGCAATGAAGGAGAGACCAAAGTTCAACAATAGAGAGAAGGGATTGTTGGAGAAGAAGAGCGTGAGTTCCATGAGGCAATTGACCTCATGGAAGGAGGAGACAAGCCGTGTATGGAGTTGCCAGCAGATGAGCTAGAAGATGAACAAGTAGGAGAGTGTGCCTTGGTATTCCCAAGGGCAGCAAGAATAAAGAGAAGCACTCAAGTGGTCATCACCGGACCCAACAAAGCTCAAGATGAAGAAGAGAGCATGGAAGGTGAGACATTATGATGAAGGAAGATATGGTGGAGTTGAGTAACTATCAAAGATTATCTGTCCTTTGTTGGTACTTCTGCAATAAAAGAAAGTAGAGTTGAAGAGCTATCATCCGAAAGTGAGGGATGAGTTGGAGGTTGTGAAGAAATGGAGTGAGGAGACCTTGGAGTAAAGGAGTAAGCTAACCTAAGGAGAGAAGGAAGCCCAAGAACTTCATGCTAAAGTAGTTCTTTGGAGGAAAAGCTTGGATGTGAAGTGCATCAAAGAATAGAAGGAGCAAAAGGCATTGGTCAAGAACATGAAACATGAAGTTGCTGATGTACATGTTGAGGTCATACACTCAAAGGCGATTGCAGCAATGATGGAGCAAGAATTAGAAAGTTTGAAGAAGAGCTTAGCAAAGAAGGAGCAAGCCTAGCAAGGAGAATTGACAGAACGTAATTGAGAGGAAGAATGGTTGTGGGAGTTGCTCTAAGGAGTTGAAGATCAATTAGTCCAGTAGGTGCAAGAGAAGGAGGAACTAAAGGCTGAATTTGAGGACAAGTTGATGATGTATTGGAATGAATTAGAAGTGGAGAGAAGTAAGGAGAAGGTAATTCTAAATATGGAGTCAGATGCAGTATGAGCAATCATGAAGGAGTTGAAAGTGATGCTGAGTACTGAAGCCAAGGGTAAGTTAGAAGAGGTGAGGCTACACAAATTGAAATTGCTTGTGCAGGAAACTTGAAGGAAGAAAGCAAAAGATGCAGAATTGAACAATCTTTTGATTTGCTTAAGAGATTGAGTAGATATGAGGATGTTAGAGGTAGGAGACAATGTCTATCTTAGATTAGATTTTGTTAGATCAGACTTAGATAGACTTTGTAGTGAGATAAAGGCGGATAAGAAGTCCAAAGTTGCAAAAGTAGGAGTGCAAGTGTCTTTGGATGAGTTAATTGAGACATTAAAGAAGAGTGGTTTGGGAGATAAAGAAGTAGATAGGTTACCCATGCCTACGATTGTGGTTTAGACTGAAGAAATAGTAGAAAGAGAAGATGTAGGAGAAGTATTAGAGTATTACCCAAAGAGGGAGAAGGGATTGTAGCAACATCATTTTTGGAAGCCAAAGTCAAGGTTGACATTTGATTGGATTTGAGATTTGAAGAGGTAGATATGAAGAGGTGGTTTTTCATTTTGGATTTTTAGGTTGGTAAAATTGTTGTAGAATAGTAATTTTGTTAGATAATTTTCAAAGTGCTCTGCCTATTACAAGGAAGCATTTGCAATGGTTATTGTTTAGTATTTATATTTATGAAGTTGAGTAAGCAAAGTGTTGTAACTTAGTGCTCATTGTTTTAGCTTAATTCTGAGTATCAATCTTGTGTGTATTTGTGAGTGTTAAGAGAAATTTGAAGTGAAAATTTGAGTATTAGGTGTTGGATTCCACAACTCTAATTTTATTTTTTGTGTTTGATCCCAAGTGGATAGCAATCAAAGCAATGCCTTGACAGATCCGTGAGGAATTGTAGTGTTGGTAGTATTATGCATTGGTGAGCATAATATGAGGTTGATGCTAAGCAATTTTGATTGAGAAAGTTGTGCCTTTAGTGGAGAGGTGGAAGAAAATTCTTAGGCAATCTTTTTTGTAGTGAAGTAGACTTCTTTAGGAAAATCTGAATCATTACAATCAAGTTTTTTTGGAAAGATTTGATGGAGTTATGATTATGAGTGTTAAGTTGTGATGAGACTATGAGTCAATGCTTGTTACTCTCTTCTAGGTGTGGTCTCTACTTGAGAGATTAAAGACACAATCAAGAAGAACTACATTGTTACCATTTACTTTGTATTTGACCATTTTTTATCAGAATCTCTATGGGAACAAACTTTACTTATTGATTACCACAAAAGTTATACTTGCCAGGTTGTCATACTGATGTGGACTAAGGTGCTCTTAGAAGTGAGATTGATGTTGAAGGATAATGGTGTGGCTAACCAAGCACAAAAATATCTCTCCAATAGCAATTGTTCTAATGCACTTTGTGCTCTTCTCCATCACAAGAAGTTGACTAGCCCTTAACACCCAATTAACTAACGTAGGAATATCTTCCCTTGTTACTAAGGTAACCACTTGAAACAACTCGGTAAATCCACAAGAAGGATTGGGGAAGTGTAGCCATGGCTAGCACAAGAATAATGATTGTAACACATGATGCTTCTCTCCATATCTCCTCATACCTGCAAAACCACAACCTCTCACATCCCAACTCACATGAGTAAATACAATCTCTCCAAAACCTAAAAACTCTCATCACTTTCAATTTCCATCTCAAACTAAGTTCTCATGGAAATCAAGCATGAATACCAAGAGATTAGAAATGAAAATTCCCAACCTATCACTTTCAAGGTGAAGTAATCACTCTGAACCAGTACGTGATGTGAAGTCTAGTACAAAGTCACACTTTGAGCTTTGTGGAAAAGGGGAACAAACGAATGATCTGAACTTGCAGATCAAATTACTAAAGATGCTTGCAGAAGTGCGAGAAGGCACTCACTAGCTCTAAATTTGTAGATAGAGCGAGCGCTAGAGAAGACTTGTTGATCAGAGTTATGAGAGATAATTGTGACTAAAATACTGCAGTACTAAGAAAGAACTTACAAGGATTTTAACTCGTGTGTCAAACAAGAGTCTTGGTGAGAGAGCTCGTTACCTATATAGTTAGAAAGCGTGGGCTAGAGAATAGTCTAACCTAGTCACTACCATCCTGATCTATCATATTCGCAAAGATGTGTCAATACCAAGTTTTGATGTTGTTCTAGTTTCTCACGGACCCTATTGTAATTTCTAAAATCAAAGTTTTATATAAATCTGAGACTAGATTACGTGTGGGTCTCAAATATCTTTTGCACCCAGAAATAGAATGATATTTATTTTGTTGAGTAAGTTTAGAGAATGTGCCACGCAAGATTCTGGAAGTTGTCCCATGGTAGCATGTTAGGACCCAAAAAGGACAAAAATAAACAGAACTCAAATAGAGAGTTAACTCAGCTTGGTAGAATAATGAAAGTTTTTCTATTATTATATAATAAGGCTCTTTATTTATGTGCATAAGATATTTTAACTTGGTGAGCACTCACCCTCCACTTTTGCCTAGAGTTGGGTTACTGAACTAACGAAGATCAGGAGCAAGCTCTATTAGTGAGCTTTTTATTTGCTTGCATTCTTTGTTGAAGATATTAGATTAGGGCCAAACTCACTTGATTGTGTCTAGATTAGTGGAGATTCTTCAATAGCCATTGTCCTTACTTACATGTGTAGATTAGAGTTATCAATGCTAATAAAAAATTGTAAATATATATACTTATGCTCATTTCTTATAGTATCATTACTACAATGAAATTTAATATAATGAAAAATAGTAGAAATGTTTGTTATGCATGTTGGAAGAAGAATATGGTTATACCACTAAACCACAATCTACTAGCACATCGATGAAGGTGTATCCATTCAAGCTCAACTCAATCTTGGATACTCTATTACAAGAATCTTGTGCTATAGCATCCATCATCCCTACTTCCATAGATGACTTCCTTTTCTTCTTCTTGCTCCCCTTTGAGCTCAGTCCTTCTCTTAGATCTCTTCTTGATGATGGGGTTTGATCAATTGGTGATATTTGCAATTTGGTGGACATTGGTGATATTTGCTATTGGATTCCCAATATCATCCACCATATCATATTAGGATTGAGTGATTGAAATGGAAGTCATTTTTCCCAAGGTTCTTCCTTGGAGTCTTGGTGTTGTTGGAGACTCCACTTGATCTAGTCCTCCTATTCAAGAAATATTCCAAATCTTCTTTAAATCTAGTTCTCTTTTTTCTTGAGCTCATATTTTAGCCTTCTTGGAGTTTGAGCATTCTACTTTCTTCCAACTACTCTTCATATCCACCACCTCAATTCAAGCAACTCCACTATTCTTGTTTTGAGGTGGTGATACTCCTCCATTTCCTCTATTAAGCTCATTCTTATTCCTTCCATCATTTAGAGCAATTGGGAAAAGTCTTGCAAAATGAGCATTGATTCCATACATGAAGTAAGTGTGTTCATTATCTTAAGTTTTCTCTTGAGCTCCAGTGTTCCTTGTTTTGTAACTACATAACTCCTAGGAATCCTTTTAACATTCTAGTTCTTTCCTCCCTCAATTGTACCATGTTGATCCCCATGTTTTCCATGTGCTCAATGATCTCCCTCAAATTTACATCAATGTTTGAAATTGGTGGAACCACTTTAGTTCTGATTTGTAACTCAATCTTGCAACACAGTTCTTGGTCAATAAGGCTCTTATCCTTACCATAGTAGCTTCACCTCATCTCCACCTTTTCTCAAGACTATCTTGAACTTTTGTTCCAACTTGAAGACTCTCTTTGCAAAACATAACTGACTTTCTCTCACTCTCCTAGTCTTAGACAAGTGACTTCACTTACAACCTCTCATAGCTCTCATTTAGAAGAAATTTCTCAATGAGAGCTTTTGTTGAACTCTCCCAAGTATTTATATTGGTGAATCTTACTCTCCTTTGCCTGTCCTCATACCATGTAAAGGATGAATGTTCCAGTGAATTAGTTAGGTCCATTTCTCCTTCTCTTCCTATTTTCTTATGCAATCTCACTCTAAATCTCTCACAAGTGCTTATACATCCTCACCTCCTTTCCCATAGACAATACTAATTTCTCATTGTATCATCTCCCTTGATATGACTTCCTTTAAGGCTCTTTATCTCTTCTATCTCTCTTCTCTAGATCCTATACATTTAAGCTGTCAATGCAAGAAAAAAAATTTTAATATCTCTCAAAGTACTACTTATAGGTATAAAAGTACGGTCATAAAACCTCCTTTTACTAAAATCCAAGTTTTTCCATTGGAAGTTAGTAAATTATCTCTATCAAATTGTAGGCTAAATAGGAAGAAATCTTTTCAATAGAGCTATGTGTGGTACCCACATTTTTCATTTTGGATGAGGTTTGAAGAAGAAGTGCCTTTGCTGAAACCAAATTGAAACCAAATGGAGAAGAAATGAGGAGAAACTTGTGTTTTGGTCAGGCATGAGGAAGTCTACTTTGTGTTGGAGGAAGAAAGAATCAGATTGGGTCAAACCCAAAGAAGCTTATTTTGTGACAAAGGTGGAAAAAACTCGGATCAGACGCTGAAGGAGGGCAAACCCAAAGGAGGAAGGAAAGTGCAGGTCAGGATTCTTGCGGGGGTAATATCTCAGTGATCACAACTCCAAATAAAGTCTGCTATGTCTCGTTGGAAGCATCTTGTTCAAGGCTTTCTATTGCTACAAAAATCACAAAGTTTGGAGGTTTGTAGAAGACGTTACAAGCATTTGAAATTTTGGGAGTATATGTACAAAGGAGTTTGGTGTCTTCGGGTCAATGTGACTTTGGACTTCGGGTTTACATGACTTCGGGTCATGAGACTTCACCTCAAGACTAAGATGACCCACAAAATCCAAGGTAGCCTGACCTCGGAGTGCAGTGAAGGTGACTTTGAGAGTTTTGCCCGAGGGATCAAAGGAAGTTAGAGTAGTGAAAGAAGATAGTTAGGATACCCATGACTTCAATTTTAGTTTTGATTGAAGATGTAACAAGAATTGAAGGAAAAGTAGCAATAGTGAATAAACCCAAAGTGCAAGATTAGACAATAAATGTTTTTGGGTCAGTTACATGAGTGATTGTGGGAAAGTGGGTTACAAATTGAAGGTGTGGATAATGTATTCATGCTTTTAATTACAATTCTTGATGATGACACAGTAGAATTAGCAAAAGAATTCATAGTAGTTAAACCCGAAGTAAGAGAGATAGGAGTTAGATGTCTTCTGATTTGACATTTGACACTTTAGAGAAGAGTGGGTTGGGAGATAGAGATTGAAAAGGATTACTTGTGATAGAAATTGTAGATCAGAGTGGAGAATTAGTAGAATTGGTAGAGGAAATAAGAGTTATGAAACCCGAGGACAGAGCAATCGGAAGTGAAGTTCCTTCGTGTTTGGGTTTGAAAGCCAAAGAAGAAGTAGACATCGGATCGGATTAGTAACCGATTTGAGATTTGAATAGGTAGATATGAAGAGGTGCATTGTCATTTCAGATCTATAGGTTTGTCGAGTCATTAGGAAGAGGTAAATTAGGAAGATAACTGTCAATTTTTCACTATTTAAGAGTGGCATTCACAATTTTATGTTGTTCAGTGCTCATTATTTCTAAGAATAGATAAAGCAAAGTGCTGTGAAGTAGTACTCGGTGCTTAAGCTTGATTCCGAGTATCAACTTTGTGATTGTGTTTGTGAGTGTGTGGAGAAATTCGAAGTGCAAGTCAGTGTGCTTGTTGGATGTTGGATTCCGTAGCCTTGATCTTCATTTTGTGTGTTTGATCCTCAGTGAAGTGCAATTGAAGCAATGCCTTGATAGATTTGAGAGGAATTGTAGTGTTGGTAGTATTCTGCATTTGTGAGTGCAGTGCGAAGTTGATGTGAAGCAATTTCAATTGAGGAAGTTGTGCCTTTAGTGGAGGAGTAGAACACAATTCTGAGGCGAAGTCGTTTTGTAGTGAAGTGCCGTTTTTGGGAGAGCCTAAATCATCACAATCAAGATTGTTTGGAAAGAATTGAAGGTGTTATGATTAAGGAGTGTTAATTTGTGACAAGATTGCGAGTCAGTGCTTGTTACCCTCTTCTGGGTGTGGTTTCTACCTGAGATATTAAAAATGCAACCAAGAAGAACTGCAATTGTTACTTTGACTTTGTATTTAGACATTTCTGACTCGTATCTCTGCGAGAACAAACTTTACTTACCCAATTTTTGCAAAAGTGATATTTGCCGGGTTGTCACACTATAGTGCATACAATTTTCAAAATTTTGCAAATTTTGTGTACTTTTCATAAAGAAAAAAGGTATTATTTTCATATTTGGAGGAAGAAACCTTCATGTTTGGGAGACTTTTGCATACATCACCTTACATAGCAAGTGTACAAAGAAGGAGAGTGTAGAGAGCAAGACAAGTACAAAGAAGAGATTGAATCAAAGAGGGAAGGTATGAAGACTCTTTGCCAAAGAGTTTTGGAACCAAAGATAGTATTGAAAATCCAAACTCTACTACTATGTGCAAGTAAAGAACTACCACCAAGAATTGTTGAAGGTAGATGAGGAGTTCTCTTGTGTAGATGGTGATTGTGCACCTATTGAGGACCATTGACTAGAGATCCTTGACTTTAAAATCAAGAGCAAAGGTGAATAATTCTTTCTTCTTCAAGAACTTTCCTACAACCTAGTCATTCTTCAGCAAGTAACATTCTTGAGAGTATAACCTAAAGAGAGAGTAGAGACTTAGAAATCTTTGGGTGAGATAATATTTTTTTATTAGAAATTTCTTTGATAGATAGTATGGTAAGAAGAGAGAGAGAGATGAGGAGAATCCCTATAGTGATCCTTCACTACCCAATGGTAGATAAATTTGGAATATTTATCAAGAGTGAACTCTTAAGGAGCAAGCATCTAAGTATTTAGGATTTCAACTCAACTTCTATGATTCAAGAGATAAGGAGTGAAGCCCAAGAGAGTAGAAATTGGACGAGGGAATCCAAGAAAGTAAAGTGAGGAACATTGGACTATGGTCCTTGGATCAAATGTATGAACTTTGGAGGGGCTTAATTAATTAGGATATGGGTGATAAAGTCAACTCCCAAATAACTAATTCCTTTATAGAGCCAAGAAACCTCAACAATGGTTGGTTACAAGATCCCAACCCAAAGAGTGTTTATCTCTTTGCATATGAAGATCTTTAGACCAAAGAGGAGCACCTACCTCACCATCAACTAGGCAATTGTGGTACCCACATTTTTCATTTTGGACGAGTTTTGAAGAAGAAGTGCCTTGCTAAAACCAAATTGAAACCAAATGGAGAAGAAATGAAGAGAAACTTGTGTTTTGATCAGGCTTGAAGAAATCAATCTTGTGTTAGATGAAGAAGAACTCAGATTGGATCAAACCCAAAGAAGTTTAGTTTGTGTTAGAGGAAGAGGAAGAAGGAGGTCAGACGCCAAAGGAGGGTTTCTTTGCATCGGAATGAAGGTTGTAGGTCAAGATTACTGCAGGGATCATATCTCAATCATAAAAAGTCCAAATCATGCATGCTTTATTTCGTTGGAAGCGTCTCGCTTAGGGCTTTCCATTGCCACCAAAATTGCAAAGTTTGGAGGTATTTAAAAGAAGTTACAAGCATTTGAAGTTTTTGGAATAGATGTACAAAGTAGTTGAAGGACTTCGGGTTGAGATTCTTCGGGTTGGTGTCTTTGGGACTTTGGACTTTGGAATTTGGACTTTGGACTTTGGGTTTACATGACTTTGGGTCTAAAGACTTTGCCTCAAGACAAATATGATTCAACCCGAGGTAGTCGGGACCTCGGAGTGCAGTGAAAGTGACTTCAAGAGTCTTGCCATAGGCATTAGAGGAAGTTAGAGAAGGGAAAGAAGATATTTAGGATACACATGACTTCAATTTCTGTTCTGATTGAAGATAATATAGAATTAGAAAAGAAATAGTAGTAGATGGTGAACCCGAAGTGCAGGATCAGATAGTAAGTGTCTTTGGGCAGTTACATGAGTGATTAGGGGAAAGTGGGTTGCAAATTGAAAGCGTAGATAGTGTACCCATGCTTTCAATTACAATTCTTGATGAGGACATAGTACAACTAGTAAAGGAATTGATAGTAGCTAGACCCAAAGTACTCTTCAACATTCATTTCTATATGGATGTAAATTTTCTAACCAAGGAGGAGAGTAGAAGTTCACTACTCACTTCCATCCCAAAGACTACTTCTTGCAACTTGAAGGAAGGAGAATAATCATAGGAATCCAACAAGTTACTAAGGAATTTTCTATCATTGGTAAGTTTGTGAAAGTGAAGGAGGCACAATTCTTGACAAGAAGAGAATAATTCTTTCATCAAGACCCAAACATCATGCAAAGAGAGTAAGAATAAATCTGCAAGTGATTGATGTTTCTTTGGAAGAAGATGAAGCCAAAGATGAAGTAGAGGAAGACAAGGAGGACAAACTAAACTTGCAAGGGTCTAAAATAAAGATAGAGGGAGAGGAAACATATGGAGGAGCAGAACCTTCTCCATAAGATGCGGCAAGTCACCAAAACAAAGATCAAGAAGATCTTTGGAACAAAGAAGACCCAACCAATCTTTTGCAACCAAGATCATCTTTGGAGTTGGAGGTAATTGGGGCTAAAAAAGGAATGGCTAAGGGATAAGAGGTTGACATCCAAGGAGAGGATGTCCTTGGTGGAGTAATCCACAAAGAAGTTTTAGTACTTGAATGAAGATCAATAATATCCTTTGGTAGTGCTACCTTCTTAATCAATTAGGTGGGATCCTTGCTTTTCTACTTGCAAGCAATTCATCCACAATACCAAGAACATTGGATCAAAGTGAACAATTACACTTTTTTGGTAAAGAGGCTTCATGCCAATAATTTTGCAAAGAAGGCAAAGAGCATCCATTGGTAGGATGAGGTGGAGAGGTACTAGGTCTTGTATAATGAAGAGCATAAGAGAGGAGATACTCTCTAGCAAGATGCAAAGGATATGAGGAGAGAGAGAGAGAGAGAAGACTTTGCTCAAGAGTGCAAGGAAGAGCAAGTACCAAACACTCTATAAACTTGAAGAAGAACTAAATGCACTCTAAGAGAAGAGTAATCAGAGGCAATAGTGGTATGGTGTATATGGATACTCATGCCAAGATTACTCAGATTGCCAAGTTGCAGCAAGACTTGCAAGGGGAGAAACCAAGAAGTGTCACTTGAGAAAATATATTAGATGAGTATATGAAAGAAACAAAGCTTTCACTAGAATCCCTTGCAACTAGAGTTAGGAAAGGAAAAGGCATAGTGAGATGTAGAAAAACCAAATATCATGGAAGAATTCACTACAAATTTTTGGAGGTTGTATGCTCCTCCAAAGGAAGCCAAAGCAAAGAGACTCCAAGAACTCAAGGATCTTTGGGACCACCAAGTGGCAATTAAGGAAGAAGAAGCAAGAGGTAGAATAACAAAGACCATGCTATATGAGCTCAAGTTGCAAGTTTAGGTGCCAGAAGAAAAGACCTACAAAGACCCAAAGATAGATAAATTAACTTTCAATTTTAAGGAGCATGTAGGTAAAAAGTTCACAAAATCTTATGATACTTGGTATTACAAGTAATAAATTATAAGGAAATAATAAAACTTCTCTTAAGAAAGCAAGAGGTGAAGGGAATTCTTTGCATTATTTTAGTGCCAAAGACCCTTCATTGAAGGAAATCTTTGTAATTTTAGATTGTTGTAGTTGTAACCTTTGGAGTTGGGAGAAGTACAAAGAGTACAAAAGTAAGGTTTCTTCAAGGAAAACTAGATACCTTTCCAAGCCACATTGATAGCAAATAGTAGTGTATAGGTCAGCAAGATAGGATAAGACAAAGATAAAATAATCCAATGTACAATGTAGATATAGGGAAGTGTGATCTTGATATATTCTTGCACTTCCTCACCGTTAGATCTTTTTCAATTAGAGTAGGAAGTAATATTTAAAGCTTCTACCTCCTATAAATGATTCATTCAATCCATAGAAGTTGTGTTAAGTGAAAGAGCCAAAAGCTCTTTGTTGCTTTGCTAAATTCTATTAGTTGTTTATCTTTGTGGAGTAGAGGGATGATATAGATAATACAATAAAAATTAGTATCTCAACTTGAGTGTTTGAAACCAATACTCAATAATAACAAGTAAAGGAGTTGCATTTTGCAAAGAAGAGAACAAAGTATATTTTGCTGAGCTTCATGTGTCAACAAAAAGATAATTAGAAAACAATGGAGAATTTTCTTTTTGATTACCAACAATACTTTTGTGCTACCAACATAAAACATGTTAATCACCAAATCTTAATCATGCATGTTAACTCAAACTTATTATATAACCTTAACAAAAGTAGCATGTAGAGCAAGTAAAAGTAAGCTTCATGTGTCAATAAAAAGATAATTAAAAAGCAATGGAGAATAATTTTTTGATTACAAGCAATAATTTTATCCTATTGACATAAAAGATGTTAATCACCAAAACATACTGATTGCAAGTTAACTTGAAGTCATTAATGATATAACCTTAACAAAAGTACCATGTAGAGCAAGTAAAACATAGTTATATGATTCTAATTATTTCTTAGCAAGAATTCAATTCTAACATTCAAATCCAAAACATAATGCAATAAGAGCAATGCAAAATAAATTTGCAAATTTGAAACAAATTGGTCCAATGAAGAGCTACAAAAACATCTTCAAAACGTATTTGTGAAAATTCCAAAGAGTCATGAAGGAAAAGCATTAGATTGCAAAGGAAAAATATTAGATTATGTTATCTATGGGTTGAGAAGCAAATGTAGATGCATGAGCACATCTATGCCCATTGACTTAGGATCAGGTGTGAATGTCATGATAGAGGATACCGCACATAGATTGGGGTATCACACATTTGAACCAATGCCTCAAATTCTGAAGTTTGTGAATCAAACCAGGAAATAACCTTTGGGCATGATTTCCAATATAGTTATGATTATTGGAGGAGTACCATTCAAGTAAACTACATTATGTTGAAACCAATGACCAAAACTGGTTACCCATTTTTGATTGGAAGACCTTGGTTGTACAATGCCCAAGTTGTTATGGATTGGCACTAACAAAAGTTGAGGTTCAAGGGCATCTCATCCAAAGACCAAAAGTTGGTGAGGGTGAGTTGGATGAAGGTTCTTCACCTTAGGGAAATGACTTCATTGGAAGGTGAAGATGAATCCAAAGATTCATTGTCTTTAGAAGACTTGGATGAAGTCCAAGTGGATTATTTGGAATGTTATGTGACAACCCGGCAAATATCACTTTTGTGGTAATCAAGTAAGTAAAGTTTGTTCTCGCAGAGATACTAGTCAGAAATGTTCAAAATACAAAGTCAAACCGTAACAATCTTTAGTTCTTCTTGATTGCGTCTTAAATCTCTCAAGTAGAAACCACACCCAGAAGAGAGTAACAAGCCCTGACTCGCAGCCTCATCACAAATCAACACTTCTTAATCACAACTCCATCAAATCTTTCCAAACAATCTTGATTGTGATGATTCAGGCTCTCCCAAAAATGGCACTTCAATGCCAAATGACTTTGCCTTAGAATTATGTTCTACCCTTCCACTAAAGGCACAACTTCCTTGCTCAAAATTGCTTCACATCAACTTTGCATTGCACTTACAAATGCAAAATACTACCAACACCTACAATTCTTCTCAGATCTGTAACACCCATTTGTGCATGTGTATGGTATTGTGATATTTAGCTTGGTATTACAAGTACTTGAGAGATATTATTTATATAGAGATAAAGGATGGTTCTACATTAGTCATGATTAGCTAAAGTTAGTCATAGCTAAGATACAGGGGACCTTACTTTAGAGGAAGAGGAAAAGATGAACACCATTATTTTGGATTCTAGTGTGTTGACTTGGTATTATTCTTAGGTGTTTGGCTTTGAGGAAAGAGTTGAGAACTCTTGGGCCCGTAAGCCTTTTTGTTTTGGATTCTTCTATAGTCCAAAGATAGCCCATGTGAAGGAATCCTTGACTTAGTGGTTGGGTCAAGATAAAATCATATGCTTAGGGGATTATGCCCATGTGAATGGATATTCCTTTCTACTTTGTGACTTTACTTGACTTTTAGCCTAGTAACTTGAGTTACTGCAGTAATTAGTAACTTTGGTACATAACTATTTCACAAGTATATAAACAAGGGGTGAGGAGGTACTCATCATCCTTTCATTTGCAACTATCTCTCTCTCATTGAGTTCTCTAGTGAGCAATGTCTTGAGTCTTGGAGTGTTAGCCTTGGAGGAGTATGATAGAGTTGGGGTTCCTTGCCTTCTTAGTCCATGGTGTGCTACCATAATAGTCATCAGAGGTTCATCCTGAGTGAGAGACAAACCGGCTCACATTTTTTGGTCCCGTTGCTGGGACCTCTCTAGAAGGCAAGATAATGTTCCACGTTCAATTCTACATCAGGCAGAAGGAGGCTATGAGAGCTCACTTGGAGAGAACATTAGGAGAGGAGAGGGCTGAACTTATGTTAGAGAACCAAGATCCATTGTATACCCTGTAGTTTGTTATGATGTCTTTGAAGTGATTTTGTACATCTTGTGCACATGAGAGGAATTGGAGAGATTGTGTGAGGTGGATTGCAGATTTTGGGGATTAAGGCGATTTTGGGCAAAATCTCAAGTTTAAGATATGGATTTGAAATTTCTACACATGATAGCTTGGGTTAATCTTCAGTTGGCACACTTGAAATTATTGTGAGAGCAACTATGCACACTGGGCTAGAATTTTTGAAAGTTGATAGGGTAAACGGCTCCCGCAATTGCATGCTCTCTAGAAAATTGTACAGAGTAATCCATTTCTTCAATTTTCAGTGAATTGTCCTAAAAGTTTCCAATAAAATTCCAAGCATTGTATCCTACGTGCGGCCACAAAAATTAGAGAGGTTATTCTTGCACAGGGAGTTGTGAGTTTTGAAGTGAAGAGGGTGGTTTTCAAACCAAATCTGAAATATGTGTGCTGAATAGAAAGGTGTCTAGGCCAAATTGCTTGATGAAAAGATCTGAATTTCGCAAGGACGGAGTTCTTGGAGTTGTTATCAAGTGTGCAAAATTTCAGAGGACTTTCAATTACTATTTAAGAGATTTGAGTGAAATTGTGAGGAAGGGTCAATTCTGCAGAGTTGAGATCTCATGCATGAGGAGTTTGAGAGCAGCAAAAAGCATGTTTAAGTGTTTAGATTTATCTTGGGAACATGGAGGGTTATCAAGAGTGGAAATTGAGAGTATGCAAGGTTCCCAAAGGGTTTGAGGTGATTTTAGGGGTGGACAGGACAAAAAGAGAGTTTACAATAGAATTTGAAGAGAGTGTTGAGAGGATCCAAAAACCTACGCCACTTGGAGGAAGGAGTGAGTCTAAGTGCTTTCTATGTGTAGAGAAGGAACATAAGGCATGTTCATGTCCATTGACCTTTGAGAGCAAGAGATTGAGGGAAAGGGGAGGCTTACTTGACTTGGGTTTGCATGTTGGACCTTCTTCACCAAGATTGGGAGGGAGAAGATCTAAGACCAAGGAGTTGTGTGAGGTTTGTGGAGTGGAAGGACTTCCAAAAGGACATGAGTGTAGTGGAGTAAAAGTTCTTTTCGAGACTTTGGTGAAGGATCTTGGAGAGAGTCTTAGTACAGCTACAGAAATACTACCACCTTCATCAGCTAGTTCTCAAGATTAGTGATGGAGATAATCTTTCAACTTATAGATAAACTATCCATGAGGGTTCGATTAATATGCACTCTAGGATTTGATGTTGCTATAGAAATCTTGGAGCAACCTGAGCCTTTTGTGTTCCCTAGGGTGGATTACTCTCAAATGGTGTTAGTCATGTACATACTCTATTAGTTATAGAGTGAGAGAAAAGAAAAGAGGAAAAAAATTTGAGAGAAAGAAAGATAGTGAGAGGTTAAGATGGTGAAACTTCCGGTTTTCTTTGGGAAGGAGGAAGGAGATGCGGAAGCCTTTGTGAGAGACTTCAAGAGAGCTTGCATAGGAAAAAATGAGAGGAGGAAAAATGAGTGGGCCTCATTATTACCAGATTTCTTTGAGGATGCAACACTTACATGGTATGAGTCAAAATACCAAAAGAGAGAGAAGAGAGATGGGGAAGAAGAATCTTGGGAGACTTTGACTTCAG
This sequence comes from Lunularia cruciata, assembly GCA_948567375.1. NCBI lineage: Eukaryota > Viridiplantae > Streptophyta > Marchantiopsida > Lunulariales > Lunulariaceae > Lunularia > Lunularia cruciata. The sequence continues at coordinate 64,600,397 of OX419755.1, read as the reverse complement.
CACTCATTGAGAACTTTCTTCCTGATGAGAGTTATGAGAGATTGATGAGTGAGGTTACATTTCTCAAGCAAGGAGATGGAGAGAAAGTGAGAGTCTATGTTGAAAGAGTAGAAAAGTTAGAGTCAAGATTTCACATAGTGTTGAGGAAGGGTGGGGATGACGTGGAGACTACTATGATTGGCATAGGGGCCATGCTCACCAAAAATTTTGTGGGAGGGTTGAGACCACAAATTAGAAGCAAGGTGCGATATGAGAAACCTTCTTCCAAGGTTGAAGCTATCAAGATTGCAATTCGTATGTAGTTTGGAAGGAGATGAGAGTGATTTAGTGGTGAAGGAGGTTGTGCATCCTCCTCAAGGCTACAAGCTTGGTGGCAAGGGTTGCACCACAAGCAGTAGTTGCTCCAATTCTTTCACCTCCACCAAAAGATCCACTTCAAACTATCACAGAACAACTTGCGGATCTCAAGATCAATGTGGTGCAACTATGGGAGAAGAGAAAGGTGGATCAGAATGTAGGGAGAGGGCCTAGGAGTAATGGAAACTATCCATATAGAGAAGGCCAACCAGCCAACAATTTCAATGATAGAAATTGTTTTGGTTGTGGAGGAAGAGGCCATATCCAAAAGAATTGCCCAAATTCCACTTACCATGGAGGAAGGGGTCATGAGGGAGCCAATAGAGGGAAAGAGGGAGTTAGTGAAACCCAAATGGCTCAGAATCCAAAAAAGGTAAGGAGATAGCATCCATAGATGTGGTTGAGAGCAAGTATGAGCAGGGAAAGTACTCAAACTCCAAGGGTCTTAATTTGGAGCTGTTGGCACAAGAGAAGAAGAGAGCTCGTTTTGCAGAGGATGTTCACTCTTCTCAAGGATTTACTCCAAGCAAGGATACTCCTATGTCTACTAGGAGCACTCGCACCTCAACACCATCAACAACAAAGACTCCAAGGAAGAAGTTGGGGATGGAGGATTTCTTGATTTCAAAGCAACAATGGAACTACAATGTGTTAGAGGATGTTGGTAGTCACAAGGCTAACATCATTATGGGCTTATTGATTACTTTGAACCCTACCTTGAGAAAAAAGCTTAGAGGTGGTTTGAGTTCTACAAGGAGCAAGAAGAAGAAGAAAGGAAAAGCTCTTGTATCAATCGGGGTGGTGGATGCCAAGCCAACACTATGCGAGGCTTGTGAATATGCCTCCAAGATTGAAATGAGAGTGAATGGTCACAACATCAAGGATGCATTGGTTGATGGAGGATCAGCACTGAATGCCATGTCAAAAAGGTTGATGAAGAAATTGGGTATAATACCCTCAAGACCTTCAACATTTGTGGTGAGCATGGCAAACAAGCAACAAGTTTGACCAATAGGGGTGATGGATAAAGTGGTAGTTTCAATTATGGGAGTTCAAAATCTCATGACTTTCCAAGTCTTGAAGGATTCAAGCTATGACTTACTTCTTGTGAGGCCATGGTTGAGAGCAGCATGCACAACTGATCAATGCCACAAACAGTACTTGAGGATTGAGGATTGGGCCATCAAACAATGGAGTCACAGTTCCTGTGACAAACACCACCAACACTTCACATTCAGATACACCATCTTCTAATTATTGGGAATTAGATTCTGAAGCAGGAATTTCAGGTGTGGACACAAGCATGGAAGAGGAGACTTCCACGGAGGAGGATGAATCTGAATCTGATTCAAATGTGTATCCTTTGTGTGCTATGGATTTTGCACCTAAGCTAGAGGTTTTGAAGGATCTAGATAAATCACCATTGACACTTGAGGAGGTAGAGAGAAGGTTAGCTACCCTCAAGTATGGCCCAAATGTTACCAAGGAGGAGAAGGTGAGATTTCAGGAGATTTTTTGCAAGTTCATCCATGTTTTTGCTTTCAGTTACAAGGATTTGAAGGAAGTCACCTTGGAGTAGCACAAGATAGAGGTGGAGTCACATGCAAGACCATTCCGCCAAAAGCAACGTCGCATTAGCCCACCAATATCTTTGGTTGTGAAGGAAGAGATTGATAAGCTCAAGGAGGCTGGATTTATCTTTGAGGTGGAGAATTCAGAATGGGTGTCGCCAATTGTTATTGTGAATAAAAAGAATGGCAAGCTTCGGGTATGTATTGATTACAAGAAGGTCAATGCTGTTACCAAGAAAGACTACTATACATTGCCATTCATTGATGAGATCTTGGAGGAGGTTGCAAGTCATGAGAGGTGCAATTTTGGAGATGGTTATAGTGGATATAACCAAATCAAGATTGCACTAGAGCATCAACAAACTCACCATATTCACCACACATTGGGGAACTTATGCTTTCAAGGTCATGCCTTTTGGGCTTTGCAATGCTCCAGCCACATTCCAACGGTTCATGAACAAGGTATTTGAACCTTTCATTGGGAAATTTGTGAGAGACTTCATTGATCACTTTTGTGTCTATGGGAGCAAGGAGGAGCACTTTGAGCACCTAATCAAGGTCTTGCAATGCTTGGATGGGGCAAATGCATCACTCAACCTAGAGAAGTGCATTTTTGGATGTGAAGAAGGTCTACTTTTGGGGCACATCATTTCCAAGGATGGAATAGTAGTTGATCCTGAGAAGGTGAGGAAAATCTCAGACCTTCCATTCCCTTCGAGCTTGACCAAGTTACGCCAATTCTTAAGGATGGTTTGATACTATAGGAGATTCATCTTCTCATTTTCCAACAAGGCTTATGCATTGACCATCTACATGAAGAAGGGTGTAGATCATATGGTGATTTTAGAGGACAAGGAGGCTCTCAAAGCTTTTGAGGAGCTCAAGCAATCCCTTGTTGTAGCTCCAATTCTTGCTAAACCTGATTGGAGTAAACCTTTCATCCTCTACACTGATGCTTCTAATGTAGCTATAGGATGCACTCTTAGTCAATTAGACCAAGATAGGCATGATCATCCAATAGCTTATGCTAGTAGGCAGATGGTTTCAGCAGAGAAGAACTACTCTGTCAAGGAGAGAGAAGGGTTGGCAGTGATCTTTGGTCTCAAGAAGTTTAGACACTACTTGATTGGAGGGAAAGCCACCATTGTCATAGATCAAAAGGCTTTGAAGTACATCTTCAACAAGCCTAATGTTGAAGGAAGATTAGCAAGGTGGATGATACTCTTGTCTGAGTATGACTACACCATTGAGGATAGGCCAGGAAAGAAACATGCAAATGTTGATTTGTTATCTTGAGCCTATGATCATGATGGAGATGAGCCAATGGATGATTCCTTCCCGGATGAGGAGCTCATGAAAATCTCAATCACTCAAGAGGTTCCAATGGAGTACAAGGAGATTGTGGATTTTGTGACAAGAGGTAAATATCGAGAAGGGATGCATGCTAAAGAGGGAAGGCCCTTGCAACAAGATCTAGACCTTACACAATGGTGGAGGATATTCTTTTTCACCAAGGAGCAGATGGTCTTCTTCAAAGAGCAATGGGTAAGGAAGAGTCTATCCTACTTATAAAGGAGTTTCATGAAGGTTTAGTATGTGGAGGACACTTTGCAAGAAAGGTGATTGCTTTCAAGATTCTAGATGCAGGTTACCATTGGAGAGGAATTTTCAAGGATTGTCTTGATTATTGCAAAACTTGTTTGTCAAGCTTTTGCTAGAAAGTCTACATCCACTCCACCACTTAGATCAATTCTATTGCTAGGACCTTTTGAGAAGTGGGGAATTGATTTTCTAGGTCCTCTCAATAGAACCCCAAGGAACAATTGGTATATTGTAGTAGTAACTGATTATCCTACCAAGTGGGTTGAGGCTAGACCATTGGGGGACAAGAAGGAAAATGAAGTTGGTAGATTTCTTTATGAACGCATTATCACTATATTTTGATGCCCTTTGGAGTTGGTTTCTGATAGAGGAGGAGAGTTTACAAGAGGCATTACTACAGCCATGCTACATCATTTCTCTATCACACATAGAGTAACTACATCCTATAAGCCAAATTCCAATGGCTTGGTAGAGAGAACCAATCAGACCTTGTGCATGATGTTGGCCAAAGATGCAGAAATGGAGAGGGCTAAATATCATTGGGACAAGAGGATTCATGTAGTTTTGTGGGAGTATAGGACAACCATGAAGACTTCCACCGGATATTCTCCATTTCAATTGGTATATGGTATTGAGTCTACCCTACCTATTCACTTTGATCTTCCTACCTTCCAAAGCATTCATAGGAGATTGAAGAAAGCACAAGGAGGTGATGCATAGAAGTCAAGGAAGGAACAACTCATGGAGTTGGAAGAGGCAAGAGCAGTTGCTATGGTTCAAGTGGAACAAGCCCAAAGGAAACAAAAGGAAAGCTATGACAAGAGGCAAGGCAGGAAGAAGGTGGAGCCTTTCAAAGAAGGTGATTGGGTAATCTTGTTTGATTCTATTTGATTCAAGAGAGTGCAAAAGAAGTTTTGCCTAGGTACTTTGGACCTTTCATAGTGGAGAAGGTGTGGGGCAATTACACCTATGATCTCAAGGAGTTGGGAGGAAGACACTTTGATAGGATTAACCATGATAAGTTGAAGATGTATTATAGAAGGTAGAGAGACCTTCACTTTGAGGACAAAGTGAAAACTTAGTCCGGGAGTAAATGTAACAGCCATTTGTGCATGTGTGTAGTATTGTGATATTTAGCTTGGTATTACAAGTACTTGAGAGATATTATTTATATAGAGATAAAGGATGGTTCTACATTAGTCATGATAAGCTAAAGTTAGTTATAGCTAAGATAGAGGGGACCTTACTTTAGAGGAAGTAGAAAAGATGAGCACCACTATTTTGGGTTCTAGTGTGTTGACTTGGTATTATTCCTAGGTTTTTGGCTTTGAGGAAAGAGTTGAGAACTCTTGGGCCCGCAAGCCTTTTTGTTTTGGATTCTTCTATAGTCCAAGGATAGCCCATGTGAAGGAATCCTTGACTTAGTGGTTGGGTCAAGATAAGATTACATACTTAGGGGAATATGCCCATGTGAATGGATATTCCTTTCTACTTTTTGACTTTACTTGACTTTTAGCCTAGTAACTTGAGTTACTATAGTAATTAGTAACTTTGGTACGTTACTATTTCACAAGTATATAAACAAGGGGTGAGGAGGTACTCATCATCCTTTCATTTGCAACTATCTCTCTCTCACTGAGTTCTCTAGTGAGCAATGCCTTGAGTCTTGGAGTGTTAGCCTTGGAGGAGTATGATGGAGTTGGGGTTCCTTGCCTTCTTAGTCCATGGTGCGCTACCATAATAGCCATCAGAGGTTCATCCTGAGTGAGAGACAGGCCGGCTCATAGATCTATCAAGGCATTGCTCTGATTGCACTTCACTCAAGATCAAACACATAGAATGAAGATCAAGGCTGTGGAATCCAACATCCATCAAACACATTGATTTGCACCTCAAAATTCTCTACACACTCACAAACACAAGCACAAAAATTGATTCTCGGAATTAAGCTCAAGTGACGAGCATTGCTTCAGGACACTTTGCTTTATCTATACTTAGAAATTATGAGCACTGAACAACATAATACTACAAATGCCACTCTTAAATAGGGAAGCAATCAATAGTTCTAACAACTATACCGTTTCCTAACAACTCTTCCTACCTACAGATCCAAAATGACAATGCACTTCTTCACATCTGCCTCTTCAAATCTCAAATCTATTTCTACTCCGATCCGATGTCAATTTCCTCCTCGGCTTCCAATCTTAAAGTAACTTCACACACTACTACTCTATACTTGGGTTTCACAGCTACTAGTTCCTCCACTAATTCTAACACGTCTCTTGCCTGATCTGCAATTCCTGTCATAGTTAAGCCTTCTAAATCTCTATCTCCCGACCCACTCTTCTCTAAAGTGTCAAATGTCAAATCCAAAGACACCTTCACTCTTATCTCTCTTATTTTGGGTCTAACTACTATCAATTCCTTTACTAATTCTACTATGTCATTATAAAGAATTGTAATTGAAAGCATGGGTACATTATCTACACTTTCAATTTGTAATCCACTTTCCCCTAATCACTCATATAACTGACCGAAGACACTTACTATCTAATCCTGCACTTTGGGTTCATTCACTATTGCTATTTCTCTTCTAATTCTATCCAATCTTCAATCAGAACTGAAATTGAGTCATGTGTATCCTAAATATCTTCTTTCCATACTCTAACTTCCTCTATTGCCTTTGGCAAGACTCCCAAAGTCACCTTCACTGCACTCTGAGGTCCAATTACCTTGGGTTGAATCATATTTGTCTTGAGGTGAAGTCTTTAGACCCACAATCATTTAAACCCAATATCTGAAGTCGGAAGTCGGAAGTCCTAAAGACACCAACCCAAAGAACCTCAACCCGAAGTCCTTCAACTACTTTGTGCATCTATTCTCAAAACTTCAAAGGCTTGTAACTTCTTCTACAAACCTCCAAACTCTGCAATTTTGGTGGCAATAAAAAGCCCTAAACGAGGTGCTTCCAACAAGATATAGCATGCATGATTTAGACTTTTCATGATTGAGATATGGCCCATGCAGTAATCCTGACCTACAACCTTCATTCCAATGCGAAGAAACCCTCCTTCGGCGTCTGACCTCCTTCTTCGTCTGACACAAACTAAACTTCTTTGGGTTTGATCCAATTCAAGTTCTTCTTCATCTAACACAAAATTGACTTCCTCAAACCTGATCAAAACACAAGTTTCCCCTCATTTCTTTTCCATTTGGTTTCAATTTGGTTTTAGCAAGGCACTTTTTCTTCAAAACTCGTCCAAAATGAAAAATGTGTGTACCACATGTTACAAGGTAGAGGTCAAAGAAGAAGACCCATATGATGTTACCTCTAGTAACAATGATTTGGAGGAAGGGGGTTTGAATTCCATCCAACTTGCATTGAGCTGTGTGGTTGTGGTACCCAGAATTTTTTGTTTTGGATAGTTTTAGGAAAATTTAAAGAAGTATGTGGATAGAGCCTAAAGAGGGCTAACCCGAGAAGAAATAAGAAAAAAGTGAGGGTTTGGAGTAAAGCCCAAAATCAACCTCAGGTCATGATCAAAGGAGACACAAAGACAAAGAAGAGGAAGGAGAGACTTTGTATCGGGCGGTGTGATCTGATCCAAAGAACTTGTAACAAACTTCTTTGGAGTTGGCCCAATCAAGAAAGTACACGGGAAGAAAGTAATGACCTCGGGATCAAGAACTTCTTGATAATGACAAGAAACAAATCAGAGACTAGAGAGGAGCAACTGAAGAATGACTGATTGTGGAAGGACTGTAAAATTACAAGTTGTGCGAGTGAGTAGAGCAATGTTCAATCGCTACCCGGTTCCTATTCAGAGTCAATCTGAAGTAATGCACATTGCAAATCTGCAGGAAGAGGAGTGGGTTAGGATCTTGGGAACAATCTTCCACAAGAAGAAGGTGAGGAAGCACACGATGACCCCAAAAGTGAGTAAGCAAAGTGCGGTGAGGGGGCTTGCATTGTTGTAGATTAGAAGTGATAGCGTGGATCAAAGTCTTGATGAGACTTTGTATCATGTTCCTGGCTTGGAACTAGAACTTCAATTTTCCAAGTTTCATGGTAGAAATCGCAACAAGTAATTGCAAGGATGGACCAAAGCACGAGGGGAAGAGAGGGAATCCCACTCGATGGATGAAGGCAGATTGGAGAGTAGTTTTGGTGAAGAGAAGTAGGAGAGGTAGGAGGTACCACCTTCTATCGGAACTGTGATGCTTCAAAAGAGACTGCCAAAGTGAGGAATTTGTTCAATCAACCTTGCACTAAGAATGAGTATATGGTGGAAAATTATAGAGACCTTGAGCAAAGAGGGATAGTAAGCGCGATGATGGAAATATTCAAGCTAGAGCAAACCACCTATGTTACTATGCAACAAGCGGTATTCTTTCACCAAATGTTTGGGAAAGGAGGCAGATGTAGATGAGCAATATTATATGGAGAGAGTGCAAGATGGGGATGAGTACTACAAGAAGAGTGGGAAGGAGAAAATCATAGCAATTGACCTTCCTAGGGCTATAAAGAGTGCCAAGCCTAAGAGTCGTGGTACGACAGTCCAGCCCCAGAACGTTCCAAAGCTGAACTCAACGGCGGTGGTAGTGAAGACGAAGGAAGCCACGCCGAAAGCAAAAGACAAGTCTGAAGGACAAACTGGAACAAAGGAAGGAATGTCGGGAGAAGGTTGATGAAGAAATTGGGTATGAGACCCTCAAGACCTTCAACATTTGTGGTGAGTATGGCAAACAAGCAACAAGTTTGACCAATAGGGGTGATGGATAAAGTGGTAGTTTCAATTATGGGAGTTCAAAATCTCATGACATTTCAAGTCTTGAAGGATTCAAGCTATGACTTACTTCTTGTGAAGCCATGGTTGAAAGCAACACGCACAACTGATCAATGCCACAAAGAGTACTTGAGGATTGGGCCTTCAAACCATGGAGTCATAGTTCTTATGACAAACACCACCAACACTTCACATTTAGATACACCATCTTCTGATTATTGGGAATCAGGTTTTGAAGAAGGAGCTTCAGGTGTGGACACAAGCATGGAAGAGGAGACTTCCATGGAGGAGGATGAATCTGAATCTGATTTAGATGTGTATCCTTTGTGTGCTATGGATTTTTCACCTAAGCCAAAGGTTTTGAAGGACCGTGATTAATCACCATTGACACTTGAGGAGGTAGAGAGAAGGTTATCTACCCTCAAGTATGGCCCAAATGTTACCAAGGAGGAGAAGGTGAGATTTGAGGAGATTTTCCGCAAGTTCATCCATGTTTTTGCTTTCAGTTACAAGGATTTGAAGGAAGTCACCTTGGAGGAGCACAAGATAGAGGTGGAGTCACATGCAAAACCAATCCGCCAAAAGCAACGTCACATTAGCCCACCAATATCTTTGGTTGTGAAAATGGAGATTGATAAGCTCAAGGAGGCTGGATCTATCTTTGAGGTAGAGAATTCAGAATGGGTGTCTCCAATTGTCATTGTGAAGAAAAAGAATGGTAAGCTTTGGGTATGTGTGGATTACAAGAAGGTCAATGTTGTTACCAAGAAGGACTACTACCCATTGCCATTCATTGATGAGATCTTGGAAGAGGTTGTAAGTCATGAGAGGTACAATTTTAGAGATAGTTATAGTGGATATAACCAAGTCAAGATTGCACCAGAGCATCAACAACTCACCACATTCACCACACCTTGGGGAACTTACGCTTTCAAGGTCATGCCTTTTGGGCTTTGCAATGCTCTAACCACATTCCAACGGTTCATGAACAAGGTATTTGAACCTTTTATTGGGAAAATTGTGAGAGACTTCATTGATTACTTTTGTGTTTATGGGAGCAAGGAGGAGCACTTTGAGCACCTAATCAAGGTCTTGCAACACTTGGATGAGGCAAATGCATCACTCAACCCAGAGAAGTGCATTTTTGGATGTGAAGAAGGTCTACTTTTAGGGCATATCATCTCCAAGGATGGAATAGCAGTTGATCCTAAGAAGGTGAGGAAAATCTCAGACCTTCCATTCCCTTCAAGCTTGACAAAGTTACGCCAATTCTAGGGGATGGTTTGATAATATAGGAGGTTCATCTTTTCATTTTCCAACAAGGCTTATGCATTGACCATCTACATGAAGAAGGGTGTAGATTACATGGTGATTTTGGAGGACAAGAAGGCTCTCAAACCTTTTGAGGAGCTCAAGCAATCCCTTGTTGTAGCTTTAATTCTTGCTAAACCTGATTGGAGTAAGCCTTTCATCCTCTACACTGATGCTTCTAATGTAGCTATAGGATGCACTCTTAGTCAATTAGACTAAGATGGGCATGATCAACAAGGTGGATGATACTCTTGTCTGAGTATGACTACACCATTGAGGATAGGCCAAGAAAGAAACATGCAAATGCTGATTTGTTATCTAGAGCCTATGATCATGATGGAGATGAGCCAATGGATGATGAGCTCATGACAATCTCAGTCACTGAAGAGATTCTAATGGAGTACAAGGAGATTGTGGATTTTGTGACAAGAGGTAACTATCCAGAAGGGATGCATGCTAGGAAGAGGAAGGCCCTTGCAGCAAGGTCTAGACCTTACACAATGGTGGAGGATATTCTTTTTCACCAAGGAGCAGATGGTCTACTTCAAATAGCAGTGGGTAAGGAAGAGTCTACCCTACTCATAAAGGAGTTTCATGAAGGTATTGTATGTGGAGGATACTTTGCAAGAAAGGTGACTGCTTTCAAGATTCTAGATGCAGGTTACCATAAGAGAAGGATTTTCAAGGTTTGTCTTGGTTATTGCAAAACTTGTCATGTTTGTCAAGCTTTTGCTAGAAAGTCTATATCCACTCCACGACTTAGATCAATTCCATTGTTAGGACCTTTTTAGAAGTGGGGAATTGATTTTCTAGGTCCTCTCAATAGAACCCCAAGGAACAATTGGTACATTGTGGTAGTTACTGATAACCTTACCAAGTGGGTTGAGGCTAGACCATTGAGGGATAAGAATGAAGATGAAGTGGGGAGATTTCTTTATGAACGCATTATCACTAGGTTTGGATGCCCTTTGGAGTTGGCTTTTGATAGAGGAGGAGAGTTTACGGGAAGCTTTACTACAGCCATGCTTCAACATTTCTCTATTACACATAGAGTAACTACATCCTATAAGCCAAATTCCAATGGCTTGGCAAAGAGAACCAATCAGACCTTGTGCATCATGTTGGCCAAAGATGCAGAAATGGAGGGGGCTAAACATCATTGGGACAAGAGGATTTATGCAGTTTTGTGGGAGTATAGGACAACCATGAAGACTTCTACCGGATATTCTCCATTTCAATTGGTATATGGTATTGAGTCAACCTTACCTATTCACTTTGATCTGTGAGCCGGCCTGTCTCTCACTCAAGATGAACCTCTGATGGCTATTATGGTAGCGCACCATGGACTAAGAAGGCAAGGAACCCCAACTCCATCATACTCGTCCAAGGCTAACACTCCAAGACTCAAGACATTGCTCACTAGAGAACTCAATGAGAGAAAGATAGTTGCAAATGAAAGGATGATGAGTACCTCCTCACCCCTTGTTTATATACTTGTGAAATAGTAACGTACCAAAGTTACTAATTACCATAGTAACTCAAGTTACTAGGCTAAAAGTCAAGTAAAGTCAAAAAGTAGAAAGGAATATCCATTCACATGGGCATATTCCCCTAAGCATGTGGTCTTATCTTGACCCAACCACTAAGTCAAGGATTCCTTCACATGGGCTATCCTTGGACTAAAGAAGAATCCAAAACAAAAAGGCTTGCGGGCCCAAGAGTTCTCAACTCTTTCCTCAAAGCCAAACACCTAGGAATTATACCAAGTCAACACACTAAAATCCAAAATAGTGGTGCTCATCTTTTCTACTTCCTCTAAAGTAAGGTCCCCTCTATCTTAGCTATGACTAACTTTAGCTAACCATGACTAATATAGAACCATCCTTTATCTCTATATAAATAATATCTCTTAAATACTTGTAATACCAAGCTAAATATCACAATACCATACACATGCACAAATGGGTGTTACATTTACCCTCGGACTAAGTTTTCACTTTGTCCTCAAAGTGAAGGTCTCTCTACCTTCTATGGTACATCTTCAACTTATCATGGTTAATCCTATCAAAGTGTCTTCCTCCCAAATCCTTGAGATCATAGGTGTAATTTCCCCACACCTTCTCCACTATGAAAGGTCCAAAGTACTTAGCCAAAAACTTCTTTTGCACTCTCTTGAATCAAATGGAATCAAACAACATTACCCAATCACCTTCTTTGAAAGTCTCCACCTTCTTCTTGCCTTGCCTCTTGTCATAGCTCTCCTTTTGTTTCCTTTGGGCTTGCTCCACTCGAACCATAGCAACTACTCTTGCCTCTTCCAACTCCATGAGTTGATCCTTCCTTGACTTCTCTGCATCACCTCCTTGTGCTTTCTTCAATCTCCTATGAATGCTTTGGAAGGTAGGAAGATCAAAGTGAATAGGTAAGGTAGACTCAATACCATACACCAATTGAAATGGAGAATATCCGGTGGAAGTCTTCATGGTTGTCCTGTACTCCCACAAAACTGCATGAATCCTCTTGTCCCAATGATGTTTAGCCCCCTCCATTTCTACATCTTTGGCCAACATCATGCACAAGGTCTGATTGGTTCTCTCTGCCAAGCCATTGGAATTTGGCTTATAGGATGTAGTTACTCTATGTGTGATAGAGAAATGTCGTAGCATGGCTATAGTAATGCTTCCTGTAAACTCTACTCCTCTATCAGAAACCAACTCCAAAGGGCATCCAAACCTAGTGATAATGCGTTCATAAAGAAATCTACCCACTTCATCTTCATTCTTGTCCCTCAATGGTCTAGCCTCAACCCACTTGGTAAGGTAATCAGTAACTATCACAATGTACCAATTGTTCCTTGGGGTTCTATTGAGAGGACCTAGAAAATCAATTCCCCACTTCTCAAAAGGTCCTAGCAATGGAATTGATCTAAGTGGTGGAGTGGATATAGACTTTTTAGCAAAAGCTTGACAAACATGACAATTTTTGCAATAATCAAGAAAATCCTTGAAAATCCCTCTCCAATGGTAACCTGCATCTAGAATCTTGAAAGCAGTCACCTTTCCTGCAAAGTATCCTCCACATACTAAACCTTCATGAAACTCCTTTATGAGTAGGATAGACTCTTCCTTACCCACTGCTCTTTGAAGTAGACCATCTGCTCCTTGGTGAAAAAGAATATCCTCCACCATTGTGTAAGGTCTAGATCTTGTTGCAAGGGCCTTCCTCTCCCTAGCATGCATCCTTTTTGGATAGTTACCTCTTGTCACAAAATCCACAATCTCCTTGTACTCCATTGGAATCTCTTGAGTGATTGAGATTGTCATGAGCTCCTCATCCGGGAAGGAATCATCCACTGGCTCATCTCCATCATGATCATAGGCTCTAGATAACAAATCAGCATTTGCATGTTTCTTTCTTGGCCTATCCTCAATTGTGTAGTCATACTCAGACAAGAGTATCATCCACCTTGCTAGTCTCCCTTCAACATTAGGCTTGTTGAAGATGTACTTCAAAGCCTTGTGATCCGTGACAATTGTGGCTTTCCCTCCAATCAAGTAGTGTCTAAACTTCTTGAGACCAAAGATCACTGCCAACCCTTCTCTCTCCGTGACAGAGTAGTTCTTCTCTGCTGAAACCATATGCCTACTAGCATAAGCTATTGGATGATCATGCCCATCTTGGTCTAATTGACTAAGAGTGCATCTTATAGCTACATTAGAAGCATCAGTGTAGAGGATGAAAGGCTTACTCCAATCAGGTGTAGCAAGAATTAAAGCTACAACAAGGGATTGCTTGAGCTCCTCAAAAGCTTTGAGAGCCTCCTTGTCTTCCAAAATCACCATGTAATCTACACCCTTCTTCATGTAGATGGTCAATGCATAAGCCTTGTTGGAAAATGAGAAGATAAACCTCCTATAGTACCCAACCATCCCCTAGAATTGGCGTAACTTTGTCAAGCTTGAAGGGAATGGAAGGTCTGAGATTTTCCTCACCCTCTCAAGATCAACTGCTATTCCATCCTTGGAGATGATGTGCCCTAAAAGTAGACCTTCTTCACATCCAAAAATGCACTTCTCTGGGTTGAGTGATGCATTTGCCTCATCCAAGCATTGCAAGACTTTGATTAGGTGCTCAAAGTGCTCCTCCTTGCTCCCATAGACACAAAAGTGATCAATGAAGTCTCTCACAAATTTCCCAATGAAAGGTTCAAATACCTTGTTCATGAACCGTTGGAATGTGGATGGAGCATTGCAAAGCCCAAAAGGCATGACCTTGAAAGCGTAAGTTCCCCAAGGTGTGGTGAATGTGGTGGTTGTTGATGCTCTGGTGCAATCTTGATTTGGTTGTATCCACTATAACCATCTCCAAAACTATACCTCTCATGACCTGCAACCTCCTCCAAGATCTCATCAATGAATGGCAATGGGTAGTAGTCCTTCTTGGTAACAGCATTAAGCTTCTTGTAATCCACACATACCCAAAGCTTGCCATTCTTTTTCTTCACAATGACAATTGGAGACACCCATTCTGAATTCTCCACCTCAAAGATAAATCCAGCCTCCTTGAGCTTATCAATCTCCTCCTTCACAACCAAAGATATTGGTGGGCTAATGCGACGTTGCTTTTGGCGGATTGGTCTTGCATATGACTCCACCTCTATCTTGTGCTCCTCCAAGGTGACTTCCTTCAAATCCTTGTAACTGAAAGCAAACACATGGATGAACTTGCGGAAAATCACCTCAAATCTCACCTTCTCCTCCTTGGTAACATTTGGACCATACTTGAGGGTAGATAACCTTCTCTCTACCTCCTCAAGTGTCAATGGTGATTTATCTAGGTCCTTCAAAACCTCTGGCTTAGGTGCAAAATCCATAGCACACAAGGGATATACATCTGATTCTGATTCAGATTCAGATTCATCCTCCTCCGTGGAAGTCTCCTCCATGCTTGTGTCCACACCTGAAGCTCCTTCTTCAGAATCTGATTCCCAATAATCAGAAGATGGTGTATCTGAATGTGAAGTGTTGGTGGTGTTAGTCACAAGAACAGTGCCTCTATGGTTTGATGGCCCAATCCTCAAGTACTCTTTGTGCCATCGATCAGTTGTACGTGCTGCTCTCAACCATGGCCTCCCAAGAAGTAAGTCATAGCTTGAATCCTTCAAGACTTGGAAAGTCATGAGATTTTGAACTCCCATAACTGAAACTACCACCTTATCCATCACCCTTACAAAGAAGCAGCTCTGGCAGAGAGAGTTGACAGCAAGATATCAAGAAGAAGAGAGATTGCGGGAGTTACTTTGTAATCTGGAGGAGAAGATTGTGCAAAAAGAGAAGGAGAAGGAGACGGTGAAAGCCAAATTCAAGGCTGAACTGGAAATGTACATAGAAGATTAGCTGGCGGATCAAGAACATGAGAGGAGAATGAGACTTGAGCCATTGAAGGAGATTGTCACAAAGATGAATGCAATGCTGAGTATAGAAGCCAGGTTGCACGAGTTGAAGTTGGTGCAGGAGATAAGGAGGAGAAATGCAAAGGATAAGGATTTGAATGCCTTGCTGATTAGTCTCAGAACTTGTGTAGATAGGAAGATATTGGAAGTAGAAGACAATATCATGATTAGATTAGATTTAGTAAAGTTGAGATAGATAAACTTTGGAAGGATATAAGAGCAAAGTAGATGAGATAGGAGTACAAATGTCTTCAGAGTTACCATTGGAGATATTAGAGAAGAGTGGGGTCGGGAGATAGAGATTTAGAAAGGTTACCTATAATAGGAATTGTAGAATAGGGAGGAGAAGTGTTAGAATTGGTAGAAGAATTAGTAGTTGTGGAACCCGAGGATAGAGTAGTGTGTGAAATTGCTTTGGGTTTGGAAGCCGAGGAAGAAGTAGACATCGGATCAGAGTAGTAATAGTTTTGAGATTTGAAGAGGCAGATATGAAGAGGTGCATTGTCATTTCAGATCTGCAAGTAGGAAGAGTTGTTAGGACACGGTATAGTTGT
The DNA here is from genome assembly GCA_948567375.1 of Lunularia cruciata. NCBI lineage: Eukaryota > Viridiplantae > Streptophyta > Marchantiopsida > Lunulariales > Lunulariaceae > Lunularia > Lunularia cruciata. The sequence goes on along the minus strand of OX419755.1, from coordinate 64,584,763 downwards.
TAGTAACTATCAAGTGCTTTGCCTATTTAAAGGTGGCATTTGCAGTCATATGTTGTTTAGTGCTCATAATTCTAAGAATAGATAAAGCAAAGTGCTGATTTTAGTGCTCAATGCTTGGGCTTGATTCCAAGTATCAACTATGTGATTATGTTTGTGAGTGTTTGGAGAATTTTGAAGTGCAAGTCAATTTGCTTGTTGGATGTTGGATTCCACAACCGTGATCTTCATTCTATGTGTTTGATCTTGAGTGAAATGCAATTAGAGCAATGCCTTGAAAGATTTGAGAGGAATTTTAGTGTTGGTAGTATTCTGCATTTGTAAGTGCAACGTAGTGTTGATGTGAAGCAATTTCAATCGAGGAATTTGTGCCTTCAGTGGAGGCATGGAACACAATTCTGAGGCAAAGTTGTTTTGTAATGAAGTACTATTTTTGGGAGAGCCTGAATCATCACAATCAAGATTTTTTGGAAAGATTTGATGAAGTTGTGATTAAGTGTGACAAATCGTTGTGATAAGATTGCGAGTTAGTGTTTTGTTACTCTCTTTTGGGTGTAGTTGCTACTTGAGAGATTAAAGAAAAAATCAAGAAGAACTATATTGTGACATTTGACTTTGTATTTGACCAATTCTGAATCATATCTCTGCATGAACAAAATTTACTTACCTGATTACCGCAAAAGTGATATTTGCCAAGTTGTCACACAAGGCCTTAATGAAGCTGACCAAGCTTACATAGGAGTGGTATTGGGGAGATGAGCAAGAGAGAGTTTTTGTAGAGCTCAAGGTAAGGTTTTGCCATTTGGAGTCCTTGTGTTAGAAGGATGTGATGGTGTTGTTTGGAAGGATAATTGTGCAATTGTGAGCCATGCCACATCCCAAACATTGATGGTACTATGGATCCAAGCTTGGCACTTGATAGGTAGGCTTGCAATGCATGTTATGCGGCTTTTCTGGTGGAGTTACAACTATATTAGTGTGTGATAGCTATTCAAGAAGATGGCATATGGCTTGTTTGACTCCTCTTCTCATGGTGGTTCCTCAAGGATAGTGGTTATGTCCTAGATGTACTTGACCTATAACTAGTTCATCCTTATATGGTGATTGCAAACAAGTGACTAACAATGGAGCTAGATAGTACCCAACCTCTTGATCATTTGCCCACCATAAGGTATACCATATACTTGGAGTAGATGGTTATTGGAGCTAGAGTGACCTAACCGCCAACTAGGGAGGCAATTGTGGCACTTGAGAGTCCATGTATGACTTATGTGTGAGTTGTGCATCTATAGTGTATGATGTTGATAGCAATGTATGTTATGTAGAAATGTATATACGTACAACGGTTATCATGCCATTTGAAGCATTGCACCTAGATTGCTCAGATGTTGGAGTAGTAATGTTAGTAATTAGAGATATTTTGGTAGTTATTCATAGACTACTTGTTGATGGTCAAATTTCATGTTTGAGATACTAACTACATGGTGGAGCCCACCGTCACTTGCACCATTTGCATGATCAAGTGTGTTGTCAACAAGACCATTAGGGTTGGAGTTCCAGGTCTGTAACATCCATTTGTGCATCCATTTGTCCATGTGTGTGCTATTATGATATTTAGCTTAGTATTACAAGTACTTGAGAGAGATATTATTTATATAGAGATAAAGGATGGTTCTATATTAGGCATGATTAGCTAAAGTTAGTCATAGCTAAGATAATGGGGACCTTACTTTAGAGGAAGTGGAAAAGATGAGCACCATTATTTTGGATACTAATGTGTTGACTTGGTATTATTCCTAGGTGTTTGGCTTTGAGGAAAGAGTTGAGAACTCTTGGGCCCGTAAGCTTTTTTGTTTTAAATTCTTCTATAGTCTAAGGATAGCCCATGTGAAGGAATCCTTGACTTAGTGGTTGGGTCAAGATAAGACCACATGCTTAGGGGAATATGCTTATGTGGATGGATATTCCTTTATAATTTTTGACTTTACTTGACTTTTAGCCTAGTTACTTGAGTTACTCCAATAATTAGTAACTTTGGTGCGTAACTATTTCACAAGTATATAAACTAGGGGTGAGGAGGTACTCATTATCCTTTCATTTGAAACAATCTCTCTCTCATTGAGTTCTCTTGTGAGCAATGTCTTGAGTCTTGGAGTGTTAGCCTTGGAGGAGTATAATGGAATTGGGGTTCTTTGCCTTCTTAGTCCATGGTGCACTACCATAATAGCCATCAAATGTTCATCCTGAGTGAGAGATAGGCCGGTTCATAGGTCAAAATCAAAGGTATACCTTGGAAGTGCAGCTCCAGAGAGCTCACTTCTCTGATGTTGAGCCTTTGAGTTCCTAGCTAAAGTGGATAGAAAGCCAATGTTGTCGGGAAAATAGCCCACGCGTACCCTTGATGTCTTTGGTGTGATAAAATTTCTTTTTCTCCTCTTTTTGTTGTGAGGAACTTGGATTTATGTCAATATGTCTCAGGTGTTGTTTTATGTTGCCTTGCTATGGGAGATATTTGCTATATTATTATGAAGCCTTGAAATAGTTTGTGGTGTTATAAGCTCAAGGATTCTTTTAATGTGGCTTGAGCCGAGAAATAATGTTGGGTTACACTAGCTCAGGTTTTGTTTTATGTTATTGGAGTGAAGAGTATTTTCCTTAGTGGAGGAGAAAAAAGAGTTTTTTTTTAGTTTGGAAATACTTTGGGAGGTTTAGAGGTTTTTAGACGGTGAAGAGAAGAGAGTTAGGCATCAAGGAATGGCCTGGATAGGATTTTCAAAAGAGAGGCTGGACAAAGGAGGGACTTTCAAATGTAGAGGGTTTACTTGAGAGAGTGTTGGTCGTGAAGAGTGTGGACAAGGAAGCAATTCCGAATGAGGGTTTGCTGGAGAGAGTGTTTGCAATGGAGAATTCTCACAAAAGAGAGGCTTGACAGAGGAGGAACTTTTGAATATAGAGGGTTTGTTGGAGAGCGTGTTGGTTGTGAAGAGTGTGGATAGGGAAGCAATTTCAATGAGGGTTTGCTGGAGAGAGTATTGGCAGTGGAGAATTCTTACAAAAGAGAGGCTGGATAGAGGAGGAACTTTTGAATATAGATGGTTTGTTGGAGAGAGTGTTGGCTGTGAAGAGTGTGGATAGGGAAGCAATTTTGAATGAGGATTTGCTGGAGAGAGTGTTGGCAGTGGAGAATTCTCACAAAAGAGAGGCTGGATAGAGGAGGGACTTTTGACTGTAGAGGGTTTGTTGTGGAGAGTGTTGGCTGTGAAGAGTGTGGACAAGGAAGCAATTTTGAATGTAGAGGGTTTGTTGTGGAGAGTGTGGACAGGAAAGCAATTTTCAATGTAGAGGGTTTGTTGTGGAGAGTGTTGGTTGCGAAGAGTGTGGACAGGGAAGCAATTTTGAATGAGGGTTTGCTAGGGAGAGTGTTGGCAGTGGAGAATTCTCACAAAAGAGAGGTTGGACAGAGGAGGAACTTTCAAATATAGAGGTTTTGCTGGAGAGAGTGCTGGCTGTGAAGAGTGTGGACAGGGAAGAATTTTTGAATGAAGGAGGTTAGAGTGAAAGCTTAGAAGAGATCTTGCTGAAGAATTGACAGGGCAGTAGGGTTGGAGAGAATGCTTCAAGAGAGATCTTGCTGAAGCTGATGTCAGGACATGAGCAGTTGGGAATTATGGTAAAATTGTGAAGGATGTGATAGTGAAAAGAGGAGAGAGAGGAATATTTCAAGAAAACAGGAGAAGAGATTTGAAATTGAACTTGTGCTTGGGCAGAAGAGAGATAAATCATGAAGGTGAGGACAAGAGAGTGAAGAGATTTCTGGGAAATTGTTGAGAGAGGGGAAGGATAGAACTGGAGAAGGATTTTTGCAGGTCAGTAGGGTTTGCTGCAGGAGTTACCAAGGTGAGAATCTCACAAAGGTGAGGACAGGAGAGTGAAGAAGGATTTTTGAGAAAATCTTGTGAAGAGTGGCTGAACAGGCAGTGACAGGAGCTAGACAAGGAAGAAAGAGAGAGATATATGGCAGAGAAGGAGTTTTCTCGAATGTGAAGAGTGGTTGAACAGGCAATAACAAGAGCTAGTCAAGAAAGAAGAGGAGGAGAATTTTGAAGTGGCTCAGCTCATCTGGAGCAGGGGAAAGAAAAGATTCAAAGTTGGCTGACCTGTTTGAATGGAGTGAATCTGATCTGCAAAATAGGTGCATAGGAGAATGAAGAGGTTTGGAGGGTGAGTTGCCTTGGCTGCTGTCGGACAGAGTGTATGTGAAGTGCTCAAGCTGAGTTGATGATTTGTTGAAGAGCTTAGTGCAAACAGTGTGTAGACTAGAACTGTTTGGCTTGTCCAGAACCTATGAACTCCACAGTTTGGTATTCTTATGAATGATAAGTCCCCAAAACCAATGTGAATTTTGATCTGTGGCTAGTGTCAAGAGAAAACTCCATTCTAGGAGCTCTCAGTCCAGTCTATGTGAATGGTGCAGTTTGAAGATCTGGGTGTCTGGGTTTGAGTTGGAATAGATCACTTGTTGTTATTTTCTTAAGAGACCACTTGACCCAACTCTATGAGCCGCCAGATCCAGAACCATAGGCTGAACTTAACTAGAAAACTCAAATATAACACAGGCAAGGATAGAAACCCATAAACCCAAGCCCCACAAAACACAACCAATCCTATTAAGATCAAGGACAAACACAGAACCTTCAGTGAGAGCCAACCTCAGGAGCGATTGAAAACAACATGCTTTAGCAAAGAAGAGATTTCCAACAGTCCAGGAATAGATAGAGAGTGTTAGACTACGAGAAACTTCAAGGCATTGACAATAAGAAAAAATTGAGCACAAGAAGCCATGTGCCCGGCACACTCTCAAGACCAAACAACTCCCTTGACACCGGCAAACGTCACCTAGAGTCTCTTAGCTAGAGTGGGTGTGACTTGACTATAATCAGAGCCCACTTGTTGGCAGATTGTTGAGTGATGAATCAAGTACTGATCTGGTTGAGTGTGATTTGAGTTGTGAACTAACTGATTATTGTGGCTTTTGAGAGTCCATGTATGACTTATATGTGAGTTTGCATCTATAGTGTGTGATGTTGACAACAATGTATGGTGTGTGGCAATGTATATATGCACGACAAGGAGGATCTTGTCTCTAACTCACACAACACTCTCTTCCAAGCTTGGAGTTGCAAGAGGCAATGTGTCTAACGGAGGAAAGTCTTGTTTCTGATTGACTCACACAACATTCTTTTCCAAGCTTTGAGTTGCACAAGGCAAAGTGCCTCCCAATCTTTGCCTCACTACACACTCTCTTCCAAGCTTTGGAGTTGCATGAGGCAATGTTCTTGACTCCACACTCTTGTCAAACTTGGAATTACATGAGGCCTCCCGATCTCAACCTCACTCTATGTTCTCTTCCAACTTGGAATTGCACAAGGAAATGTGCAATGTGCCTCACTATCTCATCCTCATGCAACACTCTCTTCCATCAAACCTAGGACTCAACAACTTTCTCATTTGGTTTAGTTTAGTTGGTAGTTTCTTCTTGTCTTCTGATCTCTTTACCACCTCCCTACCTAATCTATGGATCCCACCTAATTGAGCATCTCTTCTCTGTTTATAAACTATTCATTCTAATATTCACATTCCACTCCAATTTGATCTCTTCAGATCACAAGCTCTCTCTTTTGTTCCTTGTGTGCTACACTAAGAGATATGAAACAAGAGACTTTCCACTCCAAATCATTTCATGTCATAGAGCATTCATTTCTCTAATTGGAATCCTCTTGAAGCTACTAAGCTACTAGTTCTCTTAGTTCCCTTGACACAACTAATTGTTGTCTATCCTAAGTTTTGCCCACCACAAGAGAAATCTTCTAACTCAAAACTCAAAATTGTAAAATGTGAGAGAGGATTCCTTGTCCCTTGACTTCTCTTGTTCTAACTCAACTTTATAACTTGTGAGTGAGAATTCTTTGTTAGGCACCAAACTCATTTCAATCCAAACTCCTCTCTCTTTTGGCCATGTCATCATCATCCCAATGAAAATATAGGTTTTAGGTTTTAGGCTACCATATAGGCTACCTCTAAAAACCATTAATAACTTAGTGAGCGTGATTAATAGTAATAGGATCACATAGTCCTACTGTAAAACTCTACGGGTCACCTTTTGGATGCTCCATAGATAATTTTTGACAATGGGATTCCTCCCATAACAATCTCAAATATCTTTCACCCAACATTTTGTGGTAAATTTTCAAATCTCCATATTTATTTTTACAAGATATTTATAGAAGGTGAAATAACTATTCTTGAAATGCCCTATTAAAGCTTATCTACTTATCTCTCTTATGGTAGTCTTTGGTCTCCACATAACTCTCTCAAACATCCTTAACATTCAAAATCTAAGCTCAACATGGTGAGATACAATTCCTTGCACCTTGGCAACTCCTTCTTTTGACACAAGGACCTCTAAAGCAATTGAGTAAGACTTTTGGTCCCTTTTGTTTTATAAAAGAATATAAATGGTTAAATTATAAACTTTTTTATAAGTAAGCATAAGGTGGATAATCTGATACAATCACCAATATCATAAACATGGGATCAAAATGAGCTACCATATAGGCCCAAAAGTGATCATGATGCATAACTTGAAGCCTTATGCGAAAAGAGTTTGGAAGAGGTAAATCAAGTGTATGGAACATCTCTAGATCAAACTCTTTGCTCAAATGATCTAGCTCCTATGCTTTACTACCACTTAAGACTTGCAAGACTAGAACACCTTACTCTCTACTAAGCCTATACCACCTATATACTTTAGAGTCCGAGATAAGGACAAGATTGTTATTTATGCATCCAATCACTTGAAAGTACATAGATTGTTCACATGGCAATTTATTTGCCCATAGGACCAATTGTTTAATATATTATAACATTACAACTATATTATAATAAGTAAATGATATTTACACTCAAAAGGCAAAGCAAAACATAACATCTGGCACACATAGTCTATTCTATTGGAGCACAATGCCATTTTAGGCCTTGTTATGTATCTTATCTCTCTCACTTGAATGTTGAGTACTTGTTTCTTCTTTAAAAATGCATCTTGCACCATCTTTAAGACACTCATCCAATCAAGCCCAAGATCTTTCTATATAGGATCTTGATCTAGTGCAATTGCTTATTTGTGCTTTGATCTAAATGTTAAGGAGTATATATTATGTAATTTGCTTAAAATTTATGCTAGCATGCCAAGATTGAGCTCTTATCTATCAAGTTGAGATCAAGTTAGCAATAATTTCATTGTTGGAGTTCTTCCAAGAGTGAAGCATCTTGGTTGGACAATAGAGAAGATAACACATTAGGCTTCTCTCCAAAGGCTTTTGACCTGACTCCTTTTGACCTTGACTTGTTTTACAAACTATAGGTTTATTATGTGCAACAATCTTAGCAAGTTAAAGGGACCAAATCCTTAACTTGCTCTTGAAATATAAGCTTGTCTTTGCCTTTTAATCCAAGTTTTAGGCAAATATAAGTTGACTTAATTCTCCCTTGACTTGACTGTTGAGATAATTGTATATACAAGAAGATACAATATGAGTAAGCATGATTGGAAGCTTGTGAATGAGAGGTGAAAAGAGCTTCACAAGGTTAGTCTCATTTATCCCTCCAGTTCTAAGTTTGTAATAGTTATAATCATGTTGGCAAAGAAAGACTTATCTTGGATGGAGAAGTGGATACATGGGGATTATAAGACTCTCAATATGGTTACATTGCAAGACAATTACCTCATGCCTATACTAGAGGTGCTATTTGAAAATATTAGTGATTTGGAAACCTTCACCTTTGTTGATTTGAGTCAAATCAGATTGTGCTTATGGCATAGGATCATAAGAAGATGATAGCAATAAGCTATAGAAATAGCATTTGATGCCCTTTGGTCTTGAAGAAATTCTCCTGCACTCCTCCAAAGATTCATGGACCAGGTGGTTGAAGAGGTTATTTTCTTGAAGCATTACTCAGAGGATGTGTTGGTGCATAGCAAAAGTTTTTTCCCAACACTTCCTCAACTTGGAACGACTATTCATTAAAGCTCAACCAAGAGGACTTTAATTTACACCCTAACAAGAGTGAGTTTGTTGTTAAATTAGCAGTTTACCTTAGGCACCACATTCTTCCAAATGGTATCATGGTCCCTTGGGCAAAGGTAATGGCCATTTTGGACATACATAATCCTATGGATATTCACATTTTATGTTGCTTCATTAGGCTTTGTAACTAATTAATTAACAAATCTATGTATATGAATTCAATACCATTGTAAAGTCACTCTATAAATTGCTCGAGAGGGATATGCAATGGATATAGAATGAAGAATCTCAAATGGCAATTGCATTCAAGGAGAAACTATTACAGTATTTAGTACTCAAGATGCCTAATTTAAACAAGGTCTTCATCATCTTATGTACAAATTGGAGTGCTCTTGGCACTAGTGTAAACCCGGCCTACATGACAAAGAAGACAAGGAGTATATGATGGCCCTATATATCTAGGAGAAACATCAAAGCAAAGAGTTTATATTCATCTTATAAGGGAGAGGAGCAACAAGGAAGCAAAGTGTTAGCATTCATCTTATAAGGGAGAGTTTTTTGCTATTGTGTGTGTTATCCTATACCTTAGGTACCAAGTTCACTCTTTATACCGACCAACAGCCGTTGAAATGACTGATGATCAATGATAAGCTTAACAAGCTTACTTGCAAGCTAATTCATTACTCACTCATCCTTAAGGAGTACAAGTTTGAGGTAGTTCATAGATTTGTAGTCACTCATTAGAGTGCTTACACCATCTCAAAGAACCTATTGAATACCTCTAAAGATTTCTCAAAGGTTAGACAAGATTTTTATCAAAGTTCCTAATATAAACATGTATATATTTGGATGTCTAGCTTTTGTTACAATGCTATGTTGCTATATTGTAGATATCTAGGAAGACATGGACACTTGACCTTCTCCAACATGGTGAGTTCCTCTTCAAGTTATATCAGCTCAAAGAGATTGCATACAACATCAGGCCAAGCACAACTGATAGAAAAACAATCAACTTGTTAGATGCTTGCCACAAGGAGATAGAGTGATGCCATCACCACATGAGAGAGAGCTTGCCTAATCAAGACTATTCTATTTCATACTATTGCAAAAAGAGAATCTTTGAACTTTTAAAATATTTGTCAAAAAAATACCTAGTTGATATACATAGCTAAATTCTACAATTTTACTATAAGAATTATTCAAATTATTACATGACTTAGTAGAATTGATGTCTATCATATGTTTCTGTCTTCTTCCAGTACATGAAACAGATCATAGATGCTTTCTACCTTCACATAAAATAAATCATAGATGATAAATTATGTGTAAAGAAGCCTTCTAAGTAAAGGAGAGAAAAGGAGAAAGGACTATGAACATAAAGCAAGCATGTTTGTAAGCACTAAGCAACGTACTCATCCAATTCGGATGAACAATGCAATTCCTTGTCGTTAATCCAAAGGGAGTCTAGCCTTGACCGCATTCTCTTGTTACAGATGTTGATCGGAGAGGGGAGTTGCATTTGGGGTGCATATTAACTCCAACATTTTCTATCATCACACGATTGATGCGAGTAAGTTAAAGAAAGTATGTTGGCATCTGCTTGCGGAGTATAGTAATGCTATTCCCATGCATAAACGCTGTTGTCAGACCGTTGAGTAAATAGGGAGTAGCGGTGCCGATGCTTCGTAGTTTGGACCCTGTTTCTTCTCCGCTATTTGATGGAACAAGACGATCAAGTGGTGGCGACAGAAAATGTCTTTAGTGATGATTACTTCTCTTCTACCACATTACGGAATATACTACCCAAGAGACAGCGCGAAGGTGGACATTTCATCTCGTAGGTAACAAGGTCGAAAACTTAGGCACGTAGATCGTTCGATTGACTATACTGTGCAGTATTTCTAAAGGACAAACTTCACGTGACGAACGAACTGTCAGAAAGGATAATTCCGGAGAAACTGAAAGAACTTCTCGCATCCCGACAAACTCATGACAAAGACTCTAGGCATCTTCAACCACGAAGCGCTGCAGATAGAGTTAAGATACTGGAGGCAGAGCACACTAATCCACGATTAAATCACTAATGAAACTGTCGCGTTTCGAGTTGAGGTGCAGCTATTGTCTAATTGCACGGGAGGGAGGCAAAATGCCGGAAACATGTCGGAATCAGCGCAACGGCGGAATTAGTTGAGACATATATATGAGATATGAGAGCATAGACGCAAGCACCATAATCATGGCTTGATCGAACTTTTACGACAGGCGAAGTTACCGGAAGAACAGTGGACAGGTCAGTCGCTGAGAGTCGTGCCGGAGTGACATCCGCAACAAAGTATGCATTGTAGCTACACATCACAGTTCTCTCTTCCGCACACAGTGAAGGAGTCCTAGCATGATCTGTTCTGATGGATTCTTCGTCTCAAACGCGGACAGCTCCAGAGATGGCGCCAGACTCGGGTAGAGTCACGGAGATGCTGGTAATTCATTGGACGGATATAGAGGACAGGTGAAACTGGATTTCTGGGAGAGAGAGAGAGAGAGAGGTATTGACGGCTGCTGAGGTACTATAGCTGGTGTGGTCAAAAAGTCCAAAAAGTCAGCGACAAAATACAAGTTCATGGCCGCGCTGTAGGTCATGTCCTCTTGAATCACACGACAGTCATACAGCTCACGAGGACTTGTTGGTATTCATGAGAGGAAGGGGAAGGGGTTGACTTGGATCTGAGACTGTGAACGGAAGCCCCCTCTCTTTCATCGTTGGTATCCTCGCTCGAGCTTTTCTTTCGAGGATGTTCCACTTGTGGTCAAGGATCTATGACACACAACGTGCCGGTACTGCCGATTTCTGTTAGTTCTCTCGGGGCCAGCAAAGAAGATCTCTGTTTTCCCAGGGTGCATGAAGCCAAAACAACATGAACGAAGGAACACCTTTCACCCCCGTCGAATCTCTTCTTGCAAATTAGGCAGTTCAGTAGAGTGTAACCAACTTTCTGGGCAAATTCTTACTGAAGCTCACATTATACTATCCATTCTCGTTACCTGGTTGCTTCAGCTAAAAGGAAACATGCCAGGTAGTGACTACAGGAAGGGGATAAGCCAGGGTGCACCTGGGGCATTGACTTCATTTACATGTGACACTGAATAGTACAACCAGGCCAATTCAGTAGACGTTGTTTTGGGTAGTGTATAGAGCTCTTTGTCCAGCACTTTCGTATGTCGCATGCTACTCAAAGAGATACTCTGTCTTCCTCCACTGGTCGGAATTCCTACTTACAGTGTTCAAAGCGATGAGACAATGTTGAGAGAAGTACGCCATGTCTGGAGACTAGGTGAATATCCTTCTTTTCCATGCTGTCTCGAGCTTAACCAAGAGGTAGGCATCCGAGAGTACCTGTAGACAATCTTAGGTAAGGATGTCGTTGATTTGCATCTTGTATAGAGGAAACAAAGCCGGCCAAGTTCATCATCACAGATATTTCAGTGGCAATGTTACAGTGGCTCTTTTACGAAGCGATCGGTAACTCTACTGTAGGTTTAACCACGCCGACGACCCAAGTCAGAATTCACAAATGTATCATATATAAAGAAACCAAGTCAATCTCTTGGTTCCTACTTTGACTCCTCCTCCACCTTGCATTCAACTGATTTACACAACTGAGCCGTTTGGTGTCGAAGTTCATATTCTTGTATAATTATTGCTGGACGTACACATATGATGATCGTGTGATACTGCCCGTGGGATGCTCCTCAAACACTTTACAATCAAAAGTTGCTGCGTTGAGTTAGAAACGGTCTATGCACTCGTCACTTCATTTGGGATTTCCGCAACTGGTACATATGTAAATGACGTCGCTTGATGCCTTGAAAGTATCTCTCTGATGCAGTACTGGCTGCAGGAGAATTGACAGATAAGTTTCTTGCCGCAGCTCGTTTCTCAGCCATCTGTTTCTGAAGCAAAGCCACTGCCCGGCCCTGGACTGAATCATTGAAATCGTGAGCACCTTGATAAAAATCACTACGGACGAGATTGCTCTCAACCATAGACATCTCCACCCGAGAATAACGAGTCTAGAACACAGCTAGACCTAACAGCCATTACATCGATAGTACTTGAAGGTGACATCATCCTATCTTAGTCAGGTTTTTAATTGTTGGATTCCTTCCATATTTCCTCCATCTGTTCCAAAAGGCGAGATGGTAACGCTGAAGCAACTTGTAGTGAGTTTTGTATTTAAACATATCTAGCAAGGATCAAACTGTATCAGTTTCAACCACATGCGGTAAGGGAGCACCAGAGTCGGTATTTGTCTAGTATTTGTCTTGAATATCGGTACTTCTCTGGTTGTCATACCCGCTCACATCTAGATCTAGATCTGCTTTACATTGATCGGTGAATCATGCCTTGGTGGTGCAAATACAACATTGCAAGCTAAAGTTACAACAGAAATGAGACTCCTAAGGCAATTTAGGCGTGCTTCATTTGTTCCCCGCATCTCCTGATTGAGTTGCCTGCTGCGGGTAATGAGCTCCATACAAGCACATGAGTATCAAGATAGAGAAAACCACGGAAGATCTCGAGCTGCACGGTGCATGGTCGCGTTGTGAAGTCAGAAAGTGTACCACTTTGTGCGCTTACTAGTTGCACGGCAGAATGCGCCTCGTGTGTTGCTTCCGCAACTACATCACGCCTTGCTTTGAGTTCTTTTGCTTGCCTCCACTCTCCTGAGTCAAACTCTCTTGGACATGACGATTTGATTTTCTCATAAGCCTAGAGAAGATGGAAACTGATCAGCAGTAGTGTAACTTACACTTAAGTAGAATACAGTTTGTAAAATATCTGTAACATTATCGACTTCGGGAGCCATACTTCGGAGACAGACTTATGAAACGAGCAACTGTCTGCTCTTGCAGACGTGATGTTCTGTACCCTGCGCATCTTAGGGGTAAAGTTGGTCTGATCCTCCAGTCGTTGTCCGAGGTCAAATCCTCTCATAATTATAGACTTTAGAGAGCAACGTTTCCTACTGGATTAGCAAATTAAAAGACAAACTTGTAGAAGATATAACTTGAAATTGCACTTTTTACTGCACTTTACAACAGCTCGTATCTCAATATCAATTGTTTCTGCGACAGACGGTTTTCGAAGGTCTCAATAGGTTTTTAGCACAAGATTTCAAAGAAATACAAAGATGACCTTCAGGGCGTTTCCGTAGTAACCCCCTCGGATACAGTCTCTTGCGAATGATAACCACTCTCCAGATACATTTACGGACGTTGCTTCCAGAAAACTCAACAGCTCGTATCTCAATATCAATTGTTTCTGCGATTTAAGATCAGTCACTTTTCGCTTATTAGTGTAGGCAAGGAGATCAGCATTTCTACATAGATGAATCGATGGTCCGTAACATGATCCAAAGTCTAGAGGAAGAATGTGTTTTTGAGTGTTCTTCAATCCAATCTGCCCGAACACCCCAAACACGAGCTTTGTCTTCTCGACCTATTACCCGTGTGAAAGCGGATGGAAACATAACCTTCATCCCCTGGTTTGATTTGTAAGATTCAGAAGACGAATATTTGAAATTTATTCTCTTTCTACTGAACGCTGCTCATATCGTTCGTTATAGTCTCAAAACAATCTTAGAATATTCGAAAATGATTGCTGGAGCGTAAAGAACCAGTAATGCTAAGGTCCTACATGGCTAATCGCAAACCTTCACATTTTATTACGTGTGTTTGTGCTCTTACGATTAATGCTAGGTGCTTATTTGGACTGAGTCTTGTTTGGACTGCACATTAAAGTACCTCTCGTTGATCAAGAAGCGCGTAGCTTGTGATAAGAAACTTGAGCATAGACACTTTATCTCCATCAGAACTTCCAGACATGATTTCGAAGCAGTTAGTAGCAACGGTTTCCATCATTGCTAACGCTTCTCCTCTGGCCAAAACCTGTCTTTCTGGATCAGATGTGCACAACATGGCCTGCAGTTGGGAACAAGCTGCGTCGTACCTGGGTAAGGTTGCAATAAAGAACCTTCAGGAGCAGCAATACTATCTGTCACTCAGTTGTGAATGCGGAGCTTAAAAACGCTCAGTAATCACCACAATATCTGTTGCAGATAGGAAGATCAACCTAAATGGGAGACATGAGATAGTTTACACTTCAAAAACTGCCAGCATATCAAACGTTCACGAATGGAACAGTATCTGAAAGCAAATATTAGAATGATTCCCAACTTCCTCAATTAAGTAGCGTCGTCTGATCATATTCCGTGAGTGTTTCTGCATATGGACGTGAAGCCTACCAAGAACAAAGCGCCTTGTAGGAAATTCACCACAAAACATGGAAAGAGAAACAAAGTTTTATACAAAAGCCCGGCAATCTTTGGCAGGAGCTCTTGGTAGGTTTTCGAGGTGTATGTCATCTAGAAACATGCAGTACTTTGCCATGAACAGAAGAAACACTGACTTCTGTCGAGTATGGACTAGACAGTTCATGCGAGATGGCTTCATGCAGAACTATACCATGAATACCGCTTGGAGCTCAATCTAAGCTCACCAGAACATTGCCCGCCGACAAATGTTGCTCGAAAAGACGACTTACAGATGGTGAGTCGCTCGTCCATCATGTCTTTGATTTCTTCCGAAGCACATCTAGACGGTTCACCTCAATCAAATTTCCGAACATGAAGATACTAGGGAGTTTTACAGCCTGCCATACACTGGATTTCCGCTTACTCAACTCTGCGGTGGCGACCATCATCGGGATATGTCTCGAGATAGAGTGTCCCAGATTCACACGTGAATGAGACCTCCAAATCAAGCTGCCATTTGAATATTCAAAAGTTAAGATTCTTTGGTCGAGCTCGTTGAAGTCTATGGGACCGGGTGAGGTATTGATAGCGTCATCCTTCGGTGCAATAAGGCGGGGTTATGATTCAGTGGAAGAGCAGAGGAATGACAATGCAAAGGCAAGATCTATTGTCGAGATCGTGACGGCTAAAGGCAGGATGGGATTGTTATTACATCAGCCTCTGATGTAGCAAAGCCTAGGTCGGAATTAATTCAAAAAGAAGAAGAATGACGCGCAATTCTTCCAGAATCCGGTTGTTGTCGTATTATTACTGCTCAAGGACAGCCAGGACACGATCGTGGAACCCGAGGCACCTTAGTGTACGAGAAGTCCGTTTACAAGTAGGAATAACCTCAAGATCTGTTAGTAAGGTTTGAATCCTAGGATGTCTGTCATGAGGAACGTGAGATATGAGGTCCAACATGTGACAGCCTTGAATTACTCATACATGATCTGCAGCAGTGGCAGAGCTGTTTTGAAGAGAAAGGCCGTGAAAGCACGACAGCTGAGCGCGTCAGACTGCCAGATTTTTAGAAGTGAAACGCGAGCAGCTTGGAACCCCCCGGTTGTTTCAGTGTAAGGAGAGGCTTCATTGAAGCAGAGCTGCTAAGAGCTCCTCCATCATCGTTGGGAAATATACATTAATGAAAATGAAAGGACAACTTTCTCGACGCCCAGATCGTGAGATATGAAGATAGGTCGACATGTGAGAACGTGATATTGTGACCGAAATACTAATGATGTGAGACACAGTCACTTTCTTATGGACTCTGATATGTTCTGAAGTTAGCCAGAAGCAGGGACGTGAGGTGTTTAGTGCAAATCAGTAGTACTAATTATCAAGGGAAGGACGGACCTCTTGTCAAGAACGTGAGAAATGAAGCACGACATGCCCGAACGTGAGATCCCCATCGCGGAAAAGGAATCGAACTTCTGAAGCTCTTGAAACGAGTTAACCAATCTCTCTCGTCCCGGATCGAATCACGGGTTCCGCTTTACGTCGTCGAATCTCCTGTCTCTAGAACCGCGTGCATCTATCTATCTCTTCTTCCAGTTCTTCTTCTTCGTATGAAGTCTTCCTTCTTCTTCTACTGTCAGATCACAAAGCTCCTCCTCCTTTAGGTCGACCCCCGCCGCTGCTAACTAGGCTCAATTTCACGTTCTTCGACACGACGAGAGCGTAATCCACGATATATCCCTGCTGGCAGAGGCCTTGAATCCGGGTCCCGTAACCGGACATGAGTTAGGCGATTGGAGTTAGGCTAAATATGGGGAACGGGTAAACAATATACTACTGTATGTCGCGGGAATGTTGATGTTTAGGGGCAAGTTAGGCAATAAACTCTAGGCATTAACGGGTGGTGGGAGACGTGTACTGCTCGAGGGCCTGAACGTGAGGCCTCATTACTGCGGACTAGTCCCACTTGGCGTTTAATGCAGTGGTTGCTGCAGTGCTGCTGCCTCATCTGCTCCATCACTCCACCACATTTCTTTTCATGCTTCTTCTTCATCCGATCACTGTGCTTGACCCGAAGGTTGGCAACCGCTCCATTCGTATATAAATGGCCGCAGGCGCTCTTTCTCCCTCATCATTCGGCACTCCCTTCTGTACAAATACGTACTTTCATCAGCAGACGACATCAGTCTCGAACACCCACCACCATTTCCAACTGTTCGGCTTCCCCTCTCCTCCCGTCTCCTGCCCTCCCCTTCCCTTCACGGCCTCTTAGGAGACTATCCATCTATCTAGTAGCTCTATCCATCTATCTGATCTAGCTAGTGGCTTAGCTTCAAGGCCTGGTGTAGGGGTAGTAGTAGTAGTAGTAGAAAGTGTAAAACATGATCACTACCTCAAGCAGCAGCGTCGTCTGGACTGATTTCATATAAATTTCTGGTCGTCATGGCCCAGAATCTGTTCGAATTCTTAAACCGAAAGCAGCCGAAAAGTAGAAAAACCACAGCTCGTGGCTATAGCAGCCTGAACAGATCGCACCGTATGGCGGCCGGCATGCACTTGCCTGGTTGACGAGAACTTGCACACGTTCGGCTTTTGTGCTTGCACATTGGTCTCTTCACGCACAAACACCGATCCCTTGCGGCGTCTGTGTTTGTGTGAGAAGAGGCCAATGTCCAAGCGGAAAAACCCTCTAATTCTACTGCGGAAACGGTGAATTTCAAAGGGGGATCTCGTTTGACTTTCAAAATAGAGCACGTAAATACGGAATCATTTTTCTTCATCAAAGCGGCGGTCATTATATCTGGATGAGCTCACGAGTTCTCGTTCATTGGCGAACAAGTGGTTAGATCCCATACAGGGGAAACGAGTGGGTAGATTCGACTGTGATTCACCTTAGTACCTTCAAGCAGGGAAAGATGGATCTCATGGAACGGCGCATTTTAGCTAGCTAGATGGCCAGGGGAGATTCTAGATGTAGATTAGGTGATACGCTTTTCAATGTTCAAATGGCTCGGCGTGAGATTCATGGGCTTCGCTGTGCACCACAGGCGGCCCAAAATCTATAGATCTGAGCTGTGTGGAGATTCGGACTCCAGGAATAAAATGTGCAATCTTTATAAGCATGTCGACACTCTGCCTTATGAATTGCTTGAATACCTGTTTTCGGTGGACACAGCCATGTGATCGATCGTTTTGAGCTGCACGCAATTCAAACGTCTTTAACTTTTTGCTGACCAATCAAGGTGGATCCATATGCATCGGTGTGGACCTTCCTGTGGGAGTTACTTGGTGAATTATCAATTGTATATCTTAGTTGATAATGATCAGGTGCTCTGGCGAGAAATTGCAAATGAGCTCATCTTTGGTTATTCAACTACAAGGACTAAAACATTGTCATGAGAATCGGAGGAAGAACAGGCCATAGTCTTGGATTGCAACGACCTGGCTGGTAGCTCTGCGGCACGGCACACATAGCTCGATATTGAATCTAATGTAGAATTGCTGAGACCATTGTCGGGTATCATGCATTTTGGATAGAGTTTCCTTATTCTCTTTATTCCATTCTGTCATTCTTCCTCTTCATACCGGACATTTGACCATGATGACTATGCCTTGCTCTAATAGAGGAACAGTCCCTCTGCTGCCAAAACCCTTGGACCGAGTTTCAGTTTAATTCTGAAACCTCTGCTGTTGCTAATCAAGATTCTACAGATAATTATCGCATGATTTGATTCGTGCTTTATAATTTGGACGGAGTCGCAAGCACAATCTTGAAGGCCGAGATCGATTATTTCCATGGAAACCCAAAGACAGAAAATTATTATCCTTGTCGCAAAGCTCCCTTCACTCCTTGGAGCGACTAAGTATATATGTTCCTATCCACTAATTAGACCCTGTAGACTTTCTCAAAGCGACGGATTGCATCATCACAGTCGAAAATATAGCTTTCAATCATGTATAAGTATAACCTGAACATTCCTTCTCAGGTGAAAAAGTTAAACTGCCGAGGAATCAATCAGTGCATGCATGCATATTCATGATTGGTTCATGAATGATGAGAAAAGTGTTGTGTTAGATCCAGAGTCTGCGATCTTTGGCTTTCAAATCATGCAGCAGCTCATCTTGAACGAGTGTGTCGTGGGGAATTTCTTCTCTATTTAACTGTGAGACTATTATTTTAAGATCATGCGCCACCTACGAAAGCCTACCCTCTCTCATGCCTTGGTCCAGTCAGGTTGCTGTCTATGTGGAAGGGGGCACGGGATTCCCCATTGCCTTAGCTTCCGGTCTTCCAGGCTGAACATCCGGTGCCTTGGCCAGCCTTTGGGTTGGTTCAGAAACATTCCATAGGCCTCCACCTCTGCCAAAACAAACACTATGCGCATATTTTGTTGAGCTGTTGAAATATAGAAGCTCTTTTGTTCAGAAACGCACTTCTTCTGTCGGGTCATGAGATTGGGATGTCAGTTGGCTGCATGCTTCGGCCGAGGCTGTTTAAAGCCGCCCGAAGATGAAACCATCCCTGAGCTTGCAACAAGCTTCAACCGGGCACGATGGTACACACAACAACACGGGTAGTTGAGTCGATAGACACACTTCCTGCAGAAGAAAGCAGGCTCAACATGAGTACGGTGTGGTCATAGTATCTCTGACCATGGTACAGCTTATTAAGCTTTGTCATGATCAGTCGATCAATACCCGACGGATCTCCAACAGTCATGTCTCATGATCACAACTTTAGACGTTGTTATGGTTGCTAACTCAATGAGACTGCAGGGACCGATCACGATCACGATGGATGCCACTGCAGTTTAAAGGCAAGTATGTCGTCATAGATGAACACTCTATGTACATGTCTGGCTGATGACGTTCCACGAAACCATGCAATCGTTAATCTATATCCTATATATTAAGCATATACAGGATGTACATCGTACTTCAATCGAATAAGCTTAGTCATCGCTCTTGCTCATGATGCCTGGGATATTGTGCACTCCTCGAACGGTAACGCCTGCACGATCTTGTCCAGTCGGGAACTGAGTCCTGAAGAACGATCAAAGTTGCTTAATCTGCTTTGTTTTATTTCATGATGAGTTTGTCCGGGTCCTGTCTCATGTCTTTGTAATGTAAGACCTATGTCTGTAACAGATCTGGAATTCATTTCATAGATCACAATTGGGCCCTTTCTCCTTTCATAGGCTCAACTCGCTGATGCAGAAGACTGATCAAGGACCCGCAACTTTTTTTGAGTATATTTGTCTCCTTCCACACGTACAAGATTCATGTGAGACTCTCCATCTTGGTATAGAGCTAGTAGTAAACTTGAATCCCTCAAGCTGACTGAAAATAGAGTCGGATATGCGGACATGTTCGTATCTGGTCCACGTACGTAAGACTTGGGAAGGCAGGTGTTTACTATGAACGTCCGGGTAATGTCACCCATGCTTCTTTGACATTCTACAGCGAAATTTCTTTTATTGCAATTTTAAGTGCCGCGGTTAAGTCGTGGGGAGGAATATACAGGTGGTAAACGAACAAGTCTTAGAATTTGAACATTCGGAGTAGGAATTACCGTTCGATGCGTGCAAAGATGCCATCTCCTGGAACATTTTGCAAGGTGGAAGGAAACCTTGGTCTGGGGACAACCAAGCAAGATTTGAATAACAAATCACGGGGATAACTGAAGCTCGTGACGATGTAAAGTATCTTCGATATGATCTCTGTACGTAAGGTCCTCTGAGAGGGTTGAAGGGTAGACAAAAATCTTCTTAGGGAGTCGCGTACAAAGTACCAATTTGATTTATTTTGACAGACATCTCTTACGAAGCGTGGCAATGCCATGTTCAAGACTCCAAAGGTGAAACTCCACCTGCGAATATGTTGAGATCTACACATCACACCAACATTAATTGAATATTCCACTTAAAGCTAGTCCCTCTATCCCGACAATTCTGGGCTTGCTGATGTCCAAGCTGATGGTACTGATCCGTAAAGGTAGATTCCATTGTCCATCGGTCGGGAGAAAAATGTAGTTGTGAAACTACTGTGCAGGCATTTTGCTATAGCTAGGATATCACTTCCCAGATATTCTCATGGGAGGCATCGCCAATGTTTGGTGCAATCTTGGATAGAACAGACTTCCTCGAAGACCTTGAAGTTGACATGTACTACGCACCTTCGTCTGGTCTGATCATGCGTGGACGTTTGCACATTTCACAAGAGAAGCTATAAACCTGGAAAGCACTCCCCCTGGTCAAGTCAACTATGATAGTCGCGCAGAAATAATAACATATTAAATAGCGGTGATGTCCTCCAATTTTCACGCTCAGATGGCCCTATTTCTAAGTGAGACCAATCTTCAGAAACCTTTCAAAGTTCTTCAACGTCCAAGCAATTTCTTATGTTGTTATGGACTGCACGTAGAGATATCTCACCATTTTAAGGACACCATTTGAAGGAACCATACGATGCAGATTCGAATTCATAGAAACATGTAACTTGAACGGAGGTCCACAAGAACTGCTTCTGCTCTTGACCCTGTACTCACACTGCTAACGAAGGACTTAATAGCCCAGCAATTGCTGATCAATTCCTGTTTTTAAAATTGAGAACCAATTAAGTCTATATCAGGTAAGGAAGGTATGCAATTATATATCACTATTTCGTCGATTGCAGGTGTCCACTATGAGCTCCCTTTGATTCATACAGCATTGAGATAGGCTGCGCAACATGGTGCACAGGCGACAGCAAAGTTCTCTTGAAGGGGCAGAATGCCATGCAAATGAGTTAGGATGCCCAAGAAGAATAAGGCAAACCGCAGTACTGTTCCACCAGACCACTCAGTTTCTATGATCATATCCATGGTCCCTGAACTGGAAATAGAG
Organism: Lunularia cruciata; assembly: GCA_948567375.1. NCBI lineage: Eukaryota > Viridiplantae > Streptophyta > Marchantiopsida > Lunulariales > Lunulariaceae > Lunularia > Lunularia cruciata. The sequence continues at coordinate 64,563,490 of OX419755.1, read as the reverse complement.
TTAGCTACATCAGCTAGAACGAAGGAGTGAATCATGAGATGCCGCGTTAAGGCATGTCAATCCAAACGTCAACCCCATTCATCCCTACTTTTACCCAGGTATTTCAGCTCAGGCAAAAACAGGTCAATTCACGTTGGACCCGGCATGGGAGGGCCGAGATATGAGTAGCTCTCGGTCTTTTAGGCTTGAATGTCGGGGTATCGCGCGTGAACAATTCTACACTCTAGGATTATTTGTTCTTAAAGGTAAACGAAATGAAGTTAGAAAAACCAAGATGGGGTTTGATGGCTCCGAGAATCGTCATCCATTGGCGCACAAACTGCTTAAGCTCATGTGTTAGGCTCCTCTCGGGGTTTAGAAAGAATCACCAAACGCATCAAGACCGTGAAGAGGATGGACGAAAGTAACATCTGTCTGCTATGGTCCCGAGAGTAGGATTGAGACTAGTACCTAGAACTTCAAAGAATTTGAAATGCCACCAGAAAACTGAGATTGCAAACTGTTAAAGTTGACGCTCGGTGCTTTACCTGCATAGGTCCTGATGAGCTAGGAATATTGCGCCCACATGTTGTAGATTTGCTTGTTGCTCCTGTGGATGAACAGTTGCGGAAGGGTTTAGGGAGAATTACGAAGATCATGCTAGCTTGCTTATTTAAGCAGGGTTTCTTCCAGTTCTGTACTTCTGCGAAAAAACTGTTTTCGTATGTGTCCAAATTCAAAAAACGTATGTCCCCACTTCTTCGTTCTGGAGTTGTAGTGTTGCATGTGATAGTGATGCTTTGCAATTTGCTCCTCTCTACTGTTGGAGCCATGTGCAACTCTCAAAGCTGAACTTGATGCCCGGTACTTGGTAACTTTCGGGGTTTTTTCTGTAGATTCAACGCGCGGCCATCAGTTTTAATTTTTCTTAAACTGTTTAAATATCCAGATGTATACATGTGAACTACTTGCTGCCCTGGAATGACTTGTATCGTACCTGAGTAGAGCTTCAGAAAGCTACCAGAGCGATTACAAATTTCTTCGCTATTTAGGTGTTTCGCGAGCTATTTGAGTGCTTTCCGGATCAGGTTACGCCTTTAGCGTCCATGCTTATACTGGATCTAGGTGCGACTGTGGGAAGCTCTGTGGTATCGACATGCTCATGACTCACGTATAAAACAATTCGCATGCTGTCGAAATATTCAGCGCTCGTCTTGTGGATCAACAACCTAACAAAACCACATAGATAAAAATCCGGAAATCCTTTACTTCAAGTCAAGTCAAGAATTGCCGGGGAGTTCGCGACGAACCTCAATCGCAACTGTGGAGTCTCTAGTAAAGCAAATCTACACTTCAAGTGCCACGCAATTCGCGGTAAACAATCCTTTCACGAAAGCATATGTCTCAGCAGAAAACGGACAAAGTGACAAAGAAGGTCACAGAAGGTCTATGACGACAAACTGCTCAGTAAGACGGTCCAGTTGGTATTAAAATAACGATTCGAGGTCCGCCTTTTGAATCAAGACGCGCTGTATCTTGACCTTTCGTACAGAATTTGTAACGTCCTGAGGACGTTTTAATTGTGTAGATATAAAACACTGTTGCTATTGGGCTGCTACGAAATTTGGATTTCGAGCAGATTTACATGCGTCACGAATGACCAGAACTGTGCAAATGGAACTCGCGGTTAAATGTCTCCTGGCTACGGAGTTACTGACATCAAAGCTAAGTAGTAAGTAGATGCTTAGATTTACCAAGGACTAGCTCTCTCTCCTTAGGCAGCACAATGCGCCATATTAGGCAGTCTTGTCAATTAGTTCATACGTTCTTTTAATTTCCCGTAGGTCCGCTTGAACATACCAAATTGCAGATCTAAGCTACAGTGCTGATCTTGATGGAACTTAATGGAACCGAATACGCCAGACATGTCCAGTCCTCTAGCTAAAAGACCTCTCGAACCTCAGAGGGCATCTCTGCTAACGAGCTAAGACTTTCCCAATGGTGGTTTCTACATGTATTAATCAGACTGTACTATTACAATGCTAAATCTGATATATCCATCGAGATATACTACAATGTGGTAAGGTCTCCGTATGAACTAAGCGTTTAAGCTTTTCAACAATCTGACTCTCTACTGAACCAATACGGACACAGCACTTTGTCGCTCATCAATTGCCTTTGACGATTCAATATAGAAACCCTGTAACTTATCCCATGCAAGCCGTGGCAGTGTCGCCTCCGACTCTATGTTTCAAGCTTTTAGCAACGTGTCAAGTCCCGTACCCATTTTCTTCCCCCTGACATACATATCGTGTAACGCATTGTGGTACATTTCCGCCAGAACTTCGCAACTCTAAAGTGCCGGCAAACTATCGAATAGTGCAATTTCGCAGCACGCTTTGGAAGATCCATCTTTTGTATCTATCTTCATCCGTCAGAATTGCTGTACCTACATGAATATTTTAAAATCAGTTTTGGCAGAAACTGCAGAAACCCGGTACCATTCGGTTAATTCTCCTTCCCACAACACAACTTATCGCAACTTTCGAGCAATTTTGGCAGCAGTTTACTACTGTACTCGGTTCACTTTGAGGTTTTACACAGACTCGTAGTCCGATCTGTGGGCAAGAAATTTTGATAACTCCATGTTTCTCCCATCATTAAGTAGTTGGCATTCCCTTAAGTTTTCTTGCTCCACGTCTGGAACGGATACGACCGAAGCAGTTTGGATTTGTACTGTGTACTTTGATTATCTGAGAAGAAGGTCGTTCTCTGGATCAGTAATGGGTTTCCCTTTACTCTTAATCTGAGATCTGAGTTTGTATTGTGTCGAACTTCACTCTAAGGCTGCTATCGATGAATCATATATTTACTACTACGTTCGACAACCCTGCAGTTGTCAATCTTAAGGTATATTGGTCCATACAGGACAACAGGAATTATTATTAGCTTTATGTACGTCAGGGTAATCATTCGTTTACTTTGCTTGGTAAGGCCTACTTTCGAAGTGAATGTCGTAAAGAAGGGAAATCACTAAATTGATCATGGATTCGTTAACACGTATATCTTCTCATGTGGTTGATTGATGCTTTCCGTCCCACTGTAGTAAGATCATAGACTAAATTAGTCGTGGAATCTCTCACAGTGACTTCTCGTCTGTTTTGCTAACATTGCCAAACGAGTTGATGCTCAACGTCCCCACCGTTAAATAGTTGCAGACTCCATCGTCTTACAAAGATAGTTCAGGGCATGCGAACAGTCCTTCACAGTATTGTGGGATCATGTCACACCTTCAATCGACTTTCATAGTTTGCACATCACTTGGTACAGCATTGACTCGATAAAATGCTTCGAATCTCCTAAAGCGATCTGCTTCGTATTTTGATATTGTTCCGACTTGGATTTCCATCCATGACCAAGCTATTTTCAGGTCGATCGATTTGATCATCAATTCAAGCCTCTCTCCGCGAATGTCCTATGATGATTCAAGATACACTCCTAGATTACAACAAGATTGCCCTCGGAATACGCGCGAGTGAGGCGGACCGTCCCGCACTGTATGGATGTTCAGCTCCATTTCAGCAACTCTTTGTTGTAGTACAGAATCAATCCGCAAATCAATCAATATATTGCAGTGACTCTATTCTTGATTGTTGATGGATTGCTTCAAAGGAGCACCCAATGACATGTCGATACCCTCCCCTACTTTGAATGAGGTATCTTGTGACTGTACAGATGTGTCGTGCTATAAATGAAGGCTTTCTAGTTCCAGCGGCGTTGGACTGAAGGGAATGCCGAAAATTTCAACTCTATCACTGTAAGTAATCCATAATGTTGATGGACTATTTTGTTGACGGAAGAACACTGCAGAGTTTGGTTCTGAGGTTGACGGCAAACACTTACTTTAAGGGATCCGTTCGAACATTTCTAATATTGAATTACAGAGACAATTACATTTACAGTTACAGAATTACAGTGTGTGCTAGTACTGTTATGTACTTTGACTGTCTGCGCACTTTTGTTCCATGGGAGCACTGCGAAAACCATACGTTAACGACAGGAATAGAATAGAATAATTGAATAGGATTGATCACTGGTGGGCTGCATTTAGACAACCATAGTCAACCCCAGTTCTGCATTTTCGCCTAGATTAAGCACAACGATCCAGAGTTCCTGGACCCATTTGGTCAGAATGTGTCTTGCCTTTTGACTAATTAGAGCATCCTTCCGAATCAACCGATTATTTGTCAGAACTGTTCGTGTAGACCCTTCTTGGACGTATTGTTGTCAACATTCAATGCTGAGATCACGATTTTCCGAACTGATTCCTGCTTGAGTCATGTTGCAAGTGGCCACAGAGCTGGGTTTTTGCATCGTCTTTCTTCTCGTTTATATTTCCTAAACCGAACCAGCTACCTTCGCAACGCAAAACCCCAAACGCGAGATCGCAATGAGGGTAAACCATGAACTCGTTCTACCTCAACTCCAAAGAGGCAACTTGTTCCGCCTATTGCTAGATCACCCATGTGACAGAACGAAACTTGTACTGTGGAAGTTTTTGTTTGTACGTAATCCCTTCCCTTCTTCGTTTTGTTTCTTCTTCCCTTCGTTTTTGGTTTGGATCCTTGAATCCTTCATCAGTAAGAATTCATCATCAAGCAGAAATTTGACGTCTTGGTCGCTTTTGTTGTTTCTAAAGTTCGGGGGGGGGGGGGGGGGGGCGGGCGGTTGGGTGTAGTAAACAGAAACGGCATCAGGGTGGCCCCATACTCAGAAATTTGGACCATTTTGACTCCATATCATTCATAAGATAATTTCAGACTCAAATATCACTCTACCTGGGTCTGAAGGTCAGAGTAGTTGCTCATGATTGGTGCCTTTAATCAGTCACCTCCTTGTGTCATTCAACGTTTATACCTCAATTTTACAAAATTAAATGAAAAATCAGACGATATTGATCACTCCTCAACTTCCATCTTCCTGGTCTATAGGTTACATATCTATAGACCAGACCGAGAGGATGGCAAATAACATGCATGGAACGTAGCCTCTCCATACACCAGTATCTTACGGTGTAAGTTTACAGTTTTGTTTTAGAAACGCCAGAGTCCTTGTTTCATCCCTGCTTCATCGACCAAGATAAGCGATCAACAGTACACCTCCAATCCATGTCTTGTTATAATTTTTAATTCCACCTTTCTAGTTTCTGATGTGATAGTTGTTGTTTCCATCACCTTTTAATCTCCCGTACGGGTTCCCACAACAACCATAAACCAAACTATCAATTCGTTTTGTACCATATTTTTCTTTTCTGATTTTTTTTTTATTTCAAGAGTGGAAATCATTAAAACTTTTGGATAGAATCTCCCGAAATTCTATATTCCTTTTTCTTCATAAAACTATATTAGTGAAGTACGAATAAATCTTTGCAAAAATATTTAGTTAAAAATTGAATAATTTAGTAATCATATGCAACAAAAAAAAGTTTCTTTTGTAGATCATAATATTCAGAATTAGAAAGACATTTTTTGGATGTGAAAAACTTTCTAATTCATAAATCAAGAAATATATATATATTCAAGATATTAAAATATTCCAAACCAGAAAGTAATAATTTTATCCAAAAATAGAAACCATTTATGCCAGAGCGGCAAATTTATTTTCAGATATCTAAAGAAATAAAGTCTATTGTACACAATGCATCATAAATAAGTAGTATTACTACAAGTTTTCTTTCTCCAATATTTCTTGAATTAATCTCTTTGCTTAAGAATATCTAAAGACTTTGTACTCAAATTGTAACAAAACAATTTTAGTGAATCAGTAATTGTTGGATAATCATCTAGAAATTGCACAATTATTTTTTTATTCTTATCTTCTTAAGCAATAATTTAAGAGTTAGTGTAGGAAAGCTTGATTGGGTAAGGCGTGAATTTTGTAGTATATTGTTGCAAAACATAAAGCTCCCCTTAGAATGTTTTGCACCCACCATTGATATATTTCGTAATTTCAAATCTACATTATAGTTAAGTCCTATAGATTCCAACTCCATTGGAGTTCTATAGATTCAAACTCTATTAAAATATATAACACCCACCATTGATATGCCTCTTGACTTCAAGTCCACATTATACCAAACCTCAATAGATTTCACCTTTATGATTGTTTCATTTTATTGGAACTATAGACTCCCTTGACAATCTAAAGTACCCGCACTATATCTCCTATTAGTAACCCAATGATCTATGGATCCCATCTAGATCAAGCTTATGTATCTCAAGAGTTGTGGTCATTATACCATTATTTGACACTTTGATTTATGTCAAAGTTTAAGGCTAAACAAATCCAAGTTTTGACCTGAATGACTAATTACTAACTTGATGGATTTCCTGCATTTAGATGAAGTGAAGGTGTGATTCAAGTTCCAAGCTATCGCAGCACCCTCCCCTTGTATATAGTTTGATTCATATACCGTTTTCTCTCTCTTAAGGACTTTTAAAATTACTCTCTAACCAAACTCAATTTAAGAGGTTCTCCTGAAGAGCTCCGAGTAACTTCAAACTCTCAATGACTGGTCTTCAATGCCACAAACCTCCTCTTGAACAACTTAAAGAATCAAAAGTATAAAGCAAAATTTATTTACATGTGGTGTATGTGTTACTCTTACGTATCTACACTAAAATATGTCAAAATGATAGATACCACCCCCCACAATTAGCACATAAACCACTATCCACTGGAGACAAGGAACCAGGGTAAAAACTGAGTATTGTAGAATTATCTCTTTGAAACATACTGAATTCATATTTGAAATATAGACGTCTTTTGGTAATCTTTTTATGTTATCTCTTACACTGCTTCCAACTGGGTGAGCGTCACTTGTCCAAAGCAAACGAGATTGAACCGTAACATTCAAGAGAACCCCAATATAATGAGAGACTACAACGTAATCGACAGGAATCGTTTACAAAACACGTCCGTAGTTGAACTGTCGCTCTGAAATGCAAACCTGTATTTGCGATTTGAGCAGTACGAGATCCTCGTCCCGAGAATATCAACTTGCCTAGTTTATGGTCAAGTAAGACGTTAACCTAAGAAGTGCAACTATCTCGCTTTATTCTTTTAATTCTAGTTTCTCTCATAGATAAGTCATTTTCTTTAAGTATTCTCTTAGATGTGATGTTGAATGCCTGAGATGCAATGACAATGTATTTTGCAACACTAATGTCACCTACCTAACCAAGCTCCTGAGTAAGTACTTTCCAACACTCACGTCACATACATAATCAAATTCACAAGAGTTACCCAAGTGACAATGAAGGCATTTCGAGCTCAAAATTTCCAGCTTGGTACCACTCTATGAATTCTGCTGCTAAGTAGCGAGATTCTAATCGAACACTATGCAAAATTCAAAAACCACTACATATGTAAGCAATCTTTCATTCTTTTACGGAATTGCTATTACCACCCAGGACCACTCTCCCACACCGTGCGCGACTCTGGTATTGTGCTGCCTTTTGCCGTTTGTACACCCTTGGCCTGGCAGCCATTCCGTTCTTTTATTGTCTTTTCCTATCTAAGTATATTTCTTCCTTTACGAACAATGGTTCGGCTGTCATCAGCGCTAGAGTGCATCAGTGCAAACAGACTCTTACAGAACCGGCTTGATTCAGTTGATTACTCCCATCTGGCAAGATAAAGAGTCATTCGGGTCTTACAATTTCTATGCACTGTCGGGTGTTCTTCACCAAGGAGGAATTGAATCGTGGCTGAGTTTAGTACTATCTTTCTCACATCCAGGCTCCGAAATAGTGTCAAACATAACAGGGTATAATGAGTATAAGGGAATAACCTTGGTTCTGACACTGCACATGATGGCCGACCGAAACACATTCCAACGTCCAGAATATCTCAATAAAACCGCATCTAAATCGGTCTTGCATGCATATCTTGATAGCTTTCTCATCACATAACTGGTTCAATCTGGTACACAGTTGCTCCATGCTAACGACCGTTGAGCGCTATAATAGATTGAATGATACAAAGATACAAAGAGACCACAAAATGGCCCCATCTCATTCTGTTCCTGTACAAACCCCAGCTTTAAATGTCTACTAAATGTTCAGGTCCAATGTTAACAGCGAGAAGATGAAACATGTCAACCGCCACATTGTGAAATGGTGTGGAAGCACCGAAAGCCATGGAGAACCGAGATTACTGTACAAAGCCAGATGATACAGGTTGCACCTAACGTGTGGTCAGAGCAAACTTCTGGAAATACTTACTACATCTAGCTGGCAGGCTTGCGGTGAACCAGCTCACCTCTGATGTCGTATATTTCTAAAGTCCCATGAGATTCTAAAGTACTCACTCCGACTTCCCAGCTCACTAAAGTACACATATATCATACAATCTGTACCAGGTCGAGACCATGAAGATGGAATTGCTAGGAATCGATGATCAGCATGCCTCAATGAATAAGTATTCCGGCCCTGTACTAACTGCCCGTCAAATCGTCAAATCGTCAAATCATCAAATCATGGAAATTTGCTTCGCCAGAAGCAGCAAAGCAGAGATTGCCTATGCCTCGGAAGTACAAGGCCATTGTTTAGTGTGGTCTTCGAGAGTCGTTGGTGATCTTCTGTAGAAAGCCGAGTTGGCCAATCGGCTGAGGTTAAGTCGTAACAAGGTAAGAGCAGGGGATCCAGGTCTTTCATGCTCCTCAACAATAATAGTTTTCCCATAGCAAGCGAAAGGAGTAGGGAAATATAAAGTTCGGGCCTTGGCCGTTTCCACCGGCAGCTCGTGGGTATATGTCTCGGCTCCCTGGAGATCTACAAGTACTGCAAGAATGTCCTATATATATCCCCATGATCTCCTCCTGCATCACTGTTCACGTCAAATGGTAGGTGCCTTCTTCCACCCTAGGGTCATCACCCTGTCCTGACTGTATCTACCTGTTATTTACACATTATAGTTTGGAGATAAACACGTTATCTATGGCTGTTCACACTCTCAGTCACTCCAAGCATCTTCATCAGGACGAGTCTTAAAAGCTCCTCCACTACCGGCTCCACCGTTTTTCGCTTTCTTCTGTCCAGGACAAAGAAACGAATTTAAACCCGATGTTAGGCTCAATCGAACCGAGTGATGGAATTTGTCAGAAACAGCAACATACATAATTAAGAAACCCGTATCATACATGGTGACAACTAGAAGAGAGGAAATAAGAGACGACCAGGACGATGAGCAAAGGACAGAGCAAGATAACTCATCTAAAACAGAGCTCCCTTAACAGGGAAGCGTTGGTATTTGACAGACATGATTCTCCATTACCACTATGCAAAAGAATCGATTCTTCTTAGACAATATTTGGCCAGCTTACAAGTTGCAAGATACACCACCCCATTACGCAGAAAACAGAAATCTGTAAGTACTCATATTAATACAGGACTTCAATATTTCAGTTCCCCCATGAATGTAACTCAAAAGCAGAATAGTAGACTATCTTAAGTCACATACACTCCAAGAGTAAAGAAGAGTTAAACTTGTTCATGCGTGTCCTACGATCTATCTCCCACAGAAGATAGAACTGATCCCGCGCTACTTCCAATCAGCTCCAGGTCATAAGTGAATACACCGTCATACGGCCATAGACAAGTTGTTCACAAATCATATTTCAGATTCGAGTGACCTTTTGCTCAATGCCCGGACATTAACATATCTTACGTTGATGCATCGTTGGTGATATCAAGTTAGTTCGACAAAGAGAAAAATACAGATTAGAAGGGGAAGAAAAACTGTGAGTAAAGAATAGTAATCCTCTCTACGGTAACGTACAGTCGCAAGGGTCTCGACGTTCAACGATAAGCAAGCTTAAACTGTTCAAATGTGCAACAGTGTCTTCATCCTGACGACCATGAGGATGGTGCCGGATGGACGGTGCTCGAAATGGGATCAGTTTGAAGATACTCATGACAGAAGTCCATCCCTGTAATGTACAGACCTAGGTTTGGGGACTGACCTCAGAAACCCTCCCAGAATTCATCTGCAAGGACTTACTAGGGCCCCTAGGTATTTTGGATCTGTTATACAAAGGAAGAAACTCTCTACCTAAGGAGTCAAGGGAAACACCATCGACCGGTCGGCTAAATCTCGCTATCTTTCTAAGAATGGCAAGGAAAATATACACATTCTCGGCATTTAAGGTTTGCGCACAAAACCAGGAAACCATGTGCTAGCAGAAGTATGACATCCTCTTTATATACAACCATCAGGTGTTGCCAGACTCCTAACAAGTAAAAGTAAAGAAGCGTAGCAACCACCTTCCGACTATCTTTAGTGAAAGCTCTCTCACCTTCACTTGGATGTAACCTGCTGTTAGCATTATAAGACAGTTAAGATAACGCATCATTCCTTGACAAGCGGTCAAGTGAAAGTCTACAAGACGAAGTCGTGGAGGAATATCTTTTATAACGAAGCTCTGCCTTCATTTGAGAAGAAGATTTTTCTCACGAATGGCGCAGAACGGATTCCTTGAATGATCATTTCTTTTCCTCACTTGCCGCGTAACCAGCAGCATAAAATAAACTTTAGCTGCTTGAGGAGGAAATATCCCTGTTTATGTATCCGCTCTGAAACTGATACTCTGAATTTTGTAGCAAATCCACGGGCAGCAGAATAACCTGCTAGTTGCCATATGCTTATCATCTTATCAATGCGTTTATCTTGATCAGATGATAAACAAACTGATAAGAACTGCAGTCTTGGGACTTTAAGTTGGAAAAGAGAGTGCTCATCATAATTCCTCAACACCTTGTCAAACCATATCCAAGGTGGTGAGAACGTTCTGGTCGTTGTGATCAGTAACGACTTAATCGGACCAGTGGAAACAAACCTGTTTCCAGAGGTGTTAGGCCGAGAATGGAAAGGACAGGTTATTCGCAGAGGAGAATTGACTTCTTGGAAGTTGCAAACATCCGTTACAGCAGAAAGATCGATCTGATAATGGAAGCACCAGAGATAAGACTGAAGTTCCTCACACGGAATATACACGAGGTTAAAGATTCGAACATGCAGGCATCGTACATGCCACTAACTCTATAGATTGAGGTAAAATTTGAGTTAATCTATATCCTGCTCACCACATTTTGTCTCACTTCAGTGTATAGATCGAGTGGGAAGTCGAAGAACACGAGGGTGACATGTCCACACAAAACGGTGGGAATCCATTCAAAAAATAAGTTGGCTTTAAACTTGTTTCGGATTGGCCATCCAGATAAGTGTCCCGATTCCCATGGGGATATGCAAAATCCACAAGAAATTAAACTCGGAAAAAGTGAGACTGCAGCTGGATTAAGAGTAAGGAGACGACACCCGAGATAACGTACCTTATCTTCGTCTAAGTCATCATCAACTGCTGCTCGTGGTGGACCCCAAAGAAGAATTTTACGGTCGTTACTTCCAGTATACATCTCCTGGGCACGAAGAACAAGCAGACCAATTGTGAATAAAAAAATAGACATGGAGTGACGAATAACAACCCGTTACTTAGAAAACGGTTTCATACCCAGGTAAGACAAGTGGATCAGACATGATCTGATGAACTAGTTATGAGAGGTAAATCCCTTGAAGTTGTCATTCAGACATAATTGAGTGACGTCTTCTCTGGAGTTAGTAGTGTGTACCTGCAGACCAGGAGTAGTGCGAGGAAGGGCAAGCTCGATCGTTAAATAATCCTACTTTAAGTTGGTTAATAATTAATTTGTACCTGCAGACGAGATTTAGTTGGAGAGGTGTGACCTCTAGGATCAGCGATTTAAGTCACAGTTGTGTTAGTGGTAGCAGCTGTAACCACAACATTTCTTGAATATGAGAACATCCTGTGCCCCTACGAGGATTGGGAATATCCCTGCGTGCTCTACATCAGCAGGAGCCCATCAACAGATGATACCCAAAAGGCATCTCTGCAACGTCAATCGAATTACGTGCAAGAATCCATCTTGAAAAATGCATTTCAGAGGTACAACTGGAATTGGCCCTTCGTTCTAAGGACAAGCTGGGGGGAGTCTTAAACATTTTAAGTCAGTGACAAAGTCTCTGAAGCAAGAATGCCAGACTGCGTCTTAACTGACCTGTTCATAGGGATGGAACTCGCAGCAATTGACCGTGTCATAGTGGCCACGTAAAGCCTTTTGCAAGCGGCCTGTCCACAAATCGTACACCTGTATTACCAATGGAAACGTGAAGGTCAGCACGTTCTCTACTCGAGCCTTTCCTATGGAATTCCTCTTAAGGAACTTGTCAGAAGATGTTCTAAGATAAGTTAGAAAATGCTTCCAGTTGATCATGGACCTTTCTCTAGTATCCATATCTGCCTTGATTTAACATCAGCAGTATAAATAGGAGGCTATTTACGTCTGTAACGTACTTAGGCCTATAGCTAAGTCATGCTGCAGAAATAGCAACCCAGCACAGACATACTCTCTCGCAAAAATTTAACTTAACCTTTATGCCATCAAATGTCAACCATCAACGAAGTAGTTTCAACGACAATAACCTAAAATTTCAGTAATCCGCAGCAAGCCAGACACCTCTAATGAACTTCCATACATGAGAAATAGGAGCAGAAGCCGTTCACCGAACCGGGGATCCAGAGCCCATCCAGGACCGACCCAAAACAAACCGGAAACATGCATATGGAAACCATGAAATGCATGCATGAACGGATGCAAACCGAAGTCAAGGTGATCTACGCAAGTAAATACAGGGCAGAACATAAGTGAAATCAACAAAGGGCAGAGCAAACATTTGATAGATGAGCAGCATCTACAGGAAATGGTATGCATCATGTAAGAAAGGAAGCGAACCTCCATTTGGAACAGAAACGGAGAATACATCTGAAACTGAAGGCAGAGGAAAAACAGTCAAGCGAGTAAGATTACAAGTTCGAAAGCAAAGGGAAGCATAGCGTTGGTAGATGATGGCTGGAACATCCACAGAACTTCCATATTTATTACAAAATTATAATGTGATTATGGTCGTTGAAATTCCCATCATGACTTCAATATCTTACTCAACTTCCAAGGAGACAATCTTCTGAAGAGAAAGGGAGTCACCATTACACATTTCTGCATTCATGCTTAATTCCCTAATTCCTAGTATAGATGACCACTGGAAAATCACATTGAAAGAGTAATAAGACAACCTGAATCACAGTAGATTGTGGAACAAAGATAAGTGAAGAATCCGGGGAGACAGATAGCTGTGTAGTTCTGTTTCCACGTATGCGCGTAGATTCGTAGTTCACCAAGGTATTGCATCCCGATTCTATGTCCCACAACTTAACCCTCGAATCATTTCCTATTTATCACCAACAAAACACCACTATTAGAAGCAACATATGCTGAAAGAAGCTTCCCCTCTTGTACCTTGAACTCCTTGTGAGCATGATGGACATCTTGCAGCATAACGATGTAGTACTAGGTCATGCAACATCTCGGGTATAGGGCACTCGTGCATCTGATAAGATGTAAGCGCGCTAATAACGGACTAAAATACAACATCAGCAGCTTAAGCTGAAATGCTCATGATTTACAGACTACTGCATAGTATCTAAGTATTCGACTCCATTTGAGTGCTCTCTACTCGCGTGTTTGAAGGCTTTCCTAATTTTCTTGTCGAGTGAAATTCACAGGAAAGGGCCACATTTGCCTATGCTACTCCTGGTCTCCAAAATCATATTATCTATCAACGGCACGGGGTACTTTTCAAACTTTGCCTTCTGCATAGAATCTATCGCTTTCCTATTGTACTAAACCGTTTGCTCCCAGTTCAGCCTCAGGGAAATGAACGGGCAGGGAATGCGTCACAGAGGGTTCATGGTCACACCTGCACTTACGAGATATTGACCGTCGTTTGTGGCTGTTAGGGCCTTGACTGCCCCATAGTGAGCAGTTGCACGATTCTCCTCCGAGGCTAGGCCTGGGTGTATTCTTTTAGCCACCGTGGCCTCACTTACAATTGATTTTCCATGCGGCGCGAGAGCTTTTGTAGATTTGCCACTGGCAGTCTTTAGCAGTTTCTTTGGTGAACTCTTGGCAACTTCACTTGGTGCAGCACGTACCTGAACAAGACGTTTTACTAAGTAGGACCAAACTCATGACTTCTGGAACACTTCCTAATGCTTGAGAGCTTCTGGACTTGCCAAATTAGTAAGTACAAGATAGATTGGTGTGAACCTGATTGAAGCCTACCGGATAAGTAGTAGATTTTAGAACAGGTGGTCGCCTGCCCATCTGAGTAGTATTCTGGTCCAAAACCTTGTGACATCCTGCTCTTCTGATGTCCCAGAACCGAATTGCACCGTCGCAACTTCCACTGTACAGGATCCATTCGCTGGAGACTGACCACTGAACAGCCCATACAGCATCTGAGGATGCATATATCATGTGAGTTGAGTACCCGGAAAGCAAGTGATTTCAGATACACTTTGACCCCGATGCGTTCTGTAAGAATTTTTCTTTCTGAACTTTGGTAAAATTGTACCGTTTGTAAACTTATAATTGACGACACCAAACTCTTAGGAACGAGAAGATGGTGTTCGTCATCATACCTCTGTGCCCCGTGAGTGTATGGGTGAACGCACCGGAAGCGATGTCACAGAGACGAACCCTCGCGTCGTCTGATCCGGCGGCTATTAACATGTGAGATGTGGCTACTTGTGACATCGAAACTGAGTGAACCTTTCCCAGCATTGCGAATTGAAGCTCAACCTGCACCGTTCAAGGGCTCAGAATCCAAACTCTGCTGAGATGCAGTCGCGCTACCAAAGAAAACTCAAGTACGACGCTACGACCAGGTGGTTATACATGACTAAGGAGACATAGCAAATGAGATGGACTAACGAATTCAATCAACCAGTATGACTTAAAAACTCCTAGCAAAAGCCGGAATGAAGCTGTAGTGTAGGAGTATCAAGATGAAGCGGGAGTAAGGGTGTACTTGTAGATTGTTCGTGTCCCAGACATTTATTTGATGATCGAAGGAACCCGTAACGAAGAGGCCAGTATCGACCGGGTACCACTGTACAGAAGAAACTGCAAATTTGTGTCCCCTTGGAACTGATTTATCCACTTTAAAGATAGCATCGTGCAAGTAAGAGCAAGAAGCTGGGTCGAAGCTCGAATGAAGGAGTGTATCATAACATGCTGCTGAACCATCAGATGAACCGGCCAACAAGTATCGCCCTTCAGTCGCATCAACCTGTCACGGAGAAACTTTCATCATAAGAATTTGAGCCGGAATTCGTCAACCTCACTAAAGCATTAAAATCTGAGAAAACAGTAATTGGAGAATTCTACACGAGCTGAGCTACTAGCATCACGACGAGGGTGGGGAAGAAGAGTACTTGCAAGCTATTGACACCACCGGTATGGGTGCTCACAATCTCCTTATGCGTGCACAGTTCCAAGTTTTGAAGACGCCGAGAGTTGAAGTTGTTGGATACGCGTCCCGGTCGCATTGCCCCCAGTTCTCTAGCTTTTAAATCTCGCCACATCTCAACCCCCAACTCACATTGCACTCAATTGCCTTCACCCTGATTTTCCAATATCCTCCTTCAGACGGATCAAAGAAGGTCAGGCAATCTCTCCAAAAACCAAAACCCCTGATTCTACTGTAAGCACTAAATATTTGCTTCGAGACCCCACACGGTTTCAACTCGACGATGTCATGAAGAGGTGTCAAATTTCGAGAAGACATCCACGACAGTACTAACTGTCAAAGCCCTGCGACCAGTTCAAGTTCCAAGAACCTAAACCCGGGGATCAAATCACTCCCGTTATTTTGAACCGCAAGCTGTATCACCGAATGAAAACCTCCTTTTCCGCGTGGGGACTGGGGAGATTCGCTATTCTCTCTAGACTGTGTTGTAGAATTCACCCGAATCCGGGAACACGTCCGGAGCATCAGAAACAGGTCAGGCTGCAACCAAAAGTGCAAAGGGTCCAAAGAGAGCGAGGTAGTCCTGAGGCAATTTCCCAATCAAAGCATTTACATTCGATTCCTTCCTTCGTCACTCCAACAACAATCACCGTACCAGAACATCGAGGGCGCACGAACAACAGTCATTCCATTTCTTTCACCTTGAGGAAATCAGACACCGTAGTGAACTGCATAACCGAGGTCCTCACGCACAAAAGAATCCAAAGTGTACCGGAACTTTCATTCACCTATTTCTACATCTTCATCATTCAGATTCGACCCAGCACATGCAAAGACTGGAGGAGCTTCTCCGCACGTTCTCTACTACACATGAGGTCCTGTGCAATGTGTCCATGGTAAAGGTGTCAAATTCAGAGTCGAAGCATCTACATTGAAGAAACAGAAGAGGAAGAGTGATCTCACCTCACCACTAGATCTAGATACATACGAAGATATCCAAAAAAAAAATTTATTTTTATGTCATTTTCTCTCATTTTTAAACGACTATTATTAGAATGTCATTTGACAAAATTTATAAAATACTTATAATGTCTGAAGTAACTTTGTCACATAATTTATCCAGATTCTCACGAGCAAAACATTCAATCCCATTTAACCTTTATTTTCTACTCCTAATGGTCCAAAAATATTTTCTAATCATAATCTATATAAATGAGCAGATTCTTTTAATAATTTAGTTTATTATCATCATCTCTTGACGGAACCTCTTAAAAATAGTTATTTTCTAGTTGCTTTCGAACTTCTAAATTTGAAATTACTCAATACCTTCCAAGCACAATGCAATTTAGGGGTCAAGTTTTGGAATTCCCCTCTTTTGTGTACAATTGGAAGATAAATACTCTCAACTCGTGCTCTCTATCTCTAATCGGGTGCCATATATGAGGAAAGTGAAACTAACCTCAAGATCACCTCATTCCTTAACATGCATTACATTTTTTGCTTTGCACATGGATGCACAATGTTTGTAAAATACTAAGACTTGGAATACCACTCGTCAACCAATTTGTTACCTCCATGAAGAATATCCTATCAAAATCCTCTCGTCTAAGTGACCAGTTCAAAGAAATTTTTAATAGTCCACCTCGCGCTAAGCATGTCATCACTTGTTGGAGTACTTGGATCAATGATGCCTCTGCATACCAAAGATGGAGTCCAAAGTTAGACGAGTTCATTTCTCAATTGGATGACAAAACTATTGACATTGCTCATGCTAAGAGACTCATCGCACAACAACTCTTCAGCAAGGAGCTCCAGACTATTCAGACATATGAGTCATTGTTGCCAATTATCACCCCGCTCGAGGTCTCCTTGAGTCTGACAATGAAGGAACAAATCTCATTAGTCGAGAAAGCAAAATCAGCCTTAATTGGTGAATATCTCGAATGACTTGAAAACATACTCATAAAGAACTCTCACTATGGATAGATTGTTGTCTTGCGTATATACATTGTTGTCAATATCATACACTATAGACACATAACTCACACATAAGTCATACATAGATTCTAAAGTGCCACAATAATTAGTTTGTTTACACCACTCAAATCAATACTTGATCTGTCATTCTATAAACTACCAACAATTATGCATTGACTACAGTCAAGCCACACCCACTCTAGCTAAGAGAATCCAAGTGATGTTTTCCGGCCTCTATCCACCATAGCTAGGAACTCGAAGGCTCAACATCAAAGAAGTGAGCTCTTTGGAGCTACACTTTGAAAGTATACCCTTAGACTCAAGCTAGGTCTGAAACCCTAACGGTCCCACTGATGGCACACCCAACGGTGTGAATGGTGCAAAGTGACGATAGGCCTTACCATGAAGTCAGTACCATGAACACAAAATTGACTATTGGAAAGTAGTTTATGAGTGATTGTTAAAATACCTCTAAATACTATCATTGCATCTCCAATTTCTGAGCAATCTAGATGCAACACTACAAATGGCGTGATAGTTTCATGCGTATATACATTGCTACACAACATACTTCATTGTCAATATCATACACTATAGACACATAACTCACACATAAGTCATACATAGACTCTAAAGTGTCACAATTGCCCCCCTAGTTGGCGGTTAGGTCCCTCTAACTCCAGAGAGCCATCTACTCCAAGTATATAATATACCCTTTGATGGGCAAAGATCAGGAGGCCAGGTGCTATCAAGCCCCATTGTTAGTCACCTGTCTATACTCTATACCATATAAAGGATGAACTAGCTATAGGTCAAGTACATCTAGGACATAACCATTATCCCTAAGGAACCACTATGAGGAGGAGTCATACGTGCCATATGCCATCCTCTTAAATAGCTATCACACACTAAAATAGTAGTAGCTCCACCATAAGAGCCACATAACATACACCTCAAGCTTGCCCGTACAAGTGCCAAGCTTGGGTCCATAATACCATCGATGTTTGGGAGGTGGAATGTTTAGGGTTTACGCACAATTGCGCACATGATCCTTCCAAACAACTCCATCACGTTGTCATGTTGTGGTTTGTAGCCCGTAAGAAAGTGACTTATCATAGTTTTTATCTCCACATTAGTAGGGTAGGTTGTATGCTAGATCCAACGGATGAGATGTTGCCATGTGAGCAATCTACATACATGTATGTAATTAGCCACATGCATTACAATCTTATCATGTTTGAAGGCTCCAATGAATAAAGATGAGTGCGAGTGGGGAGACAAGGGTGTGTGTCAATCGAGGAGTCTTGAGGGGGAGGAAGACGTTGGGAATGAGAGTCGTAGCAATGCGCAAGTGGTAGAACATAAGAGGAAGCATTTGAGCATGAGATGTCCCATGATCCCGATCTGCCACTCCCAAATCCTTTTCTTATCAGGCTTCAGATTTTGCACCATGACAGCTTATAGGACTGGTTGATGGCACGTTTCAGGGTGGTATTCATGGAGTTGGTGATGGGAAACCCGGATTCTATCATCCTTCTGGTGCTTACTTATGAGCATGTTTGGGGACTTGACAATATATGTGCTTCTATAGTTGGGGAATGCCTAAATTTTTGCTCATAAGCTTCAAGGTAGAGTTGTGGGGTCCATTTGTCAAAAACTAAAAAGACTAAAGGACAAATGTGCAAGAGATTGGGTCCCAAGAGAGACGTCCGGAGTTTTTTGACCATCAAAGGAGTTTGGGAGGGCTATTTGGAGAACAAAGGACATGGTTGGAAAGAGGAGCTAACAGATTACAATCTGAAGATAGAAATCACACGATTTGAGCTGATTCAAAGAGGGATATGATCAATTGAATCAAGGGGGTAAAATTCATACCCAAGAGCACAATGTTTGCAACTGAGTGAGTTTCTTGAGACATTTTTACTATCTATTAGTGGGATTGGAGAGTATACAAAGTTCTTATAGTACTGAGCACAAGAAATTTAAGTTTTGGATCAATCTCGAATCAGATCTGGTTGATTGAAGTTGAAGCTCTTGAGGTGTAAGGTGATGGAGAAGAGCTAGTGATCAAGTTTGGAGTTTTGGTCACTCCCTAAGTTGTGGTAAGAGATACCTTATGAAAATTTCCTGTCTTGTTTTTTGTTAGAATTTTCACCTTTGTGTGAAAGTTTTATGTGAATTTTTCAAATAGAGAATTCAGGGTCTTGGATCAAGTATAGTTGTGTTTGTAGAGCTCACAAGTTAGCCCAGCTCAAGAATTGATCTATATCTAGGGATTGGGGTTGGATTAGACCATCAAATTTTGCAAAGTGTTAACCAAAAGTATAACCAACTACTTTGGAAGATTTAGTTGGCTCTGGACTCATAGAGAGTGAGACTTGATGTAACAAGTTTTACTAAAAAGACTATTGTAAGCTCGGAGGAGCATTCTTTCTTCAATCCTAATTGAATGTCAATTCTCTCACTTTTGTGACTATGATTGAGAGTTCAGATTTCCAGAGTCTTTTGTGAGGATCAAGTGTACATTTGATTTTGAAATCAGGGGAAAGTTGGCAAGAACCAAGGGCAAAACCTTTAAAAGAAGATTTCAAAATTAGGGTGAGAGTTGCAAAAACCTGGCAAACTTTGAAAGCTTTTCAGGGGAGTTGTAATGATTTTATTGAAGTCTACTTTATATCATTGGAAAGCTTATCTCACAGACTTTCCATTGAATCCTATATCACTTGAATCCAAGCTATAAAAAATTTGTATGTTCATATGAGCTACATAGAGTTTTCCCCATCAAGAAGACATAAGAAATCCCCACATGGAGTAGGAATTTGTTGAGATCTGAAGTACATCTTGGAGACTTGGAGTACAGGTTGAAATTAGCTTGATGACAGAGCACAAAGGCTCTATAGCTCTTTTTTGACAAAAAGCATAGAGATGTTTCCGCATTCTTGTGATTGGATCCTCTCTCTGCTTGCATGCTTGTTTGTACGCCCAGTGTAATACTCCGAGGACAAGAGAAGAGAGAAAACACAGATTGCACACTCAAACATTCGATGCCCCAAGGGAACACCTTCTCTTTATTATATAGACAAAGAGGATCTCCTCCAAGGAAGCTCCACCATAGGATTAGGGACACAGATAGGTGACATGTCATCAAGCTCCGCCCTTGGATTACTTACTTGGATGGGTGACCTATCTGGTCTAGGTCCTATCTGGTTGGTCAAACAAGCTTTGACCGAAGGGAATCTTTTAGGGAATCTTCCTGTAGGAATCTCAAAATCACGTGAGTAAGGTACCGTTGGAAAGCTCTCGACAAGACAAAGTTGGGAGGAGGGAAGGCCAGCCATTCCTCTATTGGGGGGGGGGAATCTGCACATTTTTGAGGCCTAATTCATCCGTTTAGGCCTCCAAAATTGCCTTCAAAGATTTCAGGCATATTTCGATTCCTACTCTATTAGTAGAAGTCCCCTTTTGGTGATACCTCTTTCTGATCTGCTTAGTCCATCATGTGTAACATCCTTCCAGATGTTACCAAACCAATTCTCACCTTTAAATCATATGTCTAGCTATTAGTTCTAAGGTTCTCAAGTCTATTTTGGTTTGTGCCCTATTAGTAGAAGTACTCTTTTGGTGATACTTCTATCTGATCTATTTTGACCATCATGTATAACATCATTCTAGAAGTTACCAAACCGAATTTCACATCTAGATCATATGGCTAACCCTTGGTATTACAGACCTCCCTCCTTTTAAGACGCAACGTCCTCGTTGCGCAATTGTTGCTCAAATGCTTGCACCAACACCGGTGCATGTGCCAAATTGGCAGCAGGTTCCCAGGTTGCTTCATAGAGGGGGTAACCTTTCCATTGTACTAGATATTCCACCCGCGGATGGCGAGTACCACGCATGCATTTTTGGAGAATCCGCTCCACTTCATATTCCTCTGTGCCATCAATGAGTGTTGTCAAATGTCCTGTGTGGAGGGACCTTGGCCTGATCGGAGAGCATATCTGCGTAGTAGTGAGACTTGGAACATTGGATGGATCTTCATCAAGCTAGAAGGTGAGAAGGGATGCTCACCATACATGAGGAAGAATGGAGTGACCTGGGTGGAGACATTCACTGAATTGTTGTAAGCGAATTCCACCAACGGTAGTAGGGTGTCCTACCTCTCTTGCTTTTCTAAGGTGAAGCCACGTAACATGTCTTCAATCGTGCGATTAGCCCGCTTTGTTTGGACATCTATTTGTGGGTGGTAAGCTATAGACATGACCAACTTGGTTTTGAAGAAACCAAAGAGTGTTTGCCAAAACAAACTGGTGAATTGGGTGCCTCTATTGGTGATGAGTACTCTAGACAAGCCATGGTGAGCAAAGACTACATCTAAGTATAGTTGAGCTAGTTGTGGAGCGGTCACCTCCTTGGTGGTAGGGCGTACATGAATCATTTTGCTGAGCCAGTCCACAAAGACCACAATGGAGTCAAACCCTGAGGTGGTCTTGGGTAATTCATAGACGAGATCCATACTCACTTGTTCCCAACGTTGGGTAGGAGTGGAGAGAGGTTGAAGGAGCCCTGCAGGAGCTTGATTAGAAGCTTTGTTCTGTTGACAAAGTAGGCAGCTACGCACATAGTCCATCACGTTGTTGCTCAGCTTGGGCCAGTAGTAATGGCGCTTGACTGCATCCAAGGTCTTGTCTACTCCGACATGAGCTGCAATGGCCAAATCATGACATTCCGCTAGAATGGTGGTGCGTAAGTCTGGGACATTTGGGATCTACCATCCCGAAAGGTGAGTCCTTGGGTGCTGGTGACACCTTTGGACGATTGCGCTTCTACAATATGTAGATCAGTTTTTGTAGCAACTAGAATCTCTTGCTAGAATTCATGGTTAATCTTAACCTCTGCCACCAAGTTGTTGGCCATTGGCATACGGGTGAATGCATCTACCAGTTGTTTCTTACCTTCCACGTAGGTGATTGTCATTTTGAAGCATTGTCGCCACTTTGCCCACCAAATTTGGTGATGAGATAGATCCTTCTACGTCTCGAGGTAGACTAGAGGTTTGTGGTTTGTCTCTACTACAAATGCCTTCTTGCCCAGGTAGTGCTTCCAATGCTTGGTTGCTAGAACGATGGCCAGCTCTTCTTGTTCTGTGGTGTGGTAGTTGCGCTCTGCCGGTAACAACTTTCGAGAGAAATATGCAATTAGATGCCATCCGTCATGCCACTCTTGTTGTAGGACTGCTCCTATTGCTACGCCTGATACATCTATAGCCAACTTGATTGGACGTTTTGGGTCATACCACTTCAAGATTGGTGCATGTAGCAAGGTGGCCTTCAATTCTTGAAAGGCCAACTCTTGTGTGGTTCCCCATGTCCACTTCTTCCCCTTGCCAAGTAGTGCCATTAAAGGTTGTGCAACCTTGGAGAAGTCCTTGACAAATCTACGATAGAATCCCGTCAACCCCAAGAAGCTCTTACGTTGAGTCTGATCTTTTGGGGCACTCCTTTTTGAATGACCTCTATTTTATCTGTCAATACTTGAATGCCCTCTACACTTACTCTATGCCCTAAGTAGTCTACTTCAGACTTGCCAAACTCACACTTTGAGATTTTGGCATACAACTGATTCTGTCTTAGAATCTGGAGGACCTCTTTTAGATGTTGTTTGTGTTCTGTCATCATGCTACTATATACTAAGATATCATCCAAGAAGACGATAACAGACTTATCTAAGTATGGACAAAATATGTCATTCATTAGGCTCATGAAAGTGGCAGGCGCATTGGTGAGGCCAAAAGGCATCACAAGATACTCAAAGTGGCCATACCTGGTTTGAAAGGCAGTTTTGTACACATCTTGCTCTGCAATTTGGATTTGATTATAACCGCTCCGCAAGTCCAGTTTTGTGAAGTATCTCGCTCCATGGAGTGATCAAACAGGTCATCCATGAGAGGTAAGGGGTATTTGTTCTTCACTGTTTGTTGATTGAGACCCCGATAGTCAATACACATGCGCATTGTACCATCCTTCTTCTTCACAAACAAGACAGGGGCCCCATATGGTGATATGCTAGGTTGGATGAACCCTTTTTGTAGCATCTCCTCAATTTGAGTCTTACACTCCTCCAACTCATGAGGTGATAGGCGATATGGGGCCTTACAAGGAGATGTTTTCCCCGGGAGTGTCTCTATTTTGTGATCTACTCGCCTTTTAGGTGGTAATCCTGAGGGTAGATCATTGGGAAAGACATCTTGAAACTCATCCACCACATCTTTCAATTTCTTAGGAATTTTTCCAGCAAGTTGTGCACTCTGGACTTCTCTTATTAGACTCATAAAACATCTATTGGTCTTACAGACAGTTGTCGTCCCTACGACATGTAGAGGCAGTTTCTGCCTGTGTGATTTTTCTTTAACCCTAATGATTGACCATTGGTGGGTTCTCACTACTTTATTCCTCCAATCCACCATTGGGTTGTACTGCTCCATCCATGGCATGCCTAAAATTGCATCATAACGGGCTAACTGTATCACTCGCCACTCAATTGCTTCCTCATATTCTCCTACAGAGAGGGTTACGTGTCTAGGTAATGATTCAATCCTCTCTGTTTGCCCATTTGGTAACTCTACTTCTTCACTTCCATCTCTCTCTAGATCCATTCCCAATCTTATTGCAACAGAGCGAGACAAGAAATTCTCTGTTGCTCCCGGATCTATTAATACTCTCACTTGATTACCTTCTAGGATTCCATTCACGACAATCAATTGTGAGGTTGCCTTTCGGGATCTTTGCGCATTATTCTTCTTCCTTCCCTTGCTTCTCTGCTTCCTTATTGAGCCAATAAGCCACAAGGTACATTTACTAGCGATCTTTGTTTTCCGAAGTGGTTTCCACTTCCTTCTCTTCAATGTGCCTCTCCATGTTGTTCAAAGATCGCTTGTACGAAGGCCGAGGGCTTCTAGGGAAACAAGTGCAAAAATTGGTAGATATGTGCCCAATATGGCCACAATTGTAACAACGGTGTTGTTCTCCTCGAGTCCCTTCTCCTCGTGGGACTCCATCTCTTTGTTCTTCTACCCGTCCCCGCTCCCCTTGAAGCGGCCGTGCTCCTCGATCCCAGAATCAAAGGTTGCCCAATTCCATTGGTATTGGTCCACCCATGTGTGGCATTTTTGCCCGATAATGTTGAGGTGGAACTACTCCTTCACCTCCACCTAATACTCCTGCTATTCTCTGCGCACAAGCAATGGCTTCAAATACCATGCGAGGGTTTTGCACCATGACTTCTTGGCAAATCCGCTCTTTCAACCCTCGTTTGAAATTGTCGAGAGCCAGTGCTGGACTCATGTCGGTAATTGCGACTTGTAGATCCAAAAATGCCTCCACATACTCTTGTACGCTATTCTTTTGTCTCAATCCCCATAGTTGGGTTTGAGCAATCTACACAAAATCCACCGATTGGAAATTCTTCAATAGTCCTTCTTGCATTGCTGTCCATGTGACCTCCTTTCTCTCGGCCAGCATGGATCGTTCCCAAGCATCATACCATGTGAGCGCTTTATCGGTCAAGTACCCACATGCAAACATGCCTACAGCATGCTCTATGATTTTTGTTGAGAATAATCGGAAATATCGATTCATTCTCGAGATCCAATTTTCCACTACTCCCATCGTACGTTGCCCCTTGTAAGGCTCAATGTTGCATGTCTTCTTCATCCGGAGTAGCAATGTGGCTTCATCGTTGATAGGGTTTGTAGGCACGGGTGCCTCTCCAAGTACTTCAGTCGCAGGTATTGGGTTTTGAGACGGCTCTTCTCCTTGCATGGCTTGATTGTTCTTGAGGATCTGCACTTGACTTTGTAATGTCTCCATGGTCATCTTAATCTCTCGAAATTCATTCAGCATCCCTTGCATTCCTTGCACCAGCTCTTGCAACTGCGGATCCATGGTTCCTGCAACACCCAATTGGTAACGTCTACTTCAATACAGAGTCAATATAATCACTCTGGAAGGTGCACGAACTATTGGAACTACCATTGGGACCTCAAAATCTATCACTTGTTGATAATGCTCCTCACCAAAATTCCTAACCACAAAATCTCTAAACATCACTTTCGGCCTCACTACATAACGGATTTCTACTTGAGTGTTGAAAGGGAGAGGATTTGGGACATTCATATCCATATTATAATAATAGAATGTAGATCGTCAAATCCCACTCTTTGTCATATATCACCATAGGTAGAATCACCGGGTTTGGTGAGTTTATCACTCTGTCCATGAATTCCGCACCAAAGTGATAAACTAGCGATACCCTCATCTGCTCACGCTGGATGTACATAACCTTGATATGGAATGGGTTTGAAAATGGAAAGCTAGGTGCGGGAAATTGTCCCCCGGGCGCATCCATCCCATCCGCGCTCTAAAGCCCTTCCTAAGTCTAGCGATATCTCTATGTTCTCCACCTCAAATTACTCAGTTTCAGTAGTTCGTGCTATTCCAAGAGGGGTGATCCACTCTCTTGGACTAGAACACTCGCTTTGATACCATTGTAATACTCTGAGGACAAGAGAAGAGAGAAAACACAGATTGCACACTCAAACATTCGATGCCCCAAGGGAACACCTTCTCTTTATTATATAGACAAAGAGGATCTCCTGCAAGGAAGCTCCACCATAGGATTAGGGACACAGATAGGTGACATGTCATCAAGCTCCGCCCTTGGATTACTTACTTGGATGGGTGACTTGTCTGGTCTAGGTCCTATCTGGTTGGTCAAACAAGCTTTGACCGGAGGGAATCTTCCTATAGGAATCTCAAAATCACGTAAGGTACCATTGGAAAGCTCTCGACAAGACAAAGTAGGGAGGAGGGAAAGCCAGCATTTCCTCTATTAGGGGGGAGGGGGATTTGCACATTTTTGAGGCCTAGTTCATCCGTTTAGGCCTCCGAAATTGCCTTCAAAGATTTTAGGCATATTTTGGTTCCTACTCTATTAGTAGAAGTCCCCTTTTGGTGATACCTCTTTCTGATCTGCTTAGTCCATCATGTGTAACATCCTTCCATATGTTACTAAACCAATTCTCACCTTTAAATCATATGTCTAGCTATTGGTTCTAAGGTTCTCAAGTCTATTTTGATTTGTGCCCTATTAGTAGAATTACTCTTTTGGTGATACTTCTATCTGATCTATTTTGACCATCATGTATAACATCATTCTAGAAGTTACCAAACCAAATTTCACATCTAGATCATATGGCTAACCCTTGGTATTACACCCGATTGGTTTGGATTGGTGTGTGGGTGTTGCACTTGGGTTCTTTCCTTCTAGGAGTGTTGTGTATTTCTCCTTGGTAATGTTGGAAGTGATGACCAACAAACCAAGAATGCATGTTGTGATGATAGGTTACATAGCCCGTCATTACCCTACCCGATAGCAAGAATACTAGTTACGAGAGTGGAGGGTTCTGATTGTTAGGTAACATGCATGTTCAAATGATTAGTTTAGGGTTCATACAAGTAGTTATAGGTTTACCTACAGCCTCTAATCTACAATCTCTATAGCTAGGCACCTTGTGTGTTCCTAGAGAGAGAAAAGAAAAGTACAACAATGTCCTTCCAACATGAGGACTCTAGATGGCAAAACCTCGTGCACTCTCAAGATAGTGCAGCCTGTAGAAACATCAAGTGTCATCAATGCTATTTGCTATAGATATACATAGTCCCCTAGATGAAATTGATAGATTGAGGATCTATAACCTCCTCCTCAAATAGTAGCATAGTGTAAGGTATCTCTATGTTGAGCAATTGCCAAGTTCTCAAAGGCCATTGGCATCACTCTCCGAAAGATCTCTGCCCATTGAGAACCCTAAACTCATCCATACGTCTGGATCATCCAAGTCCAAAACTACATTAGCATATCGATGATTGGCTGTGGATAAATCTCAATCTTGTCCATAGAGTAGAAAGCAAGGAGAGAAGGATGTTAAGGAGGCTTGCTGGCTGAACCAATAGCCCATGGCCAACCAAGGTAACTGGAGATCCCAATCTCCCAAGTGGCTTCTCTATAAACCATACTTTTGCAATCCTCTCTTCACCATCTGAACCACTCTCTTTGCTAAGCCATCTACCTCAAGGTGATCTTGAGAGGTCGTACGATGATCAATCAAAGCCTTGTCACACAAGACCTGAAACTCTCCCAAGAACTCTATACCCTAATCAGTCAAAACCTCAACTAGTGCACCAAAATGATTAAGAACTCGATCTAGGAACAAATAAGCCATCCCTTCACTAGACTTGTCAGGAAGTGCCACCAACTCAATCCACTTAGAGAAGTGCTCGACCATCACCAAAATATATTGATGATGTCTCACAGTCAACGGTAAAGGTCCAGCAAAGTCCAAACTCCAATTGTGACCCAATCCCATGATAGGTAATGGGTGTAACTGTGGCATAAGAGCATTGGATGATGCTCTAACTTGGTCACAAACCACACATCTAGCAACAAACTATTGTACATTAGTTTGCATACCATGCCACCAATAATGTCTCTGGAGTAAGCTATATGTATGCTTTACTCCAAAATGTCCTAGCTCCTCTTGAGCATGACAGACCAATTGTAGTCTCTAAGATGGAAGTGGTACTACTCGCACTCTACTATCCTCCCATACATGCAAAAGGTGTCTACCCTCCAATCTGAACCGCCTAGCTCGCTGAAGGACATGGTCTCTCTCCTTGGCCCCAATTGTGCCACCCACAACACCAATGCAAAGATAGTCCATCTCTAAGATATCATCATGAATGACATGTTGAATTGTACCACTATCTCCAATCGTTGGATCTATGACCTCAATAACTCCTCCTAATTACGTTGAGAGAGATATTACCATAGTCTCAAAAAATATACAGATAAAAGCATATGCATGCCAACCTAGCACCATCTCCTCATCTGTCTCACCATGCCAATGTGCTCCGATCTGATCTTGCTAGATGGGACATGGGATTCTACTCAACCCATTTGCATCACGGTTCACCACTCCAATCTGTGAATAACCATGAAATCATACTCCTATAAAATCAAAGCCCATCATGTAAGCTTCCTTGAAAGATTGTCGGACCCCATTGACCACTTTAGTGGTTGATGATCATTGATGAGAGTAGAGAGGTTACCAAATAGGTAACATCAAAATGTGCTACTGCCAAGCACTCTCCCTCATATGAATTATATTTCACATCCGCTGAATTGTTGGAGCAACTAGCATAGCCTACCACAAACTCCTTCCCCTCATCATCATGTTGGGTAAGCATTGCTCCAAGTCCCAACATACTCCAATTAGTAGAACCTGAAATGATTGTCCTTTGATCGGTCTCCTCAAAATAGGAGTAGATGTCAACCTCTCCTTGAGCTTTACAAAAGCTCTCTCTTGCTCATCTCCCCAACACCACTCCTATGTAAGCTTGGTCAGCTTTGTCAAGGCCTTGGCAATGGCATATCGGAAAATTTATGTATTGCTAGTTAGCTCAATCCAAATACCATGTCCTTTTAGAGCACCCAAATCCTTCATACTAAAAGCAAAACAACTTGTGTAGAACCTCCAAACTCTCCATCTTTCCTCTCCTATAAGCTTGGGTCCAAGATTTGTCTCCTAAGTATCCTCTATAATTGTAGTAAGAGTGGAAGACATGTTGATTGGATGCTACACTAGGCCCTTTGTAATACTTTGAGGACAAGAGAAGAGAGAAAACATAGATTTTACAACCAATAATTTGGTGCCCCAAAGGAGCACCTTCTCTTTATTATAGACCAAGAGGATCTCTTCCAAGGAAGCTCCACCATAGGATTAGGCACACAAATAAGTGGCATGTTAGCAAGTTCCACCCTTGGATTACTTACTTGGATGGGTGACATGTTGGTCCAGGTCCTATCTGGTTGGTCAAATAAACTTTGACCGGAGAGAATCTTTTAGGGAATCCTCTTATAGGAATCTCAGAATCACATGGGTAAGGTACCATTGAAAAGCTCTCGATGAGACAAACTAGGGGGAGGGAAGGCCAACCTTTATTTCTTGGGGAGAGAAATTTGCACATTTTTAGATCTAATTTATCCGTTTAGGCCTTTGAAATTGCTTTCAAAGATTTCAAGCATATTTTGGTTCCTACCCTATTAGTAGAAGTCCCCTTTTGGTGATACTTCTTTCTTATCTGTTTAGTCCATCATGTGTAACATCCTTCTAGATGTTACCAAACTAATTTTCACCTTTAAATCATATGTTTAGCTATTGATTATAAGGTCTTCAAGTCTATTTTGGTTTCTGCCCTATTATTAGAAGTACTATTTTGGTGATACTTCTTTCTGATCTATTTTGACCATCATGTATAACATCATTCCAGATGTTACTAAACCAAATTTCACATCTAGATCATATGGCTAGCTCTTGGTATTAAAGACCTCCCTCCTTTTAAGACGCAACGTCCTCGTTGTGCAACTGTTGCTCAAACACTTGCACCAACATTGATGCATGTGTCAAATTGGCAACAGGCTCCCATGTTGCTTCATAAAGAGGGTAACCTTTCTACTGTACTAGATATTCCACCCATGGATGGCAAGTACCACATATGCGTTTCTGGAGAATACGTTCCACTTCATATTCCTCCACGCCATCAATGAGTGTTTGACAAGGGCAAATGTCTTGTATGGAATAACACTAGCCTGATCAAGGAGCATATTTGCGTAGTAGGGAAACATGGAACACTAGATGGATCTTCATGAGTGGTAGTAGCTCAAGGTGATATGCCACAGCACCAACTCGACGAAGAATCGAGATAGGTCTAATAAAATGAGGTCTGAGCTTACGAGGTCTAACTATTGTGAGGTTGGATGTCAATAGCCACACTTGATCCCCAACATTGAACTCCATGTGCCTATGGTGTGCATTAGCATATTGCTTCTATCAATTTTGTGCAATCTATCATCTGTGTTTGGCGCTCTCCACACCTTGTTGGATTCTAGAAATAAATGTGTTGACTGCATCGACCTTGGTAGCCATTGGACGGATCTTCATCAAGCTAGAAGTTGTGAAGGGATGTTTATCATACATGAGGAAGAATGGAGTGACCTAGGTGGATGCATTCATTGAGTTGTTGTAAGCAAATTCCACCAACAGTAGGGTGTCCCACCGCTCTTGCTCTTCTAAGGTGAAGCCGCATAACATGTCTTCAATCATGCAATTAGCCCGCTCTATTTTTCCATCTATTTGTGGGTGGTAAGTTGTGGACATGGCTAACTTGATTTTGAAGAAACCAAAGAGTGTTTGCTAAAACAAACTGGTGAATTGAGTGCCTCTATCGGTGATAAGGACTCGAGACAAGCCATGGTGAGAGAAGATTGCATCTAAGTATAATTGAGCTAGTTGTGGAGCGGTCACATCCTTGGTGGTAAGACATACATGAATTATTTTGCTGAGTTGGCCTACAAAGACCACAATGGAGTCAAACCTTGAGGTGGTCTTAGGTAATTTATAAACTAGATCCATACTCACTTATTCCCAATGTTGGGTAGGAGTGGGGAGAGGTTGAAGGAGCCCTACAAGAGCTTGATTAGAAGCTTTGTTCTATTGACAAAGTAGGCAAATGTGCACATAGTCCATCACGTTTTTGCTCATTTTGGGCCAATAGTAATGGTGTTGGACTGCATCCAAGGTCTTGTCCACTCCAACATGACCAGCAATGGCCGAATCATGACATTCCACTAGAATTGTGATATGTAACTTTGGGACATTTAGGATCTATAATCTGCCATCTAGAAAGGTGAGTCCTTGGGTGTTGGTGACACCTTTGGATGATTGCGCTTCTACAATCTATAGATCAATTTTTATAGTAGCCAAAATCTTTGGCCAGAATTTGGGGTTAATCTTAACCTCTACCACCAAGTTGTTTGCCATTGGCATGCAGGTGAATGCATCTGCAAGTTGCTTCTTACCTTCCACATAGTTGATTGTCATGTTGAAGCGTTGGCACCGCTTTGCCCACCAAGTCCAGCAATGAGATCTTTCTGCATCTTGAGGTAGACTAGAGGTTTGTGGTCTGTCTCTACTACAAATGCCTTCTCGCCCAAATAGTGCCTCTAATGCTTGGTTGCAAGCACGATAGCCAGCTCTTCTTGTTTTGTGGTGTGGTAGTTGCGCTCTATCAATAACAAATTTTGACAAAAATATGCAATTGGATGTCATCCATCATGCTACTCTTGTTGTAGGACTGCTCATATTGCTACGCCTGATGCATCTATAGCCAACTTGATTGGACATTTTGGGTCATACCATTTCAAGATTGGTGCATGTAGCAAGGCGGCTTTCAATTCTTGAAAGGCCAACTCTTGTGTGGCTCCCCATGTCCACTTCTCCCCCTTGTCAAGAAATGTCGATAAAGGCTATGTAACCTTGGAGAAGTCCTTGAAAAATCTACGATAGAATCCCATCAACCCTAAGAAGCTCTTGAGTTGAGTCTGATTTCTGGGGCTCTCCATTTTTTAATGACCTCTATTTTATCCTTCAATACTTGAATGCCCTTGGTACTTACTCTATGCCCCAAGTAGTACACTTCAGACTTGCCAAACTCACACTTTAAGATTTTGGTGTACAATCGATTCTGTCTTAGAGTCTGGAGGACCTCTTGTAGATGTTGTTTATGTTTTGTCATCATACTATTGTATACTAAGATATTGTCCAAGAAGACAATAACAGACTTATCCAAGTATGGACAAAATATCTCATTCATTAGACTCATGAAAGTGGCAAGTGCATTGGTGAGTGCTTGCTTGTGTGATTTTTCTTTAACCCCAATGATTGACCATTGGTGGGTTCTCACTACTTTCTTCCTCTAATCTACCATAGGGTTGTAATGCTCCATCCATGGCATGCCTAAGATTGCATCATAACAAGCTAATTGTATCACTCACCACTCAATTGCTTCTTGATATTCTCCTATAAAGAATGTTACCCAAGTTGACATGTCAGCAAGCTCCACCCTTGGATTACTTATTTGGATGGGTGACATGTCGGTCCAGGTCCAATCTGGTTGGTCAAACAAGCTTTGACCAGAGGGAATCTTTTAGGGAATCTTCCTATAAGAATCTCATAATCACGTGGGTAAGGTACCATTGGAAAGCTCTCAATGAGACAAAGCAAGGGGGAGGGAAGGCCAACATTCCCCCCTCAACAAAAATTTTCCTTTGTTGGGGGGGAGTAGGCACATTTTTTAGGCCTAATTCATTTGTTTAGGCCTCCAAAATTGCCTTCAAAGATTTCAAGCATATTTTGATTCCTACTCTACTAGCAGAAATCCCCTTTTGGTGATACCTCTTTCTGATTTATTAGTCCATCATGTGTAACATCCTTCCAGATATTACCAAACTAATTTTCACCTTTAAATCATATGTCTAGCTATTGATTCTAAGGTCTTCAAGTCTATTTTGGTTTCTGCCCTATTAGTAATAGTACTATTTTGGTGATACTTCTATCTGATTTATTTTGACTATCATGTATAACATCATTCCAAATGTTACCAAACCAAATTTCACATCTAGATCATATAGCTAGCTCTTGGTATTACACCCTTGGGAGCAATAGTATCATGCTCCTAACCACTAGAGGTCCCAACCTTTCAGTAAAAAATTTACTCCACTCTGGTTGCAAGCTCCATACGTCCTCTAGCAACATCCCAAGTAGACCAAGGGTGTAATACCAAGTAGACCACGCTCACCTGAATGGACTCCAAGTAGATCATTCTCCCTAGTAGCCACTGGTTGTGTCCCAAGAACACCATGTTCACTTGGTCCATCACCCCCAGCATGTGCCTGAATTATCTCAATAGGCATAGGGCTCACAAGTGCCTTGTGGTGATGCCTATCAAGCACATCCTATGCTGCTCTGCCAAGCCAAGGCTCATAATCCAGGTCAAAACAATTCAAGTCCATAGCCTGACCTAACACTTGACGTTGGAATGCCTCTAACTTTGTTGGAACAATGGTAATATTGGTGCAAAAACCCATCACTTGCTCTCTCTCATCAGCGTTGGGCTCCACCAACTGCTATAATTGTGAGTCCCAAACTAATCCATGACCTCCTTCTCAAAAAGCATGAGAGCTTGGGAAACTCATAAGTGTAGGAAAAGCCGCTCTAGGCTGTCCAACTAGTTCACCACTGCCATAGGTGACCTATCAACCACTACCATTGTCTAAGACTAATGCCCAACATCCAAGATATCAACAAAGATATGGTCTAGTTGCTGAATCCCATCATATGCACTACGTAGAACCTCTCTAGGTAAAAGGCTTTTCCACCAAAGACAAAGATGATGAGCCCATGATCCCACTCTGGCTATATCTAATATATGTCCCATCCAAGAATGGACCTAATGTGTACTCACCACCACCTAGGTACAAGAATCACCTATCAAGGGATGTTCTCCAAAATGTAAGTTGGAGAAACGGACTGATGAACTTGGAGATGTCATAGTCTCTGTAACATCTCCCAAAACACACCAAAATGGGGAGGGATCTTGAAGACCCAAACCTTGGCCAACACGTGTATGTCCCTAACATGGCCATCCAGAAATCACCAAATGAATAGGCCCATGTCTCTCCAGATCATGCACCTCCAAGAAGGAAATGTTTGTTGGTAGGGCCTTCTAGTAACCCTTGACTATTGACTTCAATAATTACTCAAGATACCAATAGGCCAAGTATGCCACATGGTGGAGCGAGACTCACCTAGCAATCTCATCTCTCTCTACATACAAGTACCTCTACATTCGTATACTTGCTTTTAATATAACAGCTAATCTAGTGCTACTTCCACCAAACAACTCCACTAGACATAATCCCTCTATAGGATACTACCAAGCAATCAACTATCTAGAGGTGGTCAAGGTAATCAACTTTGGAGGCTCATCCTCACATTGGTCTCCTAATGGTACAAATGCTCCACTCCAAGCCTGCTACAATGTGCTGTGAGCCAGCCTGTCTCTCACTCAGGATGAACCTCTGATGGCTATCATGGTAGCGCACCATGGACTAAGAAAGCAAGGAACCCCAACTCCATCATACTCCTCCAAGGCTAACACTCCAAGACTCAAGACATTGATCACTAGAGAACTCAATGAGAAAGAGATAGTTGCAAATAAAAGGATGATGAGTACCTCCTCACCCCTTGTTTATATACTTGTGAAATAGTTACGTACCAAAGTTACTAATTACCGTGGTAACTCAAGTTACTAGAGTAAAATTCAAGTAAAGTCAAAAAGTAGAAAGGAATATCCATTCACATGGGCATATTCCCCTAAGCATGTGGTCTTATCTTGACCCAACCACTAAGTCAAGGATTCCTTCACATGGGCTATCCTTGGACTAAAGAAGAATCCAAAACAAAAAGGCTTGCGGACCCAAGAGTTCTCAACTCTTTCCTCAAATCCAAACACCTAGGAATAATACCAAGTCAACACACTAAAGTCCAAAATAGTGGTGCTCATCTTTTCTACTTCCTCTAAAGTAAGGTCCCCTCTATCTTAGCTATGACTAACTTTAGCTAACCATGACTAATATAGAACCATCCTTTATCTCTATATAAATAATATCTCTTAAGTACTTGTAATACCAAGCTAAATATCACAATACCACACACATGCACAAATGAGTGTTACATTTACCCCCGGACTAAGTTTTCACTTTGTCCTCAAAGTGAAGGTCTCTCTACCTTCTATGGTACATCTTCAACTTATCATGGTTCATCCTATCAAAGTGTCTTCCTCCCAACTCCTTGAGATCATAGGTGTAATTGCCCCACACCTTCTCCACTATGAAAGGTCCAAAGTACTTAGGCAAAAACTTCTTTTGCACTCTCTTGAATCAAATGGAATCAAACAACATTACCCAATCACCTTCTTTGAAAGGCTCCACCTTCTTCTTGCCTTGCCTCTTGTCATAGCTCTCCTTTTGTTTCCTTTGGGCTTGCTCCACTCAAACCATAGCAACTGCTCTTGCCTCTTCCAACTCCATGAGTTGTTCTTTCCTTGACTTCTCTGCATCACCTCCTTGTGCTTTCTTCAATCTCCTATGAATGCTTTGGAAGGTAGGAAGATCAAAGTGAATAGGTAAGGTAGACTCAATACCATATACCAATTGAAATGGAGAATATCCGGTGGAAGTCTTCATGGTTGTCCTATACTCCCACAAAACTGCATGAATCCTCTTGTCCCAATGATGTTTAGCCCCCTCCATTTCTGCATCTTTGGCCAACATCATGCACAAGGTCTGATTGGTTCTCTCTGCCAAGCCATTGGAGTTTGGCTTATAGGATGTAGTTACTCTATGTGTGATAGAGAAATGTTGTAACATGGCTGTAGTAATGCTTTCTGTAAGCTCTCCTCCTCTATCAGAAACCAACTCCAAAGGGCATCCAAACCTAGTGATAATGAGTTCATAAAGAAATCCACCCACTTCATCTTCATTCTTGTCCCTCAATGGTCTAGCCTCAACCCACTTGGTAAGGTAATCAGTAACTACCACAATGTACCGATTGTTCCTTAGGGTTCTATTGAGAGGACCTACAAAATCGATTCCTCACTTCTCAAAAGGTCCTAGCAATGGAATTGATCTAAGTGGTGGAGTGGATGTAGACTTTCTAGCAAAAGCTTGAAAAACATGACAAGTTTTGCAATAATCAAGACAATCCTTGAAAATCCCTCTCCAATGGTAACCTGCATCTAGAATCTTGGAAGCAGTCACCTTTCCTGCAAAGTGTCCTCCACATACTAAACCTTCATGAAACTCCTTTATGAGTAGGATAGACTCTTCCTTACCCACTACTCTTCGAAGTAGACCATCTGCTCCTTGGTGAAAAAGAATATCCTCCACTATTGTGTAAGGTCTAGATCTTGCTGCAAGGGCCTTCCTCTCCCTAGCATGCATCCCTTCTGGATAGTTACCTCTTGTCACAAAATCCACAATCTCCTTGTACTCCATTGAAACCTCTTGAGTGACTGAGATTGTCATGAGCTCCTCATCCGAGAAGGAATCATCCACTGGCTCATCTCCATCATGATCATAGGCTCTAGATAACAAATCAGCATTTGCATGTTTTTTTCCTGGCCTATCCTCAATGGTGTAGTCATTCTCAGACAAGAGTATCATCCACCTTGTTAGTCTCCCTTCAACATTAGGCTTGTTGAAGATGTACTTCAAAGCCTTGTGATCCGTGACAATGGTGGCTTTCCCTCCAATCAAGTAGTGTCTAAACTTCTTGAGACCAAAGATCACTGCCAACCCTTCTCTCTCTGTGATAGAGTAGTTCTTCTCTGCTGAAACCATTTGCCTACTAGCATACGCTATTGGATGATCATGCCCATCTTGGTCTAATTGACTAAGAGTGCATCCTATAGCTACATTAGAAGCATCAGTGTAGAGGATGAAAGGCTTACTCCAATCAGGTTTAGCAAGAATTGGAGCTATAACAAGGGATTGCTTGAGCTCCTCAAAAGCTTTGAGAGCCTCCTTGTCTTCTAAAATCACCATGTAATCTACACCCTTCTTCACGTAGATGGTCAATGCATAAGCCTTGTTGGAAAATGAAAAGATGAACCTCCTATAGTACCCAACCATCCCCAAGAATTGGCGTAACTTTGTCAAGCTTGAAGGGAATGGAAGGTTTGAGATTTTCCTCACCTTCTCAGGATCAACTGCTATTCCATCCTTGGAGATGATGTGCCCTAAAAGTAGACCTTCTTCTCATCCAAAAATGCACTTCTTTGGGTTGAGTGATGCATTTGCCTCATCCAAGCGTTGCAAGACTTTGATTAGGTGCTCAAAGTGCTCCTCCTTGCTCCCATAGACACAAAAGTCATCAATGAAGTCTCTCACAAATTTCCCAATGAAAGGTTCAAATACCTTGTTCATGAACCGTTGGAATGTGGCTGGAGCATTGCAAAGCCTAAAAGGCATGACCTTGAAAGCGTAAGTTCCCCAAGGTGTGGTGAATGTGGTGAGTTATTGATGCTCAGGTGCAATCTTGATTTAGTTATATCCACTATAACCATCTCCAAAATTGTACCTCTCATGACCTGCAACCTCCTCCAAGATCTCATCAATGAATGGCAATGGGTAATAGTCCTTCTTGGTAACAACATTGAGCTTCTTGTAATCCACACATACCCAAAGCTTGCCATTCTTTTTCTTCACAATGACAATTGGAGACACCCATTCTGAATTATCCACCTCAAAGATAAATCCAGCCTTCTTGAGCTTATCAATCTCCTCCTTCACAACCAAAGATATTGGTGGGCTAATGGGACGTTGCTTTTGGCGGATTGGTCTTGCATGTGACTCCACCTCTATCTTGTGCTCCTCCAAGGTGACTTCCTTCAAATCCTTGTAACTAAAAGCAAACACATGGATGAACTTGCGGAAAATCTACTCAAATCTCACCTTCTCCTCCTTGGTAACATTTGGGCCATACTTGAGGGTAGCTAACCTTCTCTCTACCTCCTCAAGTGTCAATGGTGATTTGTCTGGGTCCTTCAAAACCTCTAGCTTAGGTGAAAAATCCATAGCACACAAAGGATACACATCTGAATCAGATTCAGATTCATCCTCCTCCGTGGAAGTCTCCTCTTCCATGCTTGTGTCCACACCTAAAGCTCCTTCTTCAGAATCTGATTCCCAATAATCAGAAGATGGTGTATCTAAATGTGAAGTGTTGGTGGTGTTAGTCACAAGAACTGTGACTCTATGGTTTGATGGCCCAATCCTCAAGTACCCTTTGTGCCATCGATCAGTTGTGCGTGCTGCTCTCAACCATGGCCTCCCAAGAAGTAAGTCATAGCTTGAATCCTTCAAGACTTGGAAAGTCATGAGATTTTGAACTCCCATAACTAAAACTACCACTTTATCCATCACCCCTATTGGTCGAACTTGTTGCTTGTTTGCCATGCTCACCACAAATGTTGAAGGTCTTGAGGGTATCATACCCAACTTCTTCATCAACCTTTCTGACATGGCATTTACTGCTGATCCTCCATCAACCAATGCATCCTTGATGTTGTGACCATTCACTCTCACATCAATCTTGGAGGCATATTCACAAGCCTCCCATGGTGCTGGCTTGACATCTACCACTCCCATTGATATTGGAACTTTTGCCTTCTTCTTCCTCTTGCTCCTTGTAGAACTCAAACCACCTCTAAGCTCCTTTCTCAAGGTAGGATTCAAAGCAATCAATTGGCCCACTGTGATGTTAGCCTTGTGACTACCAACATCCTCCAACACATTGTAGTTCCATTGTTGCTTTGAGATCAAGAAGTCCTCCATCCCCAACTTCTTTCTTGGAGTCTTTGTTGTTGATGGTGTTGAGGTGCGAGTGCTCCTAGTAGACATAGGAGTATCCTTGCTTGAAGTAAATCCTTGAGAAGAGTGAACATCCTCTGCAAAACGAGCTCTCTTCTTCTCTTGTGCCAAAAGCTCCAAATTAAGACCCTTAGAGTTTGAGCACTCTCCCTTCTCATACTTGCTCTCGACCACATCTATGGATGCTATCCCCTTACCTTTGTTGGGATTAGGAGCCACTTGGGTTTCACTACCTCCCTCTTTCTCTCTATTGGCTCCCTCATAACCCTTTCCTCCATGGTAAGTGGAATTTGGGCAATTCCTTTGGATATGGCCTCTTCCTCCACAACCAAAACAATTTCTATCATTGAAATTGTTGCCTGGTTGGCCTCCTCTATATGGATAGTTTCCATAACTCCTAGGCCCTCTCCCTACATTCTGATCCACCTCTCTCTTCTCCCATAGTTGCACCACATTGATCTTGAGATCCGCAAGTTGTTCTGTGATGGTTTGGAGTGGATCTTTTGGCGAGGGTGCAAGAACTGGAGAAACTATTACTTGTGGTGCAACCCTTTTCACCAAAGTATCAGAAGTTCCACCATACTTGTAGCCTTGAGGAGGATGCACAACCTCCTTCACCACCAAATAACTCTCATCCCCTTCCAAACTCTCCTCCATACGAATTGCGATCTTGATAGCTTCAACCTTGGAAGAAGGTTTCTCATATCTCACCTTGCTTCTAATTTGTGGTCTCAACCCTCCCACAAAATTCTTGG
Organism: Lunularia cruciata; assembly: GCA_948567375.1. Classification (NCBI taxonomy): domain Eukaryota; kingdom Viridiplantae; phylum Streptophyta; class Marchantiopsida; order Lunulariales; family Lunulariaceae; genus Lunularia; species Lunularia cruciata. Next base: position 64,523,948 of record OX419755.1, on the reverse strand, counting down.
TGAGCATGGCCCCTATGCCAATCATTGTAGTCTCCACATCATCCCCACCCTTCCTCAACACTATGCAAAATCTGGACTCTAACTTTTCCACTCTTTCCATATAGACTCTCACTTTCTCTCCATCTCCTTGCTTGAGAAATGTAACCTCACTCATCAATCTCTCATAACTCTCATCAGGAAGAAAGTTCTCAATGAGTGCTAAAGTCAAAGTCTCCCAAGACTCCTCTTCCCCATCCCTCCTCTCTCTCCTTTGGTATTCTGACTCATACCATGTAAGTGCTGCATCCTCAAAGAAATCTGGTAATAATGAGGCCCATTCATTCTTCCTCCTCTCATTGTTTCCTATGCAAGTTCTATTGAAGTCTCTCACAAAGGCCTCCACATCTTCTCCATCCTTGCCAAAGAAAACCGGAAGTTTCCCCATCTTAACCTCTCACTATCTTTCTTTTTTCTCAATTTTTCTTTTTCTCTTTTCTTTTCTCTCACTCTATAACTAATAGAGTATATACATGACTAACACCATTTGAGAATAATCCACTCTAGGGAACACAAAAGGTTCAGGTTGCTCCAAGATTTCTATAGCAACATCAAATCCTAGAGTGCATATTAATCGAACCCTCATGGATAGTTTATCCATAAGTTGAAAGATTATCTCTATTACTAATCTTGAGAACTAGCTGATGAAGGTGGTAGTATTTCTATAGCTGTACTGAGACTCTCTCCAAGATCCTTCACCAAAGTTTCCAAAAGTGCTTTTACTCCACTACACTCATGTCTTTTTGGAAGTCCTTCAACTCCACAAACCTCACACAACTCCTTGGTCTTAGATCTTCTCCCTCCTAATCTTGGTGAAGAAGGTCCAACATGCAAACCCAAGTCAAGTAAGCCTCTCCTTTCCCTCAATCTCTTGCTCTCAAAAGTCAATGGACATGAACTTGCCTTATGTCCCTTCTCTCCACATAGAAAGCACTTAGACTCACTCTTTCCTCCAAGTGGTGTAGGTTTTTGGATCCTCTCAACACTCTCTTCAAATTCTATTGTAAACTCTCTTTTCCTCAAATCCACCTTAAAATCACCTCAAACCCTTGAAGAACCTTGCATAATCTCAATTTCCACTTTTGATGACCCTCCATGTTCCCAAGATAAATCTAAACACTCAAACATGCTTTTTGTTGATCTCAAACTCCTCATGCATGAGATCTCCACTCTACAGAATTGACCCTTCCTCACAATGTCACAAAAATCTCCAAACCAATATCTCAAAGTCCTCTGAAATTTTTCACACTTGATCAAAACTCTAGAATATCCCTCACTGCAAAATTTCAGATCTTTTCATTGAGCTATTTGGCCTACACACTTTTCTATTCAGCACACAAATTTCAGATTTGGTCTGAAAACCACCCCCCTCACTTCAAAAACTCATAACACCTTGCGCAAAACCGATCTCTCTCTAATTTTTGTGGCAGCAGGTAGAATACAATGCATTGAATTTTCTTGGGAAGTTTCAGGAAAATTCACTGAAAATTGAAGAAATGGCAGACTCTGTACAATTTTCCAGAGAGCATGCAGTTGCAGGAGCACTTTACCCTATCAACTTTCAAAAATTCTAGACCAGTGCGCATAGTATTTTTCATAATAATTTTAAGTGTGCTAACTGAAAGATAACCCAAGCCATCATGTGTAGAAATTTCAAATCCAGATCTCAAACTTGAGATTTTGCCCAAAATCACCTTAATCCCCAAAATTTGCAATCCACCTCATACAATCTCTCCAATTCCTCTCATGTGTACAAGATGTACAAAATCACCTCAAAGACATCATAATGAACTACAGGGTATACAAATGGATCTTGGTTCTCTAACATAAGTTTAGCCCTCTCCTCTCCTAATGTTCTCTCCAAGTGAGCTCTTATAGCCTCCTTTTGCCTAATGTAGAATTGAACACGGAACATTATCTTGCCTTCTAGAGAGGTCTCGGCAACGGAACCAAAAATGTGAGCCGGCCTGTCTCTCACTCAGGATGAACCTATGATGGCTATTATGGTAGCGCACCATGGACTAAGAAAGCAAGGAACCCCAACTCCATCATACTCCTCCAAGGCTAACACTCCAAGACTCAAGACATTGCTCACTAGAGAACTCAATGAGAGAGAGATAGTTGCAAATGAAAGGATGATGAGTACCTCCTCACCCCTTGTTTATATACTTGTGAAATAGTTACGTACCAAAGTTACTAATTACCGTAGTAACTCAAGTTATTAGACTAAAAGTCAAGTAAAGTCAAAAAGTAGAAAGGAATATCCATTCACATGGGCATATTCCCCTAAGCATGTGGTCTTATCTTGACCCAACCACTAAGTCAAGGATTCCTTCACATGGGCTATCCTTGGACTAAAGAAGAATCCAAAACAAAAAGGCTTGCGGGCCCAAGAGTTTTCAACTCTTTCCTCAAAGCCAAACACCTAGGAATAATACCAAGTCAACACACTAAAGTCCAAAATAGTGGTGCTCATCTTTTTTACTTCCTCTAAAGTAAGGTCCCCTCTATCTTAGCTATGACTAACTTTAGCTAACCATGACTAATATAGAACCATCCTTTATCTCTATATAAATAATATCTCTTAAGTACTTGTAATACCAAGTTAAATATCACAATACCACACACATGCACAAATGGGTGTTACAGTGCAAAGATAATCCCTAAGATATCATCATGAATGTCTTGCTGAATTGTACCAATATCTCCACTCTTTGGATATGTGACCTCAATAACTCCTCCTATATGTGCTAAGAGAGATACCACCAAAGCCTCAAAAAAAAAATAAATAAAAATAAATAAATATATATATATATTAAGGTATATACATGCCAACCTAGCACCATCTTCTCATCTATCTCACCATGCCAATGTGCTCCTATCTGATCTTATTGGCTGGGACATGAGTTTCTACTCAACCCATCTATATCATAGTTCACCACTTTGGGTCTATGAATAACTATGAATCATACTCATATAAAATCAAAGCCCATCATGCAGGCTTCTTTGAGAGCTTTTCAAACTTCATCAACCACTTTAGTGGTTAATGATTAGTGATTAGAGTGAAGAGGTTACAAAATACATAACATAAAAAATATGTTATTGCCATACTACTACCAAGCACTCTTCCTCATATGAACTATACTTTGCATCCACTAAATTGTTGGAGCGACTATCATAGGCCAGCACAAACTCCTTCCTCTCATAATCATGTTGGATGAGCACTACTCCAAGCTCCAACATACTCCAATCAGTGTGAACCTAGAATGGTCGTCCACTCATTGATCTCCTAAGAATAGGGCAGATGTCAACCTCTCCTTGAGCTCTATAAAAGCTCTCTCTTGCTCATCTCCCCAACACCACTCTTATGTAAGATTGGTTAGCTTTGTAAAGGCCTTGGCAATGGTACTGAATCCTCTAACATAGCAGCAATAGAAGTTTTCCAACCCAAGGAATACTCACATATGTAGGCTAAGGAATATGTGCAATAGACTCCACCTTGGTCTACTAAACACCAAGTCTTCCAAGGTAGATAGTATGACCCAAATACTCAACTTGTTTGTGGAAGAATCTACACTTCCCAAGATGTAATTTGAGTCCATGAGATCTCAATCTCTCAATCACCTCCAACAAATACCTCATGCTCACACAATAGTAATATAGACCAAAATGTCATCAAAATAGCAATGAGCAAAATCCAATCTTGCTAAGATCTTGTCCATGATCCTTTGGAACTCGGTAAGAGCATCCTTTAACCCAAATAGTAAGAACTTCCACTGATATAATACATCCTTGCCATGAATATCAATAAACCAAAATGGTATCTTGGATTTATTCTCCTCCTTGATTGGCAATTAATGTTATCTTGCTCAAAGATCCAAATTATTGAAGACCTTTGCATGCCGATTGCATCAAAGATCTCCTTCGGTGTAAGCATGGCATACTAATTAGCCTTCATCTATTGGTTGATAGGATGATAATCTCCACACATCCACCTATCTATGTATTTGCCATGCATATCCTTCTTGGTTTGCATCACTATAGTTGATGCATACTCTCAATGTGAAATCTCCACTAAACTGGTCGTAAAAAGGTTTCTACTTAAGCTCTAAATCAATGCTCTCTCCATATCACTATATTTGTAGGGACTTTAAAAAAATTGGTGTATCACTAGTAAGCTCAATCTGAATACCATGTCCTTTTAGAGCACCAAAATCCTCCATATTGAAGATAAAATAACTCATGAAGCTCTTCAAGAACCTCTAAACTCTTTGTCTTTCTCCTCTTTTAAGCTTGGATCCAAGATCCGGCTCCCAAGTATCCTTTATAACTGATGTAGGAGTGGAAGACATATTGATTGGATGCTACACTAGGCCCTTGGAAGCCATAGTATCATGCACTTAACCACTAGAGTTCCCAATCTAATGTTGAAAACTCTATCTACTCTGGCTTCAAGCTCCATATGTCCTCTAACTACATCCCAAGTAGACCATGCTCACTTAGATGGACCCCAAGTAGACCACTCTCACTAGTAGCCATTACATGTGTCCCAAGAATATCCTACCCACTTGGTCCAGCATGTGATTGAATTGTCTTGATAGGCACAAAGCTCATAAATGTTTGAGTAGTGATGCCTATCAAGTGCATCCTACGTTGCTCTGCCAAGCCAAGGCTCACAATCCAAGTCAAACACTTCAAGTCCATAGCTTGACTTAACACCCAATGCTTGGATGCCTCTTATATTGCTATAATAGCATTAATACTAGTACATAAACCTATCACTCGCTCCCTCTCATCAGCATTGGGCTCCACCAATTGTTGTAATTTTGAGTCCCAAGCAAGTCCAGGTCCTCCTTCTCAAAAAGCATGTGTAGAAAACTAATAAGTGTGAGTAAAGTGGCTTTGGGCTATCCAACAAGGTTGACCACTACCATAGATGACCTATCAATCACTACCACTATCTGAGATTGGCACCAAATATCCAAAATATCATCAACAATGAAGTGGTCTAGACGTTGAATCCCATCATAAGCACACTATATAATCTCTCTAGGTAAGAAGTTCATCCACAAAAGACAAAAATGATGAGCATGTGATCCTACTCTGGTTGCATCCAACAACACGGCAGATCTCATCCAAGAATAGACTTGATGTGTACTTGCCATCTCCTAGGATGTGAGAATCATCCATGAAAGGGACATTCATAAAAATGTAGGTTGAAGAAATGGATTGATGAATGTGGATATGTCATAATATACATAACATCTTCCAAAACACACCAAAATGGGGTTCTTGGAGGCCTTGATCTTAGCCAACATGGGTATGTCCTTGACATGGCCATCCAAAAATCACCAAATGAATGGGACCATATCTCTACAAATCTTGCGCCCTTAGTAAGAAAATGTCTATTAGTAGGGTCTTTTGGTAACCTTTGACAACTAATATTGATAATAACCCAGAATACCAATAGGCCAAGTGTGCCAAATGATATAGGGAGATTCACCTTGTAGTCTCATCTCTCTCCACATACTAGTACCTTTGTACTTGTTTACTTGCCTATAATACCACATCTAGTCTAATGTTAATCCCACCAAACAACTCCAATACACATGCTCCCTCTATTGGATATTGCCATGCAATGAGTGTGATATCCAAAGCTAACAACATGATAGACTTTGAAGGCTCATCCTCACACTAGTCTCTTGGTAGTACAAAGGCTCCACTCCAAGCTTGTTACACCAATTGATCTGCATGCTACTATAATATCTCCTTAGAACTCCACAATGAAACATCCAAGGTGAATGAAACAATCTCACACCTGCTCCAAATCCAAGTGATCTCTACTATTACTAGAATATCCTCTACATGGGCATTCCTCTCCAATAAGTCACCAAGCCAAGTAATGCAACTATTAAAAGTTGAAATTGATGCCATGGTCCTTGATTATAATGAGCCAAGACTACCACTACTAAAGCATATTGGTAGGCAACATACCCGTCCCTCACCTGACTGCAAACTTGGTCAATAGGAGGCTATCTCACTCCAATAATCAATACTAAAACCCATGGAGTATAACATTGCTCCACCAACTACCACATCATATGACTTTGCTACTGTTGCAATGGCTTGAGCTCTCAACATAGAGCTATCAATTGGATGATTAGGCTGAGTCTAGACAACAAGCTCTCCCACATGTGCTATATAGAACCACCCCTAGAGATGTTTGGAACTGAAATTGACACCTCTCCATATCGATCTTCTGTAGCTCCAAACCAACAATTGCAGCCTTCTCTAACAAAAAGGGCAAAAAGAGTCTAATAAGACCCTTTTTGTTATATACTCCTCCTCTAAAAGTCCTACCAAATACAAAATCTCCCCTTGGTTATCCCAAAGGACAACTCCAAGTGTGAACCACACTTGCTCAAAAGTAGGTCTAGTTGGTAACTCCTCCAATCTAGCTATTGTTGTTTGCCATAAACCACTATCATTGAGCGGATTTCATGCTCCTCAACCAAGTTAGCTCCATTATCAACCACCTTTGCTCTAGAAGCAAGAACCACATCATTGTTACTCTCATAAAGTGTGGTAGCCAACTAGAACATTAGAGCTAGGTCAACTCCCAATGTAAACATATCATTGACTAAGAATAAAGGGAAGCACATAATCAACTTAGCTACTCCCAAGATCAAGCTAGACTCAATCTATGCAGTAGCAAGGGCTAGCTAGCAAGTAGTCTATCATGCACCCCATCACCACCTAGCACACCTACTTTAGGATGTTTAAGAGCAATGGATGTCATTTGTAGTGCCTTAGAGAGTGTGAAAGACTAGAGAAGTCTGACTTGTCTACCAACTTCTCCTCTTTGTAGGTCCAATTCCATTGATGCTTCTCTAGGCTCTAGAGTACATATTGCACTCCTAGTTAGTATGGAAAATACATCTACCTGTGTTGCTCCAAACATGAAGTCCAAGACATCTCTATCACTAGCATAAGAGGTGGAAGCCTCAACATCCAAATCTGATCTCCTTTGAGCTATGGTCATGCTAACCAATCTCTACTCCAACTGCTCAATCCGAGTAGCCATGGTTGTATTAGAAGCAAGGCTAGGTATTGCATCCCTACCAGGTGTTGATCTTCTACCACCTCATCTTCCATGACCTAGAGCTCCTCTACCACTTGCCATACTAGCCCTACTACTTTGTAACTCTGGATGAAGGTCAAGCATCAATCACTTGTGCGGACAAACCTATGGCAATGGTCACACTGCCTCTGTGCTAGTTATGATGCACTAGAGATATCATGTCTAGTGCCTTGAGTGCACTCTCTCTTGTGGTGAGGTCCACCACAAGTCCTACAAGCAACACCACCACTCATTGGTTATTGCTAACCTAAAAATGAAGGTAAGGGTCTAGCTACACTAGGCCCTCCACTTGCTCCATAGGATTTGGACTGTCCACTTTATCCTAGGAAGCCAACATGGTATGGTGCACTTAATTGCACTTTAGAAGAAGAAACAACTATAGATGAGGTCTCCCTACCAAATCTAGATGTCACCACTCTTTGTTTCACCATGTTGAGCTCAACTAAACTATAGACCATTAGCAAAGTAGGTGAAGTAGCCTATAAAAATATATCATCACATACTCTACATTCTAGTTCCATGTCTAGGATCCCATACTAAAATTGGATTACCTAGACCTCAATAACTCCTTGAGAAAATTGATCAACCATCTCATGCAAGTGTATGTTTCACGTAAGCTCTCCCTACCCTTCTATTGGAACTCCTACAAGCTCCTCAACTTGTCAATCCACACTCCTTGGTAGTTTTGCCTCAATCATTGGAAGAACTCCACCATGGGATTAAACCCCAATACTTGTAATATCCCAAGAACATTAGAACTCTCCAAGAGAGATACAAGAGAGAAAATACAAGCTTCACACTCAATACTTTGATGCCCAAAAGGAGCACCTTCTCTTTATTATAAAGCAAAGAGGATCCCCTCAAAGGAAGCTCCACCCTTGGATCAGATACGTGCATTTTTTACATGTCAGCAAGCTCCACCCTTAGATTAGTTATCTAGATGGGTGACATGTTGGTCCTTGTCCTATCTAGTTGGTCAAATAGGTTTGACTAAAAGGAATCTTTAAAAGATCTTCTTGTAAGAAGCCCAAATTGCATGGGTGAAAGCTCTTAATGAGAAAAACAATAGGAGGAGAAGGCAAGCCTCTTTTCTCATAGGAATTCTTTTTGTTTTCAAGGCCTAATTCATCTATTTAGGCCTCCCAAATTGGCTCTAAAGTTTTTAGGCTATTTTTTACTTTTTCATTATTAGTAGAAGTACTCTTTTGGTGACACCTCTATTTGATCTACCTAACCCATCATACATAACATCCTTCTAAATATTACCAAGCCAATTTTCAACTTTAGATAATATGTGTAGCTATTGGTATTACAATACCACACCACCTCTTGTAGTGGTACCTCCACTTGTAGTAGCACCATCTCCAACTAGTGCACCTCCACTAGATCCACCAATGACTAGAACTAGAACTTGTAGGTACTACCAATCTACCCCTAAAGTTATGGAGATGTAGTTCAAAGACCAATATTGTCTCCATAGCTCAATCTCCTCTAAGTGAGCTCTTGTGGTACCCACATTTTTCATTTTGGATGAGTTTTAACGAAGAAGTGCCTTGTTGAAACCAAATTGAAACCAAATGGATAAAAAATGAGTGCAAACCTGTGCTTTGATCAGGCTTGAGGAAGTCAACTTCATATTGGAGGAAGAAGGACTCGGATTGGATCAAACCCGAAGAAGCTTACTTTGTGTCAAAGGAGGGAAAAACTTGGACCAGATGTCAAAGGAGGGTTTCTTCATATCGAAATGAAGGTTACAAGTCAGGAATACTGCATGGGCCATATCTCAATGAAAACTACAAGTCCAAATCAATTCCTTTACTAATTCTACTTCGAGTGTTTCCTCTACATCTGCACTCCTACTTCGGGTGCACTTCCACTTTGAGGCCATCTGTCCTACACCCAAAGTAGATGAAGTAGGAGTGCAGATGTCTTTGGAGTTACCATTGGAGACATTAGAGAAGAATGGGTCAGGAGATAAGGAGTTAGATAGATTACTTGCTAGTGGAATTGCAGATCAAGAAAGAGAATTGTTAGATTTGGTAGAGGAATTAGGAGTTATGAAACCCGAGGACAGAGTAGTAGTGAGTGAAGTTACTTTGGGATTAGGTTTGAAAGTTGAGGAAGAAGTAGACATCAAATCGGATTAGAAATAGAATTAAGATTTGAAGAGGCAGATATGAAGAGGTGCATTGTCATTTTGGATCTGTAGGTTTGTAGAGTTGTTAGCAAACGGTATTTTTGTTAGAACTGTCGATTACTTCACTATTTAAGAGTGGCATTCGTAGTATTATGTTGTTCAGTGCTCATAATTTTTGAGAATAGATAAAGCAAAGTGCTGTGAAGTAGTGCTCGTTGCTTGAGCTTGATTTTGAGTATCAACTTTGTGTTTGTGTTTGTGAGTGTGTAGAGAAATTCAAAGTGCAAGTTAGTGTGCTTGTTGGATGTTGGATTCCGCAACCTTGATCTTCATTCTGTGTGTTTGATCCTGAGTGAAGTGCAATCGAAGCAATGCCTTGACAGATCTGAGAGGAATTATAGTGTTGGTAGTATTTGCATTTGTGAGTGCAGTGCGAAGTTGATGTGAAGAAATTTTGATCAAGGAAGTTGTGCCTTCAATGGAGGGGTGGAACACAATTCTGAGGCAAAGTAGTTTTGCAATGAGGTGCCATTTTCGGGAGAGCTTGAATCATCACAATCAAGATTGTTTGGAAAGAATTGAAGGTGTTGTGATTAAGGAGTGTTACTCTCTTCTGGGTGTGGTTTCTACCTGAGAGATTAACGGTGCAACCAAGAAGAACTACATTGTTACTGTTTGACTTCATATTTGGACATTTCTTACTTGTATCTCTACTAGAACAAACTTTACTTACCTGATTACCGCAAAAGTGATATTTTCCGGGTTGTCACAACTCTCTTGAACTCATGATAGTCATCCATTGGTAGACCCTTCAAGTGCTGAAACAACTCCTTCCATGCCATGAAGGGTGTGAAAAAAATTTGGGTTATGCATCTATTGTAGATCATACCAACTATCAAACTCCTAGATGAAGTCATCTAACTCAATAGTATCCATTATACCAAAATAACATCTTGGGCTTTTGGAGGCCCCATAAATCTTGTCCATGTCCCACAACAATGGTGCAGAAACATCAAGTGAAGTCACCAAGTGAATTAGCTCTTATATCAAACTCCAACTCAGAGTTAATCTTCTCCTTCATTGGGACCTAAGATATAAGCTAATATCGAGTGCCACTTTTGATAAACCTATTGTGTACGGCCATGATATCTCCTCAAAAATCCACAAAGAAATTTTTCATGATAAAATAACTCAAACCATAACCATAATCACCACAAGTACCCCACCAAGGGCTACCACCAAGTATCAACACCAATTGAACACAACTCACTAATGTAGTTCTAGCTACAACAACTATACTAGGAGAAAGAACAATCTGTAACCTGCCATCACAACAAGCACTTTCACAATCTGCATGTCATCACTTCCTACCTCATTGGAAATAAACACATATAGTCTAATTGTTCATCACTCTAACTCACTACCAATGCTCTAAAGTCAAGGCACTTCACAAAAACGTGGTGCAAAAACAAGAATGTATGGGGTCCAATCACAAGAAGTCTAAACAAAACCCTCCATCTCATAAATCAACACCAAATTGACTCTGCCACTATTTGGCATTAGATATAATAGGAGTGTCTACCTACTTCCTAAGCTACTAGGATCACCAAGAATGGGATCAAACTGCCTCTTCTAGCCAAAGCTATATGTGTATAGGTATAAGTAGAATAGTCACTAGAACAACAAGGTAGACTAGTTGGCTAGGGCACCCATCTAGGAACCAAAAATCTAGGGTTGGTTCATACACTATTGTGTACAATCTAGAAGGGTGGGAGGATTTTGCCACACAATGACTAACAAAACTCATCTGAACTGTAACACCCATTTGTGCATGTGTGTGGTATTGTGATATTTAACTTGGTATTACAAGTACTTAAGAGATATTATTTATATAGAGATAAAGGATGGTTCTATATTAGTCATGGTTAGCTAAAGTTAGTCATAGCTAAGATAGATGGGACCTTACTTTAGAGGAATTAGAAAAGATGAGCACCACTATTTTGGATTTTAGTGTGTTGACTTGGTATTATTCCTAGGTGTTTGGCTTTGAGGAAAGAGTTGAGAACTCTTGGGTCCGCAAGCCTTTTTGTTTTGGATTCTTCTTTAGTCCAAGGATAGCCCATGTGAAGGAATCCTTGACTTAGTGGTTGGGTCAAGATAAGACCACATGCTTAGGGGAATATGCCCATGTGAATGGATATTCCTTTCTACTTTTTGACTTTACTTGACTTTTACTCTAGTAACTTGAGTTACTATGGTAATTAGTAATTTTGGTACGTAACTATTTCACAAGTATATAAACAAGGGGTGAGGAGGTACTCATCATCCTTTCATTTGCAACTATCTCTCTCTCATTGAGTTCTCTAGTGAGCAATGTCTTGAGTCTTGGAGTGTTAGCCTTGGAGGAGTATGATGGAGTTGGGGTTCCTTGCCTTCTTAGTCCATGGTGCGCTACCATAATAGCCATCATAGGTTCATCCTGAGTGAGAGACAAGCCGGCTCACAAAACTAGTTAGCCTTATGCCAACAAGTTGGCTTGTTAGCCCTTTTAGGCCTTTCTATGCTCTCATAGCCCACAACACCTCAAAGCCTTTAGAAGCAAAATGAAGCTTTCTTCTTGCAAATTCAAACCCTCTCCAAATCTGGCCAAGCTTCATCCAGCTTGAGCCAAATCTGGGGAAAAATCTGACATAACTCCTCCACTAAATCTGATATAATTCCTCTATATTTGGTTGACTGCAAGATCCTTTGCTCAATTTCCACTTTGAGCCAAATTGGAAGGATAGGGATCTCCAAATCCCTAATTCAAGAAAATAGGTTCCAATTCCACCTTCAGTTTTTCATTTTTAGCTCAACTCAAACCAAATTAGCCTTGATTTCACTCGGGCTCAAATCAAACATTACTGTTTGAAGTTAACTCGTGTCTCAAAAATTTAGCCAATGCTTATGCACATCATCTGTCCCATTGCCAAATCTATATCAATTCATGCAAAGCGTTTATACATAATCACTCTTAGGGAAAGTTGAACCACAATCTAAGTACCAAGAATCTGCCAGGCTTGGAAATACCACCAACACCCTCAATTCTTGTAGTTGATTTTCCTCCTGACTCTCACTTCTCTGATGTAATCAATTCTTCTTCAACTCAAATCACACTTAGACAGATTAGTACTTAATTATTCACTCAACACTTTGCTAACAATTAGACATTGATTACAATCAAGCCACATCCATTCTAGCTAAGAGACTCCAAGTGATGCTCACCGGTCTATGTCCACCATAACTAGGAACTTGAAGGGTCAACATCAAAGAATTAAGCCATCTAGAGTTGCACTTTGAAGGTATACCCCTTTGCTTGACCTATGTCTCCAACCATAATGGTGCCACAAATGGCACATCCGATGGTGCGAATGGTGCAAGTGATGGTGGGACTCACCATGTGATCAATACTTCTAACATGAAATAAGACCACCAACAAGAAGTTTGTGAGTAACTACTAAGATACTTATGACTACCAACACTACCACTCCACCGTCCGAGCAAACTAACCTTGATACTACAAATGTTATGACATAACCTTTGAACAACACGAAGAGACAAACTAAAGAGGAAGATGCTAAAATGACATTAGAAAATTAAGGTAGCTAATAAATTAACCTTATGGCCTTATTGGCTTACTAGAGAAGAGTAAAAGCGGGTGGAGGAAGAGGACAAGTAAACAAAGGTTGAGGAAGACAAATGCACAATTGATTGTTGTAAATGGAGTCCTAAAAGGCAATTAGGTGAAAGTATTGTTAGACCTTGGAACAATAAATAATTTCTTATCTTGCTTGATTGTAATAAGGTTAGAGATGGAATTAGAGAAGGATGAGAATGAAGAATTAGAGTTACTAAATGGTAAAATAGAGAGGTTGAGTCATTACATAGAAAGGTACCACTCTTTATAGGAGACTATGATGAAGAAATTGAGTGGCAAATGATACAATTAGCTCATAATGATGTGAACTTAGGCCTGTTGTGGATGGAGTACTACAACCTTACAGTAGATTGGAGAAAGAAAATAGTGAGACTTAACCAAGGGAAGATCATTAGGGATAAAAAAAGATCACCAAGGCAAGAATGGCCTTTCTCTATCATAGGAACAACAACTATTGATAAGATAGATAGATGTTTTATGGATCTAATAAGAGAAGTCCAAAGTGCACAATTCAATAGATAAATTCTTTGAGAATTTGAAAAATGTGGTCAATGAGTTTCAAGATTTTTCTTGATGATTTATCCTTAGGATTACCACCAAAAAAGACAATAGATCATAAAATTGAGATACTTCTTGGGAAGCCATCTCCTTGTAAGATACTTCTTGGGAAGCCATCCCTATATTGACTATCAGCTCATGAGTTTGAGGAGTGTAAGGCTCAAATTGAGGATATGTTGCAAAAAGAGTTTATCCAACCTAATGTATCACCATATGGAGCTCTTGTTTTGTTTATGAAGAAGTACAATACAAACATGCATGTGCATTGATTACCGATGCCTAAATCAACAAATAGTGAAGAAAAAATACCCATTACCTTGCATGCATGACCTAATCAATCAACTCAATGAGGCAAAACACTTCACTAAACTTGATCTACGGAGCAATTACAACCAAATCAAGATCAGAGAGAAAGACATACACAAAATTACTTTTCAAACAATGTATGGTCAATATGAGTACTTAGTGATGCAGTTTGGCCTCACCAACATACCAACCACTTCATGAGTTTGATGAGTGATGTATTTCATCCAAACTTGGATAAATCTACCATTTTTTTCTTGATGACATCTTAGTCTACAATAGGACAATGATAGAGCACATGTCATGCATATATACATTGCTACACAACATACACCGCTACACAACATCACACACTATAGAAGCATAACTCACACATACATCATACATGGACTCTCAAGTGCCACAATAATTAATTTTTTCACAACTCAAATCACACTCAATCAGATCAATACTTGATCTGTCACTCAACAATCTGCCAATAACTTGACACTAATTTCAAGCCACACCCACTCCATCTAAGATACTCTAAGTGATGCTCACCGGCCTTCTATCCACTCAAGCCATGAACTCGAAGGCTCAACATTAGAGAAGTGAGCTCTCAAGAGCTGCACTTCCAAGGTAAACCTCTGATTTTGACTTGGATCTCCAACCTATGGTCTCCCTAATGGTCTTGCTGATGACATACCCAAAAATGAAAATAATGCAAGTGATAGTGTGCCCTACTAGGTAGTCAGTACTCCAAATAGGAAATTTGGCCATCAACAAGTAATTTATGAGTAATTGCCAAAATACCTCTAACTACTAATACTACTACTCTAGAGTCCAAGCAGTCTAGGTACAATGCTACAAATGGCTTGATAGCGATCATGCATATGTACATTGCTACATAACATACATCATTATAAACATCACACACTATAGAAACACAACTCACATTTAAGTCATACATGGACTCTCAAGTGCCACAATTGCCCCCCTAGCTTGTGATTAGGTCCCTCTAACTCTAGATAGCCATATATTCCAAGTATATGGTATACCCTATGGTGGGTTAAAGATCAGGAGGCCAGGTGCCCCATCATAAGTCACTTGTCTGCAATCTATACTATATAAAGGATAGACTAGCTAGAGGTCAAGTACATCTAGGACATAACCATTGTCCCCAAGGAACCACCACGAGGAGAGGAATCAAACATATCATATGCCATCCCCTCAAACAACTATCACATATTAACATAGTAACAACTTCACTTGAAGAGCCACATAACATACATCTCAAACATACATGTACAAATGCCAAGCTTGGGTCCATAATACCATCAATGTTTGGGAGGTGGCATGGCATACAAACTGTGTACATGTGCACATGATCCTTCCAAACAACACCATCATGTCCTTCCAACACAAGGATTCTAGATGGAAAAACCTCACTCACTCTCAAGATAGTGCAGCCTATAGAAACATCAAGTGTTGTCAGTGTTGTCTGCTATGGATATACATAATCACTTGGATGAAATCAATAGAGCAAGGGTCCTCCTCCTCCTTAACCTCCTCCTCAAATAACCTCTTCCTCAAATGGTAGCATAATGTAAGGTGTCCCTATGCTAAGCAATTGCCAAGTTTGCAAAGACCATTGGCATCACTCTCCAAAAGATCTCTACCCATCAAGAACACACGCTCATCCATATATGTAGATCATCCAAGTCCAACACTACAATAGCATCTTGACAAATGGTTGTAGGTAAATCTAGGTCTTGTCCATAGAGTAGAAGTAAGGAGAGAAGGATGCTATGAAGGCTTGTTGGCTGAACCAATAGCCCATGGCCAACCAAGGTAACTAGAGATCTCAATCTCCCAAGTGGCCTCTTTGCAAACCATACTTTTACAAATCCTCTCTTCACCATTTGAACCACTTTCTTTGCTAAGCCATCTGCCTCAAGGTGATCTTGGAAGGTAGTATGATGATCAATCAAAGCCTTTTCATACAAGACCTAAAACTCCTCCAAGAACTTTGTACCTTGATCAGTCAAAACCTTAGCTAGTGCACTAAAATGACTAAGAGTCCAATCCAAGTATGAGTAAGCCATCCTTTCATTGGACTTGTCAGGAAGTGCCACCAACTCAATCCACTTGGAAAAGTGCTTGACCATCACCAAAACATACCAATGATGTCTCACAATCAACGGCAAAGGTCTAGCAAAGTGCAAAATCCAGCGGTAACCCAACCCCATGATAGGTAATGGGTGTAATTGTGTCATATGAGCATTGAATGATGCTCTAACTTGGTCACAAACCACACATCTGGCAACAAACTATTGTACATTGGTCTGCATTATGCATCACCAATAATGACTTTGGAGTAAGTTGTATGTTTGCTTTACTCCAAAGAAAACATAATCCTAGTATAAAAATTGTGGTCTTTGAGATGGAAGTGGTACTACTCTCACTCTACAATCCTCCCATACACAAAGAAGGTGTTTGCACTCCAATCTCAACTATTTGGCTTGCTAAAGGACACTATCTTTCTCCTTGGCCCTAACTTTGCCTTCCACAACACTAGTGCAAAGATAGTCCATCACTAAGACATCATCATGAATATCTCATTGAATTGTATCACTATCTCTACTTTTTGGATCTATGACCTCAATAACTCCTCTTGTATGCATTGAGAGAGATACCACCAAAGCCTCAAAAAAGATACAGAGAAAGGTAGATGCATGCCAACCTGGCACTATCTCCCTATATATCTCACCATGCCAACATGCTCCGGTCTAATTTGTTGGTTGGGACATGGGTTTCTACTCAACCCATTTGCATCGTGGTCCACTACTCTAGGTTTGTGAATAACCATGAAATCATACTCCTATAAGACCCAAGCCCATCGTGCAAGCTTCCTTGAAAGCTTGTCGGACTCCATCGACCACTTTAGTGGCTGATGATCAATGATGAGAGTAAAGAGGTTACCAAATAGGTAACCTCAGAAATGTGCTACTTCCAAGCACTCTCTCATATGAACTATACTTCACCTCCACTGAATTGTTGGAGCGACTAGCATAGGGCACCACAAACTCCTTCCCCTCATCATCATGCTAGATGAGCATTGCTCCAAGCTCCAACATACTCCAATCAGTGTGAACCTGATATGGTCATCCTTTGATTGGTTTCCTCAAAATAGGAGCAAATGTCAACATCTCCTTGAGCTCTACAAAAGCTCTTTCATGCTCATCTCCCTAACACCACTCTTGCGTAAGCTTGGTCAGCTTCATTAAACCCTTGGTAATGGCACTAAATCCTCTAATATAGCAACAATAAAAGTTCACCAACCCAAGGAATGCTTGCACTCTGCTCATATCCATATGCCAAGGAATACATGTAAATAGCCTCTAACTTGGTATGCTAAACACCAAGTCCTCATGGGTAGATAGTGTGACCCAAATACTCAATCTGCTCATGGAAGAATCTACACTTCCCATGATGTAATTTGAGTCCATAAGATCTCAACCTCTCAAACATCTCCAACAAATGTCTCTCATGCTCCTCCACAATAGTGCTCTAAACCAAAATGTCATCAATATAGCATCAAGCAAAATCCAATCCAACTAGGATCCTATTTGTGACCCTTTGGAACTTGGCAAGAGAATTCTTAACCTAAATGGTAAGAACTTCCATTGATATAAGACATCCTTTCCTTGAGAATCAAAAGCCTAAAATGTTATCTTGGACTTGTCTTCCTCTTTGATCAAAAACCGATGATATCTTACTTGAAGATCGAAAGTACTGAAGACCTTTGCATGCCTAATTGCATCAAAGATCTCCTCTAGTGTAGGCATGGCATACCAGTAAGCCCTAGTCTATTGCTTATTTGTGTAGTTGTTATGCATATCTTTCTTGGCTACCATCATATAGTTGATGCATACTTTCCGTGTGAAATCTCCACCAAACTAACCTCAAAAAGGTCTCTACTCCGGCTCTAAATCAATGTTCTCTCCATGTCATTATATCAATAGGGATGTCAAAATATTGGTGTATTGCTAGTCAGCTCAATCTGAATACCAAGTCCTTTTAGAGCACCCAAATCCATTGTATTGAAGGCAAAAAAACTCATATAGCTCCTCAAGAACCTCCACACTCTCCGTCTTTCTCCTCTTGTAAGCTTGGGTCCTAGATTTGGCTCCCATGTATCCTATGTAATTGATGTAGAAGTAGAAGACATATCGATTGGCTACTACACTAGGCCTTTGGCAGTAGTAGTGTCATGCTTTTAACTACTAGAAGTCCCTACCTCATCGTGACAAACTCTCTTTGATCTTGTTGCAAGCTCCATACATCCTTTGGTTGCATCCCAAGTAGACCAAGGGTGTAATCCAAGTAGTCCATGCTCACCTGGATGTACTCCAAGTAGACCACTCTCCCTAGTAGCCATTGGTTGTGTTCCAAGAATACCCTGTCCACTTAGTCCATTGCTCCTAGCATATGTCTGAATCATCTCGGATAGGCGGGAAGCCTACAAGGGTTAGAGTGATGATGCCTATCAAGCACATCTTACATTGCTCTGCTAAGCCAAGGCTGACAATCCAGGTCAAATAGTTTAGGTCCATAGTTTGACCTAACAACTGATGCTTGGATGCCTCTAACACTATTGGAACAATGATAATACTGGTGCAAAAACCCATTGCCCGCTCTCTCTCATTGGTGTTGGGCTCTTGCAACTACTGTAACTATGAGTCCCAAACAAGTCCAAGACCTCCGTCTCAAAGAGCATAGGAGCCTAGGAAACTCATAAGTATGGGAAAAGTGGCCAAAGGCTATCCAACTAGGTTCACCATGACCATAGTTGACCTATTAGCCACTACCACCATTTGAGATTGGTGCCTAATATCCAAAATCTCATCAATAGTAAGATGGTCAAGTCGTTAAATCCCATCATAAACACATTGTAAAACCTCTTTGGGTAAGAGGTTTTAAATGCCCGTGATCCCACTTTGGATGCATCCAACAACATAGAAGGTCCCATCCAAGAATAGACTTGATGTGTACTCACCACCACCCGAGTGCAAAAATCACCCATCAAAGGGATGTTCTCCAACATGTAAGTCGGAGAAATAGACTAATGAACTTAGAGATGTCGTAGTATATGTAACATCTCCCAAAACACACTAGAATAGGGATCTTAAAGACCCAAACCTAGGCAAACATGTGTATGTCCCTAACATGGGCATCCAAAAATCACCAAATGAATGGGACTGTATCTATCCATATCTTGTGCCCCTAATAAGGAAATGTTTATTGGTAGGGTTTTTTTGTAACCCTTATTTTTGACATTGGTAATAACTCAAGGTATTGATATGCCACATGTGCTACATGATGTAGAGAGACTTGCCTAACGGTCTCATCTTCTCCACATACAAGTACCTTTGCACTTGTATACCCGCATGTAGTAAACATAGCTAGTCTAATGTTAACCTCACCAAACAACTTCAATAGACATACTCCCTCTATTGGATACTACTAAATCATGAGTGTGGTATCCAAAGGTGTTAAGGTAATCAACTTTGGAGGCTCATCCTCACACTAGTCTCTTGGTGATTCAAAGGCTCCACTCCAAGCCTATTGCACCAACTGACATGCATGCTACTGTAATGCTTCCTCTAAACTCCATGATGGAACATCCAAGGTGGATGGAACGATCCCATTCATACTCCAACTTTGAGTGATCTCCTCTAATACTAGAGTATCCTCTGCATGAGCATTCTCCTCCAATAAGTCATAGGGAAAAGTAACAGAACCAATGAAAGCTGAAATTGATGTTGCCATGGTCCTTGATTCTAATGAGCCAAGATTGCCAATATATAAAGTATGGGATATAACATTGCTCCCCAACTAACACATCATATGACTCAACTATTGTTGCAATGGCATGAGCTCTCACCACAGAGCTATCAATCAGATGATTGGGCTGAATCTAAACAACAAGCTCTCCACATGTGTTGTTTTGTCTAAAACCACCTCCTAGAGATGTTTGGATCTGAAATGGACACCTCTCCACATTGGACTTTCGTAACTCCATATTGACAACTATAGCTTTCTCCAACATAAAGGGTTGCACACCAAAGTCTAGTAAGACCCTCTATTATGTATAGACCTTCCCTGAAGGTCCCACCAAACAAAAAATCCCCCTTTGGTTATCCAATAGGACAACCCCAAGTGTAAACCGTGCTCGCTCAAAGGCCAATCTAGTTGGTAACTCCTCCAATCTAGCCATTGCTACCTACCATAAACCGTTGGTCATTGAGCGGATTCCATGCTCCTCAACCAATTCAACTCTACTATCAACCACTTTTGCTCTAGAAGCAAGAATCACATCATCCCTATTATCACAAAGCATGGCAACCAACTTGTAATACAAGTAGCTAGATATATTATCTAGTTGTGAGAATTGGCTTGCTAACATCTAGAAGGATGTTGTGTACAATGGATTAGGAAGATCAGACAAAGGTGTCACCAAAAGTGTACTCCTACTAATAGGGCAGAAGCAAAAAATAGCCTAAAAACTTTAGAGCCAATTTTGAAGGCCTAAATGAATGAATTAGACCTTGAAAATCAAAAAATCCCCCCCTCGTCCCTACCTTAGAAATCAAAGGCTTGCCTTCTACCCCTTGTGATTCATCACATTGAGAGCTTTCCAATAGTACCTCATCCATAAGACTCTGAGCTCCCTACAAGAAGATTCTCTAAAGATTCCCTTTGGTCAAACCTATTTGACCAACTAGATAGGACAAGGATGACATGTTACCCATCCAAACAACTAATCCAAGGATGGAACTCACTAACAGGTCATTGATCCATGTATGTGATCCAAGGGTGGATCTTCCTTTGAGGAGATCCTCTTTGCTACATAATAAAGAGAAGGTATTCCTTTTGAGCATCAAAGTATTGAGTGTGAAAATTGTGTTTTCTTCTTGTATCTCTCTTGGAGAGTTCTCTTGTCCTTGGAGTATTAAAATGGCATTAGAGTGGGTTTTTTAACCCAAGAGAGAGGATCATCCCTCTTGGAAGAACACAAGCTACTAAAATTGAATAATTTGAGGAGAGAAAACATAGTGCAATTGCTAAACTTGGGAAATGTTTTAGAGAGTGGATGGGATGGAAGCACCTTGAGGACAATTTCCTATGCATAGCTTTCCATTCTTCAATCCATTTCCCATCAAGATTATGTACATCCAATGTGAAAAAATGAGAGTATTTCTTGTTTATCACTTTGGAACAAAATTCATGGACAAAGTGATGAATTCACCAAACTTGGTGATTCTACGTGTTGTAGTATATGACACGTATATGTATATGAGAGTGGGATTTGATAATCTACATTTTATTATGATTTTATGGATCTGAATGTACCAAATCCTTACCCTTTCAACATACAAGTAGAAATCCATTATGTAGTTAGACCAAAAGTGATGTTTAGGGATTTTGTAGTCCGCAATTTTGGTGAGGAATATCATCAATGAGTGATAGCTTTTGAGGTCCCAATGGTAGTCCCTATAGTTTGTGGTCTCCCTTGAGTGATCATTCTAACTCTTTATTGAAGTAGGAAGTAGCAATTGAACATTGGTAGTGTGTGTAGGAATCATGGATCCGTAGTTGTAGGAGTTGATGCAAGGAATGCAAGGGATGTTGAGCAAGTTTTGGCAAATCAAGATGATTGTAGAAGAATTGCAAAATCAAATCTGTAATGTCAAGAACAAACAAGTAATGCAAGAAGGGAAGTCGTCTCAACAACCAACACCAACCATCAAAGTTCCTGGAGAGTTATGCATGCCAATGACAATGATGACAATCAACAACCAAGCCACATTGTTACTCCTAATGAAAAAGATGTGCAACATTGAGCCTTACAAGGGATAGCATTCCATGTGAATAGTGGAAAATTGGATTTCAAGAATGAATTGATACCTTCAATTGTTCACAATAGAGATCATTGATCATTCTTTTAAGTGTGTTTGTGTGTTTGTACTTGACCGATAAAGCACTCATATGGTATGACGCTTGGGAATGACCATTGTTGGTAGACGGAAGAAACCTCACTTAGACAACCATGCAAGAAAGACTGCTCAAGAATTTCCAATTTGTGGATTCCATGCAAATGGCCCAAACCAGACTCTAGGGGTTGAAGCAGAAGAATAGTATAAAAGAGTATGTGGAGGTATTTTTGGATCTACAACTTGCAATAACCAATATGAGTCCAGCCAAAGCTCTTGACAATTTCAAGAGAGGATTAAAAGAGTGGATTTGCCAAGAGTTAATGGTGCAAAATCCTTGTATTGTTTTTAAAGCTATTGCCTACCTCAAAGAATAGCAAGGGTGCTTAGAGGAGGTGAAGCAATAACATTGATGCAAAACTATTGGGCTGAGATACATTATTTTGATGGACCAATTCCTATAGAATTGGGCAACATTTGATTCCGAGTGGAGCAAGACCTCTCCAAGGAGCACAAGGACAAGTTGAAGAAAGGAGAGAAGGAGTACTATGGAAGAAAGGCCTTGAGCAGAACAAGGATGGTGTTACAATTATGGCCAAATTGGACACATAGCTATCAATTGTCATGCTCGTCATCTTAGAGGCCCTTGGACTCCATACAAGCAACCTCTGAACCACATGGAGAGATGAATTGAAGAGGAGGATATGGAAACCACATTGGAAAATGAAGATCACTAGTAAATGTACCTCATGGCCTTACTAGCTTGGTGAAGAAGAGTAAAAGCAAGGGAAGGAAGAAGATAAATGCACAATTAATTGTTGTAAATGG
This sequence comes from Lunularia cruciata, assembly GCA_948567375.1. Lineage (NCBI taxonomy): Eukaryota > Viridiplantae > Streptophyta > Marchantiopsida > Lunulariales > Lunulariaceae > Lunularia > Lunularia cruciata. The sequence continues at coordinate 64,501,272 of OX419755.1, read as the reverse complement.
AGTGCTAGAAGGCAATCTGGTGAAAGTATTGATAAACCTTGGGGTAATAGAGAATTTATTGTCTTGCTCTACTGCAATAAGGTTGGAGATAGAACTAGAGAAGGATGAGAAGGACAAAGTAGAGTTACCTAGGTCAGACAAAGAGGATTGAGTCATTACCTAAAAAGGTAATACTCTCTTTAGGAGGGCATCAAGCAGCAATTGAATGGCAAGTGATACAACTAGCTCGTTATGATGTGATCTTAGGTATGCCGAGGATGAAGCACTACCATCCTATGGTAGATTGGAGAAAGAAAGTAGTGAAAACTAGCCAATGAAAGATCTTTGGGGCTAAAGGAATATCATAAAGGCAAGAGTTACCTTTGTATGTCATAATGCTACATTTATTGGTAAAATAGATAGATGTTTTATGGGTTTAATAAGAAAATTCTAGAGTGCCTAATAATAGACAAATTCTTGAGAAACTGAAAGATGTGGTCAATGAGTTCCAAGATGTCTTTTTGGATGAATTACTTGCAAGTTTATCACCAAAAAGGAGAGTAGATCATAAAATTGAGATACTTCCTGGAAAGACGACTCCTTGTAAGGCCCCATATTGACTATCACATCATAAGTTGGAGGAGTGTAAAGCTCAAATTGAGGATATGTTGCAGAAGGGGTTTATCCAACCCAACATATCACCATATGGGGCTCTTTTATTGTTTGTGAACAAGAAGTACGGAACAATGCACATGTGCATTGACTATTGGGGACTAAATCAACAAATGACAAAGAAAAGATATCCATTACCTCACATGGATGACTTGTTTTGATCAACTCAATAGGGCAATGTACTTCACCAAACTTGATTTGTGGAGAAATTACAACCAAATCAAAATGCAGAAGAAGATATATACAAAATGGTCTTTTGAACAAGGTATGGTCACTTTGAGTACTTGGTGATGCCATTTGGCCTCACCAACACTACAACCACTTTCATGAGTTTGATGAATGACATATTTTGTCTATACTTGGATAAATTTAATATCATTTTTCTCGATGATATCTTAGTCTATAGTAGGATGTTGACAGAGCACACGCAACATCTACGAGAAGTCCTCCAGATTCTACGATAGAATCAATTGGATGCCAAAATCTCAAAGTGCAAGTTTGGAAAATCTAAAGGAGACTACTTAGGGCATACAGTAAGTTCACAAGGTATCTAAGTATTAATAGATAAAATAGAGGTTATTCAAAAATAGAGTGCTCTAGAAGATAAGACTCAACTCAAGAGTTTCTTGGGATTGATGGGATTTTATTGTTGATTTGTCAAGGACTTCTCCAAGATTGTACAGTCTCTCTAACAACACTATTGGGCAAGGGGAAGAAGTGGATATGGGGAACCACACAAGAATTGGCCTTTCAATAGTTGAAAGATGCATTGCTACATGCACCAACTTGAAATTGTATGATCTAAAACATCCCATCAAAATGGATACAAATGCATCAAGTATAGCAAAAGGAGTAGTCCTACAACAAGAATGACAAGATGGATGGCACCCAATTTCATATTTCTTTTGGAAGTTGTTACAAGCAAAATGCAGTTATCATAACATTGAAACGAGAAGAGTTGGCCCTTGTCCTTGCAACCAAGCATTGGACGCACTATCTTGGTGAGAAGACATTTGTGGTAGAGGTGGACCACAAACCTATAGTCTACCTTGAGACACAAAAAGATCTTTCTCATTGATAGATTCGATGGGCAGAGTAGAGCCAACAATTCAACATGACAATCACATACGTGGAAAGCAAGCAAGAACTTGCAGATACATTCACCCAAATACCAATGGCAAAAAAATTGGTAGTGGAAGTCAAGATGAACCCTAGAAAAACAATTTGGCCTAAGATTCTTGCTGCTACAAAACCTAATCCACAGATTGTAGATGCTCAATCATCCAAAGGCATCACCCAAGGACTCACCTTCTTTGATGGCAGGTTATGGATCTCGGATGACATGGATCTAAGAATCACCATCCTAGCGGAATGTCATGATTTTGCTATTGCAGGTCATGTTGGAGTGGACAAGACCTTGGATACGGTCAAATGCCATTACTATTGGGCCCAAGATGAGCAACAATGTGATGGAATATGTTTGGAGCTGCCTACATTCTCAACAAAATAAGGCTTCTAATCAAGCTCCCATAGGACTCCTCCAATCTCTCTCCACTCCTACACAATGTTGGGAATAAATAAGCATGGATGTGGTTTGTGAATTACCTAAGACCACCTCTAGGTTTGACTCCATTGAAGTCTTTGTTGGCCTACTTAGCAAAATGATTCATGTGTGTCATACTACCAAGGATGTGACAACCCTACAACTAGCTCAATTGTACTTAGATGCAATCTTTTCTTATCATGGCTTGTCTTGAGTGCTCATCATAGATAGAGGCACTCAATTCACTAGTTTGTTTTGGAGAACACTCTTTGGGTTCTTCAAAACCAAATTGGCCATGTCCACAACTTACCATCCACAAACCAATAGACAAACAAAGAAGGAAAATTGCACTATTGAAGACATGCTTTGGGGCTTTACTTTGGATGAGCAAGAGAGTTAGGACACCTTATTCCCATGAATTTGCTAAATTTGAGGTGGAATTTGCTTACAACAATTCAATGAATGCCTCCACACAAGTTTCAGCGTTCTTCCTCATGTATGGAGAGCATCCTTTCACACCTTCAAGCTTGACAAGGGTCCATCTAATGGCTACCAAGGTTGATGTCAACACTTTTATTTCTAGAATTTAATAGGGTGTGGAGAATGCCAAACATAGGTTGCAGATCACCCAAAATTGGCAGAAGTAGTATGTAGATGCACACTACCAACACATGGAATTCAATATGGGAGATCAAGTCTAGCTATCAACCACCAACCTCAAGTTAGTTAGTCCTCATAAGCTCAGACCTCATTTATTGGACCTTTCTCCATCCTTCATTGCATCGGCATCATGGCCTATCACCTCAAGTTACCACCACATATGAAGATCCACCAAGTGTTTCATGTTTTCTTATTTTGCTGATATGCTCCCTTGCCACCCCATGTAACTTCCATCCAAGAAAGTCAACCTTATCCAACACTTGTTGATGAGGTGAAGGAGAATGAGATCAAATGTATTCTCTAGAAACACATCCATGGTACCCACTATATGAGGCAACATGGGAACCAAAAGCCAACTTGACCAACGCACCAGTGTTAGCTCAATGTTTTGAGCCACAACTTTGCAATGAGGACGTTGCGTCTTAAAAGTTGCATCTTAAAAGAAGGGAGGTATGTAATACAAGTAGCTAGACATATTATCTGAAGGTGAGAATTAGCTTGGTAATATCTAGAAGGATGTTGTGTACAATGTGCTAGGATGATCAAACAAAGATATCACTAAAAGAGTACTTCTATTAATAGGGTAGAAGCCAAAAATAGACTGAAAACTTTAGAGCCAATTTTGGAGGCCTAAACAAATGAATTAGGCCTCAAAAATGGAAAAAATCTGTCCACTTAAGGAGAAAAGGCTTGCTTTCTCCCCCTTATGATTTTCTCATCAAGAGCTTTCCAATAGTACCTCACCTATATGATTTGAGCTCCTTACAAGAAGATTCTCCAAAGATTCTCTTTGGTCAAACCCATTTGACCAACTAGATAGGACAAGGATTGATATGTCACCCATCCAAATAATGAATCCAAGGATAGGTCACCAATCTGTGTATTTGATCCAAGGGTGGAGCTTCCTTTGAGGAGATCCTCTTTGCTATATAATAAAGAGAAGGTGCTCCTTTGGGGCATCAGAGTATTGAGTGTGAAATTTGTGTTTACTCTCTTGTATCTCTCTTGGAGAGTTCTCTTGTCCTTGGATTATTACACAACCAAAACATTAGGATTGGGTCAACTTCCAATGTAAACATGTCACTAGCTAAGAATAATGGAAAGCACATAATCAATTGAGCCTCCTTCAACATAGTGTGAGACTAAGTCTATGAAGAAGTAGGTGATTGACTAGTATGCAATCTATCATGCACCCCACCATCACCATGTACCACACTTGCACTAGGACATCTAGGAGCCATGGGTGTCATCTGTAATGCCTCAAAGAGTATAAAAGACTAGGTAAGTTTGACTTGTCTACTAGCCTCTCCTATTTGTATGTCCAACTCTACTAATGCTCCTCTAGGCTCTAGAGCACGTAGTGCACTCCTAGTCACTATAACAGATGCATCCACCTATGTTGCTCTACACATGAAGTCCAAAACATCTCTATCACTAGCATATGTGGTGAAAGCTCAGTACCAAATCTGATCTCCTCTAAGCTATGGCCATGCTAGCCAATCTTTGCTCCAATTGCTCAATCCAAGTAGCCATGGTTGTATCAAAAGTAAGGGCAAGTATTTCACCCCTACCAAGTGTGGATCCTCTACAACCACCTCTACCACCTCGTCCTCTATGACCTGGAGCTCCTTTATCACCTTCCATAGCAGCCCAACCACTCCATGACTTTGGATGTAGGTCAAAGCATCAATCACTAGTGTGACCAAATCTATGGCAATGCTCACACTATCTTTGTGGTATTTGTGATGCACTAGAGGTATCAAGTCTACTGCCTTGAGTGCACTCTCTCTTGTGGTGAGGTCCACCACAAGTCCAACAAACAACACCACCACTCACTAGTTGCTGATCCAAAAATGAAGGTAAGGATCTAGCTACACTAGGCCCTCTACTCACTCCATAGGATTTGGGATGTCCACCTTGTCCTCAAAAACCAACATGGCATGGTGCACTTCGTTGCACTCTAGAAGAAGTAACAATTGTGGATGAGGTCTCCCTACAAAATCCAAATGTCACCACTCTCTCCACCATGTTGAGCTCAATATGCTCAGCCAAACCAAATACCACTACCAAAGTAGGTGAAGTAGCCTATAACAATGTAGCATCACGAACTCTACATTGCAACTTCTTGTCTATAACCCATACCAAAATTGGATTGCTTGGGTCTCAATAACTTCTTGAGTAAAATTGGTCAACCATCTCATGCAAGTGTATGCCTTAAGTAGGCTCTCTCTAGCCTTCCATTGGAACTCTTATAAGCTCCTTAGTTTGTCAATCCGCACTACTTAGTAGTTTTACCTCAAACATTGGAAGAACCCCACCATGGGGTTAAACCTTGGTATTATACCACCTCTTGTAGTATTACCTCCACTTGTAGTAGCACCATCTCCAATAGATGCACCAACACTACTAGAGATAAAACTCATGGGTACAACCAATCTCTATAAATTGAGCCTAAAGTGATGGAGACATAGTTTAGAGACCAAAATTGTCTTCATAGCTTAATCTCCTCCCAAGTGAACTCTCTTGAACTCATGGTAGTCATCCATCGGTGGACACTTTAAGTGCAAAAACAACCCCTTCCATGCCATGAAGGGTGTGAACAAAGTTGGGTTCCACATCTACTGCAGATCACACCAACTATCAAACTCTTGGATGAAATCATCCAACTCAATGGTACCAACTATACCAGAGTAAAGCTTAGGACCTTTGGAGGCTCCATAAATCTTATCCATGTCTCACAACAACGGTGCAGACACACCATGTGCACTCTCAATTGAATCAACTCCTATATCAAACTCCAACGTAGAGTCAATCTCCTCCCTCATTAGGACTTGAGATATAGGCTGATATCAAGCACCACTCCAAGTAAATTCATTGTATATTGTAGTGCTATCTATACCAAAATCTACAAGGAACTTTGTTGTGACAAAGTAGTTGGAAATATAACCCACAATTGTAACTACCGTGAGTACACTACCAAGAATCACCACCAAGTGCCAACAATACCAGCTGAATGTCACCTACTAATGTAGCTCTAACTATGACAACTACACTAAGAGAAAGGGCAACCATACTCTCATAGTCTGCATGTCATCACTTCTTACCTCACCGGATAGAAACACAAGTAGTCTGATTGGTCATCACTCCAGCCTCACTACCAAGAGTGCACCAAAGCACCAACTCTCTAAAGTCAAGGCACCTCACACAGATATGGTGCACAAAAAAGAAGCATAGAAGGGAAGGGGTCCAATCACAAGAAGGCTAAATAAAAACCCTCCATCTCATAAATCAAAACCAGATTGACTCTACCACCATTTGGCATTTGATATAATAGGAGTTATCTATTACTTTGTAAGCTACAAGGATCCTTGAGAATGAGATGAAACTTTCTCTTTCCAAAATCTGATGTAAATCCTCCATAAAATCTAGCATAAATTTGACATAAAATTTGACGTAAAATCTGACAAAAATCTCTAGAGTTGGCTGACCACCAAATCCTTTGCTAAATCTGCACTTGAGCCAAATTGGATGTGCAAGATTCTCCAAATCTCTAATTCATGGGGATGGGTTCCCAATTCCACATCAATGTCACTTTCTAAGCTCAACTCGCACCAAATTGGCCATGCTTTCACCTCTTGAGCTCAAAATGAACTCTATAGATTGAAATTGACTCTCCAAATTGGTCAATGCCTCCGCATATGATCACTCTTATGGAAACCAAAACCATGATCAAGGAACCACAATCCACCAAGCTTGGAGATACCACCAACACCCTCAATTCTTGCACTTGATTTCCCCTTAACTCTCACTTCTTTGATGTAATTAGTTTGTTCACAACTTGAATCACACTCAATCAGATCAATACTTGATCTATTAGTCAACAATCTGCCAACAATTGGACCTTGATTATAGTCAAGCCACACTCACTCTAGGTAAGAGACTCCAGGTGACACTTGCAGACTTTCTATCCACTCTAGCTAGGAACTCAAAGGCTCAACATCAAAATAGTGAGCTCTTTGGAGCTGCACTTCCAAGGTATACCTTTGATTTCAACCTGGATCTCTAACCCTAATGGTCCCACTAATGGCACATCCAACAATGCAAACAATGCAAGTGATAATGGGCCTCACCATGTAGTTAATATCCCAAATAGGAAATCTGACCGTCAACAAGTAGTCTATGAGTAACTACCAAAATACCTTTGACTACTAACACTACTACTCTAGAGTCCAAGCAATCTAGGTATGATGTTATAAATGGCATGACACACAAGTAACATCTACAAGAATTCCTCTAGATTTTATGAAAAAATTAATTGTATGCCAAAATCTCAAAGTGCAAGTTTGGCAAGTCTAAAGTAGACTACTCGGGGCATAGAGTAAGTGAAAAATTTATTCAAGTGTTAATAGATAAAAATTAGATCATTCAAAAATAGGATGCTCTAAAAGATTAGATTCAACTCAAGAGTTTTGTGGGATTGGTAGGGTTTTATCATCAATTTGCAAGTACTTCTCCAAGGTCACACAGCTTCTAATGACACTACATGTCAAGGAGAAGAAGTAGATGGGAATCACACAAGAAGGATGCATCACTACATGCTCTAATCTTGAATATAACTTAAAACATCCAATCAAGCTAGTTATAGATACATCATGCATTGCACTAAGAGCAGTCCTACAACAAGAATAGAATGACAAAAGGCATCTAAATGCATATTTCTCTTAAAAGCTATTACTAGCAAAATGCAACTATCACACCACCAAGCAAGAAGAGTTGACCATTGTCCTTGCAACCAAGCATTGGAAGCACTATCTTGGCAAGAAAGCATTTGTAGTGGAGATAGACCTAAACCTCTAGTCTACCTTGAGACACAAAAACATCTATCTTGTTGATAGATTCAATGGGCAAAGTGTGGACAATGGTTCAACATGAGTATCACATATGTGGAAGGCAAGAAGTAACTTGTAGATGCAATCACGCAAATACCTATGGTGAACAATCTAGTGGTAGAGGTGAAGATGAACCCAAAATTATAGCCAAGGATTCTTACACTACAAATATTGATCCACAAATTATAAGAGCTCAATCATCCAAAAGGCATAACCAATACCCAAGGACACACCTTTTGTGATGGCAAGTTATGGATCTCAGATGCCCTAGACCTAAGAACCACCTTCCTAGCATAATGTCATCATTTCACCATTCCAAGTCATGTTGGAGTGGTCAAGACCTTAGATGTTTCAAATGCCATTACTATTGGCCCAAGATGAGCAACAATGTGATGAAGTATATTCAAAGTTACGTACTCTATCAACAAAATAAAGCTTCTACTTAGGTTTCCATATGACTCCTTCAACCCTTTGCTACCACTCTTACACAACATTGGGAATAAATCAACATGGATCTAGTTTGTGAATTGCCCAAGACCACCTCAAGGTTTGATTCCATTGTAGTCTTTGTAGACCAACTTAGCAAAATGATTCATATGTGTCTTATGACTAAGGATGTGATTGCTCCACAATTAGCTCAATTATACTTAACTAAAACTTATTCTCACCATGGCTTGTTTCAAGTACTCATCATAGATTGAGGCACTCAATTCACTAGTTTGTTTTGGAGAACATTCTTTGGCATCTTCAAAACTAAATTTCCCATGTCCATGGAATACCATCCAAAAACCAATGGGCAAAAAAAGTGGGCTAATCGCACTATTGAGGTCATGCTCCAAAGCTTCATCTTAGAGGAGCCAGAAAGGTAGGGATACCTTACTTCCATGGTAGAATTTGCCTACAACAATTCAATGAATGCATCTACACAAGTGACATCATTCTTCCTCATGTATAAAGAGCATCCTTTCACACCTTCAAGCTCGGTAAAGATCCGCCCAATGGCTTCAAAGGTTGATATTGTCAACATTTTTGTTTCTAGAATGCCAAGCACAGGTTGCAAATCACCCAAAATTGACAAAAATAGTATGCAAATGCACATCATAAGCACATCAAATTCAATATTGGGGGATCAATTCTGGCTCTCCATAACCAACCTCATAATAGTTGGATCTTGTAAGCTAAGAACTTATTTTATTAGACCTTTTCTTATCCTTCATCAAATCAACATAATGGCTTATCACCTTGAGCTACCACCACACATGAAGGTCCATCAAGTGTTCCATTTTCCTTACTACAAAAACATGCACCCCAACCACCTTAATTTCCTTCCATACAAGAAGTTAGACCTTGTCCAATGAATTAGGCCTCAAAAATTGAATCATTCCTTCCTCCTTTGGTAGGAAAGACATTGCTTCCTCCCTCATGTTTATCTCAATGAGAGCTTTCTAATGGTACCTCACCCATGCTATTTTGAGCTTCCTATAGGAAGATTCTCCCATGATTCCATCTAGTCAAATTTGTTTGACTAACTAGATAGGACAAGGATCTAAACGTCACCTATCCATACAACTAATCTAAGGGTAGAGCTTGCTGACATGTCACAAATCCATATATCTAATCTAAGGATGAAGCTCCCTTTGAGATGATCCTCATTCTTATATAATAAAGACAAGGTGCTCCTTTGGTGCATTGGATTATTGAGAGCTGAAACTTTGTGTTTCTTCTCTTGTATTTCTTTTGGGAGTTCTCTTGTCCTCATAACATTACAATTCTATTAGAGGATTATGCACCAAATTTGTGCAAATTTGGGTGTTTGATTCTCTACTTGGAGTTTATGCATGTTTTGATGTTTTGGGTATGCAAGATTTGTGCAAACATGGGGACATACAAGAGCTATACAAAGTTAGAGGTATGTGTTTATTGTTGTGTTGGAGGATTGTAACACCCATTGGTGCATGTGTGTGTTATTGAGATAAAGTTTGGTATTATAAGTACTTGAGAGATATTATTTATATAGAGATAAAGGATGGTTCTACATTAGTCATGATTAGCTAAAGTTAGTTATAGCTAAGATAGAAGGGACCTTACTTTAGAGGAAGTGGAAAAAATGAGCATCATTATTTTGGATTTTAGTGCATTGACTTGGTATTATTCTTAGGTGTTTGGCTTTGATGAAAGAATTGAGAACTCTTGGACCACAAGCCTTTTTGTATTGGATTCTTCTATAGTCCAAAGATAGCCCATGTGAAGAAATCCTTGACTTAGTGGTTGGGTCAAGATAAGACAACATGCTTAGGATAATATTCCCATGATTATGGATATTCCTTTAGTTTTTTGACTTTATTTGAATTTTAGCCTAATAATTTGAGTTACTCCAGTAATTAGTAACTTTGGTGCATAATTATTTCAAGTATATAAACTAGGGGTGAGGAAGTACTCATCATCCTTTCATTTGCAACTATCTCTCTCTCATTAAGTTCTCTAGTGAGCAATGGTTTGAGTCTTGGAGTGTTAGCCTTGGAGGAGTATGATGGAGTTGGGGTTCTTTGCTTTCTTAGTCCATGGTGTGCTACCATAATAGCTATTAGAGGTTCATCTTGAGTGAGAGATAGGCCAGCTCACAGGACATACAAGAGTTTGTGTGCATAATTGGGAGTATGTGTTAAATTTTGAGTGTGTAGTTTCTAACTTCCGTAGAGGTTATGCAAAGGTCAGAAAATTTGAAGTTATACAAGGGCCTGATTAAGGTATTTCTGAAAACAAGGTACTTGCCAAAAATAGAAGGTAAGAAAGGGGTTGTGATCAAGATATTTCCTGAAAATAGAAGGTAACCAAGGGGCTATTGAAGGTATTACTAAAAATAACTTTTTAAAAAAAGAATAAATTCAAGGGCACAATCAAGGCATTCCTTAAAACTAAAAGGTACTTAAGAGGCTAATCAAGGTATTATGAAATAGGACTTTCCAAAAAGGAAAGTATATAAAGGCCTAATCAAGGTATTTTCTAGAAATAAAAGGTACATATGAGATTGATATAGGTATTTTTGAACTTCCCATCATTTCCTAAAATAGAAGGCATGCAAGGGTCCAATCAAGGTAGTTTTGCAAGAGTCTAATCAAGGGATGTATAGAAAGAGAAGGATGTGATGGCTTGATTGGAATTCTTTTTAATTCATTGAAGGGTTTTTGAACAATGATGTGATCAAGGGTTTTTTTTAATTGAGTAAGGGGTTATAGAAATAGAGAATAAGTATGAATACAATTAATGACCTTTTTGAAAGTCCAAGAGTGATCAAAGGCTATTATGGCTCTTGAGTATTTTTCAAAAGTCAATCAAAGTTTAAAGAGTTTCAAGGCTCATTCTACATATGTTGTGTAGTAGTCTTGTAACAAGAAATTTGGAGATGCATTGCTTGGCCTGAGCTTTGAAAGCCTATAAATGTAATTAATTATTAACCATAAAAAATAAAATGGTATAACTTAACTTGATAAGATATTGATTATCAAAAAATCTAAAGCTTATCATTTAGCAATCAGCACCACAAACTCCTTGTAGTGAATTTGATAATCCCCATCAATATCTATCTCAAGGATCATTTCATGGACTTCATAATCAATAAGCTTCTCTCTCAAGTTATTCATAACATGTTGGAGTCTATCATGTTGATGAAACTATTTTGGTCCTTGTTGAACATGATGAAATTTTCCTTGAGCTCCTCCTTTGAGTTGATATTCTTCATTTTCCTAGCAATCATACTCAAGAATATGGCAAAAATGATGCTACCATTTCAATTGGCATCAATATTGTTGATCATGTTCTCCAACTCTACCCCTATAGGATTCTATCCAAACTATTGCATGGTGATATTGAGCTCCTTAGTGGTAATGCTACCATCACCATCCTTATGCAACAAGACCTGCCCTAGCTATAGCAAGTTGAGGCAAGGCAGTAGGGTGCTAAGCCTTGCTGTGCTATTTGCGAGTGATGTTGTGGCACTCGACAACATGATCCACTTGTGGCACTAGGATCTAGCACCCAATGCTAGGAGTTCATGCAACACACCATCATGCAACATTTGTACCACCCTATTCCAACTTATAGCACATGTATTGCATCACCTTGTAGCACCTCTAGCTGAATTGAATTACAACATTTGAAGAAAGGCAAAAACTCACAAGAAGATCTCTTCACTTGAAGAGATGCTAGAGATTAATCCATTGCATTTAGATCATAGGGCTCAATGATTTGGGCCTATGCTTTCAAGGTTGTATAAACGCTCATTATCATCTTAATCTCACTTAAGTTGTTCTCACCTTAGCAAATTCCAAAGTCATAGATCCTATTTGTTTTACTTTGGCTCTTTGCTTCTTGAATCTCAATTTTTGGACTAGTGACAATCTTTCAACTTTTTCTCTAGTTGTCTTGGCTTTTGCTTTATCTATCTTGGCTTCTACTTTAGCCTTGTACTTCTCCATCTTTGCAAGTTTGATCATTTTTCATGCTTCCACTTTAGCTTTGTGCTTTTCTTTGATTTGTTGAGAGCTTCTATTTGTACTAGTTTGACACCCTTTTTAACTTCCAAGGTCTCACTCCTAAATTTCATGTGATTAGCGAGATCTTAAGAAAATACAATGCTATAAGAAATGTCATCTTCACATTTCCTCCTCTTTCAAAACTCACCCTCATGTCTCCTCCTTTGTCTCTTTCTTGAACTGATATATCATCAGTGCTTGTGAAACTCACTAATGAACTATCATCTCCAAGGTGTAAGCTCGGATTATTGTCTAAATGTGGTGTTCTACTCTCATCCTCATCTAATTGTAATACCATTAGCTAGACAAATTATCTAAAGGTGGAAATTGGCTTGGTAATATCTTAAGGAATGTTATATATCATGGTCTATGTAGATCAGATAGAAGTATCACCAAAAGAGTACTTACACTAATAGAACAAAGGTAAAAAAGCACCCTAAAAACTTTAGAGCTGATTTTGGAGGTCTAAATGGATGAATTAGGCCTCAAAATCTTGTTTTTTTTTCATTAGGAGCTTTCCTATGATACTTCACCCATGCTATTCTGAGCTTCCTATAGGAATATAACCAAAGATTCCTTACGGTCAAGCTTGTTTGACCAACCAAATAGGACAAATATTGACATGTCACAAATCCATGCAGATAATTTGTTGTCTTGAATCTTGTTTGTCTCATTGGGAGCTTTCCAATTGTACCTCACTCATGTTATTTTGAGCATCCTACAAGAAGATTTTTCAAAGATTCCCTTTGGTCAAACTTGTTCAACCAACCAATAAAAGAAAGATAGACATGTCACCAATCTATGTAGCTAATCTAAGGGTGGAGCTGGTTGACATATCTCAAATCCATGTATTTGATCAAAGGGAGTAGCTCCCTTTGAGTGGATCCTCTTTGCTTTATAATAAAGACAAGGTGCTCCTTTGGGGCTTTAGAGTATTGAGGAATGAAGCCTTGTGTTTCTTCTCTTGTGTTTCTCTTGGGGTTTCTCCTATCTTCAAAAAATTACACTTTTTCTATATTGTTATAATCTCCTTATGTGGTAGAGAATGTTCCAAGAGATGACTCTAAATCCTACATAGAGGGGACTGATTCAAATTATATAGTTCTTGATCTCAAATGTACTCTCTTTCAAGAATGTAATCTTCCTCTTTTTGTGTAACTATAGTTCCCAAGTCTTCTCCTCCACTCTCATGCAAATTAACAATGGTCATATTTGCTCCTAGACCCAAGCTTACCAATGTTGGTGGAGAAATTTTGGCTCTATTCCTAAACATAGTATCCATCTTGTGAAAATGTGTATAATAATGATTTGATTTATCATCTATGTTTTCCATCCCTATTTTAATTTCCATGTCAATATGACATGGAACTCAAAACTTTATCTTTCAAATCTCAATATGCCTTGTATGATTGCATATACCCCTTTGCCACTTCTTCTTTAAATTGAATTTATTCATAGACTCAAGAAAGCCTGGTCCGTAGTTCACAAGATAAGGTGCCATTATTCTAAAAGTAGTGGTTTTTAGCATTGGATTCTTGCAAGGTGCACCATAATATGCTTGAATTTTTTAGTATTATCTAGATAGTCCAAAAATTTGTGAATAGTGATGACTAACCATTTTGAACCTAGTATCACTCTTTCAATTTTCACTTTGCTCAATATAGGAGAAATCAAGAGTGGAGTTGGGTTCTTGTTGCCACTTATAAGGGGAGAAAGCACGGTCTTGGAAGGCACTACACTCACCATTTTCAACACCTTTTGGAATTTTGTGCTTGGACTAAGAATGGAAGTGGAAACAAATTTAGAAGTGGGAGAACAAGGAGGAGATATTGAATCCAATTGAGAAATAGAAATAAGAAAAATGGAAATAGGTGAAAAGGAAATACCATCTAAACTGCACAAAACTACAAGGAGAAGTAGACTTGTAGAGTCAAATTTTGCAAACTATATTCCATTGATACTAATATTTCCAACACCAAATCTGAAGAAGGTTTCTTTGAAGTCTACGCTAGGTGCTAGGATGGTTGTAATTTTCCAAGGGTGGATCCAGCAAATTCTCATAACTACAATGTTAACATGCATGTATAAATTTTTTCATTTTTTCATTTATGTATGAATAGAGTGAATCTAGAGTTAGAAGATTCAACACCAAAACCCATCCTTACTCCACACCCATGGAGATAGTAATCATCCATGATGGTTGATTACTTCATAGATTCAAATTTTGATAACAACTTGACTTGGGTGGGATTAAGTCTTCCTTTTGTCACTTGGCAAATTTTAACTTTCCTTGTGAAGTCGTAAGGATGCATGGCATGCAAATACTCCTTCACACATCAAATAATTAATTACTTCATAATTATTCAACTAATCGAATCTATAAACCTTGAGTGTGTCAACCAAATATTGAAATTGAAATTCCCTCAAAAAAGACAACCCTATCCATAAATTGAATCTTGAATACCATAAAAAGTTTAACGATATTAAAACATTTTTGAGAATACTTTTTTCATAGTACCCTGCTCACATTTTATGAGCTCTCTCCCGGGTCCATAAAAGAACTATAATTCTTTTTTTAATTTGAATCTCCCACTCTACTCCGCCCACTACCCATAAACATTTTACAATTCGTCTCAATTGGATAGACTATGTCAAATTATGGCAATTTGGCTGGTATTATAGTGATACGAGAATTTTCATTAATTTTGGGACAAATCAAAGAAAGGTTACGAGACAAAAGACGATTTACGAGTCATGCGTGCAAAGATCAGAATGAATGCAATCGTTTAGTAAGTAGTGGATACGTGGAAGTTATGGGCCTCAGGTTTGCCCTAATTAATGTTTATCCCTACACACTAAACCCATACCGAATTTGTGTGTTATTTTTTTGCACTGTCAATAAAGTGATAGGATGTAGCGCTCATCTTGTACTCCGAATCTGTACCTTGTTTCACTTCCCATAAAAGAAATCCGTGACCCTATTTTTTCCTATGGCAGATTATGTGACCCGATAACTCACTAACTGAGACCGAGACGCCCTAATCTAATTCGCCTACGAGTCCCTTCTAGTCCATAATAGGGGATTTCAAACTCAGATTTTTCTCGTACTCAATGCTCCCTGTAACTCTTCGCTGGATATACCCATCAAAATCTATAGTCATAAACTGATAGGTGCCATTAAAATTTTTTTAACGGACTATTAACAAACGAGAGCCTATCGTTATCCTTTTCGGGTGAAAGGTAAAATTTCGGGTAAAGCTTTTTACGGGTGAAAGGGGTATACCCGTAGAAATCTGTAAATCTCCGATTGAAACCCCCCAGATATGCCACTCCTTAATCCTTGTTAGAGTCTGGCTTCAGACACGTGTCATGGGAAACCCATGGATGGGAACTTTCAACCTCATTGGACCAAGAATAGACCAAGTATGCGGTGGCTCAAATGCCTGAAGAAGTTGGCAGGTCTGATCAGATTGAGATCTGGCTGTAAGCCATATGTGCTCTCGCTCAAAATAGCTTTCTTGTGGCACTCATGATTCACCGAACGAAATCGCGATCAGAGTACACGTTTAGGGGACACGTTTGCCGGTCTGCTAGACCGGATGGGGAGAATCTGGAAACGCCGTGCACATCAAAATCGTTCCTGCACATAGACAGAGGAAAGAGCGGTACAGTAAGGGGATTCCATCTTGAGTAAAGTGGACTCCCATGATCTTAGTTTGTAGGTTTTAGTTCTTTGATTGATGATTTCGAAGACAGATCTCGAACGATAGCTGTACGTAGTTCAAGACATGACGAGGCAAGAAGATGATCGGAGGGTAAGGAAATCGCATGCCGACAAGACTAACTCTGGGTGGGGTTCTGCAATGGTGACCGGTTTCATTGCTGCAGCTGTTGTAAGTTCTTTACGATTCTTCTTAAATATGCAGGAGTTGTTTTATGAGAGTGTCCGTTGTTGATGCCCTTCAGACTTCACTCCAAAATGTGCCTCGTCTTTCTCTTTTGTTGACGTGTGTGGGGTAAGTGGTCTTTAACATGGTTAAATACCTTCAAACGCCCTCTTTTAGTTAAGAGGTTAGCTGAAGGTTTTGCAATGGACTCATATTGCCCAATAGTCCGGTATTTGTGACCTCTTGCTCTTTCTCCTCAATTTGAGTTGAGCTGGCTTTTATGCTGCTACAGGAATGCTTAGAATCCACGTTTGGATTTCGATTTTGATGGTTGATGCGTACTGGAGCTGTTTAATTAGGGCAAATTTGCATGTACCTTACTTCAACGACTGTCTAAGAGTACCGTATTTGATATCAGCTTATCGATGCAGTGAGGACGGTAAGATTTCAAGAAATGGGACTTAGGGCGTATAGCTATTTTGGCAAAAATCTCATGTGCAGGGATATCTGCTGCCAAATTCGTTACCGAGGCATATCTTTCCCAAATTGGAGAAGATGCACCTTGCACCTCTATTGATGCTGAATGGGTCGTAATATTATGCAGATTGGGAATGTGATCTCTCTTCGCCGGAGATTGGCGAACGTCCACAAGGCATCTAGCCAGGTACTTCTCTATCTTCCCTTTTAACTCAAAAGAGACGAGAGAATTCAGGGTTGCGACTCAAAGCAGTACGGAAGAGCAGTGCGAACAGTTATATCAAATTTTATTTTCATAAATTACATTGTCAATTACTTTGAGCTCTAAACTGTAACGGCAAGCGGCAACTGTAATAGCATACAGAGGTCGTAAATTTTTTCTCCTGCGGGCATGTCGGTTGTGCGATCCCCTCTAAATCCCGTCAACTAACAACCTACTCACCGATATGTGCTGGTGGAAGGGCAACAGGTCCGGGCCTGGTGGAAGTTCAAACAGAGGTGCAAACAGTCAAGGACAGGATGGTGGTTCGCAGCAATATAGAAAGTCGGAACAACAGCGAGTGTGGCCTAATTTTAAGGAGGATGAAGCTGAATCCAAACGTCTATGGGTAGAGCATATGGAAGAAATGGTACAGGAAACCTCTGATCCTACTTGTTATGGTAATCGGCTCGATGAGTCTGAGCTTGTAGTACTTGTGGTCTGGTTTTACGGTAAGGTCAATGTATCTGCTACTCATGTGAGGATTGGCTGTTGACAGGGTTGCTGTTTGAGAAGGTCAACCCACAGTTGATAGAACATTGCATGGTAGAGCTTCTTACTGCGCCAATTTTTTCGCCTTGTGCCAGGAGCGTATTAGACGAAGGCAAGAAGCTTTTGATCGTGAGAGAATGCGGACAAAGCGAAACTATGAGTCCTGGCAGGAGCGTGACGGTGATAAATGGGAATGGAAATGGCATGGCAATAAGTGGGAATGGCAAGGTGAAGCTGAGCGTCGCCGGGCAGCAGAAGGACGGAATGAATGGTGGCGTGACACCCAAAGGGGAAAAAACACGAAACGGACACAATCATCCCCTACAGTCACCAAAGCACAACACTATGCGGTATTGGGTCTTGATGCCTCACGGTCTCCACCATACACAGAGGCTGAAATCAAAGCTGCTTTTCGAGTGAAAGCCCTCGAGTTTCATCCTGATCAAAATCAGAGCAACAAGGAAGAGGCAGAGGAAAGATTCCGACATCTTATGGATGCCTATAATGAGTTGCGCTCCAAGTAACCTAATATCCATGCAACCTACGATGCTATGCCCTCTAACTAATCTTCCGAGGTACTTGTTCTCAGGGATTCCAACCTGCTTTGTGTTTACATGGTTCGTACGCTTGCCATCAACAGGGAACGAGTTACTCATGGCTGGAAGGATAGATGATGAGAGCTGATGTAAATCCGATTATTAAAGTGTAGACGACTACACTACTTCATCGAAGAGATGAGGTTCAGTATTGTGCCGTCTCAATCCGCAGATCATTCTCCCGATGACCTGATTCGATACTTGTGCTCCAACACGTGAAACTCTCTACAATTGCAAACTTTCAGTTTAATTTGGGGCAAATGAAGCGCGCTAACAACAGGCCTTTAGTCTTCTATTATCAGGGTATGATGTTACAGTGTCTCCATCCTGGGAGCACCTGGACTTTTAAACTCAACAAAGGGATCTACAGTCCTTGGCGAAAATAGCTTTCATGGTTTTTAGCAGCTCTGGATGAAACCAGATGTTTGTCACTTGTAACCGTGTTCGAATATCAGAACAAGCCATTGCTGCAAGCTATTCCAAGGGCTTGGAAGTCTCTAATTCCTGGCCTGAGCGTACAACTGAAAAGGAGTTTGTGAACAGAAAGGATGACACTCAAACTTTGTCTGTGTTCATTGAGCAAAGTGATTACTGGCCTACACAGTACTTACTAGTCTCAGCTATTCAAACCGCACCACGTCACACGTTGAAAGTTGAGACATCTAGGTGACGCGTACTTATTCGTTAAACTGAAGCACCCAGTTTGACAACGACAACTTGCGTAGAGGAAAGATTGTGGCCCAGTCTACCTACTGTAGCTGTTGACTCAATTATTAAAACGGGTTCCTCTTTTCATCTTTCTACAGGTGCTGCTCTAAACCGACACAATACGTGTTCTCCACAGCAGTAATCAAACGTGTGTCTTATCGCACTTCTCGCTGTGCGTACAGAATTGGTGTCTTTCCACAACGGGCCATTCTCGGTAACAGAGGGTAACAGCTATTGCGACAACCTTCGTCCACAAAGGTAGACAACGTCTGTGTACCTTGAGTTTGGAGAGTTTCTCCGCCCTCCGCCAAAGGGTTGACCTCTTGTGGATATGAGGTTCTTCACTACAGGTAGGAGCTACAGTAGTTACTTAGGGAGCCTCTCCCATCTCCCAGACATTTTCAAAAGGAAGTAACTGCTGAGGTCTCTTTCGTGCAAAGATAACAATTCTTTGATTGATTACTTCGTTCATCATTCTTATTTCACAGTACTCGACAGCGTTTAGCCCCACTAATAATTTTGGAAAGGGTGGTCTGGTGGGAATGTCTATATATTTTGTGGTTGGCTGCACCTCAGTTGAGGTAGCGGTTTAGAATATCCACTCACCCTGTTCGGGAATACAAAGTTTATCTAGAAAAAAGTTTCATGGTTGTAACGTAATATTGACTGCTCTTGATATGTTGTTATATCTCTTTACCTCACGAGACAGCTGTTTGATCCACGTCGAGAAACCAAATATTATGACTCGCTGTAACTCTCAACTCCTGTAGTCTACTGTGTGATCAAGTTGACTGCAAATCAAGTTCAAGTAACCACTGGTTTGTTGTGGCATACTCCAATCTTGTCTAAAACTTACGATTCATGTTTGAATCGTGAGTTTTT
Organism: Lunularia cruciata; assembly: GCA_948567375.1. Classification (NCBI taxonomy): domain Eukaryota; kingdom Viridiplantae; phylum Streptophyta; class Marchantiopsida; order Lunulariales; family Lunulariaceae; genus Lunularia; species Lunularia cruciata. The sequence goes on along the minus strand of OX419755.1, from coordinate 64,481,696 downwards.
CTACGAAAGTAAGGTGAGCACACCTCTACAATAGCCAGTTACAGAAAGCTCTCGGAAAGCTCCATTCTGTGAGAGTGCGACTCACAGTCATACGGAAATTAATTTATCGAGACAAATTTGTCATCGTTTAAAATTTTATCGCGTCATCAAACCCTACGTATCTCCGAGATACTCCGTGTTTTCTCTAAAAATTACCCAATTGATCAGCCTGTGGAAATGACATCTTTGATGACCTTACATCATCCATAGAAATCATTACAATGACTTTACAAATTCGGTTTCCTATACGCATTTGATCGTATAAAAACTTTTGTTTATAGAAACAAACTTGTTTGATGATCTTAAGATTGAACCCCTTAGTTTACTGTGGTGTCACAACTTGAATAAGCTCATATCTGTCTGTGACAAGAATTGTTTAGACAATCAACCTTTTGGATTGAATCTACTTGTTGAAGTCAGAAAGAAATCCTCAAATCTGGTTGAAATTTTACATCTAGTCGACTTTTAGTGGACTGTTGGATAAATTTAATCCAGAATTCAAAGAATATAAACCAGATGGACAATATTTCCTACAAATATTTCCAACTTGAGATCCCCTAAAAAATGGTTTATAAAATTTGTTCAGGTCATCTAAACCCTCAAGTTATTGCGGGCACGGGTGACCGGGCCGGCTCAAAGAGGCCGGGCCCACCACATCTCCTTGAAAACTCGTTGAGGAGGGTAGACGAGCATTTGGGCTTTGTTGAGGCGGGCTCGTTGTACCATAGGTTTCTTCTTCCATTCTTCCTTCCATTCAACGTCATCTCTGTTCGTCGGGTTCTCAATTGCTCGCAGCGCTACGCGTTTTTTTTCGTCTATGTACAGATCCTGGTTATTCTCGTCGCGCTTCGTCTGGCAATATCCGATTGTGCACAGCATTACTTTCTAAGCCAGTTTTCGTGAAAGATTGAAACCCTCGGATCGAACCTAATCTCTGCAGTTTGAGGGGCTGGGGGACTGGCTTGGTTACGCATGCTGTAGCGCTTCACTAATTGAGTGGTTGAGATCCTGATATTTCCATCGAGTGATTTTGATTCCAAGTGATGCTCCTTGCAGTACACCCAAGCTTCTGTTCCTGTCCTCCCTGATGCTTTTAAATTGTCCCGTCTGGTATAGCTTAACTCCACTTGTCTCGGTCGCTGACCTTTAAGCTTCCAACTCAAAGTTGGTGAAAAGATTTAATCTGAAAGCAATTTAATCTGAAAGATTTGCACGTACTGTGAGCGTTCTGAAAGCGATCATCCGATCACTGAAGTTCGTTTGCTCTGTTTGCTTCCCCTAGGCGTGCTCGCTCCGTGGCAATTCACTGTCGTTGATCCATTCTGTCATACTTCCCTCTTCTCCTGCTGGTCTTATCTGGTCTCCAGTATGAGTGAGATATTCGAAGGCTATGAACGCCAGTATTGCGAGCTTTCAACGAATCTGTCCAGGAAATGTACATCTACTGGTCTCCTCAATGGAGGTACGCTTTAATCTACTTCTCTCATTTCTTTCGCTTTCTCGTCACCGCTGCTATAAATCCTCATTAATCGTTAGTCCGATCCGCAGACAAGGGACGTCTCGTTTTAATTGACGAATACGTTGTGCTAGATGGTTCAAATCTTCAGTCACTCAGCGTGTTTGTATCCTACTTCTCTTGTACGCATTCAATTTTACATTTGCTAGACTACAACACGATGTTTCAAGTTTAGGTGTGTCACAAAGTAATTTAGGTTTTTACTCTTTCATACTCTTTACAGAGGAAAAGAAGCAGAAGCTTTCGGAGCTCAAGACTGGTCTTGATGAAGCAGAATCCCTGGTATGATCTATTTCATGCCTGATTTCGGTGGTTGTTTCTTTAGGAATCGTACTGTTTCTTTAGGAAACGTACAGGGATTTCACTCAGGCAGTGCATGTGATACGCTCTCTTTGAATTTTACGCGAGCAGGTAATGCAACGGTGTTTCCACTGTTCTGTGCCCATCCTCTGTTTGTGTTTGGCATGCCTAGTTTACCGTTCAGTGTTTTCTTCTTGTCCTAATGCCACTCCCACTCAATTAGTTTTTTCGACATCCAACTTTTTTTCTTGTCCGGCTGTTGGAATGCTATCCAACCTTTTTACTTATAAACTAGTTATGTAAACGATATGGAAATCTGATGATTTGTATAATGTCCATTGATCTTTTCAAGATTCGAAGAATGGACTTGGAGGCTCGGAGTTTACCCCCTACACAGAAGGCTACACTTCTTACGAAATTGCGTGAGTACAAGTCAGATTTGAACAATTTGAAGCGGGAGGTTAAAAAGTCGTCAACGAACGATGCTTTGGCTTCAAGAGACGAGTTAATGGAAGGAGGAATGGCAGACTCCGCATCGGTATGGTGTCACATGTTTTCCTGTCTTTGGGGAGTTGGGGCATCTTTATTTCTTTTCGGTCTAGTCATGTATCCGGTATTATCTGATGGAAGTGTTTACCTGGATCCAGCAGGTTCTAACCTGTTGATCACCACGGTTGATTCCCACCATATTTCAAAACCTGACAGATAAGCTGTGACAATATTTTAATCTAGATTGAACTTGTGTGGATGCCCATCCGACAGTCAGCTGCAGATCAAAGAGCAAGACTTCTGATGTCGACCGAGAGATTAAACCAGACAGGAGAGAGAGTAAAAGACAGCAAGAGAACGTTGCTGGAAACGGAAGAACTTGGTGTGTCGATTCTCCAGGATCTCCATCAGCAGAGACAGACTCTTCTGCACGCACGCGATACGGTACGTTGGTTAAATCTCATGTACTGCTTTCCTTGCTCAATTACACCAAACTTTTGTATGTTATCGCTTCGGCCTAAGACACTATGTACGAGATGTCCAAGCGCTCGCCGTGGGAACTTGATATGTGGCTGTTCTTCTCCGCTTCTTTAATTACGTGTCTAGGATAAGTACCTGCACTCGAGATGGTCAGGTGATGGCTGCATGTTACTCCAGGATGTTACTCCAGAAGGAATATTTCCTGCGAGGCATAGCATCAATGCACATATACTAGCACTGTCATTCATGTAAATGTTGTTTATCGAATATGTGCACTTGTGCACTTCATGAGTTCTGGATAACCCGTTCCCCGAACGGCTTCTGCTCTCATTTACCAATATACTAGCTCCTCTACCTTATGGATTTCTCACTATTCTCGCATTGTGAATCATGTACATCTTGCTTACCGATCATTTGCACTTTATGAGTTCTGGATAACCCGTTCCCAAAACGGCTTCTGTTCTCATATACCTATATATTAGCTCTTCTATTGTTGGTTCTAGCAACGTTATCTTGCTCTTTTTTACTTTTATATCTGCGACGCTGCAAACAGCGTTTGTCCGTTGAGCGCATGTGTGTTAAGGTACTGAGGAAATGGAATGGAAAATGATGAATCTTCTTTGCCAGGCGGATGTCCTGCTCCCCCTCTTCTTACAGAACGCGTCGGTGAAAACATGTGCCCGAGTTAAATGCACATGCTTCCATCATGGTTCTCTAAACATGAGTTTTCCTTAGTAGTAACTGCTGTTGATGTCCCCTGCAGTTGCATGGAGTTGATGACAACGTTGGAATTGGCCAGCGAGTGATCAAGGGCTTAGGATTTTGGAAAGGGTTGGGATTTTAGGGCTTTTGTAGTGATATGTTTTGCTCTACTGATATTCCCTGAGCTAAGATTCTGGATCTGCGAGCTGACATATCCCGCCGGGTGCAGTTGCATGGAGTTGATGACAACATTGGGAAGAGCAGGCGCATCCTTAACTCGATGGGTCGCAGAATGAGTCGGAACAAGTGGATCATGGGGGGAATTATTGCTGTTCTTATTTTTGCCATTCTATTAGTTGGATATATTAAGTTCAACAGTCGCAGAAGCTAGGGGCAGTTAATATTTCTTTACATATTTTGAACCATCAGTGATGGGATTGGTTGGAGTAAGTTGTTACGGGCCTAGTCCCTGTTTGTTCCTTCGCGAGAGTCGTGAGGAGGTTTGCATGCCTTGAGTCTTTGCTAGTGAGGGTGGTACACTTGCATGATCTTGCAAGCTTGTGATTTATATATACAGAGATGGCATACTAAGCACTTCTAACCATGGCAATGAGGTGATTGCTTTGTTGACCAGTCAGGGATGTAAATTTGTAGCTGATAGAGAGAGATTCATGGTAGGAGCATTTCGAAGATCGTAGAGATCATCATGAATGTTTTATTTGTTCACCCATAAGAGGAAATTAAAGACTACATCCTGTCCATGATTTTCACATGATTGCTCATGGTAAATCTTAGTGGTAGTCGATTGATAATGTACAAGTGATTGCGTGTACGAACAACTTACCTTTGGGAAGTAATGGTGCTAACGAGATACAGCGAAGATAGTTGATACGAAAGCGGAAGTGAGGCAAGTTCTAGCTGTGAGGCAGATACATGTGTGTTTTGAGATGAAGGAGAATTTTTGCTTGCTCGAACCATCCCCACTAAATGTTTCTTGCTTGCTCCTTCCCGAGTGAAGTTGCCTACAGGTATCCCTTACTCCGTGTGAACCATCTTAAACAAAATGCTCTTCTTATTGTCTTCCCGGCGGTAAGGGTAACAGCCGCTTGGCAAACGTGAACCTTTGTCCATATGAGACGATGGAAGCTTTGACCACCAGTCACCGACACTCAAACGATGACTACACTCCAAGGGCATTGTAGCAAGTGCCCATTTTATGTACAGGAATCAAACGATGAGAAGAACCCGCGGTAGGTTGGGTACCGTGACTCTTTTTCCGCTGGCAGACGGTGCTACTCCATTTTCTTGTTTCCAAAGAATAGCAGTACTAGATGAGAGGCGGATTGTGATCAGGTATGTGCGATGATTCAAGCATGATTCACTATTTGCAAATCACAGTCCACATTTATTTTAGCATCACAAAGATGTCTCAGTGAGGAGGCTCCGTTCTATGTGCTGCATATGCTGACTTGCTCTCTCCTTCCACCTTTTAGGATAGCTCGTATGAAAGGTCACGCAAAGTTCTGTTACGAGTACATGGCAGTCGTACTTTCTGAGGTAGAGTACTGTTCCAGGACATGAGGTTCATGAATGCGGATTGGCCGAGTCCATCCGTCCACTGTGGCTGCAGTCGAGTTGATCGACTTTTTCCTGCCATAGCTTGTGTTCTACAGAGCAACAAGGTGCATCAAGTGGAGTGCCCACATTCATCTTCTGCTTAGGTGTTTATCATGTCATCCGAACTTCTCAACCATAGCTTTATGTTTGATAATCATATTCTGCGATGGCCATTGGCAATCCATCGCCAGCTATATGAATGCTTTAGAGCTTCTGCTAAGCAGAGGCAGATGGGACGAAAATAAACGAGGAGCTCTAACAAGACGGGTTTCCAAATATCCCAATACCTATTTACAAGTCTCGGATAGTGTTGTTGGACTATCACTCTAGACCCTAAACGCCCAAAGGTATAGCAATTCTTTAAAGCTTGGGATGCCCAGGACTATTAGCTCATCTCTTTTGATGCAGAACTGCAAGTTATTTACCATGTACTCACAATATTCAGCTATAAAACTTAGAGGATAATAAAGTGAATATTTCTAGAAATAGATGGCTTGCGTTTAGTGAACGTTATCCTTTATGGTAACAGAAAGAACATATTTAACTAGTTTTTATTTACAGTAAATATCTGGGTCGGGTAATGAATTTTGCGAAATTTATATTTTCTTTGTTCTTTAACTAAAGCATGTTATGTAAAGTACTAGTTACCATTGGTGGAATTGTCTAAGTTCACCCTTATCTTCAACAGATTCAAATTACGGTCTTAAACTACTCAACAGAACTTTATATCGTTGAAGATGTTAACTCATCGAACAAAGTATTGAATTTGTAGATGCAGAAAATGTATAATAAGGATTCTCCAAATGGTATGACAATGTACCGAGTGATGCAGTTTCATATAAGTTAGCGTGATCATTCCATCATCCTAAACATAGGAAAAAAATTTGTTTTAAATGATTGAGTTCTTTATTACTCTTCTAGAAGTGCTAAAATTTCCCATTCAATGTATGTTGAGAATTACTGTCAACATGTAAATTTCAAAAATCAAAAAGTATTTCCATTTATTAGATGTTTAGAATAATTATCAACATGTCAATTTCAAAATCAAAGAGTACTTGGAAATATAAGAACCACTTCATAAGGTACAAATTCTACATAATAACTTAAATTGAAGATATATCATATTATTTGATATTTAAACGTATACGTAGGTAGAGTATAATATATAGTATCTTGATACTTATGATACATTTCATTTTTGAGATAATAAAAATCCTAAAAATATAAAACATGGAATATCTTTGATTGCACAAATGGAAATTTTCTTGATAACCAAATCTCAATCTTCATGTACTTTAAGTATTCTGCCCACAAAAAAGGTTGATAAAAATTACACTAGTAATCATAACTACTACACATTACATTTCCCAAAGTAGATTGATGCATTACTACACATTGCTCAAGAATAGTAATATGAAGGGAATAACTCTTCTGTCTTAAGCTTCGTATTTGGATGCAATATAGGATATTTGCAAGGATTGCAAGGAAATGAAGTCTGCGAGGATTAAATGAAAACTTCACCCTTAATTTATTAGAAAAATATTACTAAAATTACTAAAATTTGTTAATGGAGCTCCAAAAGTAAAGGAACTAAAAAAAATAAAATCTAACTAGCAAATTGCTAATTGACAGTCCATAAGTCACATATTGTACAAGATTAACATAAAATAAATAGAACCACAATATGAAGAGTTATAACAAAGTGCATATGATATACCTTTTTAAGTTGCAACAAAATAATTTTGAGATTCTTATATCTTTCTTCAAATTTTCAAATGAAAAAATATTATTCTTGAGTACATTGTCTTAGGAATATTAGTTTTTCTGTCTCTCTTGAAATTTTTTATATTGAAAACTTATTGTTCTCAAGTACATTGACTTAGCCTTAGAAGAATGATTGCTTTGATGCCTTCAAAAAATTGCATTTTTGGGCAGAAGTCCAAACAAGACATAAACTCAAGACTCTCTACTCATATCGAGGAAGAGAGTACCTATCAAATGACTTTGATGCATATCTTGTACATCATAGTATTGAACTGCAACTCACCAATACCTATATACCGTAGCAAAATAGAGTTGTTGAGCATAAAAATCATACATTCAATGATGTTGCATGCTCTACAAAACAAAATTAACCAAGTCCTATTGGGGGTGAGACAATGCTATGTGCTACTTACTTGCAAAAAACATGCATGACAAAATCCATTACTAAAGACACTACACCACTTTAGTTATGACATAATCAAAAGCCTAACCTCAAGGTACTACAAGTTTTTGGCTGCAAGGCATATGCACATATCCGTGCCAAACTCTACACAAAATTTGATGATAGGTCTATTGACTGCATTATGCTTGGGTATGACCCTAAAAGCAAAGGTTATAAGCTGCAAAGAATATCTGATGGCCTGATCTTTGCCTCTAGAGATGTTCGGTTTGAGGAGGAGTTACTTCTCAATTCAATTTCACTACTTCACCTAAGCAGTCCAATTGACAAAGTGGTTCAAATGGAACACATATTTTTATCATACAATAAGTTCTCCTTCCCAACAAGCACATGTACCTCATCAATCAGGCCAGCCAATGTTGTCTTCCATGGCTCATCCTTCTTGACAAGATGGTCTATTTTATCCCATCACTCAAATAATTCCACAACCACTACAACTCCTTGCCAAATCACAAGCTATACCATTACCACTCAATCTCCAACACTTACACCATTACAATCTTAGTTTTTACAGTGTGTTTCACATCATGATGCTTAAGAAACTACTTCACACACTAGTCACAATGATTTTCCACCCATGTGTAATATTGAGATTGAGGAATATGGTTCCACACTAACACTTGCTACAACTTGATATTATGACACTAAGTCTAGCCATGAATTAATGGGACATTTAGGGAGCCACCTAGGGTCCCTTAGGACTTTTAGAATGCCACCTTTTTTGAGAGACTGACTTTTATCTGCACTTCCTCAAAAACTAGGTCCAGAAATTTCAAATACATTTTGTGCAGTCTTAGGGCATGCACTTGTTTGTCACCTCCATGAAGCTTGTAGATGCTAAAGCACATTTTGGGCAACATACTAATTTTCAAGTATTCCATTGTGCACTTTGGGATTCAATAAGAGAGTGCTCCCAAGTCAGGTTTGTACAAGGCCTGGTGGGTGTGCAATGAAGGTCAATATGAAGGTGTGTCTAGCTGGTTGATCTTGCCAATAGTCATATGCTTGTCTCAAAGATTAAGCAAAGCATGTGTAAGTATAAAAACTTTTGTTCTATGAAACTAAAAATGGCTCATTAAATGAATTATAGTTTTTAATGGTAATTTTCTACTCCAATAACTATAATAATTCTAGAGCTAATACATGCACCAACTCTAGACTTCTAGAAGGGATGTTTTTATTAGATAAAAGACCAATGTAGGCTTGCTCAATGTTTTTGTGATTCATGATAACTTGACAAATTGCACAACCTTATCACTAGCGGTATTTCATTCAAATTTCTGCCCTATCAATTTTTGAGTGCAGAATAGAGGCCTACCATGGTGGTATCGGGTGATGTAGAGTTAAGGTTTGATTCCAAAGAGAGAGCTTGAGAAATAGCAACCGCATCCAAGGAATGCATCAAGCACACAAACTGCACAATACTAACACGGAGAGGTAGTGATAAAAAACAAAAATATTTTGCTTTTACAAGTCTGGTAATTTGGATGAGTACTCTCTAAATCCCTTCAGTGCAAGTCTTAGATCCATTAGAGTGCAAGTTTGGTGCTAGTTTTCTCTTGTGTTTTGTAAACATAAAATAAGAAAGAGGTTTCAATGCTTCTCTTCTCTTTGAAACTAGGTTTACTTTGTAGTAGCTATAGACTTCTTTCTTGCTTAAAAGACTATCTACCTTGCTTGCATAACACTTATCTAACTATTGCTTAGAATGAGTTAGATGAACATGTCTAGGCTTAGAATATCTAGGTATTGCTTAGAATGAGCTTAGATGAACATGTCTAGCCTCTCCTATAAAAGGAAACTCTCTTATTTTATGTGTGGTTGATGACACAAGCAAATAGATATTTGGTAATATCTTTCAAAATCCTCAACTCATTGTCCTTTTAAGAGCCAAATGATATACTAACATACTATTATTTAACCACTATTTGTACGAACACTCATGATTAAACTTGAACACATAGAGGACCTCAATTACTTATACAATGCTTAAAATAACACAATTTTCTAAATAGTAAATTTTTTTAGAGAGCCTTGAAGGCAAATTTTGAGAAGTAGACTTGGTGGATTTTAGACATCTTTGTACATTAGTACTTTTCATTGGTTCTTTTAAGGATGTAGATCTTCTCTTTATGAGTAACATCTACCACCTTGAGAGAAGGATGTGCAGAAGGTCATCTTTATTTTGATGGATAAAAGGAGGATGTTTTGCTTACACTTTCTTTCAAAGAAACTACACATCCAGTTTATAAAGGATGTACATTGACAAACTATGGAGGAGATAAGAGATGATCTCTTGGTATTTACCACCATTATCTTCATTATAATTTTGATTTCTTTTTTGTAGGATAAATTTAAAAATTCATTGTATGCTTGTATATTTCATGTCTAATGTACCTACTTCCAATTTGAGTAGATCTATAAGCCTCTTGCCTTCATAAAAGCAAGATCCATATGAACTCATCTTGAAAGCAGAGGAGTAGAGGCAAGAATCTTAGACCTATAGGACTTACTCCTTGCAAAGACAAGAGTCCAATACTAATGTATAATTCCTTGATTTGATTTCTTTCTTTGAAGAAATTCAAAATTTATTTCCTTGAATATTATATAACCATGATTTAAGTCCAAGCACTTACAAAGATAGGAACTTCCTAGCTTTGCAATCAGAAGTAGCTATATAACCATAAGGCTCTTGCCTTTACGCAACCAAATTTTTTTTTAAGATAAGAGCCAAATTTCCACAAAAGAAAGCTCATCTAATAAGAAAGCAAAGTATGCTTCTTGTATTCTGGACTTCATTGGCCTCCAAATAAATTTCATAACTTCCTATCCAACTTGTAAACCATAATTACCTCATTATTATTCAAGATAAAGAGTTATAGCACCCACATTTTTTGAAAAAGCTGTTTTTTAATTGTTTTCTCTCTTTTACACATTGATATGGTAGAATAGTTGCTTGTTCAAGAAACAAAACCTCATTGTTGAATTCATATGGAGTTGTGTATACATGCAAGGGTATGAGGAGAAAAAAATACAAAGCCAAAGGCACTACAAAAAAAAAAAAAAAGTGAGTCAAGTCCAAAGGGTTGTATGAGGCAAAGAACTCAACTACAAAGGTTCTTTGAACCCAAAGATTATACACCAATATAAATGTGCCACCACCTAGATAAAGAACTACGACCAAAGACAATTTGTATTTGCCAAAGGGGCTTGCATATGTGGAGTGTGACTACTCACTTATGGACTGAAAAGCCTAGCTATAAAATGAAGTGCACTTTGAGCATTTCACTTTTTGCACTACAATTTTGAGTCTTGAAGCCAAAGATTGAGCACAATCCTAGACCTTTGTAGTTTTTTGCAAACTTTGACAATCATTTGTAGTTCTTTTGATTAGTCCTTTGCACCTTAAACCCATACAAAAACATAGTGTTTGTTCAAAAGTCCACAAGGAAGATCCCTAAGGGATCCTTTGTGCCTCAACAATAAACAAATAGGTAATCTAATATAAGAGTGAGTTGGTCCAGAGCAAACATCTCTCATTCTTGCTCTATTATTGGAAGCTGAGTGATTTTTGGATCATCCATGACATGAAGGGAAGGAAAAAGAGAGCAATAATGGATGTGAGAGGGAACTCTTTTGCATGGACAATGGAAAATTGGAGAAATGTACTCCATCTGGATGTAGGTCAAGTTGGAGGCATGACTCTTGCTAAAAATTTTGGACCCACAAACAAGTAAATGAATGTTGTAATCACATCATCCATTAGAGAGACAAGATCCACCAACAAAGGCTAGAAGATGTGCAGTTATAATTACACAACTCAAAGTGCAACTATGGAGGTAGTGATTAAATTGTTTTGACTAAAGAGTACTACCTACGTCAGCAACAATCAAGCCGTCTTCTTTGAGTATATGTTTCAAGGAGAGTTGGTCAATTGTGCAAATATGTTCTACTAGCAAGCAACAAGCATACTTAGAGAATTTGAGGAAGATGGTGGAGCAACATACCTAGCCCCATTCACAATCCACTTCTACATGGGGTTAAACTTGTTAATCAAAGAAGAGCACAATAAGTTTTCAAGCCATTACCATCTCGTGGGGTATTTCACCTTGCATCCTAAAGGTAGATTCATCATTCAGAAATACCAAGATGCATATGCAGAGTATGCAAAGGATGGAAGGTTTGTGCCGGTGGATGAAGTATGCAAAGGATGGAAGGTTTGTGCCGGTGGATGAAGAATGGATCATCACCATAGTCAAGAAGAAGAGGTTTGCTTCCATCCTTATCTCAAAACCCAACCAAGAAGCCATGAAGAATCACAAAGTCATAGATGTGTCTTCAAAGGAGGAAGCAAAAGACTTGGAATGACATAATGTTGTTCAAATATTGGACATGGTTTGCCCCACGGAAGAGTAGAGTAGAAATTAGAATATCCCTTGTTGCAAGTTTTTCCTTCTTGCTAATATTTTCTCTTTCATTTTTCAAAAGTGAGTGAAGTCTTTTTTCCAATCGTGGGTCTAACCACATTACTTTCAACTTTTGGAGCCCAATTTTCTTTCAATTTCCTGAAATTATATTTAAATCATTCGGATTTCATGAAACCCCAAAAATATTGGAAAAAATAAGTAAAATTAGTTACTAGAAGCTGATTTAGTTACCGTTTGTTTTGGGCCACTCTTATAGTGAGACCTTTATTTTTTTCACTTCATCGGAAGTCCGTTGATAACACAAAACACTCATTAAGAGCAGGGATATCTGGTGTATTATAGATTGAGTAACAATATGCATATTAATTTCCATTCACTGCACTTCATCTGCAAGTGGCAGGTTTACTATATATAGCAAGGGAAATCATGCACACATCATACGAGTACTTGCCTGCCCACGCCTCCTCCTAAGGCGTTTTATATCTTTAGTTGAACAGATCATTCCTGGCGGATACAATCGTAGAACAATCAGTATCTGATTCCTCCTTGTTATGCTATGTGTGGATACGCACGAAAGATCCTCCAAAGCAAAGCAAGGGTTCGCAAATTCTGTATGCTTTGGGGACCAAATAATTCACTCGATTTGAGGATGAGTGTAATTATGATTTCGGAGAAAGTCGAAGTTGTTACTTTCACACAACTTCGTAGAGATGTTACCTTACTGGAGAGGATCCTAGTCGCGATGGAATGGAGTAGACGAAGTCATGCTCATTCTGGGTTGTTGCCTGCTAAAGCCGGAGCGATATGATGAGAAGAGAGGAAGAAGGCCTGGGTCTGCTGAGGGTGAGTGCTTATGGACATCATATCAACGTCATGGCTGACTACGTTCAATTCCGCTGATCGACCTAGAACCACAAGTTCAAATCTCGTGTCTGTCACTCCATCGAAGTGATTGTCTATCGAAGATTTAGAAAGCCTCTCCCTATAATGTGTCATCCCGGTTTGATAGGCTCCTTTGTCCACTGTCTTCTTCTATCCGGACCTGCTTGCAGGTTATGATGATTATCTCCAGAGATTGCATAACTTTACCTTTCGGTGACATTTGTTTTCCAACCTGCACCATCACTTTCCGAAATTCTCGAACTCTGTGTCCACTGTCGAGATTAAACCTTTCTTCTGGAGTCTGCACTATCATGACCATGATCGATTGGAAATCCAGTGACGTAAGTCGATTCTTGAGTAGCAATCTTTTGTCATGTCAATGTCTCTGCACCGTCTTTGAGTGCCAGAAAATCATTCTTCAACATCGTCCTTATCACTTCCCGGACAAATAGTTCGACAGTTTGCACCAGACGCAGAATCTAATATAGTTTGGTGTAAATTCACCTACCGGCCCCTTGAATTGCTGTCAATATATGTTTACATGCACTAGGAGTTACCACTGAGGACATCTATCAATCTCCACGGTCCTATTAGCGCAGATAAAGCATTAGACTGAGTCCTCCTACAACAATCCTGTGCAAGGCCCCCACTTCGAGGTGATGTATCCGATCATTGGTAGGGTTGATTACCGACAATGTCTCATTTCTCTGAAAGGCCATAGATAAAAGTTGCTTCAAAACTGTGTTTCGTGTACCCTTTTTCATCAAATTGGACAAGTTCTGAACCTGCTTGATTCAAGTCCAGAGTATGGGGGAGAGTGGTCATGATCATCAAGAGTCGCGCCACCATGAAAGGCCATAGATAAAAGTTGCTTCAAAAGTGTGTTTCTTGTATCCTTTGTCATCAAAATTTGGACAAGTTCTGCACCTGCTTGATTCAAAGTCCCGGAGTATGGGAGAAGAAAGGTTATGATCATCAAGTGCCATTATAAGAAATCTGTACATGTGAACCACACTTCATGAAATCAATCACTGCTTCTAGAATGATCGGCATTGCTGAACGATTTATCGCCGTAGATGATTTGACCATCAAGCTAAATTCAAGGATCTAAGTTTGTACACAGGTATAGATACTTCAATCAGTATATACATATGACTGAATGAAATCTACGTTGTAGGATGGTGAAGTACACTACAGAAGGGACAGCAGGGGCAGTATCGAAGGGAACGTTACGTACATGTACGTAACGACTTGCAGATTGTAGATACAATATTCAACATTTCTGACAAATGGATCGTTCGCTGCGCCCGCTGAGATTACTACTACATCATAAGTTCCTGGACTTCGATACATGAACAAGGGCGTATGCTTTTGGCTCTTGTGAGAACTGAATTTCATGAAATTCAATCCATGTCTAGGCCACAGAGACGATATCGGCACCATTTCGTCCTGCCCATGTGAAAGCAAGAGTATAAACCCCCTCAATTGGCTCAGACGAGATGCAAAGAAAGGGCTAAACTTTTGGACAAGGAACAGTAGGTGGTCAGAACGAATTTGGTGACCAATGTGCGAGGATATGGTTTTAGGCCACGAGACCAAAACTTTGAAATTTAATTTTGACAAACAGTCGATTTTTCTCCGATGTCTGGCGGTCTGATCTATGCTGAGAACTGGCAGGAAAGGGTTAACAACAATCATGAAGAGAATTGCCAATGTGGAGAATGATCTCAGAAAATCATTTAGAGGATATGCGGGCCCCCGCTGTGACGTCCTTCAGAGCATGCTTCTAGTTACCTCATGGCCTGGGTGTGGAAGACTTGTGGCGAGAAATGCGCCGCTGGTCGATACATTGACCAGCGGCGCATCTCTCACCACAAGTCGGTCGATGTATCGACAGTTAGAGGACAAGCCAGGGCCATGGACTTCTGGTACCTGTGCCCTGTGGTAATATACTTGCGCCGATTCGATTTATGCATGATTAGATGAGTCTTACCGATCTCTGACTCCTCTAACCTTCTTGTGAGCTCATCAATCTGACCGTACGCTAAGCAGACTGTCGCTCAAAATCTGTTCTCGGGAGAATTTGGAAAGAGGCTACGAATTTCGCATGCAGTATCTTTCGCTGGCGCTGAGTTTCTACATAGATAATCTTGACTCGAACTTGGGATGTAAAGTTGATCATTGGATATTGCTACGGATATTGAAGAGTATACCTAGCCTGTCTGTCCATCCTACATGTGAAGGTTCTTCCTGCCGTCAGACTCGTAGGGCACGAGGAAGCCTCAATTGGGTAGCTAGAATTACAGCACTATAGTTACAACGTATTCACTTGGAGGACGAGGAGAGCATTCTGCAAGCTGACACTACTGTTCGTAGCTGAAGTTCTAAGAATCTCTTCGTTGTGAGTTCTGCTTCTTTCTGCCCTCCTACTTAGACCATGCATTGTATGACAGACTTGTCCAGAAAGCCTGTTAATCAATGCAGCACCTGTGACAAGTTGAAGTTTTCTTCACATTGTGCCAAGAATCCGCCAAGATACATCGAGAATGTTCGTTGATTCTGTCACTCTGTAGCTGTGCTCGGAGTGAACAGAATTTCTCTTGAGTTTCTAGAAGCTATAAAACTCAGACAAGCTCGCTCCCACACTACGTATAGCGCCTCATACTTCATAGAATACTTGCTCATGTTTTATTGTCTGCCTTCTTTCTGGCATTTCGACTTGCTCACGACGAACTGTTGAGCTCACTGGCACAAATTATGATTTCGTCGTTTCCGTTAATGGGTGTCCCGCATGCATCCTTTCGCAGCATAGTCAGCAAACATGCTTTACAATACTTCTGAGTGAGCAAGGCATTAACTGAGTGAACTCTTGAATAAGCTTTGCTAAGTCAAGGATCTCGAATCACATCCTTATGTCTACTCTCTGAAGCAAGAAAGGGTGCAAGGACGAGCCCCCACTCTCTGTGGCTCAGAATTTTCAACTTTGACTCAGCCAAATAATATGTGACTGTCACCCAAAGATCTTTTACTGGCACAAAGCTGGGCAGGAAGGTACTAAATTAGTAAGTCAGTGGAACAAATCGTTTGCTGGCATGAGAAGCGATTACATCACCAGAATGTGAAAATCGTGGGGGTTTTCATTTTGGGTTGGCTCCTGGAGTTCCCAAACAACTAAATCTAACCTAGTTCACAGAATTCTTAGGAAATTTACAAGAGGTATTACAAGACGAGAGTTGCTAGGCTGATCACAGAACTCGGTAATCGAATTCAGTTTAGGATAGCGAAAGATCGGATCTTCTGACAAAAGGTGACGGAGATTTCATCCTTCGTTGTCTTTATTTATTATCCGGGTATCAAATAAAGAGGACCTCTTTCGCACCATTTCAGTCCTACCGGAGTGTTGTGGAATCATGGCTTCATGTCCGATTCTGACTGAAACTCCTCCACAAACAAACAGTATGTGAGGACTCAACAATTGAGTCCTCACATACGAGCCACAGTAACAGATTTTCGTTTGCTCTTCTGTCAGATGGAAGTTGGGAAGAAACTAGAGACCCCGCCCGGACCGCAATTTTGGCTTTTTCCTCATTTGTATCCATCTCATTTAAAACCAGAAGATACCATGCTCTATATAGGCGGTGCTTACTGCCACACAACTTGTCTGCAACCTGCTTTGCGCTATAGAAACCTCGTCCACAAGATTAAATCTCATCACAATAAAAGTATTTGCAACTCGATTTACTTGCCCAGGAGGTGCCCTGGAGCACCTCCTGGTATTTCCCCATGCGATGATGTATGTCTTCAATTAGCCTTTAGCCTAATTATCTCTAAAGAACGTTGACATTTTAAGTCATCAGGTTCGCGTATCACATCAGGATTTGCCTGACAACAGCCTCTCTTCTGTTTGACTTGAGCGTAAACTTGTAATAGAGAGACGGGGACTATGAGTATAACTATGTCATGCTTGGAAGCTGCACAGAGGGGGGTCATCTAAAGTGGATACTTCGCCAAATTACGGTGCAAGGTGCAAGGATACTAGGGTACTCATCACATTTGTCGTAGAAAGTTGGTAAAGCCCGATCACTCAAGTTTGGGGAAAATACATCTCCTGAAACAGCAGGTGATTGAACATATATTGTATTCAGCTGTTCAGCTCTTCCGATGCACTTAAGTACCTACAGTACCTCACACAAGAATAACGAGCGAAACTGCCGTCCTTTCGAGGAAGTAAATTTCTGCAACAGACGTCCGCAGACGTGGCGGTTGTCTACATGCTCTAGATTTCACTTCACTTGGCTACAGATTCGCAAAGTGCAGTTTGCACAGTAAAGCACACTAAAGTCTGTAACCTTGACACTTATATGTTGTGGGCAAATATTTGTTCAAAGATTGTCTTTACAGGCATACTCAATCATCTGTTACAACTTACCTTGAAAATTCAAGGTGTCCCAGAGGACCAGAGAGGATCTTTTCATGGAGGCTGAAGTTTAGAAATGTAAGTTGCAAACCATTTCTTCTCCTCTTGCTTTATGACAGTCATAGAGGCGAAAGAGGCCAGTGAGAATGTCTTCGTTGAAGAGTGTGTAGGGGTATAGCAGAGATATCTAGTAATCGAGAAGCTTTCGCAGAACACTCCTTTGCAACTTGCGATTCTTTTAGTGATTGACGAGGCGCAGTGGAAGCAGCGGCATACATTTACGCAGTGATGAGTATTCTAGTCAAGAGGCATGTTAATTGGATAAAATCTTCATCCAAAACGTACTTTTTCATTTCTGGAGATTACTTTATAGCATCAAGATACATGCGGGTGGCTGAATGCACACCTCTGCATTAAAGGACGATTATTAGAACCGTCTAGGTACATGCGGGTGGCTAGGTTTGCGCACCTCTGCGATCCTTAGACGAAGCTATTGGCCGTGGGATCCAACCTTCTCTGACGTTTCAGAGATGATGCTAGTTAAATAGAATATTGGGGCATTGTCTTAGCCACCAGCGCCAACAATATGTATCTCTCCCAAAGGGATTGGACAGCTCATAACTGTCAATAGCTCGGTAGAAATATACCAAGATCTGCCGAGAGACACTACACTTCGACCATAACCGAGCAACGTTTACTATTGGGTTTCACTGCCGTGGGCGGCATTAACTCTGCCAATACCTCGACGGTAATGAAAACCAGATGTTGTCCCCACGATATGATACACTGCTGAAGTCGAATTACGACTTAAAGTTCTGAAGCTTCAAAGGTCTTAAAACTGTGAACCTTCAAAGGTCTGGCCGTAGTGCCAACTGGAATCCGCCACGTCGTAACTTGTGACAGTTTTGCCATCGCTTGTGGTGACGGCAATAGACAGAGCTTGGCCATCGAGTACAACACCAGTCTCCCAGTTCTGTCCCCATGATCTTGTCATGCTTATCCATCCTGATTTGCTACCCTTGATGGACACGGATGAGACGTCTCCAGCGCCCGCCACGTTGTAGATGAGCAACTGGAGGAAGTAAGTATGTCCTTGGGTGAGGAATCGAATGCCACCGCTCCTGGCACAGTTCACTTTCTGGTATTCCAAGGTGACATGACCAGCGACGGTCTGAGCAATCTGAGAGAAGGCAGGTTGAGACATGTCGAAGTGAGTCTTAGGGTAGTCACACCAGCCGCCGTAGCTTCCCTGAGGGCAAAGGTTTGTTGCTGTAACAGTGATTGCGTTGTCATAGCAAGCCTTGTCCCCAGAGCAACGGACTTGGTAACACGCCCCACAGGCTTTCCCGTCATTGAAGAGTGGCGCGCTGAGGGCGGCAGTCATCGTTCCATAGCCTAGAGAGAAGACATTGCTGTACCCGCATGCTCCATCTGAGTACACATGGTCATCCCATAAGTTAGAAACCAGACTTCGTTGTGGTCGATGCGCTTTATCAGAATTATGTAGAATGCTACTCGTGGGTTCCTGCTTATAGTGCGCCAATTGCTTGACCAACGAATAGGAACAAATCATCGGTACGAGTCTCTGAATTGCCAGGGCCGAGTGTGTCAGTCGATGTACAATGCTTCACTGACAGGACCAGAAAACTTACTGTTAGTGCCTGAAGCATCATTTCCCCCGTAGTAAGTAGCAGTCCCCTGACTCCAGCCATCCACCTTCACGACTGCAACTCCAGATGCCAGGAGTAGCGTCAAAGTGACCAGAAGATATACCATCCCAGTCACCATTGTTAAGGGGCAACGAGTTGCTGTTTAGACTGAGGTGCCGATACCTGTTGGAGATCAATAGATGGACAAACAAACATTACGCACTGTTATGAAAACTTCAGTTCATCATTCCTGCGTTCAAAGTAGAATGGTCATTTGTTTTCCACCCCAACTCCGTGACACCGTCTTTCCTCGATCTTTCTAAGACTAGGAATAGGAATCTTTCACGTCTTAGGCTCCATAAAATTTCAAGACAAGGATGTGGACTCAACGGGTCCCAATTCTTACAATGCTTTGTTCTAAACATATCAACAATATTGGTGAGTTATATATCCCCAGCATTTGAATCATCATAGCGTGGGATATTGAACGAGCTATCTTCGAGGAAAATATGTCTCGGACTCGTGTATGGTGGACACATGATATACTACAAGCTGTCAGTGTGTGCAATTATTGTACATGAAACTTGGTGTCAATGAGTGTCAAGACATTAGGCGACTAATTTTTAACTCATGCAGTTGTACCCCTGCTGGGTACAGGAAGGTGGTGGAAGATCTACAGAAACAGGCCAAGTGAAAGTACCTTGCCTGCAGCAGCTCTGGAAGAGTGAAATAACTTTGGCGAAAGTAGAACTGTAGCCCGGAGTGATATCTCTCTGTAGAGCCTAAAGTTTAGGCAATGTGGCAACAAGGGCTCGTCGAAATGAAGAGAACCCACGCGTACAGACAGTACTCGAGACTCTCTCGAGATCACAAAGTCTGACAAGCCCGCCTCTCTACTGTGTCTCTCACTTCGACTATGAGTGAGTGACTGTTGGTCTGCCTGCCTTGTTCAGAACTCTGACTCACTGACCCAGAAGGACACTTGTGAGCAGACAGATGGAATTATGGGAAACTCAGGTGACTTTTATACGTGTCCAAGCTCATTCATACCTGAGAATCTATCTATTTCGTTGCGCCTAAAATAATGCTTAGATTCTCTTCCTGTCAGGCACTATCGAATTCATGCACTCGCCATCAGGTTGCCTGTGGTCCACCGAACAATAATCAAATCTCGCAACTCGTAACGTAAGGAGGACCGCCGACCCTCGATTTGCTCTGGACTCGTCTCTGTTCCTAGATGCCATTTTTATCGTCTAGTTTGACCTCTTTGACATTTTTAAATTCCCTCTTATGTTAGCGAGATACCTGATAATTCCCCCTTCCTCCGGATTGAAAAGCATTAATTGACAGTCAGCTAAATAACCGCCACCCTCCCGTCGCTCTCACACTACTGCGGTTGTACCGTTCCCTTCTTGCAGTTGATGATTGAGAGACTGAGTGATCCGTCCATTCATTGATTGACACAAACATTCTTCTCCCCCACTCCCTATCGACGTTCCCCCACCCATCGTCGTCGTTTGTCGGCCAGAGGCGGCGCTCCCACCGTCACCGCCCGTCATCCCATCACAGCATACTGCATCACGGTAATTCACCTCATCACGATCATATTTTACAGTATTATATTGCTATTTCCACTCCATGCCCAAGAGTAGTTAAGCTCGTGCGTGCGTGACTTGTTGTGAGATAAAAAGCAGGCTCATTGAAAGCTTCTCTCAAAAGTGTTGCTCGTTGGACTGGCTACAAATGAAAGAAGATTGCATGTTGCAGTAAAGCAGATCAGCTCCTTATCTTTCCTTCTTTCCTCCCTTGTTTATCTCTTTCTCGCTCATCGCCCTTCATTCATGCGAGCGAGAGGTCGAATCAGCCTATCCGTCAGTCAGTCACAGGGTGCGGTCTCGATTTCGCATCATCTTTGTTGACAAATTGTCGCCCTGTAATACTATTTTATCCTAAAGAATCGATAGCCATGGAACTGTGGTAATCAGTTGCCATCACTGTAGTATTCTTTTCTCACAAACCATCGAATATTCACGGAACTGTAGTAATCAGATATCATCTCCGGGAACTATCTTTTTGCATTCGTTCTATGGACGATAGATTGCTTACAGACTAAGCTTGTTCTCCTTCTTTCCATTTTAAAAGAGGATCTAGACACCGACACATCAGCTCAATATCTTTTCTCGATATTCAAACAATTGATCGGGCATCCACCGAAAACTGCTGCCCTCCTGTCGTTCCTGTATAGAGATGAAGGCAGAGTCCGCGCTTTGATTTGTGATTTTTGATGCGAGCAATTTCACAATATGACCCTGTTTCTGCCGGTATTTCACAATATGACCCTGTTTATGCGTATTTCACTGTATGACCCTGTTTCGTAGTCTGCACGTGTGTGCTTGTGTCGAAAATGAAAATCGCCCCTTCTACTTTGCCCGTGCGTGCGTAGATACCATTTTGCGTGTAACATTCACACATATAACCAAACGCTTCTAGTGGAACAATTCGTAGTCATTTCCTATTTGATAACCGTAGACCTAGTCTTTACAAACGCACCATTAGGGCGTTTCAGAAATAGTTTTGAGGAATGGATGTTTAAGGAATAAATAACAAATTTTGTAAGTATTTTTAGTGAACGGTGGTAGTACATGACCGCGTTGGAAATTAATTGTGTCAAGAGATATTTCGTGCAAGATGAGTTTATTTAAAAAAATCTGACCCTATATTATGGATCTTTAGGATTGTAATATTAAAATAAATGATTGGTAGAAGAGGTGAGGTTGTTTCTTGAGAGGGTTACTATGTCTTTTGGTGTGTGGTTCTTGGAGTGAGACTTTTGAAATTTTTTGGCGGATCCAAAATATTGCTCTTAACTATTTGAACTCAAATTCACAATTTGGGGTGCAAATGCTCCTTCTATCAATAAAATAAATGGAGGGTTTTGTAGTTTTGCATTGGTGTGGTGGTTCATTTCTATAGATTGGTGCGGCAAAGGATAGCGCGAGTTATGGAAACTGATCCGTGCCGCCTTGCAGCAACCAAGAAATTGATTGGGGGTCAAGGGATTTTACTCCAAAAGGGCAGTAAAAATATAGCAATGTACAATGGGAGATCAAGTACCTTGTTGTAGTGCATGACGCTCACTTTTGGATATAGATCCAAGACCTATAGATTCACATTTGGATTTGCAATGTGAACAATCATTAGTGAAATTTGGAGAATTGTTGAGGATGGCTTCTTCCGTGCCTACCAAAACAAAAGAGGATGAACGGTTCTCCATGGCGACGCACCATTATGGCCAAATATTGGATTATTTGGAGGACCTTAGGCATTTTCCACAGATTCATGGTGGGAATTGCAAAAAGCACATTCTAAAATCCAATGCTTTTAATTTCCTGGCAAAAATTTATGATTTTGGAGGGGCAAGGATTTCCTACTTTTATGACAGATGATAGGCTTTCCAAGAAGTGGTTGAGGTACATGAAATTGTACAAAGAAACTCGGGAGTTAAAGAACAAGTCTCTTGGAGAAGGTCTCACAAAGAAGGTGGATGGAAAAGGGTGGATGGCAAAGGGTGGAGAACTATAGATGATAAATTGAATGGAATGTGCACACATTTTGCTAGAATGGAAGCCATGTTCTAGAATAGAGCAAACATTAGTCCACTTGCTATGGTAAGTTTCAGAAATTTAAATCCCAATTCAAGCAAGGTTTGCGTCAAGGAGGTCCATGAAGTTGCCAAGGAGTGCTATCAATTTTCATCTCCCACATAGATGGTGCTCTCGGACTTGTGCTCCCAATTGGTCCCAAACACCCAAGGGGTGGAAAGTATACATAGTGTTTACATGGATAATGGAATCCAATCACCCAAGGAGGAGTCACAATGTGTTACACTAGTAGAGGACTCACCTTTTGTTACACCACCTCCACTAACTTCTACAAGGGATGGGTTAGAGTGACCCAAAGAGGAGAAAAGGTAGAAAATAAACAAGTAAGGTATCCCGAATGTCACCTAGTATGTCATTGTCTCAAGATTTAGCAAAAATCACCATGTTGAAGGCTAATTATATAGATGAACTAGAATTATAGCCAATACAACTAGCTGAACTAGAAGCCACTAACATGAGGATAAGAGAGAAAATATTTTTGAAAATGGAAGCTAAGTGTGTTAGATAAGAGACAAAGAAGATGAAAGTTGAAACTGAGAAGAAATTGAGTGCAGATAAAAGGAAAGCTACGGCAGATAAACACAAGTTCCAAGAGATATGTTTAGAGTCAAAGCGCACTCATGAAATCAAAATGAGTCTAGTATAGGCAGGAAAATCTCATGAGGAAATAAGTCAATATTTCAAACAGCTAACTCAAGTTCACCATGAAATCAATCCTTTTGCTACAAGTTACAACTTGGAGCAAAAAACTCCTACTCCAAATTCATCATACTCTAGTGATAGCAAATAGTATACCACCATAATGTAACCCGAGTATGTTTTTAATAAAGATGAGTTAAATTGACTTATATTGTGATTAAGACTCTTTATTATCACTATAAAGCGCATTGCCACTCATTGGCATTGGTTGCCGCTTGTTGTTCCTTGATATTGATACCCAATGGTACTTAGTGGCGCCTAGAGTTACTAGGTGCTACATCTTGAAGTTTGTGCTAAAGGCATGTGTTGTTGGTTGGATTTAGGATGATGTGCAATATTGCCCAATGTTGTTGCATGCCAAAGTGTGCATTGAAGCTAAGTATGGCTGGTTGAGTTTAGGGCAACCTACGATGGCACTTGTTGTTTGCGGATAGCACACATAGGTGCCAGGTGATGCATAATTATGACGTTCAATTATTAAGTGTCAAGGCACATGTAATACATATCACATGAAAAGAGACACAAGAGTTTGATGAGGAGAATTGAAAATGGGAATAAAAGTATGATAAAGAATATGGTACATAAGATGTGTATAAATGTGTAGCCACTAAAGTTAGTCATTAGGCTGGAGGAGAAGGAGGTGAAGAAGAACAAGGAGATGCAACATGGTGTATAAGTGCTACTATTGCATCTTCAAGTTTGTGTTGGTATACATGATTATGAATCCTAAATGCACTCAATGACCACCAAAGGCACCACTTGCTCTCATCCCAAGTGTTGGTGCTTGATACCGCTAGCAAGAAAGGAATATGGATCACTACTATAAGAACTTAGTATACTAGATGTCCACTCCTCTTTTGCCTAACTAACAGCATGCCTATCATCATGGACAAATCTATCCAAAGCACTCATCAAGGAGTCATATGACCAAGTGTATGATATTCTCTCTAACTTATAAGGATGCAAGTGGGTAGGATGGATAGCACTATGTAGATGGTTCCAAGAGTAAGAGAGTGCATAATTGTCCAAGATGTCATGCCATTTTTAGTGTTGCATCTAGATTGCTTGGACACTGGAGTTCCAGTGATAGTAGTTAGAGTTATTTCAGGAGTTTCTCAAAGACTACTTTCAGACAGTCTGATTTTGTGTTTGGGGTACTGACTTCACGGTAGGGCCCATCATCACTTTGCATTGTTTGCACCGTTGAGTGTGCCGTCAGTGGGACCGTTAAGGTTTCAGACCTAGCTCGAGTCCAGGGGGTATACTTTTGAAGTGCAGCTCCAGAGAGCTCACTTCTCTGATGTTGAGCCTTCGAGTTCCTAGCTATGGTGGACAGAGGCTAGCGAGCGTCACTTGGATTCTCTTAGCTAGATTAGGTGTGGCTTTAGTATAATTAGTGCCTAGTTGTTGGCAGTTTATAGAGTGACAGATCAAGTATTGATTTGAGTTGAGTGGATTCAAGAGTTGTAAACAATCTAATTACATCAAAGAAGTGAAATCAAGGTGAAATTAGGTGCAAGAACTTTGAGTGTGGGTGGTATCTCCAAGCTCGATGTATCGTTGGTAGCTTGATTGAAGTTCAATTTTTCCCTAGTGTGCAAAAGCTCGTTGCTTGATGGAGATTTGGTAGTAAGGTAGATGGTATGCGGAAGTGCTGGCCAATTTTCAAGCACAAAAGGAGCAAATTTTGAGCAATGGTTGTGATTTTGAGCTCAAGAGGTGAAGGCATGACCAATTTGTTGCGAGTTGGGCTCAGGAAGTAAAATTGAAGGTGGAGTGGGAAGCCATTCTCATGAATTTGTGATGTGGAGAAACTTGAGTTTTCAATTTGGCTTGAGTGAAGAGTTAGCAAAGGATTTGGCGGTCAGCCAACTTTAGTGTTTACGTCAAATTTTACGTCAGATTTTTGTTGGATTTTCCATCAGATTTTGGCCAAATTTGGAGGAGTTTTGTTGTTTGGCCAAATTTGGAGAAGTTTTGCTAGTTTGGAGGACTTTCGCAAGTTTGGAGGACTTTCACAAGTTTGGAGGACAATCACAAGTTTGGAGGAGTTTTGCCAGATTTTGGAAGAGGTTCAAAGTGGCAAGAAGAAAAGCCTCATTTGGCATTTAAAGGCATAGGATTTTGGGCTATGAGAGGCTACAAAGGCCTAGAAGGGCCAGCAAGCCAGCTTGTTGGCGTGAGACTAGCTAGTTTAGAGTAGATCTTGGTCATTGGTTGGCAAAATCTACACATCTTGCTAGATTATGCGTAACAGGGTTTGACCCCTAGATCTCTTGTTCCTAGACTTGTGCCCTAGCCAACTAGTCCACCCACACTTGTTGTCCTAGTGACTATGCCATTGTTATCTATACACTTGTAGCTTTGGCTAGGAGAGGCAGTTTGATCCCATTTTTGGTGATCTTGGTAGCTTAGGACTTAGATACGAACTTCTCTTATGTCAAATGACAAATGGTAGTAGAGTCAGTCCTGTGTTGTTTTATGAGATGGAGGGTTTTCATTTAGATTTCTTGTGATTGGAACCCCTCCATTCTCTACTTTCTATTTGGGCACCATGTTTGTGTGAGGTGCCCTGGCTTTTGAGCGTTGGTGCTCTGGTTTGCTCTCGGTAGTGAGGTTGGAGTGATGACCAGTCAGTCTACCTTTATTTCTCCTTGGTGAGGCAAGAAGTGATGACTTGTAGACCGTGAGAGTGCGTGTTGTGATGACAGGTTACAGGTTATCTTTTCTCCTAATGTAGTTATCTCGATTAGAGTTACATTAGTAGGTGGTGCCTAGTTGGTATTGGCACTTGGTGGGGTACTTGCGGTTGTGACTTGCGGTTGCAGTTACTTTGTCACAACAGAGTTCTTTGGGGATTCCAAAGGAGATAGCCTTGCAATACTCAATGGGTTTACTCAAAGTGGTACTTGATATCAGCCTGTATCTCAGGTCCCAATGAGGGAGGAGATTGACTCTGAGTTGGAGTTTGACACAAGAGTTGATTCAGTTGAGAGTGCACTTGGTGTGTCCGCACTATTGTTGTGGGACATGGACGAGATTTATGGGGCCTCCAAAGGCCCTAGGCGTAACTCTGGTACCGTGGGTACCATGAAGTTGGAAGATTTCATCCATGAGTTTGATAGTTGGTGTGATCTGCAGTAGATGCAGAACCCAACTTTGTTTACACCCTTCATGGCATGGAAGGAGTTGTTTCAACATCTGGAGGATCCACCAATGGATGACTACCAAGAGTTCAAGAGAGCTCATTTGGAGGAGATTGAGTTATGGAGACAATGTTAGTCTCCGAACTATATCTCTATCACTTCAGGTTTGGTGGCCAAGAGTAGATTGGCTATACCTACAAGTTCTAGCTCGAGTAGTGTTGGTGGAGCTAGTGGAGGTGCACTAGCTGGAGATAGTGCTACTACGAGTGGAGGTACCGCTACAAGAGGTGGTGTGGTACCAAGGTTTAACCCCATGGTGGAGTTCTTCATGTGTTTGAGGTAAAACTATCAAGGCGTGCGGACTGACAAGCTGAGTAGCTTGCAAGATTACTAGCGGAAGGCTAGAGAGAGCCTACGTGAGGCATACACTCACATGAGGCGGCTGTTCAGTTTCACTTAGGGAGTTACTTAGGCCCAAGCAGTCCAATTTTGGTATGGGAAACTGGATAGGGATTTGCAATGTAGAGTTCGTGATGCTACGTTGTTATAGGCTACTTTGCCTACTTTGGCAGTGGTCTTTGGTTTGGCTGAGCGTATTGAGCTCAACATGGTGGAGGAGAGAGTGGTGACATATGGATTTGGAGGGAGACCTCATCCACAATCGTGACTTCTTCTAGAGTGCAACAAAGTGCACACGCCCAATTGGTTTTTGAGGACATGGTGGACAACCTAGATCCTATGGAGCAAATGGAAGGCCTAGTGGAGCTAGATCCTTACCTTCATTTTTGGGTCAACAGCAGCCAATGAGTGGTGGTGTTGCTTGCTGGACTTGTGGTGGACCTCACCATCAGAGAGAGTGTACTCAAGGCAGTGGACGTAATACCTTGAGTACATCATAGCCAGCACAGAGGTAGTGTGAGCATTGCCACAGATTTTGTCACACTTGTGACTGAAGTTTTGACCTACACTTGGAGTTACAGAGTGGTAGGGCTGTTATGGCAAGTAGTAGAGGAGCTCTAGTTCATGGAGGACAAGGTGGTAGAGGATCTACACCTAGTAGGGGTGCAGTACCTACCCTTAATTTTGATACAGCTATGGCTTCTCAGATTGAGCAGTTGGAGCAAAGATTGGCTAGTATGGCTATTGCTCAGAGGAGATCAGATTCGGGTGCTAAGGCTTCCACCTCATATGCTAGTGTTAGAGATGCTTTGGACTTCATGTGCAGAGAAACACAAGTGGATGCATCTGCAGTAGTGACTAGGAGTGTAGTACATGCTCTAGAGCCTAGAAGAGCATCAATGGAGTTGGACCCACAAAGAGGAGAGGTTGGGAGATTGGTCAGACTTCCACAGTCTTTCACACTATCTGAGGCATTGCAGACAACATCCATGGCTCCTAGACGTCCCAATGCATGTGTGGTAGGTAGTGATAGAGTGCATGATGGACTACTTGCTAGTCAGCCACCTACTACTACACAAACTGAGTCTAGCATGATGTTGGGGGTGGCTTAGCTTATTATGCATCGTCTTTTGTTTTTGGCCAATGACATGTTTACATTGGGAGTTGACCCAGCCCTAGTGTTCTGGTTGGCTACCACACTATGTGAGAGTAGGGATGATGTGGTTCCTACTACTAGAGCAGAGGTGGTTGATAGTGGAGCTGACTTGGTTGAGGAGCATGGGATCCATTCAGCGACCAGTGGTTTATGGCAGGCAACAATGGCTAGATTGGAGCAGTTTCCAGCTAGACCGGCCTTTGAGAGAGCATGGTTCACACTTGGTGTTGTCCTATTGGATAACCAAAGGAGGATTTTCCATTTGGTGGGACCTTTAGGGAAGGTTTATAAACCACAAAGAGTCTTATTAGACTCTGGTGCACAACCCTTTATGTTGGGGAAGGCTACAGTTTTTGGTTTGGAGTTACGAAAGACCAATGTGGAGAGGTGTCCATTTTAGATCCAGACATCTCTCGGTGGTGGTTTGACATAGTACATCACACGTGGAGAGCTTGTTGTCCAGGTTCAGCCTGGTCATTTGAGTGATAGCTTGGTGGTGAGAGCTCTAGCTATTGCAACAATAGCTAAGTCATATGATGTGCTGGTTGGAGGAGTAGTGTTATACCCCATGGGTTTCAACATTGACTATTGGGAGGAGATAGCCTCTTATAGACCAGGTTGACAGTCTGGTGAGGGACGGGTATATTGCCTACTAATATGCTTCAATAGTGGTAGTCTTGGCTCACTATAGTCCGGGACCATGGCAACATCAGTTTTAGCTTTTAGTGGTGCAATTACTTGGCTTGTGACTTGTTGAAGGGGAATGCTCATGCAGAGGATACTCCAATACTAGAGGAGATCACTTGGATTTGGAGTACAAGTGAGTTTGTTCCATCCACCTTGGATTTTCCATTGTGGAGTTCAGAGGCGGCGTTGTAGCAACATGCAAATCAATTGGTGCAGTAGGCTTGGAGTGGAGCCTTTGTACCATCATGAGATAAGTGTGAGGATGAGCTTCTAGAGTCAATTACTTTCACACCTCTGGATACCACACTCATTGCTTGGCAATATCCAATAGAGGAGATATGTCTATTGGAGTTGTTTGGTGGGATTAGCACCGGACTAGCTGCGGTATTATAGGCGGGTATACAAGTACACTGGTACTTGTATGTAAAGAGAGATGAGACTTCTAGGCGAGTCTCTCTACATCATGTGACACACTTGGCTTATTGATATCCGGAGTTATTATTGATGTCAACAGTCAAAGATTACCAAAAGGCCCTACCAACAGACATTTCCTTATTGGGGGCGCATGATCTGGAGAGACATGGGCCTATTCACTTGGTGATTTTTGGATGGCCATGTTAGGAGCATACACGTGTTGGTAGAGGTTTGGGTCTTCAAGATCCTTGTTCTGGTGTGTTTTAGGAGATGTTATGGATACTACAACATCTTGAGGTTCATTAGTCCGTTTCTCTAGCTTACCTTTTGGAGAACATTCCTTTGATGGGTGATTCTTGCACAAGAGTGGTGGTGAGTACACATCAGGTCCATTCTTGGATGGGACTTGCTGTATTGTTAGATGCAGCTAGAGTGGGATCACGGCCTCATCATCTTCGTCTTTGATGGACAAACCTCTTACCCAAAGAGGTTCTATAGCGTGCTTATAGTGGGGTTCAACAACTTAACCACATCCTTGTTGATGATATCTTGGATGTTGGTCGTCAATCTCAGATAGTGGTAGTGGTTGATAGGTCAGCTATGGTAATGGTGAACCTAGTTGGACAGCCTAGAGCCGCATTTCCCACACTCATGAGTTTCCTAAGCTCTCATGCTTTTTGAGAGGGAGGACCTGGACTTGTTTAGGACTCATAGTTACAGCAATTGGTGGAGCCCAATATTGATGAGAGAGAGCAAGCAATGGGTTTTCACATCGGTATTACCGCTATTCCAACGGTGTTAGAGGCATCCATGCATCAAGTGTTAGGTCAGGCTATGGACCTGAACTATTTGACCTAGATTGTGAGCCTTGGCTTGGCAGAGCAGCATAGGATGCGCTTGATAGGCATCACCACTCGGACACTTGTGAGCCCTGTGCCTATTGAGATGATTTAGGCACATGCTGGAGGCAATGGACCAAGTGAGCATGGTATTCTTGGAACACAGCCAATAGCGACTAGGGAGAGTGGTCTACTTGGAGTCCATCCGGGTGAGCGTGGGCTACTTGGATTACACCCTTGGTCCACTTGGGATGCAGCTAGAGGATGTGTGGAGCTTGCAGCCAGAGTGGAGAGAGTTTTTCACATAGAGGTTGGGACCTCTAGTGGTCAGGAGCATGACACTATTGCTCCCAAGGGTCCAGTGTAGCAGCCAGTCAGGGACGTCGTCCACTCTTACTACAGTTACAGAGGATACTTGGGAGCTAGATCTTGGACCCAAGCTTACTAGAGAGGAAAGATAGAGGGTTTGGAGGTTCTTGAGGAGCCACACTAGTTGTTTTGCCTTCAGTATGAAGGATTTAAGTGCTCTAAAGGGACATGATATACGGATTGAGTTGACTAGCAATACACCAGTTTTCCAACATCCTTATTGATATAGTGATATGGAGAGGACATTGATTCAAGCTGGAGTAGTGACCTTTTTGAGTCTGGTTTGGTGGAGATTTCACATGGAGAGTATGCATCAACAACAATGATGCCAACCAAGAAGGATATGCATGGCAACTGCATAGATAGGCGGGTGTGTGGAGATTACCGTCCTATCAACCGCTAGACTATGGCTGATTGATATGCCATGCCTACACCAGAGGAGATTTTTGATGCGATTGGGTATGCAAAGGTCTTCAGTACTTTGGATCTTTGAGCGGGATATCATCAATTACCAATCAGGAAGGAGGATAAGTCCAATACAACATTTTTGGCTATTGATCCTCACGGTAAGGATAGGTTATATCAGTGGAGGTTCTTAGCATTTGGGTTAAAGAACGGTCCTATTGAGTTCCAGAGTGTCATGGATAGGATCCTAGCTGGATTGGATTTTGCTCGTTGCTATATTGATGACATCTTGGTCTATAGCACTATTGTGGAGGAGCATGAGAGACAATTGTTGGAGGTGTTTGAGAGGTTGAGATCTCATGGACTCAAATTACATCTTGGCAATTGTAGGTTCTTCCACGAGCAGATCGAGTATTTAGGTCACACTATCTACTCCGGAGGACTTGGTGTTCAGCAAACCAAGGTGGAGGCTATTGCACGTATTCCTCAGCCTACGGATGTGAGGAGAGTGCAAGCATTTCTTGGGTTGGTGAACTTCTATCGCCACTATGTTAGAGGATTTAGTGTCATTGCCAAGGCCTTGACAAAGCTGACCAAGCTTACATAGGAGTGGTGTTGGGGAGATGAGTAGGAGAGAGCTTTTGTAGAGCTCAAGGAGAGGTTGAGATCTGCTCTTATTTTGAGGAGATCGATCAAAGAGTGACCATTTCAGGTTCATACTAATTGGGATGTGTTGGGGCTTGGGGCGGTGCTCACCCAGCATGATGATGAGGGGAAGGATTTTGTGATGGCCTATGCTAGTTGCTCCAACAATTCAACAGAGGCAAAGTATAGTTCATATGAGGGAGAGTGCTTGGCGGCAGTTTGGGCAATAGCACATTTCTGATGTTACCTAGTTGGTAACCCCTTCACTCTCATCACTGATCATCAGCCACTGCAGTGGTTGATGGAGTCCGACAAGCTTTTAGAGAAGCTTGCATGATGGGCTCTGATTTTATAGGAGTATGATTTCACGGTTGTTCACAGACCTGGAGTGGTGAATAGTGATGCAAATGGGTTGAGTAGAAACCCATGTCCCAACCAATAGGATTAGACCGGAGCACGCTGGCATGGGGAGATAGATGAGAAGATAGTGCCAGGTTGGCATGCATTGGCCTTTCTTTGTATATTTTTAAAGGCTTTGGTGGTATCTCTCTCAACGCATACAAGAGGAGTTATTGAGGTCACAGATCTGAAGAGTGAAGATATTGGTACATTTCAACGAGACATTCATGATGATATCTTAGTGATGGACTATCTTTGCACATGTGTTGTGGGTGGCACAGTTGGGGCCAAGGAGAGAGACCGTGTTCTTTAGTGAGCCTGATGGTTCAAATTGGAGGGCAAACACCTTTTGCGTGTATGGGAGGATGGTAGAGTGCGAGTAGTACCGTTTCCATCTCAGAGACCACAATTGGTCCGTCATACTCATGAGGAGCTAGGACATTTTGGAGTAAAACGTACATATAGCTTACTCCAAAGTCATTATAAGTGGCGCAGTATGCAGACCAAGGTACAAAAATTTGTTGCCAGATGTGTGATTTGTGGCCAAGTTAGAGCATCATTCAATGCTCCTACCCCACAATTACACCCATTACCTATCATGGGATTGGGTTATCATTGGAGTTTGGACTTTGCTAGACCTTTACCGCTGACTATGAGACATCATCGATATGTTTTGGTGATGGTGGAGCACTTCTACAAGTGGATTGAGTTGGTGGCACTTCCTGACAAGTCTAGTGAGAGATAGCTTACTTGTTCTTGGATTGAGTTCTTAGTCATTTTGGTGCACCAACTGAGGTTTTGACTGATCAGGGTACAGAGTTCTTGGGGGAGTTTCAGGTCTTGTGTGACAAGACTTTGATTGATCATCATACTACATCCCCATATCACCCTGAGGCAAATGGCTTAGCAGAGAGAGTGGTTCAGACGGTGAAGAGAGGATTGCAAAAATATGGTTTGCAGAGAGGCCACTTGGGAGATTGGAATCTCCAATTACCTTGGTTGGCCATGGGCTATTGGTTCAGCTGGCAAGCTTCCTTAGCATTCTTCTCTCCGTACTTTCTACTCTATGGATAAGATCCAAATTTACTTGCAGCCATTCATCGAGATGCTACTATAGTTTTGGACTTGGATGACCCCGATGTATGGATGAGCACATGTTCTTAGCAAGCAGAGATCTTTTGGAGAGAGATGCCGATGGCCTTTGAGAACTTGGCAATTGCTCAGCATAAAGATACTTTATGTTACACTACCATTTGAGGAGGTGGTTATAGACGCTCGATCTATTGATTTCATCCAAGAGACTATGTATATCTACAATAGTCAACATCGATGGCACTTGATGTTTTGATAGGCCGCACTATCTTGAGATTGCGTGAGGTTTTGCCATCTATAGTTCTTATCTTAGAAGGACATGATAGTGTTGTTTGGAAGGATCATGTGCGCAATTGTACGCCATGCCACCTCCCAAAAATTGATGGTACTATGGACCCAAGCTTGGCACTTGTACATGCAAGCTTGAGGTGTATGTTATGTGGCTCTGCTGGTGGAGTTGCTACTATGTGAGTGTGTGATAGTTGTTCGAGAGGATGGCATATGGCATGTATGACTCCTCCCCTCACGGTGGTTCCTCAAAGACAGTGGTTATGTCCTAGATGTACTTGACCTATAGCTAGTTCATTCTTTATATGGTATAGATTGCAGATAGGCGACTAACAATGGGGCTCCATAGCACCTGGTCTCCTGATCTTTGCCCATTATAGGGTATACCATATACTTAGAGTAGATGGCTATCTAGAGTTAGAGGGACCTAACCGCCAACTAGGGAGGCAATTGTGGCACTTTAGAGCCTATGTATGACTTATGTGTGAGTTGTGCTTCTATAGTGTATGATGTTGGCAATGATGTATGTTGTGTAGCAATGTATATATGCATGACAGCTGTCATGCCATTTTTAGTGTTGCATCTAGATTGCTTGAACATTGGAGTTCCAATGATAGTAGTTAGAGTTATTTCAGTAGTTTCTCAAAGAATATTTTCTGACGGTCAGATTTTTTGTTCAGGGTACTGACTTCATGGTGGGGCCTATTGTCACTTTGCACCATTTGCACCATTGTGTGTGCCGTCAATGGGACCGTTAGGGTTTCAGACCTAGCTCGAGTCGAGGGAGTATACTTTTGAAGTGTAGCTCCAGAGAGCTCACTTCTCTGATGTTGAGCTTTCAAGTTCTTGGCTATGGTGGACAGAGGTCGGCAAGCATCACCTAGATTCTCTTAGCTAGAGTGGGTGTGCCTTGATTGTAAAGTTTATAGAGTGATAGATCAAGTACTGATCTGAGTTGAGTGGATTCAAGAGTTGTAAACAATCTGATTATTGTGGCACTTTAGAGCCTATATATCACTTATGTGTGAGTTGTGCTTCTATAGTGTATGATGTTGACAACGATTTATGTTGTGTAGCAATGCATATACGCATGACAAAGATCAAAAGATCACAAAGAGGTAAACATAATCAAGTGAGATGCTCATATGATCTAACTCTAAGTCCTCTAAACTCATCATCTTGTTGGACATCTGCAAAACACAAATAGGCCATGAGGTGAGACCCAGTGTGAACTCCATTCTAGAATTTTGACCATTGCCACATGCTCCATAGCAACCACTCCTCTCCATATGGAATAAGATCTATCTACAAGATAACCTCAAAGCATAGCAAACAGAATTGGGTGAAATGGCTAACACCAAGACATGCTACCCACCTTATAGGCCTTGATTGTGTGTGAGAGCACCAACCATGCCTAGTCATCAGTCTCTCCCATGCACTGAAATTGGTGCTACCATGAAGCTATAATGATATCAAACAAGTAACATCCACAACAATAATCATTTTTCCTAAGAAGCTTGGGAAGAGAATACATGAAATATACTCTCATGATAGATGAAGCCTCTTTCTAAACTCAATCTGAGTCCCTAAGTCACCACACTATGAGATAAGGAACGGGAGGCAAAATTTTGGGTCTCTTGAGTCACAACACTATGGGGTTACACATAGGTGGCATCGGTCTAGGTCTACATCTTATTGCGGGTTTGGGTCTAGCAAACAATAATACATAGTCTTGATCCAAGATAAGCCACAAAAACCCTCACTTGAGCTATACTACTCTCACTCTCCTCTACCTTAAACATGTGCACTCTTGCACCTCTCCATAGCAAATTCTAACTCTTGTGCATGATTCTATAATTGGATCCTATAACCCTTATCCATGTTAGCGGCACCTAAGATGTTCAAGTCCAAGTCAAAGTCAGCTAATCTCTACTCTCTCTCCATCTCATAAGTAATAAAGGTCAGATACCTCTCTTCCTTTGCAACAAGAGTATCCTCTCACTCACAAAGGAGTCTCTCTCTCTCTCTCTCTTTACTAACAATCTACCCTGCTCCTCCAAGCTCTCTAATCTACTCTCATGCTCAAGCACTAATATGTCTTGCTCTCCTACACTCTCCAATGTACTCTTGCGCTCAAGCAATAATATCTTTTTCTCCTTTACACTCTCCAATCTACTCCCTCATACTCAAGCACTAATCTCTCTTGCTCCTCTACACTCTCCAATCTCTCCTGCTCAACCAAAGTCTCTCTCACTCCTCAACCACTCAAATACAATCATCTAAAACACACATGATGTCAACAAAACAAGAGGGTGAAGTAACTCTAAATTATGAGGGATGAGGTGCACTCTCTATGTATGGAGAAGAGGGTGCAAGAGCTACCTCAAAGGAGGAAGGTGAGAAGGAACTCTCTCCCTAACTATAACTCAATAACCTCACTATTGGTAAGGCATGGGTCTCAACAAAAATTTGTTGAACACTTGTTCACAAGTGGTACATATAGTCATCCATCAAGTAAAACTCACTTTAAATCAAGTAAATACACAATTTTATTAATTAAGATATGTTAAATTAACTCATTTATTAGGTTCAATAATGGCATATAAAATAGAACTTTGTATATTTTCAAACAATGAAAACATACAAAAATATACCAAAACTCAAATCTAATCAATCATTCACTGTCCTCATCCTCTCCTTCATTTTCCCCTTCATCTTTTCACATCAGTAGAACTCTCATCCTTGTTGTCACTCTCTGCATCCTCATGATCATCATCATCTTCTTCATTGCATATAATCTCTTCCTCTCCATCACTCAAGTGGGACATTTCCTCCTCAAGAATGAAACCTCTCTCCATGAAGAGATGAGTGAGTATCTGCCCAAGGAAAGTGAAACCAAACTTGCACCCCTTAGGTCTCCTCAATTTGCTTTGCAAACTCCACACCTTTGTTGTAGAGATAGCTCAAAATGCTAACTCTCCCCAATCATAATACTCCACACCAAATCTCCTCAACTTTGTCTTGGTGTTGAGAAAAAAATGCCCATATACAATCTTGGGCTGAATAGTTGGTACCACAAGTGCACCCATCAACTAGATGAAAGCCCTAAAAGCAAGATACACACATTGCCTTGCCGAGTACTACTTTGCAACCCTGTCTCTTTGTGTTAACCAACCTTAAAGAACTATGTAAGGAACACTCCTCCTTATTGGTGTACTCCCTCTTGGCATTGCAAGTGCATCTCTAACTATATCCATTGTCAAGTGAAATTTCCCCCCTTTAACCAAACATGTCCAAGAATTCTTGTCCTAAGAACTCACAAACTTAGTACATGCAAATACTTGCAAAAATCCCAACCAAAAAAGTGTTAAGTCTCATTACTCCTACATGAAAATGTTGGATGCCACCCAGAGGTGCTCCTTGATAGAAAAAAGTGATGGGATGTTTTGGAAGGATAGGAAATTCCATGGAGATTACCATGGAGTCACACCCCCGCCGGTGTTGGCAAACAGGTGTTGTGGTGCAAAGCACCATAGCAAGACAAGGCAAACCCCAGAATTTCAATAGAAGTAAAGTGTCATTATGTGGGGCAACACCCAATGATGCAATGAGAGGCCTTGAAGCACTGCTAGGCAGGCACAATTGCGCTAGGCACCCTATTGGACTAGGAACACTAAGAAAAACATGAAGTGGCATTGGATGACGCTTGTTGGCACTACAAGACAAGAAAAGGGTTTAGGGTTTTAAGTATGGATGAAGTACGGCAACATGGGAAGATGCAAGGAAGCACTCTAGGAGAGACTCAGTTGGTGTAATATTCTTAGGACAAGAGAACTCTTCAAGAGAGATACAAGAGAGAAAATACAGGTTCACACTCAATCCTTTGATGCTCCATAGGAGCACCTTCTCTTTATTATATAGCCAAAGAAGATCTCCTCCAAGGAAGCTCCACCATAGGATTAGGTACATGGATAGTTGACCTGTCGGCAAGCTCCACCCTTAGATTACTTGCTTGGATGGGTGACATATCGGTCTTGGTCCCATCTGGTTGGTCAAATAGGCTTTGATTGAAGGGAATCTTTTAGGGAATCTTCATGTAGGAATCTCAAAATCACGTGGGTGAGGTACCATTGGAAAGCTCTTGGTGAGATAAACCAAGGGGGAGGGAAGGCCAACCTTTCCTTTTTTTTCTTTGGGGGGGAAATGGGGGGGGGGGGGGGGGGGGGGGGGGGGGGGGGGCGAGGGAGAAATTGCACATTTTTTAGATGTAATTCATTAGTTTAGGCCTCCGAAACTGCCTTTGAAGTTTTTAGGCCTATTTTGGCTTCTGCCCTATTAGTAGAAGTTCTCTTTTGGTGATACCTCTAACTGATCTATGTTCTCCATCATGTGTAACATCCTTTCAATATCACCACCCCAAGTTTCACCTCTAGATCATATACCTAGCTATTGATTCTAAAGTTTCCAAGCATGTTTTGGTTTCTAGCCTATTAGTAGAAGTACTCTTTTGGTGATACCTCTATCTGATCTACTTATCATGTATAAAATCCTTCCAGATGTTACCAATCCAAATTTCATCTCTAGAACATCTATCAAGCTATTGGTATTATAGTTGACGTTGGATGACGCATGTAGGCACTAATAATTGAGACCCAATTACATTCAACAAAAATTGAAATGGGGACTAAACTTCTAAAAACTAGAGAAAAATGGAGAAAAATAAAGAACTAAGGAAAGAAGAATACCTCTAGATGTGGATAATGTAGGCCAAGGGTAATTTTGAGGACAATTACATCGAGATCGACCTCCTTGGTTCCAACAACAACCATTCAAATTTGATATTTATCCATCCAACACCATTTTATGAAGTTTGTTGGGTGTTGAATGGTGTGGAATCAGATTAGAAAATCTCTTTCTTGAGTATTCCTCATGTCCTCACCATCAAAAAATGTCTCATAACCCCAAATTTTTGCCATGGAGACCATTGGGAAATTTAGGAACTGAAAGGAAATTTGATTTTGGAAATTCCTGGGCTCCTTGCTCTCCTCTCACCTCTCACCTCTCACTTCTCACCTCTGCTCAAAATCTATGATGTCATGAAATGCTCCTAAATCCTCTTCTCTTCTTCTGCTCAGTTTCAAATCTTGATCCCAAAAGGAAAATAGTGTCTCAAAATTCCAATCTCTCTCAACTCCAGCACTCAAACTACTTCTTCTTCCCTAAACTCAAACAGCACTTGAACTCAAATGTGTACAACCTTTGAAAAATTCAAAATGCTCAAGTCCTTCAAAAATCAATCCACTCCTTTGAAAACCACAAAGCTGAAGTGCGAATAACTTCTTTCCTTGAAAACTCCCCAAAGTAGCTCAATTCAAGAACTTTGAACATCTTTACAAGAAGACGGTTTATATAGCACCCCACATGAAAAAAATAAATCTCTATCCTACACTCACAAAACTTTTATTTCACAAGGAAGAACTCAAGTTTGAGGAGAAAATTTAGAATCTTGAGTGGCAATCAATAACAACATGTGACATGCCATGTTGCAAACCAGCACACTTCACCGTTACTCTAGAGGAGGTGCACCTCCGAGCGCCTATGAGCACCATTGTGTAGCAATAAGATAGGCACCATTGAGAACTAACAAGCAACAGCCTAATTTAAACACTACATAGGATGGCAACCAACACTGACTAGCATCTATGTGTGAGCGTCAATGGGGGCCACTCTTACAAACCAATATATTGATGGCATCACCCAACATCTTTCAATGCACATTGGATGTCACCCACCGCCATTTAGTGACTTCCATTGCACACAAGGTGTCACCCAATGCCTACAAGTGTACATTGGGTATCACCCAATGCCTTCTTGCTTCTTCCATAAGATCTGTCAAGGCATCAACATATGAATACTTCTTTTTAACCTTGGTGTTTATGAGCAGCTGTGGAAAAAATACAGGAAACATTACTAGATTTACATGAGATGAAGAATTGAATAATGATATTTGTATTAATGAGAAACATGTTCTCATTTGATATACTCAATATGATGAGCAAGGTATTGTTGCATCACCCTTGACCTACTTTCTTCTCTACCAAGCTCCATTCCATTAAAAGACTTTTTGAATCTATTTGAGTTTCCTCTGTAAATCTGTCATCATCTTCTGATCAAACCTATGACCTATTGATTAAACACTTATATAAAATAATACAAACTAAAACCCACTTTAACAAATATGCATTTCTACTACTACTAAGTTGCACTCTCAACTCGTGAAGAGAATGCCATCTAGCATTCAATACTCCTATACAATGCTCATTTATCACTCTTGCCTTTGCCAAATATGTGTTGAACTCTTGCTTGTCCTCCGTTTGGGCCTACTTCAAAGTGGGGACTACGTGATGCATGGGTACATAACCAAAATCACCTAAAAGGTACTCTTTGGCCTTGAAACTACGACATCCCTCTCTTTGATTCAAATCATTCCATAGTGATGATCTTTTCAAACAAGTCATGTCGTGACATGACCTTGGCATCCTTGCAAATAAACAAATCTAATCTAATCTTTAATAAAATCATGGAAAATGTACAAGAAGGAGCACCAATGCTAATGAATTGAATAAAACAAAATATAAAATATAGAACAATTACCTCTTGTAAAATCTATAATTCTTCTTTTATCATCACAAATCACTTGGCCATTTATGAAATATGAGCCTTTTCTATCGAAATAGATTTCTCCATACACGGTGGGTCAAGCTGCAAGAGGAAATAGTGTTCCATGTACCAAACTAACACAACCAGGGAAACCTTTGTGTGCAAAAACTGCAGATATGCTCCTCCTTTCCTTGTGCTCAAGCCATGCAACTTGACTCCTCATCAAACCTAATATGGCGGTCATAACTCTATTAGTAAAAGCAATTATTGAACCTGCACCAATGCCCCAAATGTTTTACCTCCTAGTCCTTATTGCAATATCTCCAAATCTAATTGTATAATCCACTATATACATTTCCTAATGTTTCTTGTTAGCTCTCCCTGAGTGCTACCTCTCGGCATGCTCTACTCTCTTCACTTCACATTCTCTGCACAATGAACAAGAGAGCAAGATAAGAAATTCATAGTAACTTGCACTAGTTGAACAAAGAATTTTTAAATGATGAGATTGAGGAATTTAGATTGTGCTTCAACCAAATTCACTCCCCTCCTTCCAACTTTCATATGACACGTACACATTTTTTCCCACTCCACATTCAATTTTCTTGTTCTCGTCCTCCTTGTTCATTTCACCATCTCGTGCTATTCATTTGTTCTGGTACATCACCCCATATTCATTGCTCCCTTTGGTGGCCACCAATCCACCCTAAACCAAGCACTTTAACCCTAAAAGTGTAATTCATGCTTACAATGTGCCAACAGAAAACTCCACATCCCTTATTTCTTACGAACCACCTCTACGGAGTTTGCTGATAATAAGGAACTTGGACGGAACTCCGTAGTGGGACCCTTTCTTCCTCCCGTCTGCCTCCCATACTGATTTAGTCAACGCTTCATAATAATCTATATGAAAATATACAGAGCTTTGTAAAACTAGTTCTGAAACTCCCTATTGTCAAACAAAAGTTTAGTGAAATTTTATTTAACTCAAGGGCATATATGGATAATGTATAGGAGGATTTTACTTTGATACGAAGCGTTTAATATCTATTTCAGAACTTCAACTCCACAACCGAGGATGAAATAACTCGTCATTTCATTGAAGATCTGAAGTCAATTGCTATAGCCTGACCATCTCAAGTTAATAAGATGACCTTTTGAATTTCAAAATCTTTTAACTTTGGTTAACAGGCATCAGACGGAAAATGATTAAGAGCAATTTCATAAGAAAGTTTCTTCAGAACGGTGGAGATGAACAAAATTTACATGAAACTGTTGCTGTCATAGAAGCAAGCGTACATGCTGTGATATCCCGTTTTGACACTATCTTTTCTCCGTGAGCTACTCGTGCGTGGGAAGACTCTCGTTCCCGGGCGACTCTTGCGGGCAGACCCTCGTTCACGGTCAGCTTAAAACAGGGTCATACGATGAAATAAGCGTAAATAAGGGATGTGGTGAAATACCGGTAGAAATTGTCATATTGTGAAATAAATTACTCTTATTGCCTATCGCGCAAAGTCTTCCATGCAAATCAAAGTTGACAATGATTAGTTCTAGTGTTTCTTTTAGTTTTTATATAACTCATGGTCAGCATAATATAACGCTGACCACATGAGATTTCATTTGACACACATGCCCACATTGTAGAGTAAAGAGAAAACAAAGTGAAATCTGGTTGCGTGGGAAAGAACTGGGCGGAATCGGCCCGGTCGACCAGACATTCAGATAAAGGGAAAGAGAAAAGAAAATGTGCAAAGTACCAGCCAACCAGTCAAGGAAGGAAGGAAGGGAGGGGAGGAGAGGGGAGGGGAAGGGAAGGGGAAGGGGACCAAGGACGGGAAAAGCAGAAGTTACGTAGGAGGCAGAAGTTCACCCGACAAAGGCTATGGCAGAGATGAGGACCCGTAGACTAGCGTAGAGAAGAGTAGCGCCTAGGACTAGAATGAGCACGGCCGGCCTCCGGGGAATGAGGCGGAGTTTGTCAGAGGGACAGTGCGCGCCAGAGCAAAAGAGCGTGACTTGCGGCAAGGTGGAGTTCTGACATACATTCCGTGAATTTCGGATTGGGCCAAGAACTGCCGGGACTGCCGGCCCCGCACCATCATTCACAGCCATAGACTGCCTGATGCTGATATGCACAGTGGTTTTGGTTCCCTCGTTACCAAGTCAACTGACTTCTACTCTTTGAGTCTCTCTCTCGCCTTCCAACCGGCGTCGTCGCTTCCATCCACCAACCGTAGTTCGTTTCCCCTGAGCACCCACCTTTGGATGTCGTCGATGTACCGTATCTAGACATCAGAACTGCCCCAATACGTTCCGCTCACGACGCCGCTAAAAGGAGAACCTCATCCATGCACTGATCCTGCGTATTCTGCATTTGGACAGATCCAAACGACGCATATTTATCCTCCGTTATCCTGAGTACCTACATGTAAATCTCGTGCAAGTGTATCGCGAGATCCCGACATCCCTAGAATCCGCGCAAGGCAATTCAGTGACCCCGTGTCTTAGAATCCGCGCAAGGCAATTCAGTGACCCCGTGTCTTACAACTTGGTTGTAAGGACGGAAATGACAGATGTGCGGTGGAGATGTGACATCGGCTCTTCGTTGGGGACTACCGTAGTTTGGCTCCTGACCCTGGAGGTGGTACGCCGTCGTAAGCGGCGCGCGGACTAGGGGGTGGACACCCCTGCTGTCATGATCATGGACGTATATTACAGGTATGTTTCTCAACTTACACTACGGCGTACACAAGCAACTGCAGTTACGTTCCAGCGGGGTACTCTTCTGTCAGGTTTGACTGAATTGAACCAAATTGGATATGAACTCCATTTTGATGTCGCGAAAGCTCCGTCGTTGACAACATCTTCTTCTGTCAACTTCGGGTTATTACATATTCTAGTTGATACTTATCAAATGTATATCTGATAAGTATCAACCAGAATATGTGTTTAGAATGGAGTGGAAAGCTGCAAACTATCGATTTGACTTGTTATTTCGATGAGCCGTTCCCTATAAGAAATAGAGGACTCTATGTACAAATCGCTAAGAGATATCTATCAGTAAATCTCTAATAAACCTTTTTGCTTCAATCAAGTTCTCTCCCTCTTTCTGTCTCGAGGAGATGGAGAGAACTTCGCCACAAGGATATCACTAAATTTGTTCATATGTATTGATCTTTAAAAGCGCTTCTAAGCCTCTAATGAAGGTGCACG
Organism: Lunularia cruciata; assembly: GCA_948567375.1. Lineage (NCBI taxonomy): Eukaryota > Viridiplantae > Streptophyta > Marchantiopsida > Lunulariales > Lunulariaceae > Lunularia > Lunularia cruciata. Next base: position 64,438,878 of record OX419755.1, on the reverse strand, counting down.
ACGGTAATTCTTTCCTGGAAATAGGTATCTACCTAGTATCACCAAAGTATAAGACATAAAAAAGAGAGAAGTCAAGACGTTAATGAGAATAAATACCATATCACTGAATTTAAATCACTATTGGGGCCAAGTCTCATTTTACTTCTTTTGTCCCTCTTTGTTACGGTTTTGATAGGGTCTTTCCATCCTTCATGTGTACTACTTAGTCACCTTTTTCCTAAGTTAAAAGAGATTCCGATAGAAAATTATTCATTCTAAAAATTTACTCCTATTAGATCTGGATAATCTAAAGATATTTGAAATAAAACATTAAGTAGCGTCCCTAATTCCTCTGAAACTCAAAGAAATTGATTATTCTTTGGGGCATATTCCAGAAGGAAGATCAAATCTCATATATGAAGTGATGTTTAATCTACTGAGGAAGCTACAGTATGACGGAATAACAATTTTCCACTGTTGACGAGAGGCACGTTTTCTTGCGAAACTTTCCCTTACTGTACTGTTTGAATGCACTTTTTCTCGTAAGGTGTGCGGGAATGTGATTGTCCATGCGGCATGCGTGGGATTTAGTCCCCAATGCCATTGCAACAACAGACCAAACATCTGAGGCTCCAAGGACTTCCCTGATACGGTATGTCTAACCCAACTTATGCGACAGAGTCTGAATTGCAGCAGTAGTTGTGAGGGGAAGTGGAGTATAGTGAAATTTGAAGGGTCCTACCAGGACTTAAACTGTCTAAACCTCATTACCGTGAAGTAAGGAATTCTGAATTTTAGGTCTAGCATGCTTGGTGAAGAGTAGCCACGAGTTAGAAGTTAGCACGAGTGTCAACTTCAAGAGGACGAGGACGAGGACGAGGACGAGGAGCCGAACTTCAACTCCTGCCAAAGTCATGTAAACGAGATCCATCGAGTGCGTTTACTTTGATTGTATTGGTGATTTGACCAACTTGTGCAGTAAATGGACGCCGAGCTTAAAAACCCCCCCAATCATCCTTTAGCAGGTTTTAACAGGCCTGCAATGCACGACAATGATAGGATTGACTTGTCTTCATGTTAAAGTAAAAGAACTGGCTTAAGTACTGACACAATCATTCGTGACCAGAATTATTGATGATCTCAATGCTATTTGTAAGCCATTGCAAATTATGGTTGCCACTTAAGAGCTCCTCCATTGCGTGTTCTCTTATCCAGCTTTATCTTATAGTCTATCAACTTATGCTTCTAGGTTATGTGGTTCTGTGTTTATTGTCCCCGGCCAACAGTGAACTCGCCTCACAGATCCTTACGGAGAGTATGTCAACACTCCCGTGATGGCGACTAATTTCTCGACTAATCTCTGTCATAAGGTCTGAGGAAGACCGCAAAAAATAGAAGATAGAAGTTTGCAGAAGTTGTAAGAGAAAAAGGAAAGTTGACCACGCAGGATAACAAGGAGGATGGGAAGGAACCAAGAGCTTGTAAGGATGTTGATTCATGATGAGCAGCAGGGTATGGGACAACAGTACATATTTGCTTGGATACTGAAAGTGCTTTCAGCCGACATAAAAACATACGTGTAATCATCATCGAAGAAAGAGCACAACAGATTACTTCAAACGAACTTCATCTTCAACCTTGATAGTTACTTTGTAAGATTGGACATTACCCCAAACACGTCAAATTTTTTAAGTTAATGTTCTAGAGCTCATAATTTGACCCCCTTATTCTCGCAAAGGTCTTTGGAGGAAATGGTGGATGCGAGTAACAATTTGCGTTTTGAGGACGAGAACTCGACCTGCAGATCCCAAGAAGACACTAGGTGCTGTAGCTTGAGTTTAGAAGGATCTCCCCTCGCACATGTATCCATACTGATAGTGTAGTTGCCCCATTTGCCACACAAACAAGAACCCGTTTCGGACATAAACCAGAAGTCTCTTCTCTTTTATGGTGATTAGAGCTCTTTTCGGACATGTGCCCTCTGTCTCTCTAGGACTTTATGCAAATTGCTGAAAAGGAGTAACTTCCAGAAATTAGGGGACCGATAACAACAACGTCCAAGTGGAATGATCACTTTCTAAGCCTCAATGTTCCATGGTCGACGTCTTTTGGAGTTGAAGCACATGGGGATGTGATTGCAAACATACAAAACGGTGGGGCTCGACGGAAGGGTCAAATCTATGTGGAAGCGTGCCTTCAGTCGTGTTGTTTGAACTTGACTTTTGGTGGGGCAGATATGCTTCTCGATTGAAGCTTCAAGTTGTCCTCTAGTGGCGTGGGATCACCTTCTCCACCATATTTTAAGGAGGGGATTATGGAAATCTTGTGATTTACATGCCTTTTGTAGTGACCACCATCATTCAAGGAGGGGACTACGGATATCTTGTGTTTTTACGTGGCTCCAGTGGTGAGTTGTGCTCGAGTAAGAGCGGTGATTTTTGTTCGTTTCTACTTTGGAAATCTTCTCGCGGTCCTTTCGAACACAATGATTATTGCGGTGTTTGGGATCTACTCTATGCTACTAGCACGAAATGGGGTGCAAATTGGACCTCATTACATGTGCCGCGCATAGTAGATTTTCACATGTTGTCATCTTGTGTCGTCGTTTTCCCGACTCCTCTTTCCCTTCATCAGCAACGATTAGTTCAGATCGAGGGCCACAACATGGTGCGGTGTCCGAGATAACTAACATCCGCATTCTTGCACTTCCTTCGGACCCCCGGTAACCTCCATAGAGTATTTCCTTCCTGTTTGGTCATTAGCAACAGTAGATCTAGAGCACATGAGCGGAAACTTCCTTTCAACTGTTCCGACCTTGACAAAAGATCAGTGTTCGCGCACGTTCGTCCTTCTTACTTAAACATTTTGATCAATTTATGGTAGAGAATATTATGTATTATAAATCACGTTCCCGTTCTTGTTACCAAACATGCATCTCTAATTTTGACTTGAGAGGTACTCTATAATTAGAACTTAAACTACTGACAGGTAACGGCAAATACATCATATCAAATAGTGAAATGAGGTGAGACTGATCATATCAAATAGTGAAATGAGGTGAGACTGATGATCCAAGTTTCATATATAGATGTGTGTGTGTGAAAACTTAGATCATCAGTTTCTGTACCTTTGTACATACATCAAATCTTCTAAATTGTTTTCAAGTACTACTCGCTTCATACTTCGTTGCCAATAAATTTATTATTCGATCTTCTTTTCTCGTTCGTGTAATGATCTGTACTCCCTCGGATTCGCTCACTGGGGTATTTAATAAATTTTCAGGGGTGATATGTAAATTCCCTACTTCATGATGCATGGAATGGTAAGGAGGTTTTTGGGGCAGAAACGGTTTATTGCGTTATCCTTCTCGTCCTTGATCTGTGCCTTAGATTTGGAGCTGTCCGTGAAGACCATTGTAGCTACAGTAGCAAAGTTACTGTAGAATGCGATGTGCTGACTAAGATGAGGATGATGCGCGTGGTTTGCTTTCCCAGGTCGATGACGGATTGTGTGATTTTGTGGCTTCTTATATCCCATCATATTATCTCTCTCGTGCTCTCCTGCCGGGGGACACGGAGGTTGCACACACATTTGCGTTTTGTAGCTGAATAGAAGACAATGATCTCCTGCTTACACATACTTTATGCAAGAGGATAGAAGATGAGATTGGGTCCACCTGCACTTTCTCGAGTAGATTACAGTTGCAGCATGCAAGTGTAATGGCTCGGTCACCAAGTTCTCTGTACCTCCATTGGGTTTCCAAAGAATGTAACTTTATTTCTTCTTGATTCATACTTTTTGTATATATGGCACATGGACTCTCGTCGTCCTCTAAACCAGGGAGCTGCCTCTGGTTCAGTTATTTTGGACTCAGTGCACCTCTGTCCATCCCAACTCCGCGTAGTTTACAGTTCATTAGAATGCGAGATGGACTAAACCTCGTGAATGTGTTCTACATGTGTCTAGGTCCGAAAGCTATCCGAATAAACCGAGATGAACCATGACCTACTCTCCTCAAGAGGAAAAACCACTTTAACTGTCGTCATGAACGGACCCTGTTATGAGGTAAACATTGGTGTTGTGCCCAGCTAAGAGAGTTTATTTTATCTTCTTAGATTTGCGGGAGAAAACAGAACAGGAAGCGGGAACTTGGAAGTTGGTAGTTTTGAACTTCTGGACCGATGATCTCTCCTGAAGCGACACCGTCCGATAATATTCTTACCTTCGGTAACTGCATCCAAGGGGGAAGAAGACGAACCAAGTGAAGTTGGAACTCTGACTCCTCACATGGGTGTCCAGCTTGTACAATGTCGTCCTACGGTTCTAATCAATAGAGAGGAAAGAGCGGCACTCAGCACTTAGCTATGCTGGGCTCCCTAGAGATCACTATCTGTAAAAGAGCATTCATGCATTGGCTTAGCTATGCTGGGCTCTCTAGAGATCACTATCTGTAAAAGAAATTCATGCATTGGTCGAAAACCACAATTCAGATTTCTAGTCTCTCTGTTGGCTGTTTTCGGCACGGTAGACAAAGGGGATCAAAGCTATATACCCTTTTCTAACCTGATCATTGTGACAAGAACAACAAAAGCCATACGAACTCTCACCATCCTATCTATGTGATGCATTAGAAAAGGACACCCCCGTCACTTCGTCGCGAACAATCTCGTAGGTTAAAATCTCCGCTTAAAACTTTATTTGTCCTTGTGAGCTTTAATCCTAACGTGAATCTATGCTCGTTGTCTCCAGATAATTGAGTTCATGTCACATTTCTTCTCTTGGCCCTCTATAAGGCTATAACTCCAACGTCTGCTGCATCCCCTACCTCGTGCCTCCAGTTCCCACCCTCAAACAATTGGTCGCATTTGCCCATCTCTTCTAATGCTACAAGAACATTTCGACAATTGCAGGAGGCCAATATTTCTTCCCTTCTGAATGAGGAAAATACTACACATCTTTTGATGTGCTTCCACACTTAGGATCTAGTTTCACAACTGAGGCTTAAGTTCAATTCCAGATTTCCAGATTCCAGATTAAGTCGAGAGGTGGACTGCGTTGAAATAGTAAAGGATAAACTAACTCGCGACCAGATGGTGGCTATGAAACTGTCCCGGACGAAATGCCCGTAGATCGAAAAATCAGAAGTGAATGGTACGAGACAAAAAGAGGTACCACCAAAATTGTTCCATTAGTACTTTCCCGGGTTCATGATATCAGCAGTCGAATTTTCCGTGAGTACACCCACAACCAGAACCGAAACATAACCTCGGAGTACTTGTGTGTACTTTCAAACGGTTACCACAGAAAGAAATATGCCGGATACAGTAACCACCCAATCCCATCACATTGAGCGGGTGAACCTATGCCAAAGCTATCAAGTTAGATCGGTCGACTCACAGAGAGTAACTTCTCCTTTCTTCTGGCACATCATATAAAGACCACATTTCACAAAAGCAAAAAGCGAGTGTCGATAATCATGCACCCTTCCCTGAAGGGAGAAGCCAAGAATATCATCAATCATTTGGAAATTTTCATTTTGTGCTTCTTCACCGCTCTTTGAAGAGAAAGAGACCACAAACGATGTATCAATAAATACTAAGTGTCGCCATGAGGATCGTGAGAAACCATTTTCAGATGTTCTATTCTGTACAGGTAGTACTGTTTCCCAGCAATAGTGCTCGTACCGTTATTTCTAATCAAACCTTCGGGCCTTTATAGCACAAGGACGGGATACAGTACCGTATACAAGAGAATCATGAGCAATGCACCCCCGTTCCTTCAAGTTCGTTGGTTCCACACCAGTGAGGGCATCGTGGTGAGGGTTGGTAATGAATGCAGATCTGCAGACGTACTTCACTCAGGTTCCGCACCTATTTCATGTCTGGGCCTTCAACAAGATACTGTAATTACTAGCACATGCCCCTGTGTCCACCAGGAATGATGTGCACTTAAAAGACCAGCGAAAGTTCAGTGCCAAACTGTACGTATTCATCTCGAGCAAAGCATTCGGACTCTTATGGGACCTCTTATTGCATGACGGTGCACAGTAATCAGCGTCAACAGCAACAACGAACCGTCCAAACAGTGTCAGAAGGAATGACGACTGGGACGATTAGGATTGGACTTGGCGGTGGTTGTCACTGGGACGAGAAATATTCCAGTCCAAATGTTGTCAAACTCATAACGATCTCTGCCAAACACCTCACAGAGAAGGACTCAGTGCCGTTGTTTATTCAGAATGGAACCAAGATGTTGTTTCCCTTTCAATTTGCTGCAATCTATACCTTGGTGTTGATTGAGATCACATCGTTGCATGACTCCGTTCCGGGGTAGATCCAAGAGTTGAATATAGCTAATTCGGCGTTAAATATAGTCCATTCAGGGTTAAATAAAGCTAATTTGGCGTCCTAAAAGATATATCCAATCTGGAGGCACAGTTCGTGATGTACGAGGGCCATTTAACTCCAAACTTGACCAACGGTTGTTGTATCTCCGCCGCTAGGGTTGTTGGTGCAGTTCTGTACATGGATAGATAGCTATAGCCTACCACGGAGAAGTTTGTTTTTTGCGAGAGTATGAACAACGTGACGACGTAAGGAGAGGTTGGAGATGAATGCTCAAAATTTGGGCTCGCATGTCAAGTGATTCAAATGGAAAGAATGGACTGTGTACTGCCGCTTGTGTCTGGTCAGGATTATTTGTTAGGTATGAGCGGGGAGAATATGGAATATCGTTGATGTGGTTGGTGATAAATACGTTCTGTGTGTGCTGTGAGATTTAGTTCCTGGCCCCGTCAGGTTCAGCTACAAGAGATAAAGACAAGCTTTATTTTCTGATGATTAGCTCATAACGCGAGAAAAGAAACATCTCTCAGATGTAGTGTACAGTATATCGATGTGCTCGAGAGTACAATACTGGTGTGATCTCAATCTTAAAAACAGAGAGTTCATCCGAAGGTTCGATCTCATCGCATCCCTTGACGAACTGACAGCGTATTGATTGAGATGGGTGCGTGAATTTTGTGAATTACACATCCCAGAAGGGACAACGAGACGAGAAGACCGGCGACAAACGAGAAGAAAGGTGCAGTATCTACCTGACCTTATCGAGGATCGAGGATCGAGGATCGCTTTCCTAGTAATGATATAGGGGTGCATTGCCTACTTCATCTGAGGCAAGTTGAGGTAATCTCGTAGTGGATGTGTGCAGCGTTTGTAATGTGCACAACTTATAAAGCAGAAGTTGGACAACATTGGGCGAATCCTAGCTACTTACAGCAGCTCCTAAGCATCTCTCTCTCACTACACAGTCCACAGGTTTCCTCGCTATCTCTCTCTCGCGGGATAAAAGTTTCGTGGTCCTTCACTTATGGGAGGATTTCATCACAACAACCTCGCGTGACTCTTTCCAGTAAAGGACAGCGGTCGTCGGTCTTTCAGGTGAGGGGCTGCCTATCTGTTAACGGTAAGAGGTCCGGTCAGCCTTGCATTTTGAGAGATCACCAGATTCAAGTACCTATGGGCGCAGCTGAGCAATCAGCTTTCCCACGTTAACCCCTACTACTGCCCTCTGGTGCTAAAGGCAAACTCATGGTGGTTCAACCGAGACGATGCAGTCAGTCAGACAGACAGACAGCCCCTAGAAACTTTCTGCTTTTCAAAACTACTTTGTAATGTTGTGCTCCTTGCTTCTGATAGGAGCTAGGAGTTTAAGATTAAACCACAGATCGGAATTCGGTCCTGCATTACCTAGAGAATTACGCATGAGTAACCATAGGCCTGGCTACATAAGCATGCTAGCAATTCGTCCCAGCTTTGAACGAGAGCTTGATTGATGCACTGGATGGTCACAAGCGCAATCATGAACGGCTTCATGGTCGAGACATTCACCGTGAGGAGTGTGTATCCTTCTTCGTAGACAGGCAGGCTTTTGGGTCTTCATCCGTAGCGCAATGATGTGACGCTAAAGAATGGGAAAGGGCATGACCAGCGCGGTTGCAAGATGCTTGTGGTGTCCACTCTCTCCCTCCTCTACATGAATCACCTGGATCATAGATCAGCCACGGTAGTTAAGTTGCAAGTACAGGATGGGAACGCGAACTCTCACCTTTAAAAGAGAATATACGTAAAAATGAGGACAACATTCGGTTTGAAGAGCCCAAGTTAATCGGACTCTGTGATTCCAATGTACATTGATGATGGCCAGAGGATCCTTTGGAGGCACAGCAACCGAACTCGTAAAGATTTCATGGGAGCATAGAGTAGCCAATCTACTTATCAATTTCATGTGTATAGGTTGCCAAACTCCTCAAGAATGTACTCAGAATTCAACTTTAGTAATGAGCGAGCATGCGCGTGCGCTCTGCCCCTATCCTTAAAATGTATGGGAGCAAAGAGTAGCTAGTCTACTTATCAATTTAATGTGAGTAGAGGGTAGCCAAACGCCTCAAGAATGTACTCAGAATTCAACTTGACGACTAATGAGCGCGAGCATGCGCGTGCTCTCGGCCTCTATCCTTGGAGCCATCTACACGGCAAGGATAGAGGCATTTATTTGTGGCGGAAAAGCGTTATGTAGCTAGAGATAACTGCCTAAAACTCCCGGCTACTTATCCAGATAAAGTTCTAGGAAGAGAGCAGCGAGGAAACATCTTTTTGAAAGAAGTGACTAGAAGATGCAAGCTTTCAATGTTTGACCCTAAAATTAATGGAACGAGGAAGTGCGAGCTTTCGCAACCTCATCATCGCGGTCTGGGTACACATATCTACAATCAAGTCCGTGAGTAAAGGTCCATCCACCTAGAACGTAGCTGCGCTAGGAATTCGTGCCTCTTATCCAGATCCAGTTCAGACATCAGTAAACGTAGGAATACAGAAGTTTCACCGCCTGCCAGAGGCGGTTGAGAGTGAAATCCTTTGGAACGGAATTGTCCACGAACAAACAGAACACACGACTTGATGAGTGAACGCCAGACAGAAAAAATTCATAGGAGTGCTAAAGTTGTGCGGACCTGTTTCTCGGCAGGAAGCAAACGTTATGCAAAATTGCTTACAAAAGAAGAAATGGAAAGAATGTGCCAAAATCCTTAGTTGAGTATTCGATACCCCTTTTACTTCAAATAAACTGAAAAATCGGGCGACATTTGCACGCCTCTGCTTTTTCGACATCTTCAAAAATACCACATGCAGAGCTGGCTAGACAGTCATCCAGCATGAATTTATACTTTGAGCGAACTCCTTTACATCATCAATGAACCAATTCTAAATGCAGAATCCGTAAACAATTCCAAGGTGCACGGCCTTTCCCTGACCTCAGCTTCGGAATCCACCAACAACAGCTACAAAACTAGCGAACAGTGACAGCTCTCAGATTATCTGTTATCAGAGGTTTGAGAGACAAAAACCCTGTCACCTGATTTCTAATATACTCGAACGATTTTCTATGGGATTTACAATGACTCTTTCGGTCCATTTTTTCAGCTAGCACCTGCTAAAACCGCGCCACAAGGACTGGTAGCTTTTCAGCCCAGATTTCCGGCTTGCACCTGCTAGAACTGCTCTCCCTCGAAAGTCTGTCCGTATTTCCAGTCAGAATTCGCTACGTTGTAGTGGAAAAGCGTCTTCCCATCACTAGTTTTCGTGGCAAACGAAAGTGCCTGGTTGTCGAGTACTTGGCCAATGCTCCAATTTTCGCCCCATCCTCTTTGTAAGTCCATCCAACCAGTTTTGTCTCCCTTAACCTGGACAGCCACGACATCTCCGGCGCCTCCAACGTTGTACAAGAGAACCTGCATGAAGTAGGTGTGTCCATTGATTTGAAAGTGGACTCCGCCCTTCCTGTTGCAGTTCACTCTCTGGTAGTTTACGGTTACATGTCCAGCTACTTGTTTTGCGATCTGATTGAAGGCAGGCTGCGAAAGGTCGAAGTGTGCATTTGGGACATCGCACCATCCTCCTTCGCTCCCCTGTGGACACAAGTTCGTCGCAGTAACAACGATGGAGCTGGAGTAGCATGACGGGTCACCAGTGCATTGCACCTCGAAACAGGCCCCGCAAGCGAGTCCATCGTTAAAGAGCGGTGAACTGAGCGCAGCGGTCATCGTCCCATAGCCGAGAGCAAACACGTTGCTGTATCCACATGCTCCGTCTGCGAAGAAAAAAGAAAACAGAAAAGATGAGAACAAGCGAAAAGAAGACGCCTTAATTCAACTAGGAGAATATGAGAGTAAGTAAAATATTAACATAGTGATGGGAGATTGGAGGTAGGTACTCACTGTTAGTCCCCGTTGCATCTTGCCCCCCGTAGAAGGTGGCATGAGCTGAGCTCCACGCATGACTTTCCTTTGTGCACGCCAAGAGTGCGATGAACAGCATCAATCTGAGGCTACTAGCAGCCATGGCAAACAGTGTGGGGGCACAGCGAAAATGCGAAGGCAAATGAGTACTGCAGACTCAAATGCCCAGATAGTGCGAGATGGAAGCCTCAACTGATTGATTAGATTGCAATGTGGGTTCAGTAGGATTGGGGAGTCTTATGTTCGACTATCGCTCTCGCTGCCCGCCGACTTTCCAGACACGAGAGAGAGAAACTATACAGGTGGGGTCACTCTTGTGACGCCACGCAAACACAAATCGGCGTCCTATTCGGACGGGATGCGCTGAAAGTATATCGGCGTCAGTTTAGTAAACCTGGTTTCTAACTTGCTTATCGTAGCAAGGTGCCGGCTGATGTTGTACTGGTTTTCACCTTATTCGGTCGCTGTCGTACAGGGATTTCGGGAGACACGCCACGTGTAGATTCTGCATAATGGTGTCTAAATGTTTTATACAAAAAAGGACGACTGCGTCTAAATGTTTAATTAGGGCATCCTCCTAATGATTGTCTGTGAAACGCCGTTGAATGACCGTCTCCTCTTTGTCGTTGTCTGCGTATCTCTGCCCTTCTTTCCTTGTTCTCGGTAGTATTTCTGTCCACACGAGATACTCCTCGCCAAAAGGAATGGTGTGCAGAGATGCTGCGAACCGCTGGCGAGTTGTAACCGCGAACTCCAATACAACTGACTATAGCTGGTTTAAATTGAACAGCAGATTCCGGATCCCGGTTGTGTCATGTTTGAGCCTGCACATGAGCTTGCTCTGCAACACTTGTCTCTTTCCCCCTTTAAACCTCTTACACCCAGAACATGCACATCCTTTGCTCGACCTTATCTCCTTCTGTGCATGCACATTAATACCTTCACTCCTCGTGTAGAATGCGTATACTCACTATCGTCCTAGTTACCAGCAGGTGGGGGTTTGGTGGGAAACAAGGATTTCACTTGCCTCGTCCCATGCACTTAATTGCAGTTCTTCCTATAACTGTAAATCGTATTTCTTTTCTCATACTTCACATTTCCAAAGTGTAACGGCACGCTCGATCATTTTGTGTGGACTTCCACTTGTGGAACACTTGATTTTAAAGCATGTGAATACCACATAGTTGAGACGGGACTAGTGTGAAGTTTCGAAGGGCAACGAACAAGCAAAGTTCCATTAGCTATTTCATTTTCCATTAGTGAGTAAGGAAAGCGTGCAGCATTTGTCCAATGTAGTACATACGTACTTTACATATCAGCGATGTGTTCAAGGTGAGATTGAAGAGAGTTGAAGACAGGCAAGCATTCCCCTGTCGGGCCACCTTTAAACTCGTAATCGTACTGATCCTCACGTATGTATCTAATCAGACCTGATACAGCAGTTGATCTTCATTTAAATTTCGTGATCCAGATTTGGGATGCCAGGACGAGCGGTTGGCTAATTTACGGTTCTCCAAGACCGACCTGTCTACAAACTCATGACAAGAGAGTTGGGAACTCGGAGGTACTGGTTTTCGAACTCGCTGGTGGTATTAATATTTCCGAGTTTGGCGATTCCTGAATCTAGAGGTGAACTCGCCGATGTTATTAATATTTCCGAGCTTTGGCGATTCTTGAATCTAAATCTAGAGGTGAACATGTACCATGAGGTGAATCTAAAATAGTTCATCTAAAATAGGACGCTGCAATGTGACCTTTTCCATCAAGAGGTTTAACTGAGACATTTACAACCCAACCTAAACCCGAAGATATTTGCCTCCGAACAAACGGAGCTTGCAAACTCGACTTTCCTTCCCGGTAACAGGATACTTTCGAAATAAAGCGCTGAAGTTGCTCTCATGATCAATGCCTCATCAAGAAAAGAATACGAAGAATGCTACGGAATGACATCTGAACCCGCTGATAGTCGAACAATGATAGTCCAACAATGTCGACGCATAGATACGATCAGGTTCAACTTCTACTACTGGTTTATCTCGAAAGCATCCCGGGGAAAGAAAACCGAGTTTGCATGCTCTGAGTTTATTCGGGAGCAAATACCTCCAATTTAGGTCGTGTGTAAATGCATTAGTTGAATCTATTTGCTGGAAAAAAGTCAAATGGCAACATCTAATTTAGATTGGTTGGGTAGGGCAGATTGGGTGCGGTAGGGCAGATTTCTCCTATAGACTCTATTGGGGCTTAGCCCCACGTTACCTTTTTTTAAAGACCCACGCAACTATCTTATCATGAGTTTGTAGACAGGTCGGTCTTTGAGAACCGTAAATTCCTTTCCTTTCCTTTCCTGTAACGGGAATACTTTCGAGATAATAAACCAATGAAAGTAGAAGAAGTTGATCTCACGATCAATGCCTCATCAGAAAAGAATACGAGAATGCCATGGAATTAGAGCCATCTGAACCCACTTATAGTCGAACAATGATGGTCCAACAATGTCGACGAATAGATACGATCAGGTATCAAAACTTAACATCATAGAGGTTCAAAGTCCAAAGATTTCACATAGTTTTAAATTATGGACATTTAAGCAAATACCCCAACAAATTGTAAAATTGCAAAAGTACCTGACAAACTGTTAATTACAAAAATACCTTTGGTTGGTTCGAGGCCAGTGTGAAGGCCGGGTCATGGAAGTTTTTTGGTAGTAGTAGCATCTTCTATCATAGGCCTTAGTAGCATCCTGTATTCACACCGTAGCTATAATTGAAAAACTTTCTACCAAATGTGTTCAAATGTAAACCCGAGAGAAATCTCCGAGAGCATTAAATTGCAAAGAACATAGCTTTGCCCTTGTAATGGCCAAATTTGAGCTCACCTGAAACTTCGATCTTGTCACAGAACAAGTGTATGGAGTTGTATTTCTGAGTACTGAGCTTTGGTACAAGCATATGCACTGATGTTGAGCTGGAAAATCCGTCCCGCTTGGAGAAGGATGAGCAGATCACAACTGTTAATTACAAAAATACCTTTGGTTGATTCGAGGCCAAGGTGAGGTCATGGAAGTTTTTTGATAATTGTAGCATCTTGTATCATCGGCCTTAGTAGCCTCTTGTATTCAAACAGTGGATATAAATGAAAAACTTTCGACCAAATCTGTCTAAATGTAAACCAGAGAGAATCAAATTGCCAAAAACATGGCTTTTGCCCACTAATTACCAAATTTGAGCTCACTTGAAACTTTGATCTTGTCACCGAACAACTGCATGGAGTTGATTTTTTTTAGTATGGAGCTCTGGCACAAGCATATGCACTGATGTTGAGTTGGAAAATACATACCACTTCGAAAAGGATAAGCACTGGAAAAGAGATCACCAGGGAAGGAATCAGTCATGAAGGCTAGAAATAATAATCTTTATTGATGAACTAGAGAATGGCAATGAACCAGGACAAAATGTGAGAAAAACTTCCTGCTTGTGATGCACTGTGAAGAAACTGATATACAATTACAAGTTACAATGACTATTGTATCTTCGGTTTTTGGTTCATATCCTTTGGTGCAACTTGTGGGAACCAAAAAGTCCTCTCCCACGTATTAGAGAACTGCCAAGGCCCAATGTGGCCTAGCTCGCCCCATCCTTGCCCCTAAACCAACCAAGGGTACTTCTGTAATTTTTGTATTTTTAGGAGTACTTCTACAATTTTACAACTCGTTGGGGGTATCAGTGTAAATTTCCCTTTAAATAAAACTTAGATTATGTTCATCCCATATTCCTATTTACTCTTCAAATATGATATAATTAGTCTACAGCATGTCCTCTTGAAACAATAGAAAGAAAAAGAAAGCTTCCAACCTTGACCCTAAGAGCCGGGTTTCATCTTACTAGAAGGTTTATGTCATCCCAATGACATTCGTCATAAAATTTGCAATACTTGTGGCAAAGTTTTGGTTTTGTTTCCAGAAATCTATGAGCAGCAAAGGAAAACACCCAAACAAATCCAAAAGCACTTCTTCGTCCAATCAAATAGATAACAGATAACATTTGTCAATAAACTTATGGTAACAAACTTTTTGCTGGTCTGATTTTGTGTGTCACTAAGGATGCTCGCTTGTGAAATTTACAAATTGCAAAATAATCTTAGTCCATTCTTTAAAGCTCTTTTGAGAACAAATTTATGGCAATAAATCAGATTTGGTGAATCACCAAGGACCAACAACACCAAACAAAACCAAGTTAATTCTAGCTATAGATGGAGTTTCAATTTCATAAAAAAATATATTACAAATAGACTAGAACAAAATTATTGTAATGTCCCGAGAAGTATAATCTTCTTATGGGTGAAGACCCATAACAGTAAAAACTCCAAGTCACTCCCGGAGGTGATTTGGACTTTTCTTTTTATGAGTTACAAGCAATCCATGAACTTTAATTAGAGATATCAAGGAAAGGGTAAATTGAACTAATTTTTAGCATAGATATGCATTATTTCTTCTATTTTGGCATTCCTTGGCTTACCATTCATGGTGTGTAAGACTTTTAGTACACGAGTAAATAGTAAGGTTCACTTCCTCATATTCTAAATTTGATCACTATGCCCATATTTCTCAATCGCATTTATCAATCATGACATTTCTTTGTGAGATTGGCACATCTTGTATTTTCCATGTTGAGTATGGTACTCTCCACAAACTCATGATAGAAATTGTAAAGTACATGCAGAGTAGTACACAATTTTCAATAGAGGAAGTAGTTGAAAACAAAGGATAAACTATGGAATGATACTACGGTTCACTTATTATCATGATTATAGTTTGGGATCTACGGTAGATTTCTATTTGAGAGTTCATGTAGCAAACACAAGAGAGAAATAATATAATGGAGTATCACATTGGAATTCTCAAATGGATTCTTTGAATGTCAAGTATCAATTTTGGCTTTGGTATTTACATGGAAGATATGTATAAGATTCCCAAGAAGCTTCCAAGGAAGGTTTCTTCTAGAAGCAAACTCCCTTGGAATGCAAGCTAAGCTAATTATCTACTTGGCTTATTAGCTAAATTAGTCTTTTACTTAGCATATAAGCATAACATTGCTCTACCTTTCGGAAGTTCCTCAAATTACTCTATCTACAAATTAAATTGGGAAGTACAAATTACTCTACCTAAAAGCTTCTTGATAAGAAGCTTCATGGATGCTTCTATAACATTTTACCAATAAGCTTCTTAGATGCTTCTAGGATGTTCTTAGAATTCCTAGATGTATGTAATTTTTACCCCATGTCTATATTTAACTTACTTTTCTAACTCATTAGCTTATGCTAACTCAATTTTATTACATATTTCCCTATTCTAGTTGTTGATATGCTCATTACTATAGAGTTTTCACACTCTTGTGTGGCCATTTGAGCATTCTGAAGATGAGAAAAATTCTCACATGTGGCATTGTGAATGGATATGCTTTCCAAAGGACATTACACTTGATTTTTCATCAGCAACCAAGTTGGATGTCTCGTTGTGCAAGAATATGGTAGAATTTTCATTCGTCATGATTCTTGATATGGATTGGAGGAAGAAGCAATTGGACACAAGTAGGAAAAGAAGATGAGTTAGAAAAAAAGGTTTTGAAATCAAAACATGGACAACAAGATGGATCACTATATGAATAAGAATGGTGATTTTATAAGCAACACGCAAAATCATCTGAGCAATATCAAATAGACCTATCCAAATGGGACAAAATTAACAAACTTGGGTGTCAAGAATGAGAGTGAGATTACTAAAGAAAAACATGATTATATCATCTACTTGAAAGGTGAGATCATGACAATATCTATTAATATATTTTTTTTGCCAATTCTAAACAAGAAGATTAGACTTGGCTTTGTGTAAGGATGTAAATAACATGGACATGAAGGTAGAAATATGAGGAACATGAGATGGCAAAGGAGAAAGAAGTGAATCTTGTCCATAATTGAGAAAGAAAAGAGAGAATCTTATATTTTCTTGCTTGGAATTATTATAGGTAAATTTGGCAACCAAAAGAAACAAGCAACTCAATTTGTATGATGAAAATTGTTAAAGGCTTGTAGCATATCTTTCAAGGTGCAAATTTTTTGTTTGTTTTGCCCATCAGTTTGAGGGTGAAAGGGCACAAATAAGGTAAGCTTAGTAGCCAAGTAGCTTGAAGAGCACTTGCTAGAATTTAATAATAAATTGAGCATTACAACCAATGATGAGAATCTTTGGCATCCTATGGTACTTGACTACAATGTCAAAGTAAATCTGAGCCAATATCGGGGCATCCACTATATCCATGGTAGGTGCCAAATGAATCTACTTGTTGAGCTTATCAACAAACACTATGATTATTGTATAGCTTTAGTCTGTCTTATGCAACAATGTGATGAGATCTAAGCTCACATGTTCCAATTGCATAGATGTAATTGGTAGGGGTTGAAGTAGTCCACCAAAATTTTGGTTGCCTATCTTGTTGCATTGGTAGCTCTCACAAGAATGTACAAACTTGCAAAGCTTGCATGCCATGTTTGACCAACGTCATTGGCATTGTAGGGTATGCAATGTCTTGTCCACACCTAAGTGACTAATGATTGGTAAATTATGCAGTTCTTGAAATCACACAAGTTGCAGATCTTCCATAGTTAGAATGTAGATTTTGTTCTTGCAAATAGAAGGCCATCCTTGAATGAAAAGGTGCTGCACTTCTTATCACATGCTACAAGGCAACTTTGCACAAGATGAAAGAAGGGAGTTTATTATAAAGTAGTCATGAACTTTGTGTGTACCTTTAAGTATATTTAGATTGTGGTAATTGTCAATTATTATGGGAGACTTAGAAAGAATCTTCAAATTAGCTCATTGTGATAGGATATAAAAAATGATATGGAACTTTTAGTGTTTTAACTCAAGTTTGATATCAAATAATT
Organism: Lunularia cruciata; assembly: GCA_948567375.1. NCBI lineage: Eukaryota > Viridiplantae > Streptophyta > Marchantiopsida > Lunulariales > Lunulariaceae > Lunularia > Lunularia cruciata. The sequence goes on along the minus strand of OX419755.1, from coordinate 64,421,663 downwards.
GTAGTTGTTCCTTCCATCAATGATGCTGACTCTTCATATACTCCAAATATAAGATATACAAGGGTTTGTGATTGGTTTACATTATCATTTATTTTCCCATTAGGTACTTGTCTCCACACCTTTGTTGCATATACCATGTTGTGCCTATATACATTGCTACACAACATATATTGTTGTCAACATCATTGTGGTACACATATTTTTCATTTTGGATGAGTTTTAAAGAAGAAGTGCATTATTGAAACCAAATTGAACCCAAATGGAGAAGAAACGATGAGAAACATGTATTTTGATTCCACCCAAAGAATTCAACTTTGTGTTAGAGGAAAAAGAACTTGGATTGGATCAGACCTGAAGAAGCTTACTTCATGTTAGAGGAAGAAGGACTTGGATCAGACCCAAAGGAGGCCAGACCTGAAGGAGGAATAGAAGTTACAGGTCGGGATTCTTGAGGGTGTTGTATCTCATTGAAGACATGTCTAAATCATGCGTGCTATGTCTCATTGGAAGTGTCTCGTTCAGGGCTTTCCATTACCATCAAAGTTGTAGAGTTTGGAGGTATATAACAAAAGTTACAAGCATTTGAAGTTTTGGGAGTAGATGTATAAAGTAGTTGAGTGTCTTTGGGTTATGTCTTCAAGTTCACAATACTTTGGTTCTATGTTCTACGGGTCTCTATGACTTTGGGTTTGAAGCTTCTTTGCCTTAGGACAAAGGTGACCAGATCTGAGGGAGTTGGACCTCAAAGTGCAATGAAGGTGACTTTGAGGGTCTTGCCAAAGGCATCAAAGGAAGTTAGAGTAGGGAAAGAAGATATTTAGGATACCCATTACTTCAATTTCAGTTTTGATTGAAGATAGAAGAGAATAGAATTAGAAGAGAAATAGTAGTAGTGAATGAACCCAAAATGCAAATCAAACAATAAGTGTCTTTGGATCTATTACATGAGCAATTAGGGGGAAGTGGGTACAAATTAAAGGCATAGATAGTGTGTACCCATGCTTTCAATTACAATTCTTAATGAGGATATAATAGAATTAGCAAAGGAATTGATAGTAGTTAGACCCAAAGTAGTAGAAGTAGGAGCGCATGTGTCTTTGGAATTGTTCTTTGAGACATTAGAGAAGAATGCATTGGGAGATAAAGAGTTGGAAAGGTTACCCATGACCTCAATTGTAATTCATAGTGAAGTAGTAGAAATAGTGAAGGATTTGATAGTTGAAGATAGATCCAAAAACGAGAAGTAATAGGAAACTCATTGGGTTTGGAAGCCAAAGAAGAAGTAGACATCGGATCAGAGTAGTAACAATTTTGAGATTTGAAGAGGCAGATATGAAGAGGTGCATTGTCATTTTGGATCTGCAAGTAGGAAGAATTGTTATAGAACGGTTTTTTTGTTAGTGTCTGTTGATTGCTTTACTATTTAAAGGTGGCATTTGTAGTATATTGTTGTTCAATATTCCAAATTTTTGAAGATAGATAAAGTGAAGTGTTGGGATTTCAGTGCTTGTTGCTTGAGCCTAGTTCCGAGTATCAGCGTTGTGTGTGTGTTTATGAGTGTTTGGAGAATTCTGAAGTGCAAGTCAGTGTGCAAAAGGTGTGTTAGAGGAAGAAGAACTTGGATTGGATCAAACTTGAGCTTCAAAATTTTCCAAACACTCACAAACACACACACAATGCTGATTCTTGGAATTAAGCTCAAGCAACAAGCACTAAAATACCAGCACTTCACTTTATGTATCTTCAAAAATTTGGAATACTAAACAACAATATACTGCAAATGCCACCCTTAAATAGTAATAGACAGATACTAACAAAAATATCATTCTATAACAACTCTTCCTACTTGCATATCCAAAATGACAATGCACCTCTTCATATCTGCCTCTTCAAATCTCAAAATTGTTATTACTCCAATCCAATGTCTACTTCTTCTTCGGCTTCCAAACCCGATCCAAAGAGCTATTTGGAGCTACACTTCAAAGGTATACCACTCTACTTGACCTGGAACTCCAATCCTAATAGCACTATTGATGTTTCACTAATTGTGCAAACATGCAAGTGACAATGGGTCTAACGGTGTGATCAATAGCCCTAACACAAAATTAAGCTACCATTAAGTAGTCTTTGAGTAACTACTAATATAACTTTGACTACAAAGTCTATCAATCCAAAATTCAAGCAAACTAGCTTTAGTGCTATAAATGTTGTGATAGCTATTGTGTATATATTTATCTTTATATATTGCTATACAATAGAAATTTGTTTCAACATCCTATAAAAGTCATATATGAACTCTAAAGTATAGCAATCGCACACTAGCTAGTGGTTAGGTCATTTTAACTATAAATAGCCATCTATTCCAAGTATGTGGTATACCTATGGTGTGCAAATATCAAGATGCCAAGTGCTATCAAGCCTCATTGTTAATTTCTTGTATGAGCTCTATGTCAAGAAAAGAGTAAACTAACTATAGATCAAGTATATCAAAGATATAGTCACTATCCTTAAGGAACTATTGTGAAGGGAGGAACAAACATGGCATATGCCATCCTCTTTGATATATGAACATAGTAGTAGCTCCACCAAAAGATCAAGATAACATACAATGCAAGCTTGCACATACAACAAACAAAATTGGACCATAATGCCATCAATGTTTAGGAGGTGGCATGGCACATAATTTTGCACATGATCCTTCCAAACAACACCATCACGTCCTTCCAATATGAAGACTCCAAAAGGAAAAACCTTGTGCACTCTCAAGATAGTGCGACTTATAGTCATATCAAGTCTTGTTGGTGTAATCTACTATAGATATACATAACGACCTGATGTTACACCAATTATAGATATACATAATCACTTGATGAATTTGACAAATCATGGATCTATAATCTCCTCCTTGAATAACAGCACATCAATATAGCATAAGGTATTTCTATGCTAAAAAATTGCTAATTTCTCAAAGGCCATCAACATCACTCTCTAAAAGATCTCTACCCTTTGAGAACATGTGCTCATCTGTACATTTGGATCATCCAAGTCCAAAATTGTACTGGCATCATGGCAAATGGCTGCAAGTAAATTTGGATCTCATGCATAGAATAGAAAGTAAGGAGAGAAGGTTGCTAAGAAGGCTTGTTGGCTAAACCAATAGCCCATGGCCAACCAAGGTAATTGGAGATCCCAATCTCCTGAGTGGTCTCTTTGCAAATTGTACTTACTTAATTCTCTCTTCATTGTCTTAACCACTCTCACTGTTAAGTCATCTACCTCAAGGTGATCTTGAGAGGTAGTATGGTGATCAATCAAAGCTTTGTGACACAAGACTTGAAACTCTCCCAAGAAATTTATACCTTAATCAATAAAAACCTCAATTGGTGCACCAAAATAACTAAAAACCAGATCCAAGAATAAGTAAGTTGTCTATTTACTAGACTTGTTAGGAAATGCCACCAACTCAATCCACTTGAAGAAGTGCTCCACCATAACTAAAACATACCAATGATGTCTCATAATCAAGGGTAAAGGTCTAGCAAAGTCCAAAGTCTAAACTCCAATTGTAACCTAACTCCATGGTAGGCAATGCATGTAATTGTGGCATAAGAGGATTAAATCATGCTCTAACTTGGTCACAAACCATACATTTGGCAACAGATTATTGTACATCAATTTGTATACAATACCACCAATAATACCTCTAGAGTAAGCTATATATATGCTTTTCTCCCAAATGTCTTAGCTCCCAGATGAGCATGATATACCGACTATGATCTCTTAAGTAGACCAAAATGTCATTAATATAATGTTGAGCAAAATCTAATCCTATCAAGATCCTATCCATAACTCTCAAGAACTCAATAAAAATGTTCTTTGACCCAAATGGTAAGAACCTCCATTGATATAATACATCATTGCTATGAGGACCAATAGCCCAAAATGTTATCTTGGACTTGTTTTCCTCCTTGATTTCCAATTGATGATATAATGCTTGAAAATCCAAAGTATTGAAGTCCTTTTCATGCCAAATTGCATCAAAGATCTCCTCCACTGTGTGCAAAGCATACCAATCAGTCCTAGTCTATTGATTGATAGGACAATAATCTCCATACATTTCCCTAATTATGTAGTTACCATGCATATCCTCCTTGGTTGGCATCATTATAGCTAAAGCATACTCTACATGTGAAATCTCCCCCAAACTAACCTCAAAAAATCTCTACTTTAGCTTTGAATCAATGCTCTCTCCATGTTACTATACTTGTAAGGACATCAAAAAACTAGTGTATCCCTAGTCAGTTCAATCTCAATATTAGGTCCTTTTAGAGTACCTAAATCTTTCATATTGAAAGTAAAACAACTTTTTTAGCTCCTCAAGAACCTCTAAATTCTTTGTCTTTCCCTTCTTATAAGCTTGGGCAATGTTTGGCTCCCAAGTATCCTCTATATTTGATATAGGAGTAGAAGATGAACTTATGGGCTTACTATATCAAGCCCTTGAGAGCATTAATGTCATACTTCCAGCCACTTGAGTCCCCCAACCTTAGAGCAAAAAACTCTCTCTACCCTTGATGCAAGCTCCACATGTCTTCTAGCTGCACCCCAAGTAGACCACGATCACTAATAACCATTGGTTGTGTCTCAAGAATACCATGCTCACTTGATCTATTGTTTCTAGCATGTGCTTAAATTGTCTCAATAGGCAAAAAGCTCACAAGTGTCCAAGTGGTGATGCCTATACTACTCAATCAATCCAAGGCTCACAATCCATGTCAAACAATTTAGGTCCATAGCCTGACCTAACACTTGACACTTGGAGGACTCTTACGTTGTTGAAATGATGGTAATACTAGTATGGAAACCCATTGCTTGCTCTCTCTCTCTCATCAACATTGGGCTCCACCAACTATTGTAACTATGAGTTTCACATAAGTTCATGACCTCTCTCTTGAAAAGCATCTAAGCCTAAGAAACTCATATGTGTGGGTAAAGCATCTTTAGACTGCCTAACAAGGTTCACCATTGCCATAGTTGAAATGTTCCAAAGACATGAAAAACTCCAAGAAAATCATATGGTTTCATTCCTTAATACTCCATCGAGCACCTTGTGTTTATTATATAACAAAGAAGATTCACTCAAAGGGAGTTACCACTGGATCAAGTACATGGATTAGTGATATATCAATGAGCTCCACCCTTAGATTAATTATATGGATTGATGATAGGTTAAACCTTGTTTTATTTGGTTGGTCAAACAAGTTTGACTAATGAGAATCTTTGCAAAATCTTCCTATAAGAAGCTCAAATTAGTATGGGTGAGGTATTTTTGGAAAGCTCTCAACAAGAAAAACAAGAGGGGTGAAGGTAACACTTTTCTCCCTAGCATAGAAACACTTTTTATTTTTTGAGGCCTAATTCATTTGTTTAGGCCTCCAAAATTGGCTTTGAAGTTTTAATGGTGTTTTCAACCTCTACCCTATTAGTGGAAGTACTCTTTTGGTGACACCTCTATCTGATCTACTTAGACCATCATATATCATATCCCTAAAGGTATTACCAAGCCAATTTTCACCTTTAGATAATCTATCTAGCTAATGATATTATAAATCTCATTCCTTTTAAGATGCAGCATCCTCATTGCAAAGTTGTTTCTTAGAAGATTGCTCTAACACTGGTGTATTAGTCAAGTAAGCTACAAGCTCCTATGTTGTAAAAGACTAAGACCGAGGAGAGAAATAGGAGAATAGAAGATCACATTAGAACACTTGAATGTGTGAAACTCCAAATGCCTAGCATGAGCTTTGGCTTTGGTAATTGTATGGAGCATACAAGGCCTTGGGAAGCTTCTCAAGAAGCTACCTTAAACCGTTGTCTTGGAGTGTAAGCCAGCTTAATCAAGAAGCTTCTAAAGAAGTTTTCTTCTAAAATTTACCTACTTGGCGTGCAAGCTAAGCTAGTTAAAAGCTTCTAGAAGCTATCTACTTAGGTGTAAGCTAAGCTAGTTGGGAAACTTCCCAAGAAGCTTCCTTGATACTTTTAGAATATTCTAGGCTAATTTGTCTGATTTGTTACTTTGTTAGCCCTAATTTTGTTGCTAAACTCCATATTGTTACATATGTTGCCTCATATAATAGGTACTCTTTCTAATATACAAGATATTCCACATGGGGATGGTGGATACCATGGATGCATTTTTGGAGAATGCATCTAACTTTGTATTCCTTTGTGGCATCAATGAGTGTTGGACAAGGTTGAGCTTCTTGTATGGAAAGAAAGTGGAGCAGTCAAGGTATATATTTATGTAGCAAGGAAACATGAAACATTGGATGGATCTTCATGTAGGGTGGTAGCATGAGGTGATAGGCCACTTTGCCAATTTGGCTGATGATAGGAAAAGGGCTAATAAAATGATGTTTGAGCTTACAAGGGCCAACTAACAAGAGGTTGGTTGTGGATAGCTACATTTGATCCCCAACCTTGAACTCCACGTGCATGCAATGTGCATTTGCATATTATTTCTATCAATTTTGGGCTATTTGCAACTGATGATTGGCATTCTTACACCTTGTTGGATTTTTGAAACAAAAGTGCTGACAACATCAACTTTTGTAGCTATTAGGCATATCTTTACCAAGCTTTAAGGTGATAAAGGGTGTTCTCCATACATGAGGAAGAATGGTATAACATGTGTGAATGCATTTGTTGATTTTTTATAGGCAAATTCCACTAGTAGAAGTTAGTTTCACCACCTTTCTTATTTCTCTAAGGTGAATCCTTGGAGCATGTCCTTGATAGTGTGATTGGAACACTCCATTTGTCCATTGATTTGTAGATGGTATGCCATAGATATGGTAAGTTTGGTTTTGAAGACACCAAAGAGTGTTCTCCAAAAAAGAAACTAGTCTATTGAGTGCCCCAATTGATGATGAGCCCTTGAGACAAACCATAGTGAGAAAAGACCACTACTAAGTACAATTGAGCTAATTATGGAGCAATCATATCCTTGGTTGCAGAATACACATGAATCATTTTGTTGAGTTTGTCATTGTAATACCAAGAGCTAGCCATATGATCTAGATGTGAAATTTGGTTTAGTAACATCTAGAATGATGTTATGCATGATGGTCAAAATAGATCAGATAGAAGTGTCACCAAAAGAGTACTTCTACTAATAGAGCAGAAACCAAAATAGACTTGAGAACCAACCTCACATTAGTTGGACCTCATAAGCTCAGACCTCATTTTATTAGGCCTTCCTTGATTCTTTGTCGCGTCGGCGCTGTGGCCTATCACCTTGAGCTACCACCACACATGAAGATCCATCGTGTGTTACATGTTTCCCTACTATGCAAATATTCTACCCGCTCAGGCCAGGGTCATTCCACCCAAGACATTCGACCTTGTCAGACACTCATTGATGGCACAAAGGAATATGAAGTGGAGCGTATTCTCCAAAAATGCATGCATGGTACTCACCATCTATGGGTAGACTATCTAGTACAATGGAAAGGTTACCCCCTCTATGAAGCAACATGGGAGCATGCTGCCAATTTGACACATGCACCGATGTTGGTGCAAGCATTTGAGCAACAATTGCACAATGAGGACGTTGCATCTTAAAAGGAGGGAGGTCTATAATACCAAGAGCTAGCCACATGATCTAGATGTGAAATTTGGTTTAGTAACATCTAGAATGATGTTATACATGATTTTCAAAATAGATCAGATAGAAATATCACCAAAAGAGTACTTCTACTAATAGAGCAAAAACTGAAATAGACTTGAGAACCTTGGAACCAATAGCTAGACATATGATTTAAAGGTGAAAATTGGATTGGTAACATCTAGAAGGATGTTACACATGATGGACTAAACAGATCAGGAAGAGGTATCACCAAAAGGGGACTTCTACTAATAGAGTAGGGACCAAAATATGCCTGAAATCTTTGAAGGCAATTTTGGAGGCCTAAACGGATGAATCACGCCTCAAAAATGTGCAATTGCCCTCCTTGATGGAAGAAGGGCTAGCCTTCCTTCCCTCCTGGTTTGTCTCATTGAGAGCTTTCCAATGGTACCTTATGTGATTTTGAGACTCCTACAAGAAGATTCCCTAAAAGATTCCCTTTGGTCAAAGCTTGTTTGACCAACCAGATAGGACCTAGACCAACATGTCACCATCCAAGTAAGTAATCCAAGGGTGGAGCTTGCTGACATATCACCTATCTGTGTGCCTAATCCTATTGTGGAGCTTCCTTGGAGGAGATCCTCTTTGTCTATATAATAAAGAGAAGGTGCTCCTTTGGGGCACCAAATGTTGAGTGTGTAATTTGTGTTTCTCTCTCTTCTCTTGTCCTCGAAGTATTGCAATTGGGCATGCAAAGGTCTTCAATACTTTGGATCTTTGAGCAAGATATCATCAATTGCCAATCAAGGAGGAGGATAAGTCCAAGGCAACATTTTGGGCTATTGATCCTCACGTTAAGGATGTGTTATATTAGTGGAGGTTCTTACCATTTGGAATAAGGAATGCTTCTGCTGATAGGATCTTGTTATAGACTTGATCCTAGCTGGATTGGGTTTTGCTTGGTGATATATTGATGAGATTTTGTTCTATAACACTATTGTGAAGGAGCATGAGAGACATTTGTTGGAGGTGTTGGAGAGGTTGAGATTTTATTGACTCAAATTACATCTTGGGAAGTGTAGATTCTTTCACAAGTAGGTTTAGTTTTTGGGTCACACTATCTACCCTAGAGGACTTGGTGTTCAATAGACCAAGGTGGAGAGTATTGTGCATATTCCTTGACGTATAGATGTGAGTAGAGTGCAAGCATTCCTTGGGTTTGCAAACTTCTATTGCCGCTATGTTAGAGGATTTAGTGCCATTACCAAGGCCTCGAGAAAGTTGACCAAACTTACACCAGAGTAGTGTAGGGAAGATCAGCAAGAGAGAGATTTTGTAGAGCTCAAGGAGAGGTTGACATCTGCTTCTTTTTTGAAAAGACCAATTAGAGGACCACCATTTGAGGTTCACACTGATTGGAGTATGTTGGGGCTTGGAGCAGTGCTCACCCATCATGATGATGAGAGGAAGGAGTTTGTGGTAGCCTATGCTAGTTGCTCCAACAATTTAGTGGAGGTAAAGTATAGTTCATATGAGTAAGAGTGCTTGGCAAAAAAATGGGCAATAGCACATTTTTTATATTATCTATTTGGTAACCCCTTTACTCTCATCACTAATCATCAGCAATTGAACTGGTTGATAGAATCTGACAAGCTTTCAAGGAAGCTTGCACAATGGGCTCTGATTTTATAGGAGTATGATTTTGTGGTTATTACAGACATATAGAGGTGAATTGTGATGCAGGTGGGTTGAGTAGAAACCCATGTCCCAACCAACAAAATCAAACCAACATACATTGGCACGGTAAGACAAATGAGGAGTTGGTGCCAAGTTGGCATGTATTTACCTTTCTTTGTATATTTTTGAGGCTTTGTTGGTATCTCTCTAGGCACATACAGGAAGAGTTATTGAGGTCACAGATCAAAAGAGTGGATATAGTGGTACAATTCAGCAAGACATTCATGATGATGTCTTAGTGATGGATTATCTTCACATTGGTGTTGTGAGTGGCACAATTGGAGCCCAAGAGAGAGATCATGTTCTTCAACGAGCCAAGCAATTTAGATTGGAAGGTAGACACCTTCTTTGTGTATGGGAAGATGGTAGCATGTGAGTAGTACCACTTCCATCTTAGAGACCATAGTTGGTCCATCATGCTCATGAGGAGCTAGGACATTTTGGAGTAAAGTGTACATAAAGCTTGCTCTAAAGTCATTATTGGTGGCATGCTATCCATACCAATATATAGTAATTTGTTGCCAGATGTGTGGTTTATGACCAAGTTAGAGCATGCTCCAATGCCACAATTACACCCATTACCTATCATGGGATTTGGTTACCGCTGGATTTTAGACTTTTCTAGACCTTTGATGTTGACTATGAGACATCATTTGTATGTTTTGGTTATGGTGGAGCACTTCTCCAAGTGGATTTAGTTGGTGGCACTTCTTGACAAGTCTAGTAAAGGGATGGCTTACTCGTTCTTGGATCAGGTTCTTAGTCATTTTTGTGCACCAGCTAAGGTTTTGACTTATTATGGTATAAAGTTCTTGGGAGAGTTTCAAGTCTTGTGTGACAAGGCTTTGATTGATCATTGTACTACCTCCTTAGATCACCCTAAGGCAAATGTCTTAACAGAGAGAGAGGTTTAGATGGTGAAGAGAGGATTGCACAAGTAAGGTTTGCAGAGATGCCACTTGAGAGATTGGGATTTCCAATTACATTGGTTGGCCATGGGCTATCGGTTCAGCCAATAAGTCTCCTTAGCATCTTTTTCTCCTTACTTTCTACTTAAGGATGAGATCCGAATTAACATGCGGTCATTTATCAAGATGTTATTGTAGTTTTGGACTTAGATGATCCAAGTGTATGGATGAGCGCATGTTCTCAATGGGTAGAGATCTTTTAGAGATAGTGATGGCCTTTGAGAGCTTGGCAATTGCTCAGCCTAGGGATACCTTACATTATGCTACCATTTGAGGAGGATGTTATAGGTCCTCAGTCCATCAATTTCATCTAGGTGACTATGTATATCTATAGTAGATAACACCAATGATACTTGATGTTTCTATAGGCTATACTATCTTGAGAGTGCATGAGGTTTTTCCATCTGGAATCCTTGTTTTAGAAGGACATGATGGTGTTGTTTGGAAGGATCATGTATGCAATTGTGCGCCATGAAACCTCCCAAAGTGTGGTACCCACATTTTTTGTTTTGATGAGTTTTGAGGAAGAAGTGTATTGAGAAAGCCAAATTACAAAGAAATGAATGGACTTATGTGTCTTTAGAGTAAACTCAAAGAAGTTGACTTTGGGTCAAGAATAGGAAGTATTTGGATAGGGCTTACAAATAAACAAACCCAAAGAAGGGCATCTTTGGAATAAGAAGTGTAGGCCAATACAAAGAAGATGTTACAACCTTTCTATGGGTCAGGCCAGCCAAGAAAGTACACCTAAAGAAATGGCGGAGGCAAGAGAGGAATACTTTGAAAGTGACAAGGTACAAACACGCAAAAGAAGTGGAAGTTGATTTCAAATTGATTGAAGAATGATTGCACCTCAAAGTACTATAAAATTGAAATTGTGCAAGGAGGAATTGAACATGTCAAGTAGATACCCCATCACTTTGAGTAGTTGTCTTGTAGTAATGTACGTCAAGAAGCCAATTGAGAGTGAAATTTTCCAAAGACCAGAAGAGGTTAGAGTGTTGCGTCCAAGAGTGGAGATAATCTTCCAACGCCAAAGAACTCATGAGCATATCACGACAAAGAAGAGTAAGAATGTACTTGTAGTGAGGAATTTTGCAATTTGTCAATTAGATGTAATAGCTAGAATCAAAGTCCTTAACAGACTTTGTGTTATATTTTTGGCTTAAAACTAGAATGTTAGTTTTCTAGGTTTCATTGCAGAGATAGTTGCTAGTAATTGTAAGGAAGGCCCCAAAGTAATCTAGAAGAGAGGAAATCCAGCTCAATGGACTGAGTTGGATTGGAAGCTAGTATTGGGGAAAGAAGCATGAGATGCAACTAGGGTCACCTTCTATAGGAAGTGTGAAGCTGTAGAAGAAACCATAGAAATTAGGAATTCATTCGTTGCTTTGTTAACCAACAATGGCTACAAAGTGGAGTTCTATTGGGACCCAATTAAGCAAAGCATTGTGGGAGTACTCATAGAAATATTCAAGCTAGAGCAAACAACATACATGAACATTCAGTAGGCGGTCTTCTTCCACCAAATGTTTGCAAGAGAGAAGGTGAATTGGGTAAAGTGCTTCCACCAAAGAATGAGGTAGATGATCATCAATTAGAGGACCAATTTGCCACCAGACTACTTCATACAGTTTGCAACACATTTCTACTTGGGATTAAATCTATTGACAATAAAGGAGAAGTATTGGATGGTTTTGCATTTCCATCTCAATCTTTGACGAGAAGCAGATGAAGAGGAGCAACAATACATTATGTAATTGCAGTCCAATGGCGATCATTTCATCAAGACAAGACAAAGGAAGATAGTAGAAGAAAGAAGTCCAAAGACAAAGAAGCAAACTAAACCCAAAGGAGAAGCATTACTCCTGCCACAACAAAAGACCCAAATACTAAACCCGTGAGGTGAGGAGGCGGTGAAGGACAAGGCTTCAAACATAGAGTTTGAAGGAGAGACAAAGTCAAATAGAGAAGACTTTGAAGAAGCTGAACACACATTAAAGAGTGAGGAGTCTGGTAGTGAGAGTGAAAGTGAAGATGAAGTCCAACAATATAGTCAATTGATGCAGGATGGTAGAAGATGATGAGGAGTTCCATGCAGTGATTGATTGTATGGAGGGAGGAGATAGCCCTTATTTAGAGTTACCAATGGAGGAGATGGATGAAGAATCAAAGAAGGTTATCCGAAAGAAGGTAAGATCAAGAAAGCTATTGCCAGCTGCACCTGTAGGTCCAAGCCAAGTGAATGAAGAAGAAGTAAGCTTGGAAGGAAGGCCATTGAAGGTACAAAGATCAAGACTTTGGAGGAAGACTCTGGCTAAAGAAGCATCAACGGAAGCAATACAAAGACCAAGAAGAAGAAGAAGACTTTGATGGGGTGGAGTACTTGTCATAGATAGTGGGTCCATTGTTGTTATTGTTGAATAAGAAGAAGAAGGAGATTCAAAAAGATCATTTGGAGGTAAAGAATGAGCTGCAGGTGGTGAAGTATTTATTGAAGAAACAAGAGAATGAAGGAGATAGTAACCCAAAGGGAAGAAGAAGCTGAAGAACTTCAAGGGGAGGTAGTCTTAAGGAAGAAGACTATAGAGAAATTGCAAGAGAGTTCCAATCAGCAAGGAAGAGAGATGAATGGTCAAGCCAAAGAGTTGAAAGAGCAAAAAGTGTTGGTTGAGAAGATGAGAAGTGAGGTAAGCAAAGCTTGTATTGAAAGCATATATGTGAAGGCAATGGTGGCTATGATGGAACAGGAGTTAGAGAGCCTGAAAAAATTTGCAGCAGAGAAAGGTCAAGCATGGCAGAGGAAGTTAGCGGTCCAACACCATGAGAAAGAAAGATTGAGAAGTCTAGTAAGAAGTGCTGAGAGGTAGAGTACTCAGTTTGTGGAGGAGAAGAAGGTGTTGGCAGCCGTGTATGAAGATGAGTTAAAGATGTATATAGAAGAGTTGAAGGTAGAACAATCTCAAGGGTACGCATTGAAGTTGGTAGGAGAAGATGCTAGGAGAATGAGAGTGACATTGAGCATGGAATCTAAAGGGAAGTTGGAGGAAGCAAGACTGCATGAAATGAAGTTGCTTGTACAAGAAACTCGGAAAAGGAGAGCAAAGGATGTAGATATGAACAATATTTTGATCCGCTTAAGAGAAAGAGTAGATAGGAAGATGATTGAGGTAGGATATAATGTAAGTCTTGGATTAAACTTAGTAAATTCAGAGTAAGAGAGACTTGGAGTAGTGTGAAGGAAGATAAGAAGTCCAAAGTAGTAGATATAGTAGTGCATGTATCTTTGGATCATTTACTAAGACATTAGAGAAGAATGGATCAGAAGATAGAAATGTAAATAGATTACCCATGGTCTTAATTTCATATTGTAGTAAAGAAGTGATAGAGTGAGTAGAAGATGTAGTAGTTTTAGGTAGATCCAAAGAAGGGGAATTACTTGAAGTGGAATTGGGTTTGGAAGCCAAAATTGAGATAGACATTGGATCTGCGGACCGGCCTATCTCTCACTCAAGATGAACCTCTGATGGCTATTATGCTAGCGCGCCATGGACTAAGAAGGAAAAGAAAACCAACTCCATCATACTCCTTCAAGTCTAACACTCCAAGACTCAAGACATTGCTCACTAGAGAACTCAATGAGAGAGATAGTTGCAAAGGAAAGGATGATGAGTAAATCCTCACCCCTTGTTTATATACTTGTGAAATAATTATGCACCAAAGTTACTAAACACCATAATAACTCAATTTACTAGACTAAAATTCAAGTAAAGTCAACAAGTAGAAAGGAATATCTATCCACATGGGTATATTCCCCTAAACATGTGATCTTATCTTGAACCAACCACTTAGTCAAGGATTCCTTCACATGGGCTATCCTTGGACTATAGAAGAATCCGAAACAAAAGGTTTGTGTGTCCAAGAGTTCTCAACTCTTTCCTCAAAGCCAAACACCTAGGAATAATACCAAGTCAACACACTAGAATTCAAAATAGTGGTGCTCATCTTTTCCACTTCTTTTGAAGTAAGGCCACCTCTATTTTAGCTAAGACTAACTTTAGCTAATCATGACTAATGTAGAACCATAATTATCTCTATATAAATAATATCTCTCAAGTACTTGTAATACCAAACTAGATATCACAATAATACATACATGCACAAATGGGTGTTACAAATTGGAGTAGTAATAGTTTTGAGATTTGAAAAGGCAAATATGAAGAGGTGCATTGTTATTTTTGATCTCTAGGTTGGTAGAATTTTTGTAAAACAGTTTATTAGTTAGTTAACTATCTAAGTGCTCTGCCTATTTAAAGGAGGTATTTGCATTCTTATGTTGTTTAGTATTCATAATTTTAGAAGATAGATAAAGCAAAGTGTTGAGTTCTATAACAATATGAAGTTTAGCAACAAAGTTAGTTAGGGCTAACAAGGTAGTGAATAGGCCAAATTATCCTAGAATATTCCATAAGTATCTAGGATGTTTCTTGGGAAGCTTCTTGATTAGTTTACCTTGCATCCTAAGTAAGTAGCTTCAAGAAGGAAGCTTCTAGAAGCTTCCAACTAGCTTAGCTTGCAAGCCAAATAGGCAACTTCTAAAAGGAAGCTCCTTGAGAAACTTCTTGATTAACTTGGCTTGCACTTCAAGAAAGTGGCTCAAGGAAGCTTCTTGAGAAGCTCCTCAAGAGCCTTGTATGCTCCCTATAAATATCAAAACCAAAGCTCATGCTAGGAAATCAGAGTTTACCCACATTCAAGTGTCCCAATGTGATCTTCCATTCTCTTATTTCTCCACTTGGTCTTGGTCTTTTACATTGGTATTAGAGTTGGAATGGGATGGATGGAATTTATAGACTACCAAATCCATCTCTGCCAAACCATTAGGATTTTTGTGTCCAAGTACTACCCAAGCATCATTTCACACAATTGATAACTGCACGCTTTGTTCAGGATTTGCTGCATATGATCACCTTGTCTAAGGAACCCTTGATACTCTTGGTTGTAACTTATGGAGAAAGGTGGACATGTTGCATCTATGTGTTAATAAATTAGATAAACTTGGAGTAGTGGGATAGAGTAGTAGCCATGGTGGAAATACCTGATGTTATCATTGCTATGAAATAACAAATTGAGCACCTTACTCAATTGTTGGATGAACAAGATCATCAATGACAAGAACATGTAGAGAGAGCACCAGTTTGAGATAGAGAAGATCAAATCTGATTTCTTGGGCACAGTGGAGAATTTTGTGTTTGACTGTGAATGTTACTTTGAAGCTACCAATCTTCAAGATGAACAAAAATAGATTCTCTTGGCTTCTAGCCAATTGGATGGTGTGCCAAAACTTTGGTGGCAATTCCAAGTAGAGCAAGGTGAACGACAAATTGTTGCACCAATCTTGACATGGGAAAAATTCAAAAATGAAATACTTGGTTGATTTCAAGCTACAAATGCCACATGAGATAAGTTGGCGGAGTTGAAGCAAATTGCATCTATAAGGAGCTACATCACGCAACTCTTGAATATTATCATGTAGATTCTAGATATACAAGATGATATCATCATTTGTACGTATATACATTGTTACACAACATACATTGTTGTCAACATCATACACTATAGAAGCACAACTCACACATAAGTCATACATAGACTCTAAAGTGCTACAATAATCAGATCATTTACAACTCCCAAATCAACTCAACTTAGATCAGTACTTGATTTTTCACTCTATAAATTGTCAACAATTGGGCACTAACTACAATCAAGCCACACCCACTCTAGCTAAGAGAATCTAGGTGATGCTCATCGGCCTCTATCCACGATAGCCAGGAACTCAAAGGCTCAACATCAGAGAAGTGAGCTCTCTGGAGATGCACTTCAAAAGTATACCCCTGGACTTGAGCTAGGTCTAAAACCCTAACGGTCTTGCTGATGGCACACTCAATGGTGCAAATGATGCAAAGTGATGATGGGCCTCATTGTGAAGTTAGTACCATGAACACAAAATCTGACCATCTGAAGTTGTTGAAATACCTCTAACTACTATCACTGCAACTCCAATGTTCGAGCAATCTAGATGTGACACTACAAATGGAGTGATATCTATCGTGTGTATATACATTGCTACACAACATACATTGTTGTCAACATCATACACTATAGAAGCACAACTTACACATAAGTCATATATAAACTCTAAAGTGCCACAATCGCCCCCTTAGATGGCGGTTAGGTCTCTCTAACTCTAGATAGTCATCTACTCCAAGTATATGGTATACCCTATGATGGGCAAAGATCAAAAGGTCGGGTGATATGGAGCCTCATCATTATTCTACTCTCTGTAGTCTATACCTTATAAAGAATGAACTAACTATAGGTCAAGTACATCTAGGACATAACTATTGTCCCTAAGGAACCATCATGAGAGAAGGAGTCATACATGCCATATGCCATCCTCTCAAACAGCTATCACACACTAACATAGGAGCAACTCCACCAAAAGAGCCATGTAACATACACCTCAAGCTTCCATGTACAAGTGCCAAGCTTGGATCCATACCATCAATGTTTGGGAGGTGGTGTGGTGCCCACATTTTTTGTTTTTTTCAAAATAAAGGAGAAGAAGTGTATAGAGAAGTCGGTTTGCGCCTGTATGGCCAAAGAAGGTGAAGAAAAGAGTCTTCGGGATGAAACCCAAAGTAAAGTGACTTTGGGTCATAAGGCAAAGTATTCGGAAATGCCCTATCAGCATACAACCCGAAGTAAATTGTCTTCATATCGAGAGGAGCTCCACCCAAGGCAAAGACAGTCTAACAACCTTTTGTCGGGGTGAGAAGTTCAAGAAGGGACCGTTCAAAAACCGGCAGCCCATACGCACAAAGGTTAATTGACAATGACAGGTGCATGTAGGAGGTGTGATTTCTTGGTAGAAACTCGAAGTGATGAAAGACGAAGAAGCGCAACTCTATAAAAATCAAACTCACAATGAAGAAATGTTGAGCAATTTTCCTTTGCCGTTGAGAAGTCGTCTTGCAAGTGATCATGGGAAGGGAAATAGAGTTGGAATTGTGGTAGTGCATAAGGGAGAAGTCGCGAGAGTGAAATCAAGAGATAGTGAGAAGGCAGAAGAGATGGGAGGAGGAAAGAAGAACTCTGAATTCACAATGAGAAATCATGCGATTTGGAGGTTAGATGTAATAGCTAGGATCAAAGTCTTGAGCTGACTTTGGATCACATTTTTGGTCTGGAACTAGAATGTAAGCTTTCCAGGATTCATGACAAAAATCATCAAGAGCAAGTGTCTCAATGGACCCAAGGAAGAAGGGAAGAGAGGAAATCCGGCTCGCTGGATAGAGTCGGATTGGAGACTCGTACTTGGGAAGGAAGCAAGCTTGGAGCAAGGGGCCACGTTCTTGGGAAAGGGAGAGATAGCTGAAGAGACCCAAGAGGTGAGAGATGTCTTCTTGTCAAAGCGGACGAAGAACAGGTATAAGGTTGAGAGCTACAAAGACCCTATGAAGAGAGGGATTGTGAGTGCACTAATGGCTATCCTAAAGCCAAAGCAAACCACTTATGTGATGAAACACCAAGCGGTGTTCTTTCACAAGCTTTTCACAGGAGAACCAATTAATTGGGCGAGGTGTTTTCACAGGAGAACAAGGCAGATGGTGTGGAATTTGCGGGATAAGTCGCCTCCACACTACATCATGCCGTTTGCAGCACACTTCTACCTCGGGCTCAACTTGCTGAACTTGGCAGAGCAAAATCAGATGGTGTCGCACTTTCATCCTGATTTGTGAAAGGAGGTCAACGTCAAGGAGCAACAATACATCTTGCAGATCAAGAGCACTAATGACAACTATGCGAAGACAGGGAAGAACGTGGAGGTCGCAGTGAGTACCCCAACTATGAAGAAGAGAAGTCGGCAAGGTGATGCCGAAGACATGAAGAAACCTCAGAGGACATGGAGAGGCAACCCAAGGCAAGGTATGGTGGTAATCGAGTCGGAGGACGAAGACTCAGAAGGAGAAGCTGAGCTCAAAACTAAAGACTCAAAACACGAGGAGGAGCCTGAGCTAACGCTGTAGAGTGGGGATACAAGTAGTGATATTGATGAAGGAGGAGAAATGACATCGGCACTAGTGGCTAAAGAATACAAAGAAGAAGTGCAAGCCGAGATGGAAGCCGAAGACAACACATAGTTGGAAGACAAAGTAACTGTGCCTACAGAGAAGAAGATCGCAATACAGCAAGGAGTTTGCTCAAGACGTAAGGTGAAGTGTGAAGCGGTGCCGAGTAAGGCAAAAGAAGAGGTAAGTGAAAGCTCGGGAAGTGAGGCGTCAATTCCGATACAAAGACTGTAGAGAAGAAGGAGAGTATTGGATGAACACGAAGTACAAAGAGAAGTGGCAACACAAGAAGAAGTAATCTCGAGCGATGGAGTGGAGTACCTATGGGATGTGGTATGTCCTCTACTGGTAAAGATGGAGTACAAGAAGAAGGAAATGCAGTCGACATGTCCGGAGGTAAAGACTATATTGCAGGTGTTGGCGAGATTAGAAGAAGAAAACTCGGAGTTGAAGAAGAGTATAACTTGAGGTGAGAAGGAAAGAGAAGTACTGCGAGTAGAGGAAGTAGTAAGAACTCAGGTAATTGAAGACCTGAAGAGAGAAGTAAATTATTGAGAGGATCTTGTGAAGAAGAGTGACATAGCAAGGGAGAGACAAGTAGCGGAGTATGAGATCTTGAAGCAGCAGTTTGCTGATTCAAGAGTAGAAGTAATCCATGCTATGGCAAGGGTAGCAGCAAAGGATCAGGAGCTTGATAGGGTGATGGAGAGTGTCAAGGAGAAGAAGCAACTCTAGAAAAGAGAGTTGGCGGCATGATACCAAGAAGAAGACCGATTACAAGAGTTACTCTGTAATCAGGAGGAGAAGGTTGTACAGAAGGAGAAGGAGAAGGAGACGGTGAAAGCCGAGTTCGAGGAGGAGTTGGCAATGTACCGAGAGGACTGGCTTGCAGATCATGAACGTGAGAGGAAGACCAGATTGGAGCCATTGAAGGAAATAGTCCTCCGAATGAATGCAATGCTAAGTACAGAAGCCAATATTTGGATTGAGGAGACGAGGCGGCACGAGTTGAAGTTGTTGGTGCAGGAGACAAGGCAAAGACAAGCAAAAGATACCGATTTGAACGCCTTGCTAATCAGTCTCAAAACTCATGTTGACAGGAAGATTTTAGAGGTAGAAGATAATATTGTGATTAGATTAGACTTAGTGAAAATTGAGATAGAAAAGCTTTGGAAAGATGTTAGAGCAAAACCCGAGGTAGATAACATAGGAGTACAAATGTCTTCGGAGTTACCATTGGAGACATTAGAGAAGAGTGGTTGAGAGATGAGGATTTAGATAGATTACCCACTAGTGGAATTTTAGATCAAGAAAGAGAATTGCTAGAATTGGTAGAAGAAGTAAAAGATGTGTAACCCAAGGAAAGAGTAGAAGGAAGTAAATTTACTTCAGGTTTGGGTTTGAAAGCCAAAGAAGAAGTAGACATCGGATCGGATTAGTAACAATTTTGAGATTTGAAGAGGCAGATATGAAGAGGTGCATTGTCATTTTGGATCTGCAGGTTAGAAGAGTTGTTGTAGTTGTTAGAACTGTCGATTTGTTCACTATTTAAGAGTGGCATTTGCAGTATCATGTTGTTTAGTGCTCATTATTTTTGAGAATAGATAAAGCAAAGTACTGTGAAGCAGTACTCGTCGCTTGAGCTTGATTTCAAGTATCAGCTTTGTGATTGTGTTTGAGAGTGTGTGAAGAATTTTGAAGTGCAAGTCAGAGTGCTTGTTGGATGTTGGATTCCACAGCCTTGATCTTCATTCTGTGTGTTTGATCCTAAGTAAAGTGCAATCAAAGCAATGCCTTGACAGATCTGAGAGGAATTGTAGTGTGGGTAGTGTTCTGCATTTATGAGTGCAGTGTGAAGTTGATGTGAAGCAATTTGGATTGAGGAAGTTGTGCCTTCAGTGGAGGGGTGGAACACAATTTAGAGGCAAAGTTGTTTTGCAGTGAAGTGTTGTTTTTGGGAGAGCCTGAATCATCACAATCAAGATTGTTTGGAAAGATTTGATGGAGTTGTGATTAAGGAGTGTTAATTTGTGACAAGACTTCGAGTCAGTGCTTGTTACTCTCTTCTAGGTGTGGTTTCTACCTGAGGGATTAAAGACACAACCAAGAAGAACTACATTGTTACTATTTGACTTTGTATTTGGACATTTCTGACTCGTATCTTTGTGGGAACAAACTTTACTTACCCGATTACCGCAAAAGTGATATTTGCCGGGTTGTCATAGGTGGCATAGCGCACAATTGTACACATGATCCTTCCAAACAACACCACCATGTCCTTCCAGCACAAGGACCCCAAATGGCTAAACCTCATGCACTCTTAAGATAGTGCGGCTTGTCGAAACATCAAGAAACATCGAAACATTGTAATTGGTGTTGTTTGCTATATATACATAGTCCCCTAGATGAAATCTGCAGATTGAGGATCTAAAACCTCCTCCTCAAATGGTAGCATAGCATAAGGTATCTCTATGCTGATCAATTGCCAAGTTCTCAAAAGCCATTGGCATCACTCTCTGAAAGATCTCTGCCCACTAAGAACGTGTGCTAATCCATACATTTGGATCATCCAAGTCCAAAACTACAGTAGCATCTTGACAAATGACCGTAGGTAAATCTGGATCTTGTCCATAGAGTAGGAAGTAAGGAGAGAAGGATGCTAAGGAGGCTTGCTGGCTGAACCATAGCCCATGGCTAACCAAGGTAATTGAGATCCTAATCTCCCAAGTGGCCTTTTTGCAAACCATACTTTTGCACTCTTCTCTTCATTGTCTAAACCACTTTCTCTGCTAAGCCATCTACCTCAAAGTGATCTTGGGATGTAGTAAAATGATCAATCAAAGCCTTTTCACACAAGACCTGAAACTCCCCCAAGAACTCTATACCCTAATCAATCAAAACCTCAATTGGTGCACCAAAATGACTAAGAACTTGATCTAGAAACAAGTAAGTTGTTCCTTGACTAGACTTGTCAAGAAGTGCCATTAACTCAATCCACTTGGAGAATTGTTCTACCATCACCAAAATATACCAATGATGTCTCATGATTAGTAGTAAAGGTCAAGCAAAGTCCAAACTCCAACGGTAACCCAATCCTATGATAGGTAATGGGTGTAACTTTGGCGTAGGAGCATTGAATGATACTCTAACTCGGTCACAAACCACACATCTGGTAACAACTACTATACCTTGGTTTGCATACCGCACCACCAATAATGACTCTAGAGTAAGCTATATGTACGCTTTACTCCAAAATATCTTAGCTCCTCATGAGCATGACGGACCAACTGTGGTCTTTGAGATGGAAGTGGTACTACTCGCACTCTACCCTCCTCTTATACATGCAAAAGGTGTTTTCTCTCCAATCTAAATCATTTGGCTTGCCAAAGGACACAATCTCTCTCCTTGGCCCCAACTTGGCCACCCACAAGACCTGTGCAAAGATAGTCTATCACTAAGACATCACCATGAATGTCTCGCTGAACTGTACCAATACCTTCACTCTCAAGATCTATGATCTCAATAACTCTTCCTCTATGTACTGAAAAAGATACCACCAAAGCTTCAGAAAATATACACAAAAAGGCCAATGCATGCCAACTTGGGACCATGTCCTTATCTGTCTCACCATGCCAACGTGCTCCGGTCTGGTCTTGCTGGCCGGGATATGGGTTTCTACTCAACCCCATCTGCATCACGGTTTACCACTCCAAGTCTGTGAACAACCATGAAATCATACTCCTATAAAATCAAAGCCCATCGTGCAAGCTTCCTTGAAAGCTTGTTGGACTTCATCAACCAATTCAATGACTGATGATCAATGATGAGAGTGAAGGGGTTACCAAATAGTAACATTAGAAATGTGCTACTACCCAAACTATTGCCAAGTACTCTCCTTGATATGAACTATACTTTACCTCCGCTGAATTGTTGGAGCAACTAGCATAGGCCACCACAAACTCCTTCTCCTCATCATCATGTTGGGTGAGAACTTCTCCAATTCCCAACATACTCCAATCAGTATGAACTTGAAATGGTCGTCCTTTGATTGGTCTCCTCAAAATAGGAGCAGATGTCAACCTCTTCTTGAGCTCTACAAAAGCTCTCTCCTGCTCATCTCCCCAACACCACTCTTGTGTAAGCTTGGTCAACTTTGTCAAGGCCTTGGCAATGGCACTAAATCCTCTAACATAGCGGCAATAAAAGTTTGCCAACCCAAGGAATGCTCGCACTCTACTCACATCCGCAGGCCAAGGAGTACGTGCAATAGCCTCCACCTTGGTTTGTTGACCACCAAGTCCTCTAGGGTAGATAGTGTGACCCAAATACTCAACCTGCTCATGGAAGAACCTACACTTCCCAAGATGTAATTTGAGTCCATGAGATCTCAACCTCTCAAACACCTCCAACAATTGTCTCTCATGCTCCTCCACAATAGTGCAATAGACCAAAATTTCATCAATATAGCACCTAGCAAAATCCCATCCAGCTAAGACCCTACCCATGACTGTCTAGAACTCAGCAAGAGCATTCTTTAACCACCCAAAAAATAAGAATTTCCACTAATATAACATATCCTTACCGTGAGGATCAATAGCCTAGAATGTCTTGGACTTGTCCTCTTCTTTGATTGGCAATTGATGATATCACACTTGAAGATCCAAAGTATTGAAGACCTTTGCATGCCCAATTGCATCAAAAATCTCCTCCAATGTAGGCATGGCATACCGATCAGCCCTAGTCTATTGGTTGATAGGACGATAATCTCTACATATCTGCCTATTTTTGTAGTTGCCATGCATATCCTTTTTGGTTGGCATCATTGTAGTTGATGCATACTGTCCATGTAGCTATTGGTTTTGTAACCCTTGCAGAACCTTGCATCATCTAAATTTTCACTCTTTATGACCCTCCATGTTCCCAAGATAAATCTAAACACTAAAATATGCTTTTTGTTACTCTCAAACTCCTCATGCATGAGATCTCAACTCTGTAGAATTGAACCTTCCTCACAATGTCCCTCAAATCTCAACTGGTATATCATAGTCCATTGAAATTTTGCACCCATGATCACAACTCCAAATGTCCCTCCCTGCAAAATTTCAAACCTTTGCATCAATCCATTTGACCTAGGCATCTTTCTATTCAGCACTCATATTTCAGATTTGGTCTAAAAACCACCCCCCCTCACTTTGAAAACTCAATACTCTTTGTGCATGAGTGATCTCTCTTTAATTTCTAAGTCAACAGGTAGAATACAATGCACTCAATTTTCTTGGAAAGTTTTAGGACAATCCACAAAAAATTGAAGAAATGGCAAACTCAGTACAATTTTCCAAAGAGCATGCAATTATGGGAACAATTTACCTTATCCACTTTTAAAAAGTCTAACCTAGTGTGCATAATAGCTCTCACAATAATTTCAAGTGTGCTAACTAAAGGATAACCCAAGCTATCATGTGTATAATTTTCAAGTCCAGATTTCAAACTTGAGATTTTACCCAAAATCACCTTAAACTCCAAAATTTGCAATCCACCTCACACAATCTCCCCAAATCCTCTCATGTATACAAGATATACAAAATCACCTCAAAGACATAATAATGAACAACAAGGCATACAAATGGGTCCAAGTTCTCTAACATAAGTTCAGCCTTCACCTCCTCTAATGTTCTCTCCAAGTGAGCTCTCATAGCCTCCTTCGGTTTAATATAGAATTGTACGCGGAACATTATCTTGCCTTCTAGAGAGGGATAGCAATAGAACCAAAAATATGACCCTGCTTGTCTCTCACTTAGGATAAACCTTTTATGGCTATTATGGTAGCATACCATGGACTAAGAAGGCAAGGAACCCAACTCCATCATAATCCTCCAAGGCTAACACTCCAAGACTCAAGACATTGCTCATTAAAGAAATCAATGAGAGAGGGATAGTTACAAATGAAAAGATGATGAGTACCTCCTCACCCCTTGTTTATATACTTGTGAAATAGTTATGCATCAAAGTTACTATTTACTAAGGTAACTTAAATTACTAGACTAAAAGTCAAGTAAAGTCAAAAAGTATAAAAGAATATCCATCCACATGGGCATATTCCACTAAGTATGTGATCTTATCTTGACCCAACCACTAAGTCAAGGATGCCTTCACATAGGTTATCCTTGGACCATAGAAGAACCCAAAACAAAAAGACTTGCGGGCTCAAGAGTTCTCAACTCTTTCCTCAAAGCCAAACATCTAGGGTTAATACCAAGTCAACACACTAGAATCCAAAATAGTGGTGTTCATCTTTTCCACTTCATTTAAAGTAAAGTTTTTAATATCTTAGCTATGAACTTTAGCTAATCATAACTAATGTAGAACCATCTTTTGTCACTATATAAATAATATCTCTGAAATATTTGTTATACTAAGCTAAATATCATAATACCACACACATGCACAAATGGGTGTTATAGTTCAACCTTCCCCTCCCCTAAATTTCTCTCCAAGTGAGCTCTCATAGCCTCCTTCTATCTAATATAGAATTATACGCAGAACATTATCTTACCTTCTAGAGAGATCCCGGCAACAAAACCAAATTTGAGCCGGTTTGTCTCTCACTCAAGATGAACCTATGATGGCAATTATGGTAATGCACCATGGACTAAGAAGCCAAAGAACCCTCCATCATCAAGGCTAACACTCCAAGACTCAAGATATTGTTCACTAGAGAACTCAATGAGAAAGAGGTAGTTGAAAATGAAAGGATGATGAGTACCTCCTTGTCCCTTGTTTATTATATACTTTTGAAATTGTAATGCACTAAAGTTACTATTTACCAAAGTAACTCAAGTTACTAGACTAAAAGTCAAGTAAAGTCAAAAAGTATAAAAGAATATCTATCTACATGTGCATATTCCACTAAGCATGTGATCTTATCTTGACCCAACAACTAAGTCAAGGATTCCTTAACATGAGCTATCCTTGGACTATAGAAGAATCCAAAATAAAAATGCTTGCGCGCCCAAGAGTTCACAACTCTTTCCTCAAAGACAAACACCTAGAAATAATACCAAGTCAACACACTAGAATCCAAAATAGTGGTGCTCATCTTTTCCACTTCCTCTAAAGGTAGGTCCTTTCTATCTTAGTTATGACTAACTTTATTTAATCATGACTAATGTAGAACCATCTATATAAATAATATCTCTCAAGTACTTATTATACTAAGCTAAATATCACAATACCACATACATGCACAAATAGATGTTATTGTACTATAGGGCTAACTCCTCTTGAATCCCCAAAGAACTCTGTTGTGACAAAGTAACAACAATTGTAACCGCAAACCAAAACCACAAACTGCAAGTGCAGATCATAACCGCAAGTATCCCACCAAATGCCAACACCACCAAGTCCCAACAGCAAATGAGCACCACCAAGTGCCAATACCCACGGAACACCACCCATTAATGTAACTCTAACTGAGATAACTACACTAGGGGAAAGTGCAACTTGTAACGTACCATCACAACATGCACTCTCACGGTATGCAATTCATGACTTCCTACCTCAAAGAGAAACAAAGGTAGTCTGATTTGTCATCACTCTAGCCTCACTATTGAGAGCACACCAGAGCACCAACGCTCAAAAGTAAGAGCACCTCATACAAACGTGGTGCGCAAACAAAAAGTAGAGAATGGAGTTGGTCCAATCACAAGAAATCTAAACAAAACCTTCCATTTCATAAAGAAACATGGGACTGACTCTACCACCATTTGGCATTTGACATAAAATAATTTTGTATCTATGTCCTAAGCTACCAGGATCGCCAAGAATGGGATCAAACTGCCTCTCCTAGCCAAAGCTACAAATGTATAGATAACATTGGGCCAATCACTAAGACAACAAGTGAGGGTGGACCTTTTGGCTAGGGCACTAGTCTAGGAACAAAAGATCTAGGGGTCAAACCCTACTGCACGCAATCTAGTAAGATGGGCAGATTTTGCCAAACATTGACCAAGATCTACTCTAAACTAGCTAGCCTCACGCCAACAAGCTTACTCTTCTATGCCTTCATAGCCTCTCATAGCCCTAAGCCTCTAAACGCCAAATGAGGCCTTTCTTCTTGCCACTTCAAACCTCTTCTAAATCTGGCAAAAATCCACCAACTTTGGCCAAATCTGCAACTTTGAAACTCCTCCAAATCTAGCAAAACTCCTCTAAATTTGGCCAAAATCTGACATAAACTACAACAAAAATTTGACATAAACCCTAAATTTGGCTGACAGCCAAATCCTTTGCTAACTCTCCTCTATTAACGTGTTTTTCCAAATCAAAAATTCACGAGAATAGGTTCCTAACTCCACCTTCAATTTTACTTTCTGAGCCCATCTTGTAACAAATTGGTCATGCCTTCACCTCTTGAGCTCAAAATCACAACCATTGCTTGAAAATTACTTCTTCTTTGCTCAAAAACTGGCCAACATTTCCGTACACCGTCTACTTTATTGCCAAATTTGCATCAAGCAACAAGCTTCTGCACACTAGGGAAAACTTGAACTTTGATTGAGCTACCAATGATCCATTGCACTTGTACCACCAACACTTGTAGTTTTCGCACCCAATTTCCCCTTGACTTCACTTCTTTGATGTAATCAGATTATTTACAACCCTCAAATCAACTCAACTCATATCAATACTTGATCCATCACTCTATAAACTACCAACAACTAGGCATTGATTACAATCAAGCCACACCCACTCTAGCTAAGAGAATCCAGGTGATGCTTGCCAATCTTTGTTCACCATAGTTAGGAACTCGAATGCTCAACATAAGAGAAGTGATCTCTCTAGAGCTGCACTTCAAAAGTATACCCTTGGACTTGAGCTAGGTCTAAAACCCTAACGGTCTCACTAATGGCACACTCGATGGTGCGAATGGTGCAGAGTGACGGTTGGCCCCACTATGAAGTCAGTACTCCAAACATGAAATCTGACCGTCAGAAAGTAGTCTATGGGAAATTGCTAAATTACCTCTAACTAATATCACTACAACTCCAATGTCCGAGCAATCTAGATGTGACACTACAAATGGCATGACAAAGAAGATGAAGTTCTAGATTGGTTTGTGAGGAGCTTGAAGTCATGAACCAATTTGGAGGTGACCATCTTGGAGCCACAAAATGTGGAAGAAGCCATGCAATTGGTTGAATGCTTTGATTCCTTGGTTGCGACAACTTGGTCTTGACCTTGACCTACACAAAACCTACCAATACACTATACATGGGTGGAAGAATTGGTACCAATGGAGATTGATGTTATCCAACAAAGACCACTTGGTACAATAGATAAAGAAAGATTGGGTGGTTGTTTCTATTATCTCCAAGTTGGACATTGCATTGCTGAATGTCCACTTAGGAATGAGCGACCTTGACAAATTTCCCAGATGGAGTTTGTGGAGCACATTGATTAGGGAAACAACAAATTTTGGTAGGAGATTTTTAGCCGCTTATTGGGAACTTGGTTAGTTCCAATGGGATTGAAGGTTTGACCTATGCAAGTTTGCTTTACTTGCAAGGTATGATATTTGATCATGGTTGTAGGATTTTGGTTCATTCTGAAAGTTTAGAGAATTGCATGTTTATGCAATTAGCAAAGGAATTGAGTATTTGTATCAAGCCAATAATTAGAAGTAGATTGATGATGGAAGATGGTAGAAAGGGTTGTACATTCTATACCTTATATCTTTTTACCTTCAAGATTGAGGAGGAGTATCTAGAGTGTATGAGGTTTATAGTGGAATCTCTACAATATGATGTCATTCTAGGATTTCTTTGGCTTGAACATCATAAGGTTCAATTTGACTGGACTTGATAACAAATTCAAGTACAACACTAAGGTAGGAATTTCCGATTAGGTTGTCTAGCACCTTTGAGTAAGACACCTAAGAATAGCCACTCCAAAGATGAGGAGTTTGTAAAGAAAGCAGCCGTAGAGCAAGCTTTGAAGGAAGAGAAGTCCTAAGCTGGGAAGTTTGTAAGGAAATCAACCATAGAGTAAGCTTTGAAGGAAGTGAAGTCCCAAGGTAGGAAGTTGGTAAGGAAATCAGCCATAGAGCAAACCTTGAAGGGAGAAAAATCCATAGATAGGAAGTTTGTTAGTGAAGCAACTATAGAGCAAGCTTTGGAAGAAGATAAGTATGTCTTTGCAGTGTGGATCAAGCCGATTATACAAGGAGAATCTCAGGAAGGTCATGAGTCTCATTAAGCAATGGTTGATCAAATAGTTTAGGAGTTTGCGGATGTGTTTCTAGATGATCTACCAAAGAGATTACCCTTTGATCATGGCATGCCCTTCAAGATTGAGTTATTACAAAGGAGTACTCTAGTGAATAGACCAATCTATCAGCTCTTACCAAAGGAGTTGGAAGAATTATGAACAACACTTATGGAGTTGTTGGAAAAGGATTTCATACAACATAGTATATCTCCTTGGAGAGCACCAATACTATTTGTACCAAAGAAGGATGGAGGACTTCATTTCTATATTGATTACCGTGGGCTTAATAACAAATTGTGAAGAATGCATACCCTTTGCCTCAGATTGATAACTTGCTTGATCAATTAAGTGGACCACAATACTTCTCCAAGTTGGATCTTCATAGTAGCTATTGGAAAATCTCGATTGATAGGGAGGATGTGCAAAAGACTACCTTTCACACAAGGTATGGGCATTTTGAGTGGAGAGTTTTGCCTTTTGGGCTCACTAATGCTCCAATAGTCTTCATGGATCAAATGCATTGGTTGTTGGATGGACTATTGGATCAATATGTAGTGGTGTTCTTGGATGATATCTTAATCTATAGCAAGATAGAGGCAGAACATGTGAATTACATACAAGAAGTCCTAAGACAACTACAACCATGGAAGTTTTATTGCAAGAAGTCAAAGTGTGCCTTTTGGCAAATAGAAGTTACCTTCTTGAATCACAAGATCTCATCAGAGGAGATCAAGATGGAAGAAGAGAAAATCAAGGCCATCACTAATTGGCCTACTCCAAAGGATGCTATTGAAGTACAAGCATTTAATGGATTGGCTAGATTTTACCAATGGTTCATCCACTATTATGCTCATGTGGCCACACCATTGGCCAATCTCTTGGGGAAGAACTCCAGCTTTCAATGGACCAGCAAGCATGAAGAAATATTCTAGAAGTTGAAACATGTGGTGTCTTCAAGACCAATTTTTCAACCATATGATCCTCACCTATCTTGTGTGTTTGATTTTGATACTTCTGACTTTGCAATTGGAGTTGTGTTGCAATAGGCATTCATATATGGATTCCATTGCCTTTGTGTCTAAAAGACTAAATTTAGCATAAAGGAATTATTTTGTCTGTGATTTAGAACAACTAGTGATTGTATATGCCACCAAGGTATGGAGGCATTATCTCTTGGGGAAACAAGTGGTCATACAAACTGATCACAAACCCTTGTTGCAAACATTACATTTGGAACACATGAAGAGTTGATATCATCGATGGGAGGAACCACTATAGTTTTTTGACATCAAACTTGAGTATAAACTCAATTGGTTCCATGTCATCCCTAATGCCCTATCACAATGACCTAATTTGAAGTCTCTTCCTCTCATCATAGTGGCAATTACAACGGTATCTGTTGACTCCAAATTCCAAATTGAGTTTCAACAACTCTACAACAAGATCCTCTCTTTCAAATGGTACAATTTCATCTTGCAACATACGACAACAAGTACACTACCTTCTCCTACAAGGCAAGCCTTCTATTCCATGAGGACTAGATCTTGTTCCTGCAAAAGGTGATCTCCAACTTGTACACCTTCAAGAAGCCTATGATCTAGCAATTGTTGGTCACATGGGTGTGGACAAGACCTTCAATACCCTCCAACGCAAATGGTGGTGACCCAACATGGCATGAGATGTTTGGGAGTTTGTTCAATCATGTGAGAGCTACCAATGCAACAAGGTCAATAACCAACAACTGAGTGGATTCCTTCAACCTCTTCCCATTCCATCCACTCATTGGGAACATGTGAGTTTAGATCTCATCACATTCTTGCCCAAGACAAAGTAAGATCACACAACAATTGTGGTGTTTGTGGA
The DNA here is from genome assembly GCA_948567375.1 of Lunularia cruciata. Taxonomy (NCBI): domain Eukaryota; kingdom Viridiplantae; phylum Streptophyta; class Marchantiopsida; order Lunulariales; family Lunulariaceae; genus Lunularia; species Lunularia cruciata. Next base: position 64,391,070 of record OX419755.1, on the reverse strand, counting down.
TAAGCTTAGTTAGAAAATCCATTTGGCACCAACAATTGATATTGTGGATGCTCCAACCTTGGTGCAAATCTACTTCAATAATGTATTCAAACATCACAAGATGCCATGTGTACTCATCTCTAATTGTGATCCTTGATTCATCAAGAAATTTTAGCAAGCACTCTTCTAGATACTCAGCACCAAGCTTGCTTTGTCCACGGCCTATCATCCTCAAATTGATGGACAAACTAAACATGCAAATCACTTCTTCGAAGATATGCTTTGTGCTTTCATCAACGTTCACCATACCAATTGGGATAAATGTGTTTCAGCTATGGAGCTTGCATAAAATAACTCCAAATAGGCAAGCAACTAATTCTCTCCATCCTTTCTCAATTTTGGCCAAGATCCACTTATTCTAGATTCCTTTCTTGCTCCTCCTCCATCTCATGTCCCTCATATTTCAACCTTCTTGACCACCGTGTCCCAATTTCTCTAGCAAGCCAAGTCTCATCTCCTTGTTGCTCAAAATCGTCAAAAATAATATGCATACCACCATCATCATGATCTCACCTTTCAAGTTGATTATGAAGTCATGATGTCCTCTAGTAACCTACCCTCCCACTTGATACCCAAGTTCATAAACTTGCTCCTAATTAGATAGGACACTTTGATGTCACCCACATCATCTCTCTTGTTGCTTATTGACTTGCCTTGCCTTTTCATATGTGCATCCACCATATCTTCCACATTTCCAAGTTAAAAACCTTTTTTCCTAATCCATTTTTTTCCTCTCTTGTCCAACCTCCTCCTCCTCTCATCCATATCCATAATCATGAGGAGTACGAAATTGATTGTATACTTGCACGTGGCTACATTCGACAGGGCTGCCGATAACATACGAGTACAAGGTCATTTGGAAAGGGTATCTCCTTCATGATGCCACATAGGAACCTCTTTCATCTCCAAAATGCACAAACGGCCATCTAGGAGTTTGAAGCTTTAATGGCAACAAGGACGTCACTAATTAGCGGTGGGGAAATATATAACAATATGGAGTTTAGCAACAAAGTTAGTTAGGGCTAACAAGGTAGTGAATTTGGCCTAGAATACTCCATAAGTATCTAAGAAGCTTTTGGGCTAGCTTACCTTGCATCCCAAGTAAGTAGCTTCTAGAAGGAAGCTTCTAGAAGCTTCCAACTAGCTTAACTTGCAAGCCAAGTAGGCAACTTCTAAAAGGAAGCTCCTTGAGAAACTTCTTGATTAACTTGGCTTGCACTCCAAGAAAGTGGCTCAAGGAAGCTTCTTGAGAAGCTTTTCAAGAGCCTTGTATGCTCCCTATACGTACCAAAACCAAAGCTCATGCTAAGCATTCAGAATTAACCCACATTCAAGTGTCCCAATGTGATCTTCAATTCACCTATTTCTCCCCTTGGGTTTTGGTCTTTTACAAGTTTATTTCTCATTGCTTGAGCTTAATTTCAAATATCAATTTTGTACTTGTGTTTGTGAGTGTTTGGAGAATTTTGAAGTGCAAGTCAATGTGCTTGTTGGATGTTGAATTCCATAGCTTGGATATTAATTCTATGTGTTTGATCTTGAGTGAAGCACAATCAAAGCAATGCTTTAATAGATCTGAGAGGAATTGTACTATTGGTAGTATTCTACATTTGTGAGTGCAACATGAGTTTGATGTGAACCAATTTTTGATTGAGGAAGTTGTGTCTTCAATGGAAGGGTGGAATGTAATTCTAAGATGAAATCATTTTGTAGTGAAGTAGCCGTCTTCAAGAGAATCTAAATCATCACAATCAAATTTTGGTTTGGAAAGATTGGGGATTATTGTGTTTGTAAGGGTGTAATTTGTGACAAGATTGCAAGTCAGTGCTTGTTACTCTCTTATGGGTGTGGTTTCTACCCGAGAGACTAAAGATGAACTCAAGAAGACCTGAGTTATTATTATTTGCTTTGTAGTCAACCATTTTTTACTTGTATCTTTGTAGGAACAAACTTTTTTTACATAATAATTGCAAAAGTGATACTTGTTGGGTTGTCACACAAACATTGATGGTACTATGGACCCAAGCTTAGCACTTGTAACATGCAAGCTTGAGGTGTATCTTATGCGGCTATTTTGGTGGAGTTGCTACTATGTTAGTGTGTGATAGTTGTTTGAGAGGATGGCATATGTGCAATACTCCAAGGATAGGAGACCTGAAGAAAAACACACCATGAGAAATACACAATTTCACACTCAAACCTCCGATGCCCCAAAGGATCACCTTTTCTTTATTATATAAACAAAGGAGATCTCCCCCAAGGAAGCTCCACCATAGGATTAGGCACATAGATAGGTAATCACATGTTAGCAAGCTCCAGCCTTGGATTACTTACTTGGATGGGTGACATTCCTATCTATTTGGTGAAACAAGCTTTGACTAGAGGGAATCTTTTAGGGAATCTTCCTAAAGGAATCTCAAAATCACTTGGGTGAGGTACCATTGGAAAGCTCTCGATGAGACAAACCAATGGGAGGAGAAGGCCAACCTCTTATCCATTGGAGGGAATTTGCACATTTTTGAGGCCCTATTCATCCGTTTAGACCTCCAAAATTGCCTTCAAAAATTTCAAGTATATTTCAATTCCTACTATATTAATAGAAATCTCCTTTGGTGATACCTCTATCTGATCTATTTAGTCCATCATGTGTAACATCTTTCCAGATGTTACCAAACCAATTCTCACCTTTAAATCATATGTCTAGCTATTGGTTCTAAGGTCTTCAAGTCCATTTTGGTTTCTGCCCTATTAGAAGAAGTACTCTTTTGGTGATACTTCTATCTGATCTATTTTGACCATCATGTATAACATCATTCTAGATGTTACCAAACCAAATTCCACATCTAGATCATATGGCTAGCTCTTGGTATTAGAATATTTTATATTTGACTCCTCTCCTTATGATGGTTCTTTAGGGACATTGGTTATGTCCTAGATGTACTTAACACTTAGCTAATTCATCCTTTATATAGTATATATTGAAAAAAGTTAACTAACTATGGGGCTCAATAACACTTGGTCTCTTGATCTTTACCCACCATAGGGTATACCATATCCTTGGAGTAGATGGCTATTTGGAGTTAGAGGGACCTAGCCGCCAACTAGGGGTGCAATTGTGGCACTTTAGATTCCATGTATGACTTATGTGCAAGTTTTGCTTCTATAGTGCGTGATGTTGATAGCAATGTATTTACATATAATAATTGTCATGCTACTTTTAGCATTGTACCTTGATTGCTCAGACTTTAGAGTAGTAGTGATGGTAATCGTAAGTATTTTGGCAGTTACTCATAGACTATTGGTTGACGGACATAATTCATGTTTGGAGTAATGACAACATGGTGAGGCACACTATCACTTGCACCATTTGCACCATCGGATGTTTTGTTAGTAGGACCATTAGGGTTGGAGACAAGAGGAGTATACTTTTGAAGTGTAGGTCCAAAGAGCTCACTTCTTTGATGTTGAGCCTTTGAGTTCTTAGCTATAGTGGATAGAGGCCGACAAGCATCACCTAGAGTTTCTTAGCTAGAGTGTGTGTGGTTTGACTATAATCAATCCCTAATTATTGAGTATCACATCAAGTATTGAACTGATTGAGTGTGATTCAAGTTGTGAATGAATAAATTATTGTATCACTTTAGAGTCCATGTATGACTCATGTGTGAGTCTTGAAAACTCTTGACAAGACAAACAAGGAGTTAAAGCCAACCTTTTATTTCTTTGGCAATTTTGCAAATTTTTTCAAGGCCTAATTCATCCGTTTAGGCCTCTAAAATTGGCTCTAAAGTTTTTAGGCTATTTTTTACTCTTTTCTTATTTGTAGAAATACTCTTTTGGTGATAACTCTCTATAATCTACTTAGTCTATCAAATACAATCTACTTAGTCCATCATATATAATATCCTTTCAAATATTACCAAGCCAACTTTCACCTCTAGATAATATGTCTAGCTATTTGTGATAACCCTGAAAATATCACTTTTACGGTGGTAATCAAGTAATCATGTAAGTAAAGTTTGTTTCTAAAGAGATATTGGTCAGAATGAGTCAAATACAAAGCAAAGTAACAATCTTAGTTCTTCTTGGTTGCATTGTTAATCTCTCAAGTAGAAACCACACCCAAAAGAGAGTAACAAGCATTAACTTGTAGTCTCGTCACAACAATTTATCACATTTAATCACAACTCCATCAATTCTTTCCAAACAATCTTGATTGTGATGATTCAATCTCTCCCAAAAATGGCACTTCACTACAAAACAACTTTGCCTTAAAATTGTGTTCCACCCTTCCATGGAAGACACAACTTCCTTGATCAAAATTGCTTCACATCAACACTACGCTGCACTCACAACTACAGAATATTACCAACACTACAATTCCTTTTAGATCTATCAAGGCATTGCTCCAATTGCTCTTCACTTAGGACCAAACACACAAAATGAAAATAAAGGTTGCAGAATCCAACATGCAAAAATCACACTGACTTGCACTTCAAAGTTCTCTAAACACTCACAAACACACATACAACACTGATACTCAGAATTAAGCTCAAGCAACAAGCACTACTTCACATCACTTTGCTTTATCTATTCTCAAAAATTATGAGCATTGAATAACAACATACTACAAATGCCACCTTTAAATAGTAGAGCAATCAACTGTGACTAACAAAAATATTGTTCTACAACAACTCTTCCTACTTGTAGATCCAAAATGACAATGCACCTCTTCATATCTACCTCTTCATATCTCAAAACTGTGTTGACTCCGATCCGATATCTACTTCTTCTTTGGCTTCTAAACCCAATGATCTTCTTATCACTTCTCCTGCTTTGAGTCTATCTAATTCTACTAAGTCCTTCACTATTTCTACTACTTCTTCACTATGAATTACAATTGAGGTCATGTGTAATCTTTCTAACTCTTTATCTCCCAACCCACTCTTCTCTAGTGTCTCAAAGGACAACTCCAAAGACACCTATACTCCTACTTCTCTTACTAACTAACTACTATCAATTCCTTTGTTAATTCTGCTATATCCTCATCAAGAATTGTAATTGAAAGCATTGGTACTCTATCTATGCCTTCAATTTGTAACCCACTTTCCCCTAATCGCTCATGTAACTGACCCAAAGACACTTATTGTGTGATCCTGCACTTTGGAGTCATTCACTACTATTATTTCTCTTCTAATTCTATCATATCTTTAATCAAACCTTAAATTGAAGTCATGGGTATCCTAAATATCTTCTTTCTCTACTCTATCTTCCTCTGATGCCTCTAGCAAGACACTCAAAGTCACATTCACTGCTTTCCAAGGTCCGACTTCCTCAGATTTGTCACCTTTGTTCTGAGGCAAAGAAGCTTCTAACACAAAGTCATAGAGACCCAAAGAACATACACCCAAACTACTGTGAACCCAAAGACACTCAACTTCTTTGTACATCTACTCCCAAAACTTCAAATACTTGTAACTTCTACTTGCCTAAATTAACAAATAAAAATTGTCCAAAACACCAACCAAAAAGACTACTTAGTAAAAAAATTATATTATTACTATAACAAAAAATCAGTTTTTTTTCTGGAATTTTTATATTTATGAGTTTAAATATCTTTTAAATACAAACCTCTAAACTCTGCAATTTTGGTTGCAATGGAAACCTCTGAACGAGATGCTTCCAACAAACATAGCACGCATGATTTGGACATGTCTTCAATGAGATACAGCCCCCGCAAGAATTTTGACCTGGAACTTCCATTCCTCCTTTGGGTCTACACTCCTTTGGGTCTACACTCCTTTGGGTCCAACCCAATTCCTTCTTCCTCTAACACAAAGTCTACTTCTTCAGGTCAGATCAAAATACAAGCTTCTCATCATTTTTTGTCTATTTGGGTTCAATTTGGTTTCAATAATGCACTTCTTCTTTAAAACTCATCCAAAATATTTAAAAAAATGGGTACCACACTATTGGTATTACAATAATCTTAACCTTAGTTTTATATTTAAATTTGTCATCCAAACCAATCAAATTGACCATTATGATGTTCAAGCCAAGGAAAACCTATATTGATATCCTAGTGTAAATGAGCTAATACAAATCTCATACTCTCAATATTCTTTTCCAATTTTGAATGGAACAAGATGTGAGATATGGAATATAGAATAAAACTTTCTACCATCTATCATTATCAATTTGCTACTTAATACCTACTTGATATAAATAAATAATTCTTTTGCTGATTGCATCAACATGCAAGTCTCAAAACTCTCATAATAAACCAAAATACTACAATCACAATTGGATATCATACCTTGCAAGTGAATCAAACTAGTATACATTGAGCCTTCAATTTTATTGTAGTAAATCAAGTTCCCATTAAGTAACTCAATATCTCCTCTTGGGAATTTTTTTCTTTGATACTCATACTTCAAGAATTCCATTTGGGCAATGGCCAAGGTTATTCATTCCTAATTGGACATTTTGCAATGCAATGTCTAATTTGGTGACAATAGAAGTATCCACCATTTTAGTGCAATTATTTTCTATCTATAATAACAAGTGGTCTCTATTGGATAGTACCAATCTCCATCAATGTTGGCTCTTGTACTCTTGTATGGTGTATATGCATGTTTTGGGAAAGTCTTGATTGAAACCAAGTTGTGGCAACCAAGGAATGAAAATGTTTGGCCAATTACATGGCTTTTTCTAAATATTTGGGTTTATGCATGGTTACTTCTAATTTGGTGTGTGATTTAAAGCTTCACAAAAACCAATCTAGAGCTTTTCTTTCTTGTATCTATAAAATCTAAATTATGTGTTTTTAAATTAAGTAATTTAGGTCCTCATAAAACCAATTTTCCTCAATTCAGCCAATCTATCTTGTGTGGCTTGTGTAGCATTCACCGCTTGAGATCTTTCAACTATTGCACTTCTAAATTCTTCCATGTCAAGATTGGAAATGAAATTTATTGTTGAGCTTCCTCTTCTTGGAATTGCCACTATATTTTGCAACTCCTTTGAGTTGGCTCAAAGCAAGCAAGATTCATCTTTGTTCATCAGAAGATTGTAGCTTCAAAGTACTGCTCACAATCAAATATAAAGTTTTACATTGCACTTGGTAAATTCTTGACTTCCAATAGCTTAGGCTTCAAGAACCAGACTTAATCTTCTTTGTCTTGGAATTTTCTCTCTCTATTTTTTTTGAGTGACCATCATAATCTCTCTCCTAAAAATAAAGTAAAAAGCTATATTTGTTATTGCATAACAATGATAATTTTGGGTATTGTAGCCATAGCTACTACTCTATCAAACTACTTGCTTGTAAATTTCAAGGTAAATTTCAAGGTTAAATTTCTATTGCTCTTTGTAAATTATAATCAAAGGATAAATGTTTCATCAAACAAGGTGATTGTACATAAAAATACTTGACTAAATTGTAAAATGATGCTTTGGTAGTAAATAGATAAAGAAATTCAAATGGTTTGGGAGAAATAGATTTAGTGGTCCATAGATTCTATCCATCCCAAACTCTAATAGTGATGTAAAAGACCAAAAGATAAAAAAAGTTATGGAAAATCACATTAGAACTTTTAAATGGAAACTCCAAAAACCTACCATGAGCTTTGGCTTTGGTATTGATAGTGGAGCTTAAGTATAAGATTTCCAACAAGATTCTAAGGAAGATTTCTCTAGATGCAACCTTTCTTAAAATGCAAGCTAAGCTAGCTATCTACTTTGCATATAAATTAAATTGGTTGTTTACGTAGTATATAAGTTATGTTACCTTGGGGAAGTTCCTAGAAACTTCTAACCAAAAATCTTCTTGGATGCCTCTAGACCATTTAAGCAAGAAGCTTCCTAGATATATGTAATTTTTACCCCTATTTGCTATATTTAACTTATTTTTCTAACTCACTATTATTAAAGTTCATGTGTATTGTAGTAAAAATCCATTGATAAATTAATGATCTCAATCTTGTATCTTTTAAACAACTCACTTTGATAGACATTGCCTCCTTTCATGCATTAGTGGATCTCATAAAAGAACATCTAGTGTTTTGAATAAAATTCATACTCTGGTTTGGATCCAACTTGCAATAACTCTTGGTAGATTTGGGCAAATATAAATGAAGTTTGGGATAACAATATAGTGGAATACGGAGAATAATGTAGAATCCACCGTGCATTTTTACAAATAGAGTTATAATAGAAATTTTATCCAATCTTATAAGGGAATTTGTTATGCTTATATACATTACTACATAGTACACATATTATCAACATCATATACTATAGAAGCAAAAATCACATAAGAAGTCACACACAAATTCTAAAGTGTTATTTCTTATAATAATAAGATGATCAAAAATCAAAACTAAACTCAATATAATTTGCAAATAGGTATTGATTATAGCATGAAGCAAAACCTATTTTAGCTTAGAGAATCCAAGTTGCACTTGCTAGCTATCCAACATAACTAGGTGCTCAACACAAAATAAGTAAGTTCTTTTGAGCTACAATTAAAAGTATACCCCTTAGACCAACCAACGATTCTAGCCCTAATGGTACACTCAATAGCACATTTGACAACCATTAAGTAGTTCTTCAATAGCTATGAATATAACTATGACAATCACAACTATCACTCTAGTAACTTAGCAAACTAGCTTTGGCACCACAAATGTTGTGATAGCTATTGTGTGTATATATTTTGCCATACAACATACATCATTGTCAACATTATGCAACATTATAGAAGTGCACAACTTATATAAAAAATCACACGTAAACTCTAAAGTGCCACAATCACCCTCCTTATTAGTAATTAGACCCCTCTAACTTCAAATAGCCATTTACTTCAAGTATTTTTTATACCCTATGGTAGTCAAAGATCATGAGGTTGGGTGCTATCATGCCCCATTGTTAGTTTGTCTATTTGCAATCTATGCAACCTAAGTAGTGAACTAGCTAAGGTGTTAAGACATCAAAAATATAGCCATTACCCTTGAGAACTATTATGAGTGGAGGAGTCAAACACGTCATATGTCATCATCTCAAATGGTTATCACACATCTACATACTAGTAACTCTACTAGTATAGCCACATAGCACACATCATAAGCTTACCCATAAAATTGACAAGCTTGGGTCTATTGCACCATCAATGTTTGGTAGGTGGAATGGCATACAATTGTCCATAAGATCCTTCCAAACAACATCATCACTTCTTTTCAACATAAGGATTCCAAAAGGTAAAAACTCACGTATTCTCAAGATAGTATGGCTTGTAATCACATCAAGAGTCATTGGTGTAGTATGTTTTAGATACAAATAATCACCCATATGAAACCAACATATTAAGGGTCTATAACTCCCTTGCAATGGCATAATGGCATATGTCATTATGCCATTGCAATAATGGCAAATGCAAAGTATCATTATTTTGAGCAATTGATATTTCTTAAAGACCATTGACATCACTCTCCAAAAGATCTCTTTCCATTCTCTTCATACTCAAGCATATATCCAGATCATCCAAGTCCAAGACTACAATAGCATCATGGTAAATGATTGTAGGTAAATCTAGATCTTGTTCATAGAGTTAGAAGTAAGGAGCAAAGGATGTTAAGAAGACCTGCTTGCTACCAAGGTACCTAGAGATCCAAATCTTCTAAGTGGTCTCCTTGCAAACCATACTTATGCCACCCTTTCTTCAACATTTGAACAACTTTATTTGCCAAAACATTTGCCTGAGAATGATCTTAAGATATAATTCAATGATCAATCAAGGCCTTGTTACATAAGACTTGAATATCTCTAAAGAACTTTGTATCTTGATCAATCAAGACCTCAACTATTGTACCAAAACAACTAAAAACACAATCAAAGAATAAATATGTTGTCCCTTTATAAGACTTGTCAAGAAGTACCACCAACTCAATAAAAATGGAGGATTGCTCCAACATAACCAAAAAATAGTGATGTCTAACAAAGTTTCATAATCAATATTAAATGTCAAACAAAGTCCAAACTCCAATGGTAACCCAACCCCATGATAAGTAGTGGGTAATTGTGGCATGGGAGCATTGAATGACACTCTAACCAAACCATAAAAAATACTTTGGGCAACCAATTGCTACAAAATGATTTACATACCATTCACCGATAATGACTTTGAAGTAAGCTATATGTTTGCTTTACTCCAAAATGTCCTCTGAGCCAGCTTGTCTCACACTCAAGATGAATCTCTAATGGATACTATGGTAGTGCACCATGGACTAAGAAGACAAAGAACCCCAACTCCATCATACTCCTCAAAGGTTAACACTCCAAGACTCAAGACATTGCTCATTAAAGAACTCAATAAGAGAGAGATAGTTGCAAATGAAAGGATGATGAGTATCTCCTCACCCCTTTTTTATATACTTGTGAAATAGTTATGCACTAAAATTATTATTTACAAAAGTAACTCAAGTTACTAGGCTAAAAGTCAAGTAAAGTCAAAAAGTATAAAAGAATACCCATCCACATGGGCATATTCCAATAAGCATGTGATCTTATCTTGACCCAACCAATAAGTCAAGGATTCTTTCACATGGCTATCCTTGGACTATAGAAGAATCCAAAACAAAAAGACTGGCGGGCCCAAGAGTTCTGAATTCTTCCTCAAAGCCAAACACCAAAGAATAATACCAAGTCAACACACTAGAATCCAAAATAGTGGTACTCATCTTTTCTAATTCCTCTAAATTAAGGTCCCCTCTGTCTTATTTATGACTACTTTTAGCTAATCATGACTAATGTAGAACCATCCTTTATCCATATAAATAATATCTCTCAAGTACTTGTAATACCAAGCTAAATATCACAATTTCACACATGCACAAATGGGTGTTACATTTACCTCCGGACTAAGTTTTCACTTTGTCCTCAATGTGAAGGTCTCTCTACCTTCTATGATACATCTTCAACTTATCATGGTTAATCCTATCAAAGTGTCTTCCTCCCAACTCCTTGAGATCATAGGTGTAATTGCCACACATCTTCTCCACTATAAAAGGTCCAAAGTACTTAGGCAAAACCTTCTTTTGCACTCTCTTGAATCAAATAGAATCAAACAACATTACCCAATCACCTTCTTTGAAAGGCTCCACTTTCTTCTTGCTTTGCCTCTTGTCATAGCTCTCCTTTTTTTTCCTCTCGGTTTGCTCCACTCAAACTATAGCAATTGCTCTTGCCTCTTCCAACTCCATGCGTTGATCCTTCCTTCCTTGACTTCTCTACATCACCTCCTTGGGCTTTCTTCAATCTCTTATGAATGCTTTGGAAGGTAGGAAGATCAAATTGAATAGGTAAGGTAGACTCAATACCGTATACCAATCAAAATGGAGAATATCTGGTAGAGTTCTTCATGGTTGTTACTACATGAATCCTCTTATCCCAATGATGTTTAGCCCCTTCTATTTCTACATCTTTGGCCAACATCATGCACAAGGTCTGATTGGTTCTCTCTGCCAAGCCATTGGAATTTGGCGTATAGGATGTAGTTACTCTATGTGTGATAGAGAGATGTCATAGCATGGCTATAGTGATACTTCTTGTAAAATCTACTCCTCTATCAAAAACCAACTTCAAAGGGCATCCAAACCTAGTGATAATGCGTTCATAAAGAAATCTCCCAACTACATACTTCATTATTGTCCCTCAATGGTCTAGCTCAACCCACTTGGTAAGATTATAAATAACTACCACAATATAGCAATTGTTCCTTGGGATTCTATTGAGAAGACCTACATAATCAATTCCTCACTTCTCAAAAGGTCCTAGCAATGGAATTGATCTAAGAGGTGGAGTGGATGTAGACTTTCTAGCAAAAGCTTGAAAAAATTGACAAGTTTTGCAATAATCAAGTCGATCCTTGAAAATCCTTCTCCAATGGTAGCTTGCATCTAGAATCTTGAAAGAAGTCACTTTTCTTGCAAAATGACTTCCACACACTAAACCTTCATGAAACTCCTTTATGAGTAGGATAGACTCTTCCTTACCCATTGCTCTTTGAAGTAGACCATCTGCTCCTTGGTGAAAAAGAATATCCTCCACTATTATGTAAGGTATGGATCTTGTTGCAAGGGCCTTCCTCTCCCTAGCATGCATTGCTTTTGGATAGTTACCTCTTGTCACAAAATCCACAATCTCCTTGTACTCCATAGGAACCTCTTGAGTGACTGAGATTGTCATGAGCTCCTCATCTAGGAAGGAATCATCCACTGGCTCATCTCCATCATGATCATAGGTCCTAGATAACAAATCAGCATTTGCATATTTCTTTCCTAACCTATCCTCAATGGTGTAGTCATACTCAAACAAGAGTATCATCCACCTTGCTAGTCTCCCTTCCATATTAGGCTTTTTGAAGATATACTTTAAAGCCTTTTGATATGTGATAATGATGGTTTTTACTCCAATCAAGTAGTGTCTAAACTTCTTGAGACCAAAGATCACTGCCAACCCTTGTCTCTTTGTGACAGAGTAGTTCTTTTTTGTTGAAACCATTTGCCTACTAGCATAAGCTTTTGGATGATCATGCCCATCTTGGTCTAATTGACTAAGAGTGCATCCTATCGCAACATTGGAAGCATCATTGTAGAGGATGAAGGGTTTACTCCAATCAAGTTTAGCAAGAATTGGAACTACAACAAGGGATTGCTTGAGCTTCTCAAAAGCTTTGAGAGCCTCCTTGTCTTCCACAATCACCATCTTATCTACACCCTCCTTCATGTAGATAGTCAATGCATAAGCCTTTTTGGAAAATAAGAAGATGAATCTCCTATAGTACCCAACCATCCCCAAAAATTGGTGTAACTTTGTCAAGCTTGAAGGGAATGGAAGGTCTGAGATTTTCTTCACCTTCTTAAGATCAACTGCTATTCCATCCTTGAAGATGATGTGGCCCAAAAGTAGACCTTCTTCACATCCAAAAATGCACTTCTTTGGGTTGAGTAATGCATTTGCCTCATCCAAGCATTGCAAGACCTTGATTAGGTGCTCAAAGTGCTCTTCCTTGCTCCCATAAACACAAAATTCATCAATGAAGTCTCTCACAAATTTCTCAATGAAAGATTCAAATACCTTATTCATGAACTATTAGAATGTGGCTGGAGCATTGCAAAGCCTAAAAGACATGACCTTGACAACATAAGTTCTCCAAGGTGTGGTAAATGTGGTGAGTTGTTGATGCTCTGGTGTACTTTTGATTTGGTTATATCCTTTATAACTATCTCTAAAACTATACCTCTCATGACCTGCAACCTCTTCCAAGATCTCATCAATGAATGGTAATGGGTAGTAGTTTTTCTTGGTAACAACATTAGGCTTCTTGTAATCCACACATACCCAAAGCTTTCCATTCTTTTTCTTCACAATCACAATTTGAGACACCCATTCTGAATTCTCCACCTCAAAGATAAATCCAGCCTCCTTGAGCTTATCAATCTCCTCCTTCACAACCAAGGCCATTGGTGGGCTAATGTCACATTACTTTTGGCAGACTGGTCTTGCATGTGATTCCACCTCTATCTTGTGTCCACACCTCAAGCTCCTTCTTTTGAATCTGATTCCCAATAATCAGAAGGTGGTGTATCTAAATGTGAAGTGTTGGTGCTATTAGTCATAGAAATTGTGACTCTATGGTTTGATAGCCCAATCCTCAAGTACCCTTTGTGCCATCAATCAGTGGTGCGTGTTGCTCTCAACCATGGCCTCCCAAGAAGTAAGTCATAGCTTGAATCCTTCAAGACTTGGAAAGTCATGAGATTTTGAACTCCCATAACTAAAATTACCACCTTATTGATCACCCCTACTGGTCAAACTTGTTGCTTGTTTGCTATACTCACCACAAATGTTGAAGTTCTTGAGGGTAGCATACCCAACTTCTTCATCAACCTTTCTGACAAGGCATTCACTACTGATCCTCCATCAACCAATGCATCCTTGATGTTGTGACCATTTACTCTCACATCAATCTTGCAAGCATATTCACAAGCCTCCCATGGTGTTGGCTTGGCATCCATCACACCCATTGATATTGAAGCTTTTTCTTTCTTCTTCCTCTTGCTCCTTGTATAACTCAAGCCACCTCTAAGCTCCTTTCTCAAAGTAGGTTTCAAAGTAATCAGTTGGCACACTATGATGTTAGCCTTGTGACTACCAACATCCTCCAAGATATTGTAATTCTATTGTTACTTTGATATCAAGAAGTCCTCCATCCCCAACTTCTTCCTTGGAGTCTTTGTTGTTGATGGTGTTGAAGTGCTTGTGCAAGTGCTCCTAGTAGGCATAGGAGTATCTTGGCTAGGAATAAATCCTTAAGAATATTTCACATCCTCTGCAAAACAAGCTCTTCTCTTCTCTTGTGCCAAAAGATCTAAATAAAGACCTTTGGAGTTTGAGCACTCCCCCTTTTCATACTTGCTTTCAACCAAATCTATGGATGCTATCCCCTTATCTTTGTTTGGATTAGGAGCCACTTGGGTTTCACTACCTCCCTCTTTCCCTCTATTGGCCCCCTCATAACCCCTTCCTCCATGGTAAGTGGAATTTGGGCAATTCCTTTGGAATTACCTCTTCCTCCACAACCAAAACAATTTCTATCATTGAAATTGTTGGTTGGTTGGCCTCCTCTTTATGGATAGTTTCTATAACTCATAGGCCCTCTCCCTACATTCTGATCCACCTCTCTTGTCTCCCAGAGTTGCACTACATTGATCTTGAGATCTGCAAGTTGGTCAGTGATGGTTTGAAGTGGATCCTTTTGTAGGGGTGCAAGAATTGGAACAACTACTACTTGTGGTGCAACCCTTGTCACCAAAGTATCAGAATTTCCACCATACTTGTAACCTTGAGGAGGACGCACAACCTCCTTTACCACCAAATCACTCTCATCTCCTTCCAAACTCTCCTCCATACGAATTGCGATCTTGATAGCTTCAACCTTGGAAGAAGGTTTCTCATATCTCACCTTGCTTCTAATTTGTGGTCTCAACCCTCCCACAAAATTCTTGTTGAGCATAGCCCCTATGCCAATCATTGTAGTCTCCACATCATCCCCACCCTTCCTCAACACTTTGCAAAATCTGGACTCTAACTTTTCCACTCTTTCCACATAGACTCTCACTTTCTCTCCATCTCCTTGCTTGAGAAATGTAACCTCACTCATCAATCTCTCATAACTCTCATCAGGAAGAAAGTTCTCAATGAGTATTGAAGTCAAAATCTCCCAAGACTCTTCTTCCCCATCTCTCCTCTCTCTCTTTTGGTATTTTGACTCATACCATGTAAGTGTTGCATCCTTAAAGAAATCTAGTAATAATGAGACCCACTCATTTTTCCTCCTCTCATTGTTTCCTATGCAAGTTCTCTTGAAGTCTTCACAAAGGCCTCTACATCTTCTCCATCCTTGCCAAATAAAACAAGAAGTTTCCCCATCTTAACCCCTCACTATCTCTCTTTTCTCTCAATTTTTCTTTTTCTCTTTTCTTTTCTCTCACTCTATAACTAATAGAGTATTACATGACTAACACCATTTGAGAGTAATCCACCCTAGGGAACACAAAAGGTTCAGGTTACTCCAAGATTTCTATAGTAACATCAAATCTTAGAGTGCATATTAATCAAACCTTCATGGATAGTTTATCCATAAATTGAAAGATTATCTCCACCACTAATATTGAGAACTAGTTGATGAAGGTGGTAATAATTTATAGCTGTACTAAGACTCTCTCCAAGATCTTTCACCAAAAGTCTCCAAAAGTGCTTTTACTTTAGTACACTCATGTCTTTTTGGAAGTCCTTCCACTCCACAAACCTCACACAACTCTTTGGTCTTAGATCTTCTCCCTCCCAATCTTGGTGAAGAAGGTCCAACATGCAAACTCAAGTCAAGTTATCATCCCCTTTCCCTCAATCTCTTGCTCTCAAAGGTCAATGTACATGAACTTACCTTATGTCTCTTCTCTCCACATAAAAAGCACTTAGACTCACTCTTTCCTCAAACCCTTAAGGAACCTTGTATAGTCTCAATTTCCACTCTTGATGACCCTCCATATTCCTAAGATGAATCTAAACACTTAAATATACTTTTTGTTCCTCTCAAACTCCTCATGCATGAGGTCTCAACTCAACTTAACTCTACAAAATTAAGCCTTCCTCAAATTGTCATTCAAATCTCTCAATTGGTATGTCACAATTCTCTGAAAATTTTCATACTTGATCACAACTCCAAGGCATCCCTCTCTAAAAAATTTCAGATCTTTTCATCAGATTTTTGGCCTAGGCATCTTTCTATTCAGCACACATATTTCAGATTTGGTCTAAAAACCATCCCCCTCACTTTGAAAACTCATAACTCCATTTGCAAGAATGATCTCTCTCTAATTTTTATGTCAAAAGGTAAGATAAAATGCACCAAATTTTCTTGACAATTTTCAGAACAATCCACTGAAAATTGAAGAAATGGAAGACTCTATACAATTTTCCAAAGAGCATGCAGTTGAAAGACAAGTTTACCCTATTAACTTTCAAACATTTTAGCTTAGTACACATAGTAGCTCTCACAATAATTTAAATAGTGCTAACTAAAGGTTAACCTAAGCTATTATGTGTAGAAATTTCAAGTCTAGATCTCAAACTTGAGATTTTGCCCAAAATCACCATAATCCTCAAAATCTACAATCCACCTCACACAATCTCTCCAAATCCTCTCATGTGTACAAGATGTACAAAATCACCTCAAAAACATCATAATAACTACAAGGTATACAAATGGGCCCAGGTTCTCTAACATAAGTTCAGCACTCTCCTCCCTAATGTTCTCTTCAAGTGAGCTCTCATAGACTCCTTCTATCTGATATAGAATTGTACATGGAACAATGTTCTCTTCAAGTGAGCTCTCATAGACTCCTTATATCTGATATAGAATTGTACATGGAACATTATATTGCCTTCTAAAGAGACCACAGCAACAAAACCAAAAATGTGAGCCGGCCTGTCTCTCACTTAGGATGAACCTTTGATGGCTATTATGGTAGCGCACCATGGACTAAGAAGCCAAAGAACCCCAACTCTATCATACTCCTCCAAGGTTAACACTCCAAGACTCAAGACATTGCTCATTAAAGAACTCAATAAGAGAGATAGTAATAAATGAGAAGATGATTAGTACCTCCTCACTCCTTGTTTAAATACCTGTGAAATATTTATGCACTAAAGTTACTATTTACCAAAGTAACTCAAGTTACTAGGCTAAAAGTCAAGTAAAGTCACAAAGTATAAAATAATATCCATCCACATGGGCATATTCCACTAAGCATGTGATATTATCTTGACCCAACCACTAAATCAAGGATTCCTTCACATGGGCTACCCTTGGACTATAGAAGAATTCAAAACAAAAAGGCATGCAGGCCCAAGAGTTCTCAACTTTTTCCTCAAAGCTAAACACCTAAGAATAATATCAAGTCAATACACTAGAATCCAAAATAGTGATGCTCATCTTTTCTAATTCCTCTAAAGTAAGGTACACATTATCTTAGCTATGACTAAATTTAGCTAATCATGACAAATTTAGAACCATCCTTTATCTACATAAATAATATCTCTCAAGTACTTGTTACACTAAGCTAAATATCACAATACCACACACATGCATAAATGGGTGTTACAATTCAAACTCCTCATGAGCATGACATACCAATTGAGATAGATACGTGATACTACTTATACCTACCATCCTCCTATATGCAACGAGATATTTTTCCATTAATCTAGAATGCTTGATGTGCTAAAGAACATGGTCTATCTCCTTAGCACTTATTATGCCACTCAAAATGCCAATGATAATATTGTCCATCATCATGAATATCCCATTGACCATTACCAACATCTCCACTCTTTGGATGTAAGACTTCAACAACTCCACTAGAGCCATAATCACTATACAAAAAGAAGAAAATGCATGGCAACCTAGCACCATCTCCTTATATATCTCACCGTACAAGTGTGCTCTTGTTTGATCATGTTGGTTAGTACATGAGCTTTTATTCAACCCATCTATATCACAATTCATTATCACAATTCATTACTCCAAGTATATGAATAGCTATGAAATCATACTTCTATAATAATCAAAATCTTGTATTCAAGTTTCCTTGGAAGCTTGTTGAACTCCATCAACCACTTCAATGGTTGATGATCAATAATGAGAGTGGAGTGGAGAGTATTTAAAATCATAAATGTAATACTACTTGGTTAAACAATCTCCCTTATAGGAATTGTAAATCACCTTTTCTAAATTGATGGATCAACTAACACAAGCCATCACAAACTACTTCTTTTCATTATCTTGTTGGGTGAGCATTGCTTTGAGCCCCAACATACTCCCATTAGTATGAACTTGGAATGGCCATTCTTTGATTGGTCTCTTTAGAATAAGGAAAGATATCAACTTCTCCTTGAGTTCCATAAAAGCTCTCTCTTGCTCATCTTCCAAACACCATCCATGTGTAACTTTTGTCAACTTTATCAAGGCTTTTGAAATTGCACTAAATTTTGTAACATACCTACAATAAAATCTTTCCAATCCAAGGTATGATTGCACCTTACTCACATCTATTGGTCAAGGAATACATACAATTTGTCTACTAAACACAAATTTTTCCATGATAGATAGTGTACCCAAATATTCAAACTATTCTTGGAAGAATCTACACTTCTCAAGATGTTATTTGAGTCCATGAGATCTCAATCTCTCAAACACCTACAACAAATGTCCCTCATGTTCCTCTATAGTAGCCCTATAAGCCAAAAATTATCAATATAACACCAAGCAAAATCCAATCTTGTTAGGATCTTATCCATGACTCTTTGGAACTTGGCAAGAGTATTCTTTGTTCCAAATAGTACTAATTGCAAGTGATATAATACATCCTTACCATGAGGATCAATAGCCAAATGTTATCTTGGCCTTATCTTCCTCTCTAATTGTCAAGTGTTAGTATTATGCTCAAAGATACAAAGTACAAAAATCTTTTGCATGCCCAACCATATCAAAGATCTCCTTTGGTATAAGCATAGCATACCAATCAGCACTAGTTTATTGGTTGATAGGAAAATAATCCCTACACATCCTCATTTTTGTATAGTTGCCATGTAAATCCTTCTTGGCTAGTGTCACTATGGCTAAAGTATCCTCTCCATGTGAGATCTTTACCAAATGAGCCTCAAAAAGGTCTTGACTCTTGCTCTAAATCAAACTCTCTCCACATCACTATATCCATAGGGATGTCAAAAGATTGGTGTATCATTAGTCAACTCAATCTAAATATCAAGTCCTTTCACCCAAATCCTGAATATTTAAGATAAAACAATTCATGTAACTCCTCAAGAACCTCCAATCTCTTTATCTTTCCTCTCTTGTAAGCTTGTGTCCAATGTTTGTCTCCTAAGTATCCTTTGTAATTATTATGGGGATGGAAGATGCACTGATTGGTTGTTACAACAAGACCTTGGGAGCAATACTATCATGTCTCCAATTGCTAAAGTGCAAAATTTCAAAGTAGAAAAATCCATGTACTTTGGCCACAAGCTCCACATATCTTCTAGCTTCATCTCAAGTAATCCATGCTCACCTAGATGTACTCGAAGTAGACCACTCTCACTTGTAGTCCTTTTTTTGTACCAAGAATATCATGCACACTAAGCTTGTTGCCCCAAATTGTGCTTGAATTTTCTTGATAGACATAGAGTTCACAAGTGTCCGAGTAGTGATACATGTCAAGCATATCCTATGTTATTCACAATCCAAATCATAATCGTTCAAAAACATAACAAGACCTAACACTTGATGCTTGGATGCCTCTAACACTACTAAAATGGCAGTGATAACAATAAAAAAACCCATTGCCCGTTCTCTTTAATTTGCAATGAGCTTTATCAACTATTGTGATTGTGAGTTCCAAACAAGTCCAAAACCTCTCCCTTAATAAGCATGGAAAGCTTGGGAACTCATGAGTGTAGATAAAATGGCTCTATGTTGCATTACAAGGTTTATCATTGCTATAGGTTGAGTGCTAATCTTAGATGAAGGGAGTGGTTGATAGGTCATCAACCACTCCCACCATTTGAGATTGG
The DNA here is from genome assembly GCA_948567375.1 of Lunularia cruciata. Lineage (NCBI taxonomy): Eukaryota > Viridiplantae > Streptophyta > Marchantiopsida > Lunulariales > Lunulariaceae > Lunularia > Lunularia cruciata. The sequence continues at coordinate 64,370,841 of OX419755.1, read as the reverse complement.
TGCACAACATCTAGAATATCATCAACAAGAAGGTATATTTGTTGTTAAATACCATCATATGCACATTGTAAAACCTCTCTAGATAGGAGGTTTATCCACCAAAGATAAAGACATTAAGCCTAAGATCCAACTCTAGCAACATCTAACAACATTGTAATGCAAATCCAAGACTAGACTTGAGGTCTACTTGCCATCATTTGTGGATGGTTTCCAAAATGTATGCTAAAGATATTACTTGATAAACTTAGGAATGTGTAGTATATGTAGCATCTCCCAAAAAATACCAAAATGGGGATCTTATAGCACATGTATGTCACTAACATAGCTATCTAGAAATCACCAAATGAATAGTACCATATCTCTCAAGATCATACACTCCAAACAAGGAAATATCTAATTATAGTATCTTTTAGGAACCCCTGACTATTGATATAGATAACAACTCTTGAGATTGGTATGCCAAGTGTACCACATGATGTAGAGAGACTTGTATATTAGTCTTATCTCTCTCCATATACAAGTATCTCTTAACTCATATGCATGCTTGCATTATTGCTAGTCTAATATTAATCACACCAAACAAATCTAATCAGAATACTCCCTCCACTATACTACCAAATAAGGTGTGGTCTCCAAGGGTGACAAGGTAATAAACTCTAAAGATTCATCATCAAATTGGTCCATTGGTTTCACATAGGCCTACTCCAAGTCTATTGTACTAACCTATTTATATGATGTTACAATGTCTCATCAAAACTCCACAATTGAACATCCAAGATAGATGAAATAAATCCATCCATATTCCAAATCCAAGTGATCTCTTCTAGAACTAGAATATCCTTTGCATGGGTGTTCTCTTCCAATAACTCTGTGACAACCCAACAAATATCACTTTTGCAGTAATCAGGTAAGTAAAGTTTGTTCCCGTAGAGATACAATTCAAAATTGGTCAAATACAAAGCAAAGTAAAAATTTAGTTCTTCTTGGTTGTATCTTTAATCTCTTAGGTGGAAACTACACCCAGACAAGAGTAAAAAGCATTGATTTGCAGTCTCGTCACAAATTAACACTCCTTTATCATAACTCCATCAAATCTTTCCAAACAATCTCAATTGTGATGATTTAGGCTCTCCCAAAAATGGCACTTCACTACAAAACGACTTTGCCTCACAATTGTGTTCTACCCCTCCATTGAAGGCACAACTTCCTTGATCAAAATTGCTTCACATCAACTTCACACTACACTCACAAATGCAGAATACTACCAACACTACAATTCCTCTCAGATCTGTCAAGGTATTGCTTTGATTGCACTTCACTCAGGATCAAACACACAAAATGAAGATCAAGGCTACGGAATCCAACATCAAACAAGTACATTGACTTGCACTTTGAATTTCTCCATACACTCACAAACACAAATACAAAGTTGATACTCAAAATTAAGCTCAAATGACGAGCACTACTTCATAGCACTTTGCTTTATTTATTCTCAAAAATTATGAGCATTGAACAACATAAGACTGCAAATGTCACTCTTAAATAGTGAAGCAATTGATAGTTATTAACAAATTTACCATTCTACAACAACTCTTCTAACCTGTAGATCCAAAATGACAATGCACCTCTTCATATCTACCTCTTCAGATCTCAAATCTGTTTCTAATCCAATCCGATGTCTACATCTTCCTTGGCTTTCAAACCCGATCCCAAAGTAACTTCATTTACTACTCTATCCTTGGGTTTCATAACTCCTAACTCCTCTACCAATTCTAACAATTCTCTTTCTTGATTTGCAATTCCACTAGCTGGTAATCTATTTAACTCCTTATCTCCCGACCCACTCTTCTCTAATATCTCCGATGGTAACTCTGAAGACATCTACACTCTTATGTTATCTACTTTAGGTTTTGCTCTGACATACTTTCAAAGTTTATCTATCTCTAATTTTGCTAAGTCTAATCTAATTGTGATATTGTCTTCTACCTCCAATATCTTCATATCTACATGAGTTTGGAGACTGATCAACAACGCATTCAAATCTTTATCCTTTGCATTTCTCCTTCTCATCTCCTGCACCAACAACTTCAACTTGTGTAGTCTTGTTTCTTCAATGTGCACATTGGCCTCTATACTCAGTATCACGTTCATCTTGATCACGATCTTCTTCAATGGCTCCAATCTCATTTTTCTTTCCCGTTCTCGATCTGCAAGCCAATCTTCTCTGTACATTGCCAATTCCACTTCAAACTTGGCTTTCACAATTTCCTTCTCCTTCTCCTTTTGTACAATCTTCTCCCCCTGATTACAAAGTAACTCTCTCAACCTTTCTTCCTCTCTATATCTCATTGTCAACTCTCTTTGCTAGAGCTGCTTCTTCTCCTCTACACTCTCCATCACTCTATGGAGCTCTTGCTCTTTTTCTACTACTCTTGCCATAGCATGGATAATTTCTAATCTTGAATCAACAAACTGTTGCTTCAAAATTTCATCCTCAACTAGTTATCTTTCCCTTGCTATGACATTCTGCTCTATTAGTTACTCATTATTCCTTGCTTCTCTCCTCAATTTCTCAATCACTTGATTCTATGCTACTGCATCTACTCGTAGCACTTCCCTTTCCTCCTCACCTTGGATCATACCCTTCTTTAATTCCGAGTTCTCTTCTTCTAATCGAGCTAACACCTACAACACAGTCTTCACCTCCGGACACTTTGACTACATCTCCTTCTTCCTGTGCTCTAAATTTACTAACAATGGGCACACAACCTCCCGCAGGTACTCTACTCCTTCACTCAAAGTTACCTCAACTTGCGGACTTATCTCCTTCTTAACCTCTTCCTCACTTGACACTCGCCTTCTAAGCCACAGTCGCCTTATAGAAATGGATTCTTTGCTCCTCAAACTTCCATCCTCCTCTTCTCTTACCTTACTTGGCCCCGCTCTACACTTTGCCTTCCGTCTGGACCAAACTCCTCTTTGAATGGTAACTCTCTTCTCCTCTTGCTCCAGAATTTCATCTTCCAATTTTGAGTTACTTTTCTCCTCTATCTCCATCTTGGCTTCCTCTTCCTTGGGTACCAATGTCATCTCTACTCCATTGTTGCTATCACTACTCGTGTCTCCACTCTGCAGTGTGAACTCAGGTTCTTCCTCTCTCTCTCTCCTCCGAATCTTTGGACTTGCACTCGGCTTTGCCTTCCAATTCTTCTTCTGACAACATGATTACCACCAGTCCTTTCGTTGGGTTTACCTTTCTAGCCTTCCAATGTCTTGCTTTCCCTACTTCTTCTTCTCCTTGTCAACTCCTCTTTTTCAACTTCGGAGTACTCACTTCCAACTGCATACTCTTCTCCATCTGCGTGTAGTACTCATCACTGCTCCTGATCTAAAGAATGTATTGTTGCTCCTCCGCATCAACATCTCTTCTTAAGTTGGGATGGAAATGCAACATCATCTTGTTATGCTCTGCCGCATTGAGCAAGTTCAGCCCCAGATACAAATGGGCTGCAAATGGCACAATGTAATGTGGAGGTGACTTGTCCCGCAAATTCCACACCATCTATCTCATCCTCCCATGAAAACACTTTGCCATGTTAATTGGCTCTCTTGCAAACATCTTATTGAAGAACACCGCTTGGTGCTTTATCACATAAGTCATTCTCTCCGGCTTCAAGATTGCCATAAGAGCACTGACAATCCCTCTCTTGACAGGATCCTTCTAGCTCTATACTTTGTAACCACTCTTTGTGCGCTTCAAAGAGAAGGCATCTCTCACTTCCTGGGCTTCTTTGGCTACTTCCTCCTTTCCCAAGAATGTGGCACCATGCTTCATGCCTGCTTCTCTCCCGAGTACTAACCTCCAATCCAACTCTATCCATCGAGCCGGATTACCTCTCTTCCCTTCTTCCTTAGGGCCATCAAGACACTTACTCTTGATGATCTCAATCATGAACCCCGGAAAGCTAACATTCCAATTCCATGCCAAGAATGTGATCTAAAGCCTGCTCAAGACCTCAATTCTTGCTATCACATCTAACCTCCAAATTGTGTGATTTTCTTACTACAAATTTGGAGTTCTTCTTCCCATCTCCCATCTTTTGCTTTTCCACTCTAGGCTAGGGACTATTCTTCCTACTAATTCCTAGATTAACTCTCTCAATTTCCTCTTGACACACCTATGCATCATCAACTCTACTTCCCTTCCTACAATCTCTTGTAGGATGACTTCTTAACGGCAATGGAAAATTACTTGTCATCGCTTCATCTTTAGCCCAATTTTTATAAAGTCGCATCTTCTTCATCTTTCTTCAAATCAAGTTTCTATTGAGAAATCACACCTCTTGCATGCTTTTCTCACTGTCAAGTGTCCTTCACGCGTATGACCACCATTTTAGAATGGTCTCTTCTTGAATGTCTTGCCCCAACAAAAAGTTGTTACACTATCCTCGCCTCGAGTTGAGCACCCCCAATACAAAGACTCCTTACTTCAGGTTGTATGCTGACAAGGCAATTCCAAGTACCTTGCCTTATGACCCAAAGTCACATTACCTCGGGTTTCACCCCAAGGACTCTTTTCTTCACCTTCTTTGGCCATAGAGGCGCAATTCAACTTCTCTATACACTTCTTCTTCCAAATTGCAAAAAAAAACCAAAAAATGTGGGTACCACAAACTCACCAAGCCAAGTAACAAAATCACTTAATGTTGAGATTGATGTCATAGTCCTTGATTATAGTGAGCCAAGATTGACATTTACTAAAGCATATGGGTAGCTGACATACTCATCACTCATCCAATTTCCAACCTAACTTATAGGAAGTTATCTCTTCACAATAGTCAATAAAAAAACCCATGGGGTATAACAATTCTCCATCAACTAATAAATCATATCTCTTTATTATTGTCACAATGGCATAGGCTCTTATGATGAGAATCATGAGTCATCCAACTCTTGGTTGGATGATTAGGTTAAATTTGGACAATAAGCTCCTCACATATGATGTACTGTGGAATCACCCTCTAGAGATGTCTAAATTTGAAAGGGAAACCTTTTAACATTGGTTTTTTGTAGTGCAATACCAAGAACTATAGCCTCCTCTAATATAAAAGGTTGAGCATAAAAGTCTAATAAGATCCTTTGTTGTGTATAGACCTTCTTTGAAGGTCCAACCAAATTGAAAATCCCACTTTGGTTGTCCCATTGGATACCCCATGTATAAACCTAACTCATTCAAATGTAGGTCTAGCAAGTAACTCCTCCAATTTAGTAATTATTTCCTACCACAAGTTATTGGTAGCCAAATGGATCCCATGCTCCTTAACCAAGTTGGCTCTATCATCAACCACCTCTGAACTAGAAGCAAGAACCACACTATCCCTATTCTCACCAAGGGTGGAAACTAATCATAAGATTGGAATTGGATCACCTCCCAATGTAAGCATGTCATTAGCTAAGAACAAAGAGGAGCATATAATAAGTTGAGCTACATCCAACATTATGTTACACAAAGCCTTGGTAGAAGTAGGTGGTTGATTAGCATTGGGTTCCTCTTGATCTCTATCTCCACCAACCACACTTGCACTAGGACCTCTAAGAGTCATAGATTAGGTCTATAATAACTAAAAAAATTAGAAAGATTTGGTAAGTTTGATGTATCTACTAGCCTCTCCTCTTTATGGATCTTATTCCATCAATGATCATTTTGGTTCAAGAGCATGTAATGCACTCCTAGTCATTGCAATAGATACATCTACTTATGTTGATTTTCATATGAAGTCAAGGACATCCTTATCACCAAGATAAAAGGTGGAAGCCTTAGCAATTAAATTTGATCTCCTCTAAGCTATAGCTTGTGAGCCGGCTTGTCTCTCACTTAGGATGAACCTCTAATGGCTATTATGGTAGCGCACCATGGACTAAGAAGGCAAGGAACCCAACTCCATCATACTCCTCCAAGGCTAACACTCCAAGACTCAAGACATTACTCAATAGATAATTCAATGAGAAAGAGATAGTTGCAAATGAAAGGATGATGAGTACTTCCTCACCCCTTGTTTATATACTTGTGAAATAGTTATGCACCAAAGTTACTAATTACCAAAGAAACTCAAGTTAATAGGCTAAAAGTCAAGTAAAGTCAAAAATTATAAAGGAATATCTATCCACATGGGCATATTCCACTAAGCATGTGATCTTATCTTGACCCAACTAATAAGTCAAGGATTCCTTCACATGGGCTATCCTTGGACTATAGAAGAATCCAAAACAAAAGGCTTGCAAGCCCAAGAGTTTTGAATTCTTTCCTCAAAGCCAAACAACTAGGAATAATACCAAGTCAACACACTAGAATCCAAAATAGTGGTGCTCATCTTTTCCACTTCCTCTAAAGTAAGGTCCCTTTTGTCTTAGCTATGACTAAATTTAGCTAATCATGACTAATATAGAACCATTATTTATCTTTATATAAATAATATATCTCTCAAGTACTTGTAATACCAAGCTAAATATCACAATACCACACACATGCACAAATGGGTGTTACATGCCATGGTAGCAAATCTGTGCTCCAAGTACTCAATCCAAGTAACAATAGCTATATCAAAAGTAAGAGTAGATATTGTGCTCCTGTCAAGTGTGGGTCCTCTACCATCACTTCATCCTCCATGACACATGGTTCCTCTACTTCTTACTATAGCAATCCTACCATATTGCAACTTTGGGAGTAAGTCAAAGCATCAATCACTAATATAGCCAAATATATGGTAATAATCACATGTCTTTGGGCTGGCTATGGTGTTCCAAAGGTATCATGATAACTACCTTGGGTGAAATCCGTCTTTTGATGAGCTCCATTACAAGTCCAACAAGTAACACCACCACCATTAGCTATTTTTGACCAAGCATTGAAAGCAAGTATCTATGTGCACTTGGCTCTCCACTCACTTCATTAGATTGATATTTTCTACTCTATCCTTTCAAGCCAATATAGTATGGGAGACTTAGCTACATCCTAGAAGAAGAAACCATTGTAGATGAGGTCTCTCTACCAAATCCAAATATCATTATTCTCTTCTCTACTATGTTGAGCATAATATGCTCTAACAAACCAAAGACAATGGCCAAATTTGGTATGGTTGTAACACCCATTTGTGCATGTGTGTGATATTGTGATATTTCATTTGGTACTACAAGTACTTGAGAGATGTTTTCTATATAAAGATAAACAATAGTTCTATTTTAGTCATGATTAGCTAAAGTTAGTCATAGCTAAGATAGAGAGGGATGTACTTTAGAGGAAGTGGAAAACATGAGCACCACTATTTTGGATTCTAGTATGTTGACTTGGTATTATTCCTAGTTGTTTGGCTTTGAGGAAAGAATTCAAAACTCTTGGGCCCGCAAGCCTTTTGTTTTGGATTTTTCTATATTCCAAGGATAGCCCATTGAAGGAATCCTTGACTTAGTAGTTGGGTCAAGATAAGATTGCATGCTTAGTGGAATATGCCTATGTGGATGGATATTCTTTTACTTTTTGACTTTACTTGACTTTTAGCCTAGTAACTTGAGTTATTATGGTAAATAATAACTTTAGTGCATAACTATTTCACAAGTATATAAACAAGGGGTGAGGAAGTACTCATCATCCTTTCATTTGTAATTATCTCTCTCATTGAGTTCTCTAGTGAGTAATGGCTTGAGTCTTGGAGTGTTAGCCTTGGAGGAGTATGATGGATTTCCTTGCCTTCTTAGTCCATGGTGCGTTGCCATAATAGCCATTAGAGGTTCATCCTGAGTGAGAGATAGCCTGACTCACATTTTTGGTTCTATTATCAAGACCTCTCTAAAAAGCAAGATAATGTTCCGCATACAATTCTACATTAAACAAAAAGAGGCTATGAGAGCTCACTTGGAGAGAACATTAGGGGAAGAGAGGGCTAAACTCATGTTAGAGAACATGGAGCTATTTGTATACCATGTAGTTCATTATGATTCCTTTGAGGTGATTTTGTACACATGAGAGGATTTGGAGAGATTGTGTGAGGTGGATTGTAGATTTGGAGATTATGGTGATTTTGGACAAAATTACAAGTTTGATATCTGGACTTGAAATTTGTACAGATAATAGCTTGGGTTATCTTTCAATTAGCACACTTGAAATTCTTATGAGATTTACTATGTGCACTATGCTAGAATTTTTGAAAGTTGATAGTGTAAACTACTCCCGCAATTGCATGCTCTCTGGAAAATTGTATAGAGTCTGCTATTTCTCTAATTTTGGTGGATTGTTTTGAAATTTTTAAGAAAATTAATTATATTGTAATCTACCTATTGACACAAAATTAGAGAGAGATCATTTTTACTCAAAGAGTCATAAGTTTTTAAAGTGAAAGAGGTGGTTTTCATACCAAATCCAAAAATATGTGTGCCAAATAGAAAGATGTCTAGACCAAATGGCTCAATGAAAAGATCTGAAAATGTTTTGGAGAGGGATGCACTAGAGTTGTAATCAAATGTAAAAAAATTCAAAGGACTATAACTTACCAATTGAGAGATTTGAGTGATATTGTGAGGAAGTGTCAATTCTATAGAGTTGTGATCTCATGCATGAGGAGTGTGAGAGCAACAAAAAACATGTTTGAGTGTTTAGATTCATCTTGGGAAGATAGAGGACCACCAAGAATAGAAATTGAGGCTATTCAAGGTTCCCCAAGGGTTTGAGGTGATTGTAAGGGTTGATTTAAGGAAAAGAGAGTTTAGAATAGAATTTGAAGAGAGTGTTGAGAGGATACAAAAACCTACACTACTTGGAGGAAAGAGTGAGTCTAAGTGCTTTTTATGTGGAGAGAAGAGATAGAATGCAAGTTCTTGTCTATTGATCTTTAAGAGAAAGAGATTAAGAGAAAGGAGAAAATTACTTGATTTGGGTTTGTGTCTTGGACCTTCTTTACCAAGATTGGGAAGGAGAACATCTAAGACCAAGGAGTTGTGGGAGGTTTGTTGAGTTGATGGACTTCCAAAAGGACATGAGTATACTACATTAAAAGCACTTTTAAAGACTTTGGTGAAGAATCTTGGAGAGAGTCTTAGTACAGCTTCAGAAATACTACCACTTTCATTAACTAGTTCTCAAGATTAATGATAGAGATAATTTTTCAACTTATGGATAAACTATCCATGAAGGTTCAATTAATATGCACTCTAGGATTTTATGTCACTATAGAAATCTTGGAGCGACCTAAACCTTTTGTGTTCCCTAGGGTGGATTACTCTCAAATGGTGTTAGTCATGTATATACTCTATTAGTTATAGAGTGAGAGAAAAAAAGAAAAAAATTTGAGAAAAAAAAGAAAAAGATAGTGAGGGACTAAGATGAGGAAACTTCTGGTTTTCTTTGGCAAGGATGGAGAAGATGTGGAGGCCTTTGTGAGAGACTTCAAGAGAGCTTGCATAGGAAAAATGAGAGGAAGAAGAATGAGTGGGCCTCATTATTACTTGATTTCTTTGAGGATGCATCACTTACATGGTATGAGTCAGAATACCACAAGAGAGAGAGGAGAGAGGGGCAAAAAGAGTCTTGGGTGAGTTTGACTTTAGCATTCATTTAGAAATTTCTCCCAGATGAGAGTTATGAGAGATTGATGAGTGAGGTTACCTTTCTCAAACAAGGAGATGTAGAGAAAGTGAGAGTTTATGTAGAAAGAGTGGAGAAATTAGAGTCCAGATTTTGCATGATGTTAAGGAAGTGTGGGGATGATGTAGAGACTACTATGATTTACATAAGAGCCATGCTCACCAATAATTTTGTGGGAGGGTTGAGACCACATATCAAAAGTAAGATGAGATATGAGAAACCTTCTTCCAAGGTTGAAGCTATCAAGATTGCAATTCGTATGGAGGAGAGTTTGGAAGAGGATGAGAGTGATTTGGTGGTGAAGAAGGTTGTGCATCCTCCTCAAAGCTACAAGTATGATGGAACTTCTGATACTTTGGTGGCAAGGGTTTCACCACAAGTTGTAGTTGCTCCAATTCTTGCACCTCCACCAAAAGATCCATTTCAAACCATCACAAAACAACTTGCATATCTCAAGATCAATGTGGTGCAACTATGGGAGAAGAGAGAGGTGGGTCAGAATGTAGAGAGAGGGCCTAGGAGTTATGGAAACTATCCACATATAAGAGTCCAACCAGCCAAAAATTTCAATGATAGAAATTCTTTTGGTTGTGAAAGAAGATGCCATATCCAAAGGAATTGCCCAAATTCCACTTACCATGGAGGAAGATTTTCATGAGGGAGCTAATAGAGGGAAAGAGAGAGGTAGTGAAACCCAAGTGGCTCCTAATCCAAACAAAGGTAAGGGGATAGCATCTGTAGATATGGTTGAGAGTAAATATGAGAAGGGAGAGTACTCAAACTCCAAGGGTCTTAATTTGGAGCTTTTGGCACAAGAGAAGAAGAGAGTTTGTTTTGTAGAGGAACTAGACTCTTCTCAAGGATTTACTCCTAGCAAGGATACTCCTATGTCTACTAGGAGCACTCGTACCTCAACACCATCAACAACAAAGACTCAAAGAAGGAAGTTGAGGTTGGAAGACTTCTTGATATCAAAGCAACAATGGAACTACAATGTGTTCAAGGATGTTGGTAGTCGCAAGGCTAACTTCATAGTAGGATAATTGATTGCTTTGAACCCTACCTTGAGAAAGGATCTTAGATATGGTTTGAGTTCTAAAAGGAGCAAGAGGAAGAAGATGGCAAAAGCTCCAGTATCAATGGGGGTGGTGGATGCCAAACCAACACCATGGGAAGCTTGTGAATATGCCTCCAAGATTGATGTGAGAGTGAATGGTCACAACATCAAGGATACATTGGTTGATGGAGGATCAGTAGTGAATGCCATGTCAAAAAGGTTGATGAAAAAGTTGGGTATGATACCCTCTAGACCTTCAACATTTGTGGTGAGCATGGAAAACAAGAAACAAGTTTGACTAGTTGGAATGATGGATAAGGTGGTAGTTTAAATTATGGGAGTTCAAAATCTCATGACTTTCCAAGTCTTGAATGAATCAAGCTATGACTTATTTCTTGGGAGGCCATGGTTGAGAGCATTACGCACAACTAATTGATGGCACAAAGGGTATTTGAGGATTGGGCAATCAGACCATAGAGTCACAATTCCAATGACTAACACCACCAATACTTCACATTTAGATACACCATCTTCTGATTATTGGAAATTAGATTCTAAAGAAGGAGCTTTAGGTGTGGACACAAGCATGGAAGAGGAGACTTCCATGAAGGAGGATGAATCTAAATCTGAATCTGATTCAGATGTGTATTCTTTGTGTGTTATGGATTTTACACCTAAGCCAGAGGTTTTAAAGGACCTAGATAAATCACCATTGGCACTTGAGGAGATAGACAGGAGGTTATCTACCCTCAAGTATGGTCCAAATGTTACCAAGGAGGAGAATGTAAGATTTTAGTAGATTTTTTGCAAGTTCATCCATGTGTTTGCTTTCAGTTACAAGGATCTAAAGGAAGTCACCTTGGAGGAGCACAAGATAGAGGTGGAGTCATATGCAAGACTAATATGCCAAAAGCAACGTCGCATTAGCCCACCAGCAGCTTTGGTTGTGAAGGAGGAGATTGATAAGCTCAAGGAGAATGGATTTATCTTTAAGGTGGAGAATTCAAAATGGGTGTCTCCAATTGTGATTGTGAAGAAAAATAATGGCAACCTTTGAGTATGTGTGGATTACAAGAAGCTCAACATTGTTACCAAGAAGGACTACTACCCGTTGCCATTCATTGATGAGATCTTGGAGGAGGTTGCAGGTCATGAGAGGTATAATTTTGGAGATGGTTATATTGGATATCAAGATTGCACCAGAGCATCAACAACTCACCACATTCACCACACCTTGGGGAACTTACGCTTTCAAGGTCATGCTTTTTGGGCTTTGCAATGCTTTAACCACATTCCAATGGTTCATGAACAAGGCGTTTGAACCTTTCATTGGTAAATTTTTGAGAGACTTTATTGATGAATTTTGGGTCTATGGGAGCAAGGAGGAGCACTTTGAGCACCTAGTCAAGGTCTTGCAACACTTGGATGAAGCAAATGTATCACTCAACCTAGAGAAGAGTGGAATGCTCCAAGGATAGTAAAGAAACAAAGAAGAGATAACACAAGTTTCACACTCAAAATCCGATACCTCAAAGGAGCACTTTGGCTTTATTATACAGCTAAATAGAGACACTCAATAGAAGCATAATCCTTGGATTAGATACATGGATTTGAGATATGTCATTGATCTCCACCCTCAGATTAGATGCATGCATGGGTGGCATGTCTGATCTGGTCCTATTTGGTTGGTCAAACTAGTGTTGACCAAAGGAAATCTTTAGGGAATATTCTTGTAGGGATCTCCAAATTGTATAGGTGAGGTATAGTTGGAAAGCTCTTGATGAGACAAACAAGAGGGGAGGGGAGACCAACTTCTTCATCATTAAGGGAGGAGTTTGCACATTTTTGAGGCCTAATTCATCAATAAGGCCCTCAAAACTGCCTCTAAAGATTTCAGGTATATTTCAATTTCTGCCCTATTAGTAGAAGTACCCATTTGGTGATATCGCTTTCTGATCTGTTTATTCCATCATGTATAAAATTCTTCTTGATGTTACCAAACCAAATTTCACTTCTAGATCATATGTCTAGCTATTGGTTCCAAGGTTTTCAAGTTTGTTTTGGTTTTTGCCCTATTAGTAGAAGTATCTTTTTGGTGATATCTCTATCTAATATGTTGAATCCATATCTAATTCATGTTATATTCAACATGAATCCATGTTGAATATAACATCCTTCTAGATGTTACCAAAACAAATTTCACTTGCAGATCATATGTCTAGCTATTGGTTTTACAACAAGCAATTAATTTATTTTAGTTTGAAGAGTCATTATTCAATATATTGTCAAGTTTTCTATGATAAGAAGTAGGGAATAGTTCATTTAGTTGGAAATAAAGTTTTAAAAAATTTTCAAATTTTTATGTACAATTTTTAAGTTTATTTTGCTAAAGAAAAATATACTTATATGTAGGAATGTAAAGATCATGGCACGATATGACATGTTCAAAGAAAATCTCTAATTTAGCTAGAGTTAAATTGCAAAAGAACATGCTATCATTTTCACACTAATTTGTATTTGATTGGGGATTTTGGATATGTTTAGATGAGACATATAGCACACTCCTTAAAATAAACTCCTTGTACTCAAGATAAGCATGACTTCGATAAATGTGTTGCTTGATATCGTATACTCAATGCATATTTTCTAGGAAATTCAAAAGCTAAGTTGCATTTATAGAGGGAGTTTGAAGTGTAATTAAATAATCATAACATCATTTCTTATTTCTTAAGATGGATTAGATTGTGTGTGATTTTGCATCTTTTTAATTAATACATATTATATTTAGGTAGAAGAAGATGCGAATTTTATAGTTGATTTGGAGACAAATATTGAAATAATAAGTAATAATAAGTATACAAGTAAGACAAAAAGGAAACTAAAAGTGATGCAAAATTATCTTATAAGAAATCCTTGCAATTTCTATTTCTAATATGAGTTAAAGTTAATTATTTAATAAAGTGTGTGCTTGTATGTAGTAGTGTTTGGTAATTTATTCATTCTACAACCTCTGGTGTGTGCTAGTGTGCACTAGGATGAGTTGGAGTACACTTGGGATTTAATTACTCTTTAGGTTGTTTGGAGTACTTTCTGGTTATCTAATGTACATTGGTTTTGGATGAGGTAAGTTAGTTGACTCACAATTTGTTTGAGTACTTTAGAGTGCAGTGCGGTTCGCTTGAGGAGCTTATGTTGCTTTTAGATTATATGAGTGTTGTATATTTCAAATTTTTATATATCCTAATGAATTCTCAAAGGAAATCAAATTTCTCTATCAATAGGTGAGGAGGTGAAGGATCATCTTCCAAAGGTACAACCACTTATCCATAAGGTCTAGTCTCATTCAAAGAATGAACTCGTTTCATTTTCAATATCATGGGAGAGAGAAAGAAGATAGGGAGAGAAAAGAATTTGGAATTTTAGAACAAGAAATAGATTTTAAAGCCTCAATTTTAGATTCTAGACCTTAGATTGTTAAGACTAGGATGGCAAAAATTGAGGAGTATGAGAGAGGTTGATATACAAAATCTTGAAGATAGGAAGGAAGGAGTTTGGTTGATTGGTTACTATATTATTCTTGATCATGTGACTTATATAAAGTATGGATGGATATATAAGACTCAATTAAGGATTCTGTTGAGTACATCCAAGAAGTAGATATTGATCACCATTAGGATGGAGTATCATCATACAGATATGAGTATTTAATTTAATTACCAATTTCTATCAACTTCATTTTTACATTGTTTCATAGACTAGCACATATGTGAAAGAACATCTAGTGCACAAACTAGCATTATATGCACATGTGGCCAATGCAAGCTAACATATTGCAACTCACATCAGTGCACACCATAGCAAATACAAATGCATACCATCACACATTATCTTTTCTTACCGCATTTCAACACTCCTAGTGTTATTTGGGTATTTTGATTTATTTTTTTCAAATTTCTTTGTGTACAAAATTCATCACGACTTGGGAACATAGAACCCACATTATAAGATCATATGAAAGATCCTTGATGTTAACCTTTAACTCCTTCAAAGAGACCTTTGCACTTCCAAAAGAGAAGAGTGAAAGAGTGATGTCTATAGATAGGATTTCAGAAAATGGACTAGAGTAGGGAGATTGATTAAGTTAAAAAATATTTTATTGGGGAGAGAGATTATATGAGGAGTTGAGAAGCCACAAAGAATTTTATATTAGAGAGTTAAGTATTACTAGGACTTTGTTATAGTATTATTCTATTGATCTACACAAGTCTAGGCGCTAGAATTCATGCACTAGATAAGATGTCAAGATCTAGTTAGACAAAAAGATGCATACACATGGGACATAAACTACTAGTGTACAGATGTAGATTAATGGGACGCAAAATATCAATACAAAGATGTAGACTTATACTTAACATAGATTTTATTAAGACTACATAAGGGAGATGATACTTGGGTGATGATATTTGCGTTTGATATATTGCACAGGGACTTGGAATTTCATGTAGGCTCTCACTCCCACAGCCTTTTAGAGGTTTGCATACAAAAATTGAGTGGCTTGGTGAGAGAAGGATTAGTTTGAGAGATGAGGTTTCTATGGTTATAGATTTAACACAAAGGATGGTCTTAGTTGTCCAATTCATTCCTTGAATCCTTGCCTAGTGGGAGATATGAAGAAAACTCTGTGTTTTGGATATGGATGTCTAGTGTACATTATGTGGAATAGTATTCCCCACTTCACCTAGTGCTATAAGTTGATATATTGGTTTTGATGAACTTCTTACAAAGTCATGAGTACTTTCCATTATGTATTTTAGCATAGACTTAAATAGTTCATTTATGCTATGTGTTGACCAAACTTAAATTTCATTTCATGTTGTGTGTTGATGTTTGAGTTTATCATTTTGATAAATAGCTAAAGAGAAAAATTAGTTCATTGTATGTTGTGTGATGACTAGACTTAAATAGTTGATTCCATATTTCATATTAACAGTTGAGTTTATTATTTGGATAGATAGTACAAGGACAAAATTGGTACACTTCCACCGGCTTATGTGAGATGAAAGATCCTTAATTGAGTGAGTACACATTGGGCTATGCTTGATGGGCTTTTTGAGGAAGGGAATTCATAAATAGATACATTGAGAGGTCATAGAATTAGATTTTATTTTGCTTTTCACAAGGAATATGAACCACTTTGAGATAGAGGTTGTAGTCTTAGATTTAATTTTGATTTTCACAAGATATTTATACCAGTTTGAGATATCTTGATAGTTGATATTGTAGTATATCCAAATTGTAGGAACCATTTCCATGGTGCTATCCATACTCCTAAATTTACTCCTTCTCAAACCAAAGTAGCTATGTCATACATTTCATCTTGGGATTGTTTGGTAATTCTCTTGGATAGATTTAGAGTGTACAAACTCTCTACTATTGACTTTAATACTAAGGAGGTGAACTTTAGTTGTCTTTGAGATAATTGTGCATATCCATATGAGTATTAGCTATTTTTGTCCAAGGTCTACCTTTGCATCCCTTGGAGAGGAAATATATGTTGGACTTATAGTTCAATGTGGATTTATTCCTTATTTTACACCTAGAATGCCTTAGCCATAAAAATGATAAAGCTTACAGACTACTCTATCAGGTGGAATTTCATATAATTTAGTTTTTCCCATATAATTCTAGTTTTTCTTACATTCATATATTATTTTCCTATATTTACCTCCCTAGATATTGCATGCAAATTATTTGTATTTTTTGTTTAGTTTTTTTTTGTGATATCATCTCACACTAATGTACACCATCTTTCCTAACATAAACCCAATGCTTCCTAGTAGACACCAATGCACACCAATACATATTGTCCTTTTCTAACATACTCCAACAAACATACTAATTATCCTTTTCCAAAACATTGTATCAAACATACTAACCTATGTCCAACGCATCACAATTGACATACCATTTTCCCAATGGAGACTCAATGTATACCACTGCATATGGAGCACATTCTAAAGCAAACCAATGCAAACATTGCACTTCTTGACTCATTTTATCAATCAAAATACTTGAGAGTAAAAAAGGAACACAAAATTATAAGAAATGATTTACTTAAATCCACATGTTACAACTCATATATATATAAGGGGAATAATCCTCATTATCATAGTAATTGAAGTGCAAGGAGTG
The DNA here is from genome assembly GCA_948567375.1 of Lunularia cruciata. Lineage (NCBI taxonomy): Eukaryota > Viridiplantae > Streptophyta > Marchantiopsida > Lunulariales > Lunulariaceae > Lunularia > Lunularia cruciata. Next base: position 64,353,958 of record OX419755.1, on the reverse strand, counting down.
TAGTCTAATATAAAAAATTTAGTATAATTGTTGTAAATAGCATATGAATGTGCATCTATCCAAGAGAATAGTGTGATTATAGTCTTTATCTCCTCAAGCGATTTTCCTACCGTTGCTAATTCTAGAGTTACTTAATAGAAATGCTTTGATTTTTCCTTTCGTTCTTTGAATCTAAGTTTCTTTACTTTAGATCTTATTTTCATTAAAAGCAATATCTTCTAGGCTTCCACTTTCACTCAAAGATTTATCTATCTTAGCTATTTTTTGAGCTTGAATTTTTCTAATTCAAATCTCTCTAGCTATCATGCACTCATTATACAATTTGGCATGGCTAGCAAGATGATAAGAGAAAGTTGTAACTATAAGTGTCATTTTGAAATACCTCTTACAAACCTTCCTCCTTTTTGGGATTTTGCACATGCTTCTCCTTCTTTATTTCCTTGAAGATTTTACATATAAAATATACTCATTGTGCCTAGTGGCTTTCACACTTGGAAGAGTATTTCACAATTAGTAATTTAGAAGGCAATTGACTTTGTTCTTTTAGCACCACATATTATATTTTGCTAGCTCCTACATATGTATATTTGTAAAAGGAAATGACTAGGTTGTTCTTGACAAAATTGTGTATTCTCTACTATCATTCTCACCCTTGTTTGAAACTCTTGATCTTGATCCAATTTCTTCACATTGGCCTTTGATTTATTAATATATGTACACTTCATTTTGAAGCCCTATACTTACAAGCATTGGTAGATAGATGTCAGTTTTGCATCTAAAAACAATATTCATTTGATAAAAATAAGGATGTAGATGATTTAATTTTTCTTCTTTAGTTCTTTGTCAATGTTTCAACTCCTTCTAGGTAAGAAATTCCCTATATATTTGACCTCCAACTCTCTAATAGATTTGTAGGAATATATATATTTTGCACATATTTTGTACAATGTTTTTCTTGTCATTGACTCAAGAAAACTTTTAGTTATGCTTCACTATATATATATGTTCATATAACTAAATGCAATGCTCTTTTGAAGAGGATTTTTGCAAGTATCCATGTGAACTTGATTGAAATGCTCAATATAGAAAGAATAGGAGAAGGGGGAGAGTAACCGATAGTTTAAAGAAACTCAACAATCCAAAACTCCAAAATCTTACTGTTGGCGTGCAATAACCACATAAAGCAATTCGTGATAGGAGTGAACCATAGGATTGAACAAAAGAAAATTAATTGGTAATGCAAAGGAACCATGGAATTGAAAATATTTAGGAGGGGAACGAGTTTGGTCCAAGGTTGATGAGACATTTACCTAGGCTTCATTCCATAAAATTTCTTTTTACCATAAAAAGTTTAGTAGACAACGTTCAATTATTACTCATTCTACTTTAACCGTAAAATAATTTAGCAATCGTACCCCACTGTCACCATAGTAATCCCGTATATATGATAATTGAAACCCCCAATGACAACTACCCTGGAAACTCGAGCAATTTCATTACTGTACTGCAAAGTGGCAAGTCTTATGCACTGTACTTGTCGTCGTTCTTCCTTTCCAAGACAGGAAAAGGAAGAACAGTTAGTGCACTTATCCAACTTGGATTATGTCTTATTGGAAACCACGTTCGAACCCCATTCCATGCAGTGAATCTATCCGACTAAGATTTAATCATGTTCTCACAACGTGATCTAAATGGCAAAAGACAGCGGCATCTTCATGTGGTGGTTCAGTCGCTCCTTCGCAAGTTGAACACGATCCAGACAAGAGAGATTTCAACCTCTTGTGCACTGCAGCTCATGGCTGATGGGAGAGTCTCGTGGGAGAGAACTTCCATCTATAGTCGCCCGGCTAGACCAACATGTTCTGCTCTGGCATGGAGATTACCTGGATGATGCCAACATATATTCGATTTTACTATGCTCTTTGAATTCGTTGGGACACGACAAAAAAAGATTTATTTCTTTTCTATAATCTTATGTTCGAAAATGGAGAAAGTCAATATAAGTCATAAACTACCAATCTCCAACTGAGAATTCAATCATTAGGGGTTCCTAATTTTCATCTTTCGACAACGTTCATATCAAGACACGTCAAACTTACATTTTATATCTGCAACCTTCTTCATTGATCATGGCCAAGTATTACGAAGTGGTATTAAAAGAATGGTATTATTCTTTTAACCTTCCCTAATTTTAATCTTTCTGAAGGTTATGAATACACCTCAATCGTGGTACTTAATTCTTTCATGTGCCTTCGACCATTGCAAAATGTAAAAAACAAAATGCTTTCCATGTAAGGGGGGTTAAGTAATTTTGCAGCTATCTGTATATAATACGGACTCCAACGATGCCCAGAGTAAAACGTAGGAAGGAGTGGAGGTTGTTTCAAGTATGTTAGAAGTGTGTAACTAGATCACTCTAGATATCGAGTTTGAAAAACGTTCATTTATGGTGGTAAACGTTAACTCAATCCCCATCTTGACAAGTTATTGCCGTCCATATTCAACTCGTTATTCGCTTGAGAATTGTGACATGTCATATTTCTGAATGTTTTCTCGTAGCTTAAGGTACATCACGTCATAGCCGAATCCGCGTTTACTTATTAAGTCAAGTTACACTTTACCGATATATGAAACAAAGACGGCTCTCCTTAGCGGAACTAATTTATGGAGAACATCTTAGATTTATCTTACTTATCTATCTATGAAGAGTGTATACATGTCTTGCTCTCGTAGAATTCTCTGACCTCGAGAAGATGAGCAACTTCTTTTCCCTCTCGTTGGAGCAGTGAGATTGGCCACAAGCATTGAACAGAAAAATGACATCATTTGCTGTTCACAAATATATTAAATATTAATATACATTGAATACATGAACTTGTAGACACCTACATAAAACCACAACTTTGATGATCTACTTTCAGGCATACGGAATCTTCTTATTTATATATACAAATTTCACCTTCTGTCTTGAACATGGGGCTTAGCCCCATGTTACCTCTTTTTGTCTCTCCCTTGTCCGGCTTGATGGGGTCTTCCCATTCTGCGTTTTTCCTACGCGGTCGCCTTTTCTCGTGTCTTGATAATGTTATATAAAGTTTCATACTTTTCCATGAAAATACGGTGTTCCCGAAAACAAGTCCAAAGTTACCTTCTAAACTTTTCCTTGTACGGCTTGATGGGGCCTTCCGATCCTTCTTGTTATCACACTCGGTCGCCTTCTTCCTTCTAAACTCACCAGAAATAACGAAAGAGGAAGAGACGAGGATGTGGCTCCTTTGCCGACAGGGTTAATAAGTAAGAGCGGGGGAATCTCCGTTGAGGACACTGTTTACGTGGTAGGTCAGTAGGAACTAAGACAGGAACCGACCGCAAACATCAAGACATCTTGGCCAATAACACTTGTTACTGTTTCCGTGGTAGATGAGGGAGGACAGGCCGACAAAGGCAGCCAGAATCTGTTCATGGTAGGCCAACTTTGGCCCACCTCCATATTCACTGTACAAAACAAGAGGCTGCGCTGGGTGTGGTACAATCCTGGTGAGCTTTAACAGAGGGACCGAGAATCTTCTCAGCTCCAGGTAATTGTAGTGAAAGCTGTACGGGCAAACAATAGCATGCAGAACTAAACAACAGCAGGGAGGTAGGCCAGATATAGTGACACTAGATTCTGAGTCAGGGGAAATAGAGACACCAGAAACTAAGTCAAATTCAACGCAATGAAAGAAGAAGAAAATTCGTCCAGATATCAGGTGGTCTCAACGAAATGATGAGAACCCTTTAACCCTGAGCTAACACTGTATGTTGTTGGCCAAGTTATGCTTTTGGAATCTTCACTAGTAAGGACTAACTTTGCACACAGTGCCTCTGTACAGTGCATGCTTTTGGCCGCCCCTCCCCACCGAAATAGATTCCCGCCAGACTGGACTGGGTACCGAGTAGCCCCTGCTAGACACAGTTCGCCCAACGACATAGATTCGTCCTGTCCATCAACGAAATGCACCTTGGTTAGAGCCGTCTGTCACCCTAACAGAGCAGTTGATGTGGCCGCAAGCGGTTCATCCATGTCAACGTCCGCTCCACCCCGACCCATGGCAAGGTCCGGTCGCTAGCATCGGACTCCCAATCTCCGGTACATGGCACTCGGTAAAGGACAAAGTTCGAGGCCGTCGACAGCTTTCTGCGACGGCTGTAGCGTCAGTGTGATTCTTTAGGCCTTTGCGACGCATAGATTCTGACGACGTTCAAGTTAGTGCGATTTTGCCGGCTTTGCGACTCAAGTTCCTTAACGGATTTTGCGACATTGCGACTCTCGAGGGTTTTCTCGCACTTGGCAGTCCAAGGGTTTTGCCTCTGGTCCGAACAGGAGATTTTGAATGTTCTACGATTTTGGATCGTGGAATAGTGGCTGCCTGGGTTTCGGTGGCTGTGAGCACTCTTTCTCAAATCATGTCTCGCTTGGCACTCCATTTTCGTCGATGTCTGCGTGAGCGTATACATTACGAGTCTCGCTTCAGGAGAATTCATTCTTGTCAGCGGTCGGAGGACATTGTTCCTGTGCCAAAATGTACGGAAGATGCAAGAGAAAAGCAGGAGAAAGAAATGCATGTCGATATTTCCTATCCTACATTCATGATTTGGGGAGCAAATACTGGCGTGGGAAAAACTCTCCTGTCAGCTGGTCTGTTGGCTTCGATCATTAGCCAGAAAGGGAGAGCCAGAGATTTGCTGTACCTTAAGCCTGTCCAAACGGGGTTTCCAAAGGATTCTGACGCCAGATTTGTGACACGTGAAGTGTCAAATCTCCTGAGAAGTGATCCGCATGGAGTTCAAAATAGAGTGTATATTTGCAATCACACTGTAAAGGCATCTCCAGCAGTACATCGAGCTGTAAACTTGAAGGTGTCGTCTCAGTTCCCTTTTGTTTCCATTTTTCATTGACTCCTTCAACTTGTGTTGCTCATTGCATTAATTATCATCTTGCGCTTGTGCAATCTCGCAAATGTTACGATGAATTTGCTTGTGCTCTGGTAGAACAAATGTAGGAGTCTAATCTCATCCTCATCATCAAACTGTAATAGCCTGAAACACTTTGTCTGCTATTTTAGGAGGAGACAGGAATGAAAGATTTGGGCAGCTATGAAGAACTCATTCTTGAAGGGAGCCAAAGGCCGAATTTTTTCATAGATTGTCATGACAATTTGGGTGACACAAACTCCATACATGACAAAAGTATTGCATCCGTCTCGTTGCCTTGTCACTTGACATGTAAAACCATGTTGGCATGGTTTGATCCAGTTTCTCCACATTCTGCAGCTCAAATCGAGGACACGATTGTAGAAGACTCGTCTGTCATCCAGTCTTTACTTTCGTCTATTCAAAATTATGCCAGCAGTAACTCAGATCCGGGAAACACATACGGAACGGATGAAAAATGGGTTATCATCGAGACTGCTGGTGGAGTCGCGAGCCCCGGACCTTCGGGTACTCTACAATGTGACCTTTACAGGTAATGCTCTGTTCGCAGCCGGTACTTTCACCTGTTGTACCACCTGCATTATGATGTCTATAATTCAAAGAAGAGTTGCAGAAAGAGCTTCCACTGCCTACCTTATGCGTCGAACGACCATGGTCATTTTACACTGTAATGGTGTTGTATTTACTGAATTGAGAAGGCGGGATTTGCTTTGTAAAGTTCGATAATAAAGTTCTAACGCAATTTCGGCGGTGGATTCAGACCCTTGAGATTCCCTGGTGTTCTTATGGGTGATGGAAGACTTGGAGGGATCTCAAGCACTATATCCGCGTATGAAAGCTTACACATACGAGGGTACGATATCAATGCAGTTGTCCTGCTGGACTCTGGCTTGAGTAATGAGAAACCACTGATGAAGTACTTACAACAAAGGTGACATTCTCTGACTTGGTGTGAGTTGAAAATCGGTGAATTCCGTTTATATTTATGAAGCGAGAGGGTCTTCGCCCACAGTTTATCAGGAAGTCTTCCGCCACAGACTGGCCACTCACTGAGGACAAAAGGTACTTATGGTGGAAACCTCCGGTCTCGACTGCACAACCACTGGTGGCTTAAATTTGGGGATGAACTCAAGTCCATCAAAACGGCAAGAAAAGTCAAAACAGCAACTGCGGATAAACTCATTACATGGTTACTACCTTCTGCTGGATAATCTCTAGACTACTTTTGGAAGTCAACTATTAGGCAAGACAAAAGGTTATCGATGGCAACCAATTGCGTTGTTTTCGTTGCCAACTTTACCTATTTACCTACGAACTCGAGTTCGTCCTACGCATCATCGCCAACGGACAACACGAACTTCTTCTACATCTTATTAACCCGCGTAGATATGTAGACGACCTCCTCGTTATAGGTAAGTATTTAGAGGATTGCGAGAGATTTCTATATAGGGGCGACAATGCTATCGGTTGAAAAATCTAACCAAGACAGTCTTGCGAGCTAACTAGAACACAAGTTGGTTTCCACTGCGTTTCCTTAGATCTGAAACTTTTCAAACCTGTGAAGCAATATATGTAGATGTTTTTGACAAGGTCACTCTTACGGGTCACACTGCCATACATCCGATTACGCTTCCGCATGTTGTGTCTAATATTTCCTTAGCTTGTAAACTAGGGATAATTAAGTCAGAATCTGACAGGTACGAAGGGATCTGTATGCCTCATTAATCTTACCTTCGAACCGCCCGGAGACTAGTGGTAAAATATAGACACAAGCATTACCCAATGCATTCTGTGCGCAGGACATTCAGGAAAGTCGTTCTACAGGGAGTGTTCTTCCTCAGCTCTACCTGAAAGAAATTTATAGAGAACTACTGGTTTCCTCTTTCCCGAAAAGGCGGGGAGCGTCTTGTCAAACCCCCCTTAGGAGTTAAGGGAATGTATGATTTTCCACACCCTGCACTGCCTGCCCCCGTTATATGTACGGATAAAATTTTACGGCGTCATAAAATGTTTATAAAAACTAACAGTCCTTGAATCTGATTGTTTTTTGCTAGGGTTCTCGCTCTCACTAACATTATTCACCTACAATGCTTCCTCTGGTACCTGGATCACTATCTCTACTTGCAGTGTTTGTGCTTCTATTTGCTCTCCATTTATCGCATATGCTTAGCATGCTAGCTGCTATTCTTTCCCTTTTCTGCTTTTCAATTATATTCTTCACCTAAAGCTATATATAAAAGGTATAAAAGGTATCGAATAGAAACTGTAATATTAATGCAATCGATAGTTATCGATTAGAAACTGTAATTGCAATCGATCTTTACTGGGTTACCATCACATGCCAGAGTCAGACAATTTTGTCTGACGTGGGTATGGAACCGGTTGTTTACAATGGGTGCTGTATTCCATTTCTCAAATATATCTAAAACGGCTTACAATGGCTTCTCCTCCCACTGCTCAAATATGTATAAAACGTATGTTCTCCCCTTCTAAGCTATAGGCGATACACAGCGTTACTCACTCTCACCCTTCCACCTTGCCGTCCGACTGCTGCGTTATCCTGTGCTGCTGCTCTGGTGTACTACATACCAGAGTGATGGATGTTTTATGGTTTTGTTATCAAAGGAAGGCTACAGGTAATACTGGCCTCCTTACCCCCTCATCTTTTTGTTTGTTTTTTCTGAGCACCACTTTCAGGAAGAACAGAGTTTACCGTGGCACTCACCTTGGCAGTAAAAGACCATAATCGGGACGGGAGATACTGGCATCGCATTCAGCTATCTTGGCACCCCCAGGGCACTACGAAGTCATGGGTGTTATCGTGCAGACTTACTATGCAAAGACTGCTTCTTCCTTATTTTGTTTTTCTAGTGTTGACGGGCTCATGCTGACAGAGAGCATGCAGGGGTCAATCCTCAGTCCTCAAATCCCAGTCCTCATACACACGCTCCGGGGGGGGTTTCATAATTTTGTGAGACTCGGGCAGGTCATGTCCTATGCACTAACATCTTCGTGCTGTCACCACGTCATGCTTCTTTCTCAAGGTTACACTTGCTCGCACTCACTCTGTACTGCAGGTACCTCGGCATCACAAACCTCATACTAAGCCCTGTATGCAGACTTCAGCATCCTTACCTTTCTGTGTAACTGATAGTTATGACGATCTTTACTGGATTACTATCATATATGAGTCAGGGTCAGTCCAGCAGACGTGGATATGGATCCGGGTTGTTTACAACGGGTTTTGTATTTCATTACAACGTATGTTTCTTTACCCAGATTTTTAAGTGGGCAATAGAAAACCGGAAGTCATGGGACGTTTGAAAACTTGCCGTTTTAACTGCATAGAGCCGTAAGTGGATTTCGTTTCTTTTTAAGCTAGTTCTCTAAATCTTAGTGCGTGCCACAGTGTGTCACAGTATCTTTGATGGATGTGCTCTTTCCTTCTTTTGAGCTCATAGATAAGTAGCTTGATCGAAGACAGGCCAGTTTAGAGTATCAGGTGATCATATTGTTTACTTTCTTCAAGATATCTACATCTTTACTGGAGTTGCTGCATGGAACTTCAGGAGCTGTGAAATTGATATCGAGTTGATACTTTTGATACGATTAGTCACTGCAACGGTTGTATGGTGGAAAGTGTGAGCAACTCCTGACGTGTGAACTCTTTTGGACAAGGGCTCTTAATCTCTTAGGTACTGCTAACCTTCTCTGCTCAGCAAAAGGACAACTGGCATCTGTAATCATGTAATTTATCAGTACGTTGTCTGGTGGTAGTGAAAACTGAACTTCAAGGTGCCTTCGACACTGTAGAATACTTCCACTTCTAGAGAGCCTAGAGGGCCTGCTGAAGTTGGCCCTTACTTTTATGTGGCAACAGTCTGGACTTGTAGAATTCCATGTCGGACTTACGAGATGATTTTATAAGCTGACGAGGCAAGACATGCTCTGTTTTGCGTACAGGGTGCCGGTGTTTGTTCTACCACCAGTACCAGAGGACCCAGAAGCAGGTTTGACAGATTGGTTTACCCAATCCATGGTGGTCTTCTCTAAACTCCGATCTTCTCTGGAAGAAGCGCACCTCAGAAGAATAGAAAGATTGCATGCAATGCCTCGCAAAGCAGAAAAGATACTGTGGTGGCCTTTCACGCAGCATACGATGGTTCCTACAGGAGATGTCACAGTCATCGATTCCAGATGTGGAGAGAACTTTTCTGTCTACAAGGTAGTCACTGCATAACGCAGCGTTGAGAGCCTGATCCTTCGGTGACATTATGGACCAGAATTGTGTTGCTGTCTTTGATTGGTTTCGTATGCTTTGAAACCCGTGTACAGATGATTTGACTCACCGACTTGTATTCCATAATTATCATTCAGAATTTCACTGGTGATAAGCTGGAGCAACAATTTGATGCCTGTGCCAGCTGGTGGACGCAAGGACCTGATGCCCATCTGCAGGTCTTCTCTACGTTGAAATAGACTTCTAGAATTGCATGTACTTGGATTTCTATGTCAACGAAATTTTCTTTTACTTATATTCGTTCCCATAAATGTGTTCAAAGTTCTAGTAAATTGAGTTTTGTACTTTTATTTCTGATGTGGTGCTTCGTTTGTTGAGTAATGACAGCCAGAACTTGCCAGAGAGGCGGCGTATGCGGCTGCACGATATGGGCATGTTATGTTCCCAGAAACTGCCCATGAACCTGCACTTCGTTGTGCCGAACTCCTTCTGGAAGGAATGGGCAAAGGTTACTCTCTTTGAGCTCGAGTCCCTCCAGTCTCATAGCCGGAGTCATGTGATGCAGCTGTGTTACCCTGTTTCTCTTTGACTGATTAGAGTGTCAATTCCTCAGGGTGGGCAAGGAGGGTGTATTTTTCCGACAATGGATCAACAGCAATCGAAATAGCTCTTAAGATGGCACTTAGAAAGTTTGTCACGGATCATCCTACGCTTTTTAAACGTGATGTACGGGTCGGCTCTTTCGAGGGGCAACCAGCTTTGAAGGTAGAGTTGGGACATGGTTGACAGTTTGGAATTTGAAGTTATTTATCAACCCATCGAGAGTTTGCATGATCATCGGCACGTGAAGTTGCCAAAGTATGCCAGAGCCTGAGTAATGACACCAGTATGGATCCATCAAAACCTGTGATTATGAGACTCTGAAGGAAGCACCGAGAGATGGTAAGATAGATCAAGGACGTGCTTGATAAGAATCTTGCTTTCTCAAACAGCCTCATAATTTCCGCAGTTCTTTTCTGCAGGTCCTGGCACTAACCGGGTCATATCATGGTGACACTTTGGGCGCTATGGACGCACAGGCACCTTCGCCCTATACTGGATTTCGCCAACAGCCTTGGTTTGTGCTTCTCCTGTCTATCAAAAAACGAAGGATTGAAGGAAAGGAAATGGAAAGGATGGGAGGAACTGGAAGTTGTTGCTGGAGAACCTGGAATAAAAGGGATTGCGTCAGTATGCCTGCACACAATTAGTGCAGATGGATGAGTTCAACCCTATACTCCATACATCTCGTTCTCTAGACCTTCAAAGAATTTTTCTAGTTTTTCTCATGAGCTAGTTAACCCACATACTAACGAAAACCAGCGTTACTCATGCCGACCATCTCGAAATGTCGTTAGCATCCAGGGTGTTTCATTGAGACTGTCATCCTTGAGTGCACTGGGAAGCCAATATCCAAGAACCCCTATTGAGTGCTCCGTCAAGCGTCAAGCATCAAGAAGGTGGTTTCTCATTCGGAGTAAAATGTGTTTACTGGCTGCATGAAGGGGGTGGACTCTCTATCGGGATACTAAGGAAATCATTCTCTCAGGTGTTTTCTTCCCTCAGTTCCTGCCTGTAACTCAGTTTACCTTGTGGATATTACAGGTATTCGGGTCGAGGATTGTTTCTCGATTCTCCAAAAGTTTACATTCGAAATCGTCAGTGGGTATTACAGTGCCCGGATTCTTTTTTGAAACATGCCAATCCCAAAGGTTTGTCTTATCTCCTGCGTCAGAAAACAATCCTCGTGATGAGTGCCTGAAACATAATCGACCTTTTTAATCAGATATGAGCTTAGGACGTGATCTTTTTCGTATTTTTGGTACATTGTTATTGATCTACCTGTGGATACTTTTCTTCTAGGTTGATTAATGGAAAGGATTTTATTCCCCGTTAGATTGTCTTCTGCAGATCCGGTTTCTTTTTCGTCCTTTAGTTTGTGGGCTCCACTGACAACCAAACAATATCAGCGCTGTTTTATTCATAAGAACTTGCAGCACTTTCTCAGCTTTGATTGATTGTCTGTGATTTGCAACATTTCAACTTTGCAGACATGAAGTTCAATTCTCGAGACGAGGTGTTTGATGTGAAAAGAGATCACACGAGCCTTGCTGATGTTTATCGTAATATCGTTCGAAGACAGTTATCTGCTCATGAGGCCCAGGAGGATGCAAATATCGTTGCCGCTCTGATTATAGAACCTGGTAAGTCCAATTGGTCCAAAAGCTTTTAGTTGATTTCCAAAGTTGAAGCTCATGCTTCAAACTTTTCATTAGGTGACCTCATCTGCCGAACAAAGTGTCTAAAGTTAGAATTATAATATCGGTTGGAGGCCTTTGGTGCCCGGGCTCAATATCATGACATTTCTGGTTCGTTACTGAATAACTAACCCTCTTCTAATGACAAATACGTGTACCTGACTTGGAGCTGGTTATGCAGTTATGCATGGAGCAGGGGGAATGCATATGGTGGATCCCCTTTTCCAGCGGATCCTTGTCACGGAATGCCGGCATCGAAGTATACCTGTGATATTTGACGAAATTCTTGCTGGCTGCTGGCGCTTTGGTGTGAAGGTATGGCAACACAGAGAGCAGTTCTTCTAAATATAAAGTGAGCCAACATCAAAGAAGCTAAACTAGATGGAACACGAGCCTTTCTCTTTGCCAAAGAGCATTGTGTTGAATCACAAATTACAAATAGTAGCCTATTTCACCTGGAATATCGTCTCACTGTTTGTCAAGACTAAGACGAGAGGATATTGCAACTATGTGCAGTCTACTGCAGAACTTTTACACTGTCACCCTGACATTGCCTGCTACTCCAAGCTTTTAACTGGAGGAACTATCCCGCTGGCAGCCACTCTAGCTACCGAAGAAATATTCGATGCCTTCAGGAGCGAATCAAAGGTAACGCGGAAATAACAAACTTGTTTTGTTTTGTCGGTAAAGCAGAGTACCGGATGTGTCCTTGGATTTTTTCTTTTAATTGCTAGCTTGAGAGCTGGAATGAAGCTGCCATTGTCTACTTGTGGCATCAGTTTTGTGTTCTATTTGGACACCTGTATATGTAGAATGACAGTCCTTCTGCTCGTTGTGCCTAGAGGGAAAAGCTTGATCCTCCTTAGTATCCACTGCTGAATTTGATTGTGATGTGTGATAGCTGGATGCACTGTTACACGGTCATTCCTACACTGCCCACGCAATGGGTTGTGCAACAGCCGTGACAGCCTTGCAGCACTTCAATGACCCCGTAAAAAACTCGAATCTCTTACCCAACGGCCGCCTTCAGGAGGTAATACCATGTTTTTTTATGTGTGTTTCACGCCTGGCACATTGTCCTGGCAATTCAGTAGTCGATTCCGTGTGAGAGAGTACGTTTCGATTGATAATCCAGCCTTTGATTTCGCGAAGTAACTGAACAGGGTAAAGGAACAAATTTATAAATCAAAGTCCAACTCATGTCAGGAATGCAGTTTTAGTAGAAGTGATGCCTGTGTGGGCTTGCCCTGGATAGGATATAGTCCTCTCGTCATACTGCTCATCCAGATTACAGTAATTATTGTGATGTAATTATTATTACTTAGCTACTTGAATTCTGCAGTTGTGGGACGACGAGCTCGTAGGTGCTATATCATGCCACCCCTCCGTGGAAAGGGTAGTGACACTTGGAACTCTATTCGCTTGTGAACTTAAGGACGCGGAATCAGGGTACGTTTAGCTACTCTTACTCGTGCCAGCAACAAATTCCCACACGGTTGATGTTTGTTTGTGGCTGCTATTTGGGGAGTCAGTCAAGAGCTTTGTTTTTCCGCACACTCATTGCACTGGAGGTCAAGTTGCTTATGCTGTACTGGTAGTCTTGACCATCACTCTCTGAACAATGTAGTTCACATGTGAGGTTGCTTTTGTTTGTTCATTTGTGTACTCCAACCAACAGATATGCGTCAACTTCCACCAAAGGGTTGATTAACAGCTTGCGAGCGGATGGAATCTACACACGGCCACTGGGAAATGTTGTGTACCTTATGTGCGGACCGTTGACAGTACCAACATCCTGCACCTCACTCCTGCAAATATTTCAGCGCCACTTAGACTCGGTCTCATATCAGCCAGCATTTTAGAACGTACTTCCTTTCAGTGCATTGGGTACTTTGGTGGTTGTGAATTGAACTTTCATTCTTCTTCAAACTAAACTCACTTAGCTTTAAGAGAGCTTTTCCATGGGAGTATGCTTACGCAAGATCGGGATACCAATAAACATGACAAGGATCTTTCTGACGTACTCCGGCCAATCTGGTCTCTTCCCTTCATGCACCATAGATCATGGAGCATAGATGTACATTCCATGTGATACAAAACATGGTTTATGGTTAGATTGGGTTTCACAAGGACCTACCTAATGTACATGCAAACATCAATTTGCAGGGGCCTGTCCATCAGTTGAGACCACGATTCTTGTAAATATGGTTGAGTTTGTGAAGAGCGGCCATTTCCATTCCCACAACTTCGGTTTTGTTTAGATACTGACGGGGCGATCATTATAAGAGACGTTAGAGTAGATTCTCAATGTCGATCGAGGATGACATTAACAGGGTTGTTGACTTTCAAGTTCTTTAAGTGTCCAGTTAAAATAAATCTAGTGGATCAGGTTCCCATAAAGATAGCCTTTGATCTTATTCTAATTAATAATCTCTTAACTTTGGTCTTCTTTATCTAAACCATAACGTGTCTTGCAAGACTACCCATCTTGCTTGGCAATGATCAACAAATAAAACTATTTATCAATTGTGGCAGGAATCTCTTATAAATCACTGCCTTGGTCATACGTCTCCATCAAAGTGTTATGCTCTTAATATCCTAAACTCTGATCTTGCCCATGCATATCATCAACAAATCTTGCTCAAAATGTCGTAAACATGTACTCTCATCGTTAGCCGACCACCATCCGATCTTAAGTCAAATGTCAAAATGGAGCCATGGTCCTTCAATTTCACTTCCTAGCCTTACTCTACTTGGAAGATCAATGCGACTTGTGTCGTCCATAATTGAGATCTTGAAAATATTATAGAAAGAAATCAGCTATTCCTTGGTTACAAACCGAGAAGCTTGCATGCACATAAGCGTTTTAGCACATTTCTGTATGCATATATGATTTTTAGCTATCAAATGACTTAATATCCTCTTATATATTTATTATGCAAACATACTCTTGATGCTCTCTCCATTAACCCAAAAATACCAAAAGAACCTGAAAGATTATATTCATTTGCTTGCAGTTTATCTTTTGTTTCCTCATTGTCTAGATATTGTAGTATTATTCTACTTTTTGCTTGAAGCTTGACTGAGCCAGATTTTGAGGTTTGCAATATCTTGTTTCGATCTCAAATTACAAACTTAACCTCATCTTAGTTGGACTTTCTTCTAGTAGATTCAAATGGAAGAAAGTGTAGACCAACATGACTATTCTAGCAAGTGGATGAGTACAATCAATCTAATTCCTAGTGCATAATATAGAACATTTCTTCTGGAAAAAGTGTTAAATTGTTGCAATGTATGACGAGGGAACTTCATAAAGAATGCTGATAGTGGCTAGCTTGAATTGCATTCTATTTCAAACATCATTTTGTAGCTAATTCTTACATACTTCAACTTTGCTTACAATTGCTTACCCTGTATACTTAGTCACTTGCATAGACTATTCAGACAAGCACAATGATTATAAGGACGACTTGGAATCATAGTGCTTGTCTTAATAGTCTCTTCATTCATTAGCGGCAATTTCCCTTTCTTCAAACCAAGAAATATCCTTCTATGAAGAGTACGTAGTTCAACTATATAATCACCATAAAGAAAGGCTAATAGTTGAGCTACTATACTATTCATTTTGAAATACTTTTTATTAATAAAGTCTACTACCAATTTCTAATTCTCCAAATAAAGGCTGACGTGAATTCCTACGATTTGCCTTGTAAGCAAGAACGTGGAACATATTGAATATATGTGTCTAACCAGTAATTTCCTTATTTGAGAGTCTCTTTTCTTGACATGCAGGAGGAACTGATGGACTCAAGAAACAAGAATGGGAATCGGCAATTTTGATCAACTATGGTGGGTTTGAGCCTTCTTCACCGTTTCTTATGTAGGATTGGCATTGAGCTTT
The DNA here is from genome assembly GCA_948567375.1 of Lunularia cruciata. NCBI lineage: Eukaryota > Viridiplantae > Streptophyta > Marchantiopsida > Lunulariales > Lunulariaceae > Lunularia > Lunularia cruciata. The sequence goes on along the minus strand of OX419755.1, from coordinate 64,338,546 downwards.
GTGCCCCCTTGTTTGCATGGGCCTTTTGCCTTAAATGATAGGGGCGTTCTGTTTATATTGAAGTCAAATTCCAATGTGCAGATTGTTAGCATTCTTACTATGGTTGCACATTTGATTGAAGCATTATATGCTAGATATTTGGCAGGCAAATGCAAATCTCTGGTTCGTATCTGTCTTCTACTTTGGCCTGCCTTTTTGACACGCATAATTGCAAAAGCGAAGGCCATCAAGTCAGACTAGGATGCATCTTTGATTAGCCATCCTCATCTCTAGTTAGTTGGGGTGATTCTTTTGATTTGATTGTGCATATACATCACCAAGAATTGGTGATGTATATAATCTTGGATAAGACTTTTCAATAATAAATCTTATCATTTCCGTATATTTCTTCTAGAATAATGGTCCGGATGTCTACCTGTGGCTTTGTTGTACATTTGATCGAGCATCAAGTTTTATAGAATGTACAATGGCAAAGAGTTTTATGGTAAATGTGGACATTTTCTTCAACTTCTATCATATGCATGTGTGGACAAGGAATACAAATATCCAAAAGGTATGCAAATATCAATTCCCTAAATTTATCAAGAATGTAAATTTGATTCACTTCTCATTATAGAATTCAATGAAATAACAATCCTTATGTTTAACATCAAGTATCCAAATACAAGCACAATATTGAGCAAGAAGAAATTCTGATCTTCATCATTAAGTATCCAAATAGAAGTACAATATTAACTAGGAGGAGATACTTAAAAATCATAAAGAAAACTAGTAATAATATCAATATGTTGCTAATTTCACATTCAAAGTTTAAAAAAATAGATGTTGTTCAAAACAGTTTTGACAGCCTTTTCAACAATTTGAATATGTTGCATAGATATTTCTGAATGTTACTCATATTCAAACATTTGTCAATAAAGAGAAGGACGACCGCGTAGAAAAAAAGAAGGATGGGACTACCAATTCTATCCAGGCAGAAATACAAAGGAATGTCATGGTTATTTCTGATTGCTCTACACAAGTTTTTCCTCTATAATTGACTCTGAATTAGTCATGTAATTATGCGAATCCATATTTTACAGTGCACTTAAAACCATGAATACTTTTAAACTCCAGATCAATAAAATGGATTTATATCTGTGGCCAAACGTTTCCCCGGGTTCACAAATTTTTCCATTTCTATCTCACTTATGGACGCAAATTAATGTTTTTTAAGAGGTAAGAAGGACGACCGCGTAGAAAAAAGAAGGATGGAAGACCCCATCAAGCCGTACAAGGGAGAGATGAAAAAGGTAAAATCGTGCTAAATTCTAAGAGTGTTTTAAGATGCGATGAGAAAATGATAATTCTGTGTTATAGGATTGATCCAAAAGAATGTGAAGTCGTTCGTTTCAAATACAAGGCGAGAGAGCAGCAAGGAAAGCGCGGGAACCCAACATGAAACATCTGCGGGCGAGAGCGCGACGTCGCAAGAGCGTGAAGCAGACATCGCGACGTTCGCGGGAGAATCGAAGGGCTTTAGGGTTTGGCGTTCCCGTTTCTTGAACTGGTCGTGCTGCTGTTCGTCGCGAACGGACGACTGATTCTGCAACGAGCAAAAAGCTCGACAGACGAGATCAGGAAGGTTTCTTCGATCGTTGCCCTCGTTAGTGTGTTTGCACATTAATACTGACTGAGGTTTAGACGGGATTAGGACAGGAATCGTAGGGTTTGTGGGATCGTGTACAGAGAGCTGAGGTTTTAGAGTTGGGCAAAATGAGCAAAAGTTTGGGGATACCGGTGAAGTTGCTGCATGAGGCGGAGGGGCACATTGTCACAGTAGAGCTCAAGAGCGGCGAACATTATCGGGGCTCGCTCATAGAGTGCGAGGACAACTGGAATTGCCAGCTTGATAACATCACTTACACTGCCAAGGTACATATGAGAGTTCAGCATTTGTTGTGAGATGTTTCTGCTTCGTTCTATATCTAGTCCTTGAGGGTTTATGTCATCATTTCCCCGCTCCTGATATAGTTGTCACTACGTATCTGGTTAATGATGAAATACACAAGTTCGCTCCAGAAGATTTTTCCCGGCGGAGGCAATCGACCATGTTCAGCGCAACAATCGTCAGGAGCCAAATTCTCGCCGAAGAGCCAAAATACAAGCCTGTTTAAACCGGTGTTTTGTTAGCTATCCTATTTTCATCTGAAATTTGGATCATCTCCGTCAAATATTTGTCATATGTTTCTCACATAGCCTACTGGTGTTAGGTCTCATCTCTCTCTTTGTAGAAAATAAACATGTTCAACGTGTGGAATATCTCTTGTATCGAAGATTGATTTCGAGTAGCGTCCACATCCAAATAGGGCAACTGGGCCAATCGTCATACCTGTGGTTACCGAAAAGACCATCGCGTTTCAACAGAACTTACTGTGTTCTGGTGAATGCTCTGTTTTAGCCGAATATAAGGAACTGCGACTGAAAAGTTCTCATCCCCTCTCCGAAGCAAAGGGTAATCGGAGTCAATCCGAGTAAGAACTAGTGATTGCAACTTCATTTCTGTGCTCTTAAGCTCTGTCTGCGAAGATAAAGATCAAGGACCTACCAAGCCTCTTATTGCCTCTTATTGTTGGTTACATATGGAACAACGAGAGTAGAAGCCTCTTAGTCGTGAAATTAAATATTCCAGAATCTTGCTAAAATAGATGTATGGAACTTGAGTTTCATACATTTGTTTAAGCAATACATACATTCTCCTAGCAAGAGTTTATTCTCCTGGATGTTGATATTGCTAGCAAACAAAGCATCGTGATTCAGGAGTACGATAAGTTTTAGATTGCATACCTCTTGGATGAGACTTGAGTACGTACCCTAGTCTGCTCCATGCCACGATAATTATTAATCGCTCGATAGGTGCTGATTGTGGATATATCTTCTCGATGACTATCCAGGATGGGAAAGTGTCTCAACTGGAGCATGTTTTTATCCGAGGGAGTAAAGTCAGGTACTTGAGTTCCTTCCATAGTATTTTCCAACTACGGAATACTTCTTCAACTTCTAAACATCACTCATCGTGGATCCTCCAGCTTGCGTCCTCATTTTACGTCTGGAATGCGGTGCAGATTTATGATCATTCCCGATATGCTCAAGAATGCTCCAATGTTCAAACGCTTGGATGCGAAGATCAAGGTATGGCCTGTTCCTCTTGGACGTTCAAGTCAACCTCCATTATGTAAATAGGCACTTCTTTGTCACTCTGTCCAAGATACTAGATCCTTGAAATCTCTTTCCATGTTACTGGCAACTTCCTGTAGAACTTACTTCTGCAGCGTCTTGCCGAATCAAATTTCAGGATTCTGTCGTAGATGAAATTATTGACCTGCTTGAACCCGCAATTTCTTGGTCTAATTGCTTTATCGACCGTTTCGCAGGGCAAGGGCTCAACTGGACTCGGTGTTGGGCGCGGTCGAGCTGTCGCGCTGCGTGCTAAGGTAGATTTACATATACCTTTCTTAAGTTCCGGCAGTGACAGATGATCTTTGTATCCGGACCACTTAGTAGTATCCTCCACTTGTCTTTCTAATGTTCTCAACGAATACTCGCCCTCAGCCGACCATGTGAATGGAAGTCAGTTATCTATAACACATGCCGGTTCTGTGATTATGATTCGCCGCTTAAAGGCTTTCTCTCGCTTTTAAAGATGAAACCAGGTTATCCCAGTTCGTTGACTTAATTTGATACTGTCCTCGGGTATGCAGTGGTGGTGGTTTGCGAAATGCGGTCCTCCTTACTATCAAGTGATGCGAGTGTGTGTTAGAATACTCACCACGTTAACCTAATGATGTCTTTTGTTTCTCTATCAGGCACGTTCAGCTGCCCGGGGGACCGTTCCTGCGCCTCCTGGTGGAAGAGGAGGAGGAGCTGCGCCAGTTAGGAGATAAAGCTCACGAAGCCTATTTCCGTCCACCATCGAGTGAGTTTCACAGGGTGGTTACCCCAGCCTATCTGGTATCAGATACCTGACTGCTGTAAATGCGGCTGCTACCTTAGACTCTGCACTATCCTTAGCTTCCAGTGCTGACGTTTACTACACGGAAGGTCCAAAGATTGCAAAGTGAAGAAGCACGGCGAGCTGCTTGTGAACACGTCTGAGATGCTTAACAGAGCCGGTCATCTATAGGAAATTAGGTCTTTTGTACTCAAGGCACTTCCACAGCCACTTGAAAAGTGGACCACCTGTAACTTGAAAGTTGAAAGAAACATAGTCTTGCAGGAGTAGGTAGTCTGTAAGGATCTTGTATCCATGGGGTTTTTTTTAATTCAAAATATTGTGCTTGTACATTGAACATGTTGTATGTCTTGTTATCTTTTGTCTGTTATCTTTAATTCAAGGTGGACATTGTTGATTGAGCGGAAGTCCCTTTCGCAGACTTGCCTCTGGGCTTGGTGGAAATCTTCTTCTTGGTCAGATGGAAAGAATTTTTGAATCTCTTGTACCTTAATTAGTCTTACTCTCGCACAAGTGGCTGTAGTGGATATGGCTGAATCGTTCTCATTTTACGATCCTAAATGTTCTCAATGAAGGATCCACTTCCGCGTTTGCTTATATCGTTGTCCGCAACTGATTAGCAAGTTTGAAGTGTAGTCTTATGCATCTGTCAGCACCAAGAACGTCAAACACATGGCTCAAATGAATTTTTCCAGAAGAAGTTGGTCTCACTCTCGCTAGGCTTTGAACCGTTACTATATAGCATACCAAAGTTTGGCCCGTTATTGGATAAAATAACACGAGTCTTAGAAGAGACTCGCATGAAGCCCATCGAGGAGGAAAATGCGATGCAATCAAATTGCCGCCTTCGCCAGAGAATTGAGTAAAGTTCGTCCAGAGTGGCTATTTGGCCTTTGGTCTTTGGGAGAGGTATGTCCTGTGAATCTCGTTATGAAGATTTTCCTTTTGACATGTGGTATCAGCGAAGGGCAAACCGCGCTTTTGCACAGCAAGTGGAATGCCTACAATCTGAAGGACAAAGGAGAAGCTCCTTTATGCCCCGTGTGGTGGAACTGAAGCACCGAGCGATGAGGTGCACACGCACCTCCCCTAGAGCGTTTGTCGTGACGAACGAGTACTCGTCCTCACTGCCTTCCTTTGTTGAGACTTGGAAGTGGACTATTCCATCGGTTGGGTCCGAATTATCCGAGAGCACAGGATTCTCCAGGCCTTCAGCTCTGTCGAAGACATGAACCTCACCAGAGCTTATCGCTACCAGAAACACTGGATTTCAGTGGAGACCATGATGCACAGACAATATGCTGGCCACCAGCTGACAGTGGTAGGCTCCTAGTGCTCCACAGGAATGGCCTGTCCATTTTGGATACGAAGGCCGTACCATCTGTGTTATCCCACCAGAAAGCAATCTTCGGCCAAAGCAGAGAAATGCATACTAAGGATTGACGATGGCACACAATCAGTTCCTCTTAGAAATTGAGGAGAGAAAGTCCTCGTAGCTCCAGGTCTCAGACCCGTGAGGCTTGCCTTCACCAACGTTCCATCTGCCATAGCCACAAGAATCTCCCGTCCATGCAGTGGGGATGAAACAAATGTGCAAGCTTCAGGTATCGCAAACAAACGTGCAACCTCCAACGATTCAGAATAGCGAGGTGAAACACTCCAGCTGCCTTTCCTCACAAGGTACATCCGGCCCTCCGGATGAAGCCCTGGTCCTCCATCTCCCATCAGGTGAAATTCTTTAACCATCCACATGTGCACGAAACCCAGTTTGTCAAGCGTTACAAGCTTAGGAAACTCGACAGTAAGCCCTCCTCCTAGGCTGCAAATCGCCACTCCTTGCACAGAGGTGCAATCAAATAAAACTCTTTGTATTGGTGCAGTATGGTTCTCCGCGATTCGGTAGCTTGTCGAGTATGATGGTTGCAAAGATGGAGTGGAACATGTCGATGTGCCTACCATTTTATCTGAGAGATCCCATTGTGCCAGGGTTCCGTTCGCAGTACCAGCTACTAATACTCCTAACTCTTTCCTCCTTTCACCCACAGTCCACGCCGCACACACCGGTATTCCTTCAACGAAAAGGGCGAATTGCAGACTAGGTTTCTTGAGAACGTCGTGCACGCAAATACATCCCTGTTCAGCGTTTCTCAGGATCGATGATGGATGCCCTGGTCCATAACAGCACAGCAACTTTTTGCTGCTTGATGTCTTTAAGGAGACAGATTGCACAACCCGGCCATAGAGAAAAGCTGTCGTCGATATCAGCTAATGTCATCGAGCTACCACTCAATCGCCCTGAGTGAGGATCGTCTTTCACCATATGAGACAATTTGGTGGAAGCCTGCGATCATCACATCCGTGAGGTAATCGACCTTTCGAATATACTATAGCTTCCAACGGGAGGCCGTTGGAAGCTCTCTATCATACTAAATAGGACTTCCTTTGGCTTGTCTACGGAGATTGTCCTAGCAAAGTCCAACCCACTTATTGCTTGTAAGACCCAACAGCAGAGAAGCTTTCTATTTTTTCAAGGTATGACCACTGTCTTACATCTATTTAAAACTCTCGTTTGCTTTTATCCCTGCACAACTAAGTCTCTCGTAACTGATGCCATCATCCGGCAGGAGGCGCAAAACTTTGATGTTGGTTTCAGACCTGTTGAATTGGGCGTGCCAAAAGGGATTCAAAAACGTAAGCTGCGTAGGTGATAGAGCTTTTAAGTTGGGATTCTTGGGCTTTGAAGCTCGAAAATGGTTTGTTGAGCGAGTGCTTGGTGGATGATTTCTGTTCGTAGGCCCTGTGAGCTCATCCGGAGCAATTGACGCAACAGACTTCCTAGCCACCTGCTCGCATGGCACATGCGGACCTCATGAGAAATGGTCAAGGAACTGCGCTCCTTATCCCACAAGCTTCACCACTGACCTTCATATTGGTGCATAGGAGTTCTGCATTCATTGAATTGATTATTCAGAACATTTAGCGTGTTGACAGGTAAGTCAGCTTTCTTCCCAGTCTGATATACTAGAACTTGTAAGGGAACAATCAGTTCTGTTGAGTTGGTTCATTGACAAGTCATTTCGCTTTGGAGGATTGTATTCTTTCATTTCCCTATTATCCAGATACAGGTGTCTTATTGTGGCAAAGCTGGTGAGTTTGTCTTGGCCTATGCAGATAGCCCGTATCTGAAGCACTTTGTGTATATTTCCACTCCATGGAACATTGATCGCCGTCTGGGTCAAACGGTGTCTGTGAAAACCAGTCGTTTGAGAACTCTCGTAGAGTCCCCTTGAGTTTCCCAAATCGAGGATTTGAGTATTGAGGAGGCTGCCTCCGATGAGTTTGTTCCTCTGCGAAGGTAAAGAGTGGAGAAAGAACCCTCAGCACACGAACAGCTGTGGTATGCAAAACCAGAAAGTCACATATGTTAACACAGACCTTAGGAGAACATGTAGGCTCCTCCGTTTCGAAGTCGTCGTCATCATCATAAGTTTCAAAGGAGTCGAAAGCACAGTCGTAGTGGTCCAAAACGCGCGAGTCAGTCAAGGGTCCCTCCTCGATTCGTCGATCCGCATGGGCATCATGAAACTCACGTCAAATTTCGTGCTGGGTGTTGCCATTTTCTTCGATTCCGCATTAGGCTTGGGCGGCTGAGTTTTCTGTCGAAAGAAAGCAAGAAACGAGATGCGGTCAAGAAGGTCCACTTCCACGGCTGAATTATCTGAACAAAAATACACCTCTGCCGCAGTGAAAGAGAGCTGTTGATCGAGATTAGTCAACTAACTCACTAAACTGACGAAATCTTCCCTAGTGAAAGCAAGGGGCCATAGAATCGATTAGTTTGTGCCGATCTTGTCAGTTGGAACGGTTTCTCGTGTGAATCATCAATCATTTGGACTTTTGTCGTTGTCTAACGACAGTCGACTTTCTCTAATTGTTAGTGCTCGGGAGTAATTCCAAAGTAAGAATTAGTGGAAGTGATAACTAAAGAAGGTTGAAAAGAATCTGTATTTTCAATATGCTCTATTCTAGAATTCTTAATCTTTTAATAATTTTCATTCCATGCTCGCCGTTCTCTTAGTAACAATGTGTAATGAATTCAATTCCCGATAGAGAATTTAAATTAACCATGTCCTTTTCAACATCATCCTAAGTGGATAATCAACCACCAAGTATTGTTATATTACAAAACACGAATAGTAATAAAGTAAATTATCAACTACCAAATTATTTCAAGTAAGTAGTCGTATCAATATCAATAAGTCATGGTTAGGGAATTTGACTCTTTTCAATGACTGATAAGTTAAAGTAAAAGGCGACCGCGTAGGAAAAATGAAGGATGGGAAGACCACATCAAGCCGTACAAGGGAGAGACAAAAATAGGTAACATGGGGCTATGCCCCAATAGAGTATGTATGAGAAATCTGCCCTACCGCACCTAAGATATCCGAGCTATGCAAGTCATACAGTCTACACACAACTTGAGCATCCAAAGAAACATTACCTAATGTGATTGCTCTCCTATGGATTGTACCAGCCACTGCACTATGTAGAGCAATGGACACACGTTGTCTAAAATATGCTACAAAGTATGAGAGTGAGAGTGGTACCCCCTTACGCCTAACATGATAAGCTCTCGCGCACTCCCTGACAAATGTGTCAAATGCAGTGTCCATCGCTCCATATAACTCCAAGGCTAGAGGAACAAAGAGGTGACCTCGCTGCATGCCCCTATACTTGGAGACCTGGCGACTTGCTGCTACACTCGCCGCCCATCCAGGGGGATGGGTAATCACTCCCTCCGAAACTCTATCCCGCATAGCGTCCGTGACTACGACATCCGCTACTGTCACCTGATCATCTCGGACCAAGTATAAGTCTGCCCTGACACGTGTCGTCTGCAAAGCATACGAACGCTCCCTCCAAGCCAAGTATCCACTCTCTCGTGCCATAGCAAACACTATGTCTCTAATGGCATCATGGGTAGCTATCCTCTGTCCTCCATCACGGTCGAGCTAGGATCCACAAGCCTGCACCCTTGCCGGAGCAAGAGTGTAGACGTGCTCTAGTAGCCTGAGGAATAGACGAGTCAACCAAGAGAGAATGTAGGGTATGCTCACACTGTCGCTCCATCAAGGAAGATTGTAAACCTCTAGTCCAATCTGACAATAGTGAAGCAAACGGTGGAAAACCCTCTCGTGCTCGTGGGGATAGACTATCTCTCGTCTGCCGCAATAACATATGGAGAGAAAAGGATCCTCCCTCCACCTCTGTCACATAAGTCTCCAAAACCGGCCTATCAGCAACCACAAAACGAGAGGAAAGTAGGGGTGCTGAGAGAGCCCAACTACCCAAAAATGCTATAGGTGCCATCTCCTCCATAGAAAGCAAGCCAACCCCACCACATGAGATCGGTAGAGCCGTTTGTCTACGTGCCAAATCCCTTGTCATACACTCAAAAGTCCCTGGTCCAATAATATCACCAAAGACTCCCATAATCCTCCTATCAAATGCTCTCAGATGTGATAGGAAGGACGGTGAGAGTGGAATTGTACGGATGAGGTAGGATGGTCAACGAGCAATCCTGGAAGAGAGTATACCAAATGCCACCTCCAAATCTCCTAGTAATGGAAGGTCATTCACATGGAGAACATCCTCTGCAAGGGTAGCGTCCTAGAAGTGTGTGACAAAATCCTCCGATCCTATTGGCACTCCAAGAACACGCAGTCCATATGTGGATGTGATACACCCCTCTGGAAGCTCAAGGTGGGGAGGGATACCTAAAGGGGACCATGCCCTGCACTTTGACACCTTGACTCTCAAGCCTACTAGATGTAGCCCGGTAGTCAAGTAGTCAAAGGCCTGCCTAATCTGATCTATAGGGCCTACGATGTATGTATCATCTACCAAGGAGAGAAATACACAACCTGGCATGGCCAAAGTAGTAGATAGGAGAGCTCTAAAGTGAGCCATGGCAATTAAGGGCCCCCCAAAGGATCTCACTCTTGTGAACCACCATGCTAGTAGTAAAGGGAAGCACGAGAGCCATAAAAAGACCGCATAAAAGGAATGAGACTCGCCAAGGATCCACCAGCCTCCCTAAGCTCTCTAAAGATGGATGCACGTGAGACGCTATTAAAAGCGTTCTCAACATCCACCTATAGGACGACCTACTCCGGATGGATATCTAGGAGTGCTCTAATGCTTAGAGATATAGCATCACATCCTCCAGGTGTAGCTACTCCAAATTGATGTGGACTGAGGTGCTGTCCAAAGTGAGAACGATGCTGAAGGACAATGGTATGACTGACGAAACGCAAAAAGATCTCTCCAATAGCAATCGGTCTAATGCCCCCCGCGTCCTTCTCCATCACGAGAAGTCAACTAGCACCTAACACCCGACTAACAGACATAGGAATGTCTCCTCTCGCTTCTGCTACAGCCACCTGAAACAACTCGGTAAAACCACTAGAAGGATCATCTACCTCGAAGAAATCTCTAAGGTGCTCATAAACCATCCCTGACAAGCCTCCTGAGGAAAGATGAGGGGCAATGCACAATGCTTGTGCAAATAGCGACCTATCAAGACATAAAGGCTGCTCAGGCTGATAATCTAAGACCTCTAGTGGTAGTCCCTCTACTGCTATAGGATGCAATGAGCGTAGGGAAGAGATGGTCTCATCAGTAGGACTCGCTATAGACAAAGGGTGTAGCGCTCATGCTGCTCTACTAAACTCTCCCACCTGACCCAATGTCCTACATCGTTGTAATCGAGTGGAATCTGTGGTATCATGTGGCAATGCTTGTCTTCTAAATCGTGTAGCCCTAACAGACTCCTCCTGAAGGGCTGCACAATCCCCGCTTGGAATCGACGAAATCTAGCCGCCACCTCTCTATGCCCCGCACGTCCCACTCTAGAATAACGAAGACACCATCAAGGGAGTAGGAAGAATAGGAACCATGCTAACTCGTCCAAGGGATCACGTGCCAAACGGTCCAATGGTAGGCGAAAAGCCTGTCTAGCCTCATCATGGAGTGTGCGGGGTAGCCTATGGAATAGATGTGGACATGGAAAACTAGTCTCAGATAACTCCAAAATGCAACCCGCTTGAGAAGCTAACCACTCCCACGACTCGATCGGTATCCCTGGAACGATCAACGAAGGTATAGAAGAAGCGTGCGTAATCCCAAGTGTCACTACTGTCGATGTCGCTCGTCTCACGTGGGCATCCCAAGTGGTCCAATCATAGTCCTTGTGCATCCTTCCCACATGGGTCTTTACCCCTTGCGAGGTAAAGCGTCAATGATACTCCTTGCATGGTGTATCCCGACCTGCTCTAGGCGACCCCACATGGGAAGGTGTAGCCATGGCTAGCACAAGAATAGTGACAGTAACACATGCTGCTCCTCTCCATATCTTCCCATATCTACAAAATTACAACCCTTCACATCCCAACTCACATAAGAAAACAATCTCTCCAAACCCTAAAATCTATAAGCTCTCATAACTTTCAATTTCCATCTCCAAAATTTTCAAACTAAATTCCCATGGAATTTAATCATGAAAACCAAGAGATTGGAAATGAAAATTCACGACCCATCACTCGCAATGTATAATGATCACTCTAAACCCTAAAAAAGCTAAAAATCTTCATAACTTTCTACTCCATTCTCCATAGTCTTCAATCTAGTTGCCAATGGAACTGAAATTGAAAAACGACTGATAAGTAGTGTTGTATTAATTCAGAAGTTCACTTTGCACGGTAATGACAGTCGCTGATAGTAAACATCCATCTATAGATTCTTCAATTTGATCAAGGAGGACATGGATTGTCACTGGTTGATAACACTCTTACAACATTTTACCTTGCTGACATTTTTCCTTTCTTTGACATTTGCTGACAGTAAGCAAACATCCATCGATAGATTCTTTTCAACTGAATCAGAGAATACCTACCCCTTTCATTGGTTGAGATTACATTAACTAACTACCATGCCAAACATTTAACCTAGTTCTTGGTATTATGCGTGCACCGTCGTATCTGGTGTACAAGCTATGGTTTAATGAAAGGAAATGATAGCATCACTAAGGGAGAGAATCGCACCATAAAGCAAGGTATCAGGAAGTACTGGAGTGCTAAGTACACACACATTCCAAACATGGAAAGTCATAGAGTCAGAGTCGCCTATTCGACTGAATAGACCCACAAGGGTGTTGGTGACAGGCCGCCGGCTCCCTCGTTCAAACTGGCGAGTAAGTTTTCCGAGGAGTACAGTTCCAGAGTGTTTGGGAGTGGAGACACGAGGAATGGCTTCGTTGTCAGACCTCAATAAATGGATTCTCTCGCAAGTGCCCGTTGCTGTGGTTAGTCAATCAAAGTTTAGATGATGAAATGGTTTGAAACGGCTGCACTCGACTACCATCTAGCTGGGGTTCATGCCTGTTTATCGAACGGCCAGGACTGTGGAGAAGCATGACGAAGAGTTCATCGGATACATTGGTGACTCTACAACCGGAGCTTGGGAACACCAGGCCATAAAGTAGGAATGCTGTGTTGATGCGACGAAGGTCGTCTCATCAGGAGATGATCTTCTGAAGGCGGTCTTTGCCAGTTGCAGCTTTGCGCTATTAAGTAACGGGAGTTCATTACTAGCACGTTTTAAAGACCGTCTCAGAAGATATGGGAGACGACAGTGTTAAGCAAATGAGCTTCAGCAGTACATAAAAGACATACTAACGCACGTGGGCTCTAAATCCTGTTTGTGTTTCTTATGTTTTATCAGAAACCTCTTTCAATCTTCAAAAAGTGATCCAGATTAAGGCCCAAGCTGTCAAGAACATGAGCAAGAACTGGTTGCACTTATTTATATCAGGCTCGGACATAAACTTGGGCTTTATTGACCTCTGATGGCGACTTTTGACAGAAGATCGATATTAATGCCTATGTCTACAAAATCTTGATGGCTCGTGTCAAATTCGCAGAAATACTCTATATATCTCTGCTTTTTTTTTGCAGTTCTAAGCCGCAGAGAATCTTGATTCTCCCAGTAAAAGACTGTTGTGTACGTGTGAAAGGACATACATCAACTAAAAGAAGTCTTGCTTCTAGCCATATCCGGATTACTGAGACCAAAACAACTACCCTGACATTTCTTCACCACGCTTGGCTGCCGCAACTACTGCGTTCATTAATGCGGCACGGAAACCAGCCTTTTCCAGCTGATGAATACCTGCGATTGTTGTGCCTGCAAGCCCATCAAAAGGAATTTGAGGAGATGAAGTCAGTAACTTTTTTGTTCAAGTAGCAACGTTCTCTCACAATGCCATTCATACCTGTCACAGGTGCTAACTTCCCCAATAATGAAGAGCTATAATAGGATACAATGATGAAGTTCACCTCCAGGTGAAGCCACATCGTCCTTCAGCTGCCCTGGGTGCTTTCCTGTTTCAACCACCATCTTGGCTGCTCCTAAAACCTACCAGAAAGCCCAAACGATGCAGTGAACTATCAGTGATGCATTAATCATTGACAGTACAAGTCGACAATCGCTGAAACATTCTTAAGGAGATAAAAAAGCCTTAGGGGGAAACCAGGTGACCTAGAAAAGTCCGCAGAGGCCATATTCAGGTTTTGCTGCTTCAGATTCAGATATCAAGATTTTGCTGGAGATTAGGCAAGGAGTTACTCCAAACAAATCATAGAACACCGTTTCAACAAAGGACTAAACCTCCAAACTAAATCAATGAAAGTCCCAAAATATCTACTGACAAATTTGTTGTGCAACTACTGTCGATCCTTGATTGCATTCCTTACATCAATCATTCGATTCAATGTCTCATGTTATATATTACCGTCTGTGCAGCCAAAGACAGAGCAATATCCCTTGGAAGCCCAGCAGCAACGCCACCATCAGCCATGGCCTCAATTGCCAGAAAGACATATGCAGGTCCGCTTGCACTGTGTTTACGACAGCCCCACCACGACAGCTTACGGGACGATGGATTGGCTAGGACAGCTTTACTCATTCTATCTGTATGGAGGTACCAATTCCGAAACTCAAACTATATGTCTAATCAGCTTCCGCAATAAATTAAAAAACAACCTAGGCATGAAAGTGCAAGTTGGCCCTGTACCTAAGGCCTGTCACAGCGTTCAAGAGGTTCTCATTGACCAGATGAATCTTGCCTAAAGAAGAAAACAATCCCTTCACGAGTTCCACGTCTTCTTTGGTTGCCAAGGAACCAGGACTTAGGGCTGTTAAAAGAGGTGTGCAAACAGGACGACTTAGAACCCATACGATATGGAGAAGTCTATGATAGTTCTCGCAACTAGATACATACTTGTAGCTCAATGCAACCTTCGTTGCATTGAGCTACAAACCAAATTTAAACTTCCATCTACGCTTGCAGGAGCTGCAAGTGAAAAGTTTTGATCTGCATGAGCTTTTCTCTTTCAATAACTGGACGGACTCGAAACTACGGAACGGTTAGCTATGTGTCGTTCTGCAGGATATTTCTCAAAACAAGCCCACACCTGCAGCGGTTTCACCAACTAAACAAGGAGTATTTGGCATCACCCTTACAACTCTTGCATCTCCAGCCCACGCCTGCGATCACATTCATTCGAACTTCAGCTCAACACGCCAAGATTTAAGCTAATCGAGGGTTTAGTCTTTGCCAATTTGTACAGTTAGCTTGCAGTGTTGTCAAAAAACAGGAATGCATGTGCAACGAGTGGTCTATGGCACAAGACAGTGATCTGTTTGAAACTCGTGAGCATTTTAGTGAAGGTGAAGTCTTATCAAACCTCCAACTCATTGAGTTTGATACCGGCGGCAATCGAGATCAGAAGATGGTTCTTGGTGAGTTTTGGCTTGGCATCATTCAACACAGTCTGCACTGCGCTCACATTGAGATAAAGGTTAAATATTGATACCCATAATTATCAGTTAGCAAGTTCAATAACATCCCAGCTTCGTCAAGTAGTACAAACAACATTTGAATTATTTACACGAGAAGACTGACCGTATTGTGGTTTTACTGCGACGATGATAACGTCGCTATTTGCAGCCACCTGTGAAAACACAGGAAAACACAGAATCCAACCTTCGACTTTAGCTTCCTTCCCTACATTCAAAACTTGGAAATATCTGAAGTGTTCAGGAGCAATGTATGTATCAAATTTGCGCGAACATTGGATCCTCACCTCCAAATTCGATGATTGCACAGTTACCCCAAATCCTTCGAACACTTTACAGCGACTCGGATTGACGTCCGAAGTGGTAATGCGCTTGGGAGATATCACTCCCTTCGTTACCAAACCTCGCGCTATAGCCTCCGCCATCTGACCCGCCCCGATGAATCCGAGGCTAGTGCTTTCTGCCAACACGAATCCCATTGCGACCCTCTTGGCCGTGACCCGTAGCAATTCCAGTGCTGTCCCTATTCCAATCGAAGCGAACTGAATTGATCCAGTACTCCGTCAGGTGATCGTGAGGTAGCGGCTTTCGGTCAATTTGGTTCAGACTTTGGTGCTCCGACTCACTATCTATTAAATCGTGGGGCTAGGTTAACTGAGACCAGCTCTTCTTGTTGATTGGCAGAAATAACCCCCAGTGCTTCTCTTTGGGCCAACAGTTATAGCTTGAGAGACAGCCTATGAAGCGCTGTGGCAGCCGTCCATGCACACGCGGGATCAGTTAGTTTGCATACAAGCCTAAACAGACCGATTCTTTTGCGAATCCAAGAAAGATGCGAGAAGAATAGACCTATCATTCTATTAACAACAGCGGTCAAATTGTGTTCTCATGTGATACACAAACTTGCATACTTCGGGCGAAGCACACAAAACAGTATGAATGTACCATCCATAACTCGTAGCCATCGCCAGTAGGTCTTCCTCAGACTACGAAAGAGGAATTGAACCTCCATAACCAAGCAAACGCTCCCTCGTTGCGTAGCCTGTGGGCAATCAGAAAATCTGATTGCCTTTATAGGCTAAACCCCAGTGATCAAAATCTGGTTTATGAGGAGGAGCTGGCGGTGGATTTTGTGATGCAGCACTTCCACTGGCCGCGAATTCCGAATGCTCGGGAAAACCACTGCATGTGGCCGTCGGCGGCAAGTTTGGCGGCAGGTGTGTTGAGAGACCCGACTTCCCCGGATATTACTCGTCCGACAAGCTATACACTCTTCTTTGTGCCGTCCTGGCTAGCTAACAAGCCGTTAAAGATGAGTTCGCTCAAGTCCAAAGTTAGGGAGAGTCCACGTCCATCCATCCTAGCCAGCCGCATTTTCATTATTCACTTCTTAGGGTGGTTTTACACTAGATGTTAGAGCGGTCCATGTAACATATTATGTCTTATTGGAAAACAAAAGATAATTACCCATGATGCCATTAGAAATATAGTGTTCATTATGGCAAGAGAGTGGATACTTGGCTTGAGTGAACATTCGGTATGTTGTGTAGACAATATATATTAGAGTAGATTTATATTTGGTTTGAGATGATCATGTGACATCAACAGATGTCATGGTTATAGACTCTACGCGGGATACAGTTTCGGAGAGAGTGATTATTCATCTCCATGGAGGGGTGGCGAGTGCAACAATAGATCGTAAGGTCTCCAAGTATAGGGGCATGCAACGAGGTCACCTCTTTATTCCTCTAGCCTTGGAGTTATATGGAGCAATGGATATGACACATTTTTCAAGGAGTGCACGAGAGCTTATCATGTAAGGCGTCAAGGGGTACCACTCTCATACTTTGTAACATATCTTAGTCAACACGTGTCCATTGCTCTACGGAGGACAGGGGTTGGTGCAATCCATAGGAGAGCAATCACATTAGGTGTTGTTTCTTCGGATGTGTGTAGACCGTACGACTTGCATAGCTCGGATATCATAGGTGCGGTAGGGCAAATTTCTCATATAAACTCTATTGGAGTTTAGCCCTGTGTTACCTTTTTTTCTCTCCCTTGTCCTGCTTGATGGGGTCTTCCCATCCTTCGTTTTCCTCCGTGGTCGCCTTCTTTGGGAGAGTCCAAGTAGGTCATTGTCTTCCTTATTACTTTGCTTAACTTATGCAATCAGGCAAGATAGTCTTGACCACCTCTAACCTTTGGAGGATACTGGAATCCTAGGTTACCATGTTCTTGAGATCTGTTATATCAAGGCCTCTAATTTTCTGGGTTTTTTCCCCTTCGACAACGAGACTATAGGGAGAGAGGTGCAACGCAGTTTCGAAAAAAATTTTCGAGGTGGCCCTGTGCTTTGTAGCGCAGGACGCATAACTATTTCAATTGTAGCTAACTAGAGATGTTTCCACAGGTCCTCGTTTCTTTTAAGAAACTATAATAGGTACTATAATACCTATTTTTACATTCTTTATCGCTTGTTTTAGTTTATATACATTCTAAGGGATAAACTTCAGTTTGCACAATGCTGAACTGCTCTACTGCCATATGTATTATCACCTTATCCCGTGCCACACGACAGCGGCGCTCAACAATAGGCATTTTCTCCTGATTATCCACAATGAAAAATCATCCGACATAATTGGGAAAAGCTCACCGACAAAAATCCCCCATTTATTTAATTTAAACTTGTGGAAGGAGCTCAATTTTTTCATAACCGGGTAGATCTTGTCACTCTGCGCGACGTTTTAACCCTTTGATTAGGCAGTCTTCATTCATGGGTTTTTCAAGGCGAGCTTACTTAGTAGTCTAAGGGTTCAACCTTCTCTCTCCTCTATCCCACTCCACTCAACTACTACGTTTCTAGAGCATGCTGCGGTTCCCACCACAAGTAGAGCATACTAAGGCGCTTGAGAGAACCATGTTGATGTTGAAGGAACTCGGCAAAATGGGAGAAGGTGTGCTCTCGCCGAATTTGTTACCAAGACGTTATTAGTCTTGTAGAGGTAAAGACTTGTGTAGGAATTCCGAAATGTAGTAGCCTAGAAGGTTTATTTTCTGTAGTAGTAATATGGAAGTGGCGGCTGGCTGGTCTTCAAAAATCACAGCACGTCTGATTTGCTGAGATGATGGTTACATCTCTTGGGGCCAAACGGCACTCGACCTTAGGGAGAGGGCTTCCTCTTCATACTTTGGAAAATATGGCATTGAAAGTTGTGAAGCTGGCCGTATTTCATATCAAGAAATTGAAGCAGCGCGTCGTGCTGTAAGCAGAAAATTTCGAAGATCTCCCAAAGGACAGAACACCAGAGGGAGAGGCGCGGAAGGCTTCGTAATTGGCATTTTGTTTGCTTTTTCAGTTTTACATAAACAACTATGAAAAACATAGCAAAGAAGTAACGACCTAACGGAACAAGTAAACCGGAAGCGTTCGGGAAAGGCATTAACTGGAAATAACACAAGCCAAAAGAGTGGAAAAGTTCACTGTTTGAAAAATGGTAGAAAAAGGAATCGGTAGAAAAAGGAAAATGGTAGAAAAAGGAATTCGGTGAACAAATGGGACATGGAGAAATTCTTCAAACGATCCTTGGTGGAGAAATTATGTGAACAAACAATCCGGGGAGATGGGGAAAATCTATGAACAAATGATCCGTAATAAATGTATGGAAAATGCAAGATGACTGATCTCTACAAGCCCAAGTATTTAAACCAGTGCACTCAGCTATTGAAACAGGATTTTTCAATACATGTAGGGATATTTTATCACTTAAGAATGGATAATTTCCAAAGTAAGTATTGATTCATGTCACAAAAAGAATGGTTATTCATTCATAGGGTATAACTATTCTCTCAATAAAACCTGATATCCAAGCCAAAAGAACCAATAAAATTTTCATACAATAGTTTAATTGTCTTCTTTACAATTTTCTTGACACCTGCTCTCTTTGGACTTTATAAGTCAATTTTCTCAACACCCACTCTCTTTAAACTTTGTGAGTTGATGGTATCTTGTAAAGAAATGCCCACAACAACATGCACCAACCATAGAGTTCAAAAATGATAAGAAACTTTGTTAAGGATTCAAAAACCCTCTCTTGCAATTGTAGGCAATACAAATATGTATCATAGCTTGTCTGGTTTCCTCTCTGGCAAGAATCCCCAGATGATTAATTGCCTTGTGCTCATTGTGTCCATCTTGTATAAACTCTATTTCCTTTTCCTCCTCTTCTACCCATACATATGTCAATTCTATTTATGAGAAAATTGTGCAAAATGATACAACAATGCACATTGTGCATTGTTGTATCCTTCTTCTAACTTTTAAGTTGTACTTTGAGCTCATGCAATGAATACAAATGTGCCTTCAACACTCCTATGCAATGCTTGTTTAGTACTTGTGCTCTCACCATACATTTGTTAAAATCAATTTTATCCTCTATACTGAGCTACTTGAACGAGTGTACTAAATGATTCATGAGCACACAACTCAAATCAGTCAACAAATATTGATGGTGTATTTGTTGATGATACTCAAAGAAATTAGTAGACCCTCTTCTATTCATATCATCCTACAATGTTGAGCTCTTGATAGTGGTCATGGTCTGATAGGATCTTGACATTCTTGCAATGATAACATTACATACACCTTGGACAATCAAAATCGGCATACACCTTGGAATAATGATAACACACAATGCGGTAACCAAATTTGGCACACCTTTTAAAACTTGGAATTCATACTACTCATTCATTTGAAACACCACCAACAACCACTCACTTCCAAAAAATGAATAGATTTTGAAATTGAACAATTGCAAACTCTATCAAGAAGAACTTTGTTCAAATTTTGGAGATTTCAGAAGAGAATAAAGCCTACTTCATACAATTACAACACCTATTCCCTTCAGTATTCAAATTCAAGTTCACACTTTCATTAAGAACCCTAATTAATACTTACAAGTTAATTAAGTATTCAAATTCAAGTTGAAATTTTCATTAAAAACCCTAATTAATACTTACAAGTTAATTAAGACTTAAGGAAGAGCCTAATTAATCAATCCATAAAACTCTATGGGTAATGAAAATTGTGAAAATAAATATTTTATGGCTATGTGTCTTGTCAATAAAAAGGGACCTCTAGGATAAGCCTTATTTGAATAGCACTATAGTGTTTACCACTTAGACTAGTACCACATAACTAGCACATGTGTTATAAAAGTGTATGCATACACATTCTTATCCAAATAATCAAGGGGGTTGCTAGGGAGACACCCTTGATTACTAATTTGATGCCCTTGCTAGAGTATCCTAATATGATTGGATCCTAACTTAAGCATTTTGCACTTTGATTCCTTATTTATCAAACACCACTTCCAAAAGGTTAATTTTTTATTTTTATCTTATCAACATTCAGTTTTCCCTCACAAGTCCCTATAGAAATAATTGGTTACAAAATTCCTTGCGCAAATTGGTCATGAAATTTAATCTGTCTGCTTTTTCTTACTCTTACAACATAGAATGTAGAGATCTAGAGAGCAAAATTGGATAATGCAATTTTGGCACAAAAAGTGAAGGCAAACGTGAAAGTGCAAAATGGGGTCCATGGTGTATCCAAAAGCATCCAAAAAATGTTTCTCTCGACATCAATATTCCATAACAGCCCTTCAAAAACATTATTCCTCAAAAAGTGCCAACATCAAATTTCTAACCAAAGATGACACTTTTCTCCTCATGTATGTAAGTGAATTCTAGTGTAAAGTCATGATATCACTACATAATGTCCCAAGGATAAGATAGGACAAGCCTTGTGTTTCTCTTCGGGTACCCCAAGAGAAACACAAGGCTTCATCCCTCAATATTAAGATGCCCCAAAGGAGCATCTTGTCTTTATTATATAGCAAAGAGGATCCATTCAAAGGGAGCTCCACCCTTTGATCAGATATATGGATTTGTAACATGTCAGAAAGCTCTATCCTTAGATTAGTTGCATGGATTATGACACGTCTATCCTTGTCCTATTTGGTTGGTCAAACAAGTTTGACTAGAGAGAATCTTTGGGGAATATTTTTGTAAGAAACTCAAATTAGCATGGGTGAGGTATTGTTGGAAAGCTCTCAACGGGTGAGGCTTGTGTTCATAAAAAGAAGTATTTTATTTTTCAAGTCTACTTCATCCATTAGGCTTCCAAAATTGATACCAAAGTTTTCAAGGTGTTTTGACTTTTGTCCAATTAATGAAAGTATTCTTTTGATGATACTTCTATCTAATCTACTTAGACCATCATAGATAACATATTTCAAGGTATTATCAAGTCAATTTACATATCTAGATAATATGTCTAGCTAATAATATTACACAATAGTTATGATACCAAGGAGGTTTCATAAACCTGGATCACAACCCAATGAGGGAGTTCTGTAAGAGTTCTCCTTGCAACATATGACTTCAGAACACTAAACATCAACATTCACACCACATTGGGGTTTCAATGTACAGCGGACATCAAATATGATCACCAAGATACTTGAACCAAAATCTATGTGGCCAAAGGCATAAAATGCGGTCAGAGATTCAACCCTCCTCCCACGGCTTGGGAGCTTACAATTTCTTGTTCTAATTCACATAAGCAGTAGGATGATACTGGGCAAACTGGATTCTCCCAAGAGATGATCCGGAGCTGAGTTTAAGCTAACCAATTCTGTGGACAAAATTTGAGAGGACCTTGGTACTAAATACTGCACAACAATTCGCTACTAACTAATCCATTGTTTTCTAGGAAAGAGATGAACGATATGCATGCTACGCGAGTAAGGCTATGTCACTGTAGATCATCAATAAATTCATTTTGCTTACATGTTCTAGAACTGTCAATGTACCCAAAGACTGAAGGATTCCCTGACATGAACCTTTTTGCCGAAATGTATATGGAGAAGTACTCCCTATAGTACATAACAACTACGAATCTATCGGTAACTTGGAGAGATAATTTGATAAATAGATATCGATCATTATGATGACATAACGAGTTCAAGAGTTAGTACCACTCTCTAGTACCGGTCTTTGAGAGAGATGATGAATCTTTGAGATTGAATTACTCGAAGGTGCTCCCGATCTAGTAAGTTTGAAAAGTGTATACCATCACAAGTGCAAGTACATCACATTGTAGTAACCTAACAAGGTACTTTGTAAAGTACATGAAATACGACGAGGGAAAGGTGCGAAGTACTCCATCGGGGTTCTTTTTGTAAGATGAAAAGAAGCATGTAGCGTTTGGTGACGAGCTTAAATTAGCAAACCGGTATTAGAACAAAGAGAGTAAAATACAGTCCTTGCTCCTATCAACAAACTTCTGGATAAGCACCACACGAGGATGATAGTGCATCTATTGTTAAGAATCGAATCGAATCGATATTTGGAGTCTAAACCTGCATCATTTGAAGATACCTGATGTTTCATATGCAGCTTCAAACCGTACTTTCCCTCCCAGATGGCTTTTCTGCAGTAGCCAGGAGTGTATTAAAAATTATAGCACTCAATGCTAGGCAAATATTAATAATTGATTGAATAGAACTCCTGTCGGGTTCTTAAGGCGAGAGAACCTCCATCGGGGGTTCAATACTACTTTGCTATCAGCCACCTAAGAGTATTTAGCCTAAATCAAAAAGTGTAAAGAAACATGGTAAACAATCGCTAAGTAAACGCATGTAAAGAAATATAAAAAAAAGCTATGTAATCAACTACCAATAGGGATTAAAACGCACAACCTCGTTTAGAAGCATAATTCAGGTGATTGGCTTCTGGCAAGTAGATGTGGTCGACGGCTCCACTCCTCCTGCTGTGTGTCTCGTGGCCTTGCTCGATTCGATTACAGCAATTCGATTACATGTTATCTGCGGATGCTTTTGGATACAACATGGACCTCGTTTTGCATTTTCGCGTTTACTTTCACTTTTCATGCAAAAATTGCATTATTCGAGTTTGCTCTCTGGAAAATCTCTGCGTTCTCTATTATAAGAGCCAGGAAAAGCCGACAGACTGAATCTCACAAGGGACCGGACACTGTGCACAGCCAGTTATTTCTGCAGGGACTTGTGAGGGAACGGAAGGGTGATAGAAACAAAGTACATACCTTCGGAAATGGTATCGGATAGATCAAGAAGATACGAAAGTGCAAAACGTAACATTTAGAGTCCAATCACATTAAGAAACTCTGGAGAGGGGTGCTTAATTAGTAAATAGCAAGGGGTGTTAAAATTAGTAAGTAGGGGTGTCACCCTTGTGGCCCCCTTAAGCAAATATACCAACATCTGTTATACATTTTGAGAGATAGATGACCATACTTATGCATCAGACGACAGTGCTGTTGTCACCTATTTAAGACACGTTTGCGGATTGAGATCTGAAGAAATGAAGTACGAATATCAAAATACTGAAAATTTGCAAATGGTGATATAGAGAATGAAGTATAAATACAAAAAGATGAAATACAAATTTCAGATTATTTAGAAAGAGATTCACACAAACATATCCTAAATTTCTCGTTCACACCAGCCCCGGGGGCTTTGCCCTCTTATAAACCCGGAAATTTAGAAAAGCCGGTCATTAAAGAGCCTCTTATATCTACGATATAAACTCTGCCGCCTACTGCCTTTATTGTCAAAGTGGGGGACCCGTTACGCACTCCAATTGTAAAGCCTAAGGAGTGCGGCCATTTATCTCTTGAATATTTTAAAACTTTTGTCTTACCCCTGGTGAGTGGTTAGGGAGGCCTGGAGTAAAGCATTCGAACCTTTGTTTCTCGGCGTCAAAGGCCGATGCCTTCCCGCTTGGCTGTACTCCCAAAAGGCCATCAATCCACCTTACACACAAATGAAATCACTTCACGTTCACGCGCCAATTGGTGCATTAGAAAACGGTTGATCACTTTCCACTCTCCATCTTATTCATTTGGACTTCGTCCAAACATATCCTTATTTTCAGACAAAAGGGTGACCCCTGGGGCCCTAACACCAAAAAGGGTTTCAGTTACTAAATTCTTTTATTATATGGAAAATAACTATCAACTCTTCTTATACACAAACTCTTTAGAAATATTCTCCACGTTCACCAGAAACACGAGGAAATTGCCTTAGAACAGTGGGACTGTTTTACTTCAAGAAGTTGGGTACGAGCTGGGATGAGAAATGTATAATTAGGCGAGGGGAAGGTTGTCGTACCCACCACATACAGTAGAAGAACTCCCAAGTCTCATGGAACTCTCGCCCCGTAGCGAAACTGAAGGCACTGAATAGTCCTGTTGATGGGCTCCTATCTCTAACTTCTCTTCCGTGCCATATGGTACAGTGGGTGCTGTTCTTGACAATCCATGAAGGTGAACGAGGCGAAACATGATGTACCGTAGTTGGAGCAGGCAAAAGGCAACCGTGTCGGGAAAATGAAGGATGGGAAGACCCCATCAAGCCGTACAAGGGAGAGATAAAAAGGGACATACAAACTCTATTGGGGCTAAGTCCCAATCGAGTCAGTATGAGAAATCTGCACTACCGCACCTAAGAACTGGAACATACGAAGAAACATCACCTAATGTGATTGTTCTCCTATGGATTGCACCAGCCATTGCCCTATATAGAGCAATGGACACATGCTGTCTAAAATATACTACAAAGTATGAGAGTGAGAGTCGTACACCCTGTCGCCTAACATGATAAGCTCTCATACACTCCCTGAAAATGTGTCAAATGCCATGTCCATCGCTCTATATAACTCCAAGGCTAGAGGAACAAAGAGGTGAGCTTGCTGCATGCCCCTATACTTGGAGACCTTGCGACCTGCTGCTGCACTCACTGCCCATCCAGGGGGATGGGTAATCACTCCCTCCAAAACTGTATCCCACGTAGGGTCTGTGACCACGACATCCGCTACTGTCACCTGATCATCTCGGACCAAGTATAAGTCTACCCTGACACGTGTCATCTGCAAAGCATACGAACGCTCCCTCCAAGCCAAGTATCCACTCTCTCGTGCCATAGCAAACACTATGTCTCTAATGGCATCATGGGTAACTATCCTCTGTCCTCCAAAAGGACACCGTGTCATGTGGACCGCCGCTGCATCTAGTGTAGAACCACACTCACAAGTGAATAGTGAAGATGCATATGGGTGGACCAAACCTAGGCAAAATCTCATCGCTGTAGAGAAAGTAGCCGGTGCAAGTCGGAAAGCCCTAATGCACGGTCGAGCTAGGATCCATGAGCCTGCACCTTTGCTGGAGCAAGAGCATAGACGTGCTCTAGTAGCTTGAGGAATGGACGAGTCAACTAAGAGAGAATGTAGCATATGCTCACACTGTCGCTCCATCAAGGAAGACTGTAAACCTCTAGTCCAATCGGACAATAGTGAAGCAAATGGTGGAAAACCCTCTCGTGCTTGTGGGGATAGACTATCTCTCGTATGCCGCAATAACACTTGGAGAGAAAAGGCTCCTCTCTCCACCTCTATCACATAAGTCTCCAAAACCGGCCTATCAGCAACTACAAAACAAGAGGAAAGTAGGAGTGCTGAGAGAGCACAACTACCCAAGAACACTATAGGTGTCATCTCCTCCATAAAAAGCAAGCCAACATGTAATACCAAGGGTTAGCCATATGATCTAGATGTGAAATTCGGTTTGGTAACATCTAGAATGATGTTATACATGATGGTCAAAATAGATCAGATAGAAGTATCACCAAAAGAGTACTTCTACTAATAGGGCAGAAACCAAAATAGACTTGAGAACCTTAGAACCAATAGCTAGACATATGATTTAAAGGTGAGAATTGGTTTGGTAACATCTGAAAGGATGTTACACATGATGGACTGAACAGATCAGAAAGAGGTATCACCAAAAGGGGACTTCTACAAATAGAGTAGGAACCAAAATATGCCTGAAGTCTTTGAAGGCAATTTCGGAGGCCTAAACGGATGAATTAGGCCTCAAAAATGTGCAGACTCTCCCCCCCTCCAATAGAGGAAAGGCTGGCCTTTCCTCCCCCCTGCTTTGTCTTGTTGAGAGCTTTCCAATGGTACCTTACTCATGTGATTCTGAGATTCCTATAGGAAGATTCCCTAAAAGATTCCCTCCGGTCAAAGCTTGTTTGACCAACCAGATAGGACCTAAACCAGACAGGTCACCCATCCAAGTAAGTAATCCAAGGGTGGAGCTTGCTGACATGTCACCTATCTGTGTCCCTAATCCTATGGTGGAGCTTCATTGGAGGAGATCCTCTTTGTCTATATAATAAAGAGAAGATGCTCCCTTGGAGCATCGAATGTTTGAGTGTGCAATCTGTGTTTTCTCTCTTCTCTTGTCATCTGAGTATTACAATGGTATTAGAGCAAGGTTTCTATTCCAAGAGAGTGGATCACCCCTCTTGGAATAGCACAAACTACTGAAACTGAGTAATTTGAGGTGGAGAACATAGAGTAATCGCTAGACTTAGGAAGGACTTTAGAGAGCGGATGGGATGGATGCACCGGGGGGACAATTTCCCGCACCTAGCTTTCCATTCTCAAACCCATTCCACATCAAGGTTATGTACATCCAGCGTGAGCAGATGAGAGTATCGCTAGTTTATCACTTTGGTGCGGAATTCATGGACAGAGTGATGAACTCACCAAACCCGGTGATTCTACCTGTGGTGATAAACGACAGAGAGTGGGATTTGACAATCTTCATTCTATTATGATAATATGGATATGAATGTCCCAAATCCTCTCCCTTTTAACACTCAAGTAGAAATCCGTTATGTAGTGAGGCCGAAAGTGATGTTTAGAGATTTTGTGGTTAGGAATTTTGGTGAGGAGTATTATCAACGAGTGATAGCTTCTGAGGTCCCAATGGTTGTTCCGATAGTTCGTGCACCTTCCAGAGTGATTATATTGACTATGTATTGAGTAGACGTTAGCAATTGGGTGTTGCAAGAACCATGGATCCGCAGTTGCAAGAGCTGGTGCAAGGAATGCAAGGGATGTTGAATGAATTTTGAGAGATTAAGATGACCATGGAGACATTACAAAGTCAAGTGCAGATCCTCAGGAACGATCAAGCCATACAAGAAGAAGAGCCATCTCAAAATCCAGTACCTGCGACTGAAGTACTTGGAGAGGCACCTGTGCCTACGAACCCTATCAATGATGAAGCCACATTGCTACTCCGGATGATGAAGACCTGCAACATTGAGCCTTACAAGGGGCATCATACGATGGAAGTAGTGGAAAATTGGATCTTGAGAATGAATCGATATTTTTGATTGTTCTCAACAGAGATCACATAGCATGCTGCAGGCGTGTTTGCATGTGGGTACTTGACCGATAAAGCCCTCACATGGTATGATGCTTGGGAACGATCCATGTTGGCAGAGAGAAGGGAGGTCACATGGACAACAATGCAAGAAGGACTGCTGAAGAATTTCCAATCGGTGGATTCTGTGCAGATGGCTCGAACCCAACTATGGGGATTGAGACAAAAGAATAGCGTACAAGAGTATGTGGAGGCATTTTTGGATCTACAAGTCGCAATTACCGACATGAGTCCAACAGAGGCTCTCGACAATTTCAAACGAGGGTTGAAAGAGCGGATTTGCCAAGAAGTCATGGTGCAAAACCCTCGCACGGTATTTGAGGCTATTGCTTGTGCATAGCGAATAGCAGAAGCATTAGGTGGAGGTGAAGGAGTAGTTCCACCTCAACATTATTGGGCAGAAATGCCACACATGGGTGGACCAGTACCGATGGAATTGGGCAACCTTCGATTCCGGGATCGAGGAGCACGGCCGCTTCAAGGGGAGCGGGAACGGGTAGAAGAACAAAGAAATGGGGTCCCACGAGGAGAAGGGACTCAAGGAGAACAACGCCGTTGTTATAATTGTGGCCGTATTGGGCACATATCTACCAATTGTCGCACTCGTTTCACTAGAGGCCCTCGGACTTCGTACAGGCGATCTTTGAACAACATGGAGAGGCACATTGAAGAGGAGGAGGTGGAAACCACTTTGGAAAACGAAGATCGCCAGTAAATGTACCTCGTGGCCTTACAGGCTCAATAAGGAAGCAGAGAAGCAAGGGAAGGAAGAAGAATAATTTGCAAAGATCCTGAAAGGCAACCTCACAATTGATTGTCGTGAATGCAATCCTAGAAGGTAATCAAGTGAGAGTATTAATAGATCCGGGAGCAACAGAGAATTTCTTGTCTTGCTCTGTTGCAATAAGCTTGGGAATGGATCTAGAGAGAGATAGAAGTGAAGAAGTAGAGTTACCAAATGTGCAAACAGAGAGGATCAAATCATTACCTAGACGGGTAACTCTCTCTGTAGGAGAATATCAGGAAGCAATTGAGTGGCGAGTGATACAATTAGCCCGTTATGATGCAATTTTAGGCATGCCATGGATGGAGCTGTACAACCCAATGGTGGATTGGAGGAAGAAAGTAGTGAGAACCCACCAATGGTCAATCATTGGGGTTAAAGAAAAATCACACAAGCAGAAACTGCCTCTATATGTCGTAAGGACGACAACTGTCTGTAAGACCAATAGATGTTTTATGGGTCTAATAAGAGAAGTCCAGAGTGCACAACTCGCTAGACAAATTCCTGAGAAATTGAAGGATGTGGTGGATGAGTTTCAAGATGTCTTTCTAGATGATCTACCCTCAAGATTACCACCTAAAAGGCGAGTAGATCACAAAATAGAGACACTCCTAGGGAAGACACCTCCTTGTAAGGCCCCATATCGCCTATCACCTCATGAGTTGGAGGAGTGTAAGACTCAAATTGAGGAGATGCTACAGAAAGGGTTCATCCAACCTAGTGTATCACCATATGGAGCCCCTGTCTTGTTTGTGAAGAAGAAGGATGGTACAATGCGCATGTGCATTGACAATCGGGGTCTCAATCAGCAAACAGTGAAGAACAAATACCCCTTACCTCGCATGGATGACCTGTTTGATCAACTCCATAGAGCAAGATACTTCACCAAATTGGACTTGCGGAGCGGTTACAATCAAATCCAAATTGGAGGGGAGGTTGTGTACAAAACTGCCTTTCAAACCAAGTATGGCCACTTTGAGTATCTTGTGATGCCTTTTGGCCTCACCAATGCGCCTGCCACTGTCATGAGCCTAATGAATGACATATTTTGTCCATACTTGGATAAGTTTGTTATCGTCTTCTAGGATGATATCTTAGTATATAGTAGCATGATGACAGAACACAAACAACATCTACGAGAGGTCCTCCAGATTCTAAGACAGAATCAATTGTACGCCAAAATCTCAAAGTGTGAGTTTGGCAAGTCTGAAGTAGACTTCTTAGGGCATAGAGTAAGTGCAAAGGGCATTCAAGTATTGATAGATAAAATAGAGGTCATTAAAAAATGGAGTGCCCCAGAAGATCAGACTCAACTTAAGAGCTTCTTGGGGTTGACGAGATTCTATCGTAGATTTGTCAAGGACTTCTCCAAGGTGGCACAGCCTTTAACGGCACTACTTGGCAAGGGGAAGAAGTGGACATGGGGAACTGCACAAGAGTTGGCCTTTCAAGAATTGAAGGCCGCCTTGCTACATGCACCAATCTTGAAGTGGTATGACCCAAAACGTCCAATCAAGTTGGTTACATATGCATCAAGCGTAGCAATAGGAGCAGTCCTACAACAAGAGTGGCATGACGGATGGCATCCAATTGCATATTTCTCTCAAAAGTTGTTACCGGTAGAGCGCAACTACCACACCACAGAATGAGAAGAGTTGGCCATCGTTCTAGCAACCAAGCATTGGAATCACTACTTGGGCGAGAAGGCATTTGTAGTAGAGACAAACCACAAACCTCTTGTCTACCTTGAGACGCAAAAGGATCTATCTCGTCGCCAAATTTGGTGGGCAGAGTGGCAACAACGCTTCAACATGACAATCACCTACATGGAAGGTAAGAAGCAACTTGCAGATGCATTCACCCGCATGCCAATGGCCAACAACTTGGTAGCAGAGGTTAAGATTAACCCTAAATTCTGGCAAGAGATTCTAGCTGCTACAAAAACTGATCCACAGATTGTAGAAGCGCAATCGTCCAAAGGTGTCACCAGCACCCAAGGACTCACCTTTTGGGAGGGCAGATTGTGGATCCCAAATGTCCCAGAATTACGCACCACCATTCTAGCGGAATTTCATGATTCGGCCATTGCAGCTCATGTCAGAGTGGACAAGACCTTGGATGCAGTCAAGCGCCATTACTATTGGCCCAAGATGAGCAACAACATGATGGACTATGTGCGTAGCTTCCTACTTTGTCAACAGAACAAAGCTTCTAATCAAGCTCCTACAGGGCTCCTTCAACCTCTCCCCACTCCTACCCAACGTTGGGAAGAAGTGAGTATGGATCTCGTCTGTGAATTACCCAAGACCACCTCAAGGTTTGAGTCCATTGTGGTCTTTGTGGACCGGCTCAGCAAAATGATTCATGTACGCCCTACCACCAAGGAGGTGACCACTCCACAACTAGCTCAACTATACTTAGATGCAGTCTTTGCCCACCATGGCTTGTCTAGAGTACTCGTCACCGATAGAGGCACCCAATTCACCAGTTTGTTTTGGCAAACACTCTTTGGTTTCTTCAAAACCAAGTTGGCCATGTCTACAGCTTACCACCCACAAACAGTGGCCAAACAGAGCGGGCTAATCACACGATTGAAGACATGTTACACGGCTTCACCTTAGAAGAGCAAGAGAGGTGGGACACACTACTACCGTTGGTGGAATTTGCTTACAACAATTCAGTGAATGCCTCCACCCAGGTCACTCCATTCTTCCTCATGTATGGTGAGCATCCCTTCACAACTTCTAGCTTGATGAAGATCCGTCTAGTGACTACCAAGGTTGATGCAGTCAACACATTTGTTTCTAGAATCCAACAAGGTGTGGAGAGCGCCAAGTACAGGTTACAGATTGTGCAAAATCGACAAAAGCAGTATGTTGATGCACACCGTAGGCACATGGAGTTCAATGTTGGGGATCAAGTGTGGCTATCAACAACCAACCTCACATTAGTTGGATCTCGTAAGCTCAGACCTCGTTTGATTGAGCCTTTCTCGATTCTTTGTTGCATCGGCGCTGTGGCCTATCACCTTGAGCTACCACCACACATGAAGATCCATTCAGTGTTCCATGTCTCTCTATTACGTAGATATGCTCCTTGATCAGGCCAAGGTCCTTCCACACATGACATTCGACCTTGTCCGACAGTCATTGATGGCACAGAGGAATATGAAGTGGAGCGGATTCTCCAAAAGCGCATGCGTGGTACTCGCCATCCGCAGGTGGAATATCTAGTACAATGGAAAGGTTACCCCCTCTATGAAGCAACCTGGGAACCCGCTGCCAATTTGGCACATGCACCGGTGTTGGTGCAAGCATTTGAGCAACAATTGCACAACGAGGACGTTGCATCTTAAAAGGAGGGAGGTCTGTAATACCAAGGGTTAGCCATATGATCTAGATGTGAAATTCGGTTTGGTAATATCTAGAATGATGTTATACATGATGGTTAAAATAGATCAGATAGAAGTATCACCAAAAGAGTACTTCTACTAATAGGGCAGAAACCAAAATAGACTTGAGAACCTTAGAACCAATAGCTAGACATATGATTTAAAGGTGAGAATTGGTTTGGTAACATCTGAAAGAATGTTACACATGATGGACTAAACAGATCAGAAAGAGGTATCACCAAAAGGGGACTTCTACAAATAGAGTAGGAACCAAAATATGCCTGAAATCTTTGAAGGTAATTTCGGAAGCCTAAACGGATGAATTAGGCCTCTGAAAATGTTTAGACTCCCCCCCCAATAGAGGAAAGGCTGGACTTCTCTCCCCTCTGCTTTGTCTCATCGAGAGGTTTCCAATGGTACCTTACGTGATTCTGAGATTCCTATAAGAAGATTCCCTAAAAGATTCCCTCCGGTCAAAGCTTGTTTGACCAACCAAATAGGATCTAAACCAGACAGGTCACCCATCCAAGTAAGTAATCCAAGGGTGGAGCTTGCTGACATGTCACCTATCTGTGTCCCTAATCCTATGGTGGAGCTTCCTTGGAGGAGATCCTCTTTGTCTATATAATAAAGAGAAGATGCTCCCTTGGGGCATCAAATGTTTGAGAGTGCAATCTGTGTTTTCTCTCTTCTCTTGTCCTCGGAGTATTACACAAACCCACCACATGAGATTGGTAGAGCCGTTTGTGTACGTGCCAAATCCCCTATCACACACTCAAAAGTCCTTGGTCCAATAATATCACCAAAGACTCCCATAATCCTCCTATCAAATGCTCTTAGACGTGATAGGAAGGACGGTGAGGAGGGAACTGTATGGATAAGGTAGGAAGGTCAACGAGCAATAGTGGAAGAGAGTATACCAAATGCCACCTGCGGATCTCCTAGTAATGGAAGGTCATCCACATGGAGAACATCCTCTGCAAGGGTAGCGTCCAAGAAGCGTGTGACAAAATCCTCCGATCCTACTGGCACTCCAAGAACACGAAGTCCATCTGTGGATGTGATACACCCCTCTCGAAGCTCAAGGTGGGGAGGGATACCTAAAGGGGACCATGCCCTACACTTTGACACCTTGACTCTCAAGCCTAGTAGATGTAGCTCAATTGTCAAGTAGTCAGAGGCCTACCTAATCTGATCTATAGGGCCTATGATGTGTATATCATCTGCCAAGGAGGGAAATACACAACCTGGCATGGCCAAGGTAGTAGATAGGAGAGCTCTAAAGTGAGCCATGGCAAATAAGGGCCCCCCCAAAGGATCTCCCTAACGTGTACCAACAGCTGATTCCAAGACGGTGACTCCCTCCTATGAACGACCATGTTGGTAGTAAAGGGAAGCATGAGAGCCATAGAAAGACCGCACAAAAGGAATGAGACTCGCCAAGGATCCACCAGCCTCCCTAAGCTCTCTAAAGATGGATGCATGTGAGACGCTATTAAAAGCGTTCTCAACATCCACCTGTAGGACGACCCACTCCGGATGGATATCTAGGAGTGCTCTAATGCCTAGAGATATAGCCTCACATCCTCCAAACTGATGTGGACTAAGGTGTTGTCAAAAGTGAGAACGATGCTGAAGGACAATGGTACGACTGACCAAATGCAAAAAGATCTCTCCAATAGCAATCGGTCTAATGCCTC
This sequence comes from Lunularia cruciata, assembly GCA_948567375.1. Taxonomy (NCBI): domain Eukaryota; kingdom Viridiplantae; phylum Streptophyta; class Marchantiopsida; order Lunulariales; family Lunulariaceae; genus Lunularia; species Lunularia cruciata. The sequence continues at coordinate 64,305,426 of OX419755.1, read as the reverse complement.
CCGTGTCCTTCTCCATTCCAAGAAGTCGACTAGCACCTAACACCCGACTAACAGACATAGGAATGTCTCCTCTTGCTACTGTTGCAGCCACTTGAAACAACTTGGTAAAACCACTAGAAGGATCATCTGCCTGGAAGAAATCTCTAAGGTGCTCATAAACCATCCCTGACAAGCCTCGCGAGGAAAGGTGAGGGGCAGTGCACAATGCTTGAGCAAATAGCGACCTATCAAGACATAAAGGCTGCTCAGGCTGATAATCTAAGACCCCTATTGGTAGTTCTTCTACTGCTATTGGATGCAATGAGCGTAGGGAAGAGATGGTCTCATCAGTAGGACTCACTATATACAAAGGGTGTAGCGCTCGTGCTGCTCTACTAAACTCTCCCGCCTGACCCAATGTCCTACATCATCGTAATTGAGTGGAATCTGTGGTATCCTGTGGCGATGCCTATCTCCTAAATCGTGTAGCCCTAACAGACTCCTCATGAAAGGCTGCCCAATCCCCCGCTTGGAATCAACAAAATCTAGCCGCCACCTCTCTATGCCCCGCACGTCCTCCTCTAGCATAACAAAGACACCATCAAGGGAGTAGAAGGAATAGGAACCATGCTAACTCGTCCAAGGGATCACGTGCCAAATGATCAAGTGGTAGGCAAAAAGCCTGTCTAGCCTCATCATGGAGTCTGCGGGGTAGCCTATAGAATAGACGTGGACATGGAAAACTAGTTTCAAATAACCCCAAAATGCAACCCGCCTGAGAAGCTAACCACTCCCACGACAAAGTTGGAATTGGGATGGAACTCACACATACCTACCTATCTATGAACAACTTCATATTTCTTCCTTCTACATATGCAGTCCTAGTAAGTCTGTCGCTCGTTGAATGCTTAAATTGATCATTCCTTCAGAACCCACCGAGCCTTCGAATCGCATGTGATCGTACATTTAGTAGTTGACATTGTAGTTCCCTTATAAGCTAGAACAGAACTTCTCAATTTACAAGACAAACCGTAGAGTGTGCTCTGGTAGTTGTCGTCTGCCGGAACTTTTATTTCCCTGGAGAGTAGTATGGACAAAAAGGTTATCTCTATCGAGTTTGCTTTGGCTATCGTCGTGTCGGCGTCCTCTGACGGGTCCTTCACGTTTAAGATCAAACTGAATAGTTTACTTGATGTCTCAGGATTAAGTATCCAAATACTGTCTGGTCATCAAGTTCAGTAAATTCTTGAGAAAAGGCTCGGAAGACTTAAAATATCCACTTGTACTTCAATATAGAGAAGAGAGAGTGGCAACATCTTCTGCTCCTTTCTTGACAGCAAGAAGGCAAGTTGATTTATGAAGAACCATCAAGTCGCCCCAAAGCCATGACATCAAAATAATTATGCCCATCTATATATATTCTTTGTGTATATTCACTGTAGGCTTGTTTACAATATCTATTCTTGACTTATTCTTGCCTTTTTATTTAGTCATATGTGTATGAGAACAGTTTCTGTTCTCATACACATATATACATGTCTCATGGGTGATGCATTGCTCATTCTCAGATCTGTGACTCTTCACTCTCTTCCCTTTTGCCCCCACTCACATCTGTTGTTTTGCTTCATGGTTCCCTTGTATATGATCTGCTTCATGGTTCCCTTGTATGTGTTCTGACCAATCTGTCATTTTCAATTCCCCCAGAATGGTTTATTTTTTCTTTGCAGATCTTCAATTACAGCTTGTTTATTACACTCCTTACATTACTTCACGTTTCGGTATATCTGTTCTCTCCAGTTGATCAAGATACATTGATATTACAAGTAGAGTAATATGTAGCATAGCTACTATGATGTGTAGCGGTATACTCTATCCAGTCTATTGAGTTATAGTGCATCCCTCCCTCCAAGAGTTAGTCTTGGTATACTCTATCTAGTCTATTGAGTTATAGTGCATCCCTCTTGGAGTTAGTCTCTACAACATCTCTGTTTTGAGCATTTCAACTGCTCACACTAACTGAATACCCTTGTTGTTGTTTGGCTGACACATGTGACCATCTCGCCTTGTGGCTCTCCCTTCCTTCACAATTCTCGAGGCCTCTCTAAGCACCTGAGGTCATCTTCCCCTCGGAAACCCTCTTCCCTCTCCTTTGCTTTCTGCTCATTTAGGTTATAGTTCTTGCTTAGCTCATGGTGCGTTCTCCTTCATTAGTTCCACCTTTTGATGCCTGTCCTTTCTGCCTTATGCTCTGCTCTCTACTTCTCCACTTGACACTCTTCTAAATTGACTCATTCCTTTGTTTTCTTACTAACTCCTCTTGGGTTCTTTGTGGTTTGCTCTCTGCTTTTACTTGTTGCTAACCCTATTAGACTTTGTCCTTGCAGGCATTTTCTAGGGATGTCTCGAATCACTCACACTCTCTTGCTTTTGACCTTAGTTTCTTCTTTCCCTTGTTCACTATTTTGTTCATGCCTACATTCTGCATTTATCCGATTTCTGCTCTTGTGTGACTTTAAGCTCTATTTGTTCATTTTTGTAGCCTTCCATTTCTGTAACCTTCCCCTGGCGGTTTATTATTTAGTGTAGCATTGCTAAAAGATAGTTGTTTATTATTTCAAGTGGTGTTGTTGGAAGCAACCGAGTTTCGCCTTGGCACTCATGAGTTTTTGAGCAAAAACTCAAGATGAGGAGTACTAACAATTGTTCAGCTACTTCGGCATTGCATGAGGCACTAATGAAGTCGTTGGTGCTATCATGGAGGTTTACTATGGCCGCCTTCTGCTTCCTTCAGTTGTTTAGCGTCTCTGGACTCCAGTGCCACCATATCCTTTTGCAGCCACATCCTTTGAGTATTCTTGTTTTGTTCCACTACTCCATTCCCCTACTATTTCACTCCCTAGTCTTTTCCCTTCGATCTCGGATTGCTTCCTGCCTCTACCTCTAGTGTTTATTGTGTTCCTACCCAACTCCATCCCATGTTCTTCATCTTCATCCATGCATTGCATCTTGGTGTGCTCTTACTGCAAGTTTCCTATTCCTCTCGCTTCATCCAGTGTCCATAGCGTTGGGTGTGATATACTTTATATATCATGTCCTCTTATGCTTCACTCTAGTTACACTCTTACATTTAGACCCGTTTTTGCAGCCACATCCTTCGAGCATTCTTGTTTTGTTCCACTCCTCCATTCCCCTACTATTTCACTCCCTAGTCTTTTCCCTTCTATTTCTGATTGCTTCCTGCCTCTACCTCTAGTGTTTACTATGTTCCTACCCAACTCCATCCCACGTTCTTCATCTTCATCCATGCATTGCATCCTGGTGGGCTCTTACTGCAAGTTTCCTATTCCTCTCGCTTCATCCATGCACTGCATCATGGCGGGCTCTTACAGCACACAACACGTTTCCTATGCCTCTGCTATCGGTTGCATTGCTGCTCTCAATTTTGTTTTTTAGTGGTGAACTCTTACATCAATCTTTCTATGCATCGCTAACGTTGGCATTGTTGTTCTTGATTTCACGTTCTTTACTGTCCATTGGCAGTATGGTATTCTTAGTTTCTTGCACTTATGCCTTTGCTGCAGGTTACTTTGTTGCACTTATGCCTTTGCTCCCTTTGCACTTATGCCTTTGCTTGCCTTTGCCTTTCAATGCATTTTACATTAAAGCTTTAATACTACTCTAGCATTGTGATTCAAGTACATGTTGTTTATTGGATATGTGCACTTCATGAGTTTTGGATAACCAGTTCCCAGTACCAATATACCAATATATTCTTTGTTAATTTTAGTTGATTTTTAATTTAATAAATCTTATAGTTAATGGTTTTATTTAAAATTTAACATTTTATCATTTATTTAAAATTAAATAAAACACTGTTGCAATTAATATAGTGCAAAATAACATTTTGAAGTTTATTATTATATTTTATTATATTTTTTTAAAGTTTTTTTTATAAGGATAATTCTCATCACCCTCATTTTGCATTTTGCATTTCGCATTTCTTAAAATTTTGAATTTTTAACATAAGCTCAAATATATTCTATGTTACTTCAAGGTTGAATGATATGAATCCTATGAGAGTGAACTTCCGTGTATTATCTTTAAACTTTTGTACCGATGGGGAATCTCGTATTGTTGTGTATTAGTGATATCAAAAATATCATATATTAGATTAGAATGATACATTAAAGAGATCTAATATTATTTTGTGTTAATGATGTCGAATACATCAAAGGTTAGAAGGATTGATAAACTTTCTACTTCAAGGGGCAGAAACCGTAATTCTCATCACTCTTGACAAACCATGGACAATATTTTATTACACACGAATGTGGACAACTCCAATCACCTCCCCGGCATCCGCAGACTTCTCATTTCATGAAACTCATAATGCTTTGTCATCTTAACGTGTTTTCTGCTGATAGACTCAGAATACCAAAGTAGCGTCACAGCTTTAGATGAACTTGTCCTCATTTACAAAGGTTGCACCTCACTAAACAGCTCCATAATTTCCATCCAGGCCCCGTGGTCCTGCTCGACTGCTTGCACTAGTTCCATCCCTTAGAGGGCGATCCCCGATAATTGTGGTGGCGTCATCAGCTCTTCGGTAGCCACTATCATTGGTGCTGAACTGCATCCGAGAAGGAATAGAGAATAAGCTTTAGTCACTACCATTTCTGCTGAACTGCATCCGAGGAGGAGGAAAGAATAAGCTTTTACTAAAATGAGATCCTTTTCAACTTTAACATATTCTCCATCAGTACGATAGACGGCCTTCATATTTGAACTGTCTTACCATGTCTAGACAACCCGAAAGAAGTCCGATTCCAGGCAGTGCGTCCAGCCCATTCTGCGAACACAGAGCAAAATTCTCAAATAAAGTTCACCAGGATCCGAAACGACTGCAGGCAGCGTGGAAGCTACTGAACAGGTAGTGCTATATCGACCACTAAAACTCAATCCTGCATTCACCTAGTACTCTCTTGGTTCGAATAATATTTTCCTTGACTTATAATTATACTTATTGGCCATGCAGACGTTAGTCAGCAGTCTTGCATCTTGATGGTCTTTCTTAATGTTTTGCACTGCGCATATGACTTGCCCACAACCGGTAGATCTCTTCTCTATAGAACCTGCGGACTCTTTCCGGATCTTATGGGATTGGTACGACTGTATTTGCTCATTCGAATGAACATATGTTTTCGTTCAGCCAACGTCATCCAATCGATTCTTTCATTTGTTTTCAATGTGAGGTTCTACTGCATGTCAAGTTCAAAAAGTGGTATACTTGAAACATGTGGTGACAAACACTTGGATTCGAATGTTCGGCCAAGCTGCACAAACAAGACTCTTAGTGGGAAGATTCTCTAGATCATTACCTTCTTCTCCACGCGAGTTCTGTACAAAATGCCCGCGCAGCAACTGACTGTCGTCAAGACAATTGTACTGCACACAGAAATCTTAACTCGTTTTAGTATCTATCTCTGGACGAGAACTGGATGTCATTCTATTTCGCTGTATACACTTGAGATTCGAATCTTTTCAGTATTGTTCCAACGCTTTTAGGGCCAAATCGAATGGTGGAGGTCACTTGTATGAGTACCCGAGAGTCGAACGCAGTAAGCCGATGGTATCAAACTTCTCAACATGACTGAAAGAACAGGACTTTTGCAAGCGAGCAGGTAATGATAATAGGATGGACCCTTACATGCAGGACAGAACTCCGAATGTTGCCCAGCCACTTGAACCAGCTTGCTCTTTAGTCTGCGTCCACCCTATACGAGACGAGACAGACGTGGTCACGTCTCAAGTCCGGATAGTGACTATCAAAGAAGATTTAAGATTAACCTCAGCTATTACGAAGTAATGATCACAGTATAGCATGACGTTATAACAAGCTGCATCAGAAAACGTTTTCTGAGATGAACAACAAATTTCGCTTGATCTAATACAGAGTTCAAGCACTCTCTCCTTGAAGATGCAAGATGATTGCATTTGATTATATCATTTTATCTCTCAGGAAGCCACCAAAGAACTAAAACTACAGTGAGAAGTAGGACACACACATCTCAATGCTCAAATATTCCGAAAGACTTTAGGGATAATCGCAAAGCAACAAGAGTACCAAAATATCTTTAAATGATAGCGACAAGATCAAAATCCACATATTTGTTGGCTTTTTCTCTGTTGTGATAAAAAAAATTACGGAGTAATGGCATAATGGAAAGATTGGTCACCTTGGATTATCCATAAAATTACGTAATAAGCTATGAACTTTCAAACTATTATGCATGAAGAATAACATTTTAACTCCAGCTAGAAAGGCTTCTTCTGAGAGTACCTACCACACTGTTTGAGCAGAGAAAACTCGACAGGATCATATCCCTCAACAGAGACTTTGATTCTCACGAGGTAGGTTCCTGCTGATTTACCTACACATGTGACGCGCCCATTCAAAAAACTGTAGCGCACTTACAGGAAACCTCTTGAGGACGTAGCAGAATTTGACATATCGACCCATCATGGTTTATAAAAGAAGAAAGGTATAGTACTTACAAAGCCATTCTATCTCCAAAACTGACGGACTCATCGCTGTAGGAGAGGTTCCTGAGGCAGCAGTGCCTGACAGTCTCAAGTCAAGCCCTTTTGAAGGAGATACCTGACAACAGTCAATGTTCAGGTAAACTTCAGTGCACTACGTAGGATTCACTTCAACAGTTTCAGAAGAGAAAGTCACTTGTAGTTCCTGTAATTCAGAAGTGGCCAAGGAACGTCGTATCAGCAGTCTACTTACAGAAGATGAAGTTTTTCCGATGTACTTGGCGATTTCAGTTGGCGCCGAAAAATAGAGAAACACTTTTGATTGCGGCGTTTCAAAACTGCATTAGCAAGATCTTAACTTAGACAAGCAATCTCAAGTGCACTGATGCACTTCACCTGACTAACTGACAACAAGAGATTGATGTATGTCATACACACCCTGTAAAAATTTACACACATCCAACGCTAGATACGCGATAGCGTCTTAAGTCCACGAAATACTTCTACATCTTCCACTCTAGCATTACTCTTAGCTTGCTTAGTGACTGGCACTCTTAATGTTCACGGTGGAAACAAACCCGCTGTAGGATTTAGGGGCACGTAATGTACCCCAGACAATTATGTAACCTCCAGAGGTGCATAATAATATCTCGGCTGAATGAAGGCCTTCATGATACACATCCCACACTAGATTCGCCATAGCATCTTTGTTTCCAAACAATTTTACATCTTCGACTCTAGCATTACGCCTGGCTTGCTTAGTGATTGGCACTCTTTCGGTTCATGTTGGAACAAACCCGCTCTAGGATTTGGTGACACGTGCTGTACCCTAGACAAGTATGTAAATTTCATAGGTGCATAATACCATCTGGGCTGAATGAAAGCCTTACACGACACTTCAAGAAAATGAACATAGTTCAACTCAGCTTCTGCATGTAGCTTATAGCGAGAGGTGCTTCAATTCCAAAAAAGTTTGTTCTCGTACCAAGACTACTTGCCTGTAATCCACGTGTTCAGCGCTTTCGTATCCCCACTGAGTAAACCCGTTATCCACCTATCGGCCAGGCAAAAGGCACGTTCAGGACAAAAGCAGAATTCAGGTTAAAAATTTGCATGTTCCCCTATGATCTGCACTTAAGACGGACACGACATGAAAAAGTATAAGCAGTAAATTCGTCATAACTATCCTTCACACCTAGTGGTGAGCAAGCTCTCCTGTTAATTTGTACCTGCAAGCGAGGATTAGTGTGAAACAAATATCTTCGATGATTAGTCAATGAATTAGATTTTATCAACACTCAATTCCTAGCGCAGCTGAATGTAAAGTAAGAAGTCATCCTAAGCTTCCTAAACCCCCAAGAAGCTGTACATGAGTACTGGTATTTACCCCCGCATGTTCTATGTTATTCCAGGTATATTCCAGGACACACTTCATTAGACTACACGTAGAAAGAACCAGGTCTGTCTATAAGATGTCGATTGTAATTTCCATAAGAGAGCAGTAAAACCGTTTGCTAGACTAGACAAACGTGCATGAAACCTGGTACCGCTGAGATTTCCTCCAAAGTCTATTGCTGGTACCAGATTATTTCTCCTACATTGTCTCTCTACCATAGAAGTTCTTTGGCAAATAACAGAACAGTGGCAGCGCTTTACACATACCAATCAGCTTGTAGACACTCTTAAAAATCACGTACATACCACTTCTTTTCCTCGGGGACTGAAGCCAATAGCAAAACCACTCACAACTCGGGGACCAGCGTCTGGACAGGAGAGGGCAAGGACTACAGAAGCCCTGCAGCCCCAGAACATTGGATTCAATGACAAAAGATTGAGCGAAACTCCCTAGTAGTGACTTTTGGTGGCCACACTATTCTGTCTCCAAGCTCTGGTCAATTCAGAGAACCTATGATAATAAGAATGTTTTAACTCAACTAGACTCTTCACTTAAGTTCTTTAGTTGTAAAGTATGCAAGCTACAGCTTACAAAGAAGATACTAGTCGTGCCAAACAGTCTGCAAACTTACAAACAGGACTTGCTTGCGGCTTCGAGATTGACACTGCAAATGCATCCTGCAGGATCTGCACAACACAAATATATTCCTCACTGAGATGGTGTAAAAACTTACGGAGGTGCTCACGTGCTTGAGACATAACTACAGGTAATAATACCAAAAATGACGAAAACGCAGAGATGTTTCTAACGCCAAGTGCTGTTTTAGAAACTCGGAATTTGATTTCTTTGCAGCACAAGATTTCGAGGGAGAGAAATTCGGGAGAAAGAAAAATCCAATGACTAGTCTGAACCTGAGCACTCAAGATCCATATTTGAATTTACCTTTGCAACGTCCTTTTCCTGGACAGCTCCCACAAATCACTGAAACCTGATGATCAAAGGATAGTCAAAACTCCATTCGTGTTTTCTACTACTTGGACCCAGTGAATAGAATTTGGAGCCTGCATGAGTTAAACGAAAGCAAAAGTCTCAAATATGTCCGAGCAAGACCAAGGTATGATTTATACCTCTGTAGCACGACCATTGAATTCAGTTCCATACTCCTCGCATTCTTTTAAATCCCCATGTCTGTATTCCTGGACTCAACAACAACACACGAATCTCAGGCAACTGGAAACATGTATGCTGGCTGCGGTACTACCACTGCTGCTGGCTCCTGTAATCTCATCACTCACCCTCCTATCAAAGGAGTTAAGTACATCAAACGGTTTCACCAGTTACCGAGAGACACAGGTATGCAGGATTATGCAAGTAAGTGGTCCTCCGTAATGCGTCCACAAATCTGAAGTAATATGCAGCTTCATTTTCTAAATTAAACCAAGTATCTCTTCAAACTCGGAAGGTGGAAAGAAGCAAGCAGTATGTGGATATTTCTCCAAGAAGACATACCAACACAAAGGATGCTACAGGAAACTTCCATTGGCCTTGCTAAGCTCTTACCTGGATAAAGGTAGACCCTGCAGGTGTACTTCTCAAAGTAGGGCCTGATTCATGAGAACCAAAGCTAACATAGCCCTGTAATACGGTCCGAGATGCCGGAGTTGTGAAACAAAACAAATTATAGTTATTCGTAAGAGTTGATGTGTGAACTAGCCTGACTCACTTCGAGTTTACTCTACAGAAACATCCACAATATGCTGTCCACGGGATACAGCTAGCGGCCAAGATGAGTTACAATATTTATCATGGAAAATCTCTTTATGACAACTGCTCCGATGGGTGGACCTCTGTTCTTGAACTGCAGCTTAGACTTCACCAGCAAAGATCTTTTATATGACTGTCATAGAGCTTGGAACGAAAGAAAGACACCAGTTCATCAAATACTGGGCACCCTGATGGGAGCTCAGCAACTCGCATATCTGAGTGGTTAATCATCTTACCGCCTGACTTCTTTCCTGGAAGTCCTTGCAAAAGCGAAGCATATATGTTGTACCTTCCTGGATTGTTCACAAGTTCACACCATGGCCAAATTGCGACGTCAGTACTTTGAGACGTATGACCCATTAGCGGATAAATGATGTTATGTTTGTACTGTTTGAGAAGAATCGGTAGGGTGCGGCCAAATCCTCTTCACTTGAGTTTTTGGAAAAAATTATCCTTTGGTTGCAAAAAATAAATTGTATTTAGCGACTTAAGCTCCTAGTGAAAGACAACGATAAACCGCATTTGGAAGCAAATCACGTTGGAAAACGGCACCTGTATAAACTCGAACTCCTTCCCTCTCAAACTTGTCTGTGGTTTGAAACCTAAGGATCCATACAACTGGAGGTATATTTCAGACTAGTTCAAATGGGAAAACGTTCTAACTAGTCGAATTTCTACAATATAGCTGCTGCTAAATAACTTCTGCGTTTACGGAAACGTGGCCACATCTTGCGATAACAACAGGCACATCTGCAAAACTTCCGCAAATATTAATAAGAAGAAACTTGCGAGGATACAAGATCATAAAGATGCGTGTCGGGGGCGACACTGTAGCAATTTGACAAGGGAACCAAAGCAGCGCTAGCAGTTCGAGGCAGAAACAGAACGGACACTGCACAGCCAAGCTAGCCTTTTAAACGATGTACATCAAAGAAAGGCGCTGACAGAGAAAAAGTATCTTACTACTCAGCTAATTCAATTAAACATCAATACCATTGATGTTATGAAACTCTTACCGATCATGCCAATCATCCACGACTGAAATTTGTAGAGAGTCATGATGGTTTCCTTTGATAAACCGAATTTCAGCAAAGTGACTCAAGCCTGAAATTATATCCATGCAAAATTGCTTAAAAGAATGAACTGGAGAAAACAAAGAAGTCAAGATATAGACATGCAGTCTACCATAACCGATAGTAACTTCGTTGAGAACCAACGGATCAAAGAACACAAAGCCTCTCAAAGGTACAACACAGACAATAACGTTAAATACAACGCATTGAGTACATTTACCTCAGAATAGTTGCAAAGACAAATTTCCTTCCAACGTACGGTCCATGAAAGAATGGAATAAAGATAGTCTCTCCTTCCTAAAACCTACTTCACGGATGAAATTGATCTTCTGCACACCTTAGCAAGTAGTACATCTCCATGTATTCGAGAACGTCATTTCACTCTGCGGGGACCTGTACATTGAAACCTAAATTGCGAGTTGATCGCAAAGGGAACTGTAAGATGAAATCGAGTACGATTTGACAAAAGTTCTAGCATGAATCCACAGTACATCCACCAGACTTCGTTAGTACATGGCCCTAACTGGAAGTTACTACATAAACCGACCGGGCTTAAAGAAGGCCACCAAGGCTCTGGGTATATGGAGAAAAACTGGCAGGGTTCCAATCAGCCTGTATAGTAGCATAGGGAGATTCAGTTGTCATACAGGACATCAGTTGACAAGCCTTCAGAAGAAAGAAGGTCTAGCTTCAGGGACATATGGGGATCAAGACAAACTTTTCATTCTATAGGTTGCAAAAGTAGGGTGGGGTAGACTCGCTGTTGGCATATATCCGTGGTACACGGTTCACGAGAAGCGGAATAGTCATCAACTTCGAGCTGCCTTCATTAAGAGAGCTTACAAATGTACTAAAACTGCGTTTGCAGACAGTTAGCGAATTCTTCTCAGGTCCAAGCCTCTCAAAAGCCCCCACTCTCAGAAAAGAAACTGGCAGTAAAATTTTAGGTCCCATGTAAAACTTTACTCACAAACCACTAAGCGTCACCTGAAATAAGACTGATAATCCATTGCCTTCCTGAATAGGTGAAAGGTGGCTTAGGGGATGTACCATTACATTGGATCATTATAAGTCTTTGTGATCTCTCATCCCGATGTAAGACTCCAGTTCTAGCTGATTCACTGACAAAAGGAACAGATTTGGCATTTGTCTCCTCGGACAGGTCACCTATACCCTTAAAATTGGAAATTCAGCTGAATTCTCGCCTGCAGAGTGTTCCATACGATCTATTTGAGTCCTTACCGCTCAGAATCAAGTAAAGAGAATATTCCGACACAAGCGAGAGAACAAAGGGGCGAATTCTGTCACGGAAGGAAATCAAAGCTTAAAAATAGAGCTCTGGCTAATGAACGGTTTGATCAAAGAGAAATTATTGCAGGCGATTCATGCAGAGGTTACCACTCGGACAATCACACGACATATGATGAGTATGAAACTGTCTATTGAGGACCAGTTCATATTTCAAATGTACCTTAATATACTGTGTTTCCGCACCAATACCAGGCACTGATCTCTCTAGCATCCATACAATTTAAGTCTAGATCTGCCGCGTTCGACAGATCTAGATAATTCCAGCTGTAGCTCCCAGACAATCGAAAGCATAACCTATGATATATGAGCTACAACGCTGCAGTACACTGCATGAACTAAATCCTCATACAATTTCAGATCATAAACCTTTCCCGAGAACTAGATGCGTACCTTTTTGACTACTTCTGGCGATCAAACTTCTCGATCTATGTCGCTTCAACAGATGTGCGTAGTTATGTTGGCAGGAGCGGAGAGAGACCCTTGGAACACATGAATGCTCTCCACTTCTTTTCTTACTGTACCTCGTAAGTACCACCTTGTACTTTCCCAGATGGCGTACTTGTTCACGCAGTACGTGGTGGACAATATTCTTCTCTCTTCTGACTTCTTTCGCGGCACTGTAATGCTGCACAGTCCAGTCCACTGTAGTTCTACCCCGTCGCTTTCTTTACCACTCTATTATCAAGATCGAGAGAATTGGACTGCAAGCCCAAAGTGGAACTTGGTATTCTTCTCCCAGAGATTGACTAAACCAGACCCCACCGTTACTGGTACTTCACCGATACTGAAAGAATTTAAATTTCCTTGCTCGGACCTAACACCGATCGAGACGGTAGACTTTCTGGCGCAGTGTCGGTAAACATTTAAAAAATCCAGAATCTACACTTTGGTCAGATCCGTAAAGAAGCGCTATCACCCGTATCCCCGGTAGCGTGACAGGCTCCGGCTCCAGAGAGTGCGTTACCAAAGTGCTCGCACGTTAGCCCTTGGGGGACCGGTAACTCGTGGCCGGGGTCTACTGTACTGTAGTTAAGCAAAGTCTGCTGGTGTGGGTACGCGAATCACACTTGCGACGTCCGGTAGTCTCTATACAATGCAGTCGCAAAGTTGACCGGAGTCAGCATTAAAGATAGGGGTTAACGATGACTAGGGTTATTTTAAAGGCTGAGTCCCGGTCAAGTTGAATACGGTCGAGCGCAATCTAGGCCCTGAGAAATGAGAACAGCCTTATCTGAGCAGAAGAGGGAAGACATGTCTACGAGTGTCTGTTTGGGTCTCTTGTTCTCTCGGCGTGGAGTGCAGCACTGAGAAGTGACATTGTTGGACAGTGGTAATCCGGAGCCATGGCCGCTCTAGCTTCAATATCGTCGTCGCTAGTGTCACTGTCGTTGAATTCTACATGTGCACATGTTTGTACATCTGCTTCGACCGCTTCGAGTGTGAATTTTCTTCCCTCCTTTAATGGCCTGCGCACCGGCTCCGTTCCAGGACAGGCTTCGAAGGCCTACTCGGACTTTCACTCCGTTGTTTCGGTGTCCATTGCTAGCTCGTCTGGTGCAGGTTCCAAGGGAGTTGTGTCCATGGGCGCTCTAGAGGCTGGAGTCGGTCTTATGGGAACGAAAATGGGAATGATGACTTACTTCACTCCCGAGGGAAATGCCATTCCCGTGACTGTTATCGGATTCCATGAGGGAAACATTGTCACTCAGGTGAAAACGGAGGCCACTGATGGATACAACGCCGTTCAGGTCGGATACAGGAGAGTGAGGGACAGGAAGCTCACGAAGCCAGAAATGGGACATTTGAACAAGGTTGGCACAATTCCCATGAGGCACTTGCAGGAATTCAGGTTGACAGATGTGGAAACCTTTGAGCCTGCTCAAAAGTTGAAGCTGGACGAGCTGTTCAAGGAAGGCGACCTTATTGACGTCGCCGGTGACAGTATCGGAAAGGGATTTGCAGGTCCGCTCTTTATCTCTCGGTATCTTTCAAAGCTTTTTGTTAGGATGGATATATAAATCTGTCACTAACGTGCTGATAGTCTTCGACGTACCTTTGATGCAATTCTTGGCCCTATCTTACCATGAGGAACTTGATAAGGGTAAGAAAAACGTAGCAATTGGTGGTGCAGAGGTCGCTTCACCTTCATCTGACCTCCATTTCCTATGTCCGTATTTTATTTTCCCTGCATCTAAGTCACCTGTTAGTTGTCCTCCTTAGGAAGGGTTTAGAGTTCCGACTGAACGCCAACCTTTGGTGTGGCCACTCCCCTAGTTCACAATGGAAAACGCTGGAAAACGAGTTCCTCATGCTTCATATGCTCGTATTGAACAATTGAAATGGGAATTTTAGCAACATTTTGGGAAAGTAGTAGCCTTAAATCTGTAGCGGACCAGTTTCTTAGCTCCCCTCGCATGTTTACTGAAACTCTCAACTCCTGTGCAGTTTTTCTTAGTAAATTAATGGTCCTGAATTAGTATTTCGGTTTCCGCAACTAGTACCGAACTGTGGACAACCATTGGTTCTGCTTGCTCTGACCGTCAGGTTTTTTGTTGTGTCTGTGAACACTATCTCCCCTTTCCCTGCTCACGTATTATATGCTCGAATGCAGGAGGTATTAAGAGATGGCATTTTGCCAGGGGTCAAAGGACCCACGGTTCTAAATCTTACAGGCAACTGGGATCCATCGGGGCCGGTACCACTCCTGGACGTGTATATCCTGGTAAGAAGATGCCTGGTCGTCTTGGTGGAGGCAGAGCGAAGGTTAGGAAGCTCGAAATCATTAAGGTCGACGATGAAATGCACGCTATGCTTATCAAGGGATCAGTTCCAGGCAAACCAGGAAATTTGCTACGTATTACACCAGCAAAGTTAGTCGGGATCAATCTTCCCAAGTAGGTACATTCAGATCATAATTAATCCAATTGTTTTCGTCCATACCCTTTTTGGGTACTTCTCGACCTTTTTTGTGTATGGAGTACCGAATGCATCGGCTCTTTTTTACTTCTTTGGAACTCCCTGTCAACTAGCTCAGCGAAACCTGTCGATATCCAAGAAGTACTATTGTCGATCACTGCCCGTAAAAGTACTTAGTCAGATAGCTAAAGCACATCAGAAGTCAAGTCGACGAGGTTCAAGGTATGCCCAGAATATATCAATTCAGTAACAGCAAACCACACAAAAACCGGGGTTACACTCTGAGCGTACAGATGGTCGGTTGGAATAGATGCAGCTCACCGTGAAGAGGTAACCATGGTCACTTGGGAGATTTTGCATGAGCTGTTATTGCCCTGGTAGCGGGAAATTTGACAAACTAAGCATAATTCGCGTGAGAGCTATCGTTGATGACGACATGGAGCAGAGCTCACGACCTTCGGCTCAGTATATCCGGCTCTGAGACGCGATGTCTCGTAGACAAAACCCCAAATTTTATCAAGATGGAACCCTCTTTGTGCTTTGCTGCAGGAAATATTATGCAAGTTGAAGAGTCTTTTGATCGGTTAGAATCTCCTACGACTCACTATGGTCCTTTGATTGACAGAAGACAAACAATGTTTAAAATTTTCCACGCTCCCTTGAAGAGAATTCCGGCGATCGTTTTCAAGAGGGATCGAGAGGAGTATACTTCCATTAGCTTTATGATGTAGAGGATACACGTAAATATTAACCGTATGATGATGTAGAATTTAAGACTTGACTGGATTTTGAAATCATAGTGTGCTTGATACAACATTGATTAAAAGGATCCTCATAAATGTTGGATGACAGTTTCCCTATTTTCGACCGTAGATCTTGCCGATGAAGGAGCTCCGTGAGGACGGCACATAGAATTACGCACAGCCTCACCAGTCTTCGATTCTCTGAATATCTTCACATTTTCTCAAGTCGGCTGCTTGAAGTATTCTTGCACGGTTTTCTCACGGATTTCGCTTCTTCGACGTGAATATTTTCCTGGGCCGTTTCGTATGTTCACTAGAACACTTGCCACTTGTGTAAGAACTTGAATATTAATGTGTTCTCGGGCTCTCTAAAGCATATGTGCAACGCCTCAGACGTAGAAACTAACTGACACCATCAGTTCACGTGCTATTGACAGAAACAATAGGAGCAATACATCCGCCGTTTCGACCTTCAATTTTGAAATCTCGCCAGAATAAGACAACAGTTCATGCTGTTCATGATCCCAGATCTGGTGACCGGTAGATACGATTCTCCCTTGAGTATCTAAAGGGAGTAATATACGCTACTCTAAACACTCTATTGTACATCTCTCTCCACAAACAAAATTTCAAGATGAGAACGCCGCCCTAGCTAGACATGATTCCTACACTCCCAGTTTATTTATTCAAAACGAGACAAGATTTACCGTCCAAAGCAGGAAATCCCTGTTGGTCTATTCTTGTCATGAAGAAAAATTGTCAAAGAGGTCGGAAATAGGAATTTACTGGCTGTAACATGCGCGTCCATCTTCTGTTGTGCCGAAACTCAAGAATTGCTGATTGATCACCAAGGTCGCAGGTGACAAGATTCGACCCCTTAAGACCCAGTTGACTTGTGACAAGCACACCAGTTTCGGCACACTGAATGGCATGGTTGCCAGAGCAGACATGACTGTAACTACTCACCCCAACAAGGTCAGAATGTGGTCCTCTTTGATTCTCTTTGACGGAGTGAAAGGATCTCAAGACGTGAAATGATGTGCAACAAATCTTGTCGACCCTCTCTTCGAAAAGCTCAATGAACGTAAGTCCTGTGTTTATCCTCCCAGCTTATTCCTTCGATCTTACAGCGTTGTTCTCTTTAATTCTTCGTCTATTGTCCAATTTTAGAAGCCTCATAATCTGCAACAGATGGCACAAAACTTATCAATGCGAAGAATGAAAGGCCCTTAGGATCTCTAATTGGCTGGTTTAAATCTACTTGCTTGCAGGCTAACAACCCTGCGAAAATTAGAGGCTGATGATAATCGCTTACTATCAAAACTCAGGGGCCAAAAAACGTATCGCCTGGCCTAAGAGTTACTTCTTTTTCGTACGAAGCTGCTTATGTTTGTCCACGTTGAAGCTGGAGCTTGTCCACGTTGTTCTTAAAAAATGAGGTTGACACTATAAGGGAAGTATTTGACTAAGCACATTTATGTAGGGACCAGACTAACATTATTTATATATACACGTTGACGCACATAGAAACAGATTCTCATGAACTGAAAGTAGAAAGCCCAAGGGATTAGTCAACAATGCAGACCTAGAAAATTGCAAATAAGGGGGGAAACGTTACAACGTTCTCTACTTTCATCGTCTAAGTGTTTGGAAGAATATGACGAAGCTGGGCTAGATAAGAGGTTAAACAAAGGCCTCTCCCATTGCTGTGGAGTTGTGATCGAGCTTCTAAGGTCAACATATGCAATTCTTCCACCATACCGAAATGTGCACAGCGGGTCTATCTTTCTACTTTTAAATCTCCTACAGTCTGAGCACTTCAGGTGTTCTCCAACACAATAAACTCTTTCATTAAGGCCATCAAAATTGTTGAAGTCTATAAGGTACTTCTTGAGACTAAATCAAGTTCTATCCTCTGCCTGAAGACTCAAAAATTCAACCATTCGACTTACTAACCCCCTTCCTGGGTACATATCTCACATGCTTGCAAAAGGAGTTCCAGTGGTAAATATGGAGGAAAATTACTTCGCTGTACATACCTCTTTCTCCTGCAAACCTTCAGGATCTCGTCTCTCCAGCTCACTAAGTGCTGGACTTTTGTCCAAGAGGTTCCAAATCCATGAAGGGTACGCGCTAAATCAACGAACACGAAATGTTAGACCTATACCGGAAGAGATGGGTGTACATTTACAATTTAGAAAGACAGGGTTATCTTCACTATAAAGAGCAGATTCACTATCAATCCAGTTTATGCTCTATCCCATTACTTTCGTATCCACCACCGACCAAAAACTTCTCTCAAATGCATATCAGAGTTTCTATGGATTCTTAGACTTTCTCAACACAGTAGTTCAGCCATCTGACACTAGCACACTAAATTGCCATCTGCTGTAAGCTGTGATCAAGTAAGGGTACGCGATTAGAGATACAGACCTGTCTTCCAAGATAGGGGGGTCCGTTCCAGTTTTCAGGATATTGGCCCCTATGGTGGATTTCTCTCGGAGTTCCTTTGCTACGACAGGAATAACTTGCGCTGCAACACAATGTGACAAAATAAACAATTGCAGTTCAGTACTTGAGCGGGATGTTCCAGCACTCATTAGCAGCATGTCCACATAGTTTGTCAAGCAAATATCGACTGCGAGCATTCGGCGTTTCTTGGCATTCCTCTGTGAAAGTGCAGACAGGCACATCAGCTGGAGACAGGTCGTAATCTTGAAAACTGACGGTTTTCTGAGAGGGGGTAACCAAACCTTACCGAAGAACAAAACCTATCAAGTACGCCTATTTTGTGAATTTAGTTTACGATCCAAGTCCAAGCTACAACAAGACTTGCCATCCAAAATCCCCGATGGCAGACATCAAAACATGTATCCACCGTCCACGGCAACCTCTAGATCTGCGTGCTCAAAGAACGAGGGCAAAGGACAACCTTCTCCCTTCTTTTTCTTCGCGACAGGTGCTCCTTTCGAAGGACCTGCAGCAAAAGACCTTTGAAAGATCAAATTGCTGGTGCACATGAAGCAGCCGTGAGGACGGCAAGCTGAAGAAGATGATCCATTGTACAAAGTTACGACACTCCTCCGGCCAGCAGTCAGTCCTGCATTGATGAGGACGACGTAATTGTGCTCATCTACAACACTGCTTTGGCGATTCGATTCACGACCATACGAGTCAACGCTCGGCGAGACGAATCTCGAGCACGAAACCGATGGAATTGCTACGTTAATCCCTAGTGGTAATCTAGCTATGCGCCTGAGGGTGCTGGCAGCCATCGCTCATTCGTACCTGAGACTGGTCCTAAAACCTCAATTTGAACGATTAGGGTAGTGCGCACATTTATATAGAGAGTTTCTACTCTTCTCACCATTTTGGGTTTCCTACATAGACACCAATAGACATCGGTGGTTTCAATTCGAGAAATTCTAGACTCTTTACGGGAGAGGATTAACAAGGGAGAGGATTAACAAGTGTGAGTGTCACACCGAATGCTTTTAGTTTCTGCATTATATCTTTAATGTAAAAACTAAAATTGACTTTATTTAAATATAATTATTAATTAAAAATACATACATTTGGAGAAAGAAAATATTTCTCGGAATTGGACCAATGTAGCATCTTGTAAATGTTGACTATTCCTTAGCATCTTGTAAATTTTGATTATTTTGTATTGAGTTGATTAACACTTATCATAATTACCTCACATGATTAACATTTATCATAATTACCTCATAATTTGATTATTTTGTATTGAGTTGATTAACACTTATCATGATTACCCTTGTGAGGAGAGGACTAGATTTCAAATCAGGTTATCGCGTCCCGGCAGTGGGGATGATATACAATCTAATGTGTTTGTATTCAAGTTTGATGTAAAATAACTATAGTTGTTCCTCTTATTGATGATGTCTACTTTTCATATGCTCCAAATATAATGTATGCAATAAGGTTTTGTGATGGGTTTGCATGATCACTTGTTTCTCCAAGAGATACTTGGGTGGCATATACCATTGCTAGTTTTTTTTTATCTCAAGCAGAATTATTCTTTTCTATAGTGTTTAGTTGATAGGACACAAAGGCAATGAGATGTAACATATCTTGAAATTCTTATTGCAACACAACTCCAATGGTAAAGTTAGAAGCATCAAAATGAACCACACAAGGTAATTGAGGATCATATAATTGAAGAATGGGTCTTGAAGATACCATACGTTTCGGCTTTTGAAATATTCCTTTGTGTTTAGTGGTCCACTAAAAGCTTGAGGTCTTCTTCAATAGGTTGATCAATAGTGCAGCTACATGAGCATAATATTGAATGATCATCACTAAAAACTTGCCAATCTGTTAAATTCTTGCACTTTTGTGGTATCCTTTGGAGAAGACCAATCAATAATAGTCTTGATTTTCTCCTTTTCCATCTTGATCTCCTTTGATGAGATCTTATGAGCCAAGAAGGTAACTTCTTTCTACCAAAAGGCACACTTTGATTTTTTGTAGTAAAACTTCCATTGAAGTAGTAGTCAAAGGATTTTTCACACATGATTTATATATTTTACCTCTAGCTTGCTATAGATTAAAATACCATCATATATATATATATATATATATATATATATATATATATATATATATATATATATATATATATATATATATATATATATATATATATATATATCCAATAGCCCCCCATATGATCAATGAAGATTGTTGGAGCATTAGTGAGCCCAAAAGGGTTTAGGTAGAACTCTCCATTCAAAATGCCCATACTTTGTGCAAAAGGTAATCTTTTGCACCCTCTATATCAATGGGAATCTACCAATAGCCACTTTGGAGATCCAACTTAGAGGAGTATAACATTATACTCAATTGATCAAACAAGCCATCAAATTGAGACAAGGGACATGCATTCTTCATTGTTTATTATTGAGACCACGGCACCCAATACAAAAGCAAAGTCCTCCATACTTCTTTGGAACAAACAATACTAGTGTTCCCCAAGAAGATATACTATGTTGTATGAAATCCTTCTCCAACAACTCTCTGTCATTATTATTCAAAGCTTGTCCAACTCTTTTGGCGAGAGCCGATAGGTTGGTCTACTCATTGGAATACTTCTTGGCAATACCTCAATCTTGAAGAGCATACCATGATTGGAGTGTCATCCCTTTGACACATCATCCAAAAACACAATTGCAAACTCTTGAACTACTTGATCAACCATTGCTTGGTGAGACTTTTGGCCCCCATTATATGCTTCATGTGCAATTGGCTCAATCCACATCGCAAAAATAAGTTGATCTTCCTCCAAAGCTTGCTCTATAAATGCTTCATTGATAAACTTCTCATCTTGGGATTGACTATTCTTAGGTGTCTTGTTCAAAGGTGTTAGACAACATATTGGCATTTTTTACCTTGGTACTATTCTTGAATTTATTATTAGGTCCAATCAAATTGAACATTATGATATTCAAGGCAAAGAAAACCTAGAATGACATCATACTATATAGGTGGCACTATAAACCTCATACACTCCAAATACTCCTTCCCAATCTTAAATGTAATAAGATATGAGGTATGGAATGAAAAACCCTTTCTACCATCCACCATCAGCAATTTACTTTTGATGACATGCTTGATAGGAATACTTATTTCCTTTGCTAATTGCATGGACATGCTCTTGTTGTCAATGATCTTGTTCTTCCAACAATTGGGTAAGGTGCTTGATTTGTTGTTGTATGGCAATGATAACTTTAGGTATTGTCGTAATGGTTACTACTCTATCAAACTACCTATAATTTATCTAAGTTAACACATAGATACAACAAAAGTCCACCAATTCTTATAAGTTACAATTGGAAATACCAAGGGTTCATCATACAAGGTAATTGCATTCATAAAATTTTACCCAAAGTGTGAGATGATGAATTGTGTGAAATGATTCTTGGGTATTGTATGGAAATGAAAATCCCAATGGTTTGGTGGAAATGGATTTGGTGATCCATAAATTCTATCCATCCCATTCATGCTCTAATACCAATATAAAAGACCAAGGAGAGAAATAAGAGAATAGAATATCACAATGAAAGATCGTATTGGGACTCTTGAATGAAAGAAACTCCAATTGCCTATCATGAGCTTGGGTTTTGGTATTTATAGGAAACATACAAGGCTCTTGAGAAGCATCTCAAGAAACTTCCTAAAAGCCACTCTCTTAGAGTGCAAACCAAGCTAACCGGGAAGCTTCTCAAAAAGTTATCTTCTAGAAACAACCTATTTGGCATGAAAGGTAAGGTAGTTGAGAAGCTTCCTAAGAAGCTTCCTTCTAGAAGTCACCTACTTGGCATGCAAGCTAAGCTAGATATGAAGCTTCCTCGAAGTCACCACTTGGGATGCACATTACCAAATACTTTGAAGGTACCAAGTAGCTTCCTAGATGCTTCTAGAATATTCTTATAATTATTGGCTAATTTTTCATACTTACTAACTAACTCATTAGTAAACTCCATATTGTTACAAGGATAATGTGAACATTCCACAAATTTGTTCACAATAGTGACCAATGCTTTAATCTTCACTTGGAGTTATAGAGTTATAGAGTTGGTATGGTAGGTAGTAGAGGAGATCCAAGTCATGGAGGACAATATGGTGGTAAACGACCTACACTTGGTAGGAGCCCAATACCTACCCTTGCTTCTAATATAGCCATAGCTACTTGGATTCAGTAGTTGGAGCAAAGATTGGCTAGCGTAGCCATAGCTCAAAGGAGATCAGATTCAAGTGATGAGTCTTCTACCTCTTATGTTGGTGATAGATATGTCTTGGACTTTATGTGCAAATTAGCACAAGTAGATGCATTTTCCATGGTGATTAGGAATGATATACATGCTTTAAAGCCTAGAGGAGCATCAGTAGAATTTGATCCACAAAGAAGAGAGGTTAGTAGATAGGTTAGGCTCCCCTAGTCTTTCAGACTCCCCTAGTCTTTCATACTCTCTAAGGCACTATAGACAACATCCATAGCTCCTAAATTTCCTAGTATAGGTGTGGTAGGTAGTGATAGACTAAATGTTAGTCAACCACCTATTATTATACAAATTAAGTCTAGCATGATGTTGGGAGCAACTTAGTTGATTATGCACTTCCCTTTGGTCTCAGCCAATGATGTAAATAAAAGTTGACCTAGATTTAGTGTTCCAATTGGCTGTCACACTTTGTGAGAGCAAGGATGATATAATTCTTGCTTCTAGAGCAAAGGTGGTTGATAGTGGAGTTGACTTGGTTGAGGAGCATGGGACCCATTAAAAAACCAATGGTTTATGGCAGGCAATAGTAGTTAGGTTAGAGGAGTTACCAACTAGAAATATCACAGAGGCAGTGTGAGCATTGCCACAGATTTGGTCACACTAGTGATTGGTGTTTTGACCTACACCCGGAGTTACGGAGTGGTAGGGCTGCTATGGCATGTAGTAGAGGAGCTCCAATTCATAGAGGACGAGGTGGTAGAGGTGGTGGTAGAGGATCTACACCTACTAGGGGTGCAATACATGCCCTTACTTCTGATACAACTATGGCTACTCGGATTGAACAGTTGGAGCAAAGATTGGCTAGTATGGTTATTGCTCAGAGGAGATCAGATTTAGGTGCTGAGGCTTCCACCTCATATGTTGGTGACAGAGACAGTTTGGATTTCATGTCCGGAGTAGCACAGGTAGATGCATCTGTAGCAGTGACTAGGAGTGCAGTATGTGCTCCAGAGCCTAGAGGAGCATCAGTGGAGTTGGACCCACAGAGAGGAGAGGTTGGGAGACAAGTCAGAATACCCCAATCTTTCACGCTATCTGAGGCATTGCAGATGACATCCATGATTCCTAGATGTCCCAGTGTAGGTATGGTAGGTGGTGATAGAGTGCATGATGGACTACCTACTAATCAGCCACCTACTACTACACAGACTAAGTCTAGCATGATGTTGGGGGTGGCTCAGCTGATTATGCGGTGTCCTTTGTTTTTGGCCAGTGACATGTTTACATTGGGAGTTGACCCAACCCCAATGTTCCAGTTGGTTGCCATGCTTTGTGAGAGTAGGGATGATGCGGTTCCTACTACTAGAGTAGAGGTGGTTGGTAGTAGAGCTGACTTGGTTGAGGAGCATGGGATCCGTTCAGTGACCAATGGTTTATGGCAGGTAGTAGCGGCTAGACTGGAGGAGTTGCCAGCTAGACCGGCCTTTGAGAGAGCACGGTTCACACCTGGTGTTGTCCTATTGGATAACCTGAGGGGAATTTTCCATTTGGTAGGACCTTCAAGGAAGGTCTATATGCCATACAGAGTCTTGTTAGACTCTAGTGCGCAGCCCCTTATGTCGGGGAAGGCGGTAGTGGTCGGTTTGGAGTTACGGAAGACCGATGTGGAGAGGTGTCCATTTCAGATCCAAACATCTCTAGGTAGTGGTTTGACATAGTACATCACACGTGGGGAGCTTGTTGTCCAAGTTCAGCCTGGTCATCCAACTGATAGCTCGGTGGTGAGAGCTCAAGCTATTGTGACAATAGCTGAGTCATATGATATGCTAGTCAGAGGAGCAATGTTATACCCCATGAGTTTTAGCATTGACTATT
Source organism: Lunularia cruciata (assembly GCA_948567375.1). Taxonomy (NCBI): domain Eukaryota; kingdom Viridiplantae; phylum Streptophyta; class Marchantiopsida; order Lunulariales; family Lunulariaceae; genus Lunularia; species Lunularia cruciata. Next base: position 64,281,083 of record OX419755.1, on the reverse strand, counting down.
GGGAGGAGAAAACCTCCTATAGACCTGGTTTGCAGTCTGGTGAGGACGGGTTTGTTGCCTACCAGTACGCTTTAGTAGTGGTAGTCTTGGCTCACTATAGTTCGAGACCATAGCATCATCAATTTTAGCTTTAAGTGGTGCAATTACTTGGCCTGGTGATTTGTTAGAGGGGAATGAACATGCAAAGGATATTCCATTACCAAAGGAGATCACTCGGATTTGGAGTATGAGTGGGATTGTTCCATCCACCTTGGATGTTCCATTGTGGAGTTCAGAGTAGGCATTACAACAACATGCAGATCAATTGGTGCAACAGGCTTGGAGTGGAGCCTTTGTATCATCGGTAGATGAATGTGAGGATGAGCCTCCGGAGTCAATTACTTTGACACCTCTGGATACCACACTCACTGCTTGGCAATATCTAGTAGAGGAGGTATGTCTCTTGGATTGTTCGGTGGGATTAGCACCAGACTAACTGTGGTATTACAGGCGTGTATACGAGTATAGAGGTACTTGTATGTAGAGAGAGATGAGACTACTAGGCGAGTGTAATACTCCAAGGACAAGAGAAGAGAGAAAACACAGATTGCACACTCAAACATTCGATGCCCCAAAGGAGCACCTTCTCTTTATTATATAGACAAAGAGGATCTCCTCCAAGGAAGCTCCACCATAGGATTAGGGACACAGATAGATGACATGTCAGCAAGCTCCACCCTTGGATTACTTACTTGGATGGGTGACATGTTTAGTCTATGTCCTATCTGGTTGGTCAAACAAATTTTGACCAAAGGGAATCTTTTAGGAAATCTTCCTATAAGAATCTCAAAATCACGTAAGGTACCAGTGGAAAGCTCTCAATGAGACAAAGGGGAGAATGTGCACATTTTCAAGGCATAATTCATCCGTTTAGGCCTCCAAAATTGCCTTCAAAGATTTCAAGCATATTTTGGTTCCTACTCTATTAGTAGAAGTCCCCTTTTGGTGATACATCTTTCTGATCTGTTTAGTCCATCATGTGTAACATCCTTCTAGGTGTTACCAAACCAATTCTCACCTTTAAATCATATGTCTAGCTATTGGTTCTAAGTTTCTCAAGTCTATTTCGGTTTCTGCCCTATTAGTAGAAGTACTCTTTTGGTGATACTTCTATCTTATCTATTTTGACCATCATGTATAACATCATTATAGATGTTACCAAACCAAATTTCACATCTAGATCATATGGGTAGCTCTTGGTATTACAGCGAGTCTCTCTACATCATGTGGCACACTTGGCCTATCGGTATTTGGAGTTATTACCAATGGCAGCAGTCAGAGATTACCAAAAGGCCCTACTAGCAGATATTTCCTTATTGGGGGCACATGACCTAGAGAGACATGGGCCTATTCACTTGGTGATTTTTGGATGGCCATGTCAAGGACATACACATGCGGGCTGCGGTTTGGATCTTCAGGATCCTTGTTCAGGTGTGTTTTGGGAGATGTTATGGATACTATGACATCTCCAAGTTCATCCGTCTGTTTCTCCAACTTACCTTTTGGAGAAAATGCCTTTGATGGGTGATTCTCGCACCAGAGTGGTGGCAAGTACACATTAGGTCCATTCTTGGATGGGACCTACTGTATTGTTAGATGCAGCCAAAGTAGGATCACGGGTTCATCATCTTCGTCTTTGGTGGACAAATCTCTTACCCAAAGAGGTTTTACAGCGTGCTCATGATGGGATTCAATGACTTGACTACATCCTTGTTGATGACATCTTGGATGTTGGGCGTCAGTCTCAGACGGTGGTAGTGGCTGATAGGTCACCTATGGCCGTGGTGAACCTAGTGGGACAGCCTAGAGCTGCATTTCCCACACTCATGAGTTTCCCAGGCTCTTATGTGTTTCGAGAGGGAGGACTTGGACTTGTTTGGGACTCACAATTACAATAGTTGGTGGAACCCCATGCTGATGAGAGAGAGCGGGCGATGGGTTTTCACACCGGTATTACCACTGTTCCAGCAATATCAAAGGCATCCAGGTGTTAGGTCAGGCTATGGACCTGAACTGTTTGACCTAGATTATGAGCCTTGGCTTGGCAGAGCAGCATAGGATGCGCTTGATAGGCATCACCACTCGGACACTTGTAAGCCTTGTGCCGATCAAGACAATTCAGGCACATGTTGGGGGTGATGGACCGAGTGGACATGGTATTCTTGGGACATAGCCAATAGCTACTAGGGAGCGTGGTCTACTTGGAGTCCATCCAGGTGAGTGTGGCTACTTGGATTACACCCTTGGTCCACTTGGGATGCAACTAGAGGACGTGTGGAGCTTGCAACTAGAGTGGAGGGAGTTTTTCACACAAAGGTTGGGACCTCTAGTGGTCAAGAGCATGACACTATTGCTCCCAAGGGCCCAGTGTAGTAGCTAGTTAGTATGTCTTCCACTCCTACGACAGTTACAGAGGATACTTGGGAGCCACATCTTGGACCCAAGCTTACTAGAGAGGAAAGACGGAGGGTTTGGAGGTTCTTGAGGAGTCACACAATTTGTTTTGCCTTCAGTATGAAGGATTTGGGTGCTCTGAAGGGTCCTGGTATACGGATTGAGCTAACTAGTGACACACCAGTTTTCCGACGTCCTTATTGATATAGTGATATGGAGAGGACATTGATTCAAAGCCGGAGTAGTGAACTTTTTGAGGCTGGTTTGGTGGAGATTTCACGTGGAGAGTATGCATCAGTGACAGTGATGCCAACCAAGAAGGATATGCATGGCAACTATACAAATAGGCGGATGTGTGAGATTACTATCATATCAACCAACAGACCAAGGCTGATTGGTATGCCATGCCTACATCGAAGGACATTTTTTATGCAATTGGGCATGCAAAGGTCTTTAGTACTTTGGATCTTCGAGCAAGATATCATCAATTGTTGATCAGGGAGGAAGATAAGTCCAAGACAACATTCTGCGCTATTGATCCTCACGGCAAGGATGTGTTATATCAGTGGAGGTTCTCATTGTTTGGGTTAAAGAACGCTCTTGTTGAGTTCCAAAGGGTAATGGATAGGATCCTAGCTGGATTGGATTTTGCTCGGTGTTATATTGATGACATTTTGGTCTATAGCACTATTGTGGAGGAGCATGAAAGACAATTGTTGGAGGTGTTGGAGAGGTTGAGATCTCATGGACTCAAATTACATCCTAGGAAGTGTAGGTTCTTCCATGAGCAAGTTGAGTATTTGGGTCACACTATCTACCTCAAAGGACTTGGTGTTCAGCAGACCAAGGTGGAGGCTATCACACATATTCCTTGGCCTACAGATGTGAGCAGAGTGCAAGCATTCCTTGGGTTGGCAAACTTCTATCGCCATTATGTTAGAGGATTTAGTGCCATTGCCAAGGCCTTGATGAAGCTTACACAAGAGTGGTGTTGGGGAGATGAGTAGGAGAGAGCTTTTGTAGAGCTCAAGGAGAGGTTGACATCTGCTCCTATTTTGAGGAGACCGATCAGAGGATGACCATCTCAGGTTCATATTGATTGGAGTATGTTGGGGCTGGGAGCAGTGCTCACCTAGCATGATGATGAGGGGAAGGAGTTTATGGTGGCCTATGCTAGTCGCTCCAACAATTCAGTGGAGGCAAAGTATAGTTCATATGATGGAGAGTGCTTGGCAGCAATGTGGGCAGTAGCATATTTCCAATGTACCTATTTGGTAACCCCTTCACTCTCATCACTGATCATCAGCCACTGAAGTGGTTGATGGAGTCCGACAAGCTTTCAGGGAAGCTTGCACAATGGGCTCTGATTTTATAGGAGTATGATTTCACGGTTGTTCACAGACCTGGAGTGGTGAACCATGATGCAGATGGGTTGAGTAGAAACCCATGTCCCAGCTAATAGGATCAGACCGGAGCACGTTGGCATGGTAAGATAGATAAGGAGATGGTGCCAAGTTGGCATGCATCTGCCTTTCTGTGTATATTTTCTAAGGCTTTGGTGGTATCTCTCTTAACGCATACATGAGGAGTTGTGGAGGTCACAGATCTAGAGAGTGAAGATATTGGTATAGTTCAGCAAGACATTCATGATGATGTCTTAGTGATGGACTATCTTTGCACTGGTGTTGTGGGTGGCATAGTTGGGGCCAAGGAGAGAGACCGTGTTCTTCAACAAGCCAGATGGTTCAGATTGGAGGGCAAACACCTTTTGCATGTATGAGAGGATGGTAGAGTGCAAGTAGTACCACTTCCATCTTAGAGACCACAGTTGGTCCGTCATGCTCATGAGGAGCTAGGACATTTTGGAGTAAAGCGTACGTATAGCTTACTCCAGAGTCATTATTGGTGGCGTGGTATGCAGATCAAGGTACAGTAGTTTGTTGCTAGATGTATGGTATATGACTGAGTTAGAGCATCATTCAATGCTCTTACGCCATAGTTACACCCATTACCTATCATGGGATTGGGTTACCGTTGGAGTTTGGACTTTGCTAGACCTTTACCATTGACTGTGAGACATCATTGGTATGTGTTGGTGATGGTGGAGCACTTCTCAAAGTTGATTGAGTTGGTGGCACTTCCTGACAAGTCTAGTGAAGGGACAACTTACTCATTCATGGATTGAGTTCTTAGTCATTTTGGTGCACCAGTTGAGGTTTGACTAATTAGGGTATAGAATTCTTAGGGGGAGTTTTAGGTCTTTTGTAACAAGACTTTGATTGATCACCGTACTACCTCTCGAGATCACCTTGAGGTAGATGGCTTAGCAGAGAGAGTGGTTCAAATAGTGAAGAGAAGATTGCACAAGTATGGTTTGTAGGGAGGCCACATGGGAGATTGAGATCTCCAGTTACCTTGTTTGGCCATGGGCTATCGGTTCAGTTGGCAAGCCTCCTTAGCATCCTTCTCTCCTTACTTCCTACTCTATAGACAAGATCCATATTTACCTGCAACCATTCATCAAGATGCTACTATAGTTTTGGACTTGGATGACCCCAATGTATGGATGAGCGTATGTTCTTAGCAGGCAGAGATCTTTCAAAGAGTGATGCCGATGGCCTTTGAGAACTTGGCGATTGCTTAGCATAGAGATACTTTATGCTATGCTACCATTCGAGGAGGAGATTATAGACCCTCAATCCGTTGATTTCATCTAGGAGACTATGTATATCTACAACAGATGGCACCAATGACACTTGATGTTTCTACAAGCCACACTATCTTGAGAGTGTGTGATGTTTTGCCATCTGGAGTCCTTGTGTTGGAAGGACATGATGGTGTTGTTTGGAAGGATCATGTGTGCAATTGTGCACCATGCCACTTCCCAAACATTGATGATACTATGGACCCAAGCTTGGCACTTGTACATGCAAGCTTGAGGTGTATGTTATGTGGCTCTTCTGGTGGAGTTGCTACTATGTTAGTGTGTGATAGTTGTTTGAGAAGATGGCATATGGCATGTATGACTCCTCTCACAATGGTTCCTCAAGGATAGTGGTTATGTCCTAGATGTACTTGACCTATAGCTAGTTCATTCTTTATATGGTATAGATTGCAGACAGGCGACTAACGATAGGCCTCCATAGCACCCGGCCTCTTGATCTTTTCCCATCATAGGGTATACCATATACTTAGAGTAGATGGCTATCTGGAGTAAGAGGGACCTAACCACTAGCTAGGGAGGCGATTATGGCACTTTAGAGTCTATGTATGACTTATGTGTGAGTTGTGCTTCTATGGTGTATGATGTTGAAAAAATGTATGTTGTGTAGCGATGTATATATGCACATAGCTGTCACGCCAGTTGTAGTGTCGCATCCAGATGCTCGAACACTAGAGTTCTAGTGATAGTAGTTAGAGGCATTTTGGCCGTTACTCATAAACTACTTTCCAACGGTCAGATTTCAAGTTTAGGGTATTGACTTCATGGCGGGGCCCACCGTCACTTGCACCGTCAGCACCATCGGGTGTGCCGTCAGCGGGACCGTTGGGAGGAGACCTAGGTCAAAATTAAGGGTATACCCTGGGAGTGCAACTCCAGAGAGCTCACTTCTTTGATGTTGAGCCTTTGAGTTCCTGGCTAGAGTGGATAGAAAGCCGGCAAGCATCACCTGGAGTCTCTTAGCTAGAGTGGGTGTGGCTTGACTGTAGTCAGTGCCCTGTTGTTGGCAAGTTGTTGAGGATCAGATCAAGTATTGATCTGAGTTTGATTGATTCGAGTGGTAAACGATCTGATTATTGTGGCACTTTAGAGTCTATGTATGACTTATGTGTGAGTTGTGCTTCTATGGTGTATGATGTTGACAACAATGTATGTTGTGTAGCGATATATATATGCACGACATGGCTATTATTCATGCAAACAAGTATTAGAAATAATTTCTTGGTGAGAATGCATTTGTAGTAGAGATAGACTAAAAATCATTGGTCTACCTCAAGACACAAAAAGATTTTTCCCATCAATAGATTTTTTGGGTAAAGTGTCAACAATAGTTCAACATAACAATCACAAATATAGAAGCAAGATGTAACTTGTAGATGCATTCACCCACATGCCTATGGTGAAAATTTTGGTTATAGAGGTCAAGATGAACCTAAATTTATGGGCAATTCTTATTGCTACAAGGATTGACCCATAGATTGTAAAAGTTCAATCATCCAAAGGAGTAACCAGTACCCAAGGATTCACCTTTTGTGATAGCAAGTTATGGATCCCAAATACTCTAGACCTAAGAACCACTATCTTAGTGGAATGCATGATTCTACCATTATAGGTCATGTTGGAGTGGATAAGACCTTAAATGTAGTCAAACAACATTAATATTTGTCCAAGTTGAGCAACAATGTGATGGAGTATGTTTGAAGCTATCTACTCTGTCAATAAATAAAGCCTATAATCAAGCTATTGTAAGACTCCTTCACCCCATCCCTACTCCTAGTTTGTGAATTACCCAAGACCACCTTAGGTTGTGATTCCATTATGGGGTGTCTTATGACCAAGGATGTGATTACTCCACAATTAGCTCAATTGTACTATGGTCTTTTCTCACCATGGATTATCTTGGGTGCTTATCACTCATCACGGCACTCAATTCACTAGTTTGTTTTGGAGAACACTCTTTGGTATCTTCAAACCTAAACTTGCCATGTCCATGATATACCATCCATAAATCAATGGATAAATAAAGTGTGCCAATTGCACTATCAAAGACATGCTCCAAGAAATACATCGATGGTACACACCATCTATGTGTAGAATGTCTCATACATTGGAAATTGTACTCATTGTATATGGCAACATGAAAGCCCGTAACTAACTTGACAAATGCACCAATATTAATGTAATGTTTTGAGCAATAGCTTTGTAATGATGTAATAATCCGAGGATAGGAGACCTGAAGAGAAACACACCATGAGAAACACACACTTTCACACTCAAACTCCGATGCTCCAAAGGAGCACCTTCTCTTTATTATATAGGCAAAGCGGATCTCCTCCAATGAAGCTCCACCATAGGATTAGGTACATAGATAGGTGACATGTCAGCAAGCTCCACCCTTGGATTACTTACTTGGATAGGTGACATGTTGGTCCTGGTCCTATCTGGTTGGTCAAACAAGCTTTGACTGGAGGGAATCTTTTAGGGAATCTTCCTATAGGAATCTCAGAATCACGTGGGTGAGGTACCGTTGGAAAGCTCTTGACGAGACAAAGTAGGAGGGAGGGAAGGCCAGCCTTTCCTCTATTGGGGGGGGGGGGTATGGGCAGATTCTGAGGCCTAATTCATCCGTTTAGGCCTCCAAAATTGCCTTCAAAGATTAGCCATATTTTGGTTCCAACTCTATTAGTAGAAGTCCCCTTTTGGTGATACCTCTTTCTGATCTATTCAGTCTATCCTATGTAACATCCTTCCAGATGTTACCAACCTAATTCTCACCTTCAAATCATATGTCTAGCTATTGGTTCTAAGGTTTTCAAATCTATTTTGGTTTTCTGCCCTATTAGTAGAAGTACCCTTTTGGTGATACTTCTATTTGATTTATTTTGACCATCATGTATAACATCATTCCAGATGTTACCAAACCAAATTTCACATCTAGATCATATGGCTAGCGCTTGGTATTACAAACCTCCCTCCTTTTAAGACGCAACGTCCTCATTGTGCAACTATTACTCAAATGCTTGCACCAACACCAGTGCATGTGTCAAATTGGCAGCAGGTTCCTAGGTTGCTTCATAGAGGGGGTAACCTTTCCATTGGACAAGATAATCCACCCGTGGATGACGAGTACCACGCATGCATTTTTGGAGAATACGCTCCACTTCATATTCCTCATTGCCATCAACGAGTGTTGGACAAGGTCGAATGTCTTGTGTGGAATGACCCAAGCCTGATTGGGGAGCATATTTGCATAGTAGGGAAACATGGAACACTAGATGGATCTTCATGTGTGGTGGTAGCTCAAGGTGATAGGCCACAGCGCCAACTTGACGGAGATTGAGAAAGGCCCAATAAAACGAGGTCTGAGCTTACGAGATCCCACTAATGTGAGGTTGGTTGTCAATAGCCACACCTGATCCCCAACATTGAACTCCATGTGCCTATGGTGTGTATCAACATACTGCTTCTGGCAATTTTGTGCAATCTATAATTTGTGCTTAGCACTCTCCACCCCTTGTTGGATTCTAGAAACAAATGTGTTGATTGCATCGACCTTGGTAGCCACTGGACGGAACTTCATCAAGCTGGAAGGTGTGAAGGGATGCTCACCATACATGAGGAAGAATGAGTGACCTGGGTGGATGCATTCATTGAATTGTTGCAAGCAAATTCCACCAACGGGAGTAGGGTGTCCCATCCCTCTTGCTCTTCTAGGTGAAGCCACGTAACATTTCAATAGTGTGATTAGCCCGCTCTGTTTGTCCATCTATTTGTGAGTGGTAAGTTGTGGACATGGCCAACTTGGTTTTGAAGAAACCAAAGAGGGTGCGCCAAAACAAATTGGTGAATTGAGTACCCCTATCGGTGATGGGTACTCGAGACAATCCATGGTGAGAGAAGACTACATCTAAGTATAATTGAGCAAGTTGTGGAGAGGTCAACCTCCTTGGTGGTAGGGCATACATGAATCATTTTGCTGAGCCAGTCCACAAAGACCATGATGGAGTCAAATCTTGATGTGGTCTTGGGTAATTCACAGATGAGATCCATACACACCTGTTCTCAACTTTGTGTAGGAGTGGGGAGAGGTTGCAAGAGCTTGATTAGAAGCTTTGTTATGTTGACAAAGTAAGCAACTACGCACATAGTCCATCACATCATTGCTCATCTTGGGCCAATAGTAATGGCAATGGACTGCATCCAAGGTCTTGTCCACTCCAACATGACCTGGAATGGCCAAATCATGACATTCCGCTAGAATGGTGGTGCACAATTTTGAGACATTTGGAATCCATAATCTGCCATCACGAAAGGTGAGTCCTTGGGTGCTGGTGATGCCTTTGGATGATTGCCCTTCTATAATCTGTGGATCAGTTTTTGTAGCCGCCAGAATTTAGGGTTAATCTGAACCTCTGCCACCAAGTTGTTTGCCATTGGCATGCGGGTGAATGCATCTGCAAGTTGCTTCTTACATTCAACGTAGGTGATTGTCATGTTGAAGCATTGTTGCCACTCTACCCATCAAATCTACCGATGAGATAGATCCTTTTGCGTCTCGAGGTAGACTAGGGGTTTTTGGTCTGTCTCTACCACAAATGCCTTCTCGCCCAAATAATGCTTCCAATGCTTGGTTGCCAAGACAATGGCCAACTCTTCTCATTTTGTGGTGTGGTAGTTGCGCTCTGCCGGTAACAACTTTTGAGAGAAATATGCAATGGGATGCCATCCGTCATGCCACTCTTGTTGTAGGACTACTCCGATTGCTACGCCTGATGCATCTATAGCCAACTTGATTGGACATTTTGGGTCATACCACTTCAAGATTGGTGCATGTAGCAAGGCGGCTTTCAATTCTTGATAGGCCAACTCTTGTGCGGTTCCCCATGTCCACTTCTTCCCCTTGCCAAGCAGTGTTGTTAAAGGTTGTGCAACCTTGGAGAAGTCCTTGATAAATTGATGATAGAATCTCGTCAAACCCAAGAAGCTCTTGAGTTGAGTCTGATCTTTTGGGGCACTCCATTTTTGAATGACCTCTATTTTATCTGTCAATACTTGAATACCCTCTACACTTACTCTATGCCCCAAGTAGTCTACTTCAGACTTGCCAAACTCACACTTTGAGATTTTGGCATATAATCGATTCTGTCTTAGAATCTGGAGGACTTCTTGTAGATGCTATTTATGTTCAATCATTGTGCTACTGTATACTAAGATGTCATCTAGGAAGACAATGACAGACTTATCCAAATATGGACGAAATATGTCATTCATTAGACTCATGAAAGTGGCAAGTGCGTTGGTGAGACCAAAAGGCATCACAAGATACTCAAAGTGGCCATACTTGGTTTGAAAGGCAATCTTGTATACATCCTCCTCTGTAATTTGGATTTGATTGTAACCGCTCTGCAAATCTAGTTTGGTGAAGTGTCTTGCTCCATTGAGTTGATTGAATAGATCATCCATGCAAGGTAAAGGGTATTTTTTCTTCACTATTTGTTGATCGAGACCCCGATAGTCAATGCACATGCACATTGTACCATCTTTCGTCTTCACAAACAAGACCAGAGCCCCATATGGTGATATGCTGGGTTGGATGAACCCTTTCTGCAGCATATCCTCAATTTGATTCTTGCACTCCTCCAACTTATGAGGTGATAGGCAATATGGGGCCTTACAGGGAGGTGTCTTCCCCGGGAGTGTCTCAATTTTATGATCTACTCTCCTTTTTGGTGGTAATCCTGAGGGTAGATCATTAGGAAAGACATCTTGAAACTCATTTATGACATCCTTCAATTTCTCAAGAATTTGTCCCTCAAGTTGTGCACTCTGGACTTCTCTTATTAGACCCATGAAACACCTATCAGTCTTATAGATAGCTATTGTCCCTATGACATAGAGAGGCAATTCTTGCCTATGTGATTTTTCTTTAACCCCAATGATTGACCATTGGTGTGTTCTCACTACTTTCTTCCTCTAATCTACCATAGGGTTGTAATGCTCCATCTATGGCATACCTAAGATTGCATCATAACGAGCTAATTGTATCACTTGCCACTCAATTGCTTCTTGATATTTTCCTATAGAGAGTGTTACCTGCCTAGGTAATGATTCAATCCTCTTTGTTTGTCCGTTAGATAACTCTACTTCTTCACTAGCATCTCTCTCTAGATCTATTCCCAATCTTATTGCAATAGAGCAAGACAAGAAATTCTCTTTGGCTCCCGGATCTATTAATACTCTCACTTGATTGCCTTCTAGGATCCCATTCATTACAATCAATTGTGAGGTTGCCTTTTGGTACCTTTGTCACTCGTCTTCTTCCTTCCCTTGCTTTTTTGCTTCCTTATTGAGCCAGTCAGGCCGTGAGGTACATTTACTAGTGATCTTTGTTTTCCAAAGTGATTTCCACCTCCTCCTCTTCAATGCGTCTCTCCATGTTGTTCAAAGATTGCCTATATGAAGGTTGAGGACCTTTGGGAAGTTGAGCACAATAGTTGGTAGATATATGCCCAATATGGCTACAATTGTAACAATGATGTTGTTTTCCTCAAGTTCTTTCTCCTTGTGGGACTCCATCTCTCCGTTCTTCTACCCCTCTCCGTTCTCCTTGAAGCGGTTGTACTCCTTGGTCTCAAAACCGAAGGTTGCCCAGTTCCATCGGTACTAGTCCACCCATGGGTGGCATTTCTGCCCAATAATGTTGAGGTGGAACTACTCCTTCACCTCCACCTAATGCTCATGCTACTCTTTGTGCACAAGCAATGCTTTCAAATATCATGTGAGGATTTGGTACCATGACTTCTTGGCGAACCCGCTCCTTCAACCCTCATTTGAAATTGTCGAGAGCCTCTAATGAACTCATGTTGGTTATTGCGACTTGTAGATCTAGAAATGCCTCCACATACTCTTGTATGTTGTTTTTTTGTTTCAATCCCCATAGTCAGATCCAAGCCATCTACACAGAATCCACCGATTGGAAATTCTTTAGCAATCCTTCTTGCATTGTTGTCCATGTGACCTCTCTTCTCTCGACCAACATGGATCATTCCCAAGCGTCGTACCATGTGAGGGCTTTATCGGTCAAGTACCCACATGCAAACACGCCTGTAGCATGCTTGGTGATCTCTGTTGAGAACAACCAAAAATATCAATTCATTCTTGAGATCCAATTCTCCACTACTCCCATTGTACACTGCCCCTTGTAAGGCTCAATGTTGCATGTCTTCTTCATCCGGAGTAGTAATGTGGCTTCATCATTGATAAGGTTTGTAGGCATGAGTGCCTCTCCAAGTACTTTAGTTGCAGGTATTGGATTTTGAGACGGCTCTTCTTCTTGCATTGCTTGATCATTCTTGAGGGTCTGCACTTGACTTTGTAACGCCTCCATGGTCATCTTAATCTCTCAAAATTTGTTCAACATACCCTGCATTCTTTGCACTAACTCCTACAACTACGGATCCATGGTTCTTGTAACACTCGATTGTTATACCCTAAACTTCAATAGAGAGTTAATATGATCACTCTAGAGGGCGTACGAACGATTGGAACTACCATTGGGACCTCAAAAGCTACCACTCGTTGGTAATATTCCTCACCAAAATTCCTGACCATGAAATCCCTAAACATCACTTTCGATCTCACTACATAACAAATTTCTACTTGAGTGTTAAAAGTGAAAGGATTTAGGACATTCAAATCCATCACAAAAAATGTAAATTGTCAAATTCCACTCTCTATCATAAATCACTACAGGCAAAATCATTGGGTTTGGCGAATTCATTACTGTATCCATGAACTCTGCTCTGAAGTGAAAAACCAAATACACTCTCACTTGCTCGCGTTGAATGTACATAATCTTGATGTTGAATGGATTCAAGAATGGAAAGTGAGGCACTGGATATTTTCCTCACGGAGCATCCATTCTATCCTCCTAATCTACCAATTACACCAGAATGTCTTGCCTCAAAATTACTCAGTCTCAGTAGCCCATGTTCTTCCAAGAGGGGTGATCCGCTCTCTTGGACAACACCTACTCTGATACCATTGTAATACCCCGAGGATAGGAGACTTGAAGAGAAACACACCTTGAGAAATACACACTTTCACACTCAAACTCCAATGCACCAAAGGAACACCTTCTCTTTATTATATAGGCAAAGCTGATCTCCTCCAATGAAGCTCCACCATAAGATTAGGTACATAGATAGGTGACATGTCAGCAAGCTCCACCATTGGATTACTTACTTGAATGGGTGACATGTCGGTCCTGGTCAAACAAGCTTTGACCAGAGGGAATCTTTTAGGGAATCTTCCTGTAGGAATCTCAGAATCACGTGGATGAGGTACCGTTGGAAAGCTCTTGATGAGACAAAGCAGGGGGAGGGAAGGCCAGCCACTCCTCTGTTGGGGGGTTGCACTTTTTGAGGCCTAATTCATCCGTTTAGGCCTCCAAAATTGCCTTGAAGATTTCAGCCATATTTTGGTTCCAACTCTATTAGTAGAAGTCCCCTTTTGGTGATACCTCTTTCTGATCTATTCAGTCCATCCTGTGTAACATCCTTCCATATGTTACCAATCCAATTCTCACCTTCAAATCATATGTCTAGCTATTGGTTCTAATGTTTTCAAATCTATTTTGGTTTTCTGCCCTATTAGTAGAAGTACCCTTTTGGTGATACTTCTATTTGATTTATTTTGACCATCATGTATAACATCATTCCAGATGTTACCAAACCAAATTTCACATCTAGATCATATGGCTAGCTCTTGGTATTACAAATGAGTAGGCTACATCTTAAATGGGAGGAAGTTTGTAATACCATAGCTACATAGATTGTCTAGAGGTGGAAATTTGCTTGGTAATATCTTTAAGGATATTGTATATGATGGTTTTAGTAGATCAGATAGAGGTGTCACCAAACTATTACTTCTAATAAAGGAAAAAAACACCTTGAAACTTCAAAGCCAAATTCAAAGGCCTAAATGAATAAATTAGACTCCAAAAATGACAGTTTCTTATATTTGGGATAAAAGATGTTGCCTTCTCCCTTCTTTTTGTCTCATTTAGATCTTTCCAATAGTACCTTTCTTAATGCATGCTATTTTGAGCTTTATATTGGAAAATTCTCCAAAGATTCATTTTGTTAAACTTGCTTGACCAACCAAACAAGACAAGGATTGATATATAACTAATCCATATAGCTAATCTAAGGGTAGAGTTGTAATACCAAGAGCTAGCCATATGATCTTGATGTGAAATTCAGTTTGGTAATATATGGAATGATGTTATACATGATGGAAAAAATAGATCGGATAGAAGTATAACTAAAGAGTACTTTTAATAATAGTGCAGAAACCGAAATAGACTTGAAAACCTTAGAACCAATAGCTATACATATGATTTAAAGGTGAGAATAAGTTTGGTAATATCTAAAAGGATGTTACATATGATGGAATAAATAGATCAGAAAGAGGTATCATCAAAAGGGGACTTCTACTAATAGAGTAGGAACCAAAATATGATTGAAATCTTTGAAGGCAATTTTGGAGGCCTAAACGGATGAATAGGCCTCAAAAATGTACAAATTTCCCTTTCAATGGAGAAAACGTTAGCCTTCCCTCCCCCAAGTTTGTCTTGTTGAGAGCTTTCCAACAATACGTCACCCACATGATTTTGAGATTCTTACATGAAGATTCCCTAAAAGATTCCTTTTGGTCAAAGCATGTTTGACCAACCGGATAGGATCAGGACCAACATGTCACCCATCTAAGTAAGTAATCCAAGTGTAGAGCTTGTTGACATGTCACCTATGTGCCTAATCCTATGGTGGAGTTTCCTTGGAGGAGATCTCCTTTGTCTAAATAATAAAGAGAAGGTGCTCCTTTGGAGCATCGGATGATTGAGTGTGAAATTTGTGATTTCTCTCTTCTCTTGTCCGTAGTTATTACAATGGTATCAGAGCAAGTATTCCAGTCCAAGAGAGTGGATCATTCCTCTTGGAAGAGCACAAACTACTAAAACCAAGTAATTTGAAATGGAGAACATAGAGTAATTGCTAGACTTGGGAAGGGCTTCAGAGAGCGGATGAGATGGATGCATTGGGAGGAACAATTTCCCACACCTAGCTTCTGATTCTTGAATCCATTCCACATCAAGGTTATTCACATCTAGTGTGAGCAAATGAGAGTATTGCTAATTTATCACTTTGGAGTAGAATTCATGGATAGAATGATGAACTCACCAAACCCGGTGATTCTACATGTAGTGGTATACAACAAAGAGTGGGATTTGACAATCTACATTATCTTATGATGTTATGGATGTGAATGAATGTCCCAAATCCTCTCCCTTTCAACACTCAAGTAGAAATTTACTATGTAGTGAGATTGAAAGTGATGTTTAGAGATTTTGTGGTGAGAAATTTTGGTGAGGAGTATTATCAACAAGTGATAGCTTCTAAGGTCCCAATGGTAGTCCCAATAGTTTGTGTGCCTTCCAGAGTTATCATATTAACTCTCCATTGAAGTAGACCATAGTGATTGAGTGTTGTAGGAACCATGGATCCGTAGTTGTAGGAGCTGGTGCAAAGAATGCAAGGGATGTTGAACAAATTTTGAGAGATTCAGATGACCATAGAGACAAGAATCAAGCAATGCAAGAAGAAGAGCCATCTCAAAACCCAGTACCTACAACTAAAGTACTTGGAGAGGCATTCGTGCCTACGGACATATTCAACGATGAAGCCACATTGCTACTCCAGATGAAGAAGACCTGCAATATTGAGCCTTACAAGGGCAGCATATGATGAGAGTAGTGGAAAAATGGATCTCAAGAATGAATCAATATTTCCAATTGTTCTCAATAGAGATCATTGAGCATACTGCAAGCGTGTTTGCATGTGGGTACTTGACAAATAAAGCCCTCACATGGTATGATGCTTGGGAATGATCAATGTTGGCAAAGCAAAGGGAGGTCACGTGGATAGCAATGCAAGAAGAATCTTTGAAGAATTTCCATTGGTGGATTTCATGCAAATGACCCAAATTTGGTTGTGGAGATTGAGATAGAAGAACATCATACAAGAGTATGTGGAGGCATTTTTGGTTATACAAGTTGCAATAACTGACATGAGTCCAGAAGAGGCTCTCAATAAGTTCAAATGAGGGTTGAAGGAGCAGATTCACCAAGAATTCATGGTGCAAAATCCTCACACGGTATTTGGATCCATTGCTTGTGCGTAAAGAATAGCAGGTGCATTGAGCGGAGGTGAAGGAGTAGTTCCACCTCAACATTATCAGGCAAAAATGCCACAAATGGGTAGATCAGTACCATACCAATGGAACTAGGCAACCTTTGGTTTTGAGACCAAGGAGCATGACTACTTCAAGGAGAGCGTGGACGGGTAGAAGAATAGAGAGAGGAAGTCCCACAAGGAGAAGGAATTTAAGGGGAACAACGCCATTGTTACAATTGTGGTAGTATTGGGCACATATTTACCAATTGTCGTGCTCATCTCCTTAGAGGCCCTCGACCTTCATACATGCAATCTTTGAACAACATGGAGAGATGCATTGAAGAGGAGGAGGTAGAAATCACTTCAAAAAACAAAGATTGCTAGTAAATGTACCTTACGGCCTTATTGGCTCAATAAAGAAGCATAGAAGCACGAGAAGGAAGAAGACAAGCACGCAAAGGTCCCAAAAGGCAACCTCATAATTGATTGTTGTGAAAGGAGTCCTAGAAGGTAGTCAAGTGAGAGTATTAATAGATCCAAGAGCAATAGAGAGTTTCTTGTCTTGCCTTTGTTGCAATAATATTGGAAACGGATCTAGAGAGAGATGAGAGCAAAGAAGTAGAGTACCTAATGGGCAAACAGAGAGGATAGAATCATTAGCTAGATGGGTAATACTCTATGTAGGAGAAAATCAGGAAGTAATTGAGTGGCAAGTGATACAATTAGCTCGTTATGATGCAATCTTAGGCATGCCATGGATGGAGCATTACAACCTTATGGTAGATTGCAGGAAGAAATTAGTGAGAAACCTCCAATGGTCGATCATTGGGGTTAAAGAAAATTCACACAAGCAAGAACTACCTGTTTATGTCATAGGGACGGAAGCTATTTGTGAGACCGGTAGATGTTTCATGGGTCTATTAAGAGAAGCCGAGAGTGCACAACTCAATGGACAAATTCTTGAGAAATTGAAGGATGTGGTGGATGAGTTTCAAGATGTCTTTCCTAATGATTTACCCTTAGGATTACCACCAAAAAGGAGAGTACATCATAAAATTGAGACACTCCCGAGGAAGACACCTCCTTGTAAGGTCCCATATTGCCTATCACTTCATGAGTTGGAAGAGTGTAAGTCTCAAATTAAGGAGATGCTACAAAAAGGGTTCATCCAACCCACCATATCATGAAGAAGGAAGAAGAAGGACGGTACAATGCTCATTGAAGAAGAAGGATAATACAATGTGCATGTGCATTGACTATCGGAGTCTTAATCAACAAACAATGAAGAACAAATACTCCTTACCTCGCAGGGATGACCTATTTGATCAACTCCATGGAGCAAGATACTTCACCAAACTAGATCTGCGGAGTGGTTACAATCAAATCCAAACTATAGAGGAGGATGTGTACAAAACTGTATTTCAAACCAAGTATGGCCACTTTGAGTATCTGTGATGCCTTTTGGTGTCACAAATGCACTTGCCACTTTCATGAGTCTAATGAATAACATATTCATCTATACTTGGATAAGTTTGTTATTGTCTTCCAGGATGATATCTTAGTATACAATAACACAATGACGGAACACAAACAACATCTACAAGAAGTCCTCCAAATTCTAAGACAGATTGATTGTACACCAAAATCTCAAAGTACAAGTTTGGCAAGTCTTAAGTAGACTACTTGGGGCATAGAGTAAATGCAAATGGCATTCAAGTATTGATAGATAAAATAGAGGTCATTAAAAAATGGAGTGCCCTAGACAATTAAACTCAACGCAAGAGCTTCTTGGGGTTGACAGGATTTTATCATCAATTTTTCAAGGACTTCTCCAAGATTGCATTGCCTTTAACAACACTACTTGGCAAGGGGAAGAAGTGGACATGGCGAACCACACAAGAGTTGTTCTTTCAAGAATTGAAAGCCGCCTTGCTACATGCACCAATCTTGAAGTAGTATGATCCAAAACATCCAATCAAGTTGGCTATAGATGCATCAAGCATAGCAACAAGCGCAATCTTACAACAAGAGTGGCATGACAGATGACATCCAATTGCACATTTCTCTTGAAAGTTGTTACCAATAGAGCGCAAATATCACATCACAGAATGAGAAAGCTGGCCCTTGTCCTTACAACCAAGCATTAAAAGCACTATCTAGGTGAGAAAGCATTTGTAGTAGAGATAGACCACAAACCTCTAGTCTACCTCAAGACATAGAAAAATCTATCTCATTGCCAGATTTGGTGGGCTATAACACCCATTTGTGCATGTGTGTGGTATTGTGATATTTAGCTTGGTATTACAAGTACTTGAGAGATATTTTTTATATAAAGATAAAGGATAGTTCTACATTAGTCATGATTAGCTAGAGTTAGTCATAGCTAAGATAAAAGGGACCTTACTTTAGAGGAGGTGGAAAAGATGAGCACCACTATTTTGGATTCTAGTGTGTTGACTTGGTATTATTCCTAGGTGTTTGGTTGTGAGGAAAGAGTTAAGAACTCTTGGATCCGCAAGCCTTTTTTTGGATTCTTCTATAATCCAAGGATAGCCCATGTGAAGGAATCCTTGACTTAGTGGTTGGGTCAAGATAAGATCACATGCTAGTGGAATATGCCCATGTGAATGGATATTCCTTTATACTTTTTGACTTTACTTGACTTTTAGTCTAGTAACTTGAATTACTACAGTAATTAGTAACTTTTGTACGTAACTATTTCACTAGTATATAAACAAGGGATGAGGAGGTACTCATCATCCTTTCATTTGCAACTCTCTCTCTCTCTTTCATTGAGTTCTCTAGTGAGCAATGTCTTGAGTCTTGGAGTGTTAGCCTTGGAGGAGTATGATAGAGTTGGGGTTCCTTGCCTTCTTAGTCCGTGGTGCGTTACCAAAATAGCCATTAGAGGTTCATCTTGAGTGAGAGACAGGCCGGCTCACATTTTTGGTTCCATTGTCAGGATCTCTCTAAAAGGCAAGATAATGTTCCCCGTTCAATTCTACATTTGGTAGAAGGAGGCTATGAGAGCTCACTTGGAGAGAACATTAGGAGAGGAGAAAGCTGAACTTATGTTATGAGCCAAGATCCATTTGTATACCTTGTAGTTCATTATGATGTCTTTGAGGTGATTTTGTATATCTTGTACACATGAGAGGATTTGGAGAGATTGTGTGAGGTGGATTGCATATTTTGGGGATTAAGGTGATTTTGGGCAAAATCTCACATTTGAGATCTGGACTTTAAATTTCTACACATGATAGCTTGGGTTGCCCTACAGTTAGCACACTTCAAATTATTGTGAGAGCTATTATGTGCATTGGGCTAGAATTTTTGAAAGTTGATAGGGTAAACTGCTCCCGCAACTACATGCTCTCTGGAAAATTGTACATAGTTTGCCATTTCTTCAATTTTAAGTGGATTTTTGTAAACTTCCCAAGAAAATTCAGTATGTTGTATCCTACCTTTTGAAATAAAAATTAGAGAGAGATCTTTCTTGAGCAGTGAGTTATGAGTTTTTGAAGTGAGGGGGGTGGTTTTCAGACCAAATCTGAAATATGTGTGCCGAATAGAAAGGTTTTTAGGCCAAATGGCTCAATAAAAAGATTTAAAATTTTTCAAGGAGTGACACCCTAGAGTTGTGATCACATGTGAAAAATTTCAGAGGACTATCACGTACTAGTTGAAAGATCTGAGTGAAATTGTGAGGAAGTGTTAATTCTATAGAGTGGAGATCTCATGCATGAGGAGTTTGAGATCAACAAAAAGCATGTTTGAGTGTTTAGATTCATCTTGGGAACATGGAAGGTCACCAAGAGTGGAAATTCAGACTATGCAAGGTTCCCAAAGGGTTTGAGGTGATTATAGGGATGGATTTGAGGAAAAGAGAGTTTACAATAGAATTTGAAGAGAGTGTTGAGAGGATCCAAAAACCTACGCCACTTGGAGGAAAGAGTGAGTCTAAGTGCTTTCTACATGGAGAGAAGGGACATAAGGCAAGTTCATATCCATTGACCTTTGAGAGCAAGAGATTGAGGGAAAGGAGAGGCTTACTTGACTTGGGTTTGCATGTTGGACCTTCTTCACCAAGATTAGGAGGGAGAAGATCTAAGACCAAGGAGTTGTGTGAGGTTTGTGGAATTGAAGGACTTCCAAAAGGACATGAGTGTAGTGGAATAAAATCACTTTTGGAGACTTTGGTGAAGGATCTTGGAGAGAGTCTTAGTACAGCTACAGAAATACTACCACTTTCATCAACTAGTTCTCAAGATTAGTGATGGAGATAATCTTTCAACTTATGGATAAACTATCCATGAGGGTTCGACTAATATGCACTCTAGGATTTGATGTTGCTATAGAAATCTTGGAGCAACCTGAACCTTTTGTGTTCCCTAGGGTGGATTATTCTCAAATGGTGTTAGTCATGTACATACTCTATTAGTTATAGAGTGAGAGAAAAGAAAAGAGAAAAAGAAAAATTGAGAGAAGAGAAAGATAGTGAGAGGTTAAGATGTGGAAACTTCCGGTTTTCTTTGGCAAAGATGGAGAAGATGTGGAGGCCTTTGTGAGAGACTTCAAGAGAGCTTGCATAGGAAGAATGAGTGGGCCTCATTATTACCAGATTTCTTTGAAAAGCAGCACTTACATGGTATGAGTCAGAATACCAAAAGAGACAGAGGAGAGATGGGCAAGAAGAGTCTTGGGAGACTTTGACTTCAGCACTCATTGATAACTTTCTTCATGATGAGAGTTATGAGAGATTGATGAGTGAGGTTACCATTTCTCAAGCAAGGAGATGGAGAGAAAGTGAGAGTCTATATGGAAAGAGTGGAAAAGTCAGAGTCCAGATTTCGCATAGTGTTGAGGAAGGGTGGAGATGATGTGGAGACTACAATGATTGGCATAGGGGCCATGCTCACCAAGAATTTTGTGGGAGGGTTGAGACCACAAATTAGAAGCAAGGTGAGATATGAGAAACCTTCTTCCAAGGTTGAAGCTATCAAGATCGCAATTTGTATGGAGGAGAGTTTGGAAGGGGATGAGAGTGATTTGGTGGTGAAGGGGGTTGTGCATCCTCCTCAAGGCTACAAGTATGGTGGAACTTCTGATACTTTGGTGACAAGTGTTGCACCACAAGTAGTATTTGCTCCCATTCTTGCAACTCCACCAAAGGATCCACTTCAAACCATCACAGAACAACTTGTGGATCTCAAGATCAATGTGGTGCAACTATGGGAGAAGAGAAAGGTGGATCAGAATGTAGGGAGAGGGCCTAGGAGTTATGGAAACTATCCATATAGAGTAGTTCAACCAGCCAACAATTTCAATGATATAAATTGTTTTGGTTGTGGAGGAAGAGGCCATATCCAAAGGAATTGCCCAAATTCCACTTACCATGGAGGAAAGAGTTATGAGGGAGCCAACAGAGGAAAAGAGGGTGGTAGTGAAACCCAAATGGGTCCTAATCCAAACAAAGGTAAAGGGATAGCATCCATAGATGTGGTTGAGAGCAAGTATGAGAAGAGAGAGTGCTCAAACTCCAAGGGTCTTAATTTGGAGCTTTTGGCACAAGAGAAGAAGAGAGCTTGTTTTGCAGAGGATGTTCACTCCTCTCAAGGATTCACTCCAAGCAAGGATACTCCTATGTCTACTCGGAGCACTCGCACCTCAACACCATCAACAACAAAGACTCCAAGGAAGAAGTTGTGGATGGAGGACTTCTTGATCTCAAAGCAACAATGGAACTACAATGTGTTGGAGGATGTTGGTAGTCACAAGGCTAACATCACAGTGGGCCAATTAATTGCTTTGAACCCTACTTTGAGAAAGAAGCTTAGAGGTGGTTTGAGTTCTACAAGGAGCAAGAGGAAGAAGAAGGCAAAAGTTCCAGTATCAATGGGGGTGATGGATGCCAAGCCAGCACCATGAGAGGCTTGTGAATATGCCTCCAAGATTGATGTGAGAGTGAATGGTCACAACATCAAGGATGCATTGGTTGATGGAGGATCAGCAGTAAATGTCATGTCAGAAAGGTTGATGAAGAAGTTAGGTATGATACCCTCAAGACCTTCAACATTCGTGGTGAGCATGGCAAACAAGCAACAAGTTAGACCAATAGGGATGATGGATAAAGTGGTAGTTTCAGTTATGGGAGTTCAAAATCTCATGACTTTCCAAGTCTTGAAGGATTCAAGCTATGACTTACTTCTTGGGAGGCCATGGTTGAGAGCAGCACACACAACTGATAGATGTCACAAAGGGTACTTGAGGATTGGGCCATCAAACCATAGAGTCACTGTTCCTGTGACTAACACCACCAACACTTCACATTCAGATACACCATCTTCTAATTATTGGGATCAGATTCTGAAGAAGGAGCTTCAGGTGTGGACACAAGCATGGAAGAGGAGACTTCCACAGAGGAGGATGAATTTGAATCTGATTCAGATGTGTATCCTTTGTGTGCTATGGATTTTGCACGTAAGCCAGAGGTTTTGAAGGACCCAGATAAATCACCATTGATTCTTGAGGAGGTAGAGAGAAGGTTATCTACCCTCAAGTATGGCCCAAATGTTAACAAGGAGGAGAAGGTGAGATTTGAGGAGATTTTCCACAAATTCATCCATGTGTTTGCTTTCAGTTATAAGGATTTGAAGGAAGTCACCTTGGAGGAGCACAAGATAGAGGTGGAGTCACATGCAAGACCAATCTGCCAAAAAAAACGTCGCATTAGCCCACCAATATCTTTGGTTGTGAAGGAGGAGATTGATAAGCTCAAGGAGGCTGGATTTATCTTTGAGGTAGAGAATTCAGAACGGGTGTCTCCAATTGTCATTGTGAAGAAAAAGAATGGCAAGTTTCGGGTATGTGTGGATTACAAGAAGCTCAATGTTATTACCAAGAAGGACTACTACCCATTGCCATTCATTGATGAGATCTTGGAGGAGGTTGCAGGTCATGAGAGGTACAATTTTGGAGATGGTTATAGTGGATATAACCAAATCAAGATTGCACCAGAGCATCAACAAGTCACCACATTCACCACACCTTGGGGAACTTATGCTTTCAAGGTCATGCCTTTTGGGCTTTACAATGCTCTAGCCACATTCCAACGGTTCATGAACAAGGTATTTGAACCTTTCATTGGGAAATTTGTGAGAGACTTCATTGATGACTTTTGTGTCTATGGGAGCAAGGAGGAGCACTTTGAGCACCTAATCAAAGTCTTGCAATGCTTGGATGAGGCAAATGCATCACTCAACCCAGAGAAGTGCATTTTTGGATGTGAAGAAGGTCTACTTTTGGGGCACATCATCTCCAAGGATGGAATAACAGTTGATCTTGAGAAGGTGAGGAAAATCTCAAACCTTCCATTCCCTTCAAGCTTGACAAAGTTACGCCAATTCTTGGGGATGGTTGGATACTTTAGGAGGTTCATCTTCTCATTTTCCAACAAGGCTTATGCATTGACCATCTACATGAAGAAGGGTGTAGATTACATGGTGATTTTGGACGACAAGGAGGCTCTCAAAGCTTTTGAGGAGCTCAAGCAATCCCTTGTTGTAGCTCCAATTCTTACTAAACCTGATTGGAGTAAACCTTTCATCCTCTACACTGATGCTTCTAATGTAGCTATAGGATGCACTCTTAGTCAATTAGACCAAGATGGGCATGATCATCCAATAGCTTATGCTAGTAGGTAGATGGTTTCAGCAGAGAAGAACTACTTTGTCACGGAGAGAGAAGAATTGGTAGTGATCTTTGGTCTCAAGAAGTTTAGACACTATTTGATTTGAGGGAAAGCCACCATTGTCAAGGATCACAAGGCTTTGAAGTACATCTTCAACAAGCCTAATTTTGAAGGGAGACTAGCAAGGTGGCTGATACTCTTGTCTGAGTATGACTACACCATTGAGGATAGGCCAAGAAAGAAACATGCAAATGTTGATTTGTTATCTAGAGCCTATGATCATGATGGAGATGAGCCAGTGGATGATTCCTTCCCGGATGAGGAGCTCATGACAATCTCAATCACTCAAGAGGTTCCAATGGATTACAAGGAGATTGTGGATTTTGTGATAAGAGGTAAATATCCAAAAGGGATGCATGCTAGGGAGAGGAAGGCCCTTGCAGCAAGATCTAGACCTTACACAATGGTGGAGGATATTCTTTTTCACCAAGGAGCAGATGGTCGACTTCAAAGAGCAATGGGTAAGGAAGAGTCTATCCTACTCATAAAGGAGTTTCATGAAGGTTTAGTATATGGAGGACACTTTGCAGGAAAGGTGACTGCTTTCAAAATTCTAGATGCAGGTTACCATTGGAGAGGGATTTTCAAGGATTGTCTTGATTATTGCAAAAATTGTCATATTTGTCAAGCTTTTGCTAGAAAGTCTACATCCACTCCACCACTTAGATCAATTCTATTGCTAGGACCTTTTGAGAAGTGGGGAATTGATTTTGTAGGTCCTCTCAATAGAAC
This sequence comes from Lunularia cruciata, assembly GCA_948567375.1. NCBI lineage: Eukaryota > Viridiplantae > Streptophyta > Marchantiopsida > Lunulariales > Lunulariaceae > Lunularia > Lunularia cruciata. Next base: position 64,256,212 of record OX419755.1, on the reverse strand, counting down.
TCCAAGGAACAATCGGTACATTGTGGTAGTTACTGATTACCTTACCAAGTGGGTTGAGGCTAGACCATTGAGGGACAAAAATGAAGATGAAGTGGGTAGATTTCTTTATGAATGCATTATCACTAGGTTTGGATACCCTTTAGAGTTGGTTTCTGATAGAGGAGGAGAGTTTACAGGAAGCATTACTACAGCAATGCTACAACATTTCTCTATCACACATAGAGTAACTACATCCTATAAGCCAAATTCCAATGGCTTGGCAGAGAGAACCAATCAGACCTTGTGCATGATGTTGGCCAAAGATGCAGAAATGGAGGGGGCTAAACATCATTGAGACAAGAGGATTCATGCAGTTTTGTGGGAGTATAGGACAACCATGAAGACTTCCACCGGATATTCTCCATTTCAATTGGTGTATGGTATTGAGTCTACCTTACCTATTCACTCTGATCTTCCTACCTTCTAAAGCATTCAAAGGAGATTGAAGAAAGCACAAGGAGGTGATGCAGAGAAGTCAAGGAAGGATCAACTCATGGAGTTGGAAGAGGCAAGAGCAGTTGCTATGGTTCGAGTGGAGCAAGCCTAAAGGAAACAAAAGGAGAGCTATGACAAGAGTCAAGGCAAGAAGAAGGTGGAGCCTTTCAAGGAAGGTGATTGGGTAATGTTGTTTGATTCTATTCGATTCAAGAGAGTGCAAAAGAAGTTTTTGCCTAAGTACTTTGGACCTTTCATAGTGGAGAAGGTGTGGGGCAATTACACCTATGATCTCAAGGAGTTGGGAGGAAGACACGTTGATAGGATTAACCATGATAAGTTGAAGATGTACCATAGAAGGTAGAGAGACCTTCACTTTGAGGACAAAGTGAAAACTTAGTTCGGGGGTAAATGTAACACCCATTTGTGCATGTGTGTGGTATTGTGATATTTAGCTTGGTATTACAAGTACTTAAGAGATATTATTTATATAGAGATAAAGGATGGTTCTATATTAGTCATGGTTAGCTAAAGTTAGTCATAGCTAAGATAGAGGGGACCTTACTTTAGAGGAAGTAAAAAAGATGAGCACCACTATTTTGGATTTTAGTGTGTTGACTTGGTATTATTCCTAGGTGTTTGGCTTTGAGGAAAGAGTTGAGAACTCTTGGGCCTGCAAGCCTTTTTGTTTTGGATTCTTCTTTAGTCCAATGATAGCCCATGTGAAGGAATCCTTGACTTAGTGGTTGGGTCAAGATAAGACCACATACTTAGGGGAATATGCCCATGTGAATGGATATTCCTTTCTACTTTTTGACTTTACTTGACTTTTAGTCTAGTAACTTGAGTTACTATGGTAATTAGTAACTTTAGTACGTAACTATTTCATAAATATATAAACAAGGGGTGAGGAGGTACTCATCATCCTTTTCATTTGCAACTATCTCTCTCTCATTGAGTTCTCTAGTGAGCAATATCTTGAGTCTTGGAGTGTTAGACTTGGAGGAGTATGAAGGAGTTGAGGTTCCTTGCCTTCTTAGTCCATGGTGCGCTACCATAATAACCATCAAAGGTTCATCTTGAGTGAGAGACGGGCCGGCTCACAGGGCAGAGTGGCAACAATGCTTCAATTGACAATCACCTATGAGGAAGGTAAGAAGCAACTTGCATATGCATTCACCCATATGCCGATGGCAAACAATTTGGTGGTAGAGGTTATGGTTAACCTTGAATTCTGGCCGGAGATTCTAGCAACTATAAAAATCAATCCATAGATTGTAGGAGCACAATCATCCAAAGGCATCACCAACACCCAAGGACTCACCTTTCATGATGGCAAATTATAGATCTCAAATGCCCGGAATTATGCACTACCATTTGAGCAGAATGTCATGATTCGGCCATTGTAGGTCATGTCGGAGTGGACAAGACCTTGGAAGCAGCCCAACACCATTACTATTGGCCCAAGATGAGCAGCGATGTGATGGACTACATACACAACTGCCTACTTTGTCAACAAAACAAAGCTTCTAATCAAGCTCCTACATGGCTCTTTCAACCTCTACCCACTCCTACACAATAGTAGGAACAGGTGAGTATGGATATCATCTGTGAATTACCCAAGACCACATGAGGGTTTGACTTCATTGTGGTCTTTGTGGACTGGCTCAACAAAATGATTCATGTACGCCCTACCACCAAGGATGTGACCACTCCATAACTAGCTCAATTGTACTTAGATGTAGTCTTCTCTCACCATGGCTTGTCTCAAGTACTCATCACCGATAGAGGCACTCAATTTACTAGTTTGTTTTGGTGAACACTTTTTGGTTTCTTCAAAACCAAGTTGGCCATGTCCACAGCTTACCACTCACAAATAGATGGCCAAAAAGAGCGGGCTAATTGTACTATTGAAGACATGTTATGCGGCTTCACCTTAGAAGAGCAAGAGAGGTGGGACACCCTACTCCCCTTGGTAGAATTTTCTTACAACAATTCGATGATTGCATCTACCCATGTCACTTCATTCTTCCTCATGTATGGTGAACATCCCTTCACACCTTCTAGCTTGATGAAGATCCGTCGGTGGCTACCAAGGTTGATGCAGTCAACACATTTGTTTCTAGAATCCAACAAGGTGTGGAGAGCACCAAACACAAATTCTAGATTGCACAAAATTGATAGAAGTAGTATGCCAATGCACACCATAGGCACATGGAGTTCAATGTTGGGGATCAAGTGTGGTTGTCTACAACCAACTTCACATTAGTTGGCCCTTGTAAGCTTTGACCTCATTTTATTGGGGCTTTTTCTATTCTTCATCGAGTCGGCGCTGTGGCCTATCACCTTGAGCTACCATTACACATGAAGATTAATCCAATGTTCCATGTTTCCCTACTATGAAAATATGCTCCCTGATCAGGCCATTGTCATGCCACACAAGACCTTTGACCTTGTCCGACACTCATTGATGGCACGGAGGAATATGAAGTGGAGCGTATCCTCCAAAAATACATGCATGGTGGGTATTTGCGGGTGGACTATTTGGTATAGTGGAAAGGTTAACCCCTCTATGAGGCAACCTGGGAGCCCATTGCCAATTTGACACATGCACCGGTGTTGGTACAAGTGTTTGAGCAACTATTGCACAACGAAGACTTTACGTCTTAAAAGGAGAGAGGTTTGAAATAACAAGAGCTAGCCATATGATCTTGATGTGAAATTCAGTTTGGTAACATTTGGAATGATATTATACATGATGGATAAAATAGATAAGATAGAAGTATCACCAAAAGAGTACTTCTACTAATAGAGCAAAAACCAAAATAGACTTGAAAACCTTAGAACCAATAGCTAGACATATGATTTAAAGGTGAAAATTGGTTCGGTAACATCTAAAAGAATATTACACATGATGGAATAAATAGATCAAAAAGAGATATCACCAAAAGGGGACTTCTAATAATTGAGTAGGAACCAAAATATGCCTAAAATCTTTGAAGGCAATTTTGGAAGCCTAAACAGATGAATTAGGCCTCAAAAATGTGCAAATTTCCCCACTAATGGAAATAATGTTGGCCTTCCTTCCCTCCTGGTTTGTCTCATCAAGAGCTTTCCAATGGTACCTCACCCACGTGATTATGAGATTTCTATAGGAAGATTCCCTAAAAGATTCCCTCCAATCAAAGCATGTTTGACCAACCAGATAGGATCAAGACTAACATGTCACCAATCCAAGTAAGTAATCCAAGGGTGGAGCTTGCTAAAATGCCTCCTATCTATGTGCCTGATCCTATGGTGGAGCTTCGTTGGATGAATTAATAAGGAAGTTATGTAGAACAATACATGCTGAAATCCATTTCATCCAATATGTATTTTTGTATGTATTTCATTGGAATATAATTTTTGTTCTTGTATCCTCCTTGTCCATTGTGGTTTAGGATATCTAAAAGTGTTGGATCTCAAGCCATGGGATCCCTAAGCCAATAGATCATAAAGATCAAGAGGCTTGCAATCCAGTTCTTGAGCTAGTTTGCAAGAGTATGCAGGTGTATGGTCTTTGCAAAATTTTCCAACAATAACATTTGTGGTCTTGGAGCTTCATTTGCAGTTTTGGTTTAATTGTTTCATTGTTATTTCCCTTGTCACATGCAAGGATGTTGGATTCATATCACACTATCATGTTTGAGGAAGTTGCTTCTTTGGCTAGATCTAAACTATAGAGGTGCACGGAACTCTTTTGAGCTCATGAATATTTGCTTGCAGATTTTGGGTACACACCCATGTCACATCTAGTTCCAACCTTCAAAATAGCTTGGATAGTAGATAGATGAGACTCCAACAAATGCTTATCTTGCATGTAAGTAATAAAAAAATGTTGTATAGGAGTTTTGAAGGCTAGGTGGTATTGGTTAAGAGAGTTACAATTTTAGTTGAAGTCACAGCCGTGGATGAGGTCTCCCTACTAAATCTAAATGTCACCACTCTCTCTTCCACCATGTTGAGCTCAATATGCTCAGCCAAACCAAAGACCACTGCCAAAGTAGGCAAAGTAGCCTGTAACAACATAGCATCACAAACTCGACGTCGCAACTCCTTGTCCAATATCCCATACCAAAATTGGACTGATTAGGCCTCAGTAACTCCCTGAGTGAAACTGATCAGCCACCTCATGTGAGTGTATGCCTCGTGTAGGCTCTTTCCTGCCTTCCGCTGGAACTCTTGCAAGCTCCTAAGCTTGTTTGTCTGCACTCCTTGGTAGTTCTACCTCAAACATAGGAAGAACTCAACCATGGGGTTAAACCCCGATACCACACCACTTCTTGTAGTGGTACCTCCATTCGTAGTAGCACTTATCTCTAGCTACTAGCTCCACCCAACACTACTCAAGCTAGAACTCGTAGGTACAGCCGATCTACTCTTGGCCACCAAGCCTGAAGTGATGGAGACATAGTTTGGAGATCAATATCATCTCCATAACTCAATCTCCTCCAAATGAGCTCTCTTGAACTCATGGTAGTCGTCCATTGACGGACCTTCCAAGTGCTGAAACAACCCCTTCCATGCCATGAAGGGTATGAACAAAGTTGAGTTCTGCATCTGTTGCAGATCACACCAACTATCGAACTCCTAGATGAAGTCATCCAACTCAATGGTACTCATTGTACCAGAGTAACGTCTAGGGCCTTTGGAAGCCCCATAAATCTTGTCCATGTCCCACAACAACGGTGCAAACACACAAAGTGCACTCTCAATTGAATCAGCTCTTGTGTCAAACTCCAACTCAAAGTCAATCTCCTCACTCATTGGGACCTGAGATGCATGCCAATATCAAGCGCCACTCCGAGTAAACCCACTGTGTACTACAGGGCTAACTCCTTTGGAATCTCCAACAAACTCCATCGTGACAAAGTAACCACAATTGCAACCACAAGTCGCAACCGCAAGTACCCCACCAAGTGCAAACACCACCAATTTCCAACACTTACCAAGAAACACCAAGTGCCAATACCAACCAAGCACCACCAAGTGCCAATACCAACTGAGCACCACCAAGTGCCAAAACTAACGGAACATTGTCCACTAATGTAACTCTAACCAAGACAACTACACTAGGGGCAAGGGTGACTTGTAACCTGCCATCATAACATGCATTCTCATGGTCTGTAGGTCATCACTTCCTACCTCACCGGAGAGAAACAAAGATAGTCTGACTGATCATCACTCCAACCTCACTATCGAGAGCACACCAGAGCACCAATGCTCAAAATTCAGGGCACCTCACACAAGCACGGTGTACAAATAGGAAGCAAAGAATGGAGGGAGTCCAATCACAAGAATGCTAAATAACAACCCACCATCTCATAAATCAACACAAGACCGACTCTGCCACCATTTGGCATTTGACATAATTGGAGTACCTATCTACTTCCTGAGCTACAAGGATCACCAAGGATCGGTTTCAAGTTCTTTTTGCCAAAATCTGATGTAACTCTTTCATAAAATCTGACGTAAATCTAACATAGAATTTGACTTAAATCCCTAAAAATGGTTGACCACTAAATCCTCAACTAACTCTTCACTCGAGCCAAATTGGAAAAATCAGTTTTGTCCAATCTTCAATTGTGAGGATCTGCTCCCAACTGCATCTTCAATTTTAGTTTATGAGCTCAACTCGTAACAAATTGGTCTTGAGCTCAAAATCACAACTACTACTTGAAAATTGCTTCTTCCCTAGCTCCAAATTTTTCCAGCACTTCCACACACACTCTCTTAGGGAAATCTAAACTACTCGATCAAGACACCACGATCCACCGAGCTTGGAGATACCGCCAACATTCGTAGTTCTTGCACCCAATTTCCCCCTAACTCACTTCTCTGATGTAATCAAATCATTTACCAGTCGAATCAATCAAACTCAGATCAATACTTGATCTGATCCTCAACAACTTGCCAACAACAGGGCATTGATTACAGTCAAGCCACACCCACTCTAGCTAAGAGACTCCAGGTGACGCTTGCCGGCTTTCTATCCACTCTAGCTAGGAACTTGAAGGCTCAACATCAGAGAAGTGAGCTCTCTGGAGCGGCACTCCCAAGGTGTACCCCTGATTTTGACCTAGGTCTCCTCCCAACGGTCCCACTGACGACACACCCGATGGTGTGGACGGTGCAAGTGACAGTGGGCCCCACCATGAAGTCAATACTCTAAAGTTGAAATCTGACCGTCGGAAAGTAGTCTATGAGTAACAGCCAAAATGCCTCTAACTACTATCATTGGATCTCCAATGTCCAAGCATCTCGATTCCACACTACAAATGGTGTGACAGCCAACTCTTCTTGTTTTGTAGTGTGATATTACACTTTGCCGGTTACAACTTTTGAGAAAAATATGCAACTAGGTACCATCCATCACTCCATTTTTGTTTTATGAGTACTCCTATTGCAATGCTTTATGCATCCAAAGCTAGCTTGATTGGACATGGTAGGTCATATCACTTCAAGATTGGTGCATGCAATAATGCATCTTTCAATTCTTGAAAGGCCAATTCTTATATGGTTCCCCTTATCCACTTCTTTCCCTTGCCAAGTAGTGCCATTTGGGATTATGCAACCCTAGAGAAATCCTTGACAAATCATTGATAAAACACAATCAATCCCAAGAAACGCTTGAGTTGAGTTTGGTCTTCTAGAGCACCATATTTCTGAATAACATCTATTTTTTATATTAGAACTTGGATACCTTATGCACTTACTCTATACCCTAAGTAATAAACTTCACTTTCAAAACTTGCACTTTGAGACTTTGGCATACAACTTGTTTTATCATAGAATCTATAGGACTTCTCACAAATGTTGCTTGTGCTCTTTCATTATCCTATTATAAACTAAGATATCATTAAGGAAAATGATAAAAAAATTTATCCAAGTATAGAAAAAATAGGTCATTTATTGAACTCATAAAAGTGATTGGTGCATTGGTGAGGCCAAACAACATCACTAGGTACCATACTTTGTTTAAAATGTAATTTTGTATACATCTTCCTTTGTGATCTTGATTTAGTTATAACCACTCCGTAGATCAAATTTGGTGAAGTGTTTTGCTCCATTGAGTTGACCAAACAAGCCATCCTTGCAAAGCTAATGGGTATTTTTTTCTTCATTATTTTTTGATTTAGACCTCAATAGTTAATGCATATTTGCATTGTATCATCCTTCATCCTTCACAAACAAGACAAGAGCCTCGTATGGTGACACATTGGGTTGGATAAACCCTTTCTATAGCATATCCTTGATTTGAGCCTTGCACTCTCTAACTCATGAGGTAATAGTCAATATGAAGCCTTATAAGGAGATGTCTTCCAAAGAAGCATCTCAACTTGATGATTTACTCTCTTTTTTGGTGGTAATCTTGAAGGTAAATCATCAAGAAAAGGCATCTTGAAACTCATTGACCACATCTTTCAAGTTCTCAAGAATTTTTCCTTTGAGTTATGCACTCTAGACTTCTTGTACTATGCATGAAAGATCTATCCCTCTTAATGATAGTTATTATCTTTATGATATAGAGAGGTAGTTCTTGCTTTTGGGATCTTTCCCTATCTCCAATTATCTTCCATTGCCTAATTCTTATTCCATATGCTGATTTTACTTCTTATATTTACCATAGGATTGTAGTGCTCTATCTATGGCATGCCTAAGATCACATCATAATGAGCTAACTAAATTATTTGCCACTAAATTTTTTCTTGATACTCTCTTAAAAAGAGTGTTACATTTCTAAGTAACAACTCAATCCTCTTTGTCTGACCATGAGTAAATTTATTTCTTCATTCTCATCCTTCTCTAATTTCATCCCCAACTTTATTACAACAAAGCAAGATAAGAAATTCTTTGTTGCTATAAGGTCTATCAATACTCTCACTTGATTGTCTTCTAAGACTCCATTTACAACAATCAACCTTTGTGCACTTGTCCTTTTCCTCCCCACACGTTTACTCCTCTCTATTGAGCTAGAAAGCTACAAGATATATTTATTGGTGATCTTTATTTTTCATATTATTTTAGCATCCTCTTCTTTGATTTGTCTCTCCAAGTTATTCAAAGATCACTTGTATGGAAGACAAGGGCCCTAGGAGAGCAAGCACAAAAATTGATGGCTATATGCCCAACTAGAACAAAATGTTGTTAAAATTGAGGTATATGCTAGAACAAAATGTTGTTACAATTGAGGTTGAGTTTTCAACCTCAATTGTAACAACATTTTGTTCTACTCAAGCCCATTCTTCTCATGGCAATCCATCTTTCCTTTCTTTGATCCGTCCATGTTCTCCTTGGAATGGTCTATGAGCCGGCATGCTGGAATGTCTCTCAATTAGGATGAACCTTTGATGGCTATTATGGTAGCACACCATGGACTAAGAAGGCAAAGAACTCCAACTCTATCATACTCCTCCAAGGCTAACACTCCAAGATTCAATATATTGCTCACTAGAGAACTCAATAAGAGAGAGATAGTTGCAAATGAAAGAATGATGAGTACATCCTCACTCCTAGTTTATATACTTGTGAAATAGTTTGGCACCAAAGTTACTAATTACTAGAGTAGCTCAAGTTACTAGGCTAAAAGTCAAATAAAGTAAAAAAACTAAAGGAATATCCATACTCATGGGAATATTCTCCTAAACATGTGGTCTTATCTTGACCCAACCACTAAGTTAAGGATTACTTCATTATGGGCTATCCTTTGACTATAGAAGAATCCAAAACAAAAAGGCTTGTGGGTTCAAGAGTTTTCAACTCTTTTCTTAAAGCCAAACTCTTAGGAATAATATCAAGTCAATACACTAAAATCCAAAATAGTGATACTCATCCTTTCCACTTTCTCTAAAGTAAGGTTTCCTCTATATTAACTATGACTAAATTTAGCAAATCATGACTAAATATAGAACCATCATTTATCTCTATATAAATAATATCCCTCAAGTACTTATAATGCCAAATAAATATCACAATAGCACATACATGCATAAATGTGTATTATAGGTTATACTCCTTGGTCTCAAAATGAATGTTGCCCAACTTTATAAGAATTAGTCCAAAGTGCGGTGTTTTAGCCTGATAGTGTTTTGTAAGGACTACCTCTTCACTTCTTCCAAGCACTCTTGCTCTTCTTTGAGCACATGCAATGGCTTCAAGAACAATGTGAGGATTTGTACCATTACCTCTCGGTTTTAACTCCCATTTTTAACTCCCATTTGAAATTATCAATAGCTTCTTTTATGCTCATATCAATTATCAGAACTTATAGCTCAAAAATGCATATGGTATGCATATACATATAGACTATATGTATTCTTGTATATTATTCTTCTACTTCAAGCTATAGTTGGGTTTGAGCAATCTGCATAAAATCCATGGATTAGAATTCCTTACAATTCTTCTTGCACTACCATCCAAGTGATCTCTTTTCCTTCCAACAACACTGATTGTTCCCAAGCATTGTCTGGTGTGAGAGCTTTATTGATCAAGTACCTACATGCAAACAAGCTTGTAGAATGATTTGTGATCTCACTCAATTGTGAATAATTGAAAGTATTGATTCATTCTTAAGATCCAATTTTCTACTACTCATGGAATGTTGTCCCTTGTAAGGTTCAATGTTGCATGTCCTCTTCATCCATAGTAAAAAATATGGCTTCATTGTTTATTGGCATTGGTTTCATTGGCATGAATGACTCTCTCTCAACTTTGGCCATTATTAAAGGGTTTTGGGATGATTCTCCTTCTTGCATTACATGATCGTTCATGAAGATATGTACTTGACTTTGTAATGTCTCCATTACATCTTAATCCCCTAAAACTAATTCAATATCCCTTTTATTCCTTGCATTAGATCCTAGAATTGTGGCTCCATGATTCATTCACACAATAAATGTTCAATTGATACTTCATATTTCAATAAAAGCTTGATATGATCATTTGGGAAGGTGCCAAAAAATTAGGACTACCATTAGAACCTCAAAGGCTATCACTTGTTGATAATATTCCTCACCAAAATTTCAAACCACAAAATCCCATAACATCACTTTTGGTCTAATTATATAATAGATTTCTACTTTGAGAATTTAAAATGAGAGGATTTAGTATATTTAGATCCATTGTATCATAATAGATTATAAATTGTCAAATCTCACTTGCTATTGTATATCACCATAGGTAAACTCATTATTACATCTATGAACTTTGTTCCAAAATGGTAAATGAGATATACTCTAACTTGCTCATGCTAGATGTACATAATCTTGATATGGAATAGATTCAAGAAAAGAAAGTGTGGTGCAAGAATTGTACTCCAATAGCATCCATCCTATCCTCTCTCTCAAACACCCCAACCTATTGATTGCACTACTTTTTCTCCCCTCAAAATTACTCAATCTCAGTAGCTTGTGTTCCTCCAAGAGGGGTGATCCATTTACTTGGATAAAAATTCCTTGCTTTGATACCATAAAAGACCAAGGAGAGAATTAAGAAAAGGGAAAATCATAATTGTCACATAATAATAATGGTCACATTGGGACTCTTAAGTAAGGGAAACTTTGAATGCCTAGCATGAACTTGGGCTTTGGTATTTATAGGGAATATACAAGGCTCTTGAGAAGCTTCTCAAGAAGCCTCCTGAAAGACATCTTCTTAGAATGCAATCTAAGTTAACCAAGAAACTTATTGAGAAGTTTCCTTCTAGAAGTTGCTAACTTGACATGCAAGCTAGGCTAGTCGAGAAATGTTCTAAGAAGTTTCCTTCTAGAAGCCACCTACTTGGCGTGCAAGCTAAGATATCCAAGAAACTTCCCAAGAAGCTTCCTCCTAGAAGTTACCACTTAGCATACATGTTATTTGATACTTGGAAGGTACATAAAAGCTTCCTAGATGCTACTATAATATTCTTATAATTCTTGGCTAATTTGGCCTATTTGTTACTTTGTTAATCTTTATCAACACTTATATAAATTCCATATTGTGACAAATACCATTGCAATATTTTGAGGACAAGAGAAATCCCAAGAGCAATACAACAGAAAAAACACAAGAGAAACAAAAGGTTTCATTCCTCAATATTTTGATGCTCCAAAGGAGCATCTTGTCTTTATTATATAGCAAAGAGAATGCACTCAAAACAAGTTACACCCTTAGATAAAATATATAGATTGGTGATATTTCAACAAGCTCCAACCTTAGATTAGTTGTAAATATTGGTGACATGTTGATCCTTGTTCTATTTGGTTAGTCAAACAAGTTAAATCAAAGGCAATGTATGGAGAATCTTATTATAAAAAGCTCATAACAACATGACCATTGGAAAGATTTCAACAAGACACACAAGGGAGGAGAAGGCAACACTCTTCCCTTAGAGGAAGGAGAACATGTAATTTTTTGAGGCATGTTCATTTATTTTGGCCTCTAAAATTGGCTTTGAAGTTTTCAAGATATTTTTGGCCTCTATGCTATTAGAAAAAATACCCTTTTGGTGACACCTATATCTGATCTACTTAGAACATCATATAAAACATCCCTACAGATATTACCAAGCCAATTTTCATCTCTAAATAATTTTTCTAGCTCATGGCATTACACAAAGATCCCAAAGGGGTCAAAAGCTCATATTAACTTTCTCAAGGAGCACTTAAGAGAGTTTTCAACAGTTTGAAGGTTAAGGGAGAGAGTTAAGGGCTTTAAAGCCTTCATACTATAAAATTTCAGCATTAGCATTATATATTTTTGGGTCTATGCAAAAGGAAGAATAGGGTCTACTAAAGAAAGATCTTTGTCTTATCTTTGCAAAAGGAGTTTATGTAGCTTTAGTGAAATAGGTGGGTCTATGTAGCCATTGATAGGGTTTGAAAGCTTTCTATCTTTTTATTCTTGTTTCTATGGCTATCTAGATGAAGAAGTATGTCTAGGTGTTTGAGGAGGATAAAAAAATTGACATGGAAGAGGGGCCTTTGTTGATTGAAGTACATCAATTGAGAGATAATGTGACTTTCATTAACTAGTGCTAGTTGGAGAAAACTCATCAAAATTTCAATATAGAAATCAAAGTGTCAAACCTAGATTTATTGGGGTTGAAAGTGACCATTGGGACTAAACACCCCCTCCCACATGTGAGTATTATGTTATGTTATCTTTGATTAAATTTTTGATGATTTGTATTTAGCACCTTAAATCTCTTTGCAATTTCAGATTTTTCATGTTGCACAAACCATACATCCTATGCATACTACTAACTGCATGTACCATTGTTTGCATATACCAATACATGCACATACTATAGTCTACAAGGGATTTTCTTGCACATACCTCTTTCCATATGCATAAAATTCACATGCTTATGCAACCACATGTTCTAGTTTGCACATATTGGCTTTTTATTATGTTAGTTATAATCATAGCTTGTTTTGATTAGGTCCCATCATGCATAGAGTTTGTTGCACATAGGAAAAAAACACTCATAGTAAATTGTTGATGGGAGGCCCTTCATTGTTTCAATTGAACTCATTTGGAAAGTTGCATTGCCTAAATGGCAACCCTTAGAAAGAGGATAGTTCCACATCCTCTAGTTTAGGATCAGTTCTTGGTGCAAGATTTTGTTGCTAGGAGATACTTAGCTCATTAGTATGCATATCCAGCTTGGAGACTTTTCTTCTAGATGGTTTGTTCTTTACGTATTCCTTCTAAGAGGCCAAAGGTAGTTCATGGACATATTATTCATCATGTGAAGACGGCCAAGTCTAGAGATGAGGATTATAAGTTTGTAGATTTGATAATGTTGGCTATATTGAGATTTAGTTGGTAGTCTTACACATGTAGTACCACCACTCAGATAGCTATAAATTAAAGCCAACTTTTGTAGGGAAAATTCATACAAATCTTTTCCTTGAGAGTGGAATCATTGGTGAGGATGATGTGAGATATGGGAGCCTTGAAGAGAACCAAAACTTCATACATGAGGGAGAAGAGGCATTGGATGAGGTGAATAAGAGAATTAGGTATTTTCATGAGAACTTTAGGTTCTCTTTTCTTGACACTTGTCATATATTATTTGTATACAATGTGATTAATTTGATAGATTGCTTTTGTGATGTTTTCAATTATTTTCACATTTCATATGTATTATGTTTAGTGTTGTTTGTGTCCAATGCATCACCCTCATGTTGTGTATATTGATATCACCATGAGAGACAAGGAGTTATTAGAGAGAGTAGATAAGGAGTTACCGATGAGAACTAGAGATGTACATACACTTGTAAGAGAGGTGCACAATCATAGACATGTGGGAGAGGTACATGATGATGTACATGTACATGGGAAATGGAGGTAAAGAAGCCACACCATTCCTTGCATGATGTGCATAGGATATAAAATAACATGTTAGATGTTGGACTTGAGATAGGGGCCGTAGAGGTAGAGGAGATGCGGGAGCGTGGTGGGCCCATAACTTGATGAGAACCTTTCCTTCTAGTCTTTGAAGTAGATGGTCTATCCTCAGTCATTCTGACTTCTGATGTATCAGACATCCTAGCACTCAGCTTTCTTAGTCTCACAACAGAGTAAAAATTCTTGAGTTTGAGCCAGATCTCCCAACTCCAAGCATAAGTGTCTACTAGGTCTCTGACTTGCTCTTGCATAGCCCTTAGGAGAAACCTCCTAGTAGTAGAATGCTTGATTCTCTCCTCCTTGTTGGACTCAAGCTCATCTATATCATGAGCTTCTAATGCCAAGTCCAAACAATCATAACTGTCTAGGATACACTTCACATCCAAAGCCCAGGCTTTGTAATTAGTGTTTCCTAGTTTCTCTAGTTCTCTGAGTTCTCCTATCAACCCCAATGGTGATTGTGGGCCCATAACCTGATGTTTTTTAGTGTTCAAAGAGAGACATATTCATTTGAGACACAAACAGATCATGATATTTGCAGAGCCTAGCAAAGAGAGACATATTCATTTGAGGCACAAATAGATCAGGATATTTGGACACAAAAAAATCATGATATTTGGAGAGCCTAGCAGAGAGGCTATTATGAGGGAGGCATGTCCATTGGTGACATAGACTGATCCAAATATAGTTAGCATATTGAGGAGAGAGCCTTGTGTGTTGACATTGAACATGGATATTGTTGCCTAGAGACCACAAGTTGGTGAAGCACTTGAATCCTCCCCTACATTTGTGGTGACCAAGGAGTCACTTGACTTGCTAGAAGAGAAGTAGAGGACATTGTTTTGTGAAGATCTATACTTTGGTAGGTTGAGACAAAGGATGAGTTTGACTAGAGAGCTCATTCCTTGCCTTGTTTATGCTCATGAGAGGTGGATGAAGATTCTAATGTTGGTTCTAGTGTCTATTCTAAATATTGGTTGTTTTGTGGATCTTATGTGAAATACCAATTGTTTTTTCTCCTAGTGGTCTACCTTGGTACAACAACATAGATGGGTGCATTATCAAGCAAGGAGTACTTTCATAGATGTACCTTATCCAAGATTTAGAGAGTTCATGGAGTTTTTCATATCACTCTTTGAGGTTCTTATTTGGAAAGATAACATGAGGTTAAATTGTAAGCATCTCTTCATGGATATTTGGGATTGGGGTTTACTACCAATTAGAGTACATAAAAGAGAGTGCCTCATGGAGTTGCTTGACAATCAAGATGGGTGTGAGGATGATCTAAAAGATTTCACCCATAGACCTTATAGTGCATTTAATTCCTTGGGTCTCTACATTTGTGATATAGTGATAGTTGATAATGCATATCTTTTGGATAGTAGGAACCATCTTCATGGTGTTATCTATCCTTTTGCTTTTACTATGTATCATACTATTATCTCCAATTTTGGTCTCTCATCATGTCTTAGCTTGGTAGATCCTCTATTTACATTTGAGATGGACCCTCACTTTGCTATTGAGTTTCTCATGGGGGAGTGGATAGTTCGTTGTTTTAAAGCTTATAGCACCAACCCATATGATGGATTAGAAGCTTCTTTTCATGACACTTTACTCCATGATGTAGAGTGGGAGTTGTTATGGAGATGTAGTCCAATTTTGATCACTTGACTTATCATTAGACGTATGGATGCAATATTAAAGCAGAACAAACTAGAGCAGATTAGCCTAGAGGATACCACTCACTATTGTACTATGAGAACTTGTACACTCCACTCCACTCCACTTCATGTGTATTTTGTTATATATTTATATATATTTCATTTTCATGACTATTCACTCTACACTCTTATCATCCATTATGTTTATTCATTACACTCATATTATTTGTATGCATAACACATACTTATCATTCATACTTGGCATTTATCTTACTTTTGAGCTAATTGCTTTTTTTAAATTGTATACATAGTATTTTTTCACACTTTAGGTTTATTAGTTTTTGTTTTGCTTCTTCACACAATATTTAGACATTCTCAAGCTTCTTTACTCATTATATATTCATTAGGGACTTATTTATTAGTGTTAGACACCAAAATTTCATATGTTGCCTTTGTTTTTTCATATGATGATATCACACTAAATTTTCATACGCTTCCTTTTTTTCATGCAACAATGATAATGAAAGTTTCATATTTTATCTTCATCACTAAAAGGTAAATATATATGTGTATATCATTTAAAGGCAATTGCATATCCCATATGCATATTTCATACCTACAAAGATTCCTTGGTGCTTCTTAAACATTGGATGCCTAAACTAGTAAACCTTAAAACCTTAAGCAAAACCAGCCTCATAAACAAAAAAAACCATGAGAAGAGCAGCTTGCACCAACCTTATGCTATGTAGATTGACCCGCTTAAGCCTTGGTATGCACAAATTGACCTAAAAATACCAAGATGTATGTAGACTATCCTACATATACGCTAATCTTGTGAAGAATACCATGGTCTGAGTAGACCACACTATGATCTCTATGATCTAAGCAACCTAAATTGAAAAATGTGCATGAAAGATGGCTCAAACTCATCCTCCTAAATTCACAACCAATAGGCAAAAGCTTTGAATTGTAAACTGGTTACAAAGCACACACACTTTACAAGGAGTTTGAATTGTCATCCTTGGATGAACCATGAGTGGAATCATCTTAGGAACACATTTCCAAAAATTTACTCATTATCCACCTATTTTCCTCAAATGACTTTCCAGCTTTGGCTAGTTCTAATGTCATACACTCTACTCTCTTGGCTCTCACCTTTCTCTCCTTGAATAGAACTTTCTCTTGTTTTGCTTTTTGATTCATATTAAAGACCATCTTCTTAAACTCTAACTTCTTTTTTGGATTATCTTCTCAGCTTTAGCTTTGGCCTTGTGCTTCTCCATCTTAGCCACCTTTTTGGCTTCTATCTTGGCTAATTTCAATCTCTCTCTAACTTCCAAATTTGTAGTCCTTGATTTCATATGGCTAATAATGTCTTTGGAGAAAGCAAATACAAGAGTAGACTTAGAATCCACTCTAAGCATCTTTCTCCTCTTTCAGAAATTGACTTCATGCCTCTTGCTTTCTCCCCTCCTTCTCCCTCTTGGTTTGTGGTCTTTCTGGCTTAAAAGTTCCTTCATTGTACTATCCACATGAATACTTGACAAAAGGTTTGGAAAATAATGAGAAGGTGGTGATATGCTACACTCTTCTTGCATAGCAAGCCCTTTTTTTGCAAATTTTTTATCACCTTAGGCACTTGAATATGTGAAATCAAAGGAATCTATCACTGTGTGTAGCGGATACCGACCTCTATACACTAGGCTGGTTCTAGATTTTGAAGTATCTCCCCCAATGTACTCTACATCTTCTATATTTCTTCATGGCATACTTCCCGCACCTTGGCTCATTTTCCTCTCCACTCTCATTCTAATTGATTATATCTATTATGTCCCCTAAACTCAAACTCACAAGTACAAAGGGTAAAAATGTTGGATCTACCTCCAAGCATAAAGTCCATGCAATGAAAAAAAATGCATCTATGATTCAATTGATCATTTATGGTTTTCCAACACTTTTTTAGTTAATTCTTGGTTAAACCTTCCCTTGTGCTCTTATCCTTGACATCTTGGGCCAACTTGTAGGAAGCCATATATTGTTGTCACTCTCTCTTTAACTGAATTCCATTCATTTCCTCATGAAAACCTAAATTTCACAAGATAGGTGGTCATCATGCTAAATTTGATGCTCTTTTGCATTGGCTTCTTGCAAAGGCCTCCCATTAGATATAAGAAAATGATTTGAATCCTTTAAATATTCAATAATCTCTGCATAATGTTGGTTGACCATTCTCAATCTATCATTGGATAGATCTTCTTCCCCCTTTTCATGGTGCAAAGTGGTAGTACTAGATGTCTTGGACTGTTCCTCAAATCCATTCATGGAGGTGAAAGGAGTCTTAGAATTAGTGGAGGAAGGGAGAGGAGTCTTAGAGGAGGTGGAATTGGTGTTATAAACCATTCTTAACAAATTTTGGAAACTCAAGTTTTGCAATGGCATTGGAAATGGAGTATAACTCAAATTGGCCATAGGGATAGGAGAATGTGAAGGTATTTTAGAATATGCATAAAAAGGAACCAGCACACATTTTCCATTTACATTGGGTGGAAGTAATAGAGTAAGGGAATTCCTTTGTATATACAAAAAGTATATACTTAAAGTATATATTTACTTTTTGTATATATACAAAAAGTAAAACAATAAGAGTAATGTATAGTAATATTAATAACATGGACATTGATCTACTAATATCCAGAGAATATTATTTACTAATATGTTTGTCATCCCTCTATACCCAAGGTTATTATACTTATAGATATAGATTTCTCAAAAGATGATTAAATATTGTTTTTTAATCATATAACACAAATAATTAGATAAATCGACTATTGGTCAGTTCTAATACTTTCCGAGTGGTTCTATTTGCATACTTATACTATCATTGCAGAAATGTGATGAGGCTTTTTATGTATAAAATAATGCATATGATAGCAATGAATAAGAAATTTTTTCAATGGAATTTGATTCAAATGGTATAAGATATTTCTATCAAACCAAATAATCGTTTGATTTATCAATCTAATTTTGTTATTAGATCGTAAAAGAACGTGATCATTTCTATATCATCTTCTTGCAAATTGCATCGGAAAGGAATATTCACATTCATTTATGACCATATTCTAACGTTTTGACAATAGTAAAGGTATGAATAAATTTTTGAAAGGATCTCATGTTTTAATATCAAGTAGATTGCATGATAAACAAACTTAAGCTTACTCGACATATAAAGATCTTGGTATCAATGGATTTGTTGCTAACAGAATTTATATATATATAACGGAAGTTAAAACAAAAGTTACAAGACGAAACCTCTCTATGCACAAATCGACTATATATGCGAACGGGCTTCTACTCCCATTAATCATATATCTGAGATAATACTATGTTAGAAGAATGAGGAAACCATAAAATCAAAGAGAAAACTATAACATGAAATTCTATCCAATATACAAAAGTTGTACCCTAGTATTTCATCGGTTGTATTTTACAGTTTTGGAAATTAATCCCAGTATTCTGGTATCTAAAATTGACGTTTTGGTAGACTACATACAAATCATGTCATTGAAGGTTTGATATCGAGACATACAGTAATTCTATTACCTCAGGGGCAGAGTGGCCGTTACCGGGCACGACCGTATTTTGAGAAAGAAAGCCAAAGGGGAAAGAGAAATAGGAATCTGAAAGTGGAAGTGCGGAAGGAAGGGATTGAGGGAGCGCCTGCATACTGCCCCTGTAGGATGTAGTGAGCGTACTTTACGTCGACTTGTCACAGACAGTGGTGCAGTTATGTGGGAAGAACGAGGAATGGTGCGATTTTAGATGCAGCAGGTGATGCTGGTCTTGCGGAAAGTGGATGATAGAGATCATCAGATGGACCGAGAAATCAGAGGAAGCGCACTGCCTTGCCGAAAGTAAGGCAGGTGGAGAAGCGAAGCAAGGAAGGAAGGAAGGAAGGAAGGAAGCAGGAGCGGGTGGTGGAGGAGGTCTTGTTGCGGGTGGTGGGGTTTATATCAAATGTGATATAATTTCTTGGGGTAGGTTCTCACAACTTTCGGAGAAGTGAACTGAAGTTGCGTACTAGGAGAGGAGTTGCGGATTGGTGTTATTTTTCTGATGCATTTCTCATTTCTGGATTTCTTTTTCCCCTTAAAAACCACGAGGCCGTCAGGGAGGTAGTGAGAGTTTTGTTTGAAACATGGGGACGGTATGTTGTCCAGGAGGTTAATTGGAAGGTATATGAGTTTGCAATATCTTTTGTGGAAGAGTTGAATGAGGTTCTTGAGGTCGAAAGAAGAAAAAGGTGTTGGCTTCTAGGTCTTGGCCTGGACAGCTTCGATCGAGGGTTTGGAACTAAGGGATAGACGGCTCTTAGAATCAGTTAGCATCTGATTCTTAGAAGGAAAGGCGATTCGCTTAGACTGGAGCGAAATCAGAGGGGAGGAACATGGAGATCTTTTACCGGAAGATGATAATCACGGATAATGCATGATTATCGTTGTCGTTCTTCTTGAGGGGATTCGGGCACCTGTTCATGCCATATAACTCAAATTTTGCTGCAAGGGGTTTGTCATTGAGGAACTGAACGTGGTTGATTGTACTCACTGTACACGCTAGTTAATCCTTCAAAGCCATGCCATCGCACAGGTTTGTAGCACCCTGCGCAACGTGGAGGTGCTTCGCCTGCTTCCGCTCAAAATGCTGCTGTAGGGAGTCTACAGTCTAGGCCATATCTTCTCGGGTCAGTGCAATTGACATCATAAGAATGAAGGATGTTGATTGTGGAAGGCTGTAGTTCAGCGATAGAGAGATCACGAGGCAGAAGTTATCTTCCATTATACCCCTGACTTGAGTAACGAATCAGTGTCTTTCACCAAGACATGTTCGGGCAACCCCGGGACCATCCTTACGGTGGTCCTCTTCCCCAGTACAATAATGGTCATTTTTCTAGGCCTCCTGTTGGAATGACTGCTGGTGCACCATATCAGCCACCACCACATGCCAGAGGAAGAGGAAGAGGAAGTGGTAGTCGTGGTGGAGGAGAAGCTCCAGTGGGATATCAACATCCTTCCTTTTCCGGTCCTGTCTCCCATCAAGGATATTCTCCCCTGAATGTTAGATCACCACCTCTAGGACTCACACATCCGCCTCCTCCTCCAGGGAACCCGCCTGCCGAGGCACTTCCACCTCCACCTCCTGCAGACGGAACTGATAAATCAGCTCCAAAGGCCACTAACCCACGGCCCCCACCTCCGCCACCCATGCCTAAGGATCCAGAGATGTTGAAGAACATTGAGGTTCTATCATCTTTCGTGGCGAAGAATGGACCTCAGTTTGAGAACATGGCCCGAGAAAAGCAGGCAGATAACCCGAAATTTTCCTTTCTCTTTGGTGGTGAGCGGGGCTCAGACGCGGCCACTGGATTGGATTTTTACGAATGGAAAAAAATATACTTGGCCTGGGAGGAGAGGAACAAGCCAGCCAATGCAGATCAGTTAAGACTTTCCGAGTGGACTCAACAGGTACAGAGAGGAGAAGTTGGAGCTGCTCCCTTGTCACATGAAGTTCCTTCAACTTCAACAGGATCTGATATGGAAATGGAAGGTATTCATCACTCCAGCCTGGATGCTACGTAAGTTTATGTAGTTTAAAGTAGGTGAGGTTTGCTAAACAACACAGTAGGTTCTTTGGAGGCAGAACAGAGTACTGAGGGGTACTGAAATTTAAGTAGGTTTACAGAATGTAAACAGTCCCAAGGTGCCGTTTATGTCAGCTTTGTAAGGTCTAGGGTGGCTGACACAAGTTTATGCGTGTGTAGAGTTAGTATCGATCGAGTAAATATATAGTGTAGTTCCAGTGACATCCCGACTAGCCTATCATTAACTTAGTTCCGGTATTAATCTTGACGTAGATGACTTCGCCCTTACACCTCCGACCATTGATCGAAAAGCGGGATCTGATAGAGGATCGATTGTTTCTCCTCCGAAGCGTGAAAGAATGTCAGGCTTTTCATCACCTCTGGGTGACAAGCAAGTAGAGTTGCCATCACAAGGAACGGACAGAAAGGTGGGACCTACGTCCCCAGGATTTGAAAGGAAGTCAAGGTTTTCATCTCCATCATCCGAGAAAAGAGCATCTTCATCTTCAACAGCAGAAAGAAAATCACACGGAAATCTCTCTCAGCTAGGGCCAGATTCCAAGTTGGGCACTTCTTCTGGCGTCCCTGTTATTCAAGAACCACCGCAACCAGGGACAAGCAGATGGAGTGCGGATCAATCTGGTACTTCAGAACCGCAGCACGTGGCAGGTGACAGGGAGAAAGGATCACAGGGTCCAGAGGGTTTGAGCACTGGAAAGGAGAGTGCGGTCTCAGATTTGCCGCGGAGGAGAGGTACAACTTGCAGAGAGTTTGGACTTTATATTGTGTAGGACTTCATGCTCTATAGTGTTGTGGATGTGATGGAAGTTGAACTAGATGCAGTTAAATTAACTTGCATTTTTTCTTCGTTTAAGGTCGTTATTATTTAATGAGGTTGGATCGTTGCACTAAGTAAAACAGAATCACTTGGACACGTATCTCGTTCCTCTATATTGAGTGAGTGAGTCTATCAATTGAAGATTTCAGTATGAGAGTTTCGCATATACTGACATATATACACGCTGACTGGTTATTCGATACACTGATTCACGAATGGAGCCTTGCACCGTAGGTATTGTCTTCGATGGACGTTGCCAGGGTGTTTGTAGTCACGTCATCGTTTAGCTCTCTAAGAAGATGCGATGTAACTCGATGTGATGATATTCGAAGGTGGTTTTGAGTGGGGAGGATTTGACTCTGATGGAAGCGAGCTCTATAGACGTAGAAACTGTCTGAAGTTTCATATAATATACGAGAGAAAATAAAGGGAAAATGTTCATGACTTTACCGCTCATGTGGACAGATTTACGACGGCGAACAGGATTTGACCGACCATGCATGGAGGATGTGAGTCTACAAAGTAGTCCATCCAGGATTGGACAGCCCAAAGAGAATCAACGCGAATTAGCAGCTAATCTCGAGTTGGAACGGAAAATTGTTCCTCCAAATGGACACCCTGACGTTGCCTCTAAACCTTCTCGTTGGGGTCCTCCAGAGTCTGGTTCAGCACACCATGGAAACAGAGAGCGGGTTTCCGATAGAGGGCCCGGTACAGGTGAATTGTCGTCCCTCTCCAAAGCTCACAAGGAATCGGACCTTTCTCATCACAAAGCAGAGGAAAGCTTAACAAGAGATCAGAGTCAATCTCCCAAGGTTTCTGGCAAGACTTCGAGGGCAAGTGATGACAACACAAGGGGAACAGACAGAGCTAAGTCCAGATCTACTTCAGATCCAGTGCCAGTTGACGAATTTGGTAGGGTTTTGAGACGAGGGGGAAGTGATAGTGATGGAGAGGGCCACTTTGGCGGTGGGAAAAAGCGAAGGAGGTCCACGAGCAGGAGTAGAAGCCGAAGTCGTTCTCCAGGAGATTTGCGCCGGAAGCGTTGGAGCCCAAGTCGCTCTCCTCGACGGCGGGGTAGGAGAAGCCGGTCCTGGAGGTTGCTCTCTACCTATCTCTCAACGTTACTATGAGTTATGTTTCCTGCTTTGTTCATGGTTTCTTGGTGCACGGAAAGCCACCTGAACGCGTGTAGAAGCCCTTTGCAACACATAGAACGGGTGCCTAGGACATACTCCCTCTGTTTTTATTTAGTTTATCAACTTTAAGAGGCTGTTGATTGGATGCTCAAACTGTCTTGATATTCTTGACGATGAGGGAGCAGCACATGGAGGCAATCATTCTTGGGTCAATTTTACTCTTGATCGTCAATTTCTGTGTATCAGCTCTCTTGCTGCCAGTGTGCCTGAGTTCTCAACACGCTCTCCCAGGTT
The DNA here is from genome assembly GCA_948567375.1 of Lunularia cruciata. NCBI lineage: Eukaryota > Viridiplantae > Streptophyta > Marchantiopsida > Lunulariales > Lunulariaceae > Lunularia > Lunularia cruciata. The sequence continues at coordinate 64,232,737 of OX419755.1, read as the reverse complement.
TATCTTAATTTTTGCGTTCTATCTTGTAGTATCTAGTTTGATATCCTATTTTTATGAGATGAAGTTGTGGTCGATGTCATGTGCCAGAACAGGATCTATTAACGTCGACCGGTCTCAATTGTCGAGAGAATGACATTTAATATCCACGAACGTTGTCCATGGTTTTTCCTTTAGTGCTATCTTCACACAGTTCGATTACTTTACTTGATAGTTCATGTGTCATACACACATGTTCTGATTCCAATGTTATTAATCTCATTTTTTCTGCAATGACTTCTCTGTTTGCTTTCGCCTGCCGTGTTTATTGTAATATTGACTCGGACAATGTATATATTTGTATACCTGTATGTGTAAGACTGACGTCCATTGACCTTCGTTCTTGCTCGGCTTTTTCAGTGCCTCACCTCGAAGGCAGAGGAGCCGCAGTCGAACACCTCCTCGCGAAGGAAGGTGGGGAGGTGAGGGAAGGGGCGAGAAAGGATATGCAGACAGAGGGGGTCGAAGAGGGGGGAGGGGCGGAGGTGGTGGCCAACCTCGTGCTTGTTTGGACTTTGCCAAGGGTAGATGTCAAAGAGGTGCAAATTGTAAATTTCTACACGATGAAGGAAATGGAGTACCTGATGACCAAGGAGGGAGATGGGGTGGAAACCGAGGACGAGGCCGGGGTCGAGGTCGTGCTGGGAGGGATATGGGAGAAGATGCAGAGAGAAACTGGGGTGGAAAAGGTGCAGAAGGTTCGCGGCCACGGAGAACTTGGAATACAAATGAGCGTAGCGCCGATGACGTTTCAAGGGAGAAGCGATCAACTGAGGAGATGAAGAAGCAGGAGGCTGAATCTTCGAGTGATGAATCATGGCAACAAAAGAAGCGTGATAAAGCACTAGCTCCTGGATCAACAGGTACAGCAGAACAAGCATCTATAGAGAATTCTGCATCGCGTCCGGATGGGGATTCAGCAGTACCTGTAACTTCTCAGTTGGCAAAGACATCGTCTGATTATATGTGTCAAGTCCTATCACCTTCAGCTACTTATCCATCTTCCATGACTACCCAAGTACCACACCAAATAAGTGGTTTGTCTAATCCTGTATCGTCCCCACAGCAACCCAGTTATCCTTCACCCACAACCAATCAGTACCCCATTTCATTGGGTTCTCATGTATCCCAACACCTGTCTTTCTCTGTGTCCCCAAGCTCGCAGCCGCAATCTAAATTTACTCTAAACCATCCACACCCGCAACAAGGTATGTTTTCTTCAACTCAACAGAGTAGTTACCCGTCAAATGCGCCGAACATACCTCATAAATCTAGCTTCTCTGTGAATCGGTCACACCAGCAATCTGGTTTCACGTCCCCACCAGTGTCATTCACTGCAAACCCTTCAATGTCGACGCAACAGCAGCTTGCCTACGCTCCCGTTGCTTTACGTCCACCATCTTCTTTCAGTTCCCCTCAGCAGCATAATTTTGCATCTATTCCAATGTCCATGCCCATGTCGGTTGCAATGTCAGTTTCCATGTCAAGCGGTCATGGTGGCCTTATGTCAAGGAACTCTGGTATCAGTACTCCCCCACAGATGCTGCAGGTTCCCATCGGTCCAAACTTGACTCAAGGATCCAGGCTAGGATATCTCTGGACGACTCCAAAAATGGGCCCGGCTGCCTCTTATGGTTTACCATCGCAACAAATTTCTCAACAACAGCCACCTCCACCTCCACCTCCACCAACACAACCGCAAGCCTTACCTCCACAGGCCCCGCCACCCCAAGTGTTACACCAACCACCTTTACCTTACCTGCATCTTCCTGTGCCTTCAAGTTTTCCCACGCCTTCCTACTCAAGTATCGCATCTCAACTTTCGACTCCAACATCAATGCCTGCTAAAGATCAGTATGATCCACTCGCAGATACTCTTGAACCAGGACCTCCTGGTGCTGGGGACAAGAAGGGCTTGGCTTCCTTCAACCAAAACAATCAGCAAGATATTGGGCGTAGGCACACAGTTGGTGCACAATGGAAGCTTCATGCAGCCCATGAAAGTACGCCATTGATGACAAATGCAGGAGAGGTGGTTCTGGAAAATGTAAGTCCAGGTTTGCCAGGTCACATGGAGAATGCTAGATCAAGCATCGGAGTTTTGGAAAATGTCAGTCCGACGGGTCCTGGGCATATGGTCATGGAGAATGTGAGCCCAACAAATGTTGGTTCTTCGTTCAATATAAACACATCCATGAATTATGGTGGTTCACACCAGGGGATAACTATGGAAAATGTAAGTCCTTGTCCAGATGCAAATCCGGCAGGGGATGGGCAAGGAGGTTCAGCTGAAGTAACCAAGGAACAAAAGAAGAAGGATAAGGATGGTCGTGTACTGAATCTGATTAGAAAGGCGGTAGCGGAGCATGTGAAGGATCTACTTAAGCCTACGTGGAAAGAGGGACAAATGAGCAAGGATGCTTTCAAGACAATCGCGAAAAAGGCAGTTGACAAGGTCATAGGTGCTTTGGAGGCGAAAGGTTCGATACCCAAGTCTCAGGAGAAGTTGGACCTATTCATGGACACATCCAAGCCAAAAATTGCAAAGCTTGTTCAGGTGTGTACACCCTCAAATCCCTTCGCTTACCTCAAGTCAAGGATGACTTCCAGGAATATAAACCTTTCACATCTTTACTCCTGCTAGGCAAGTTCGTATACGGATAAGTTTACAAAGCATACATGAGTGCCTATAAGAAAGCTTATATTTCTGCTCATCGATGAGACAAGACGAGGTCCCTGGACAACCCAAAAGAGATGCTTAAATCGAAGCACGGGTTGATGGATCGTAAATCAAACATTTCAAAAGCTAAGTCCACTTAGAGGAAGGTCGAAGGAAAATTTCTGTCGTGCAGATACTCCAAGAGTTGAACTTTGTATCCTCATCGGTCCTGGATTCCAAAATTGAGGGCTTGGTACTGTATAGAACGACATAATGGTGTATAATTTGATTGTTTGCTACTGAAAGAATGAGTAATGCACAAAGGATCGAGTTAGCGTCTGCTTATAATACAGAACCTCTTGCGCCACGTTAGTTCATCGTGTTTTACAAACGAGGAAAGAACAACTTACTACGCTTCGTATAGTCCAAAGCTTCCCCGCTTTGGACTTTGGGGACAATCAGCATACCAAGTGATGCAACCTCAAGCCCACTTGGGTGTAATTCGCGAGACCTGATGACTCTGTTATGAATATTGGTATTTTTGGTGCGTTCTTTTAGTCTTCTTATTCAGGTTTGTTTCTCTCCCCGTTGTTATATGTTTATGACCTGTGTGTTTAGTGTCCACAAAACATTTTTTCCGTGTTCGTTTCCCCGGTGGTTCCTTTATGTTGCTATGGACATCTGCCGCTTGCATTGTACAAACATCTCATTCTCGATTGGGTTATTTCGCCTTCCCCTTCAGGCTTGTGTATCGTGAAGCTCTCTACCTGGATGTTTTCTAGCCTCAGTGAGTGTTACCCTTTGATTCACTATACGTACTCCGTATAATTGCTAGGCCGTTTACAACGGGTTCTATATTCCATCACGCAGTACAAATACTCCGTACCTTAGTTAAAATTTCTATGGATATGTGACCGTACAGAACAAACTTCACCATTTTCCCCCTTACCGGTCGAAAGTTTAGAGAAAGAACAACCACGAAATCCAAAATCGTGCTAATCAACAAGGCAGAGGGCTATCCAACGAGAAAACGTCAGTTCACAGATGCCGTCTCACAGGGAGGATTTAGTACAGTGAGTTGTACTGATCCGTTTTGTGTTGGTTCGTCTCGTTGTGCAGGGGTATGTCGACAAGTACGTAAAGGCCTGAGAGTAGTTCCTCAAGGATGATTAGTCCCTGCTCATCATGACCAGCCCTTCATTGCAGCGCCAGCTTAAATGGTTGTGTACTGCTGTAGGCATTGTTCTTACAAGGCTTAATGATGGCACGTCAACTAAGTGAGTTCTTTCAACCAACAGATACTATTAACAGGAAAGTAGCATTTCCATGTATCGAAGTTGGGTCTTCCAGATTTCAGTTTCTAGCAGTCAAGGTCGAGTTTCATTTCAGCCTCGTTTTACCGCACTGTGTTCTTCGCGTTCCACCTCTTTGTTCTCAATTTGATTCCATTCCTGTTTGCTGGTCTTCGTCTGATCTCGTTCCCTAACATAAACGTGATTTTATGGTTCTGGTTTGATGTTAGCATTATCCTACTAAGAGTGACATAATGCCAAGGACGAATTAAGTGTTCTTCGCTTTGCCATCAGACTGCACAAAAACAGAGGAATGTTAGGCTGCTACCACTTTGATTCTTAGCTAGTTAAGCTTTCCATTCGGAATTTGTGATTAAAACGTCTTGGCGCACACTCATATTATGAATGTTAGGGTTGGCTTTACCTTGTACTGATCTACAATTTATCAACGGGAAATAGACTTTGGGAGGTTACATAAGAGCCGCTTTCGACATAGCAAACGAGACACCAGTTGAAGCTGCAAAACAACAACAGGTGTATCTCGTCAAGAACGAAGATTCCATTAATCTGCGCGGAACTTAATGAGATTACCTCCAAGGAGGCAAACCTGAGCTTTTGAGTGTCAGAGGAAAACGATCACGCAGGAAACAATGACGTCCACCAACGAGGAAACTTTTGCTTCCCTTGGTGATCAGGTCACGTGGATTTTGTGGCACTCCACCCTGCTCGACTTTAGAAGCAAAATGTCTACTAATGTTTACTACGGAGTCACCAGAACTTGGTTATGGTTTGGAGCTGCTCATAGGTTTTGACGATTTATAACCTAAACTTGACCGACTACCGTGGACTACATGGTGTACATAATGGGAGTCGGCTGGAGTGGAGGATAAAGGTTGCCACTTCGAACTTCGAGTTATTTCCACACTACCCCTTTCTTCGTAACTAGTGGACATTCCTCTTCTGTTGGGTGGTCTTATAAGAAGTTTTTTGGGAGATGGACTAGCTGCTCGCAGCAGGAATAATCATTTGCAAATAGGAAAGATGAGCTGCAGTGATCCACTCCACTCGGAGTGTCAAATCAAGTATGTGAATGCGTTCATGTAGTGCAGGGACAATTATAACATTTTGAGGCAGAAGAGGAGACACTCGTAGTGCAACCTCCTTTGTAAATTGAATCACCGTCAGGTCAGAGCATCTCCACTCCATCCATGAAGAGCTCCTAGTGTTCATGCACGGAATACAACTTCTCCGTCTGTCGTAGTGACAGTCTCAGCTCTATCTGAAGTGGCCGCAACTTAAGAAGTCGTGACCGAAACCATTACAAACATTGTCCTTTTCCTCTCCAAATAAGGAAGCTCATGCAGCGGCCAAAGCATACTTCTCAATGACCCAATACTTGATATGGAGTGACGCAGAACCCCGCCCCCCCCCCCCCCCCCACCGGCAGCTTCCACGTTTAAGACGACTTTAACACATGACGAAGCTCTCATCAGCGAGGGCTTCATCACGTGTTTTACGTCACGTCATGACTTAAGAAGTCATGTGATTGAAGATTTATTTGAACGAGACAATATTTCTGGCGGAATGACACATTTCTTCCTAAACCAAACATTTTTCTGTCACTCTGTTTTCTTTAACTCCGTAATAGGCGTAATCAAATAAGGGTCATTCTGGAAGCTGCTATATGGTTGTTCATCAAGAGCTTTTCTGGCAATGCGCCCATCTTCGTGTATTCTTTGTATAAGCGCTTCCAACGACGGAAAATTAGCCTGCGGCGCAGACACCAGAACCATTATGCTCAAGCTCAACACTTCAGTGCTTACTAAGTGAAGAGAAAATATCCTCGTTTTTGCATAATCGAGAGATTGCCCGCGGGGAAAATTACTTGGTCAAAGCTTGGAGAAATTCTATGCATCAATGACGAAGTGCAAGTACGAACTCTTCATGAAAATTGACCTTACATACCTCTGGCCTTATGTAGCCGACTACAATAAGTCGGAGCTCTTCGCCGTAGAAGTCTTCAGGAAAATCATGCAGAAGCCATGGTTCCTATTAGACAGAAGCTTAGTCACACGGATAAAGTTTAAAGATAATACCTCGGCGAATGAGCAATGACTTTCAAAACGGGGTTCGCAATCACAGAGTCCTCACCACGGTTTTTTCAGCATTGTCAAAATAAGGATTCCATCCAACGCTCATGACCATCTTGTAGATGCCTTTATTTGCAAGGCCAGCCCATCCCAGGTAGATTCCACACACGGTTTGGCAAAGCTGGCCGGAAAATGCCGCTGTTGGCAAGTTGGCTAGAAAGCAATTTGACAGAATTGGAATCAAGTTCGTTAGTAGAATACTGAACATTTAGTTGACTCTGGTAACCCACAAAACAATGGTGTCTGTAAGATGACCGAAGATGTGTCATGGTGTCTCAACATTTCAACCACGCTTCCATCCTTCACTCTATAACGTCCTACATGAGAGTCTAGACGAAAGAACCCAGTAATACGTTACTCATGTTGTCACTCACAAGAAAATTGACTAGCTGTCCAGGACCTTCCAGCCTCATAACCATAACCTGAAGTGGATAAGTATTTTCGCTACAGCTCAAGGGGAGGAGTATTTTGAACCATCGAGGAAATCTTCTAATTTCAAGCTCTTTAAATATGTGATGGTCACTTCCAGCCTTAGAAGTTCAGACGAGATGAGATTTGAGTGAGATCTAAAGTTCCTCCAAGTTCTTGGTCTCTTCTGCCTTGGTTCCTTTGTAGATTGTGCCCCCAAAGGACCACTCGATACAGATCGTATGCGTGCAACATCTAACTCTCTAAGTCTCTTTAATCTAGCCCCAATATTTAATAGGTACCGAGTTGCAACATCAAAATTCCAATAAAAAGTTGAATCAATCTAAGGTCAAATATGAATTTAATAACTAGTTATTGGGCATAGTACGGTGCCAACAAGAGACAAAACGTGTTCCGAACCCTATTTGGACCCCATTGCTCTATCCAAACTGCTCAGCACTTCGAGAAGGACGAACTTGAGTACATAAATTAGATAGAGTAGACTCTGTATACATTACATTCATGTCAGTAGATTCGATTTAGAGCGACACATACCAGTAGGTATTCCAAGAACCTTGGATCCACGACCATACCCTTTGATGACTGTTCCTCCAATATACCATGGATCAATCGGGAGAGTGTCTTCAATCCCTACAAATATATGGAGTCGACATATCATGAACATAACTATTACCATGCTCAGTTAACAGGAGTCTAGTGACGGAAATCCATCTCCCACCACTTTCCTAGAAATAAGATAGGGACAAACGAGGTATGACAAGTCTCCAGATCTCGTCTATTCTTTGAAAGGTTCAACGTACAATCTTGGAAGGGAGGCAGGCCCCACATCTCAGGTCGGAAATCAAGTAATGAACTCATTATTTGATCCGCTGCTGAATAAAGTGGACGTGCAGCTTTTGTGGGAAGAGAAGGAACGGCCACCACCTTCATAGTTGCTGCCTTTGCTGCTGTCACACCAACCCTGAGATGACAATCGAGATGAAAGATGTGAACTAACAAAACGTGACCTCTCTACCAAGACTAGAATTTCATCGGGCACTCCTTACAGATATACACTAAACTGCAGAACATGATTTAGAGCTGATTAGAACTCTATCAGCTAGATATCTTGAATAAAAGACAACCTTGTTGAAACTATTCACGGTAGCCGGAGTTATCAAAGGTAGGGACCAGGTTGTTTGAAACTCACGGTGCATCCTCAATAACAAGGCAGTTGGAAGGGTCAGCTTTCAGTCTCTTGGCGGCTTCCAAAAAGCTGCGAATGCCCACTCACCATAAAGCAAGTAAGATATCAAATAGAGCAACAGGACAACCGTAAAAAGACCTTGATTTGGGCTAGACGAAAATGCACCATTCTGCTCACATTTCAGGAGAAGGTTTTCCTTGCTTCACCTCGTCACCAGAAACTACTACCGATAGCACATCTGTCCATCCTGCACAATCCACACCAGCTCAGTTCCAAGTTGTTGTCAAGCGAAGCAACTGCACAGTGATGACGAATCCACATCAAACAGCGGGAGTGGCAGAATAATCCTGCTGGGACACTGAAATAACACATGACCATCAACACCCACCAATTCAACTGAGCATAAAACTGTCCTCATTTGACATGTTTATAACCAACGTTTATAGACCTTTGACATAAGGCTACAATATTCCATGCGTGTCCTAAATTTTCCCTGTTGTTTAGTACACTCAGCACAGAAAGAAACCGTTTTGTACGGAAGATCAAGTTGAGAAAAAAGTAGTTACCTTTCTGTAAACACAGTTTTATCTTTATACTCTCCAAAGGTGAACTGGATGCTAGAGCCACGGGAATGTCATGAGATTGCAAATATTGAATTAGCCGCTGAGCCCCTGGCATCGCTTTCGCTTCCCCCCACCTGGAAGTTAAATTCAAGTTTCAGCCTGTCAAGAAAGTACGAACCCAGCAAAATTCTCCAACACAATGCATCAACCTAGCTTGGCTTCTCCGCCGTGCCCTCACCAGTCCATTTTCTGTCGACCATTACAAATAAATGGTACATGATTTCCTTGCAATCCTGCTATTCATTAATAATTCTTTTTTGTTCTAAAAGTATATCAGTGGTCGAGAATACTATTCGCTAAAATTACAACTCGGTACCGTGTTTACAGTCACAGTCCTACTAAGAGACAATTAGATACAAGAGGTTATGGTCATGACTTCGGGATGGATGGGTAGGTTCCAAATTATATCCAGGCAGCATATAAATTAATGGTTCTTATCGAAAGCTGCCGTTGGTTATTCCATCCCTCATCTGCTAAATCTCAAAACCTCTTATCGTCTATTTGTAAATCTCTCCTGACCTTTTCGCCAAGTACTGTCGAGTCTGAGCAAACGCTTCTTCTGGTGTACAGGGAAGTTCATAGTCCTCAATTAAAGCTGCTGCTGCTTCCAGTGGTCGTTTCCCAAAGCGCTTTGACGCACCTCTACCGTCCCAAGCTTTGCCATACTTTATAACGACTGCTTTAGAGGCCTCCTCAACGAGTCGTTCTGCTCATAAGAAGCACTCCCTCAGCGGAAAACAACTACTTCAGATGGGAGAGATTTCCTCTCCCTCAAAATTGTGACAAATGCACAAACTCCGAAGTGTAATTGCCTTCTTACAGTTGCGGATTCAAACAGAAATTAGGATCGAAGGATCCGCTTGTAGTCAAGAATGGAAGCTGAGTAACATTCTTCATTCATGTTTCCTAAGGCAGGAAATTGCCAAATTCACTTGAACGCAGAGCCAAGATTGGCAGGAAGACTTGCAATCAGCAGATAAAAACGCAGCAATAGCATGAGAATTAAGAATGAGGGAACGATTGCACAAACTAAACCTTTCCGGGATTCCTCACGATAAAATCACCAGCGGCAGCAGGTTCTGACAAGCTGGGAAGAATACAAAGGCGAGGCAATGACAAAAATGTACGAGCAGCGGAGCGCCATTCAGTCCAATTTATGATGCCAAGAGGAAAAGAGTTGCCACACACCTGTGTCCAGCAAAGTCCCGTCGAGATCCAAAATGAGGTTAGTTATGGCAGTCTGCTGCAAATCGATCGCCATCTTCTTCCACTGCTCAAATTCGAAGCCAATTCATTTACGAACGAGCCCGAATCTGACCTTTCTCCTCCCTGTGCCGTCAGTCTGTCCATAATAATCGTCTGTGCACGGCCAAAACGATCATTCCTTTCAGGAAGACTGCGGGCGTAAGCGCCTCTGAGGGGCTCCCCCACTTTAGCACGCCGACAAAATAGCCCCTCCGCACGAACTTCGGACTAAAAGTTGGAGAAGACTCTAAACATTTTGCAATATCATTCAATTCCCAAATTGAATGATATTTATTAACATCATCGATCAGCGATACAATCAAATGCATATGTTTTCCCGTTTTAACAATTTGGTGGTGGGCAAGTAATGTTTTATCTTTTATATATATTGGTATACGCAAGCGGTTATGGAACGGGGTTATCCATAACTCATGAAGTGCAAATGATAGATAAGCAATATGTACATGAATAATAATGCTAGAGTAATGTGAAATCCCTAATGTAACCTGCAGCAAAAGCATAATTAAAACAAATTGAGAATAATTGATGGTGTACGGACTAGTAAAAAACATGAAATCAAGAGCATCTATGCAAATGATAGCAAGGAATAGGAACTCTATGTAAGAGCCAGCAAGTAAGTAGTGCATGAACAAAGATGAAGACCGTGGGTTGGAGTCGTGTAGGAACACGGTAGACATGAGAGGGCAAAGCAGGAAGCAGTCAAAGAGCAAAGGGGAAAATACTAGGGAACAAATTAACTGGGAATGGAGGAGTGGAACAAAACAAGAGTTCTCGGATGATGTGGCGGCAGAATGGGTCGAAGTGTTAAAGGGTAACGAGAGCAAAGCGTAAGAGGACAAAATATAGAGTATATCACAACCAGCGCTATGGACGCGGGAGTCCTAAGACGCTAAAAAGCTAAGGGAAGCAGAAGGTGGCCATAATAAACCTCCACAAAAACACCTATGATTTCATCAGTGCCTCATGCAGTGCCGAAGTAGCTGACCAATTGTCAATACCCCTCATACTGAGTTTCTGCTCAAAAACTCATGAGTGCCAAGGCAAACTCAATTGCTCCCCTAAAGTGCCGCTCATAAGTAGTGGGAATGTAGAAAGAACAGAAGAACCAAAATGGAAATGTGGAAATAAAGTGCAAGCAGAAGTGTAGGTACAGAAATAAATGCAGGAGTCTCAACCGGATAATGAATATTAGGCAAGAAAAGAAAAGAATACACATGGTAAGAGGATGGAAGAAGACAAGACATACCTGATCGATCCCTGAAACCAACTACATGCATTAGTAGAGAGAAAATCCAGGACACAACAAAGAGAAATAATGAAGCCAAGGTGCATGAGTGATCCGAGGGGGGAGCAAGAAACATCAGCGCTACACGGGAGAGGACTAGGCAACTCAAAAAGGAGAAACAAAGGCAAACCGAGAAGCAACTAAAAGCACTGAAAAGAGTGAATGCATCTCACAAAAGGGCAAAGCATGGAGACAAAATCAGCCTCATATGAAGTGAAGGACTAGATGGGTCCATGTGTCCATAAGCAGAGGCCCCGTGTCCATAAGCAAACGATCAAAGTCCACATGGCAAATAGTGATAGGCAGTGTATATGTATCTCTTTAGGAGTCACAAAATGGTTTACGAGTTTAAGGGAAAAACTACTAGTGTGCTCGAACATGAGCTCCCTGCTTGGCAAAAAGAATAGATGTTCTCAAATCTCTATGAATACTAAGCTCATGATAACCATCGATATTGTTTTCTTTTGTAAAGATATAGCAAAATTTTTCCCGGAGGGAAAGGGAAAGTATTCATAAGGTTCAGTGTAGATATTGATCTAAAAAAGGTATGTTCCCGTAGAGGGTCTCCATTTGTGCCACATGAAAGAAGTAAGGTGTAGGTGAAAGAGGGATGGGTAAAACTATAAATCCCATGACGGGAATAGGAGTCGTCTTGATGTGCCACGAGGTGAGTCACTAAGAAAAGCCTAACATGGGCGGAACATTGACCAAGAACCATAAGTTTGATGTGGATGGAGGTGAGTCAGCATGGTACGTAGGCTGAACAGTGACCATGAACAGTAAGGCTGATGTGGATGGAGGTCAATCAGCATGGTATAAGAAACGAGGATAAAATGAATACTATGACCAGAAAGTAGCCAACCAGCGGAGGCCGATGTGGACCTTGGGACTAGGACAACAATAAATAGAATGAGAAGGATCTGTGAAAAACAAGGTTAGCGCCAAACATGGGCAAAACAAGGACCATGAACAGTAAATCTGATGTGGATGAAGGTGAGTCAGCAAGGTACGAGAAACAAGGATGAAATTAACGCGATGAAGCAATAAGTGGCAGACCAGAGGAGGCCGATTTGGACTGGGGACTTGCCCATGAACAGATAGAGGTGGTAAGTAGCGCTGGACCTGGAGAAAGGCTGGAGACCTGGACAAGGCTCGAGGGTATGAAGGGACTGGAGTTAAGATATACCATGCAGCAGGAGTGTGAATGTGAAGAAAGGAATGACTGGAATAAAACCATCGAGACATGCAGAGAAGAGAGGAGCAAAAGTATTTTCGGTGCAAAAGTCTCAAAAATTGACAGAAGTAAAAAATTATATGAGAAATGAATCCATTCAATGATGACACAAGGAATACACTAGATGAGAAATGAATCCATTCAATGATAACATAAACAATAAGCAGTAATTCATGACTTACCTGTCCTAACCATCTATTGTAGCATTGCCTGAATGTTTTTATGAAGAAACAGAAGATCGGTGTCCAAATAAAACAGAGAGGCGGCTATATATTTTGTATATATATAAAATGAAAATTCGGTTTACTTGGAATTGAAAACAAATAATACCTGTAAGTCAGCTTATATGTAATAACATAGATTTAAATATTTGTGAAATGAAAAGGTTTTCAAAATTGAATGTTCAATATAAAGAAAATAACGTCACTTTGGGCATCAGCGCGGATCGTGTGCCTACTGACCGGTGCATTGCTATAGCTAACGCGTTAAGTATTACCGTCGGTGTGACATAAGCATATATAACAACGACTGATATATCTTCTTCTTCCTCCACGCATTCACATTACTATAAAAGATATTTTGTTACATTTTAATTAGTGTTCTAAGCAATATATACCCCAGGATTTCTATACTATTCCAATATAAAGCCCTACAGCTACAGCGAATAACATTTCGTGGCTAGATTGTGGTAGGTCAAACTTAGAGTTTTTGAATTGAATGAGATATAATAATGATCATCAAAACAATTTTTCTATGTATCTAGCGGAGTTTATGTCCATGTACTAGTCTAAGTACGAAAGATTGACTCTTAGTAAAGGCTTCGACGCTCATGTTATCAATCAGGATAATCTTTGGATCAAAATGTAGGAGAAAATCTTTTCCACTATATTTGTGGTTAATCAGATGGTCTCATGCATTGACGTTTTGTTAGCCGTAATATTTAGCTTCTAGTGATGAAATTGCTATTGCTATTTGTTTCCTTCTTAAAAGACCAAGAGATTGAGCCACTCCCACAATTAAAGTAGTATATTGATGCAGATCTCATGGATGATTACCTAACTTTATATTATATGTATTCTTAGAGCATCATAATTTATTCTTGGAATACAAATAAATTTTCTTTCTCCTTCTCCATAACTAATATATTTGATCCTATCAGGTAAAATTGCATAGGAAAATGGTAAACTCCCGCTTTTATCTTTAGATGTGAAATGGCTAATTACACTCATGACACGTATGATACATAACCTTACTTTTAGATAGTTTATACTTTAATAGAATGCCTATAAGTTGATTATAAATTACATTTGCTATGTAAAAAATAATATATACATGTATTATTTAATTAATATAATTTATTTTCTCTTTGTACAAAATTTCTGTACTATATTTTATATATGTTTCACTTGGGTAATCAAAAGTAGCTTCAAATTCTTTCATATCTTCAACATTTGTATCTAAGCTTATTTTCTATAGATCTTTCATATAAAAATTTGATATGAATGAATTTTATATTTAATATATTCTATAGAAATCAGTATTATAATTCTATAAAAAATAATATTTTCTACTTATGATGTTAGTGTCATCAATATTCTTTACAAATAATTATAGTGGTGATCAGAAACATCTATCTATATTTTATCTTCTGTAAGAATTAAAAAAGGAAATTAATTCTTCTTCAATAAAACCATCAAGAAATGCACTATTAATCATAGTTAGATCCTATTCTAATTATCTATTTTCATATGATAATTAATCATAGTAAATTTACAAAAATTTGATGTATATTATAAAAACCCTTTAGAAGATACTTAGGAAATTTAATAAAAGGACTAATTAGAGTGTATTAGGAACCTTTCTTATAGTTCACTAGGTTAATAAGGTACTTAAAACCTTCCTTGGTTGTAAGGTATTGAGGAATCTTCATAAGGATTAAGAAGTATGGCTACACAATTAATGGTTAACATAATAAAGAAGCAAATTTATACTTGTATGAAGTATAAATGAGAGTAGTTTTCTTTCTCTACTATTTTTCTTTTCAAGTTTCTCTAGAGTCTTCTATTTGATATTGTAAAAGATTGAGGAGAGAAATAGGAAATAGAATATCAAAGTGTAAGATCATATTGGGACTCTCACATGAGTGAAATTCCAAATGCTTAGCATGAGCTTGGGATTTGGTATTTAAAGTGAAACAATACAAGGCTCTTTAGAGGTTTCCAAGAAAGCTTCCAAGAAAGCTTCCCTCTCAAAGCAACCTTGTTGGAGTGCAAGCTAAACTACCCAAGAAGCTTCTGAGGAAATTTTCTGTTAGAAGCCATCTACTTGGCATATATGCTAAGCTAGTTGTTAACTTGGTGTGCAATTACCAAATCCTTGGAAGGTACCTAGAAGCTGCACACCAAGAAGCTTCTTTTGTACTTTTAGAACATTCTACCAAGAAGCTTCCTAGATACTTCTAGAATAGTTTTAGAATTCATATATATATTTTTCTTATTTTATTAATTCATTAGCCTCTGCTAACTAGTTTGATAACTCCATATTATTACATATTCTCTCACCACTAGTTGTTGACGTTCTTGTTGCTATGGAATCTTTGAACTCTTGTATGGTGATTTGTGCATTTTGGAGATGAGAAAAAGGCTCCCATGTGGCATATGGAAGATGCTATTCTTTCCAATGGACCTTATATTTTATGTGTTATTGGCGGCCATGTTGGATGTCATAACATGCAAGCATATGATCAACTTTGCATTCCTCATGATCATCAACAAGGATGGGAGGAGGAGGAGGAAGTTGGACACAAATGGAAAAGGAAGATGGGTTAGAAACAAAGGGTTCTAACTTTGAAACATGGAAGACATGATGGTTCCATATATGACTAGGAAGAGCAAGTTAGTAGGCAACAAGAGAAATGATATGATCAATCTTAAATAGACCTATCCAATTAGATGCAAGTTTACAAACTTGGGTATCAAGCAAGAGAGGACGGTCAATGGAAGAAAGCATGACCTTATTGCCTAGTTGGAAAGTGAGATTGTGATGATGCTTATCAACAAATTGCTTTTGCCAATTTTGAGCAACAAGAAGATGAGACTTGGCTTGGTGTAGGGATTTAGATAACATGGACAAGAAGATAGAAATATGAGGAATGTGATGGAGTCTAAAAAAATTGGATCTTGCATAAGTTAAGGAAGAAGAAGAGAGAGAGAAACCAATGCTTTCTTGCTTGAAATTATTATAGGTAAACTTAGTAACTATAAGACAAGTATCCCAATTAGTGTGGTGAACATTGACAAATGCACAAAGTATATCTTCCAAGGTGCAAATTTCACGCTTTGTTGGCCTATTAATTTGAGGATGATAGGCTATACACTAGGCAAGCTTGGTACCAAGTAGCTTGAAGAGAGCTTGCCATAATTTACTAGTGAACCAAGGATTGTGACAACTTGGTAAATATCACTTTTGCAGTAATATGTAAGTGAAGTTTGTTCACGCATAGATACAATTCAGAATTGGTCAAATAAAAAGTGAAATGGTAACAAATAGTTCGTCTTGGTTGCATCTTTAATCTCTCAGGTAGAAATTGCACCTAGAAGAGAGTAACAAGCACTAGATTGCAGTCTTGTCACAAATTAACACTCCTTAATCACAACTTGTTCAATTTTGTCCGAACAAATCTTGATTGTGATGAGTCAGTCTCTCCCAAACATGGCTATTTTGCTACAAAATGACTTCACCTCAGAATTGTGTTCCACCTCTCCACTAAAGGCACAACTTCCTTGATCAAAATTGCTTCACATCAACTCAACATTGCATTCACAAATGCAAAATCCTACCAACACTATAATTCCTCTCAGACCTATCAAGACATTGCTTCGATTGCACTTCACTCAGGATCAAACACATAGATTGAAGATCAAGGCTACAAAATTCAACATCCAACAAGCACACTGACTTGCACTTCAAATTTCTCCCAACACTCACAAACACACACACAAAATTGATTCTCGGAATTAAGCCCAAGCAACAAGTACTAAACTCAACATTTTGCTTTATCTATTCTCAGAATATGAACACTAAATAACATTTTACTACAAAGGCCTCCTTTAAATAGGCAGATCACTTCAGCAATTATCTAACTTCCTAAATTGTTTCCTAACAACTTTACCAACCTATAGATCCAAAATGACAATGCACCTCCTCATATCTGCCTCTTCCTATCTCAAAATTGGTCCTAATCCAATCTGATGTCTACTTCCACTTTGGCTTCCAAACCCAAAGAAAATCCCTTCACCTCATGTACTTTGGGTTCTACAACTACTAACTCTTCTATGAATTCTAAAACGTCTTTACTCTGATCTTCAATCAACCTCATAGGTAATCTGTCTTCCTCCTTATCTTGCAATCCACTCTTCTCTTATGGCTCAGAAAACTGATCCAAAGACACTTGCACTCCTACTTCTCTTACTTTGGGTCTGATATATCCAGTATTCCAAAGATTATCTAACTCCAATTTAACCAAACCTAGCCTGATAGAAATGTTATTCTCTACATCTAACATCTTCCTATCTATCCAAGTTCTAAGACTAATTAACAAGGCATTCAAGTCCTTGTCCTTTGCATTATTACTCCTCGTCTCTTGGACAAGCAATCGTAACTCGTGTAACCTCAATTCCTCCATTCTTACTTTGGGTTCACTGGTTAACCTTGCCTTCATCTCTATGATCACTTCTTCAACTATTTCCGCTGATTGCTTCTTCTATCTCTCCTCCTCCATCACAACTTTACTTATCTTCAACTCCTCCTCATACTCCGCTGTGCAATCCTCCAACTCCTTCACATACTAATTGATCTTTGCCTCTAATGTCTTCACAAGATCTCTCAGCCTCCCTTCTTCTTGATGGCGCTTGGTTAATTCCCATTGCCAGGCTGCTGTCCTCTCCTCTACCTTCCGTCAGAATGCATCGAGCTCCTCCTCCTTGGATCCAACTAACTCCCTTCTATTGTCTTGCTCTGACTTTACTTCGGCTTGTAACTTCTCTTCCCAAAGTCTCTCTTGCGTAACTTCCTTCACTTTTATTGCTAACTCCTTTCCTTGCTTTTCAAACTTCTCTTGCAGATTCATTTATCTTCTTCTACAATGCTGCATCTACTCGTAGTATTTTTTGTTCTTCCTCTCCTTTGGTCATACTCTCCTGCAACTTCAGATTCTCAGATTCTAATCTCTCTAACACCTGCAATACATTCTGCACATCGGGATGTTTGCTATGCATCTCCTCCTCCTTCTTCTCCATCTGCAACAATAGCAAATATACAACATCTTGAAGGTACTCTACATCCTTACATCCTTCTTCCTCTTCTCTTTTGAGTTTGATGCTTTACTACAAAGTTGGGATCTTTGTACTGTCAATGATACATCATCCTCTAAACTTTCATCATCATCCAAATTGATGATTTGATGGGCTGCCTTTGAACTTTCTCCTTCCTGCATGTATTGTCTTGGCTTGGCCACCAATCCTTCTTCTCCTTCAATCACTAACTCCGCCATTGTTCCTTCTCCTACCTCCTCTTGCTCAATTTCTTCCTGCAAGGAAGTCACCTTCTCTTGATCCTTTTGCACCTTGGCTTCACCCTCACTCTCCTTGCTGGATTCTTCACTTCACAGGGTTAACTCTACTTCTTCTTTTTGATCCCTCTGACACAAACTCTGATTCACCTTCCTCTCTTCAGGTGTAATATGCTAGATTTGCTTTCCTTCTTTCTGCCCAACCCTTCTTAACTTTTGGGGCTACACTAGTGAGCTCTCCACCTTAGGTCAACTTCTCTTCTTCTTTCTTGGCAGGGGTACAAACATCTTTCTATCATATCCTATTCTTGCATAATGGTAGTCATTGCTTCTCACTTGCCAAATATATTGTTGCTCCTTGTCATTGGCTTCTTGATATAGATCGAGATGGAATTGAGATACAACCTTCTTCTTCTCATTGCTACTTAGCAAATTCAACCCAACATAAAAATGCATTGCAAAAGGAACAAAATAATGCGGTGGTGTCAAACTCCTCTAATTCATCACCATTTGTTGCATCCACTGATAGAACACTTTGCCCAATTGATTGGCTCTCTTGCAATCATTTTATGGAAGAACACCACCTGTTGCTTAGTAACATAAGAGGTGCGTTTGGATTTTAACAACACAATCATCGCACCTATGATACTTCTTTGCACTAGGTCCTGATAGGTCTCCACCTTGTTTCCATTCTTTGTATGCTTTGAGGTGAACAAGTTTCTGATTTCTTAGGTTTCTTCTGCAACTTCTCCTTTCCACAAGAACATAGCCCCATGCTCCTCTCCACTCTCTCTTCCAAGGACCAACCTCCAATCCAACTTTATCCATTGATCAGATTGCCTCCCTTCCCTATTGTTGCCGGCCCATCTACATATTTATTGGCCGTGATCTCTACCATGAAATTAGGAAAGCTCAAGTTCCAATTCCATGCAAGGAAGGTAATACAAAGTTTATAGAGAACTTTGATGCAAGCCATCTTGTCTAACCGCCTACTCATTGGGTTCCTCACTGTCAATGTGGGGCACTTTATTATTCCCTTTGTTCTAATCTCCTTTGTGATATGCTTCTGCAAGACAATTCCCCTTGGACGTGCAACTCTAAATCCCTCTAGATTCTCCAAAACTTCGCTCACTACCACTCCTCTTCTTTGGTCTCCCTTAGGACAACTATGCATAGGCAAACAAAATCACCTGTCATTTGTCTCTTTCGTGATTCAAAACCTGACTTTATAGTCTGACATTTCTTAGTCATTCTTTGAATGCTTGTCTATCAAGAAATCACACCTTTTGCATGCACTTCTCCCGTCATTGTCAATTTCTCCCACTTGTGCCTTAGCCATTTTTGTGTGTGGTACAATCTTGAATTTCCAACCCCGAAGGAAATTTGTTACACTATCTTTGCATCAAGTTGATCACCCCAAGGCAAAGTCTCCTTACTTCGGGTTGAACTCCGACAAATCCAATCTGAGTGCTGACAATTACTGACCCGAGGTAACTTTCTTCGGGTTGACACAAAAGTGTGAATCATCTTCTTTCTTCCATCCTTCGCACTTAATTCCTCTTCAACTGTACACTTCTTTTTTGAAAAACCCCTTAAATAATCAAAGTAAAAAAATGTGGGTACCACAAGGATCACGGTCAACAACAAGAAACCTTGGCATCCCATGCTGCTTGAAGACAATGTCAAAGTAAATCTTGGCTAACATTGGGGCATCCAAGGTATCTATAGTAGGTGCCAAGTGAATCTACATGCTAAGTTTATCCACAAACACCACAATGGTGATATATATATATATATATATATATATATATATATATATATATATATATATATATATATATATATATATATATATATATATATATGGCCTTGATCCATCTTGGACAAGTATATGATGAGGTCAAGACTTATATGTTCCTATCAAGCAATTAGAATAAAGCTCCATTCCCTCAACATATTCTTTCTTGCATAAAAGGTCAACTGATTTGTTTCAATTTCCAAAGCCACATGCTTAAGATAAAATCTGAAACGGTATTTAAACAAGATACACAAAGGTGCATGCAATTGGATATATTTGATTATAACAAGTTTTTAAGGACATACTACTATTGTATTACTTTGGTCTAATGATCAAGATATATCAATGCAATTCCCTCTCCTTAGTTATACTACCTTTAGAGCTTGAAGTAGGTCATTGTAACCACATCAAAAAATCCTCAAACAATAAGTCAATTATTAATTATGATTGAACCTGATCTTGATCTTGATCAGGTTATCTATCTTTTGACTAAATACATGCAAATTAAAGGATTAATGATTGTACTTGTCCATAGTACAAGTGTAGGAAATATCTTCAAATCACTTCTTCATCTTGACTCTAAGCTAATAACTTACAATGGCTCACAAGTGAACATAGAAATATACATGTAGAACTAATGCAAAAAACTTTGATATACCAATATCTCATCTTTTTGATTGGTTTGACATAAAAGCTATATCATTGTAATCTACAATTTTTGAGAACACATTTAGTGATTGACAAATTCATTACAAATTATTAGTGTTCTCTATTAGAGCTATTATATGTGCAAGGATGTTAGCTTTGTTATTACCATTGAAGGCTATTGTTGTGAATATCTATATAGTATATTTTTTGTTCTTTGAGTGACAAACATCCAAATAAATCAATTTCTTAAAAAAGAGAAATACATCCTTGGTTTCAAATAGATACATAAATGCTTACAAAATTATCCTAGTTTGAGTTGCTAATCCACAAATCAATCCACATTAAATTCTTTTTATGTGCCTCAACAACAAGAGAATGAAGTAAAAAATTATAGTTTAACTAGCACTTAACCAATCTCTAATTATGTTTTCAACTCTCCACTATTGGGGTATATTAAGTATGTTTGTGATACATGGTTTTAAGTTTTTGACAAATTTTTGAACAAGCACTTGAAGATCAATAACTACTTATTGAAAAAATTGTTTCTAAATCCATAACTTTGATATTAGTCCTCTCTAAAGACAAGTATGAAGTGCAAGAATAGTTCAACTTATAGATAGTAACTCAAATTCTCCTAGAATGGTAAGATTTAGGTGTGTAAATACTCCAATCACTTTGCATTGAAACTTCAGACTCACTTGCACTATTACTTACACCTTGAAATGAAGTGCACCTTGTTGATAGAACTTCTTTGTGGTGCACACATTGTCAATTCTGACTTGATGTTGCTATAGCCTAAAATATTGTTTTCATTGCTTGCAAATATGATATTTCCATGATGAGTAGAGTGAATGCTCTAAAGTTGTGTGGTTCAAACTTGTAATACTCTGAGGACAAGAGAACTTTCCAAGAGAGAAAACACAGATTTCACACTCAATCTTCTGATGCCCCAAAGGAAGCTTTATATAGGAAGCTTCTCTTGATTATATAACAAAGAGGATCCCCTCAAAGGAAGCTCCACCCTTAGATCAAATACATGGATTGGTGATCTGTCAGGGAGCTCCATCCTTGTATTAGTTGTTTGGATGGGTGAGATGTCAATCCTTGTCCTATCTTGTTGGTCAAATGAGATTGATCAAAGGGAATATTTAGGGAATCTTCTTGTAAGAAGCTCAAAATCACATGGGTAAGGTACCATTGGAAAGCTCTCAACAAGACAAATCATGTGGGAGAAGGCAAGCCTTTTTTACCTGAGGGGGATGAATTTTTCTATTTTTGAGGCCTAATTCATCCGTTTAGGCCTCCAAAAATAGCTTTAAAGTTTTCAAGCTATTTTTGGCTTCTACCCATTAGTAGAAGTGATCTTTTGATGATACCTCTATCTGATATATGTTCTCCATCGTGTGTAACATCCTTCCAAATGTCACCAACCCAAGTTTCACCTCTAGATCATATGCCTAGCTATTGATTCTAAAGTTTCTAATCATGTTTTGGTTTCTGGCCTATTAGAAGAAGTACTCTTTTGGTGATACCTCTAGCTTACCTAATTATTCCCTCATGTATAACATACTTAAAGATGTTACCAAACCAAATTTCATCTCTAGATCATCTTTCTAGCTATTGGTATTACAAACCTCTCTCCTTTTAAGACGCAACGTCCTTGTTGTGAAGCTATTGCTCAAAGGATTTCACTAACACTAGTGCTGCTGGCTCCCATGTAGCCTCATAAAAGGAGTACCTTTTCAAGTGTACTAGGTATTCCACACATGGATGGCGGGTACCTTGGATGCACTTTTGGAGAATGCATTTGATTTCATACTCCTCTACGTTATCAACCAGGGTTAAACAAGGTCAACTTTCTTGGATGGAAGAGAAGTGGGGTGGTCGAGGAGCATGTAGGCATAATAAGGAAACATCAAACACTGGGTGGATCTTCATATGTGGCGGGAGCTCGAGGTGATAGGCCATAGCTCCAATGTGATGCAAGATGGAGAAAGGTCCAATGAAATGAGATCTGAGCTTATGAGGACCAACTAACTTGAGGTTGGTGGTTGACAAGAAGACTTGATCTCCCACATTGAACTCTATTTGTTGACAATGTGCATTTGCATACTACTTTTGCCAGTTTTGGGTGAGATGGAACCTATGCTTGGCGTGCTCTTCTCCTTGTTGGATTCTAGAAACAAAAGTGTTGACAATGTCTAACTTGATAGCCACTAGACAGACCTTCATCAAGCTTGAAGGTGTGAAAGGATGCTCTCCATACATGAGGAAGAATGGTGTGACTTGTGTGGAAGCATTCACTTGTTGTACATAAATTCCACCAATGGGAGTAAGGTGTCCCAACTCTCTTGCTCATCTAGAGTAAAGCCCCAAAGCATGTCTTCAATAGTGCAATTTTCCCTCTATGTTTGTCCATCGGTCCATGGATGGTAAGCTATGGACATAGCCAATTTGGTTTTGAAGAACCCAAAGAGAGTTCTCCAAAACAAAATAGTGAATTGAGTACCTCTATTGGTGATGAGCACTCGAGATAAGCCATGATGGGAAAAGATTACATTTAAGTACAATTGATGTAATAATATGGAGTTTAGCGACAAAGTTAGTAGGACTAACAAAGTAGCAAATAAGACAAATTATCCTAGAATATTTTGGAAGTATCTAAGAAGCTTCCTGACAAGCTTAGCTTGCACCCCAAGTGAGAAGATTCTATAAGGAAGCTTCTAGAAGCTTCCAACTAGCTTAGCTTGCACGCCAAGTAAGCAGCTTTTAGAAGGAAGTTTCTCGAGAAACTTCCTAGTTAACTTGGCTTGCACTCTAAGAAAGTTGCTCAAGGAAGCTTCTTGAGAAACTTCTCAAGGGCCTTGTAAAAACCAAGACCGAGGAGAGAAATAGGAGAATGGAACCTCACATTGGGACACTTGAATGAGTGAAAACTTTGAATGCCTAGCATGAGCTTTGGCTTTGGTATTTATAGGTAATGTAACAATATAGAGTTTAACAACAAAGTTAGTTGGACTTACAAAGTAGCACATAAGACAAATTAGCCTAGAATATTCTGGAAGTATCTAGGAAGCTTCTTGGGAAGCTTCCTAGCTGGTTTAGCTTGCACTACAAGTAAGTAGCTTCTAGAAGCTTCCAACTAGCTTAGCTTGCACGTCAAGTAGGTGGCTTCTAAAAGGAAGCTTCTTGAGAAGCTTTCTACTTAACTTGGCTTGCACTCTAACGAAGCGGCTTAAGGAAGCTTCTTGAGAAGCTTCTCAAGGGCCTTTTATGCTACATATAAATACCAAAGCCAGAGCTCATGCTAGGCATTCTGAGTTTTCCTTCATTCAAGTGTCCCAATGTGAGGTTCTATACTCCTATTTCTCTCCTCGGTCTTGGTCTTTTACATTGGTATCAGAGCAAGAATGGGATGGATGGAATTTATGGACTGCCAAATCCACTTCCGCCAAACCCTTGGGATTTTCATGTCCATATATTACCCAAGTATCATTTCACACAATTCATCATCTCGCGCTTTGGGCAAGATTTTCTACATATGATCATCTTGTCTGAGCAACCCTTGATTCCTCCAATGGTAACTTATGGAGAACGGTGGACGTGTTGCATCTATGTGTTAATCAATTAGATAAATTAGGAGTAGCAGGATAGAGTAGTAGCTATGGCGGAAATACCAAACATTATCCTTGCAATGCAACAACAAATCGAGCACCTTACTTGATTGTTGGATGAATGAGACCAACAACAACGAGAACATATAGAGAGAGCACCAGTCTGAGATGGAGAAGATTGTATTAAATTTCCAAAGCCTAAGGTGTTTGAAGGCAAGAATCTTTTGGGCACAGTGGAGAATTTTGTGTTTGATTGCAAATGTTACTTTGAAGCCACCAGTCTTCAAGATGAACGGAAACAAATTCTCTTGGCTTCTAGCCAATCGGATGGTGTGGCAAAACTTTGGTGGCGATTCCGAGTGGTGCAAGCTGAACGACCGATTGTTGCACCAATTTTGACATGGATAGAATTCAAGGATGCAATACTTGGTCGATTTCAAACTATAAATGCCACCAAGCCACACAATATAAATTGGTAGAGTTGAAGCAGATTGGCTTAGTAAGAGGCTACATCACACAATTTCAGAACATCATCATGCAAATTCTAGATATACAAGAAGGAGAAGTTCTGGATTGATTTGTGCAGGGATTAAGTCACAAACTAAATTGGAGATGACCATGCAAGAACCACAAAATGTCGAAGAAGCCATGCAATTGGCTGAGCGCTTTGATTCCTTGGTTGCAACAACTTAGTCTTGACCTTGACTTACACCAAGCTTACCAGTACAATACGCACGGGTGGAAGAACCAACACCAATGGAGATTGATGCTATCCAATGGAGGCCACTTGGTGTAACAGATAGAGAAAGATTGCGACAAAATGGAGGTTGTTTTTATTGTTGCCAAGCTAGACATCACATTGTTGAATGTCCATAGAGGAATGAGCGACCTTGACAAGTTGCCCAGATGGAGTTTGTGGAACCAAATGATCAGGGAAATGAAGAATCCCAATAGGAGATTTTGAGCCACGTACTGGGAGCTTGATTAGTTCCAATGGGATTGAAGGCTTGACCTATGAAAGTTTGCTTCACTTGCAAGGTACAAAATCTAATCTAGGTTGTAGGATTTTGGTTGATTTTGGAAGTTTAGAGAATTGCATGTCTATGCAAGTAGCAAAGGAATTAGGTATTCCTATCAAGCCAATGATTGGAAGTAGTTTGATGATGGCGGATAGTAGAAAGTGTTCTACATTCCGCACCTTGCATCTTGCTACCTTCAAGATTGGGAAGGAGTATTTGGAGTGTATGAGGTTTGTAGTGGCACCTCTACACTATGATATCATTTTGGGTCTACCTTGGCTTGAATGTCATAAAGTTCAATTTGATTGGACCTGATGCCAAATTCAAGTAAAACACCAAGGTAGGAATTTCCGATTAGGTTGTCTGGCACCTCTAAGTAAAACACCTAAGAATAGTCAATCCCAAGATGAGAAATTTGTTGAGAAGGTAGCCATAGAGAAAACCTTGAAGGGAGGGGAGTCCCAAGATGAGAAGTTTGCCAAGAAGGCAACCATGGAGCAAGCTAGCAAGAGAGATGAGTCCCTGGAAGGGGAGTTAGTTAGTAAAGCAGCCATAGAGCAAGCTTGGAGGAAGATAAGTCTATATTCGTAGTGTGGATCAAGCCAATTGCACAAGAACAATCAGAGGAGGGCCAAGAGCCTCATCAAGCAATGGTTGATCGGATAGTTCAGGAGTTTGCAGACGTGTTTTTGGATGATCTACCAAAGGGATTACCCTCCGATCGAGGTATGCCCTTCAAGATTGAGTTATTACCAGGGAGTACTCTAGTGAGTAGACCGATCTATTGGGTCTCACCAAAGGAGTTGGAGGAGTTGCAAACAACACTTACAGAGTTGTTGGAGAAGGACTTCATACAACATAGTACCTCTCCTTGGGAAGCACCGGTACTATTTGTTCCAAAGAAGGATGGAAGACTTTGTTTTTGTATTGATTACCATGGGCTCAATAAGCAAACCATGAAGAATTCATATCCCTTGCCTTGGATTGATGACTTGCTTGATCAACTAAGTGGAGCATGCTACTTTTCCAAGTTGGATCTTTGTAGCGGCTATTGGAAAATTCCTATTGATAGAGAGGATGTGCAAAAGACTACCTTTTGTACAAGGTATGGGCATTTTGAGTGGATAGTTCTACCTTTCGGGCTCACTAATGCTCCAACAATCTTCATGGATCAAATGCATCGGGTGTTAGATGAACTATTGGATTGGTCTGTGGTGGTGTTCTTAGATGATATCTTAATTTATAGTAAGACATAGACAAAACATGTGAATCATGTGTGAGAAGTCCTAAGACGACTACGACAATGGAAATTTTACTGCAAGAAGTCAAAGTGTGCCTTTTGGCAGAAGGAGGTTACCTTCTTGGGTCATAAGATCAAGATGGAAGAAGAGAAAATCAAAGCCATTAATGATTGGCCTACCCCAAAGGATGCTACAAAAGTATGTGCATTCAATGGATTGGCTCGTTTTTACCAACAGTTCATCCATCATTATGCTCATGTGGTTGCACCATTGATTGGCCTCTTATTGACCATTGACTGGTCTAATGGACCACCAAGCATGAAGAAGCATTCCAGAAGTTAAAGCATATGGTGTCTTCAAGACCCATTCTTCAACCATATGATCCTTTGCTACCTTGTGTGGTTGATTTTGATGCTTCTAACTTTGCAATTGGAGTTGTGCTGCAACAAGAATTCCCAGATGGACTCCATCCCATTGCCTTTGTGTCTTGCCGACTCAATATGGCTGAATGAAACTACTTTGTTTGAGATTGAGAACAACTTGAAATGGTAATAGGCTACCAAGGTATGGAGGCATTACGTCTAGGAGAAACAAGTGATCATGCAAACTGATCACAAACCATTGTTGCAGACCTTACACTTAGAACGCATGAACAATTGACATCCTTGATGGGAGGAACAACTCCAACTGTATGACATCAAACTTGAGTACAAACCAGGTAGGTTCCATGTCATCCCTGATGCTTTATCACGACAACTTGATTTGAAGTCTCTTCCTCTCATCACAACGGCAATTTCAACGGTATCAATTGACTACAAGGTCCAAAACAAGTTTCAGTCAGCTCTACACCAAGATCCTTTCTTCCAAATGGTACATGGTTGCCTTACGGCATGCGATAAGGAGTACAACACCTTCTCTATCAAGGAGGGCCTTTTATTCCATGAAGACCGGATCTATGTTCCAACTAAAAGTGATCTTCAACTTGTGCGCCTTCAAGAAGCCCATGATTTACCCATCATTGGTCACATGGGTGTGGACAAGACCTTGGGTACCCTCCAACGTCAATGGTGGTGGCCTAACATGACACAAGATGTTCGAGAATTTTTCCGATTGTGTGAGAACTGCCAATGTAACAAGGCCAACAACTAGAAGCCGAGTGGACTCTTTCAACCACTTGCCATTCCACCCACTCATTGGGAGCATGTGAGCTTGGATCTCATCAAATCTTTGCCAAAGACAAAACAAGAACACACAACAATTGTGGTGTTTGTGGATAAGCTTAGTAAGCAAATCCACTTGGCACCAACTTGTGATATCATGGATGCTCCAACCTTAGCGCAAATCTACTTTGACAATGTCTTCAAGCACCATCGGATGCCACGTGTACTCATCTCCGACCGTGATCCTTGATTTATTCAGAAGTTTTGGTAAGCACCCTTCCAGATACTTGGCACCAAGCTTGCTTTGTCCACGGCCTTCATCCACAAACTGATAGACAAACCAAACCTGCAAATTGTACATTGGAGGATATGTTGTGTGCCTTTGTCAATGTCCACCATACCAATTAGGATGAATGTCTTGTAGTTATAGAATTTGCCTATAACAATTCCAAATAGGTAAGCACCGGATTTTCTCCTTTCTTCTTCAATTTTGGCCAAGATCTGCTTGTTCCAAATTCTCTTCTTGCTCCCCCTCAATCTCAAGTTCCTCATACTTCCACATTCTTGACCACTATATCCCACTCTCTCCAACAAGCCAAGTCTACCTTCCTTGTTGCTCTGAATTGCCAAAAACAATATGCGGACCACCATTATCGTGATCTCACCTTTGAAGTCAGTGATAAAGTCATGCTATCCTCTAGTAACCTCCCTCTCCTACTTGATACCCAAGTTTGTAAACTTGCCCCTAATTGGATAGGACCCTTTGATATCACCGAAATTGTCTCTCATGTTGCTTATCTACTTGCTTGCCTTGTCATATGCATATCCATCTTGTCTTTCATGTTTCCAAGTTGAAACCTTTTGTTCCTAACCCCTCTTCCTTTTCCTCTTGAGTCCAACCTCTCCCTCTTCTTGTCCCTATCAATGATTGTGTGGAGTATAAAGTTGATTGTTTCCTTGCATGTCGCCATATTCAACAAGGCCGTTGCCAACATATGGAGTACAAGGTCCTTTGGAAAGGGTATCCCCTTCATGATGCCACATGAGAACCTCTATCTCACCTCCAGAATGCACAAACAGCCATCCAAGAATTCAAAGCTTCATTGGTAATGAGTATGTCACCAATTAACGGTGGGGGAATATGTAATAATATGGAGTTTAGCAACAAAGTTAGTCGGACTTACGAAGTAGCACATAAGACAAATTAGCCTAGAATATTCCGGAAGTATCTAGGAAGCTTCTTGGGAAGCTTCCCAGTTAGCTTAGCTTGCACCACAAGTAAGTAGCTTCTAGAAGGAAGCTTTTAGAAGCTTCCAACTAGCTTAGCTTGCACGTCAAGTAGGCGGCTTCTAGAAGGAAGCTTCTTGAGAAGCTTCCTAGTTAACTTGGCTTGCACTCTAAAAGAGCGGCTTGAGGAAGCTTCGGCCTTGTATGCAACCTATAAATACCAAAGCCAAATTTGATGCTAGGCATTTGGAGTTTTCCTTCATTCAAGTGTCCCAATGTGAGGTTCCATTCTCCTATTTCTCTCCTTGGTCTCCATCTTTTATAGGTAACATACAAGGCCCTTGAGAAGCTTCTCAAGAAGTTTCCTTGAGCCGCTTTCTTAGAGTGCAAGCCAAGTTAACGAGGAAGCTTCTCAAGAAGTTACCTTCTAGAAACTATCTATTTGGCGTGCAAGCTAAGCTAGTTGGAAGCTTCTAGAAACCTCCTTCTAGAAGCTATTTACTTGAGGTGCAAGCTTAGCTAGCCGAGAAGCTTCCCAAGAAGCTTCCTAGATACTTTTGGAATATTATAGGATTATTTGTCTTATTTGCTACTTTGTTAGCCCTACTAACTTTGTTGCTAAACTCCATATTCCCCCATTGTTACATATTCCCCCACCGCTAGTTGGTGACGTCCTTGTCGCCAGTGAAACTTCAAACTCATGGATGGCCATTTGTGTATTTTGGAGGTGAGAAAGAGGTTCCCATGTGGCATCATGAAGAGGATATCTTTTCTAAAGGACCTTGTATTCCATCTGTTGTTGACGGCCTTGTTGAATACGGCAACATGCAAGGATACAATCAACGTCGTACTCCTCATGATCATTGATGGAGACATGAAGAGGGAGAGGTTGGACTTGAGAGTAAAAGGAAGAGGGGTTAGGAACAAAGGGTTTCAACTTGGAAACATGAAAGACATGATGGATATGCATATGACAAGGCAAGGCAAGGCAAGTCAATAAGAGAGACAATTTGGCTGACATCAAACGGTCCTATCCAATTTGGGGCAATTTTATGAACTTGGGTAGCAAGGGGGAGAGGGAGGTTACTAGAGGATAACATGACTTTATCCTCGACTTCAAAGGTGAGATCACAATGATGGTGGTCCGCATATTGTTTTTTATGATTCTGAGCAACAAAGAGGTGAGATTTGGCTTGTTGGAGAGATTGAAATATAGTAGTCAAGAATGTTGAAGTATGAAGAACCTAAGATGGAGGGGGAGAAAGAAGAGAATTTGGAACAAGCAGATCTTGGCCAAAATTGAGAAAGAAAGGAGAAAATTTGGTGCTTGCTTGTTTGGAATTGTTGTAGGCAAATTCTGCAACTACAAGACATTCATCTTAATTGGTATGGTGGACATTGACAAAGGCATGCAACATATCTTCCAATGTCAATTTGCATGTTTGGTTTGTCCATCAGTTTGAGGATGATAGGCCATGGACAAAGCAAGCTTGGTGTTGTGTATCTAGAAGAGTGCTTGCCAAAACTTCCTGATAAATCAAGGATTGTGGTCGAAGATGAGTACATGTGGCATCCCATGATGCTTGAAGACATTTTTGAAGTAGATTTGTGCTAAGGTTGGAGCATCCATGGTATCACAAGTTGGTGCCAAGTGGATTTGCTTACTAAGCTTATCCACAAACACCATGATTGTTATCTGTCCTTGCTTTGTCTTGGGCAAAGATGTGATGAGATCCAAGCTCACATGCTCCCATCGAGCGGATGGAATGGCGATTGGTTGAAGGAGTCCACTCGGCTTTTGGTTGCTGGGCTTGTTGCATGGGCAACTCTCACACGATTGGACAAATTCTCAAATATATCGTGTCATATTGGGCCTTCACCATCAATGTTGGAGGGTACCCAAGGTCTTGTCCACACCCATATGACCAGCTATGGGTAAATCATGGACTTCTTGAAAGCGCATAAGTTGAAGATCACCTTTGGCTAAAAGATAAATCCTGTGCTCATGGAATAGAAGGCCCTCTTTGACGGAGAAGGTGTTCTACTCCTTATCGCATGTCGTAAGGCAACCATGTACCATTTGGAAGAAGGGGTCTTGTTGTAGAACTGACTGAAACTTGTTTTGGACCTTGGAGTCAATTGACACCATTATAATTGTTGTTATGATGAGTGGAAGAGACGTCAAATCAGGTGATTGTGATAAAGCATCAGGGATGATGTGGAACCGACCTGGTTTGTACTCAAGTTTGATGTCAAACAATTGGAATTATTCCTCCCATCAATGATGTTGACTCTTCATGTGTTCCAAGTGTAAGGTCTGCAACAATGGTTTGTAATCAGTTTGCATGATCACTTGTTTCCCCAAGAGGTAATGCGTCCATACCTTGGTGGCATATACCATTGCAAGTTGTTCTCAATCTCAAGCAAAGTAGTTTCTTTCAACCATATTGAGTCGGTGAGACACAAAGGCAATGGGATGTCCATGTGGGAATTCTTGTTGCAACACAACTCCAATTGCAAAGTTAGAAGCATCAAAATCAACCACATAGGGTAGTTGAGGATCATACGGTTGAAGAATGGGTCTCAAAGACACCATATGTTTCAACTTCTGGAATACTTCTTTGTGCTTGGTGGTCCACTGGAAGCTCAAGTCCTTCCCCAAGAGGTCAGTCAATAGTGCAGCCACACAAGCATAATAATAGATGAACCATTGGTAAAAACTGGCTAGTCCATTAAATGCCCGTACTTCTATAGCATCCTTTGGAGTAGGCCAATCAATAATGGCCTTGATTTTCTCCTCTTTCATCTTGATCCCCTCTGATGAGATCTTGTGCCCCAAGAAGGTAACTTCCTTTTGCCAAAAGGCACACTTTGACTTCTTGTAGTAGAATTTCCATTGTCGTAGTCATCTTAGGACTTCTCGCACGTGATTCAAGTGTTCTACTTATGTCTTGCTATAGATTAAGATATCATCCAAGAACACCACCACATACCGATCCAATAGTCCATCCAATACCCAATGCATCTGATCCATGAAGACTACTAGAGCATTAGTGAGCCCGAAAGGTAGAACTCTCCACTCAAAAATGCCCATACCTTGTGCAAAAGGCCATCTTTTGCACATCCTCCTTATCAAAGGGGATTTTCCAATAGCCAATGCAAAGACCCAACTTGGAAAAGTATCATGCTACACTCAATTGATCAAGCAAGTCATCAATCTGAGGCAAGGGATATGCATTCTTCATTGTTTGTTTATTGAGTCCATGATAATCAAAACAGAAATGAAGTCCTCCATCTATCTTTGGAACAAATAGTATCGGTATTGCCCAAGGAGAGGTACTATGTTGTATGAAGTCCTTCTCCAACAACTCTGTAAGTGTTGTTTGCAACTCCTCCAACTCCTTTGGTGAGAGCCAATAGATTGGTCTACTCACTAGAGTACTCGTTGGCAATAACTCAATCTTGAAGGGCATACCACGATCGGAGGGTAATCCCTTTGGCAGATCATCCAGAAACACGTTCGCAAACTCTTGAACTATCTGACCAACCATTGCTTGATGAGGCTCTCGGCTCTCCTCAGATTGTCCTTGGCTTGATCCACATTGCAAAAATAGACTTATCTTCCTCCAAAGCTTGCTCTATGGCTGCTTCACTAACAAACTTCCCGTCTAGGGACTCATCTCTCTTCAAAGCTTGTTCCATGGTTGCCTTCGTGGCAAAATTCTCATCTTGGGGCTCCACTCTCTTCAAGGCATGCTCTATGGCTACCTTCTCAACAAATTTCCCATCTTGGGATTGACTATTCTTAGTTTTTTTACTCAGAGATGCCAGACAGCCTAATTGGAAATTCCTACCTTAGTGTTGTACTTGAATTTGTCGTCAAGTCCAATCAAATTGAACCTTATGATGTTCAAGCCAAGGTAGTCCTAGTGTGGAGGTGCCACTGCAAACCTTATATGCTCCAAATACTCTTTCCCAATTTTAAAAGTTATAGGATGTGAGGTATGGAATGCAGAACCCTTTCTACCATCCGCCATCATCAATCTACTTCCAATAACTAGCTTGATAGGAATACCCCATTCCTTTGCTACTTGCATAGATATTCAATTCTCTAAACTTCCAAAATCAACCAAAATCCTACAACCCCAATTAGATATTGTACCTTGTAAGTGAAGCAAACTTGCATAGGTTGAGCCTTCAATCCCATTGGAACTAATCAAGCTCGCAATAAGCGGCTTAAAATCTCCTATTGGGATTCCTCGTTTCCCTCATCATTCTATTCTACAAACTCTATCTAGGCAACTTGTCAAGGTTGCTCATTCTTGAGTGGACATTCAACAATGCGATGTCTAACTTGGCGATAATAAAAACAACCTCCATTTTGTTGCAATCTTTCTCTATCTGCTATACCAAGTGGTCTCCGTTGGATAGCATCAATCTCCATTGGTGCTAGTTCTTCCACCCGTGCGCAATATACTAGTAAGCTTTGTTGTAGGTCAAGGGCAAGACCAAGTTGTCACAACCAAGGAATCAAAGCGCTCAGCCAATTGCATGGCTTCTTCTATGTTTTGTGGTTCTTGCATGGTCACCTCCAATTTGGTTTGTGACTTCAATCCCCGCACAAATTGATCCAGAACTTCACCTTCTTGTATATCTGGAATTTGCATGTTGATGTTTTAAAATTATGTGATGTAGCTCTTTACTGAGCCAATTTGCTTCAACTCCGCCAATTTATCTCGTGCGGCTCGAGTGGAATTTATAGTTTGAAATCAACCAAGTATTGCATCCTTGAATTTTGCCCATGTCAAAATTGGTGCAACAATATGTCATTCAGCTTGCTCTACTTGGAATCACCACCAAAGATTTGCCACACCATCCAATTGGCTAGAAGCCAAGAGAACCTATTTCCATTCATCTTGAAGATTGGTGGCTTCAAAGTAACATTCGTAGTCAAACACAAAATTTTCCACGGTGCCCAAAAGATTCTTGCCTTCAAACACTATGGGTTTTGGAAATCGAATACGATCTTCTCCATCTCAAACGGATGCCATGTCTATATGTTCTCGTTGTTGTTGGTCTTGTTCATCCAATAATTGAGTAAGGTGCTCGATTTATTGATGCATTGCAAGGATAACATCTTGTATTGCCATCTTAGCTACTACTCTATCCCACTACTCCCAATTTATCTAATTGATTAACACATAGATGCAACACGTCCACTGTTCTCCATGAGTTACCACTGGAAGTATTAAGGGTTCCTCAGACAAGATGATTATATGCATAAAATCTTACCCAAAGCGCAAGATGATGAATTTTGTGAAATGATACTTGGGTAATATCTGGACATGAAATCCCAAGGGTTTGGCGGAAGTGGATTTGGTGGTCCATAAATTCCATCCATCCCATTCCTGCTCTGATACCAATGTAAAAGACCAAGACCGAGGAGAGAAATAGGAGTATGGAACCTCACATTGGGACACTTGAATGAGGGAAAACTCCAAATGCCTAGCATGAGCTTTGGCTTTGGTATTTATAGGTAGCATACAAGGCCCTTGAGAAGCTTCTCAAGAAGCCTCATCAAGCCGCTTTCTTAGAGTGCAAGCCAAGTTAACCAAGAAGCTTCTCAAGAAGTTTCCTTTTAGAAGCCGCTTACTTAGCGTGCAAGCTAAGCTAGTTGGAAGCTTCTAGAAGTTACTTACTTGAAGGGTAAGCTAAGCTAGTCAGGAAGCTTCCCAAGAAGCTTCCTAGATACTTCTAGAATATTCTAGGCTAATTTGTCTTATTTGCTACTTCATTAACCCTACTAATTTCATTACCAAACTCCATATTGTTACAAGCCTTATATGCTATCTATAAATACCAAAGCCAAAGCTCATGCTAGGCATTCGGAGTTTTCCCTCATTCAAATGTCCCAATATGAGCTTCCATTCTCCTATTTCTCTCCTCAATCTTGGTCTTTTACAATTGAACTAGTTGCAAGGCAGTCACATCCTTGGTGGTAGGACGTACATGAATCATTTTTTTGAGTTGATCAACAAAGACTACAATGGAATCAAACCCGAAGGTGGTCTTAGGCAATTCACAAACCAAATCCATGCTTACTTGTTCCCAATGTTGTGTAAGAGTGGGGAGAGGCTGGAGGAGTCATGTGGGGGCTTGATTAGAATCCTTATTTTGTTGCCAAAGTAGGTAGCTCCAAACGTATGCCATCACATTGTTGCTCATCTTGGGCCAATAGTAATGGCATTTGACTACATCCAAGGTCTTGTCCATTCCAACATGACCTACAATAGCAAAATCATGACATTCTACTAAGATGGTGGTTCTTAGATCCATGTCATCTAGGATCCACAACCTACCATCACTGAAGGTGAGTCCTTGGGTGTTGGTGATGCCTTTGGATGATTGAGCATCTACAATCTATGGATCAGTTTTTGTAGTAGCAAGAATCATGGGCCAAAATTCAGGGTTCAACTTGATTTCCACCACCAAATTGTTTGCCCTCGACATTTGGATGAATGCATCTACAATTTGCTTCTTGCCTTCCACATATTTTCATGTTGAATTGTTGTATCCATTTTGCCTACCAAATCTGTTGATGAGAAAGATCCTTTTGTGTCTCGAGGTAGACTAGAGGTTTGTGGTCTATCTCTACCACAAATTTCTTCTCACCCAATTAGTGCTTCCAATGCTTGGTTGCAAGAACAATATCCAACTCTTCTCATTTGGTGTTGTGATAGTTCCATTTTGCCGGTAGCAAATTATGAGAGAAATATGCAATTGAGTGCCATCTATCTTGCCATTCTTGTTGTGAGACTGCTCCTATTGCTACACTTGATGCATCATAGCCATCTTGATTGGAACTTTTGGTCATACCATTTCAAGATTGGTGCATGCAGTAATGCGTCTTTCAACTCTTGAAAGGCCAATTCTTGAGCAGTTCCACATATCTACCTCTTCCCCTTGCCCAATAATGCGGTTAAGGATTGTGCAATCTTGGAGAAATCCTTGACAAATTGACAATAAAACCCAGTCAACCCAAGAAACTCCTGAGTTAAGTCTGATCTTTTCGAGCACTCCATTTTAATGACCTCTATTTTATCTATTAACACTTGGATACCTTCCGCACTTACTCTATGCCCTAAGTAGTCTACTTCAGATTTGCCAAACTTGCACTTTAAGACTTTGGCATACAATTGATTTTGTCATAGAATTTGAAAGGCTTCTCGTAGATGTTGCTTGTGCTCTATCAACATCTTGCTATAGACTAAGATATCATCAAGAAAAATGACAATAAATTTACCCAAGTATAGATGAAATATGTCATTCATCAAACTCATGAAATTGGTTGGAGCATTAGTGGCCAAATGGCATCACCAACTACTCAAAGTGACCTTACCTTGTTTGAAAGGCCATTTTGTTTGTCTTCTTCCGCAATCCTCATTTGGTTGTAATCGCTCCACAAATCAAGTTTGGTGAAGTGCCTTGCCCCATTGAGTTGATCAAAAAAATCATCCATGCAAGGTTATAGATATTTTTTCTTCACCGTTTGTTGATTCAAACCCCGGTAGTCGATGCCCATGCGCATTGTTCTGTCCTTCTTCACAAACAATACAAGAGTGTTGGTGATATGTTGGGTTGGATAAACTCCTTTTGCAACATATCCTCTATTTGAGCCTTACACTCCTCCAACTCCTGAGGTGATAGTTGATATGGGGGCTTACAATGAGGTGTCTTTCTAGGATGTATCTCAATTTTATGATCTACTTTCCTTTTTGGTGGTAAACCTACAGGTAATTCATCCAAAAAGGCATCTTGGAACTCATTGAGCACATCTTTTAATTTCTCAGGAATTTGTCCACTATGTTGGGCACTCCGGACTTCTCTTATTAAACCCATGAAACATCTATTTGTCTTACCAATAAATATGGTCTTTTGACATATAGAGTCAACTCTTGCCTTTGTGATCTTCCTTTAATCCTAAAGATCTTCTATTGACTAGTTTTTACTACTTTCTTTCTCCAATCTACCATGGGGCTATAGTGCTTCATCCACGGCATACCTAAGATTGCATCATAACAAGCTAGTTGTATCACTTGCCACTTGATTTCTTCTCAATGCACTCCTACAAAGAGTATTACTTTTCTAGGTAATGACTCAATCCTCTCTGTTTGACCATTAGGTAACTCTATTTCATCTTTCTCTAGTTTCATCCCCAACCTTGTTGCAATAGAGCAAGACAAGAAAAAATTTTTGCCCCAAGGTCTATCAACACTCTCACCAAATTGCCTACTATTTACAACAATTAATTGTGCATTTACCTTGCTCCTCCTTTTCACACTCGTCCTCTTCCTCCTCTCTTTTACTCTTCTTCACCGAGCCAATAAGGCCGCAAGGTACATTTACTAGCAATCATTATTGTCCAATGCGGTTTCCATATATTCTTCAATTCATCTCTTCATGTGGTTCAAAGGTCGCTTGAATGGAGGCTGAGGGCCTCTAAGAAGACGAGCACAACAATTGATGGCTATGTGCCCAATCCTACCACAATTGAAGTATCATTGTTGTTCTAATTGAGCCCTTTCTCCTCATGGGACTCCTTCTCTCCTTTCTTTGACCCATCCTTGTTCTCCTTAGAGAGGTCTTGCTCCTCTATCTTGGAACCAAATGTTGCCTAATTCCATAGGCATTGGTCCACCAAAATGGTGTTTCTCGGCCCAATAATTTTTCATTGGTGTAATCGCTTCACCTCCTCCAAACACCCCTACTATTCTCTGGACACAAGCAATGGCTTCAAAAACAATACAAGGATTTTGCACCATTACCTCAAATCCGCTCTTTTAATCCTCTCTTGAAATTATCAAGAGCTTTGGCTGGACTCATATTGGTTATTGCAACCTGAAGATCTAAAAATGCCTCCACGTACCCTTGTATACTATTCTTTTGCTTCAACCCCTAGAGTCTGGTTTAGGCCATTTGCACGGAATCCACAGATTGGAAATTTTTGAGCAGTCTTTCTTGCATGGCTATCCAAGTGACCTCTCTTCCTTCTACCAGCAATGATTGTTCCCAAGCGTCATACCATGTGAGGGCCTTATTGGTCAAGTACCCACATGCAAACACACTTGCAGAATGATTAGTGATCTTGGTTGTAAACAATCAAAGGTATCAATTCATTCTTGAAATCCAATTTCCACTATTCACATGGAACATTGTCCCTTGTAAGGCTCGATGTTGCATGTCTTCTTCATTTGTAGTAACAAGGTGGCTTAGTTGTTGATTGGAATTTGTATCATCGGCATGCATAACTGTCCAAGTACTTTGATTGTTGGTGTTGATTGTTGAGACCACTTTCTTCCTTGCATTACTTGATCCTTCTTGATAACAAGTACTTGATTTTGCAATTCCTCTATGGTCATCTTGATTTCTTGAAACTTGTTTAACATTCCTTGCATTCCTTGCATCAACTCTTGTAATTGCGGATCCATGATTCCTACACACAATTGATGTTCACTTGCTACTTCCTACTTCAATAGAGGGTTAAAATGATCACTCAAGAGGATGAACAAACTATGGGGACTGCCATTGGGACCTTAGATGCAATCACTTGTTGATAATATTCCTCACCAAAAATGCGGACTACAAAATCCTAAACATCACTTTTGGTCTAACTATATAACGGATTTCTACTTGCATGTTAAAAGGGTGAGGATTTGGTACATTCAGATCCATAACATCATAATAGAATGTAATTGTCAAATCACCACTCTTTATTGTATACCACCATAGGTAGAATCACCATGTTTGGTGAATTCATCACTCTGTCCATGAATTCTATTCCAAAATGATTAACTAACAATATTGTTGTTTGCTCATGTTGGATGTACATAATCTTGATATGGAATGGATTCAAGAATGGGAAGCTAGCTATGGGAAATTGTCCTCCCAATGCATCTATCCCATCCGCTCGCTAAAGCCCTTCCCAAGTCTAACAATTGCATTATGTTCTCCACCTCAAATTATTCTATTTCAGTAGCTCATGCTCTTCCAAGAGGGATGATCTACTCTCTTGGATTCAAACACTCGCTCTCATACCATTGTAATAATCCAAAGACAAGATAACTCTTCAAGGGAGAAAACACAAATTTTACACTCTATCTTCCGATTACCAAAGGAGCACCACCTTCTCTTTATTATATAGCAAAGAGGATCCACTCAAAAGAAGCTTTACTTGGATTAGATACATGGATTGGTGACTTGTCAGCAAGCTCCATCCTTGGATTAGTTGTTTGGATGGGTGACATGTTAGTCCTTGTCCTATCTAGTTGGTCAAATGGGTTTGACCAAAGGGAATCTTTAGGGAATATTCTTGTAAGAAGCTCAAAATAGCATGGGCAAGGTACAATTGGAAAGCTTTTGATTAGAAAAATCATGGGAGGAGAAGGAAAACCTTTTATCCT
This sequence comes from Lunularia cruciata, assembly GCA_948567375.1. NCBI lineage: Eukaryota > Viridiplantae > Streptophyta > Marchantiopsida > Lunulariales > Lunulariaceae > Lunularia > Lunularia cruciata. The sequence goes on along the minus strand of OX419755.1, from coordinate 64,193,841 downwards.
TAAAGGGAAAAAATCTTTTCATTTTTAGGCCTAATCCATCCATTTAGGCCTCTAAAAATGACTTCAAAGTTTCCAGGCTATTTTTGGCTTCTACCCTATTAGTAGAAGTGCTCTTTTGGTGATACCTCTATCCGATCTATGTTCTCCATCATGTGTAACATCCTTCCAAATGTCACCACCCCAAGTTTCACCTCTAGATCATATGCTTAGCTATTGATTCTAAAGTTTCCAAGCATGTTTTGATTTCTAGCCTATTAGTAGAAGTACTCTTTTGGCAATATCTCTAGCTTATCTACTTAGTCCCTCATGTAAAACATCCTTACCGATGTTACCAAACCAAATTTCATCTCTAGATCATCTTTCTAGCTATTGGTATTACAAAACCATTTCCTTGAAGACAAAACACTAGATTCAATAGTTTTGGATTGAGGTACTATATAACCATTTGATATAAGAAGTGGAAATCAAGTTTTCAAATAATCAACCAACATAGCAACCTTTGAGCTTTTGTTCAACACAACAAAATTCACAAGCCTTGCCATGCAAATTGGAGGATTATTACTAATTAAAAAAATAAGATTGAAAAATAGAGAGCTCCCATGAACATACAATCATCATTGTAATACCAAGAGCTAGACATATGATCTAGATGTAAAATTTGGTTTGGTAACATCTAGAATGATGTCATACATGATGGTCAAAATAGATCAGATAGAAGTATCACAAAAAGAGTACCTCTACTAATAGGGTAGAACCAAAATAGACTTGAAAACCTTAGAACCAATAGCTAGACATATGATTTGAAGGTGAGAATTGGTTTAGTAACATCTAGAAGGATGATACACATGATGGACTAAACAGATCAAAAATTGGTATCACCAAAATGGGATTTGTACAAATAGAGTAGGAACCAAAATATGCCTAAAATCTTTGAAGGCAATTTTGGAGGCCCAAACGGATGAATTAAGCCTCGAAACTATGCTCTTCCCCCCCCCCCCCCCTTCTTTGTCCTCAACAAGGGAAGGGCTGGCCTTCCCTCCCCTTTGTTTGTCTCATTGAGATCTTTCCAACTGTACCTCACCCACGTGATCCCGAGATTCTTACACAAAGATTCTATAAATGATTCCTTTTGGTCAAAGCTTGTTTGACCAACCAGATAGGACCAGGACCAACATGTCACCCATCCAAGTAAGTAATCCAAGGGTGCAGCTTGCTAACATGTCACCTATCTATGTGCCTAATCCTATGGTGGAGCTTCCTTGGAAGAGATCCTCTTTGTCTATATAATAAAGAAAAGGTGTTCCTTTAGGCATCGGAGTTTAAGTGTGAAAGTGTGTGTTTCTCATGGTTTGTTTCTCTTTAGGTCTCCTATCCTCGGAGTATTACAATCATATGTTCATCTTCTCTAGCCTCTTCCTCTTGACGTAAAATAAAGAATTCATACATCATAAAATAGAGAACTTCCACAATACCACACACTCATCCTTTTTAGCTTTTGCCTCATGGTAGAGGTTCAATTAATACTTCATAAGAAAGTAGGTTCCTACACACAAGCTATTACACTCACTACATGTTAGGTCTAGTCAACAATGCCTTGTGAACATAACAACCCATATCATAACTTCATTGGTTGTAACAAGCAAATCCAATGGTAAAGCAAACATTAAATTCAAAGCAATGATCAACCTCATATATCTCAACTCATATTCTATTCAAAATCAACTTTGGACAAGTAATTTCAAATAGTTTTGAAGATGATTGCTATAATCTGAATATAGAACCTGGTTGAGGATTATAATTAAAATTTCCATCATGATTAACCACTGTAAATTAATCAATCATTTACAGTGTTTCTTGGATAAATTTTATGAAATTTCCTATATTTTAATGTAACTTGCTATTTTATTGTTGATAAGAAAAAAGAGCACAATTTAGAAAACTTATATCATTCAATGAGACCAACAAGATATCCGATAAGACTTTATTTATCCAGAGTAGATATAAATATCCATAATGAACTTTTTCTTATCAATTATCTCTTTTCTCTTGTTGAATCATATAAGTTTATTAATACATATACAATTGAAAATCCTTTCTTTATTACCTCAATCAAAATATATATTTACTATCATTTTTAAATTAATATAAGCTTCAAATCTAGTCATAAAATATCTTAACTTATTAACTATCTAAAAAGACATCAAAAAAAATAATTTTATTATATATTTGTTGAGATGATATTATCATAATGGTGTAAAACAATTTAAGATAAAAATCCTCAATTTTAATATAAATTTTTTTATTTATTTATTTTTAATTTTATTAAATAGATATATTATAAAATTATTCTACAAATATTATAAAAGTGTATGAGTGTTGATATAAAATAAGGTCATAGTTCTTATATCTACACCATTCGCTTTATTAAGAGAATTTAGAATCTAATTCATCACAAGTTTGGTTCAGTTTCTTATGGTTTTGAGCATTATTACACCTCAATTAGAGACTTGGTATATTTGTAGAGATATTTTAATTATGTGTTTCTCTATAGCACTATACACTCATTCCAATATATGATAGTTTGCTCTAATTATATGTTATGCAAGGAGACAATACCCTTGCCAAAGTGTGTAAATATAGGATTCTTACTCTCTTTTTTTGATAAAATTTTTAGCTTTCATCTCTCTAAATTTTTTGAAATTTTTATACAAAAGTACTAGATATGTTCACATATTACTATAAAATAATTGAAAATAGAAATTTCTTTTCAATAAATTAATCTTAGAGTTCACCGTCATAAACTTTGGTATCAATGAGAATCTCATAAACTAACACACACACAAAGCTAGATGGTATAATTTTATGTCATCCAAAGTTATCTCCTTTGGCATGGTCATACACCTCGGCTAAGCAAATTTCCCACGCTCTTGATGAAGCTCACTAAAATGGAGGTCTACACCTTCTTCAAAACCAACTAAAAGTTTTGCTTATTAAAGTAAAGCATATTGTTAATTCAAGTATTCTCTTCAAATTTTCATTGAGCAAAGCACATTGAACATTATTATCATTATTAAGGAAGAGTATAGACAAGAAAAGAGATAATTATATACTACTAATCATTCAGACATGAGTTGAAGATTTTAAAGTTCATGTATTTTTAAGGTATAAATGTTAAGGAAGAATGTTCTCTTCAGACTTACTGTTTTCATGAGCAAGCAATAAAAACCAATTTAAGCATTGAATTGGTTACTTCTAAACATTATGAACTCCTTACTCTACCTTAAAGCTTACCTTAAGATAAAGGTGGAGCAAAGATAGAAGAAGGATTTGTTATTACTAAGTACCAAAAAATTTCAGAATTGTTAATATATTGTATTTATGATAAAATTACAGATAAATAATGTATTCTCATCATTATAAAAAACTTAACAAATTTCTTCCAAACATTTTATCTCTCTCGTTAATGAATGCAAAAATCATTCAAACTCATAGAATCTACAACATGAATGGTTGAAGACAGAAAATATATAAAAAAGGAAAGCAGATCAATGCAATATATTTGAAATGGAAACGTAGATCAAGATAGGAAATAGTATCAATATACTAGTAGTGCTTTTGCTACCAAAAGAAGAGTTTGCTCAATCAACATGAAAGAACTAAAAATTCTTCAAAAGAGGAGAGATCAATGCCAATCAAATTTGTAAACTCTGATTATTTCTAACGATGCTTTTGGAACTATTAAAAGAAGCATTCACAGACGTAAACATACTTTACTTCATGTGAAAGTTTTTAAATGGAAAGCATTTTCTCTTATAGTAAAATAGACAAGGAAGAAAATTTTCATACGGAAAAAATCTTCTGAGAAAGCATTATCTATAGATTCATTGAATATAAAATAAGAAAAAGCTTATACAGAAGTCCATTGTCTCTACATTCATTGAATAGACAAATAAGATGAAGTTTATAAGAATTAGAAGTAAGTAGAAGAATATTTATTTCAGAGAGAGAGATTTAGTCTTCAATGAATCAGGTTTGAAAAGAAACTGTTTATGTAGACAAAGTTCTTTAAGTGTACAACAGAAAAGAAAGATCGAAGAGACAAAGATGTTTGAGACAAAAAATATTCCTCTTAGACTAGATACAAGTGACATCAGCAAAGTTCCAGAATATTAAAAATAAGTTTGCAGAGCTTGAAAGTAATATCATAGTCCATAAAGTTAAAAACTCAATTTTAGGAGTTGGATTTTAATTACTCGAAGGTGTAGTTCAAGTGTAATCTTAGTTTGTAAAACAAGACAAGACTAAATTACCGACATCTATTCTAGAACATAGCTCAGAAGTCGTACAGGATAAAAGGAGATCCACACTGATAGAAATATTACTCAAACTATAATGAATGAGGTACTCTAAATGAAAGCTACATTGAAGGTAGGTAAATGAAGTGAGTGCTTTAAGGAAAAAAGAATATAACCTTTGATTGAGAAACCCAAAAGAAAGATAATGATTGTCATTAAAATAAATATTTTTAAAGGACTTATACTACTATTTAAATATCCACTTTGTAAAAGCACTGTAAGATAAAATTTGTTGCTCTGGTGTTTTCTAAAAGAGGATTTTGACCATGATGACTCATATTTTCTTTGGTGGAAACTTGTACCATTAAAATGGCGCAACGATTCAGGAGCCTTGGCAAAGACGAGATCCAGTATATAAAGCAAAACAAAGCAAAAACGAGGAGCTAAAGTACCCTTCGGGCGACGAAGTCTTAGGGGCATGATGTGGACTACAAGGTTTGAAGTAAAGGTAGAAAACTGAACCTTCATATCCAAGATTAGAGAGTCATCCATAACGTACTGCAGAGGAAAATGCTAAGAAAGTATATGAAACGAATATTTCCGATATTACATAAATCATGCAAAGTACTGTCCCAGAATTGCATGGTATATCTGAATGTACAACGGTTGTGTGGGTTGATGTAATATACATGTCTCATGGTGTATATATATGGTATATATGATGTAGTATTGTCAAGTCTATTGTTGAGAAAAAAAGGCGACCACGTAGAACACATGAAGGATGGGAAGTACCCCATCAACCCGTACAAGGGAGAGACACAAGAGGTAAAATGGGCTAGGCCCCATTGTTAATAGGATGGGTAAAATGATTAGGTGTTCTAACCATTCATTCCCTGTAACTATTGAATACCCACCAGCTCATGCAAAAACTTGACAAATTTAGTGTTTTACTCATCTTGGAATCGATGGAGAAAGTATGCTCTTATTCAAACGTGTGATTCTGGCAATACATGATTATGGATGTGGCATTACGTAGCAAGTAGGATGAAAGATCATGTAATCTAATTGTACATGCGATAAGTAAAAAGTACATGAATCTAATTTGTCTTTGACATTCTGTATTTTAATGCTTTTCAACTGTGTAAAGGAACCACCAATTTTTCTTCAGAACAACCTGTTTGGTCTAGCAAAAAACAAACATGCAAATGTCTACGCTGTCTCCGAGGTAAAGTGGACTCAACCCATGCTTTGCTCGATGGGTAAAAGGAGTTACGACTGATTGAGAGCTTAAAAGTTTCTCGATGGCGGTTTCTGATGGTTTGGTGATTTTGGATGATTATGGTACACACCTACGAGAAAAGTACAAAAGGTCGACCTTGATGCAATTCTTGAAAAGTGGGCAAGATACCAGTTCTAAAACTCGTCAGGCGATACTTCTAATGGATTCTACTGCAGACGATATTGGAATTATCTTCTTAGTAATGTATGAAGGTTACATGTGGGAGCATCATAACTGAAAGACTCTCCCTTTTGATTAGAACACAATGATGACGTTCAAAGAGCTGGATATTCTATGGTATCACTTCGTAAGGAAATCCACGACCTTTGAGTAGACGTCGATATTTGCTCTGAAGCCCACTATGAAATCTAGATGACCGTAATCGGGTAGAAAGGTGACATTTGTTGGAGCGAAAGCGATGCTATTGATGAAAAGATGAACATCCTCTGTGTCAGACAACCCATCTGTTCCTCCATGAATGAGGAGGAGAGGCATCGGTGGAATTTTCTTCAGATCGTATTGGGGAGGAAAAATTGAGTGGTACTTGAACAAGTTGATCCAGAAGCCGTAGTCGTACTTGCCGAAGGAGTTCGTTCTGTATTCTGCAAAGAAGAGAGAAGAGGGAAAGGAGAGTCCTCAGCGAAAGAAATCGAAGCGAAAGTATGTTGCTGGAGGAATCAATTGGCAGGAATTGAGAGACTTACGCTGAGCAAAGTGTGCCAGATTCTTAACTGCCGTAGACTGCACCTCGTACTGTTGGTAGTATGATCTCCGGGTCTCATTTAGACAACAATTCGCACCTGTGATTATCCATCCGCGATTACGTTAGATCGTAATCGTTGGCTACACCAAATACACATTCAGGCGGAGCACATGAGTTGGGGAAAGAGCAGCACCTGTGAAGGCTGTGATGTAATTGTCGTAACATTGGACCTTGGGATTTCCGCAGATACTGTCTAGAAGCTTCTCGCCTGATTGCCTATAAGGCAAGGAATTAGGAAACGAAAGCAATTTTAGTATTATGTCCACTAGAACTAAAGTTCCCGCGCTTTTTGTTAGTCAAAGCAAAACCCAATTATTTGTCAGCTGCTGTAGAATGTAAACGTGATGCGGCTTACAGATGAATATTGAACTCCCAAACACGTCCCAAGAGCATCATCTGCAAACAGGAGCACCAAAACATTATTTAGTTTTCAAGAATCTGCAGTGCTGTCATGCTTTCCAGAAGGGGTGAATTGCTAATGAGCTGTATCGCATTCTTCTTGCGTGACTGAGTCGGGTGCTTCTTGTGTGAGTGATGGAGAAAGGCTTGGATCGACATTTCCCGGTTCGTGAAAACAATAGTAGGCCCCCCACCGGGCTCACAAGAGGACCACACGAGTCTAGAACGGCAGTAGAGCGCGATTTATGTGTATCTTTCTTCCAATATAGTTAACATACCTGATCAAGTAGAAATTGACCTGCCGCAACAGCCATTACTGACTTAATTGTGTCGACATGTACAACCGGTGCAAGTAGTGTCACTCGGTCCACAAATTGCAGCACATGCCCGTCAGAAAAAGCTGCCACAGCTACTTGAGTGCCCTGCCATTACGTACAAATCTGTCAATGTGGCGTGACTCAGAAGAGTCAAGCAGGTGCCGTACAAGTGAGAATATTGTTTTCTCGCTGTCAAGATGTTGATCAATGAAGGAATACCTGAGAGAAGCCAATATAGTGAGCCGTTTGATTGGTGCTTGAATGCACAAACTGAAGCATCGTGGGCAAGTCGTGAGCTGCAAGTTCGTCTGAGCTCCAATCCCAAAACCTCTGCGGGTACGAAGCAGAGAACTTATATAAAATTCCGTTTCCAGTGGGATATATGGCATGCAACATGATCAGCCAAGTCGCAGAACTCTAGAAATTTCATCCGCTGACCGGGACGACGCCCTTATGACAGCACTCCCTAGGCCAAAGTTCAGTTCCACCATAACATGAAGATTGCTAACACTAGAGAGACGTGGAAAGGCTCAATTGCCACAGAAACTATTGAGCCGAGACTTAGCCATGCATCGTAGAACAAGCTTGCAAGCTACAATGAGTAGAGAAAGCCTGGAAGACATGTCACACCACTGCTACAGTTGAATGCTTAGTCTCCGGAAACGAGCAGCGATGAAAGTTACAGCAGAATTCTGAACAAACCTCGTCAGTCCTCGGTATACTCATATGTCCATAGCTGAAGGAGGTTGTCCGCGCATTTCCAATCCAGACGTCGAAACCAGCATTTGCTAAAATGAAAGGAAGAGAATTCGAAGGTTCATTGAGCAACCATGATTCACCTCCCTGGTCATACAACATGCGGGAACCAAATCCGAACCGTGTGGTTAGCACTCAGATTAGAGATCGCCTACATCCAAAGCTCGCAACATGGACACTGCGTCTCAGTCATCAGACATTAGAGGGTTCCTATGCTATTTAAGATACTTACTGAAGTTACTGCGATTGCAACGTGTGCTCAAGAAATGCTGACGACAATCCATTCATTCAGTCAGTCATGTTATTGCACAGCAGGGACTAGCGGCGACGAGGACAACACAAGACTTGTACTCTGGAGTACAGCGAAAATCACCATCTCTATTTCTCAACGGCATCAGTGCTTACTCTCTGATGTGATATTGACATTGAGTTCAATTTCTGTTCATTTTGACTTCTAGTGTCTGACAGACAAGCACGTTAAATCAGCTCGCAGAGAGAACATTCTGAAAGGAACGAATTTTATTGGCGTCCTTGAGGAAAACTCCGCCTTAGAGATTCGAGTTTAGAAGCAACATATCACGAAAGATAATGAACAATGGACAATACCGACAACATTCCGTGATACAGAAATACAGGCTTCTTAATTGTCGTTCCAGTTGGTCTACCACTTGACATTCTTTGAATACCCAGGACGAATCCATCGTCGGTTTGCACCTGCACACACACACACACACCCAGAGAGACACAGACAGAGAGTGATGGTGGTCAAATTAGCCCGATGTCTTTATCTGTGCTTTGCCTTGCTGATCAATGCAGTCTTCGAAACAACAAAGCGCAGAATCAGGAATGACTGACTTTGACTACCGTGAGGGAAATTAATAAACAGTATCGATGCCTCAACAACGCACTCACCTTAAACTCATCGCAAGGAAGACCTCGAGACAACACGAATGTCTCACAGATGCCGTTTGGCTTCAATTCAGCCCCTTGCATTGGCACCTGTCCATCCGCTTTAACTACGAACTGCAGCTGCCATCCAATCGCGAGCATTGCACACCAACATAGCGCCCTCTCTCCCGTCCTCATACCGCCGTAGACCTGAGAGGCAAAGAGCATTTTGCAATCTCAGTGCAGGCTTTCACTCGAAGGCATTGTCATTTCAAATTTCTACTCATACAGCTACAGTTAGACTCGAGGCATGCAGCCGAGCTACTTACCCGAGACGACACACGCTTGTGTAGCCGGGACTGTGGTCCTAGATGAGCGCTGAAAGGATGCGCATTATTACGGGTCTCAACAAGGTAAGGAAGTGCTTCCAAATGTTTTAGTCGCTTTCCTTTACTGTTTTACGTTTCTGCTGACGAGCTCAGAATGTGCGCACCTCCCAGGTAGAGTTCAACAGTATCCAATGTGTATCGCTTTCACTCCCAACTGCTTCACTCAGATGTTCCGTCTCTAACAGCACCTTAGACCATGCGATTCTGTAAACACATCTTTGATTCGATTTGAAACACACGTAAATTCATTCACTCATACTAATCAGGGTGGTGTCGTACTCAAGCCGAATCTGACCATTCCTGCCAGCTAACACCGAAGCTTTGAAGGCGAGGTGCAGGGAAAGTACATCATTACGGAGTTGCCATGCTAATAACCACCGTTACAAACACTCGCGTACAGCTTTAAAGAATATTAGACAAGAAACCGTCATCTTTAACAACGCTGGAGCGGATTAGCAGTTCACAAAACTTTTTGGTGCCAACAAGTCCCGACGTGTCGCCATTTGTGGAACCAATCGTCGCTGCATATTCACCAATTTCAAAAGTTTTCAAGGCTGACATTGACTTGCACCATACTGGTACCGTGATACCCGCTCGTAGTAGCTCCAGCACATACGCGCATTGAAGGCTCCTCTCCCTGGCGTTTCATTGATGTGCATGCACAGTGGACAGGAAATTCCACCAACTTACACCGTAGTCAACTTTTCCAGATTTCTGTCCTACCACTAATCATTACTCGTCTCTCCACCTTCGAAGCTCCACCAATGGATCGAGGCAGCCTGTTCAGTGCACAACATTTCGTTCTCTCTCTCTCTCTTACCTTGTTTCCTTCCTCATTCATCAACCGAAAACTTCCTGTCACCCCCGACCTCCAGCAATCTCAAGGCACCATTGATTACCTCCATTGTAGCTCCATTCTTCATCCACTCAACCCCTCTCTACGTATGATTGACCCCTACACAGAACGTACCAAAATTCTTCGTACTGCAAAGCCTCCCCGCTTTATGATTTATTGGACCGTTGAAGGAATGTATAGCTTTATGGAATTTTGGTTTTGCTTTCGTAATGTATCTTAAGCAAAGCCTCCGTACTTACGTTAATGGGTGCTAATTGTATCGTTTGAAATGAAATAAATTTTCTAACATAACTAATGGAGTATTCATAGGAAAGATATTTAGTTTTCAAACGACTTTGAAATAAGGGAAGACAAGTTTGAGCTTTCTATGATCGACTAAGGGAAATTCAAAAATTTTGAGATGAAATGGAGCACTAAAGATTACGAGATATTATTAACCAAAGGGGGGTAGTACCCCTGTGCTTCATTCTTAGATCATAATAGCTAATTTCACACATCGTCCAATTTGCAAATTCGCAAAAAAAATCGTTTTGAAGCCATTGTAAGGTTTTGGTCTCTACTCCACAAATGTAGTATGAGTGCCATGCAGTACAATAAGCTTAATCGAAGATGAAAAATTTGATCAATATTCCAAAAAAATTCAAAAAATATCATAACAAGGAGAGCAGATGGGTATAGAGAAGGCCATATAAAATGTATACCCGACTGGATGCGGTGTAAACTCGATGCCAATATAAAAATGATTTGAAATACAATAGTAGAGATAGAGCAAAGGCCCTAAGACTTATAAATAGACTCTTCAAGTCGAATCGAATTGCACAATTCGAGTTCCCGGTAAATCGAGCGTCCGCAAATCGAGCTATCTGTACTTCTTTAGAAATGTATATCGTTTACAATCTATGGATGTTCTAGCTAAACCAAAACAATAGAATGGTGCGTACTCAACTTTTTAAATTTCTTTTTCTATTTGCACGCCTTTTCAACAAATCCAATTTCCAAGTACTCGCCCGGCATAATATTGGCTATGATACAGCCAGTAAGTAAGTAAATAGAGGTTTTTCCCCTCTACTCCATGTTTGGGTTTCGGAGTTCCCTGCGGTTAATTTAGATGTAGTAATGGATATTTTGCTAGAAGCATATGGCACGTTAGCAAATTATACACTACATAAAAGAAAGCAAGTTACAACAAATAAATATATCAAAGAGTTTATCCTCTAACAATTTCTTCTTTTAATTCTAGAGATGATTTCACTCCGGTCTTCACAAGTTCTTCTTTCTCTACATATATATATATCTCGTTACACAATATACATCATGGTCAATATCATACACTATAGAAACTTAATTCATATAGAAGTCATACATGAACTCTAAAGTGTCATAATAATTAGTTCAGTTCAAATACTCAACTTGGATTAGAACTCAATTACTCAACTCAATATTGTCAACAACATGCATTGATTACAATCAAACCACATCTACTCTAGCTAAGAGACTATAGGTAACACTCACCAACCTCCATCAACCATAGCCAAGAGCTCAAAGGCTCAACATCAGAGAAGTGAACTCTTTAGAATTGCACTTCAAAGGTATACTCCTTTGGCTTGATGTGGAACTCCAACCCTAACAATGAGAATGGTGTAATTGATGGTAGCCCTAACACAAAATCTGACCATCACTAAGTAATCTTTGAGCAACTACTGATATAACTATGATTGCCAAGACTAACACTCCGTTGTTTGAGCAAATTAGCTTCAGCATTGCAAATTTCAAGATAGTTATCACGTATGTGTACATTGTTGCACACAACATACATTGATATCAACATCATACATTATAGAAGCACAACTCATACAAAAGTCATACATGAACTCTTAAGGGCCATAATCTCCTCCCTAGTTGGCAGTTAGGTCCCTCTTACTCCAGGTAGCCATCTACTCCAAGTATATGATATGCCCTATGGTGTGCAAAGATCAAGAGGTCGGGTGGTATCAAGCCCCATAGTTAGTCTTCTATCTACAATCTATAACACATAAGCAATGAACTAGCTAGGGATCAAGTACATTGAGGACATAGTCATTGTCCTTGAGGAACCACCATGAGGGGAGGAGTCAAACATACCATATGCCATCCTCTCAAACAACTATCACACACAAACATTGTAGTAGCTCCACCAAAAAAGCCACATGGCATACACCGCAAGCCTACAAGCACAATCACCAAGTTGTGGTCCATAGTGCAATCAATGTTTGGGAGGTGATGTGGTGCACAATTGTGTGCCTGATCCTTCCAGCAACACCATCATGTCCTTCTTTCCTGAAGTAGAAAGTAAGGCAAGAAGCATGTTGAGGCTTGCCGGCTAAACTGAAAGCCCATGGCCAACCAAGGTAACATGAGATCCCAATCTCCCAAGTGGCCTCTTTTCAAATTGTTCTTATATAATCTTCTCTTCACTGTCTAAACCACTCTCTCTTCTAAGCCATCTGCCTTAGGGTGATCTTGGGAGGTAGTGCAATGATCAATCAAAGCCTTGTCACACAAGTCTGAAACTCTCCCAAGAACTTTATATCTTGATTAATCAAGACCTCAACTAGTGCACCAAAATGATTAAGAACCCAATCCAAGAATGAGTAAGCTGTCCTTTCATAAAAATTGTCAAAAATGTGTCACCACCTCGATCCACTTAGAAAAGTGCTCCACCATAACAAAAACATACCAATGATGTCTCACAATCAACAATAAAGGTCCAACAAAGTCCAAACTCAAGCAGTAACACAACTCCCTAATATGTATTGGGTGTAACCTTTGGTGTAGGAGCATCAAATGATACTCTAAATTGGTCACAAACCATACTTTGGCAAAAAGCTATTGTACATTGGTCTGCATATCTTGTAATCAATAATGACTCTAGAATAAGCTATATGTTTGCTTTACTCCAAAATGTCCTAGCTCCTCATGAACATGTTGTACCAATTTTAGTCTCTGAGATGGAAGGTGTACACCTCTTAGTCTACCATCTTCTTACATATGAAGAAGATATCTTCCCTCCAATCTAAACCGCTTGGCTTGCTAAAGGACATGGTTTCTCTCCTTGGAATCAACTATGCCACCCTCACCACAAGTGCAAAGATAGTCCATCATTAAGATATCATCATGAATGTCTTGTTGACCTGTATCAATCTCTCTAGCCTCTGGATCTAAGACCTCAACAACTCCACTTTTTTGTATTGAGAGATACCACCAAAACCTCAAAAAATATACATAGAAAGGCAAATGCATGCTAACTTAGAACCATCTCCTCATTTGTCTCACCATGCCAACATGCTTCAATTTGATCTTGCTGGCTAGTACATAGGTTTCTACTCAACCCATCTACATCATAATTCACCACTCCATGTTTGTGATGAAATCATATTCTTGTAAAATTAAAGTATGTTGTGCAAGTTTCCTTGAAAGCTTGTTGGACGCCGTCAACCACTTTAGTATTTGATAATCAATGATGAGAATGAAGGGATAACCAAATAGGTAACATTGAAAATGTACTACTACCCACACTACCTCCAAACACTATCCCTCATATGAACTATACTTTGCCTCTATTGAATTGTTGGCGCAACTAGCAGATACCACCACAAAATCCTTCTCCTCATTATCTTCTTGGGTGACCACTACTCCAAACCCCAACATATGCAAATCAATATGAACTTAGAATGGTCTGTTTAGAATAGGAGTAGATGTCAACCTTTCCTTGAGCTCTATAAATCTCTCTCTTGCTCATCTCCCTAACACCACTCTTGTTTAAGCTTGGTCAACTTTGTCAAGGCCTTGAGAATGGCACTAAATCCTCTAACATGTTAGCAATAGATGTTTGCTAACCTAAGGAATGTTCACATTTGCTCACATCCATAGGCTAAGGAAATATTTGTAATAGCCTCCACCTTGGTCTATTGAACACCAAGTCCACTAGGGTAGATAGTGTGACTCAAATACTGAACTTACTTGTGGGAGAATTTTCATTTCCTAAGATGTAATTTGAGTCCATGAGATCTTTAGCTCTCAAACACTTCCAATAAATTTCTTTCATGCTACTACATAGTAGTGCTATAGACCAGAATTTTATCAATATAGCACAAAGCAAATCTAATCTTACTAGGATCCTATCCATGAACCTCTAGAACTAGGTAAGAGCATTCTTTCATACAAATGGTAAGACCTCCATTGATACAATACATCCTTGTCATGAGGATCAATAGCCCAAAATGTTATCTTGGACTTGTCCTCCTCTCTGATTGGTAAATGATGATGCATTACTTGAAGATCCAAAGTAGTAAAGACCATTGCATCAAAGATCTCCTCTAGTATAGGCATAGCATACCAATCAGCCTTAGTCTATAGGTTAATAAGATGATAATCTCCATACATTTGCCTATCCATGTAATTGTCATGCATATCCTTTTTGGCTAGCATCACTATAGATAAATCATATTCTCCATATGAAATCTCCACCAAAATAGCGTCAAAAAGGTGTTTACTCCAACTTTGAATCAAGGCTCTTTCCATGTCACTATATTGATAAGGACATCAAAAAATTGGTGTATCATTAGTGAATTCAATCCAAATACCGAGTCTTTAGAGCACCCAAATCTTTCATATTAAATGCAAAACAACTTGTGTAGCTACTCAAAAATCTCCAAACTCTATGTCTTTCCCCTCTTGTAAGCTTGGGTTGAATGTTTTGCTCTCAACTATCCTTTGTAATTGATGTAGAAATGGAAGACATATTGACTAGTTGCTACACCAACTTGAGAGCAAAGATGCCATGCTCTCAACCATTAGAGTCTCTAACCTTAGAGCAAAAAACTCCCTCGACTCGGGCTACACACATGCTTTAGCTGCATCCCAAGTAGACCAAGGATGTACTCCAAGTAGGCCACAATCATTTGTATATATCCCATGTAGACCACTCTCACTAGTAGCCATTGCCTATGTCCCAAGAATACCATACCCACTCATCCATTGCCCCTAGCATGTGCTTGAATTGTCTTGATAGGCACAAAGCTCATAAGTGTCAGAGTGATGATGCCTATCAAGCATATCTTATGTTGCTCAACCAATCCAAGGCTCATAATCTAGGTCAAGTTGTTCAAGTCCATAGCCTGATCTAACATTTGATGTTTGAATTCTTATACACTACTAATCAACGGTAATACCAATATGGAAACCCATTGCTTTCTCTCTTTCATCAGCATTGTGCTCCACCAACCACTATAACTATGAGTCCCAAACAAGTCCAAGTCTCAAAAAGCATGGGAGCTTGGAAAACTCATAAGTGTGGGTAAAGTGGCTCTAAGGTACCAACAAGGTCCACCATTACCAAAGGTGACCTATCAGCTACTACCACTATCTAAGACTGGCGCCAAACATCCAAGATATCATCAACAATCAAATGTGATAGTCATTGAATACCATCACATGCACAATGTAGAACCTTCTTAGGTAAGAGGTTTATTCACCAAAGACAAAGATGAAGAGCATGCAGACCAACTTTAGCTACATCTAACAACATGAAAGGTTCCATCCAAGAATGGACTTGATGTACTTACAACCATCTATGTGTGAGAATCACCCATCAAAAAGATGTTCTAAAAAATGTAGGTTAGAGAAACAACCTGATGAACTTAGAGATGTTGTAACATGTCCTAAAACACACCAAAATAAGGATCTTATAGACCTTTGAACTTGGTCAACATTGGTTTATCCTTTAACATTGCTATCTAGAAATCACCAAATGAATAGGACCATGTTTCCCTAGATCTTATACTCCCAACAAAGAAATGTTTATTAGTAGGATTGTCTTGTAACCCTTGACTATTGACATCAATAATGGCTTAGGATACCAATAGGCCAAACGTGCCACATGATATAGAGAAACTCACCTATCAATCTCATTCTCTCCACACAAGTACCTTTGAACCCATACGCTTGCATGTAGTACTACAGCTAGTCTAGTGTTGATTGTACCAAACAACTACAATAAGCATATTCCTTCTATTGGATCTACCAAGCAATAATTGTGGTATCTAAAGGTGATAAGGTAATAGACTCTAGAGGCTCATCCTCAAATTGGTCCACTAGTGGTACAAAGGCTCCACTCTAATCTTATTATACTAATTGATCTGCATGATGTTCCAACTCCTCATGAAAACTCCATAGTAGGACATCTAAGGTTGATTAAAAAACCCTAATCATACTTCAAATCCAAGTGATTTCCTCTAGTATTGAGGCATCCTCTATATGGTCATTCCTCTTTAGTAACTCACCAGGCCAAGAAAAAACCACTAAAAGTTGGGATTGATATCATGGTTCCATACTATAGTGAACCAAGATTGTTATTGTTAAAGTGCAATGGTAAGCAACATACACATTCCTCATCTTATTGCCAACTTGGCCTGTAAGAAGTTGTCTCCTCCCTATAATCAATGTTGAAATCCATGGAGTATAGCATTCCTCCATCACCTAGCACATCATATGACTCCTCAATTATTGCAATGGCTTGAGAGCTCTCACCATAGAATTATTAATCAAATGACTAGGCTGAATCTGGACAATGAGCTCTCCACATATGATATAATATATAGAACCACCTCTAAGGGATGTCTAGATCTGAAATGGACACCTATCCACATCAACCTTTTGTAACTCAAGATCAACAATTGCAATATTTTCTAACATAAAGAGTTTTGCATCAAATCCTAATAAGAGCCTTGGTGGTGCATAGACCTCCCCTAAAAGGTCCCACCAAATAGAAAATCCTACTATGGTTTTCCAATAAGAAAAATCCAAGTGTGAATCTAGCTCACTCAAATGCACATCTAATTAGTAACTCCTCCAACCTTACAACTATTACTTGCCACAAGCCATTGATAGCTAGATAGATCCTATGCTCCTCAACCAAGTGAACTCCATCATCAACCATCTTTGCTCTAGAAGCAAGAACCACATCCTCCTTACTCTCACAAAGTGTAGTGTCATGCCATTTGTAGTATTGCATCTAGATTTCTTGGACATTGGAGTTGTAGTGATAGTTGTTAGAGGTATTTTAGCAGTCACTTGTAAACTACTTTCCGATGGTCAAATTTTGCGTTCAAGGTACTGACTTCATGGTGGAGCCCATTGTCACTTTGCACCATTTTCACTGTTGGGTGTGCCGTCAATGGGACCATTAGGCTTTGAGACCTAGTTTGAGTCTAGGAGGTATATTTTCAAAGTGCGGCTCTAGAGAGCTCACTTCTCTGATGTTGAGCCTTTGAGTTCCTGGCTATGGTGGACTAAGGCCGGCAAGTGTCACCTGGATTCTCTTAGCTAGAGCGAGTGTGGCTTGACTGTAATTAGTGCCTAGTTGTTTGCAGTTTATAGAGTGACAAATCAAGTATTGATATGAGTTGAGTTGAGTTGATTTGAGTGGTGTAAACAAATTGATTATATCAAAGAAGTGAGGTCAGGGGGGAATCGGGTGCAAGAACTAAGAGTGTTGGTAGTATCTCCAAGACTTGCTAATCATTGGTAGCTTGATTGGAGTTCAAGTTTTCCCTAGTGTGCAAAAACTTGTTTGATTGATGCAAATTTGGCTAGGAGATGCAGTTTGATCCCATTCTTGGTGATCCTAATACCTTAAGACATAGATAGCAACTCCTATTATGTCAAATGCCAAATGTTGGTAGAATCAATCCCATGTTTCTTTATGATATGGAGTGTTTTCATTTAGAGTTCATATGATTGGACCTCCTCCATTCTCTATTTCCTATTTGTGCACCATGTTTGTGTGGTGCCCTAAATTTAGAGTGTTGGTGCTCTGGTGTGCTCTTAGTGGTGAGGCTAGAGTGATGACCAATCATACTACCTTTGTTTCTCTTTGATGAGGCAAGAAGTGATGACCAATAGATAGTGAGAGTGCATGTTATGATGGCAGGTTACAGGTTGCACTTTCCCCTAGTGAAGTTGTCTTAGTAAGAGTTACATTAGTAGGTAGTGTTCCGTTGGTATTTGCACTTGGTGGTGCTCAATTGGTGTTGGCACTTGGTGGTGTTTGGTTGGTGGTGTTGGTTCTTGGTGAGGTTCTTGTGGTTGTGATTGTGGTTGGCGGTTTGTGGTTGCGGTTGGCGGTTTGTGGTTACTTGTCACAATGAAGTTCTTTGGGGATTCTAGAGGAGATAGCACTGCAATACATATTTGGTGTACTTGGAGTGGCACTCAATATCAGCCAATATCTCAAGTCCTAGTGAGGGAGGAGATTGACTTTGAGTTGGAGTTTGACATAGGAGTTGATTCAATTGAGAGTGCACTTAGTATGTCCGCACCATTGTTGTGGGACATGGAGGAGATTTATGGGGCCTCCAAAGGCCCTAGGTGTTACTCTGGTATAGTGGGTACCATTGAGTTGGATGACTTCATCCAAAAGTTCAATAGTTGGTGTGATCTACAATAGATGCGGACCCGACTTTGTTCACACCTTTCATGGTATAGAAGGGATTATTTGAGCACTTGGAGGGTCCACCAATGGACAACTACCATGAGTTCAAGAGAGCTCACTAGGAGGAGATTGAGTTATGGAGATAATATTGGTCTCTAAACTATGTCTCCATCACTTTAGGCTCGGTTGCCAGGGGTAGATTGGCTATACCCATGAGTTCTAGCTCAAGTAGCATTGGTGGAGCTAGTGGAGGTGCACTAGCTAGAGATAGTGCTACCACAAGTGGAGGTACCACTACAAGAGGTGGTGTAGTATTGGGATTTAACCCCATAGTGGAGTTCTTCCAGTGTTTGAGGCAAAACAACCAAGGAGTGCGGACTGACAAGTTGAGGAGCTTGTAGGAGTTCTAGCAAAAGACTGGAGAGAGCCTACGTGAGGCATGCACTTGCATGAGGCGGCTGATCAGTTTCACTCAAGGAGTTACTAAGGCCCAAGTGGTCTAGTTTTGGTATGGGATACTACACAAGGAGTTGTGACATAGAGTTCATGATGTTATGTTGTTACAGGCTACTTTGCCTGCTTTGTGTAATACTTTGAGAACAAGAGAAGAGAGAAAACACATATTACACACTCAACATTTGGTGCCCCAAAGGAGCACCTTCTCTTTATTATATAGACAAAGAGGATCTTCTCCAAGGAAGCTCCACAATAGGATTAGGCACACAAATAGGTGACATGTCAGCAAGCTCCACCCTTGGATTACTTACTTGGATGGGTGACATGTTGGTCTAGGTCCTATCTGGTTAGTCAAACAAGCTTTGACCGGAGGGAATCTTCCTATAGGAGTCTCAAAATCACGTAAGGTACCATTGGAAAGCTCTCAACAAGACTAACCAAGGGAGGGAAGGCCAGCCTATCCCTTGTTGAAGGGGGGGGGGGAATTTGCACATTTTTGAGGCCTAATTCATCTATTTAGGCCTCCAAAATTGCCTTCAAAGATTTCAGGCATATTTTGGTTCCTACTCTATTAGTAGAAGTCTCCTTTTGGTGATACTTCTTTCTGATCTATTTAGTCCATCATGAATAAAATCCTTCAAGATGTTACCAAATCAATTCTCACCTTTAAATCATATGTCTAGCTATTGGTTCTAAGGTTCTCAAGTCTATTTTGGCTTCTACTCTATAAGGAGAAGTACTCTTTTGGTGATACTTCTATCTGATCTATTTTGACCATCATGTGTAACATCATTCTTGATGTTACCAAACCAAATTTCACATCTAGATCATATGGCTAGCTCTTGGTATTACACTTTGGCGGTAGTCTTTGGTTTGGCTGAGCATATTGAGCTCAACATGGTGGAGGAGAGAGTGGTGACATCTAGATTTGGTAAAGAGACCTCATCCACAAGTATGAATTCTTCTAGAGTGTAGCAAATTGCACCATGCCCAATTGGTTTTTGAGGACAAGGTGCATAGCCCAAATCCTATGGAGCGAGTGGAAGGCCTAGTGAGAACCCCTAAAGCTCCTTCTTTTGAATTTGATTCCCAATAATCAAAAAATGTTGTATCTGAGTGTGAAGTGTTGGTGGTGTTAGTGATTGGAACTATGACTCTATGGTTTAATGGCCCAATTCTCAAGTAACCTTTGTGCCATCAATCAGTTCTGCGTGTTGCTTTCAACCATGGCCTTCCAAGAAGCAAATCATAGCCAGAATCCTTCAAGACTTGAAGGTCATGAGATTTTGAACTCCCATAACTGAAACTACCACCTTATCTATCACCTCTATTGGTCAAACTTGTTGCTTTTTTGTCATGCTTGGCATAAATGTTGAAGGTCATGAGGGTATCATACCCAACTTCTTCATCAACCTTTCTGATATGGCATTCACAACTGATCCTCCCCAACCAATGCATCCTTGATGTTGTGACCATTCACTCTCACATCAATCTTGGAGGCATATTCACAAGTATCCCATGGTGTTGGCTTGGCATCCACCACCCCTATTGATACCGAAGCTTTTGTCTTCTTCTTTCTCTTGTTCCTTCTAGAACTCAAACCAACTCTAAGCTCCTTTCTCAAAGTAGGATTCAAAGCAATCAGCTGGCCCACTATGATGTTAGCCTTGTGACTACCAACATCTTCCAAGACATTGTAGTTCCATTGTTGCATTGAGATCAAGAAGTCCTCCATCCCCAACTTCTTCCTTGGAGTCTTTGTTGTTGATTGTGTTGAAGTGCTTGTGCGAGTGCTCCTAGTAGGCATAGGAGTATCTTGGCTTGGAGTAAATCCTTGAGAAGAGTACACATTCTCTACAAAACAAGCTCTCTTCTTCTCTTGTGCCAAAAGATCCAAATGAAGACCTTTGGAGTTTAAGCACTCTCCCTTCTCATACTTGCTCTCAACCACATCTATGGATGCTATCTCCTTCCTTTTTTGGATTAGGAGTCACTTGGGCTTCACTCTCTCCCTCCTTCCCTCTATTGGTTCCTTCATAACCCCTTCCATGGTAAGTGGACTTTGGGCAATTCCTTTGAATGTGACCTCTTCCTCCTCAACCAAAACAATTTTTCTCATTGAAATTGTTGGTTGGTTGGCCTCCTCTATATGGATAACTTCCATAAATCCTAAGCCCTCTCCCCACATTCTGATCCACCTCTCTCTTCTCCCATAGTTGCACTACATTGATCTTGAGATCTGCAAGTTGTTCAATGATGGTTTGAAGTGGATCCTTTGGTAGAGGTGCAAGAACTAGAGCAACTACTACTTGTGGTGCAATGCTTGCTACCAAAGTTTCAGAAGTTCCACCATAATTTTAACCTTGAGGAGGATTCATAACCTTCTTCACCACCAAATCACTCTCATCCCCTTCCAAGCTCTCCTCTATACGAATTCCAATCTTGATAGCTCCAACCTTGGAAGAAGGTTTCTCATATCTCACCTTGCTTCTAATTTTTGGTCTCAACCTTCCCACAAAATTCTTGGTGATCATAGCTGTTATGCCAATCATAATAGTCTCCACATCATCCCCACTCTTCCTCAACACCATGCAAAATCTAGACTCCAACTTCTCCACTCTTTCTACATAAACTCTCACTCTCTCTCCATCTCCTTGTTTGAGAAATGTAACCTCACTCATGAATCTCTCATAAATCTCATCTAGAATAAAGTTCTCAATGAATGTTGAAGTCAAACTCTCCCAAGACTCTTCTTGCTCATCTTTTCTCTCTCTCTTTTGTTATTCTAAGTCATACCATGCAAGTGTTGCATCTTCAAAGAAATCTGGTAATAATGAGGCCCACTCATTCTTCCTCCTCTCATTGTTTCCTATGCAAGCTCTCTTGAAGTCTCTCACAAAGACCTCCACATCTTCTCCATCTTTGCCAAAGAAAACCAAAAGTTCCCCTATCTTAACCCCTCACTATCTTTCTTTTCTCTCAAAAAAAATTTATCTTTTCTTTTCTCCCACTCTATAACTAATAGAGTATATACATGACTAACACCATTTGAGACTAATCCACCATAGTGAACACAAAATTTTAAGGTTGCTCTAAGATTTCTATAGCAATATCAAATCCTAGAGTGCATATTAATCAAACTCTCATGGATAGTTTATCCATAAGTTGAAAGATTATCTCCATCACTAATCTTGAGAACTAGCTGATGAAGGTGGTAGTATTTCTATATAGCTATACAAAGACTCTCTCCAAGATCCTTTACCAAAGTCTCCAAAAGTGCTTTTACTCCACTACACTCATGTCCTTTTGGAAGTCCTTACACTCATGTCCTTTTGCAACTCCTTAGTCTTAGATCTTCTCCCTCCCAATCCCGGTGAAGAACATACAACAAGTCAAGTAAGTCTCTCCTTTCCCTCAATCTCTTGCTTTCAAAGGTCAATGGCCATGAACTTGCCTTATGTCCCTTCTCTCACATAGAAAGCACTTAGACTCACTCTTTCCTCCAAGTGGTGTATGCTTTTGGATCCTCTCAACACTCTCTTCAAATTCTATTCTAAACTCTCTTTTCCTCAAATACACCCCTATAATCACTCCAAACCCTTAAGAAACCTTGTAAAGCCTCAATTTCCACTCTTTGTGACCCTCCATGTTCCCAAGATGAGTATAAACACTCAAATATGTTTCTTGTTGCTCTCACACTCCTCATGCATGAGATCTCAACTCTGTAGAATTGAACCTTCCTCACAATGTAACTCAAATCTCTCAACTATTATGTCACAATCCTCTGAAATTTTGCACACTTGGTCACAACTCTAGATTTTCATTCTCTACAAAATTTTAGATCTTTTCATTGAGCCATTTGGCCTAGGAACCTTTCTATTCAGTACACATATTTCAAATTTGATTTGAAAACCACACCCCTTCACTTAAAAACTCATAACTCTTTGCACAAGAATAATCTCTCTCTAAATTTTTATGCCAAAAGTTAAGATACAATGCACTTAATTTTCTTGAAAAGTTTCAAAATAATCCACTAAAAATTGAAGAAATGGAAAACTATGTACAATTTTCCATAGAGCATAAAGTTGCGGGAGCAATTTACCTTATCAACTTTCAAAAATTCTAGCTCAATGCGCATAATAGCTCTCATAGTAATTTCAAGTGTGATAACTGAAAAATATCCCAAGATATTATGTGTAGAAATTTCAATTATAGATCTCAAACTTGAGATTTTGCCCAAAATCACTATAATTCCCAAAATCTGCAATCCACCTCACACAATCTCTCCAAATCCTCTCATGTGTACCAGATGTACAAAATCATCTTAAAGACATCCTAATGAAATACAAGGTATAAAAATGGGTTTTTGTTCTCTAACATAAGTTTAGCACTCTCCTCTCTTAATGTTCTCTCCAAGTGAGCTTTCATAGCCTCCTTTTGTCTAATATAGAATTGTACGGTGAACATTATCTTGCCCTCTAGAGAGGTCTTGGCAATGGAACCAAAAATGTGAGCCAGCTTGTCTCTCACTCATGATGAACCTATGATATCTATTGTGGTAGAGCACCATGGACTAAGAAGACAAAGAATCCCAACTCCATCATACTCCTCTAAGGCTAACACTCCTAGACTCAAGACATTGTTCACTAGAGAACGCAATGATAAAGAGATAGTTGCAAATGAAAGGATGATGAGTACCTCCTCACTCCTTGTTTATATACTTGTGAAATAGTTACACACCAAAGTTACCAATTACCATAGTAAATCAAGTTATTAGTCTAAAAGTCAAATAAAGTCAAAAAGCTAAAGGAATATCATGCTCATGGGAATATTACTTAAGCATATGGTCTTATCTTGACCCAACCACTAAGTCAAGGATTCCTTCACATGGGCTATCCTTGGACTATAGAAGAATCTGAAACAAAAAAGACTTGTGGGTACAAGAGTTTTCAAGTCCTTCCTCAAAGCCAAACACCTAGGAATAATACCAAGTCAACACACTAGGATCCAAAATAGTGGTGCTAATCTTTTCCATTTCTTCTAAAGTAAATTCCTCTTTATCTTAGCTTTGACCAACTTTAGCTAATCATGACTAATGTAGAACCATGCTTTTATCTCCGTAAATAATATATCTCAAGTACTTATAATACCAAGCTAAATATCACAATACCACATACATGCACAAATGGGTGTTATATATAGGTCAAGGCCTCTAAAGAAACAATGCAAAAAGATGTGTGTTTCCATGAGATAAACTCTTTGTTACCAAATATCATTGGGAGTGTAAGAAATCCCACCATCTCATGATTATCTTATTTTCATCTAGGTCCAATTCATTTTCCCTCCACCCTTCTATCAAACTCCATTTATGTTATTCTCATTCAAGATGTTTTCCTCATAGTTGTATTCCATCATTAAATGCCTCTTCTATATACATTTTTTTCCTTTAAAAATAAGTTGGCTTGCACTACAATGCAACATTAATGCTCTTTAGTTGTGGAGAAATGGTAAAGGATTGTCAAAATATTTTTATGTGAATCTCACTAAGGATTCTCTCAATGCAAAAGAATGAATTTGAAATAACTTATGCAACCCAATTCATCCCATGCATGATATGTACTTCCCTATGCATGATACATGTACTTTGAGATCAAATTAGATGCTTTAATTCCCATCAAAACTTACAAATTCATCAAAAATTATAGAATACCTTGTAAGAGTTGTGGATCACAAAAATCATTAGTTGTAAAACTATTGATGTGTTCCCCATCAAAGTTTAGAATTCAAGTAAAAAAAAATCATAGATACATATAAATTTTTTGTAAGATATTTATGAGAGGTGAAAACCTTGAATTTGAAATGCACCATTGTAGCAAGGTTGAGAATATTCACATTAAATAATTTCACATCAAGTCTTGATAATAATATTACTTGATCTTGATGTTCTAAACAAGTACTTACTTTCTTATTTTCAATTTCTTCAATATCATATTTTTGTGGTAATATAAGGTTAAGATCATTTATATTACTTAAACTATAAACAAATCAATTTACTTATTCATATGAGGAATTATAAGATATTATATATATATATACATATATATATATATATATCTCTCTCTCTCTCTCTCTCTCTCTCTCTCTATAACAAAAATGTGTTATTCAAATTTGTAATAATGTGCCAAGAACCAATTAGTCCCTTGAGAATACAAATTGGAGATGACTAAAGATGAGATAAAGTGTCATAAAGATGATATTCTATTGTTGTGTATTTAACCTCTTAAGACAAGTCATTCCTAAAAGAGTGCAATATTACCACCTCTAGTGCATTATGATAGGATAAAATCACAAGTAATCATGTTCATTGTAGATTTAATCTAAAGGATTCTTGAATGTGATGGTTCATTCATAATGTTCACTTCTCCTAAGAATTCCCTTACCTTTGTCTTTGGCAGAACTAGATTCCAGACTAATCTTATTAAGATAGACATATGTCATGAGATCCCGGTTTACAATCATAAGGTTTGGGGTCATACAAGATCAAATTTACTAGGATTCGTACAAGCAATGTCCTAAAATGTGCATACAACAAAGGAGCAAGACCTCCAAAGGTCCATTCACCTTGTTGCCTATGATTGTGAAGCAACGTTCTACCCTTCCCAAAAGGCACGACTTCATAAGAGACATGAATAAATCTACTTAATCTTACATTCTTGTATTACTTTACAATACTCACGACTAGTTGTAGTCTATCTAAGTTCCTGGATACAAAGGTCCATAATCTCCTTCATTATCTTTTAGGAGGATTATACAATGGAGGTGTTTTTGTTGGCCTCTTCTAGCTTTTTTATGTAGTGTTGTCACCTCTTGGTCATGTAGTCATATTTGGTCTTTATGTTGGGATTGTAATTCAAAGACTTTATCATTGGGGGTAGTAACATCTACTTATAGGACTTGTAGGACTTCCTTTTGTTGTTCTTGTCATGCCAATTCTTCCTTTTGAAATATGCCTAGCATACAGTCTTTCTTTTTGCAATATTTCACTTCCTTTCTAAGCTCTTGCTTGACCTGGTTGAGCTCACTATGATGTAGGCCCTTATATTTTTCCATCATTGGGGCAAGCTTATTCAGGTGTTATAAAATTGTTTTTGGGTTGTTAATACTAGGATGTAGTTCTATGGGAGAACAACATGAATTCTTCTAAGGCATCCATCATTGAAATAACCATGTTGACAATTTATACTACCATTAGCCATAAGAGAGAGTTGCTTTTTCATTTCATATATCATAAGATGTCTTCCGTTGTGCTTATGTTCTTTGTATACTCTTTGTTTGATGACCATTGATCCAAAGGTTGGCCTTGATGATCTTTCTCCTTCTCTTTGTGTGTTGTGACTATATCATCAACCTCCTCTACATTATTCCCATCACATAGTTTTCCTCCCATGTACTCTTCCACCTTTGTCTTGAGGTCCACTACCACTATGGGTGATTCTTTATCCAAACTAAATTCTTGCTCAACAACCATTTGTTGGGACAACCCAACCTTGTTGTCATCAACACCTAGGATAAGTTCAAGAATGCTAAATGGCTTCTTGGACCCTTGCTTTGGCTCAAAACAAGGAACTTTAACAAAGTTTGTGGTTGTGTTTGTTGATGATTTCTTCAATTTGGAAAGAGGAATTTCCTTTATTCTTCCATCATCATTATCATGCCTATAGACATTGCTATACAACATCCATCACTCTCAACATCATACACTATAGAAGCACAACTCACACATAAGTCATACATGAACTCTAAAGTGTCACAATAATCAATTCATTCTTCCATTCAAATCACACTCAACTTGGATCTACAATTGATCCTTCACTCAAAAAACTACCAACAATTGGGCACTAATGACAGTCAAGCAATATCTACTCTAGCTAAGAGACTCTAGATGATGCTGACTGGGCTATGTCTACCATAGATAGGAACTCAAAGGCTCAACCTCAAAGAAGTGAGTTCTACAGAGTTGCACTTCAAAAGTATACCCCTTTGCTTGACCTAAGTCTCTAGCCTTATTGGCACAAATGACGGCACATCCAATGGTGCAAGTAATAGCGGGTCCCACCATGTGATCTATAGCCATATCATGAAATATTACCACCAATAAATAGTCCATGAATAGCTACTAAAATAACTATGACTACCAACGTTACTACTCCAATATTTGAAAAAACTAGCTTTGGCACTACAAATATCATGATAATTGTCATGCATACATACATCACTAAACAACATATATTTTGGTCAAAATCATATACTATAGAAGCACAACTCACACATAAGTCATACATGAACTCTAAACTGCCACAATTCCTCCCTAGCTAGTGGTAAGGTCCCTCTAAACCCAAATAGTTGTCTATTCCAAGTATATGATATGCCATATGGTGGGCAAAGATCAAGAGGTAGAGTGCTATTGAGCTTCATCATTAGTTGCTTTATTGCAATCTATACCATAAAAAGGGTGAACTAGCTATAAGTCAAGTACATCTAGGACATAACCTCTTCGTGAGGAGAGGAGTCAAACATGTCATATGCCATCCTCTCAAACAACTATTACACACTAACATAGTGGCAACTCCACCAAAAAAGTCACACAAAATACACCTCAAGCCAACATGTAAAAGTGCTAAGCTTGGGTCCATAGTGCCATCAATGATGGGGAGGTGGTATGGCACAAATTATGCAAATGATCCTTCCAAACAACAACATAACATCCTTCCAACACAAGGATTTCAGAAGGCAAAACCTCATGTATCCTCAAGATAGTGCAGCTTGTAGTAACACCAAGTGTTGTCAATGTAGTCTACGATAGATATATAGAGTCACTTGGATGAAATCAATGGATCAAGGGTCTACAGCCTCCTCCTTGAATAGTAGCATAGCATAAGGTATCCTTATGTTGAGGAATACTAAGTTATCAAAGGCCATCAACATCACTCTCCAAAGATCTCTATCCATTGAGAACATGCACTCATCCATACATTTGGATCATCCAAGTCCAAAACTCTAGTAGCATCATGATGAATGGTTGCATTTAAATCTAGATCTTGTCCATAGAGTAGAAAGTAAGGAGAGAAGGATGCTAAGGAGGCTTGTTAGCTGAACCAGTAGCCCATGGCCAATTAAGGTAACTAGAGATCCCAATTTCCCAAGTGGACTCTTTACAAACCATACTTATGCAATACTCTCTCATCATCTAAACCACTCTCTCTGCCAAGTCATAGCCTTAAGGTGATCTCAAAGATAATATAATGATCAATCAAAGTCTTGTCACACAAGACTTGAAACTCCCCCAAGAACTCTATACCTTAATCAATCAAAACCTCAACGTGTGCAACAAAATGACTAAGAGCAAGTAAGATGTACCTTCATTGGACTTGTCAAGAAGTGCCACAAACTCAATCCATTTGGAGAAGTGCTCCACCATAACCAAAACATATCTATGATGACTCATAGTCAAGGGTACAGGTCTAACAAAATCCAAACTCCAATTGTAACCTAGTCCCATGATAGGTAATGGGTGTAACTATGGCATAGGAGTATTAAATAATACTCTAACTCAATCACATACCATCCATCTAGCAAAAAGTTGTTATGCATTAGTCTGCATATTTTACCACAAATAATGATTTTGGAATAAGCTATATTTATGTTATCTTCTTATGGTTTGCATAACTAGTGAAAAAAACATTTAGTTTGGTTTATCTCCAATTATTAAATATATCCCACAATTGAGCTATTGCCATATGAGAAATCTACATAAATGTTTATGATTTTGCCATAGGAATTATGGTCTTGTCCTCTTTGAGAACTCTTATGCATATATGTGGTAGAGTCTAGTAGAGGGTAAGGAGTGTGTTTTAGTTTTAGGAGACTTGAGAAAGAGGAGGACCTAGGCAGTAAAAGTTGTAGCAAAGCATGGGAGCTAAAGCATTAGAGGAAGTATTTGAGTAGGAGAAATCTCATCTTCCCAAAATGCCACTCCCTTCAAATTCTACACCATGATGAACTTCCGGGTTGGATTGTAGTGCAATTTGGGGCTGCATTCATGGAGTCAATGACAGGAACCTTGGATCTACTTGTCTTCTTATGCTTACTTATAAACAAGTTGAAGACTTGACAATCTTTGTGCTCTTATAGATGGAGAAAGACTTAATCTTGTTCAATGGCTTGAATTTGGAGTTATGGTGTCCATTTGGCAAAAAGAGAAACAACTAAATGATAAAAACACAAATGACTGGGTCCCAAGAAGAAAATTTTGGAGTTTTTTTACCATAAAAGGAGAGAGGGGAGGGAACTAGGTAGAGGAGACTATGGTTGGAGAAATGAACTAACATGCTATGATTTAGAGAGAAAAAAAATTGAGCAAATACTTAGGGAGAGATAATCAATTGAATCAAGGGGGTAGAATATATACTAAGGTGCACAAATTGGACAATTTAGAGAGCTTTGGAACACATTTTCATGATTTTTCAATGGGGTTGGAGAGTAGACAAAGTTTTTATACTATTAAGTGCAAGAAATCTAGTTTTAGATCTTAAATCTTAGATCTCAACTCAAATTTGGTTGATTGAAATTGGAGATTTGGAAAGTAAGGTGTTGGAGATGAGATGATGATCAAGTTTGGAGTTTTGGTCACTCCTCAAGTTATGATTTGAATCAGCTTATGAAAATTTCTAGAACTGTTGGTGTTCACGTCTTGCACCTCTATATAAATATCTTACGTGAATTCGTAAAATAGAGAATTCAAGGTCTTGGATCAAGTATACTTGGGTTTATAGAGCTCACAACTAAGCCTAGCTCAAGTATTGATCCATATCTAGGGATTGGAGTTGGATTAGACTATCAAACTTTGTAGGGGTTTAAACAAGGGCATGACAAGCTTCTATGAAAATTAAGTTGGATTTGGCTTCATGGAAAGTGAGAGCTAATGCAACAAGTTCTATTCTCATAAGCTCGATAGAGCATTTCTATTCTCAATCATGATTAAATGTCAATTCTCCCATTTTTGTGACTGTGATTGAAGATTTTGGTTGTTAGAATAATTGTGAGGATTATGTGTACTTGTCATCCAGAAATATGGGGAAAGTTGCCAAAAATAGGAGCAAACCCTTAATTAGGGATTTCAAAATTAGGGTGGAAACTACCCAAAAAAATTGGTCAAGTTTGAGATCTCTAGGAAACTATAGTGGTTAGATTGTGGCTTGCTTCATACCATTGGAAAGCTTATCTCACAAAATTTTCATTGAATTTTAGATCATTTGAATTAGAGGAACACAAAAATTTTAGTTGCATCTAAGTTGCATAAATCTTTCCCTATTCAAAAAGGCATAGAATTTCCCCACTTGGAGTAGAGATTGGATTGAAAGTTGGACTACAAATTGGAATAAACTTTGAGTATAGATTGAAATCAGCTTGAGGACAAGGCAAAGGCTATGAAGCTAATTTTTGCCAAAAAGTAGGGAGTGTTGTTCTTGTGGATGGGTCCTCTTTGTACTTGCATACTTGTTTGTATACTCAATTGGCTTGGATTGGTGTATGGGCATTGCAATTAGGTTCTTTCCTTTTAGGATTATTGTGAATTTCTCCTTGGTAATGCTAAAAGTGATGACCATCAGACCAAGAGTATGTGTAATGATGACAATTTAGGTTGCCATTAATCCCCTACCTGATAGAAAGAATACTAGAAACAAGAGTGGAGGGTCCCGATGGTTGGATAACACACATGCTCAAACTAGTAGTGACAGATTTACATATAATCTTTGATCCATAAGCTCCATAGTTAAGCACCTTCTGTGTTTTTCACACAAGGTGCTTAACTATGGAGAAAGGCAAAGTACAATAATGCTTTACACCAAAACGTCCTAGCTCCCCATGAGCATGATGTACCAACTATGGTCTCTTAGATGGAAGTGGCAATACTCACACTCTAACATTTTCCCATACATAAAGAAGGTGTTTGCACTCCAATCTAAACCACATGTCTTAGTGAATAACATGGTCTTTCTCCTTGGCACCAATTGTGCCACCCATAACACCAAATCAAAGATAATCCATCACTAAGACATCATCATGAATGTCTTATTGACCTATACCAATATCTCCCTCTTTTTGATCTATGACATCAATAACTCCTCCTATATGTGCTAAGAGAGATAACACCAAGGCCTCAAAAAACATGCATCGAAAGATAGATGCATGCCAACTTGGCACCATCTCCTCATCTATCTCACCATGCCAACATGCTTAGATCTTATCCTACTTATTGGGACATGGGTTTCTACTCAACCCATCTACATCATGGTTCACCACTCTAGGATTGTGAATAACCATGAAATCATACTCTTATGAAATCAGAGTGAATCATGCATGCTTCCTTGAAAGCTTGTTGTACTCCATCAACTACTTCAATGATTGATGATCAATGATGAGAATGAAGAGGTTACCAAATAGGTAATATCAAAAATGTGCTACTACCCATGTTGTTGCCAAGCACTCTCTCTCATATGAACTATAGTTTCCTAAATTGAATTTTTAGATCAACTAGCATATGCCACCACAAACTCTTTCCCCTCATCATCTTGAAGGGTGAACATTGCTCCAAGCTCCAATAAATTGCAATCAGTATAAACTTGGAATGTTCATCCTTTGATCGGTCTCCTAAGAATAGGGGCAGATATCAACCTCTCCTTGAGCTCTAAAAAAGTTCTCTCTTGCTCATCTCTCCAACACCACTCTTATGTAAGCTTGGTAAGATTTGTCAAAGGCCTTGGTAATGGCACTAAATCCTCTAACATATTGGTGATAGAATTTTTCTAACCCAAGGGAATGCTCACATTTTTCTCACATCCATGGGCCAAAGAAAACATGCAAAAGCCTCCACCTTGGTTTGTTGAACATCAAGTCCTAGATAGTGTGATAGTGTGACCCAAATACCCAACCTACTTGTGGAAGAACCTACATTCCAAGGATGCAATTTGAGTCCATGAGATCTCAACCTCTAAAACACCTCCAACAAATATCTATCATGCTCCTCCATAGTACTATTATAGACCAAAATGTTATCAATATGGCACTTAGCAAAATCCAATCCTAATATTATCATGTCCATGATTCTCTAAGAGTTTGCAAGAACATTCTTTAACCCAAATAGTAAGAACCTCCACTAATATAATACATCCTTTCCATGAGGATCACTAGCCCAAAATCTTAACTTGGACTTGTCCTCCTCCTTGATTGACAATTGATGATATCATACTTGAAGTTCTAAAGTATTGAAGATCTTCGCATGCCCAATTGCATCAAAGATCTCCTCCAATGTAGGCATGGCATACCAATCAGCCCTAGTCTATCAATTGATAAGATGGTAATCTCCACACATCTACCTATTTATGTAGTTGCCATGCAGATCCTTCTTGGCTCAAATCATTGTAGCTAAAGCATACTCTACATGTGAAATCTCTACCAAACTAGCCTCAAAAAGGTCTCTAATCTAGCTCTGAATCAATGCTCTTGCCATATCACTATATTTGTAAGGACATAAAAAAAACTAGTGTCTCATTAGTAAGCTCAATTTGAATACCATGTCCTTTTAGAACACCCTAATCTTTCATATTGAAGGCAAAACAACTCATGTAGCTACTCAAGAATCTCCAAACTCTTTGTCTTTCTCCTCTTGTAAGCTTGGGTCCAAAATCTCTCAAGTATCCTCTATAATTGATGTAGGAGTGGAAGAATACTAACTTGCTCCTACACAAGGCCCTTGGTGATAATATCGTTACCCCAACCACTAGAGTCCTCAACCTCAATTTGGAGAACTCCCTCTACTTTGGTTGCAAGCTCTAGACGTCCTCTAGTTGTATCCCAAGTAGACCACTCTCACTTAGATTGACCACTCTCACTAGTAGCCACTAGTTTTGTTCCAAGAATAACCTACCCACTTGGTCCATCACTCCCAACATGTGCCTAAATCATCTCAAGCATAGAGCTCACAAGTGTCCAAGTGGTAATGCCTATCAAGCACATCCTATATTGCTCTTCTAATCCAAGGCTCACAATCCAAGTCAAAAAATTCATATCCATAGCCTAATCTAACACTTGATACTTGGATGCCCCTAACACTATTGTAATAGTGGTAATATTGGTACAAAAACCCATTGCCTCCTCCCTCTCATAGGTATTGGATGTCACGTCATTTGTAGTGTTGCATCTAGATTGCTCGGACACTAGAGTTCTAGTGATAGTAGTTAGAGTTATTTCAACAGTTTCTCAAAGACTACTTTTTGACAGTCAGATTTTATGTTTGGAGTACTGACTTCACGGTAGGGCCTATTGTCACTTTGCACCGTTTGCACCGTCTAGTGTGCCATCAGCGGGACCATTAGGGTTCATACCTAGCTCGAGTCCAGGGGGTATACTTTTGAAATGCAACTCCAAAGAGTTCACTTCTTTGATGTTGAGCCTTTGAGTTCTTGGCTATGGTGGACAGAGGCCGGCGAGCATCACCTAGATTCTCTATATTGGAGTGGGTGTGGCTTGACTATAATCAGTGCCCAGTTGTTGGTAGTTTATAGAGTGACAGATCAAGTACTGATCTAAGTTGAGTTGCGTTAAGAGTGGTAAACAATCTGATTACATCAGAGAAGTGTAGTCAAGGGGAAATTGGGTGCATGAACTTTGAGTGTTGGTGGTATCTCCAAGCTTGGTGGATCGTTGGTAGCTCAATTCAAGTCCAGTGTTTCCCTAGTGTGCAGAAGCTTGTTCAATTGATGCAGATTTGGCAATTAGGCAGACGGTGTGCAGAAGTACTTGCCAAATTTTGAGCAAAGAAGGAGCAAATTTTGAGCAGTGGTTGTGATTTTGAGCTTAGGAGGTGACGGCAGGACCAATTTGCTATGAGTTGGGCTCAGAAAGTCAAATTGAAAGTGGAGTTAGGAAGCTATTCTCATGAATTTGTGATTTGGGAAACCTGTGTTGTCAATTTGGCTCAAGTGGAGAGTTAGTAGGGGATTTGGTGGACAACCAACTTTAGGGTTTATGTCAAATTTTGGCTGGATTTTATGTTAGATTTGGCCAGATTTGGAGGAGTTTTGCTAGTTTAGAGGAATTTTGTAGATTTGGAGAAGTTTCACCAATTTTGGAGGAGGTTCAAAGTGGCAAGAAGAAAGGCCTCATTTTGCCATTTAGAGGCTTTGAGGCATAGGGTGGCATGTGGGCTATGAGAGGCATGTGGGCCTAAAAGGGCCAGGTTGTTGGCGTGGATCTAGCTAGCTAGATCTACTCTGAGGCTAGCTAGATCTACTAGGGCTAGCTAGCTAGATCTACTCTGAGGCTAGCTAGTTTAGAGTACATCTTGGTCATTGGTTGGCAAAATTTGCCTTTCCTGCTAGATTGCATGCAACAGAGTTTGACCCCTCGATCTCTTGTTCCTAGACTGGTGCCCTAGCCAACTGGTCCACCCTCACTTCTTGTCATAGTGATTGTGCCACTGTTATCTATACACATGTAGCTTTGGCTAGGAGAGGAAGTTTGATCCCATTCTTGGTGATCTTGGTAGCTTAGGACTTAGATACGAACTTCTCTTATGTCAAATGCCAAATGGTGGCATAGTCAATCCCGTGTTGTGTTATGAGATGGAGGGTTTTTGTTTAGATTTCTTGTGATTGGAACCCCTCCATTCTCTACTTCCTGTTTGTGCACCACGTTTGTGTGAGGTGCCCTGACTTTTGAGCGTTGGTGCTCTAGTGTGCTCTCGGTAGTGAAGCTAGAGTGATGACTAGTCAGACTACCTTTGTTTCTCTCCGGTGAGGCAGGAAATGATTACCTACAGACCGTGAGAGTGCGTGTTATGATGGTAGGTTATAGGTTGCCCTTTCCCCTAGTGTAGTTATCTCGGTTAGAGTTACATTAGTGGGTGGTGCTTAGTTGGTGTTGGCACTTGGTGGGGTACTTGCGGTTGCAACTTGAAATTGCAGTTGGTGGTTCTGGTTTGATGTTGCGGTTACTTGGTCACGATAGAGTTCTTTGGGGATTCCAGAGGAGTTAGCCTTGCAGTATGCAGTGGGTTTACTATGAGTGGTGCTTGGTATCAGCCTGTATCTGAGGTCCTAGTGAGGGAGGAGATTGACTCTGAGTTAGAGTTCGACACAGGAGCTGATTCAATTGAGAGTGCACTTGGTGTGTCCGCACCGTTGTTGTGGGACATGGACAAGATTTATGGAGCCTCCAAAGGCCCTAGGCGTTACTCTAGTATATTGGGTACCATTGAGTTGGATGACTTCATCCAAGAGTTCAATAGTTGGTGTGATCTATAGCAGATGCAGAACCCAACTTTGTTCACACCTTTCATGGCATGGAAGGGGTTGTTTTAGCATCTAGAGGGTCCACCGATGGATGACTACCATGAGTTCAGGAGAGCTCATTTGGAGGAGATTGAGTTATGGAGACAGTATTGGTCTCCACACTATGTCTCCATCACTTCAGGCTCGGTGGCCAGGAATAGATCGGCTGTACCTACGAGTTCTAGCTTGAGTAGAGTTAGTGGAGCTAGTGGAGGTGCACTAGTTGGAGATAGTGCTACTACGAGTGGAGGTACCGCTACAAGAAGTGGTGTGGTACCGGAGTTTAACCCCATGGTGGAGTTCTTCTTGTGTTTGAGGTAGAACTACCAGGGAGTGCGGACTGACAAGCTAAGGAGCTTGCAAGAGTTCCAATGGAAGGCTGGAGAGAGCCTACACGAGGCATATACTTGCATGAGGCGGTTGATCAGTTTCACTCAGGGAGTTATTGAGGCCTAGGCAGTCTAGTTTTGGTATGGGATACTAGACAAGGAGTTGCGACATAGAGTTTGTGATGCTACATTGTTATAGGCTACTTCGCCTACTTTGGCAATGGTCTTTGGTTTGGCTGAGCATATTGAGCACAATATGGTGGAGGAGAGGATGGTGACATCTGGATTTGGTAGGGAGACCTCATCCACGGCTGTGACTTCTTCTAGAGTGCAGTAGAGTGAACCATGCCCAGTTGGTTTTTGAGGATAGGGTGGACAACCCAAATCCTATGGAGTAAATGGAAGGCCTAGTGGAGTTAGACCCTTACTTTCATTTTTGGGTCAGCAACAGTCAGTGAGTGGTGGTGTTGCTTGTTGTGGTGGACCTCACCATCGGAGAGAGTGTACTCAAGGTAGTGGACCTGATACCTTGGGTGCATCACAGCCAGCACAGAGGCAGTGTGAGCACTGCCACAGATTTGGTCACACTAGTGACCAGTGTTTTGACCTACACCCAGAGTTACGAAGTGGTAGGGCTGCTATGGCAGGCAGTAGAGGAGCTCCAATTCATGGAGGATGAGGTGGTGGTAGAGGATCTATACCTAATAGGAGTGCAGTACCTACCCTTACTTTTGATACAGCTATGGCTACTCAGATTGAGTAGTTGGAGCAGAGATTGGCTAGTATGGTTATTGCTCAAAGGAGATCAGATTCAAGTGTTGAGGCTTCCACCTCATATACTGGTGATAGAGATGCTTTGGATTTCATGTGCAGAGTAGCACAGGTGGATGCATCTACAGCAGTGACTAGGAGTGTAGTACGTGCTCCAGAGCCTAGAGGAGCATCAATGGAGTTGGACCCACAAAGAGGAGAGGTTGGGAGACAGGTTAGACTTCCCTAGTCTTTCATGCTATTTGAGGCATTGCAGACGACATCCATGGTTCCTAGATGTCCCAGTGCAGGTGTGGTAGGTGGTGATAGAGTACATGATGGAATACCTGCTAGTCAGCCACCTACTACTACACAAACTGAGTCTAGCATGATGTTGGGGGCAACTTAGTTGATTATGCAACATCCTTTGTTTTTGGCCAGTGATATGTTTACATTGGAGTTGACCCAACCCCAGTATTCTGGTTGGTTGCCACATTGTGTGAGAGTAGGGATGGTGCGGTTCCTACTACTAGGGCAGAGGTGGTTGATAGTAGAGCTAACTTGGTTGAGGAGCATGGGATCCGTTCAGCGACCAATGGTTTATGGCACGTAGTAACGGCTAGACTGAGGAGTTGCCAGCTAGACCGGCCTTTGAGAGAGCATGGTTCACACCTGGTGTTGTCCTATTGGATAACCAAAGGGGGATTTTTTGTTTGGTGGGACCTTCAGGGAAGGTCTATACACCATAGAGAGTCTTGTTAGACTCTGGTGTGCAACTTCTTATGTTGGGGAAGGCTGCACTTGTCGGTCTGGAGTTACAGAAGACCGATGTGGAGAGGTGTCCATTTCAGATCCAGACATCTCTAGGTGGTGGTTTGACACAATACATCACACATGGGGAGCTTGTTGTCCAAGTTCAGCCTGGTCATCCGACTGATAGCTTGGTGGTGAGAGCTCAGGCTATTGCAACAATAGTTGAGTCATATGATGTGCTAGTTGGGGGAGCAATGTTATACACCATGGGTTTCAATATTGACTATTGGGAGGAGACATCCTCCTATAGACCAGGTTGGCAGTCTGGTGAGTGATGGGTATGTCACCTACCAATACGCTTTAGTAGTGGTAGTCTTGGCTCACTACAGTCCATGACCATGGCAGCATCAGTTTTAGCTTTCAGTGGTACAGTTACTTGGCCTGGTGACTTGTTGGAGGGGAATGCCCATGCAAAGGATACTCCAGTACCAGAGGAGATCACTCGGCTTTGGAGTACAAGTAGGATTGTTCCATCCACCTTGGATGTTCCATTGTGGAGTTCAGAGGAGGCGTTGCAGCAACATGCAGATCAATTGGTGCAATAGGCTTGGAGTGGAGCCTTCGTACCATCAGGAGATGAGTGTGAGGATGAGCTTCCAGAGGCAATTTCTTTGACACCTCTGGATACCACACTCATTGCTTGGCAGAATCCAGTAGAGGGGATATGTCTATTGGAGTTGTTTGGTAGGATTATCACCGGACTAGCTGCGGTGTTACAAGCGGGTATACAAGTACAGAGGTACTTGTATGTAGAGAGATGAGACTACTAGGCAAGTCTCTCTACATCATGTGGCACACTTGGCCTATCAATATCCCGAGTTTTTACCAATGTCAACAGTCAGAGGTTACCAAAAGGCCCTACCAGCAGACATTTCCTTACTGGGGGTGCATGACCTAGAGAGACATGGGCCTATTCACTTGGTGATTTCAGGATGGCTATGTTAGGAACATACACGTGCTGGTAGAGGATTGGGTCTTTAGGATCCTTGTTTTGGTGTGTTTTGGGAAATGTTACGGATACTACAACATCTCCATGTTCATCAGTCCGTTTCTCCAACTTACTTTTTGGAGAACATTCCTTTGATGGGTGATTCTTGCACCAGAGTGGTGGTGAGTACACATCAGGTCCATTATTGGATGGGACTTGATGTATTGTTAGATGCAGCTAGAGTGGAATCACAGGCTCATCATCTTTGTCTTTGGTGGACAAACCTCTTACCCAAAGAGGTTCTACAGCGTGCTTATGATGGGATTCAACAACTTAACCACATCCTTGTGGATGACATCTTGGATGTTGGACGTCAATCTCAGACAGTGGTAGTGGCTGATAGGTCACTTATGGCAGTGGTGAACCTAGTTGGACAGCCTAGAGCCGCATTTCCCACACTCATGAGTTTCCCAAGCTCTCATGCTTTTCAAGAGGGAGGACCTGGACTTGTTTGGGACTCATAATTACAGCAATTGGTGGAGCCCAATGCTGATGAGAGAGAGCATGTGATGGGTTTTTGCACCAGTATTACCGTTGTTCTAGTAGTGTCAGAGGCATCAAGGCATTAGGTGTTAGGTTAGGCTATGGACCTAAAGTGTTTGACCTAGATTGTGAGCATTGGCTTGGCAGAGCAGCGTAGGATGCGCTTGATAGGCATCACCACTCAAACACTTGTGAGCCCTGTGCCTATCGAGACAATTCAAGCACATGTTGAGGGCAATGGACTGAGTGGACATGGTATTCTTGGGACACATCCAGTAGCTACTAGGGAGAGTGGTCTACTTGGAGTCCATCCATGTGAGCATGTGCTACTTGGATTACACTCTTGGTCCATTGAGGATGCAACTAGAGGACGTGTAGAGATTGCAGCCAGAGTGGAGGGAGTTTTTCACACAGAGGTTGGGACCTCTAGTGGTCGGGAGCATGACACTATTGCTCCAAGGGCCCAATGTAGCAGCTAGTCAGTACGTCTTCCACTCCTACTACAGT
Source organism: Lunularia cruciata (assembly GCA_948567375.1). Classification (NCBI taxonomy): domain Eukaryota; kingdom Viridiplantae; phylum Streptophyta; class Marchantiopsida; order Lunulariales; family Lunulariaceae; genus Lunularia; species Lunularia cruciata. Next base: position 64,154,712 of record OX419755.1, on the reverse strand, counting down.
TACAGAGGATACTTGGGAGCCAGATCTTGGACCCAAGCTTACTGGAGAGGAAAGACGGAGGGTTTGGAGGTTCTTGAGGAGCCACACGAGTTGTTTTGCCTTCAGTATGAAGGATTTGGGTGCTCTCAAGGGACTTGATATACGGATTGAGCTGACTAGTGATACACCAGTTTTTTACATCCTTATCGTTATAGTGACATGGAGAGGACATTGATCCAAAGCCAAAGTAATGACTTTTTGAGGCTGGTTTGGTGGAGATTTCACATAGAGAGTATGCATCAGCAAACAATGATGCCAGCCAAGAAGGATATGCATGGCAACTACACAGATAGGCGGATGTGTGGAGATTACCGTCCTATCAACCGATAGACCAGGGCTGATCGGTATGTCATGCCTACACCAAAGGAGATTTTTGATGCGATTGGGCGTGCAAAGGTCTTCAGTACTTTGGATCTTTGAGCGGGATATCATCAATTGCCAATCAAGGAGGAGGATAAGTCCAAGACAATATTTTGGGCTATTGATCCTCACGGTAAGGATGTGTTATATCAATGGAGGTTCTTACCATTTGGGTTGAAGAACGCTCCGGCTGAGTTCCAAAGGGTCATGGATAGGATCCTAGCTGGATTGGATTTTGCTTGGTGCTATATTGATGACATTTTGGTCTATAGCACTATTGTGGAGGAGCATGAGAGACAGTTGTTGGAGGTGTTTGAGAGGTTGAGATCTCATGGACTCAAATTACATCTTGGGAAGTGTAGGTTCTTCCACGAGCAGGTTGAGTATTTGGATCACACTATCTACTCCGGAGGACTTGGTGTTCAAAAAACCAAGGTGGAGGCTATTGCACATATTCCTCGGCCTACGGATGTGAGCAGAGTGCAAGCATTCCTTGGGTTGGCAAACTTCTATCACCGCTATGTTAGAGGATTTAGTGCCATTGCCAAGGCCTTGACAAAGCTGACCAAGCTTACACAAGAGTGGTGTTGGGGAGATGAGCAGGAGAGAGCTTTTGTAGAGCTCAAGGAGAGGTTGACATGTGCTCCTATTTTGAGTAAACCAATTAGAGGACGACCATTTCAGGTTCATACTGATTGGAGTATGTTGGGGCTTGGAGCGGTGCTCACTCAGCATGATGATGAGGGGAAGGAGTTTATGGTGGCCTATGCTAGTCACTCCAACAATTCAATGGAGGCAAAGTATAGTTCATATGAAGGAGAGTGCTTGGCAGCAGTTTGGGCAATAGCACATTTCATGTTACCTATTTAGTAACCTCTGCACTCTCACCACTGATCATCAGCCACTAAAGTGGTTGATGGAGTCCGACAAGCTTTCAGGGAAGCTTGTATGATGGGCTCTGATTTTACAAGAGTATGATTTCACGGTTGTTCATAGACTTGGAGTGGTGAACCGTGATGCAGATGGGTTGAGTAGAAACCCATGTCCCAGCCAGCAAGATCAGACCGGAGCACATTGGCATGGTGAGACAGATGAGGAGATGGTGCCAAGTTGGCATGCATCGGCCTTTCTGTGTATATTTTTAGAGGCTTTGGTAGTATCTCTCTCAACGCATATAGGAGGAGTTATTGAGGTCACAAATCCAGAGAGTGGAGATATTAGTACAATTCAGCAAGACATTCATGATGATGTCTTAGTGATGGACTATCTTTGCACTAGTGTTGTGGGTGGCACAATTGGGGCCAAGGAGAGAGACCATTTTTTCAATGAGCCAAACAGTTTAGATTGGAGTGCAGACACCTTTTGCATGTATGGGAGGATGGTAGAGTGCGAGTAGTACCACTTCCAGCACAGAGACCACAGTTGGTCCATCATGCTCATGAGGAGCTAGGACATTTTGGAGTAAAGTGTACATATAGCTTACTCTAGAGTCATTATTGGTGGCGCGGTATGTAGACCGAGGTACAGCAGTTTGTTGCCAGATGTGTGGTTTGTGACCAAGTAAGAGCATCATTCAATGCTCCTATGCCATAGTTACACCCATTACCTATCATGGGATTGGGTTACCGTTGGAGTTTGGACTTCACTGGACCTTTACCGTTGATTGTGAGACATCATTGGTATGTTTTGGTGATGGTGGAGCACTTCTCCAAGTGGTTGAGTTGGTGGCACTTCCTGACAAGTCTAGTGAAGGGATAGCTTACTCATTCCTAGATTGAATTCTTAGTCATTTTGGTGCACCAACTGAGGTTTTGACTGATCAGGGTACAAAGTTCTTGGGAGAGTTTCAAGTCTTGTGTGACAAGGCTTTGATTGATCATTGTTTGTGATGTACTATATAGAACCACCTCCTAGAGATGTATGGATCTGAAATGGACACCTCTTCATATCAATCTTTTGTAACTCAAGACCAATAATTGTAGCTTTTCCCAATATAAGGGGCTACGTACTAGAGTCTAATAAGACCCTCTATGGCATATAGACCTTCCCTAAAGGTTCCACCAAATGGAAAATCCCCCTTTGGTTATCCAATAGGACAGGTCCAAGTATGAACTAAGCTTGCTCAAAGGCAGGTCTAGTTGGTAACTCCTCCATCTTAGCTACCATTGCTTGCTATAAATCATTGGTTGTTGAACATATCCCATGCTCCTCAACCAAGTTAGATCCACTATCAACCACATCATCCTTACTCTCACAAAGTGTGGTAGCAAACAAAAAAACTGGAGTTGGATCAACTTCCAATGTAAACATGTCATTGGTTGAGAACAAAGGGAAGTGCATAATCAACTAAGCCACCCCCAACATCATGCTAGACTCAATCTATGTAGTAACATGTAGTTGACTAGCATTTAGTCCATCACCATCTACTACACTTGAACTAGGATGTCTACAAGCTATGGATGTCATCTATTGTAATCTTCCAAGGATAAGAGACCTTAAGAGAAACACAAGAGAAGAAACACAAGCTTCACATTCAATACTCCAATGCCTCAAAGGAGCACCTTGCCTTTATTATATAACAAAGAGGATTCCCTCAAAGGAAGATCCACCCTTTGATCATATAAATAGATAGGTGATTTGGCAACGAGCTCTACCCTTAGATTAGTTGTCTTTACAAATGACATATCTATTCTAGTCCTACTTGGTTGGTCAAACAAGCTTTGATCAAAGGGAATCTTTATAGAATCTTCATGTAGGAATCTCAGAATTACATGGGTGAGGTACCATTGTAAAGTTCTCAATGAGACAAACAAGGGCAGGCCAGGCTAGCCTCTCCTTATGTGGGAAAGGAATGTACACATTTTTTAAGTCTAATTCATCCGTTTAGGCCTCCAAAATTGGCTTTGAAGTTTTAGATTATTTTTAGCTCTTGCACTATTAGTGGAAGTACTCTCTTGGTGATACCTCTATGTGATCTACTTGGTCCATTATCTATAAAATCCTTCCAAATGTTACCAAGCCAATTTTCACATTTAGATAATATGTCTAGCTATTGGTATTATATCTTTAGGTTTTTTTTGCTCTTGCTCTATTATTAGAAGTGATCTTTGGTGACACCTCTATCTGATCTACCTAGCCTATCATACTTAACATCCTTCCAAATTTTACCAATTTTCACCTCTAGATAATATATCTAGTTATTGGTATTACATCTATATTGCTTCAAAGAGAGTGAAAGACTAGGCAAGTTTGACCTATCTACCAACCTCCCCTCTATATGGATCCAACTCCACTGATACTCCTCTAGGCTATAGAGCATGTATTGCACTCCAAGTCATTGCGGTAGATGCATCTACCTGTGCTACTCCACACATAAAGTCTAAGATATCTTTATCACCAACATAAGAGGTGGAAGCCTTAGCACCCAAATCTGATCTGCTTTGAGTTATTGCCATGCTAGCCAATCTTTGCTTCAATTTCTCAATCTGAGTAGCTATGGTTCTATCCTCTACCACCTTGTCAAACATGACTTGGAGCTCCTTTACTACGTGCCATAGCAACCCTACCACTTTATAACTTTGGATAAAGGTCAAAGCACCAATCATTAGTGTGACCAAATCTACAGCATGGTCACACTATCTTTGTGTTGGCTATGATGCACCAGAGGTATCATGTTTACTACCTTGAGTGCGCTCTTTCTTTTGATGAGGTCCACCACAAGTCCAACAAGCAACACCACCACTCATTGGCTACTATTGACCTAAAAATGAAGGTAAGGGTCTAGTTTCATTAGGCCCTCCACTTGTGCCATAAGATCTAGGTTGTCCACTTTGCCCTTGGAAGCCAACACAATGTGGTGCACTTTGTTGCACTCTAGAAGAAGTAGCAATTGTGGATGAGGTCTCCCTACTAGATGTCACCACTTTCTCCTCCATCATGTTGAGCTCAATGCGCTTAGCCAAACCAACAACTACCACCAAAGTAGGTGAGGTAGCCTATAACAACCTAGCATCATGTACTCTACATTGCAACTCCTTGTCCAAGATCCCATACCAAAATTGGAGTGCTTGGGCAATAGTAATTCCTTGAGTGAAACTATTCAATCATCTCATACGAGTATATGCCTTGCATAGGCTCTCTCCAAGTACTTGTTGGTATATGTTTGTTGATTTCACATCAATAAATGAGGCTTCTATTATGGCTTTGAGACTCTTACTTGGATGTCCATGTGGATTATCTATCTATATTTGGCCAACAGGCAAGCACTCAGGGCCAGTGGTCTTTTGTCTGCAAGACAAGATTATCTCTCAGGTTTTTTCACTCATATGGGTATGACTAGGGATTTCTCCTAGTATGGATATGTTTGATAGACTCCAATCTCGTAGCATGAATTTTATATTTCTACTTCTTAGGTAATCAAATTTTCAATATAGGTCCAACTCAAAAATTTCAAGCAATTTGCTAGTGATCTTGAGGAGTTCTTATTATTTCCTCTTGCCTTTCTCCTTAGGCATTGTGTCTATACTTGTTTTTTTCACAATAGCATGTGAAATTACCCTACCTAAGAACAACACCTCACACAAACTCACAAGTTTTAGCACTTTGCCAACAAAAACAAGTCACTTCAGGAATAGAGACAAACTCCTATGTGACCAAACGTTGAGAAAGTGAAAAGTGAAAAAATAAAAGTTCTTTCTTGTAGGGTGGGAATACCATTTTATACTTCTATCAATTTGGTCTATCCTTTGGCCATCATGATGGTTGGTTTAAGGTTTCAATTGCATCCCAAATGCATGTCACTTGGCACCAAATGGTCAAAAGTCCATCCTTTGATGGCGCCTTCATGCAAAGTACATGAAAATTGGTGTCACATTGGTTGATGGTGGAACTTCATAATAGAAAAAAATTTAATAGCATAAATTTCATCATCTTTATATTTCCTAAGACTATGTGCATCTTTTTGATGTTTGTAATAACAACGGTCTAGTAGATCACAATATAATCAATCAATCATAATATGAACTCCCAATCTTTGTACCACTTGAATGAGGTTTTATTCATTGTATGAGAGATTAATGCTTCTATTGCAAGAACTTGTTTGGACTTTGTCTTGTCTTCCTTACTTTGTGAGGTATTTGTTTAATATTTAACAACATTTGTCTATTTTTGTTCCCAACCTTCACTATTACTTTGTATTGAAAATTATTGTTTTCTCAAGTAAAGCAAAGGCTATTCACCATAACATGTATGAAATTAATACCCATTGAAAAAAATTGTTGAAAATATTGCCACATTTTAAAGAAATTTTCATAGGATGACTCCTCAAGACCTTGCAAAATCTAACTAATTATTTTATGACAATGCCAAAAAAGGTAGAACCTTGTTAAATACTTAACTATGCTTTAGATTTATGAATAATGTTACTATTGTCAAATCTAATGTATTGAGTTATCTTTATCTTTCTAATAGATAATCTTAGAGAAAGTCAAATCTCATCAAATTTACATTGCAATAGTTATAAGATCACCAATTCACTAAAAAATTGCAGAAAATTAATACATTTACTAAAAATGTAAAGCTAAATTGGTAGTATAACAACCTATCAAGCCATACAAAGAAAATACATCATATGTAACATGGGGCTAAGCCTCAATAGTATCAATATGAGGAATTTGTCCTACTACGCCTAACATATCTAAACAATGTCAATAGTATGGTCTACATATTACTAGAGCATCCAAAAAAGCATCACATAGTGTGTTTGCTCTTACATAGATTGCACCAATCAATGCTCTTTGTAGAGAAATAGATAAATGTTACCTAAAGTACATATTGAAGTATTAAAGTGAGAGTTGCATTCCTTGATGTCTAGTAGAGAAGCTCTTTTGTACTTCGTAATGAATTTGTCAAATGCCACATCCATATAAATCCAATGCTAGAGGAACAAAGAGGTAACCTTGCTACATGCTCTTATACTAGGAGTCCTTGCCTATTATTGCTTTGCTTGCTACACATTCAAGAGGATGAGTAATATCACTCCCTTTGAAATTGTCACGTGTGGGATCCATAACCACAACATCTATTGTTATCACTTTATCATCTTGGACCAAAAATAAGTTTGCCTTGATTCATGTTGTTTGCAAAGCATACCAACACTCCTTCTAAGTGAAGTTTCTACCTCTTGTGCCATAGCAAATACTATATCATTAATGGTATCAAAGGTATCTATCCTCTATCCTCCAAAAGGACATTGTGTTATATGGACCCTTGCTGCATCTAGTGTAGAACCACACTGACAAGTGAGTAATGAAGATATAGATAGGTGGACCAAATCAAAGTAGAACGTCATTGTTCTAGAGAAAGTAGCTAGTGCAAGTTAGAATGCCTTAATACACAATAGAGCTAAGATTTAAGAGCTTGCATCCTTGTTAGGGCCAAAGCAAAGATGTGTCCTAGTAGCACACCGAATGGATGAGTAAACAAAGAGAGAATCTAATACATGCTAAAATTGTTGATCCATCAAGGAAGACTATAGACCTTTAGTACAATCAGAAGGTAAAAGATAGAAGGACATCTTATGCTCATGTAAATAAACCATCTCTATAATAGAACATGGAAAGAAAAGATACACTTAGTTATCCTTTACTTTATAAATATTCCTAATTATGTAAGTTGTAGCAGGTATATTTTTGATATATAAATTATGAAAAGATATTCTCAATTACTTTTATCTATATATCTATCTATCATGTAAAGATATTACTACAAATGTTATTTATTTATTTATTTAATATTAAGGTTTGTAAATATCAAAATAGAAAAAACTAGAATGTTTAGAACTAAAATAATATATTATAAAACCATTTAGGAATTAGTTTTTTCTTAAATTGAGTCGGTAATCCAATATAGAAGAGCAAAGAATATTTTTAATAAGTTGAAAGAGGTGGTGGATCAACAAGGTATATCACATTCAATTGGAATACTTGATTCACATTTGCTCAAATGAGAGAATTAAGTTTAATTTTTATCTTTTATTTTCTTATAGTGAAATATTAGATTTCATAAGTTCAAATGTTAGGAAAAGAGTACTAATGCTCTTGCCAAATATAATTATACTTTAAGTAGCATAAAATAAAGATTTAATTTCTTAAAAGTGCATTTCCAATCCATATGTTTCTCTTTCATCTTTGTAGAAACATTTATATTTTCTATCACATATTAATTATTTTCTCTTTTTCTTTTTCTTCTTGGTTTTGTTTGGTTAACATGGCTCTCTCGGTTGTATATAAATAAGAAAAGATAAATCAATTTTTCACTGCTAGGGTATATTCAATGAAAATTGAATATACCATATATATAATTAATTTTTTTAGTAAATAGAGATGGCCTTATAAATATTAGAACTTGTTAGTGAGAGGTAAAATCAAGCATCATGATATCTGGTTTAAATCTACAATACTAGTATAGGATCTCCTAGTTCTTATAATTTTAACCATATTATGAAATCTCATTATTTCATTAAAGGTATAAAACACATATCTCTCTACTCTTTGATGCTAGAAAAACCCTGACTTTAGTGAAGTTCCCCTTTGTAGCATTTGTGGGCATGAAAGAATTGAAACGTATTTTCTTGAAAAGGTAGCTCTAAAGGGAAATAGTACATTGAGCTAGAATTAATATAGAATGTAAGATTTTTACAATGTTATCATTACAATCTAAGCAAACTTGATCAACTCACCAACACATCATTAAACACTCCAACTAAAATAGTTAGTATGATTATGATTGATCACTTTAGAAGACTTACTAGGAGTCTTTAGGAGGTTTTAATTTTCCACGAGAAAGGATCACACATCATTCTTAAGAAGAATCCAAATAACTATAATCAATGGTTCTTTACTTTGTTCATCAAAATCTCCCAAAATAAGCAAAGAAAGTTGTTAGTGAATAATCACAAGAATCTCCAAAAAATAATTTAATTTGTAGTATATTATAGGTGATTTTCCAATATATCATAATAATAATTTAGAACAACTTATAATAAGTTTATAGTTGAATTTTGTAAGAGTTTTATTCCTTGGCAAACTAATTAAAAATTGCATCTGTAATCATATCAATATCATTAACTAATACTTTAATTATATCAAAATCAAAATCACTTACAATAACCAACAACCATTTATAAGCAATATAAAATTCAGAATAGAAAGAAAAAACTAAAAGTCCTTAAATGGATATCTAGCTTGTATTAAGTGTAAGGTATTTCAAAGTACCTTTTCAGTTTGAGAGGTATGTATCTTATTTCTGTCTAGGTACTCTAGTATTGCACACAGTTCTAATATGATAGTATGTTTCAAATAATCTGTTAGTTAAATCTGTTAGTTCAAATAATCTGTTAGTATAAAAAATCATTAATTAAATATCATTAATAATTATTTTGATAATTTTTATTATTGAATGAAAACTACTACCAAACTATTCAGATAAATTGCATTGCCAAAATAGGTTAAATAAAACATAACATAATATCATATCATCTTCTACCATATAATGTTATAGCTATATAATAATAATTAGGTGAAGATTTTCAAGCAAGTTACAAGTAGTTGCTACAAGATACTCATACAATTACAAATTAAGTATTAGAAAAAAGTTCTTAGAAGATACTTAGGAAGCTTTCTAGATTGAGTAGGCAAGAAAGTAATTGAGAAAGTTCTAATAGACTTGGATAGTGAGGTATAGAAGAAGCTTCTTAAGGATTGAGTAAAATGTGCAATACATAATTGATTAAGAAGTAACTTGGTTAGGAAGTTAATAGCTCAATTTGCAAGAAAAGAGCTTATTTTAAACTTAAATGCTTTAACATAAAAGCACTTCATTCAATTCATTTTCTATCTCTTTTATCCTAATCTTCTTTTCTTGTTTTCTTGCATTCTTATCATAGTATTAAAGAATAAATCAAAGAGATAGAATATATGGTCCTCTTTAGATTTTACCTATACATTTTTAGGATTTTAGTATTCATATGATAATTAATTATAGTTTTCATTTGGGTTAGTGTTTTTTGGTCATTTTGTCACATATTGAACATTTCATAATTTCATCATAATTTATGATCAGGGATTATATGTGCTATTTATATTTTGATTTAGAAGTAAAATTTCATTACTTTGGTAATAATAGAAAATATCAAATATAATAAAGTATGTTACTAATCCAAACAAAGCAACAACAAATCGATCATCTATCTCAAAAGTAAGAAGTGTATGCCCCATCTCACAAAGAAGAATATATAGTACTTTTTACAAAAGTGAATCTTCATCTATTTTCCAAAGTAAAAACTACTTGATGTGAAGATAATATAACTGAAATGGAATTTTTTTGTTTGATTATGAATAATTTTCAGTACCATCAACATCAACATAGAGAAGGCATAACAAAACTTCTTGAATCATTAAGTAGATGAGTAGCTCTCAATTTTGTGATCCTAATTAATTTTCAATAAGTGTTTAATAATGTTGGTAAGTGATATAAGAATGCTTTGGTTTTTGGTAATATAGGTATATTTAGTAAGTAAAAATTTCATTTTAATACTAGTGTATTGAATACATAGTAGCTACAAAAGAAGAAATATATAGGATTTGTAGTTTGGTTCAAATTGACAAAAGAATTGATTAGCTATTATTAAAATACTAAATTCAAAAGTAAGAGATAAGATCATATAGAGTTTGCAAATTTATTTCTAGATGCCTCACTTAAAGTTATTACTTCTGAATATTATCTAAAATATATTTTCTCTATTATGATATATTTATTAGACTTCTTTCTTGCCTCAAATAGATTGTCCTTATTATTTAATATAGTTAAATACTTCATCAAGTTAGATTTTTGTAGAGGTATTTCCAAATAACTATCTCACTAAAGCATGTATCAAAGATACCTTTTTGTTCAAGATATGGATGAATACTTTGAGTAGCTGAACTTTTATTTGGATGTCACTAATGTTCCTCATAAATCTGATGGATAAGACATGTCAATCAAATAATAAAATTTTTGAATTATATTTTTTGGTATTTTAGATGATAATATCTCTATCAAGACAAGAACTAAAAGGATTATACTTATACAGCAAAGTTTTGGAATGCTTACACAAGTGTAATTGTTCTATAAGAAACCAAAATAAAAGTACTATAAAGAATAGATTACCTTCTTAGGTCATAGGGGTTTAGCTAAGGAAATCAATATCAAGATCAAGTAAAGGAGTAAAGATCAAGACTATTATGGATTGACCAATTCTAGAGGATGTTAGAAATCAAGGATACAATTATAAGCTTGTATTAATGGTTCATACATTATTATAAGTGTCATGACATCATTAATTAGTTTTGTAAACAAGGATGTCAAATACTAATGGGACTATAAAGAGAAGGTTACTTTTCAATAATTCAAGACTTTTTATTATCTCATCTAATATAATCATATGATTCAAAAGGGTATGTTGTAATTGATTTTGATGCTTCTTTTATTATTGTTGAAATATTTTTATTACAAGAGTTTGACAATAGTTTATATCAAATTGCCTTTGCCTCAAGGAGGTTGGATTTTTTTAGGAGTAACCATTCTTATGACTATGATAAACTATTAATATAAATACTATCAAGATTTGAAAGTTTTGTCTTTTGGATAAGCCTATGATTATACATATGAATCACAAGTAAGCATTGCAAAAAATTTATTTAGATGACATGCTATTATTTATAGAAAACTAAAATTCTATCCAACATTAGTATATAATGAAATCATAAGAGGTATGTAATAAGATTACTAATAGAAATATAAAAGATCATTTCTTCAACACATATTTATCTTATATCACTTTATGATTAAGATGAATGATTACACTTTCTATATCATACAAAATGGGTTTTTATACAAGGGAATCAGATTTTTTTTGCATGATCATACTCTTGGTTGAGATTGATTGCAAGAAGTATATGATTTTCATATCTTAAGTCATCTTGGAGAAGATAATATTTATAGTTTAAGATGGTTGGGTTTTGTAATCTTCTGAGGATAGGAGACCTGAAGAGAAACACAGAAAAAGAAACACACAATTTCACACTCAACCTCCGATGCCCCAAAGGAGCACCTTGATTGTACTATATAGCAAAGAGGACATACCAAAGGAAGCTCCACCCTTGGATTAGATACATGGATTGGTGACTTGTAAGCGAGCTTTGCTCTTAGATTGGTTGTTTGTATGGGTGACATGTTGGTTCTGATCCTATCTAGTTGGTCAAACCATCTTTGACCAAAGGGAATCTTTAGGGAATCTTCTTGTAGGAATCTTTAAATCATGTGGGTGAGGAACTATTGGAAAGATCTTGATGAGACAAACCTAGGGAAGGAAGGCAAACCTCACCTACTCTAGGGAGAAATTTACACATTTTTGAGGCCTAATTCATTCGTTTAGGCCCCCAAAACTGGCTTTGAAGTTTCAAGGCTATTTTTGGCTCTTGCCTTATTAGTAGAAGTCCTCTTTTGGTGAAAATTTTATCTGAACTACCTAGCCCATCATGCATAACATCCTTCTAGATGTTACCAAGCCAATTTTCACCTTTAGATCATATGTCTAGCTTCTGGTATTACAAATTCAAGCTATTTTAGGCTCTATTGGTATAAGTATTAGTTTGGTGACACCTCTATTTGCTGTACCTAGCCCATCATACATAACATACTTCTAGATGTTACCAAGCCAATTTTCAACTCTAGAGGATATGTCTAGCTATTGTATTACAGGTTTATGGTGGTCACCTCTCATGGTTGTAGATGTTTGTGAGTTTTTTTCTTGTAAAAGTACCAAAGAGATAAATTTAAAAATAACTTAACTTTACCATCTATATTGATCTCCACTTCACACTTCAATTTGAAGCATTCGAGCTTAGATTTCATCCTCTCTCTCTCCCTATGTTGCTCAAGGCTATAATACGACTCATATTTGTAGATAAATTGAGTAAAAAAATCCACTTAGTTGTATAATTAACATGATAGAGTATCCTGATTAGCTAAGCTCTAATGTGACATTTTGTTTTTTCATCATGATCTCCCAAGGATACTCCTATATAATTGCAAGCACGACTTCAGAAACAAGTTTTGACAAGTGTATTGAAGATGTGGGACAATAAATTAGCTGCATTTATTATTTACCACCCCCAAAATATTGTAGTTTAACATTAAAAAATAGATAGTGACAAGTATGTTTAAGATTTTGGACAAAAAATTGGCAATATCCACTATTTACCACCCCACAAAATAATGAGATTGAAAATAAACACTACCGTAGAAGACATTCTTTCCAAATTTGTGAACTTGCACCGCAAAAATTGGTCTAGTCTCCTTCCAACGATGAAATTTGACCATTGTAACTCCAAGTATGTAAATACTAGATTTACTCTCTTCTTTCTTAATTATGTTCAAGATCCTTAGTTCTTGATAGCTTACATACTTTCCATATTTCAATATTTCTAGTACTTTCACCTTCTTGTCTAATCTTATCTTCTTCCTTTCAGGAAACCAAAGCTCATATTTTATCATCTAAACTCATAAAAAACATTAAGTTGATTTACGATTGATTTTAAAGTTAAAATCCTTAGTCATAATTTCTCTTACTTTTGAATACTAAAGCTTTTAAAATTATTCCTATTAGATTTATCATTTATCTACTTTCCAAACTTCTCTGATTGTTTACTAATCCACACCACATTTTTTGTATATATATTTATCATATTGTCCATATTTCCAGATTGAGAACTTTAATTTCCAAACTTTCCTCTTTTCTTAACCATATTGAATGTCCTTCACTTGCAATCAAGGTCAAGGATCAAGGATCATAAGAAGTACAAAGTTGTAAGATCCTTGCATAAGATATGATTAATCATAATAATTATTAACATATTGATACAACGCTCTTTGGAATGGTTACCCACTTCACATACTAGCAATCATACTAGGTGATTCTTGTTTGGATACTCCATTAGTTAGTAGACTTCCAGATTTACATAGCTTGGATATCTTAGGTGCTGTAGTGCAGATTTCTCATATCTATTCTATTGGAACCTAACCCCATTTTACATCTTTGGTCTATCCCTTGTTTGGCTTAAGCCCCCACCCTTCATGTGTTCTATGTGGTCCACTTTTTCCCCTTCCATACTACATGAAAGCACTTCATGATCTTCATAATGCTCAAGATGCTTTCCAAAAGTTTAAAACAAAGTATATGATGAAGATATTATTAACCAAAAAAGGAGGAATATATAATAATATAATAATGCACCATAGGATTTTGATAGAATTCTGTGATATAAATTACTGTATAATTCTAAAAGAAACTCAAGGAAATGTCTAAAAAGTTTTGCCAATAAATATATAAAAGTAGTGTTGTCAATAAATATATAGAAGGCACCTAGTATAAAAGGTGCTCAAGAACCTTGTTTTGGGCTTGAGACTTAAGGTAGTGAGTTATCTTTTTACTAGGGTAACTTTGCTAAGAAGCAAGACTTTACCCACCTCCACCTTACCCTCCCTTCACCTTTTCATCTACTTGTAAGATGTACAACTCCACATTTACTTCGATAGATTTATGATAAAACGCTAGAAACTAAAATGCAGTCTATAGTTGTCTTTCCCCCTTAAGAGGAGATGAAAGGTAAAACTTCTCGACTTTTTCAAGTACTATTGTATGTGTATTATCATTCCAAACTATAGAAATGTATATTCTCCTTAGCATTATCCTGAATGCTGTAAACGAGATATTAATGGTGATTTCATTAATAGTTCCCATTAATTGATGAAGATTTTTTTCCTTTGCTTGTTAGATTTTAAAATATATATATGAAAGGAATTAATATGGAAATGAGTGACAAAATTTTACGAGATAATACACATAAGACTCAACATCTTGTATATAAAAAAAGCAAAATGAGACTTATTCTCTTGAACCGGGTAAACAGATATTATTATGAGATATTGCACATCACTCTCAACAAAGAGACCGCTAGTTAGAGATGAGTTACTCTTCCTCTCAAATATGGGTAGTGAATTGAACAGCTGAGAGGATATTCCTCTCTTAACGTGCGTCCAAGCATGGTGTTCCTCTAGTCAATATGATGTTCTTCCTCGTCTCAGCAGAAGCAGAATAGAGCACTCCTCACTTCAAATGCCTCCACGGGAGTGGACCACGAATCGATCGATGGATCGCCTTTTGCTTCTTCGGGAACAAAACCTCGAACAAACGCAATAGGAGAAACCACACGGCTGGAAGTCCGAGAGTTACTTTGTGGAGAAAAAAAGTATGAGCCCAGTTACGTATGAGCGAATCGGCGACTCGCCAATCAGGTGAGTGGAGTGAGTGCCTGTTTGTTGCTTGAACAAGTACAGACAGACAGACAGGCAAGAAGGAGTTCGAGTTCCAGGGGAGATCCCTAAAATTAGCTCCCGTAAAGGGAAGGAAAGGAAACGAAAGGAGAGGAGAGGAGAGACGATGTGACGTGGGTGGGTAGATAGATGGCTTCCATATCCCGCAACACGAGCCATTGAGTTCCGGAGACGAGGCGGGTTGAGACTCCTCCCTCCGTCATTCTGAGTCGATTCGTTTCTTGCACGGAGTAGCCTCTCGCTCTCCTCCTCCACATCTCCACCTCCTTCCGGTCTCAGAGCCGTAGTTCTCAACAATTTCCTTGGTAAGAGGAGAAAATCTTGGTACCACTGCTTTGAATGATCTGTTGGTGTCAGGGGTAGCAATCATGTTGTCTGGTGTGGTATACTAGTTCATGGAGAGTGTCAGTTGCACTGATTAGTTTCCTAATTCATTATGTGCATGCACGAAAAGGGGTTGCCATTGTCGATGCTAATTGATTTGGTTTCTGGGTCCATCTGACAGGTGAAAGTACTTTAGTTAATTGTAGCTGGATTTTTGGATTGGATCTGGCGAGGAAACCATGGGGTCAGTGGGAGTAAGCGGGGCCCTATTATGTCAGAGCAGAATCATACCTTCGTTAACTATTTTGGAGGATTATTCCATGGAGCTAAGGAACTGCCGGGGCATGGGAAGTACAGTTCTATCATGTACAAAGAGGACACGAGGTAGGGGTGGAATGTTAATCAGTGCCATGACGGATGATGAAAGTCCTGGCCCCAATAAGGATCAAGGAGGAGGGCAGAAAGTTGATTGGGACAAAGCTTGGAACAAATACCAGGGCCCTCAGAAGAAGAAGAAGTCGTTTTTGAATATTGATATGGAACAGTACGTGAGTCGGAGGCCTGAGCATTCGAACTACCCAATTTCTGAAGAAATCGACCCCCTGCGAAAGACAGAGAGATCGGCTCTGGGATTTTGGACGGGACCTAACTTCACTTATGTTTTGATCGGTGTAGTGGTTTTACTATTCATCTATATGGTGATCGTAGTCGGGCCACCACCGCCACATAGTCAATAGAAGACTTCAAAGAGTCTTCTTGTCGCTGTAAAATATTCCACTGTATTCTAATTTGTAACACTGTTCATGACCATTCATCTCGCTTTGCTCTACATTTCCTTCATCATGGAAAAATAGTTTCTTTGATGCATCCACATCTGTAGATATAATGGGCAAGATTCGGTCCTAAATAGGTTTGGATCCTCCGTTCTGCGGACGGCTTCTGGGAGCAGAAGCCGTTCCTATGATTCCGTGCCCATGGTTCGTAGCCGTGATTCCTATATCATGGGCAAGATTTTCCTTCTACATTTCACAATCTTGTGCAAGGATGGGAAAGAAATCTGATCACCTCTCATCTGGACAAGAGGTGATTAGCAACGCAGGGGGAAGTGGGCAATATGTTGGACTGGCCATGTATTCGTGTAAAGAACGTTTCACGGAAGGTAAGTGAGCCAGACCCTACGATCATGTCTGCTGTTCCAATGAAGTCTCATTTTTTGAATATGAACTCCTTGATTGAGACTTCTCTTTTGGGGAATTGTATGCTTTGGAGGGAGTTGTTCGTTTTCTACGGCACGGAGCAATATGCAAGCCGCAATTTGAAGAGTCGATTTCATAATTGCACTTGCTGCTTAAGGCGACGGAAAGAGTAGATGGATCTTTTCATGTCTGGTCATACAAACGTTTCAACAATCAAACCCACAGACTATCATCTGTGGGGTTTGATTGTTGTTATTTGCTTTCGAGTGGCCAGATACTCTCAGTAAACGCTGGAAAACCACACATTCTCCAGGTATGGTGTCTTCACAATTATGATACATGGCAAGGTTAAAATGCAGCGCTAGGAAATGATGTAACGGACAAGTACAACAGGAATGGACGAAACTTACTACCTCATATTAGCTGATAGCTTTGCAGGAGCACGCCCTGCTAAATGATATTACTGCCTCAGCACTTCGAGTTGAGTCGAGTAAGAAAATCGACGAGATGAACATGTTGATGAAGCTTACTCGAAACTGATGAGAAACATCAGCTGAAGACCGTGGAGTGGAGTCTTGTTCATGAACTTCAGACCAAAATTAATTATGACAGATTCTCCCCTAGCTTCTCACATTAGTGAATCTACATATCAGAAACGAAGTCCACATCTGAAGAAGCGAGTCGGAAGTCCATCCAATATATCAGTAAATATGGGCAATTTTAAGAGAGCACTGGAGACAACAGACGGAACGATGATTGAATGATCAATCTCCAGTCCAAAAAGATGAGGGCCAAAAACACACGAGCTGCTGGTTACTGAGATTCGTCGACTCTCGTCTCTCAAGTCGTTTAGCGCACTGCAAGTTAAATTAACCTGGTGCTCAGAGAAACTACATCATGAGGGTTAGACATATCCTTGCTCTGCACCACTTTTTACGTTCGTTCGTCGACCATGGCAACACCGGAGACGTTGAAGACAGTGCTAAATTAGGGCAAAAATGTACGAATTCGGGGATTTTAAGGCGGAAGATGATAATTTCGCGAGTCTTTCTTAAAATACTCCTTTAAGCCCTGAAGATGCGAGGGGAGTATTGGGGATTAATAAGCGACTCTTCGGGTGAAAATTCTGATTCTTCGATGGAGCAACCGGGGCATGGCAATGGTGTGGTGCGTGTGACGAAGGACTGTGTAGATTTGAGCGGAGCCGTTCATTTGATGCCTTGCTCCATCGGGCATTACGGCCCAGCCCCGGTCTCGAGTTTCTTCACTTCCAAATCCTTTGGTGAGTAATGTGCTGCTGCTCGGATAGGCTTACCATCAGTGGATGCCGACTTGGACTGGAGGGTAACTATGGAAGCTATTGTTGCTCACACTGTTCTGAATATGTCCATGCAACTATGATTGAGTACCCGGTAGATTTCAGTGCTCATTTCTTGTACAATGGACTGGAACCCTGAGCCCTCTCATTCATTCGCGCTCTTACTCAAAGCAGGCGAGACGATTGACCACGTGGAAGTCAAGGAAGCAGCATTCAGGGGGAGAAGATTGCTTGGTTCAACGTTGGAGCTCCCCGCCAACTACAACGGTAGGTCCTTTCTTGACGACTCCGCTTTCTGTCGGTCTTTCGCAGATTTCAGCGTCGAAATCAGCCTAGATTCCAATTTTGTTTTTAGACTTTTCCTAAGGCGGTCAGGTCCGCCTGAGGAGAAATAGTTTATTCGACTTTCGAGATCACTTTCCAAATCGACGGGATTACTTTCCAAATCCTGGTTGAGATTATGTTGTCCGCGCGGATTATCGCGTCCAGCGCTACTTACTGAGAGAACTATCGTAAAAATGTCGTGTGAATGTATGCAAATGAAGACCTGCACTGTCTTGAGGTTGCTACTCGTGCTAGACGTGGTAACAGGACTTATGATAACCTGGTGCATTTCCTTGATATTCACGGGCTTCTTTTTGAGGGCAGCACGACCTTATAAAAAGCCGTGTTTGCGGCAGGATATGTCCTGGGAAAGGACCAGAAAGCTACTGGTTCAATTAATCAGGAAAATGTGAAGATCGATGAGTGGCAAACTCAAGCTCAGTTTCGAAACATGACATACTGGAATCATGACACAATGCCTTCGGCATCAGATGCTCTACCACGATGTTTCGACTGGCTACATCTGTCCACCATTGTAAGAGCATTCTCGATCCTTTAGGAGGGTCTTGGATCCTTCTGTCTCTTTCTTATTGTCTGAATGCATATTGGTGTGCTCTCCTCATGTAACCCTCCAAGGTGGAGGAGCCCTTGAGATCTGTGCCATTTGTAAAAGACCTGTTTATTGAGGGACAGACATTTCGTCGTCAATTTGCAAGTAGAGAGATCGTCACGAATTTAATCCAAACTGGCACGACTGACTTGTAGATCCACGGGAGCATCTCAGAAGAAGAAGTCGCGGCAATGATGGATGAGCAGAACCCTGGTATACATATTTTCCTTCTCTCTACGGCACTTGATTTCTGCGTTCACAAAATCTGTGGTACAAATCTAAGCATCGACAGAATTCAATATGAGAGCGTCGTACAGTTGGATAATCCCTTGCCAGTTCCTCCTAAGAGTCATGAGAGATCTGATCTTTTCTAGGATGTACCAAGTCTTACAACTGGTAGATTGGTAAGTTCTTTATTTCTGGTACAATCAAACTCACTGCATCTTGGTGTCGAATTACAGATGGAAGAGGGTTGAAAAGGAAGTCCACCTCCTAAGAGTGCTACGAACCTTTTCTTTTACATTTTTATTCTGGCACTAGTAGCAAGGGATATCGCGTAGGGATTACGCGTAAGGATGTCGCATCGATTGATAACCATCGAAAGAATGGCGCATTTGCTCTTGGAGTGCAGATAGCAGATAATCGTGGGGTTTTGTTCTCCGAAAGCAGTTTGCTACTTGCACATTCTGCTAGTGGCTTGTTAATTGCCTGAACTGGCTGAAATCCATTTCATTCACATAATCTTTTACAGTTAGACTTGAGGATCGAAGTAAAGTAGCAAAAGTCGAAAGTGCTTTGATTGCTATGCACGAGGTAGGTTTTAGCGTTGTCAGAGCTAACTTTTGCTTAGGTGCATGCGGTCATGTAATCTCTGCAGAGGCGGTGGGGGACCGGAGAACACAATTCGGAGATCTAACACTCTAATCCACCACTTGAAGTTCATACTACCAAGTCAACGGAAACAAATCCTACATAATGGCACTTGTAACCTTGGCACAATATTGCAAACACTTGCAATTAAATTTATTAGCTCAATTTCTATCTCTTGTTGAGCACTCTGCGTTTAACACGTTGACTTGAGAGTTCTTACAATGATTTCTACGGTAAGGGAACTACCGATAACCTCTGTAACAATACTTCTAACCAACGCGCCTGTGGTTAGATCCTCAGCAATATTACCCCCATTTATAGTTTCTAACATTCGGGGCAAGGGTAGTAGTTCATGAGAAATTCGATTGTATCCTCGAAAACCTATAGCTACGGCAGAAGAGTATGCATGATTATCAGCCCTACTGTATACATGATTATCAGCCCTGCTGCGAAACGACTATGAGTTCTCATATCAAAAGCTCGTTCTGGGCAATGTCTTGAGACGAGTGTAATCTTCCTACCGTTGGAGTAGTTAGATGCACCAATTTCACCACCTGAGGGTATGCAGAGGCATATATCCTCTCTGGAATGGCACGTAAATTAGTAGACTAAAACTATAAATGCGCTAATTGTTCCAATTCGATAGCAACAAACTCGAAGTATTTTTCGTATACATCAGAAACTCTGCCTAACATATATAACATTTGTACAACTTCAGCTCTGAGTGCTCAGCAATGTGAAGGCCTCTTGTAAGATGGTGGAATAGAGGGGCAGGTTTCGTCCATGTGCGGATACGGAGCAATGGTGCTGTACAGGGGAAGTTCCATCAAATATTGGCCCAAAATTTGGCAGAAGGGTAGCTTAGTATCGTTTCCTAAATTGCAGAAAGAGGGGAGCTTCGAGGGATCTGTTTCGTAAAAGTGAAGCATGTAGGCGTCACGTATCTGTCCAACATCACCACATAAAGAGTCAGCAATGAAGCAGTGCCGTCACAAACGTTCTCTAACAGATCTCCTATAATATACATGATCCAAAACCAAGTTGCTAAGAGAAACATACCGTAAATTCAGTGACTTGAATAGAATCTGATAGATCCCCAAACAACCCAGCTTCCTTATACATTTCAAGGATAAATGCCACACACGTTGTGGACTTCCCATCACTATACTCCCACTCGTCTTGCTCTGGGAAGGCAAGAAGCTCCTCGAATGGTATGCCTTGTTTCTCACTTTCCGATATCACTTGTGGCAGATCCAGTCCCTACATCACACAAAGATGTGTAAAGAAACCAGTCATAAATGATCTACCTTGGAGTCCCAGACCACAGCGGTCAGAGTTCTCGAATCTAATGATAAACAACCCTAAACCCATAGAATGCATAGAACATTGCGAGCCATGTCTGGTGAAGAACCCTGAACCCATTGGGTGCTTAGATTATTGCGAACCATGCCTCCCCGAGCCCGTGAGAATCGTCCTAATTTTAAAGGCAAGATCAAAGAACTCTTGTGGTTCATGAGATCTACTGAACGAACTCAACAACCTCATTCGTTCAAAACGATTGTGAGCTTCTGCAATCCAGGTACTGAAAATACCTCAGTGCCAAGCCGCTTGTTCAATGCTTCATTCCACATATTTGAGGCATAATCAGGTTGAATTCGAGTCCACATTGTGATAACAGAGGCCACCTGTCCCAAAGATCAAACTATCAGCTTAAAGTGTTCACGTCATGATCTTGGCCCACACAGACCATTCTAAAGATGAGAGAAACGATGTTAGATTGACTCACAAGTCACTCTACTAAAAAAGGCCACTTCCAAGTAAAAGGTGTTTGGTGCAGCAAACCTACAAGAACGGTTGTGTCGTAATTAATCCTACCATATAAATACAGCTTTTATGCTTAATATCAAGGAGCACTTGGGAGCCAAAACAGGAACTTAATGGCTTTTAAAGACAGGACGTAACTTAACGCGACTCAATGAGCATATCCACAGCACATCCCAGTACGCAATACAAGCGAAGAGGGAAAAGATTTACAGCCTCTTGCAACGTTTGTATAGATTTTTACAGAGATTCTAACAAGTAAAGGAAGCCAGCAGAAAAGGACGTTGGACCATACCAGGTTAGCATCTAGTGGTGGGGGATAATTGTCGGTTCGAGTGTCTATCCAGCTGAAAATCATGTTGTGATATCCGTAAGGCTGTCCATTCATTTTCCGCGCATACTCCCAGGCGGCAGTGTTGTTGAACTTCGCTCTAAACTCAGGTTTCAACGGAAGGAGAGCAATTTGAGGATCGGCATCATCGACGAGCTGCAAGTTCCACCAGTCGTCCCATGGAATAACAACAATGACTTCTTTGCCCTGCAAATATAAAGATAGGAAAGCGAAGTCCATGTGTCATATCTTCCACGAGGAACCTCCAGGT
Organism: Lunularia cruciata; assembly: GCA_948567375.1. Taxonomy (NCBI): domain Eukaryota; kingdom Viridiplantae; phylum Streptophyta; class Marchantiopsida; order Lunulariales; family Lunulariaceae; genus Lunularia; species Lunularia cruciata. The sequence goes on along the minus strand of OX419755.1, from coordinate 64,132,815 downwards.
AGAAGTGCCAGGAAATCTGACCACATATAGAAAAGGCTGTACACTCAAATAGCATAGCAAGGTGTTATAATAATACTTGTAATTCTTTTACTGTTTAGTTCCAAATAGCAGCATAAAGTGTTAGAAAAAGTAAAATCAGCTGATAAAACCCCACGGGGAAGGATCAGGGGGACTATACCTCCGCATTTTCATGACCGGATTCACCAACCCAAAGCTTGCCATCATCATCCTTGAGACAAACAGCCGTATGTCCAGCATAAGCACCTGTCACCCATTTCTCAAGAGTTTCAAAACCACCCCATCGGCCTTTGATCTTGGAGAGGGCCAGAAAATCCCCTGAGTGAACTTCATTTGCTGTAACGTTGGTGACCAATGGACCCGTTCGTTTGATGAACGTTGCACCCATATGCTTCTCCAGGAAGGCAATATTCGAACCTTCACCCCATCCGGTGTTCGAGAAGATAGGAAGCACATCCCACAAGGCAACGAAAGTGCCAAGCATGCCCGCCGGCATTAAGAAAACTGAAAACCCCTTTTCTTTAACCTGCACGTTGATTCACGTGTCAGCACATGCATCTGAAGTAGCTTTCTCGGTAAATGGTGATATAGGAGTAAAACCCAGACCTAGATATGGAGAAAAAGCTTACATCAACTACCACAGCACCAAAAAGTGTAAAGCCTTACGTATTGTTCTTCTCCTTCTTCCCACTTGTCAATATACAAGGTATGTGCGCGGGCTGTGAAGTAATAGTCCCATGTTATCCGAAAGGGTGTTGCAAAGACGTAGAGGTCCATACACGTCCAACTGTGAGCGTCGCTTGTCTGCACAACAGAAGGTGATCTGTCGGTAACTACTGAAACGTATGACAAAGATTTCCTTCCAACTACTTCCTAGTCCAGCTCCTAGTAACGTATATCTAGGGTCTGCTTCATAATATCTTAATTTCTTGCGCCCCTGCGGTTCATGAAAGGAAAAGCAGGCAATAAAGTAGGAGTGCTTCGTGAAATTGGCATAATAAACCGAAACGAGACCAACAGGAACCGTTGCCAAGATAGCTGGGTATTTGATACTACCTAACAGATCTTAAAACGTACAAGTGTCATATCAGAAAGAGCGACCCACGACTCAGGTAGACAGGCCTATGCGACAAGGTAAACCCGGCAAATTCCACGAGGTCCTCCCACACTTATCGGAGAGCACTTGGATATTATATCCAGACAAATAGAGACTTCTTCACGACGGTAGCCCCAAAAAATTGTGAGACTGTGGAATGGTGCATTTTCCTAAGCAAATCTCCTTAAAATCACGTACGCCTCTGTCATTTCCACTTCAAGATGACTTCATACACTGTTCTGTTACTTCTTCCTGATTTACAGAAGTTAGCTCACTCACTTAATTTGCATAAGACTGCTCTCGAAATCTCGAAGTCAGAAGGTAGAGAATACGAACTGAAGATTTGGACGGAGCTATTTACGCTTCTCTACATTAATCACAGCTCAGTGACCTGCAGAGTGGAGTCGTATAAATATTGCAAAGAAAAGAATTGAAGTGAAATCTAAGGCCACAGCTCGACACCAACCCAATAACAAGACCATCGCATAGTTTAAAGAAACCTTGAAATAGAGAGGGCACTACCTGCAAGTGTATCACTCCACCTCCTGTCGTATTTTCACCGGGAGGCTTGGTGAACTCAATGTAGGCTTCATTTTGGTAAAAGCACGCTCCTTTCCACGTGACAGTAGTGTTCTCATCCGTAACAGCACCGACGAATTGCGGCAGAATGTCCACAGCATTATGAAGAGTGTTCAAAATCGGCCAAGAAACACTGTGAGGCAGAAGAGGCAGCAAATCATCGGGTTTGAATGGCGCCTTGAAAGCTCCAACATCCCCCGCCAGGCAAACAATACAAGCCAAAACGAATCCAACAACCAGAATGGTCCCCCGAGCCCGACCCATCGTCTTTCTCTGCTCCTCCCCTCTCATGTAGGAAACAGACCTTCTCACCCGTCACGGACTGATTACGCTAACTTTACCGCTTCTTACCCTCCTCCTCCTCCTCCTCCTACAAATTGATTAATTCACCTTGAATGAAACGGCCGGACACCATCACGATAAACACCTCAAAGAAACCGAGCGATTGAGCAGAAGAATCATCATCGAAATCCTTTGTTAATATGTGACAACTACCGTGATAGAACGTCGTCTTCTCTTTCTTCTACAACATCGCCTCTTTCTCACGTCCTAATTATTATCTCATCGCCCCTCAATTCCCCTTCCTGACTTCTTCCTCCGACTGCAACACTCTCGTTTATTGTTGATTGCTTCATTGATTGAGAACCAAACCGTGAAGCCACATATTCTACAGTATATTATTTAGATGCAGTGATTTACACGTGTTCAACTGGAGCAGCAGCGGGAGGAGGGTCGATCAGCATAATCCCTTGCAACATCGTATTCCTTTTCTTCTCTAAGACGTCATTGAGTCTCCTCCCGCATCTGCAGCCGCAGTCGCGGATTCACTCAATGAACGAGCCAAATCGCAGACGTGCACGCTGCGATTGCGTCCAGTGCCTCTAGTTCCATCATCACGTTCGTGGACGGACAAAAGGACGGAGAGACACTCACTTCACACGTGGGCGCATTCCACTTCTCCCACCTGAGCGCTTCCAGAATATTCCTTGCCCGTGCACGTATTTCATCCACGATGGGGCGTCTGCTCTGCTCTTGCGGCAAATTCCGTTGCCATATGCGACACCTCCCATTGACAAGGCTCCCGGGATCGCTTTAGAGGTGCGCGGCTTGCTCTCACCTCAGAACCAGCGGTGATTCGACCACCCTTATCCCTTTCTACGCACTCAATTCAATCCTTCTGTTGAAACCTTTCAATGCAGCCGTATCACTCAGTTTTCTGTTTATTCTCCTGCAGGCCTCCAAGCTTTCGTTCAAATAAGCAGGTGTTTCCCTTGCTACTGCTCATAGAATCTGGTACAAATGGGAAAATGTACAGTGGTGAATGTAGAGTCTATCCGCAACACTGTGTTACAGTACCTGGTTTCCAATTTCTCTCTTGGCGCATAGAAACTTTTAGAGTGCGTTACATCCAACTGGAACCTGCTCCTCATTGCTTGGACCTGTACACCCAGGGTGTCTTCGTTGATCCATGCGACTTCCTACCGCAGGTTGGCCCTTTTTTAGCGTACAAGGTTCACAGATCGGACTAAGTTTCTCTAATTGCATTACATGACAGCTAAAACGATAAATCATGCATAAATATCTGAGACCACGTACTGGAAGTTTCTAGGTTTTGGTTTCTCTTTTGAGTAAACTGGTTACCTACGACTTACGAAGCATGCTCAGGGTAAGACGATGGACTCTATTTGATTCTCTACATCTGGATAGAGTACATGGAGTTAAGAGAATTTTCATCATTTTACAAAAGGAATGAGAAGGAACTTTATATGGCAGGAAAAACACATCCTGCAGTGCAATTGTCTAGTCCTGGCGGTCAAAAGTGAAAATGATACTTTCTGTTATCACCGAGAGTCTGGTAAGCTCACCTGCAATCTCTGATAAGCATGTTTAAGTTCGTGTCTATCGTTTCATATAATTCTATGTCAAGAAGTGACCTTGCTACATACCCTTAAATTTGAAGATTTTAGCTGTTGCTGCTTGGTTCACCAATTATCGAGATGATTATAATCACTCACTCTAAACTTGCATCTTGTAAGAGATTTGTAAACATACAATCACTCTCTCTAATCGTGCATCTCGTATGAGATTTGTAATCAGAACATCCGTTATTATAACTTCATAGTCTCGAATCATAAATAAAATTTTCGAGCTCTTCGATATGCACGTTAGTTACGTATAAGCTATAGTAGCTCTTCTTCTTCTTCTTAGTCTCAGTCCGATGCACTTAGATTTTAGGTTAGGGAGGGGTGGGTCTTCCCATCCTTCTTGTTAGGCTGCGGGTCCCTTCGCGAGGCTTTCAGTTTATTGGAAAGAAGGAAAAGGCGACCGCGTCGGAAAAACGAAGGATGGGCAGAACCCATCAAGCCGTACAAGGGAAAGACAAAAAAGGTAACATGGGTACAAGGAAAGACAAGGTTACTTTCTATGTTACTCTCTGGCTTGTTTCCGCTCGTGATAGAGTAAACAGGCCCAATAATATATCCCGAAGGAGGAAAAGGAAGATAGGTGTATCAAAAAGTGCAAATGAACAGGAAGAGTCCACGATCCCATGAAAAAGTGCAAATAGACATGGAGACACAAAGTTCTATGCCCAAATAGCATAAAGAGCAAAGCACTAAGAGATATAGGGAGTAGCCTACATTAGTCATCTTTCTTCCTGTTAGACTGACTTCGAGGGTCCCTTGCCGAGTTTTTTTCGGTTCCTGGAGAAATGTAGGTCTTGTTTCCACTAGTAAAGTACACTACACTATTCATACGTTTGAATCTCTGGATTTGAGGACTGTGGGCTCGCCTGAAATGTAGTTAGGAAATTCCCAATCTTTGACATAAAGACATAAAGGAGATAGATAAACGTGTTCGTCCATACGTTCCGCGTATTATAATACATTTCGAGGCTGAAACCATCTCGATGATCGATTCTTCCTTGACGAACGAGCTCAGTGGTAGAGGTCTAAATCTAACTTTTTCGGGGTGATCCGACCAACGTTCACAAATTCGAATCAAGTGTGTAAACCAACTTTGGTGGTGGATACCTTCGGCAGGATAGATAGAGGCGGGAGTCTCTATCTATCCTCGATACCCGTTTATTCTTTCCCATGCCAGTTTCACTCGAGGGGTTTTGATTGCATCATCTCCGGGGTTGTTGGGACTGTGCTAATAAATTCGAATCATCCATGTAAGGCTAACTGGGTGCGGCGACTGTCGGCAGGATGGATTTTGCCTGATCACTACCAAGTGGAAGATCTCCAACCTCGCCGGACTAACAATTTTCTCCACATTTTTGCCTTCAGTCCTACTCCGGTTGAGATATTAGACATCAGGCAAGTTGACAAGGTGGTTGAATAATCCTCGGCTACAACTCTCCTTCAGCTTGCAACAACTGGCAATCCATTGGAAAGTAAATATTTTCATCATCGCGTTTCTACATGCGTACAAAACTAAAAATGGTAAATCTCCCGAATCATAATTTGGATTTCTAACATCCACAACGGATGTCTCTAGATGTTGACGTGTTCAAGATTCTTCAAATTATGTTCTCTTGCTGGCCAAACCAGAGAAAATCTGAACAAGACCTGAATTCACTTGACGCAATATGTATCAAAAGGACACGCTCCTTCTGTTTGTGGTGGTATTCTTGGAATCATTAAGAGATATTAGAGGTATAGTTGAGAGGCACGCATGTCTTTAGATACAGATCTTCTGAGAGTAGTTTACCCCGAGACAGGTTGCTTAGACGTAGGGGTTAACACAGGAAGAATGACCTAAGTGTTTGTGCTCAAAAGCCTGACTACTTGCTTGACCAGTGTTTTGCTTCCTACGATAAGTTAACTCTTCTTAAGCCATGATTTCTTTCTCCTTTCTTTTGCACACCTCATCAATTGATTTCACGTACTTCTTCGTCAGTTCTTCCACCTCCTTTTCGAATCTCTTCAATTCGTCTTTTGAGAGGCCGGCAGCTTTGGCTCTGTCCAATGCCTGTCAAGTACAAAATAAGTCCATGAGTTTCTCTCCGTTACAGAGTATTCAATTAGAGTCCAGGATAAACCGAAGGTTGAAACTGTAGTGGGAGTACTTACGTCTTTGCGTGCTCTTCTTACGCTCAATTTGGCGATTTCTCCGGCTTTATCGGCAAGTTTGCAGATAGACTGGAAAAAGTTAATGGTTAGTTCAGATATATTGCCGCGGGAAGCAAATAAGCTGTAAACAGAACCCCACATCTGCAACTCGAGGCCTTGATGCGCATCTCACCTCACAGTGCTCCTTGGTTAGCCTGCTTGTCATCGACAGTCATGCGGCATCCACCACATTACAAGCGTGTCAGAAGCCCCTGGGCAGACGAAAAGGAATTACATCATTCCCTCTCCTCTACGAAGTTTTGAACTGGCTACTACATTAATATCTCCATAATGCCTAGTATGTGCGCCATCCACACTTGTTGTAGATCAGCGTGTTGTAGTAATTCACGAAGATCCCACACTAATGGCACTGCTTCGGTTGAAGCAAATCGTGGCCCCCTAGTACTTCGCGGTTCACGTAGGAGGATGGAAAGTCTGCTAGAGAACGTACTGCCAAAGCTGAAGATTAAGGATATTGGCCTCATACTTTCCCTACACGTCGAAATGGGGCTCGGTAACAATGATCCAAACCAGCGCAAAGACTCATTTGGCTCATGTAAGGCTCGTGCTGTTAGCAAAGCATGGCCCCAAAGCATATATGCACACTATGAGGATGGAAGATTTGCTCGCGTCTCGCCAGAGTAAAATGAGCATCAGATATTATTATGCAGCAAAGATTTGATGATCAAAATATCTGCATTTTGTAAATGAAGATATGTCGTAGGACATGTCCAAACTGGTTGGTCGAGGTAGAAACAAGGCCAAACTCGAACACACATCCAGGTATGCTCTCTGCAAAGGGTTATTTTGTGGGCGACGCATGGCCTGAGGAGAGATGTAATGATGCTGGAAGATTTGCTGGAGTGAGAACGTATTGACCCTCCAAGATACGACAGACCGGGAACAATCTACAGAGTGTGGCTTTTAATGGGAGCTTCACCTGGGTAGAGGTACAGTCATCGTAGACCCTTCAACGACGGGGTTGAGGCCGAGGGGAGACATCAGAAGGGCTTTCTCTACTTCCCTCACCATCTGAGGCACAAGAAACAGAGCAAAGATTAGTAATTGTAGAAGATTGCAGGGTGGTAAGAAGAGGTAGCGAATGACATCAGAAAGGACGGAAAGAACTGTGACAGGAAAGAATGGTGACAAGAGAGGGGAGAATGGCTCACAGACGGGTCATAAGGGAGAACGTTCAGAGTCTGCAGTCCGGAGACAGACACAGCGGCGATGTGATTGAGGGCCGTCCGAACACCGTGAGCTTCAACGTGGATGTGATCCAGCATTCCTGCTGAAGCCCTTCCTGTCCGTAGTTTGGAATGTTCTCTCGACAAGACGTCTAGCGCCATCTCCATCAATTTAACTGCACTTTCTTTTGCGACTGAGGATACATCTTCATCATATCCTTCAGATTCCTCCGACTCTGAGAAAGACGGACGCCAAAATTCTCAGACAAGCAACGGAAAATCACTAGAGAAATTAAACCTGAGGCAGACCATGTGATGTACAACTCTTCATACTTCTCGCTGCGCAATATTAGCACAGAGAAACCTGGCAGAGTTTATAGCTTGCAACAATTTCTGTGGGAAGTCTGATAATAGCACAAAAATGTGCAGATCCTCAGCGAAGAGGAGGCTGACAAATGTCATGCCGAATCTAAGAGGGGCAATGACAGTGCTCGCAGACATGACAACGTAGCATTACTTCCGTTCACTCGCTAGAGTACATAGATCCGGGGGATCCCTGAAGACAGCGTCGCGCTAAAAGCCTCGACGTTAGACCCGGACATGCGGAGTGGTCCGCAGTAAAATGTCCGCCCGTTTTACTGCGGACCACTGGAGTCTAGTCACATAAGAAGGTAGGAAAGTAGGTTCGAAACGCAACCAGCCCACCTGGATATCACATGGAACTCAGATTAAGTGATAACAACATGAATTGGCTTTGTCGGGCCATTCAGGCGAACGAGACCTTAAATAAATTCTTCAAAGTTCCCGATAAGTGAGATCCAGGCGTTTCCGTTGAAATACCTCTCCAAGAGGCGTTTCATTGCACCGTGAGCTTGCTTGGTCATCGTCCCTTCAGTACTAAGTGAACTTAAAAGAGGGCTGAGACACGGTCCCATTCAACAGAAAGTATTCCAGATTGAAATACCTCTCCAAGAGGCGTTTCAATGCACCGTGAGCTTGCTTGGTCGTCGTCCCTTCAGTACTAAGTGAACTTACAAGAGGGCTGAGACACGGTCCCATTCTACAGAAAGTATTCCAGGACATCAGATTATGGGTGGTGATCTTTTTGTAGTGGTCAACATGGTCTGTCAGACCAATCAGTTGAACGAGACCTTACAGGGAGTCGTCATCGTCCTGGAAGGAGGATCATTGGATGAATAGATACTTAACAGTCTCAAACTCGACTCTATGGTACGAATTTTGAACACCTAGTTTGGGTTTGCATAAGAGATTTCAAGCTAAAAATATGCAAGGCAAAATCCACGACGTACTGCTTTTAGATTTCTTCGATTTCGCCGCAAAAGACCTTTGAAAGATGAAACTGCTGGTGCACATGAAGCAGCCGTGAGAATGGCAGGCCGAAGAAGATAATCCATTGTAAAAATTTACGACACTCCGCCAGCCCGCAGTCAGTCCTGCAATGCTGAGTACGACGTCGTTGTGCTCATCTGCAACACTGCTTTGGCGATTCGATTCACGACCATACGAGTCAACGCTCGGCAGGACGAATTTCGGGCACAAAACCGATGGAATTGCTTCGTTCACCCAAAGAGGTATTCTAGCTATGCGCCGGAGAGTGATGGCGGCCATCGCTCCTTCATCCCTGGGACTAATCCTGAAAACTCATTATGACAGATCTGGGCACTGCACATATGTAGCGTTTCCACTTCTCTCACCATTTAGGGTTTCCCGAGATGTACATTAGGGGTTTCAATTCGAGGGGTTTCAAAAGACGAGTGACAATTTGAAGAAAGTTAATCTCTATGGATTAGTTTCGGATCTCTCTAAAATACTAAATAGTTGAAACGAAAACGAACATTGTGATGAAAAAGTGGTTTCCCACTGGATATCATAGAAATTTCTAGCAAATCTAAATAGTTAAAACTAAAACTAGCGGGTTATAACTTTATCGAGGACATGTAGGATTCCATAAAGACTTGTGCGGCTAAGCACTAAAAGTTTATTGAAGAAAAAAGGAGACCGCGTAGGAAAAATGAAGGATGGGAAGACCCCATCAAGCAGTACAAGGGAGAGAAAAAAAAGGTAACATGGGGCTAAGCCCCAATAGAGTCGGTATGAGAAATCTGCCCTACCGCACCTAAGATATCCGAGCTATGCAAGTCGTACGGTCTACACACAACAGGAGCATCCGAAGAAACATCACCTAATGTGATTGCTCTCCTATGGATTGCACCAACCACTGCACTCTGTAGAGCAATGGATACACGCTGTCTAAAGTAAGCTACAAAGTATGAGAGTGAATTTAGGGGTTAGAAGTTTATTAGGGGTTTCAATTGTAGAGATACGGGTGATGCCTAGATTCCATTTTTCTAATAGTAGAGGGATCGCGACCGTAAAATCTTACAGGATTCGGGAAGGTGACCCGTAGCCTTTACGGCAACGGGGTTTCAAAAACTCTATTTTCACTTTTCGTAAATATTCCATAAAAAGGTTAACGGGGGGTAGCGGAGTGTCTTTTTACAATTCTAATGTAAAAAGACACACTTGGTAGCTAAAATGTCTATTGAAGGTCTCCCGTTCTCGTTAAAGTTTTATAGTAATTTGAAAGGTTTCTCATGGAAATTTACAAGACTAGGTAATAAGTAACTTGCTGGTTTGAGTCTATACGATTTCAATCTCTCAAACCTCTTTAACAAATATCTTTCATGTTCTTTATATTAGTGCTAAAGACCAAACATAATATAGAACAAAATCCAATTTTGCTAAGATCATGTCCATGACCCTATGGAATTTGGTTTAATATTTTTTCCTTAAACCAAATGGTAAAAACTTCCATAGATATAATATATATTTACCATGATGATCAATAACCCAAAATATTATCTTGGATTTTTCCTCCTCTTTGATCAATAATTGATGATATCTTGCTCGAAGATCCAAAGTATTGAAGATCTTTGCATGTACAATTGTATCAAAGATTTCGTTAAATGTAAACATGGTATATTTACCAGTTCTAGTTTGTTGGTTGATAGGATGGTAATTTTCACCGATCTGCCTATTTGTGTAGTTGCCAAACATATACTCCTTGGCTTGTATCACCATCACTAAAACATACTCTCCATGTGAAATCTCCATCGAACCAATCTCAAAAAGGTCTCTACTCTAGCTTTGAATGAATGCTCTCTCCATGTCATTATATTTGTATGAATGTTGAAAAATTGGTATATCACTAGTCAACTCAATCCAAATACCAAGTCCTTTTGAAGCACTTGAATTCTTCATACTAAAGGCAAATAAGTTGTGTAGCTCCTCAAGAACCTCATATTTCTCAATCTTTCTCCTCGTGTAAGCTTGGTCCAATGTTTGGCTCTCAAGTATCCTCTATAACTGGTCTAGGAGTGGAAGATGCACTAATTGGCTACTACATCCTGCACTTGGAAGCAATAATGTCATGCTCCCAACCACTAGAGTCCCCAACCTCAACACAAAAAACTCTTTCTACTTTGGTTGCAAGCTTCATACGTCCTTTAGTTGCATCCCAAGTAGACCAAGGGTGTAACCCAAGTAGACCACGCTCACATGGATGGAACCCAAGTAGACCACTCTCAATAATAGTCATTGGCTATGTCCTAATAATACCATGCACACTTGGTTTATTGTCTCTTGCACATGCCTCAATTGTCTTGATAAGCACAGAGCTCACAAGTGTTAGAGTTGTGATGCGTCCTACGATAGTTTGCCAAGCCAAGGTTTACAATCCAAGTCAAATAATTTAGGTCCATAGCTTGACTTGACACTTGATACATGGATGCCTTTGACATTTCTATGTGTAATATTTTGAGGATAGAGAAACACAAAAGAGAAAACACAAATTCCACACTGAAACTCCGATGCCCCAAAGGAGCACCTTCTCTTTATTACATAGCCAAAGAGGATCTCTTCCAAGGAAGCTCCACCATAGGATTAGGTATATGGATATGTGACCTATTAGCAAGCTTCACCTTTATATTACTTGCTTGGATGGATGATATTCATCCTGGTCTCATCTGGTTGGTCAAATAGGCTTTGACCAGAAGGAATCTTTTAGAGAATCTTCCTATGGGAATTTGAGAATCAAGTGGATGAGGTATTGTATTGAGGTATTGGAAAGCTCCTGGTGAGACAAACCAAGGGAGAGGAAAGGCAAGCCTTTCCTGTGTGGGGGAATCTGCACATTTTTTAGGCCTGATTCATCCGTTTAGGCCTCCAAAATTACCTCAAGTTTTTAGGCCTATTTTGGTTTCTGCGCTATTAGTAGAAGTGCTCTTTTTGTGATATCTCTATCTGATCTACTTTCTCTATCATATGCAACATCCTATCAGATGTCACCACCCCAAGTTTCACCTCTAGATCATATGTCTAGCTATTGATTTTAAAGTTTCCAAACATGCTCTGATTCTTGGCCTGTAAATAGAAGTACTCTTTTGGTGATATACTCTTCTGATCTACTTAGTCCATCACGTATAAAATCCTTCCAAATGTTACCAAACCAAATTTTTATCTCTAGATCATTTTTTTAGCTATGGTATTACACTATGACAACAATAATACAAGTACAAAACCCATTACCCGCTCCTTCCCTTTCTTCAACATTAGGCTCCAACTACTATAACTACGAGTCTCAAACAAGTCTGAGACATCCCTCTTGAAAAGCATGGGAGCTTGGGGAACTCATAAGTGTGGGTAAAGAGGCTCTATGTTGTCCAACTAGGTTCGCCACTACCATAGGTGACTTATCCACCATTACAATTATTGTGAGATGTGCACCCTACATCCAAAATATCATCAATAGTCAAGTGGTCTAGTCACTAAATCCCATCAAAAGCATGTTATAGAACATCTTTAGGTAACAAGTTTGTCCACCAAACACAAAGACAATGAACCCATGATCCCACTCTAGCTGCATCTAACAACATGGCAGGTCCCATCTAAGAATGGACCTGATGTGTACTCACCATCACTTGTGTACAAGATCACCCATCACCCATCAAGAATCAAGAATCACCCATGAAAGAGACATTTGCCAAAATTAAACTTGAGAAATAGACAAATGAACCTAGAGATGTCATAGTATATGTAATATCTCCTAAAACACACCCAAATAGAGATCTTGTAGACCTTGACCTTATCCACCATGAGTTTGTCCCTAACATGGCCATCCAAAAATCACCAAATATATGAGACCACAACTCTTCAAATCTTATGCCCCCAACAAGGATATGTCTATTGGTGGGATCTTTTACTAACCCTTGATTGTTGACATTGATAACAACTTAGGATACCAATAGGCAAAGTGTACCACATGATATAGAGAGGCCTAGTAGTCTCATATCTTTCCACATACAAGTACCCCTGAACCCATATACTTGCATGTAGTATTGTAGCTAGTCTAGTGCTAATCCCACTAAACAACTCCAATAGACATACTCACTCTACTAGATATTGCCAAGCAATGAGTGAGGTATCTAAAGGTGATAAAGTAATGAACTCTAGAGGCTCAACCTCACATTGGTGTCTTGGTGGTACAAAGGCTCTACTCCAAGCCTACAATACCAACTGATCTGCATTTTGCTACAATGCCTCCTTAGAACTCCACTATAACAATATGGAGTTTAGCAACGAAGTTAGTCGGGCTTACGAAGTAGCACATAAGACAAAGTAGCCTAGAATATTCTGGAAGTATCTAAGAAGCTTCTTGGGAAACTTCCCGGTTAACTTAGCTTGCACCTTAAGTAAGTAGCTTCTAGAAGGAAGCTTCTAGAAGCTTCTAACTAGCTTAGCTTGCACGCCAAGTAGGCGGCTTCTAGAAGGAAGCTTCTTCAGAAGCTTCCTAGTTAACTTGGCTTGCACTCTAAGAAAGCGGCTTGAGGAAGCTTCTTGAGAAGCTTCTCAAGGGCCTTGTATGCTATCTATAAATACCAAAGCCAAAGCTCATGCTAGGCATTCGGAGTTTTCCCTCATTCAAGTGTCCCAATGTGAGTTTCCATTCTCTTATTTCTCTCCTCGGATTTGGTCTTTTACATTGGTATCAGAGCAGGAATGGGATGGATGGAATTTATGGACCACCAAATCTACTTCCACTAAACCATTGGGATTTTTGCGTCCAAATACTACCCAAGCATTGTTTCACATAGTTCATCACTTTGCACTTTGGACAAGATTTTCTGCATATGATCACTATATCTAAGGAACCCTTGGTGCTTCCGGTTGTAACTTATGGAGAACGGTGGACGTGTTGTTTCTATGTGGTAATAAATTAGATAGACTGGGAGTGGTGTGATATAGGAGCAACCATGGCGGCAATACCTAATGTTATCCTTGCTATGCAACAACAAATCGAGCACCTTACTCGATTGTTGGATGAACGAGATCTTCGACGACAAGAGCAGGTGGAGAGAGTACCAACTCAAGAAGGAGAAGATCGGACCAGGTTCCCTAAACCCAAGGTATTTGAAGGCAAGAATCTCCCGGGTGCAATGGAGAATTTTGTGTTTGATTGTGAACATTATTTTGAAGCTACCAATCTACAAGATGAGCAAAAACAAATTCTCTTGGCTTCTAGCCAATTGGATAGAGTAGCAAAGCTATGGTGGAGATTCCAAGTGGAGCGAGCCCAACGACAAATAGTTACACCAATCTTGACATGGGCAGAATTCAAGAGCGCAATAATCAGTCGGTTCCAAGCTATAAATGCCACACGAGCTGCACGGGATAAGTTGGCAGAGTTGAAACAGATTGGCTCTGTAAGAAGTTACATCACGCAGTTCCAGAACACCATCATGCAAATTCCAGATATTTTGGAAGGTGAAGCTCTGGATCGATTTGTGAGTGGCTTGAAAACAATAACCAAATTAGAGGTAACCATGCGAGAGCCACAACACTTGGAGGAGGCCATGCAGTTGGCCAAACATTTTGATTCCTTGGTGGCAACAACTTGGTCTTGATCTCGACCCCCACAAAGCCTACCAACACTACACACAAGTGGAGGAGCCAGCACCAATGGAGATTGATGCAATTCAACGAAGACCATTGGGCATGGCAGACAAGGAGAAATTGCGACAAAATGGTGGTTGTTTTTATTGTCGCCAGTTGGGGCATGGCATTGCTGAATGCCCACTCAAGAATTGACAACCTCGACAAGTTGCCCAAGTGGAGGTTGTGGAGCGGAATGATCAGGGAAACAAGGAATCCCAATAGGAGATTTCAAGCCGCCTACTAGGAGCTTGATTAGTTCCAATGGGATTGAAGGATCGACCTATGCAAGTCTACTTCACTTGCAAGGTATGATATCTAATTGGGGTTGTAGGATTTTGGTTGATTCTAGAAGTTGAGAGAATTGCATGTCTATGCAAGTAGCAAAGGAATTGGGTATTCCTATCAAGCCAAAGATTGGAAGTAGTTTGATGATGGCGGATGGTAGAAAAGGTTCTGCATTCTGCACCTCGCATCCTGTTACCTTCAAGATTGGGAAGGAGTATTTGGAGTGTATGAGGTTTGTAGTGGCACCTCTACACTATGATATCATTCTGGGTCTACCTTGGCTTGAACATCATAAGGTTCAATTCGATTGGACCCGACGTCAAATTCAAGTACAGCACCAAGGTAGGAATTTCCAATTAGTTTGCCTGGCACCTCTGAGTAAGACACCTAAGAATAGTCCATCCCAAGATGGGAAGTTTGTTGAGAAGGTAGCCATAGAGCAAATCTGGAAGGGAGATGAGTCCCAAGATGGGAAGTTTGCCAAGAAGGCAACCATAGAGCAAGCTTGGAAGAGAGATGAGTCCCTAGAAGGGAAGTTTGTTAATGAAGCAGCCATAGAGCAAGCTTTGGAGGAAGATAAGTTTGTATTTGCGGTGTGGATCAAGCCGATTGCACAAGAACAATCTGAGGAGGGCCAAGTGTTGCATCAAGCAACGGTTGATCGGATAGTTCAGGAGTTTGCAGATGTGTATCCAGATGATCTGCCAAAGGGATTACCCTCTGATCGAGGTATGCACTTCAAGATCGAGTTATTGCCAGGGAGTACTCTAGTGAGTAGACCAATCTATCGGCTGTCACCAAAGGAGTTGGAGGAGTTGAAAACAACACTTACAGAGTTGTTGGAGAAGGATTTCATACGACATAGTACCTCTCTGTGGGGAGCACCGGTACTATTTGTTCCAAAGAAGGATGGAGGACTTCATTTCTGTATTGATTACTGTGGGCTCAATAAGCAAACCGTGAAGAATGCATATCCCTTGCCTTGGATCGATGACCTGCTTGATCAATTAAGTGGAGCACGCTACTTTTCCAAGCTATCTTCTTCGTAGCGGCTATTGGCAAATTCTTATTGAAGGAGAGGACGTGCAAAAGACTGCCTTTCGCACAAGGTATGGACATTTTGAGTGGAGAGTTCTACCTTTTGAACTCACTAATGCTCCAGCAGTCTTCATGGATCAGATGCATCGGGTGTTGGAGGGACTATTGGATCAGTCCGTGGTAGTGTTCTTAGATGATATCTTAATCTATAGCAGGACAGAGGCAGAACATAGGAATCATGTGCGAGAAGTCCTAAGACGACTACGATAGTGGAAATTTTACTACAAGAAGTCAAAGTGTACTTTTTGGCAGAAGGAGGTTACCTTCTTGGGTCATAAGATCTCATCAGAGGGGATCAAGATGGAAGAAGAGAAGATCAAGGCCATTACTGATTGGCCTACCCCAAAGGATGCTACCGAAGTATGAGCATTCAATGGATTGACCAGTTTTTACCGACGGTTCATCCACTATTATGCTCACGTGGCTGCACCATTGACTGACCTCTTGGGAAAGAACTTGAACTTCCAATGGACCACCAAGCATGAAGAAGCATTCCAAAAGCTAAAGCATATGGTGTCTTCAAGACCCATTCTTCAACCATATGATCCGCAACTACCGTGTGTGGTTGATTTTGATGCTTCTAACTTTGCAATTGGAGCTGTGTTGGAACAAGAATTTCCAGATGGACTACATCCTATTGCCTTTGTGTCTTGCCGACTAAATACAGCTGAAAGAAATTACTCTTCTTGAGATTGGGAACAACTTGCAATGGTATATGCCACCAAGGTATGGAGGCATTATCTCTTGGGGAAACAAGGGATCATGTGAACTGATCACAATCCATTGTTGCAGACCTTACACCTAGAGCACATGAAGAGTCAACATCATCAATGGGAAGAGCAACTCCAATTGTTTGACATCAAACTTGAGTACAAACCAAGTCGGTTCCATGTCATCCCTGATGCTCTATCACGACGACCTGATTTGAAGTCTCTTCCTCTCATCGTGGCAACAATTACGAAGGTATCAATTGATCCCAAGATTCATAACAAGTTTTGGTTAGCTCTACAGCAAGATCCCTTCTTCCAAATGGTACATGGTTGGCTAACAACAGGTGACAAGGAGTACAACACCTTCTCCTTCAAGGAAGGCATTCTATTCCATGCGGACCGGATCTATGTTCCAGCCAAAGGTGATCTTTGACTTGTGCGCCTTCAAGAAGCCCATGATTTACCCATTGTTGGTCACATGGGTGTGGACAAGACCTTGGGTACTGTAATACTCCGAGGACAAGAGAAGAGAGAAAACACAGATTGCACACTCAAACATTTGATGCCCCAAGGGAGCACCTTCTCTTTATTATATAGACAAAGAGGATCTCCTCCAAGGAATCTCCACCATAGGATTAGGGACATAGATAGGTGACATGTCAGCAAGCTCCACCCTTGGATTACTTACTTGGATGGGTGACCTGTCTGGTCTAGGTCCTATCTGGTTGGTCAAATGAGCTTTGACCGGAGGGAATCTTTTAGGGAATCTTCCTGTAGGAATCTCAGAATCACATGAGTAAGGTACCGTTGGAAAGCTCTCGATGAGACAAACCAGGGGGGAGGGAAGGCCAGCCATTCCTTTGTTGGGGGGGGGAATCTGCACATTTTCGAGGCCTAATTCATCCGTTTAGGCCTCCGAAATTGCCTTCGAAGATTTCAGGTATATTTCGGTTCCTACTCTATTAGTAGAAGTCCCCTTTTGGTGATACCTCTTTCTGATCTGTTTAGTCCATCATGTGTAACATCCTTCCAGATGTTACCAAACCAATTCTCACCTTTAAATCATATGTCTAGCTATTGGTTCTAAGGTTCTCAAGTCTATTTCGGTTTCTACCCTATTAGTAGAAGTACTCTTTTGGTGATACTTCTATCTGATCTATTTTGACCATCATGTATAACATCATTCTAGATGTTACCAAACCGAATTTCACATCTAGATCATATGGCTAACCCTTGGTATTACAGACCTCCTTCCTTTTAAGACGCAACGTCCTCGTGCAATTGTTGCTCAAATGCTTGCACCAACACCGGTGCATGTGCCAAATTGGCAGCGGGTTCCCAGGTTGCTTCATAGAGGGGGTAACCTTTCCATTGTACTAGATATTCCACCTGCGGATGGCGAGTACCACGCATGCGCTTTTGGAGAATCCGCTCCACTTCATATTCCTCTGTGCCATCAATGACTGTCGGACAAGGTCGAATGTCCTGTGTGGAAGTACCTTGGCCTGATCGGGGAGCATATCTGCGTAATAGGGAGACATGGAACACTAGATGGATCTTCATGTGTGGTGGTAGCTCAAGGTGATAGGCCATAGCGCCGATGCGACGAAGAATCAAGAAAGGCCCAATAAAACGAGGTCTGAGCTTACGAGATCCAACTAATGTGAGGTTGGTTGTCGATAGCCACACTTGATCCCCAACATTGAACTCCATGTGCCTACGATGTGCATCAGCATACTGCTTTTGTCAATTTTGCGCAATCTGTAACCTGTGCTTGGCGCTTTCCACACCTTGTTGGATTCTAGAAACAAATGTGTTGACTGCATCAACTTGGTAGTCATGGACGGATCTTCATCAAGCTAGAAGGTGTGAAGGGATGCTCACCATACATGAGGAAGAACGGAGTGACTTGGGTAGAGGCATTCACTGAATTGTTGTAAGCAAATTCCACCAACGGTAGTAGGGTGTCCTACCTCTCTTGCTCTTCTAAGGTGAAGCCGCGTAACATGTCTTCAATCGTGCAATTAGCCCACTCTGTTTGGCCATCTGTTTGTGGGTGGTAAGCTGTAGACATGGCCAACTTGGTTTTGAAGAACCCAAAGAGTGTTCGCCAAAACAAACTAGTGAATTGGGTGCCTCTATCGGTGATGAGTACTCTAGACAAGCCATGGTGAGCAAAGACTGCATCTAAGTATAGTTGAGCTAGTTGTGGAGCGGTCACCTCCTTGGTGGTAGGGCGTACATGAATCATTTTGTTGAGCCGGTCCACAAAGACCACAATGGAGTCAAACCCTGAGGTGGTCTTGGGTAATTCACAGACGAGATCCATACTCACTTGTTCCCAACGTTGGGTAGGAGTGGGAAGAGGTTGAAGGAGCCCTGCAGGAGCTTGATTAGAAGCTTTGTTCTGTTGACAAAGTAGACAGCTACGCACATAGTCCATCACGTCGTTGCTCATCTTGGGCCAATAGTAATGGCGCTTGACTGCCTCCAAGGTCTTGTCCACTCCGACATGAGCTGCAATGGCCGAATCATGACATTCCGCTAGAATGGTGGTGCGTAATTCTGGGACATTTGGGATCCACAACCGGCCTTCCCGAAAGGTGAGTCCTTGGGTGCTGGTGACACCTTTGGACGATTGCGCTTCTACAATCTGTGGATCAGTTTTTGTAGCAGCTAGAATCTCTTGCCAGAATTCAGGGTTAATCTTAACCTCTGCCGCCAAGTTGTTGGCCATTGGCATGCGGGTGAATGCATCTGCAAGTTGCTTCTTACCTTCCACGTAGGTGATTGTCATGTTGAAGCATTGTCGCCACTCTGCCCACCGAATTTGGCGACGAGATAGATCCTTCTGCGTCTCAAGGTAGACTAGAGGTTTGTGGTCTGTCTCTACTACAAATGCCTTCTCGCCCAGGTAGTGCTTCCAATGCTTGGTTGCTAGAACGATGGCCAACTCTTCTCGTTCTATGGTGTGGTAGTTGCGCTCTACCGGTAACAACTTTCGAGAGAAATATGCAATTGGATGCCATCCGTCATGCCACTCTTGTTGTAGGACTGCTCCTATTGCTACTCTTGATGCATCCGTAGCCAACTTGATTGGACATTTTGGGTCATACCACTTCAAGATTGGTGCATGTAGCAAGGCGGCCTTCAATTCTTGAAAGGCCAACTCTTGTGTAGTTCCCCATGTCCACTTCTTCCCCTTGCCAAGTAGTGTCGTTAAAGGCTGTGCAACCTTGGAGAAGTCCTTGACAAATCTACGATAGAATCCCGTCAACCCCAAGAAGCTCTTAAGTTGAGTCTGATCTTCTGGGGCACTCCATTTTTGAATGACCTCTATTTTATCTGTCAATACTTGAATGCCCTCTGCACTTACTCTATGCCCTAAGTAGTCTACTTCAGACTTGCCAAACTCACACTTTGAGATTTTGGCGTACAACTGATTCTGTCTTAGAATCTGGAGGACCTCTCGTAGATGTTGTTTGTGTTCTGTCATCGTGCTACTATATACTAAGATATCATCCAAGAAGACGATAACAGACTTATCCAAGTATGGACAAAATATGTCATTCATTAGGCTCATGAAAGTGGCAGGCGCATTGGTGAGGCCAAAAGGCATCACAAGATACTCAAAGTGGCCATACCTGGTTCAAAAGGCAGTTTTGTACACATCCTCCTCTGCAATTTGGATTTGATTGTAACTGCTCCGCAAGTCTAGTTTGGTGAAGTATCTTGCCCCATGGAGTTGATCAAACAGGTCATCCATGCGAGGTAAGGGGTATTTGTTCTTCACTGTTTGCTGATTGAGACCCCGATAGTCAATGCACATGCGCATTGTACCATCCTTCTTCTTCACAAACAAGACAGGGGCCCCATATGGTGATACGCTAGGTTGGATGAACCCTTTCTGTAGCATCTCCTCAATTTGAGTCTTACACTCCTCCAACTCATGAGGTGATATGGGGCCTTACAAGGAGGTGTCTTCCCCGGGAGTGTCTCTATTTTGTGATCTACTCACCTTTTAGGTGGTAATCCTGAGGGTAGATCATCGGGAAAGACATCTTGAAACTCATCCACCACATCCTTCAATTTCTCAGGAATTTGTCCAGCGAGTTGTGCACTCTGGACTTCTCTTATTAGACCCAGAAAACATCTATTGGTCTTACAGACAGTTGTCGTCCCTACGACATCTAGAGGCAATTTCTGCCTGTGTGATTTTTCTTTAACCCCAATGATTGACCATTGGTGGGTTCTCACTACTTTCTTCCTCCAATCCACCATTGGGTTGTACTGCTCCATCCATGGCATGCCTAAAATTGCATCATAACGGGCTAACTATATCACTCGCCACTCAATTGCTTCCTGACATTCTCCTACAGAGAGGGTTACCTATCTAGGTAATGATTCAATCCTCTCTGTTTGCCCATTTGGTAACTCTACTTCTTCACTTCCATCTCTCTCTAGATCCATTCCCAAGCTTATTGCAACAGAGCGAGACAAGAAATTCTCTGTTGCTCCCGGATCTATTCATACTCTCACTTGATTACCTTCTAGGATTCCATTCACGACAATCAATTGTGAGGTTGCCTTTCGGGATCTTTGTGCATTATTCTTCTTCTTTCCCTCGCTTCTCTGCTTCCTTATTGAGCCAGTAAGGCCGCGAGGTACATTTACTAGCGATCTTTGTTTTCCGAAGTGGTTTCCACCTCCTCCTCTTCAATGTGCCTCTCCATGTTGTTCAAAGATCGCTTGTACGAAGGCCGAGGGCCTCTAGGGAAACGAGTGCGACAATTGGTAGATATGTGCCCAATACAGCCACAATTGTAACAACGGTGTTGTTCTCCTCGAGTCCCTTCTCCTTGTGGGACTCCATCTCTTCGTTCTTCTACCCGTCCCCGCTCTACTTGAAGCGGCCGTGCTCCTCGATGTCGGAATCAAAGGTTGCCCAATTCCATCAGTACTGGTCCACCCATGTGTGGCATTTCTGCCCGATAATCTTGAGGTGGAACTACTCCTTCACCTCCACCTAATGCTCCAGCTATTCTCTACGCACAAGCAATAGCTTCAAATACCGTGCGAGGGTTTTGCACCATGACTTCTTGGCGAATCCGCTCTTTCAACCCTCGTTTGAAATTGTCGAGAGCCTCTGCTGGACTCATGTCGGTAATTGCGACTTGTAGATCCAGAAATGCCTCCACATACTCTTGTACACTATTCTTCTGTCTCAATCCCCATAGTCGGGTTCGAGCCATCTGCACAGAATCCACCGATTGGAAATTCTTGAGCAGTCCTTCTTTGCATTGCTGTCCATGTGACCTCCATTCTCTCTGCCAGCATGGATCGTTCCCAAGCATCATACCATCTGAGGGCTTTATCGGTCAAGTACCCACATGCAAACACGCCTGCAGCATGCTCTGTGATCTCTGTTGAGAACAATCAAAAATATCGATTCATTCTTGAGATCCAATTCTCCACTACTCCCATCGTACGCTGCCCCTTGTAAGGCTCGATGTTGCAGGTCTTCTTCATCCGGAGTAGCAATGTGGCTTCATCGTTGATAGAGTTTGTAGGCACGGGTGCCTCTCCAAGTACTTCAGTCGCAGGTACTGGGTTTTGAGACGGCTCTTCTTCTTGCATGGCTTGATCGTTCCTGAGGATCTGCACTTGACTTTGCAATGTCTCCATGGTCATCTTAATCTCTCAAAATTCATTCAACATCCCTTGCATTCCTTGCACCAGCTCTTGCAACTACGGATCCATGGTTCCTGCAACACCCAATTGCTAACGTCTACTTCAATACAAAGTCAATATAATTACTCTGGAAGGCGCCCGAACTATCGAAACTACCATTGGGACCTCAGATCTATCACTCGTTGATAATACTCCTCACCAAAATTCCTAACCACAAAATCTCTAAACATCAATTTCGGCCTCACTACATAACGGATTTCTACTTGAGTGTTGAAAGGGAGAGGATTTGGGACATTCATATCCATATTATCATAATAGAATGTAGATCGTCAAATGCCACTCTCTATCATATATCACCACAGGTAGAATCACCGGGTTTGGTGAGTTCATCACTCTGTCCATGAATTCCGCACCAAAGTGATAAACTAGCGATACTCTCATCTGCTCACGCTGGATGTACATAACCTTGATGTGGAATGGGTTTGAGAATGGAAAGCTAGATGTGGGAAATTGTCCCCCCGGCGCATCCATCCTATCCGCTCTCTAAAGTCCTTCCTAAGTCTAGCGATTACTCTATGTTCTCCACCTCAAATTACTCAGTTTTAGTAGTTCGTGCTATTCCAAGAGGGGTGATCCACTCTCTTGGACTAGAACACTCGCTCTGATACCATTGTAATACTCCGAGGACAAGAGAAGAGAGAAAACATAGATTGCACACTCAAACATTCGATGCCCCAAGGGAGCACCTTCTCTTTATTATATAGACAAAGAGGATCTCCTCCAAGGAATCTCCACCATAGGATTAGGGACATAGATAGGTGACATGTCAGCAAGCTCCACCCTTGGATTACTTACTTGGATGGGTGACCTGTCTGGTCTAGGTCCTATCTGGTTGGTCAAACGAGCTTTGACCGGAGGGAATCTTTTAGGGAATCTTCTTGTAGGAATCTCAGAATCACATGAGTAAGGTACCGTTGGAAAGCTCTTGACAAGACAAACCAAGGGGGAGGGAAGGCCAGCCATTCCTTTGTTGGGGGGGAGGAATCTGCACATTTTCGAGGCCTAATTCATCCGTTTAGGCCTCCGAAATTGCCTTCAAAGATTTCAGGTATATTTCGGTTCCTACTCTATTAGTAGAAGTCCCCTTTTGGTGATACCTCTTTCTGATCTGTTTAGTCCATCATGTGTAACATCTTTCCAGATGTTACCAAACCAATTCTCACCTTTAAATCATATGTCGCTATTGGTTCTAAGGTTCTCAAGTCTATTTCGGTTTCTGCCCTATTAGTAGAAGTACTCTTTTGGTGATACTTCTATTTGATCTATTTTGACCATCATGTATAACATCATTCTAGATGTTACCAAACCGAATTTCACATCTAGATCATATGGCTAACCCTTGGTATTACAAGTACCCTCCAACGTCAATGGTGGTGGCCCAACATGACACGAGATGTTCGAGAATTTGCCCGATCGTGTGAGAGTTGCCAACGTAACAAGGCCAGCAACCAGAAGCCGGGTGGACCCCTTCAACCGCTTGCCGTTCCATCAGCTCATTGGGAGCATGTGAGTTTGGATCTCATCACATCCTTGCCAAAGACAAAACAAGGACACACCGCCATCGTGGTGTTTGTGGATAAGCTTAGTAAGCAAATCCACTTGGCACCAACATGTGATATTGTGGATGCTCCAAACTTAGTGAAAATCTACTTGGACAATGTCTTCAAGCATCATGGAATGCCACACGTACTCATCTCAGACCGTGATCCTCATTTTACCGGGAAGTTTTGGCAAGCACTCTTTCAGATACTCGGCACCAAACTTTCTTTGTCCACGGCCTATCATCCTCAAACTGATGGACAAACCAAACGTGAAAATCGTACATTGGAGGATATGTTGCGTACCTTTGTCAATGTCCACCATACCAATTGGGATGAATGTCTTGCCATTGCCAAATTTGCCTACAACAATTCCAAACAGGCAAGCACCGGATTCTCTCCCTTCTTTCTCAATTTTGGCCAAGATCCGCTTGTTCTAGATTCTCTTCTTGCTCCCCCTCCATCTCAAGTTCCTCATACTTCCACATTCTTGACCACTATATCCAATCGCTCCAACAAGCCAAGTCTCACCTCCTTGTTGCTCAGAATCGCCAAAAACAATATGCGGACCACCATCGTCGTGATCTCACCTTTGAAGTTGGTGATAAAGTCATGTTATCCTCTAGTAAGTTCCCTCTCCCACTTGATACCCAAGTTCGTAAACTTGCCCCTAACTGGATAGGACCCTTTGATATCACTCAAATTGTCTCTCCTGTTGCTTATCGACTTGCCTTACCTTGTCACATGCATATCCATCCTGTCTTTCATGTCTCCAAGTTGAAACCCTTTGTTCCTAACCCCTCTTCCTTTTCCTCTCGAGTCTAACCTCCCCCTCTTCTTGTCCCTATCAATGATCATGAGGAGTACGAAGTTGATCGTATCCTTGCGCGTCGCCATATCCAACGAGGCCGTCGCCAACATACAGACTACAAGGTCCTTTGGAAAGGGTATCCCCTTCATGATGCCACCTAGGAGCCTCTTTCTCACCTCCAGAATGCATAAACGGCCATCCAAGAATTTGAAGCTTCACTAGCGACGAGGACGTCACCAACTAGCGGCGGGGGAATATGTAACAATATGGAGTTTAGTGACAAAGTTAGTCGGGCTTACGAAGTAGCACATAAGACAAAGTAGCCTAGAATATTCTTGAAGTATCTAAGAATCTTCTTGGGAAACTTCCCGGTTAACTTAGCTTGCACCTTAAGTAAGTAGCTTCTAGAAGGAAGCTTCTAGAAGCTTCCAACTAGCTTAGCTTACACGCCAAGTAGGCGGCTTCTAGAAGGAAGCTTCTTGAGAAGCTTCCTAGTTAACTTGGCTTGCACTCTAAGAAAGCGGCTTGAGGAAGCTTCTTGAGAAGCTTCTCAAGGGCCTTGTATGCTACCTATAAATACCAAAGCCAAAGCTCATGCTAGGCATTCGGAGTTTTCCCTCATTCAAGTGTCCCAATGTGAGTTTCCATTCTCTTATTTCTCTCCTCGGATTTGGTCTTTTACATCCACAATGGAACATCCAAGGTAGATAGATCAATCTCACTTGTACTCCAAATCCAAGTGATTTCCTTTGGTATTGGAGTATCCTCACATGGGCATCCCTCTCTAATAAGTCACCAAGCCAAGCAATAGAACCATTGAAAGCTTAAATTGATGCCATGGTCTTTGATTGTAGTGAGCCAAGACTACCACTACTAAAGCATATTAGTAGGTGACATACTTGTCACTCACCTAATTGCAAACCTAGCCCATAGGAGGTTGTCTCTTCCCAATAATCAATATCAAAACCTATGGAATATAACATTACTCCACCAACTAGCACGTCATATGATTCTACTATTGTTGCAATGGCTTGAGTTCCCACCACAAATTTATTAGTCAGATGACCAAGCTAAATCTAGACAATGAGCTCCCCATAGGTGATGTACTATGTAGAACCACCTCTGAGAGATGTTTGGATCTAAAATAGACACACTCCCCATAGCTCATGACCAATAATTGCAGCCTTTCCTAACATAAAGAGCTATGCACTAGAGTCTAATAGGACCTTCTATGGTGTATAGAGCTCCCTTGAAGGTCCCACCAAATAGAAAATCCCACTATGGTTGTCCAATAAGACAACTTTAGGTGTGAACTAAGCTTGCTCAAAGGAAGGTCTAGCTAGTAACTCCTCCAACATAATTATTATTGCTTGTCATAAACCATTAGTTGCTAAGCAGATCCTATGCTCCTCAACCAAGTTAGCTCCACTATCAACTACCTCTATTTCATAAACAAGAACCACATCATCTCTACTCTCACAAAATGTGGTGGCCAACTAGAACAGTAGAGCTAGGTCAACTCCCAATGTAAACATGTCATTGGTAGAGAACAAAGGGAAGTGCACAATAAATTGAGCCACCTCCAACATCATGTTCGACTCAATTTGTATAATAGTAGGTGGTTGACTAGCATCTAGACCATAATGCACTCCATCATCACCTACCACACTTGCACTAGGATGTTTAGCAGCCATGGATGTTTTATATAGTGCCTCAAAGAGTGTGAAAGATTGGTCTGACCTTTCTACCAGCCTCTCCTCTTTGTGTGTCCAACTCCATTGATGCTCCTCAAGCTGTAGAGCACATATTGAACTCCTAGTCATTACGGTAGATGCCTCTACTTGTGCTACTCTACACATAAAGTCTAGGACATCTCTATCATCAATAGAAGACATGGAAGCCTTAGCACCTAAATGCGACATCGTTTGAGGTATAACCATGCTAGCAAATCTCTACTCCAACTACTCAATCCAAGTAGTTATGGCTGTATCAAAAGCAAGAGTAGGTATTGCATCCCTAATAGGTATAGGTCCTCTACTACCTCATCCTCCATGACCATGAGCTCCTTTACCACCTGCCGTAGTAGCCCTACAACTCTATAACTCTGAATGAAAGTCAGAGCATCGATCACTAGTGTGACCAAATCTATGGCAATGGTCACATTATCTCAATGCTCACAATAATGCACCAAAGGTATCATGTTAATTACCATAAGTGCACTATCTCTTGTGGTGAGATCCACCACAAGTACAACAAGCACGACCACCACTCATTGGCTATTGCTAACCAAAAAGTGAAGGTAAAGGTCTAGCTACACTATGTCCTCCATTCACTCCATAAGATTTGAGTTGTCCACTTTGTTGTTGAAAGCTAACATGGTATGATGCACTCTAGAAGAAGTACAATTGGGGATGAGGTCTCCCTACCAAATCTAGATATCACCATTCTCTCCTCTACCATGTTCAGCTCAATGCACTCAGCCAAACTAAAGACCAATACTAAAGTAGGTGAGGTAGCCTATAATAACATAGTATCACATACTCTATATTGGAACTCCTTGTTTAGGATCCCATACCAAAACTAGATTGCTTGGGCCTCATTAACTCCTTGAGTGAAACTAATTGACCATTTCATGTGAGCTTATGCCTTGTGTAGGCTCTCTTTAGCCTTCCATTGGAACTATTTTAATCTCTTGGCTTGTTAGTCCACACTCCCTTGTAGTTCTATCTTGAACATTACAAGAACTCTACCATGAGGTTAAACCCTAATATTGCACTACCTCATGAAGCGGTACCTCCACTTGTAGTAGCACCATCTCCAACTAGTGTACCTCTATTAAATACACCAATGCTATTAGAGTTGAAACTCATGAGTACTCCCAATCTACCCCTATAAATTGAGCTTGAGTTGATGGAGATGTAGTGTGGAGATAAATATTGTCCCTAAAGCTCAATCTCCTCCAAGTGAACTCTCCTTAACTCATGGTAGTCATCCATTTACAGACACTCTAAGTACTAGAACAACCCCTTCCATGCAATGAACGGTGTGAGCCAAGTCAAGTTCCACACCTACTATAGCTCACAAAATTATCAAACTCCTATATAAAATCTAACTTAATGGTACTCACTATATTAGAGTAGCACTTGGAGCCTTTGGAGGCCCATCAATCTCATCCATGTCCCACAAAAATGATAAGACACCCCAACTGTACTCTCAATTAAATTAGCTCCTTATCAAACTCTAGATCAGAGTCAATCTCCTCCCTTATCAAGACCTAAGATATAGGTTGATACCAAGTACCACTTTGTAAAAACCTACTACATACTACAATGCCATCTTTTTTTGGAATCCTTGAAGAACTCCATTATGACAATGTAACTAAAACTACAACCAACCCTCACTAAAGATCACTACCAAGTGCCACCACCAAGTACCATTACCAACTAAACACCACTCACTAATGTAGTTCTAACTATGACAACTACACTAGGGGAAAGAGCAACATGTAACCTACAATCACAACATGCAGACTTATGGTCTATAAGTCATCCCTCTTGCCTCATTGGAGAGAAACATAAGTATTTTGATTGGTTATCACTCCAACCTCATTATTGAGAGCATATAAGAGCATGAATGCTCTAAAGTTAAGGCACCTCACACAAACATGGTGCATAAACAAGAAGTAAAGAATGGAGGGGACTTCTTGTGATTTGCGGGGTCTTTTATCTCATAAATCAAAACCGGACTAAGCCTATCACCATTTGGCATTTGATATAATATGAGTATCTATCTATTCTTATGCTACTAGAATCACCAAGGATGGGATCAAAGCTACATGCTTTTCCTAGCCAAATCTACATGAGTATATGTATCAAGTGAGAGTCATTAGGACAACAAGTGAAGGTGATTTGTTGGCTAGGGCACCAATCTAGGAAATAGAGATTTAAGGTTCAAACCATATTGCACACAATCTTGAAGGATGGGCAAATTTTGCCAAACAACTATCAAAAACTCAACTAAATTAGCTAGCCTCATAACAAGAAGCAGCCTCTCTAGCTCATAGCCCTATACCTTGGAGCCTCTTGAGAGATCTACATGTCTTCTTCTAATGTGGAAAATTGACTCAATTCTTCAAATTTTGGGTAGTGCTTTTGCACACTTACTACCATACTATCAAATCTACAAGAACTCAAGCAAGGATTTTCTCTCACAATCCACACAATTGAAGGAGAATTTAGAGTAATTGTGATTGTAGATAATAGCAATCCTACCAAGCTTGGAGATACCACCACATATTTAGTTTTTGCACCCAATTTCCCATGACTCTCACTTCTTTGATGAAATTAGTTCCCACTCAACTTAAATAAGAAATAAAAACCTCCTCAACTCAATGGTCACACCTACTCTAGCTAAGAGAATCTAGAGCTAATGAAAACCCTCCATGTTATAAATCAACACCTGATTGACTCCGCCACCATGTGGCACTTGATAGAATAGGAATGTCTATATACTCTTAAGCTACAAGTATCACTAAGGACAAGATCAAATTTCCTCTCTTAGCCAAAGATACATGTGCATAGATATTAATTGACCAATCACTAGGACAACAAGTGAAGGTGGATCATTGGGCTAGGGCACCAATCTAGGAACCAAAGATTTACTATTGTAATACTAATAGCTAGATAGATGATCTAAAGATGAAATTTGGTTTAATAACATCTAGAAGAATGCTATACATGATGGACTTAGTATATAAGCTAGAGGTATCACCAAAAGAGTATTTCTACTAATAGACCAGAAACCAAAACATGCTTAGAAACTTTAGAATCAATAGTTAGGCATATGATTAAGAGGTGAAACTTGGGGTGGTGATATCTAGAATGATGTTACACATGATGAAGAATGTAGATCAAATAAAGATATCACCAAAAGATCACTTCTACTAATAGGGCAAAAGCCAAGAATAGCTTGAAAACTTAAGCCATTTTTGGAGGCCTAAACGGATGAATTGGGCCTCAAAAATGGAAAAATTCTTCCCCTCAAGGAAAAAGCCTTGCCTTCTTCCTCCATGATTTGTTTCATTGAGAGCTTTCTAATAGTACCTTACCCATGCAGTTTTGAGTTTCCTACAAGAAGATTCTCTAAATATTCCCTTTGGTCAAACCCATTTAACCAACTAGATAGGACAAGGACTAACATGTCACCCATCCAAACAATTAATCCAAGGATGGAGCTCACTTGCAAGTCACCAATCCATGTATCTGATCCAAGGGTGGAGCCTCCTTTGAGGGGATACTCTTTGCTATATAATAAAGAGAAGGTGCACTTTTGGGGCATCGGGGGGTTGAGTGTGAAATCTATGTTTTCTCTCTTGAAGAGTTCTCTTGTCTCCGGAGTATTACAACTATGCACAATCTAGGAAGGTGGGTAGATTTTGCAAAAAAATGACCAAAAGCTCATATAAATTAGCTAGGCTTATGCCAACAAGCTAACCCTTCTAGGCCTTGTAGCCTTTCTAAGCCACAGCTTGAAGCCTCTAAATACCAAAAATTAGCCAAATAAGGACTTTCTTCTTGCCAATTTGAATCCACTCCTAATTGGGTTAAGATGCAACAACTCAAGGACTAGTTAGGGCAAATCTTGCCAAATTTGTCTCAACTCAAGCAACCTCTAAATTTGAACCCTCTCCTTGCCGAGTTAACTTTCCCAAACTTGAGGGTTAACTAGGGCAACTTCCACCAAATTTAGCCCAACTCCTCCACTAACTATCAATTCGGGCCAAATTGAGAAGATGGAGATCCAAATGCCTAATTTGAGGAGATAGATTCCTAAATTTGCCTCCAATTTTACTTCTTAAGTCCAATTCAAAACACTAGGGCCTTAAATTTCACTCTCTTGCCTTCAAATTGACATCCATTAACTCAAAAATTGACCTCAATTTTAAGAAATTTGGGTAGCTCTTTTGCACACCATCTGCCCCACCTTTTGCCAAATTTGCATAAACTCAAACATGTGATTACTCTCAAGGAAATCTAGGAATATAATTAGCCAAGCTTGGATACACCACCAATGGATTGGATTTAAGATTAAATTGGATGTAAGATTTGAGATTCATCAAGTCTTACATCCAACTTCTCCTTAACTCTCACTTTTTTTAATGTAATCATTTTGACTCTTCTACTCAAATCATATTCAAATCAAATATGTACTCAATCCTCCACTCAAATTTTTTTGAATAACTGGGCATTGATTACAATGAAGCCACATCCACTGTAGCTAAGAGACTCAATGTGACGCTTGTCGGTCTTTATTCACCATAGCTTGGAACTCGAGAGCTCAACATCAACAAGGTGGGCTCTCTAGAGATACACTTCAAAAGTATACCCCTTTGCTCAACCTATCTCTTTAACCCTAACGCCATTGATGATAACACATTTGATGGTGTAAATAGTGCAAGTGGTGGTGAGTCCTACCATGTGATCAATAGTACTAACATGAAATTTGGCCTCCATTAAGTAGTCCATGAGTAACTACTAGAATAATTATGGTTGCAAACACTACCATTCTAGCACTTGAGCAAACTAGCTTTGGCACTACAAATGTCATGACATATTGCTACATTCATCCCAAGATATTCTAGCTATGTGCTAGAAAGTGATGGTGGCCATTCCTCCTTCATTGTTAAGACTAATCCTAAAACCTCATTTTGAAGGATTGAGGCAGTATGGACATATGTAGCATTTTGACTTCTCCCATCATTTAGGGTTTTTGAGATATACATTGGAGGGGACTCAGTTTGAGACTAAGACTAGTTACTATAAACAAGTGATAACTTTAAATAAAGACATTCTGTATGGCTTAGCTTCAAAAATGTCTAAAATACTAATTAGTTATAATGAAAAAGAATTTTGAGAATGAAAATTGGTTTTTCATTAGACATCATAGAATTTCTAGGAAACTAAATAGTTAAAAATATAAACATGTTACGGGGTTATAACCTTATCAAGGATATTGAGGGAGTTTACAACCTTGTATATATCAATAGCATTTTGTATGCATTGTGGCTATTCATTCATGTTTTTCCCTCACCCACACTCAATGGCATGATATTTCTCACTCACTCTATCAATATAAGTACCCTACAACTACTCTACTCTTGATTAAGTTGAGATTTTGTTGGTTCTAATCCAATATGCTTTGCTAGTAATTGCACTCTTCTCCTTCATAAAATTGCCAAGCCAATCCATGTGGTTTTGAGGCAAAAATTGAGAATGATGTTCTCAAAGAGTCAACATATTAGAATGATGATTGAAGCTTTGATGATGAAGATTCAATGGAGGTATTAAAAAGGTGGTCAAGTTATGCATTGGTATCTTGATATTTGCAAAAGAGAGTATAATGTACCTGAAGCAAAAATTTTGTTCTAAAAACTTTCCATGGATTGGACCTATTGCTTTTAGACACCTTATTAAGATAAATGTATTTATTTTCTAAATTTTGGTAGATGTAATAAAAGATCATAATGTATTTAGAAATGCATCACAAAGAACACAAACTCTTCTCTAGATGCAAGTCACCCTTGCTCTTGATTCGTTTGGGCATCATGACAATGGGTTAAATGTGATAAGATGCTTAAACATATGGAGGATTAGTGATCAATTAATGATTTTATTTACAAAATGTGAAATGATTGTCAATATTTGCATCTGAAATGATTGTCATTATTTTTATCTTGGATAAGGAGGTAAAGTAACTTAATTGGGAGGAGAGATTGATGATATCTTCTATTTTTGCTCAAAAAGATTCTCTAGATGTGTGTGTTAAGTGGATTAGACTATATTTTGACTCTCATAGAGATCATTATTGACAAGGAGATAGAAAAATATTTTATTCTCTTAATGGTCAAGTGGTGTGTGACAACAAGAGAAAGATCATACATTTTGCTAGAGATAAGAATTGTTATTTTGTGTTGTGAAGGAGTATATATTGATTGTGTTGCAAAGAAGTATTGATTGATAATTGTATGTGAAGTGTATGAATGCTTGAATCTTGCCATGATATTGCATGTCTCAAAAATCACCTATATGGTTGAATTTGAATACAAGAGGTGAGAGTAGTTTGTTTGAAAAACTTCAATTCTTGTTAGGAGATTCATGTTATATTCCCATGAGACATCTAGTCTCTTCTTTTAAACATGCTAGAACACCAGACAAGGTTGATTTCAATAAATGTCTTGCCAAGCAAGAGTTGTAGATGAATATTATATCCAAGTTTTGAAAGCTAGTTGGTATTCACTTAAAGAAATAAGGATCCAATTAAATAATCATAGTCAAAAGATAGATCTTTTAAAATGAGTAATGGTGTGTTTTATTCTTTGTCATTTTTTTATCAACAAGACTAACAATTGGGTAAAGAAATACTATGATGAGTCAGATATCAAAATTGAAGTAGAGCAAGTCATGGACCAAATCACATCTGAGTATCATCTTGAGAATAGAGAAGAAACAAGAACTCATGTGATGCAAAACTTTTTGGTCTATTTGAGTGCTAGACAATGATATTGTAATAATTTCATAGTAAATCATATTTTAATGGTATATATTTGATATATTGGAGTGTGGTATACTTGGTTTGGTTAAAATTCAATCATTGCATTTGCATGGGATGCTTGAGTACCACGATGTCTAGGTTCTCAAAGACTTAAAAATGGTTACATGAAATGTATGATTATTTGGGAAGAGAAGGTGCTTAGGTTCTTAGATGTTTCAAAAAAGTTGCATGAAATGCATGAGTATGGAAAGCTAATGCAACTTTATTATCAATGCTACTTTGGTATAATGGGTACCATTGAGTTGGATGACCTCATTTAAGAGTCCAATAATTGGTGTGAATTTAGTAGATGTAGAACCTGACTTTGTTCACTCCCTTCATGGCATAGAAAGCATTATTCTAATACTTAGAGGGTCTGCCAATAGATGACTACCATGAGTTAAAGAGAGGTCACTTGGAAGAGATTGAACTATGGAGATAGATTGGATCTCTAAACTACATCTCCATCATTTCAAGGTCAATTTCTAGGGGTAGATCAATAGTACCCATGAGTTCTAGCTCCAAAGCATTGGTGCATCCTATGGAGGTGCACCAATTGGAGATGGTGATACTACAAGTGAAAGTGCCACTATAGGATATGATGTAGTATTGGGGTTTAACCGCATGGTGGAGTTCTTCTAGTGTTTGAGGTAGAGCTACCAAGGAGTGTGGACTAACAAGTCAAGAAGCTTGTAGGAGTTCTTGCAAAAGGTTGGAGAGAATCTACATGAGACATACTCTCACATAAGAGGACGGGTAACAATTTCAATCAGGGAGTTATTAAGGCTTAAGTAGTAATGTTTTGATATGAGATCTTGGAAATGTAGTTGCAATGTAGAGTATATGATGCTATGTTGTTTTAGGCTATCTCACCTACTTTGGCAGTGGTCTTTAGTTTGAATAAGCAAATTGAGCTCAACATGGTGGAAGAGAGAGTGGTGATATAAGGATTTGGTAGGGAGATTATTACTTCTTCTAGAATGCAATAGAGTGCATCACACCGTGCTGGCTTCCAAGGATAGAATGGAAAACTCAAATCTTATAGAGCAAGTGGAAGGCCTAGTGCAACTAGGCCTTTACCTTCATTTTGGGTCAACCAATGAGTAGTGGTGTTGCTTGTTAGACTTGTAGTGGACCTCACCACAAGAGAGAATGCACTCAAGACAATGGATACGATATCTATAGTGCATCAAAGCTAGCATAGAGACAATGTGACCATGTCACAGATTTGATCACACAAATGATCAAAGCCATAGCTTAGAGGAGATCAAGGCCATAGCTTAGATGTTGAGGCTTCCACCTCTTATGCTAGTGACAAAGATGACTTAGACTTTATATGTAGAGAAGCGCAAGTATATGCATTTGCCGCAATAACTAGGAATGCAATACATGCTCTAGAGCCTAGAGGAGCATCCATGGAATTGGACCCACAAAGAGGAGAGATTGGTAAACAAGTAAGACTTCCCTAGTCTTTCACACTCTTTGAGGCATTATAGATGACATCCATGGCTCTTAAACATCCTAGAGTAGGTGTGGTAGGTGGTGATAGAATGCATGATGACTAGATACTGGACAACCAACTATTATTACATAGATTGATCCTATTATGATGTTGAGGGTAGTTCAATAGATTATGTGCTTCTCTTTGTTCTTAGCTAGTGACATGTTTACATTGGGAGTTAACCCAACTCCAATGTTCCGGTTGACTACCATATTTTACGATAGTAGGGATGATGTGGTTCATGCTTCTAGAGCAAAGGTGGTGGATAGTGGAGCTTACTTGGTTGAGGAGCATTTAGCAACCAATGGTTTATGGCAAGGAGTAGCAACTAGGTTGGAGGAGTTGCCAGCTAGACTTGCCTTTGAGCAAGCTCGGTTCACACTTAGAGTTATTTTCTTGGACAACAAGAGTGGGATTTTTCATCTGGTAGGACTTTCAAGGAAGGTCTATACATCATGAAGTGTCTTATTAGACTGTGGTGTCCATCCCTTTATGTTGGAGAAGGCTGCAATTGTTGATCTTGAGCTATGGAATACCAATGTGGAGAGGTGTTTATTTTAGATCTAGATATCTTTAGGAGTGGTTCTACATAATACATCACATGTGGGGAGCTCATTGTCTAGATCTTGTCTAGTCATCTGACTGATAGCTCTATGGTGAAAGCTCAAGCCATTGCTATAGTAGCAAAGTTATATGATATGCTAGTTGGTGGAGCAATGTTATACCCCGTGAGTTTTAGTGTTGACTATTAGGAGGAGACAATTTCCTATATACTAGGTTGGTAGTTAGGTGAGGGACGGGTATGTTGCCTACCAATGCACTTTAGTAGTGGCAAAATTGGCTCACTATAGTCAAGGACCATGGCATTAGTTTCAAATTTTGGTGGTTCCATTACTTGGCCTCATGACTTATTGGATGGGAATGCCCATGTGGAGGATACACTAGTACTAAAGAAGATCACTTGGATTTGGAGTATGAGTAGGATTGATCTATCTACCTTGGATGTTCCAATGTATAGTTTTGAGGAGACATTGCATCAACATGCATATCAGTTGGTGCAGTAAGCTTGGAGTGGAGCCTTGTACCACCAAGAAACTAGTGTGAGGATGAGCCTCCAAAGTCTATCACCTTGTCATCTATGGATACCACACTTATTGTTTAGCAATATTCAAGAGAGGAAGTATGTCTATTGGAGTTGTTTGGAAGGATTAGCACTACACTAGTTGTGGTATATGGGTAAGTATATGAGTCTAGAGGTACCTGTATGTGGAGAGGGATGAGATTACTAGCCAAGTCTCTCTATATCATATGGCACATTGGGCCTATCTGTATCTTGAGTTATTATTGATGTCACAATCAAGGGTTACCAAAAGATCATGCCAATAGATATTTCCTTATTGGGTGCATGGGATTTGGAGAGACATGGTATTATCATTTGGTGATTTTTGGAAGATCATGTCAAGGGCATAATCGTGTCGGTTGAGTTCAAGGTCTATAAGATTTCGTTTTTGTGTGTTTTGGGAAAGGTTATGTATACTACAACATCTCTAGATTCATCAATCCATTTTTCTAGCGTACATTTTAGAGAACATCCCTTTGATGAGTGATTCTTGTACACGAGTGGTGGTAAGAACACATTAATTCCATTATTGGATGAGACCTATCATGTTGTTGGATACAACTAAAATTGAATCATTAGCCCGTCATCTTCATCTTTGGTGGATGATTCTCTTGCCTACAAATGTTTTACATCATGCATATGATGGAATTTGACTAGCTATACTTTTTTGAGATAAGAGAAACTCCAAAGAGAAAAACAAGAGAAACACAAAGCTTCATCACTCAATAATCTCATGCTCTAAAGGAAATCTTGTCTTTATTCTATAGTAAAGAAGATCCACTCAAAGAGAGTTTCATCCTTGAATCATATACATGGATTGGTGACATGTTAGCAAGCTTCAACTTTAGATTAGAAACTCTCTTGAATCGAATACATGGGATGGTGACATGTTAGCAAGCTTCAACCTTAGAT
Organism: Lunularia cruciata; assembly: GCA_948567375.1. Taxonomy (NCBI): domain Eukaryota; kingdom Viridiplantae; phylum Streptophyta; class Marchantiopsida; order Lunulariales; family Lunulariaceae; genus Lunularia; species Lunularia cruciata. Next base: position 64,096,491 of record OX419755.1, on the reverse strand, counting down.
TAATTGTATGGATGGTGATACATCAATCCTTGTCCTATTAGTGGAAGTACTCTTTTGGTGACACTTCTATTTATCTACTAGACCATCATATATCACATCTCTCAAGATATTAATAAGTCACTTTCCACCTCTAAATAATATGTATTGCTAATGATATTATAAACTTCCTCCCTTTTAAGACATAACATCCTCATTGTGAAGTTGTTGCTCAAAAGATTTCACTAACATTAGTGCATTGGTCAAGTTAGTTATGCGCTTCCATGTAACCTCATACAATGGGTACTCTTTCCAATGTACAAGATATTCCACATGTGGATAGCGGGTACCACGGATGTATGTTTGGAGAATACGTTCAACTTAGTATTCCTTTGTGCCATCAATGAGTGTTGGACAAGGTCTAACTTCATTTATGGAGAAAAATGAGGCAATTGAGGTAGTTCTACAATAAGTCCAATGGAACATTAGATGGATTTTCACGTGTGGTGGGAGCTTGAGGTGATAAGCCATTGTGCCAATTTGATGAATGATAGAAAAATGCCTAGTAAAACAAGGTTTTAGCATACAAGAGCCAACTATTTTGAGGTTGGTTGTGGATAGCCACTCTTTGATCTCTAATATTGAACTCCAAGTACCTGCAATGTGCATTTGCATGTTGTTTTTGTCAATTTTGGGTTGTTTGCAACCTATACTTGGCATTCTCCATACCTTGTTGGATTATGGAAACAAAAGTGTTGACAATGTCATCTTTTGTAGCCATTGGGCAGATTTCTACAAAGCTTGAAGGTGTGAAAGTGTGTTTTTTGTATATGAGAAAGAATAATGTGACTTGTTTAGATACATTCATTGAATTGTTGTAGGCAAATTTCACCAATGGAAGTAAGATGTCCTACCTTTCTTGCTCCTTTATGGTGAAACCTAGGAGCATGTCCTTGATAGTATGATTGGCCCACTTTATTTTCCTTGGTTGTAGATGGTATGGCATGGACATAGCAAGTTTGGTTTTGAAGATGCCAAAGCGTGTTCTCCAAAACAAACTAGTGAATTGAGTGCCTCAATCTAAATGAGCACTCAAGATAGACCATGGTGAGAAAGACCCAAGCTAAGTATAATTGAGCTGATTGTAGAGAAATCATGTCCTTAGTCATACAATACACATGAAGCATTTTGTTGAATCAATCTAGAAAGACTACAATGGAGTCAAAACCTGAGGTGTCTTTGGCAATTCACAAGTTAAATCCATGCTTACTTGCTCACAACATTGTGTATGAGTAGGGAAAGGTTGAAGGAGTCCTACAAGAGCTTGATTAAAGGCTTTATTTTTTGACAAAGTAGGCACATTTGAATTTATTCCATCACATTAGTGTTCATCCTGGGCCAATAGTAATAGCATTTGATTACATCCAAGGTCTTGTCCTCTCCAATGTCACTTGCAATGGTAGATTCATGACATTCTACTAGGATGGTGGTTCTTAGGTTTGGGTCATCTAAGATCCATAACTTGCCATCATAAAAAGTGAATCTTTGGGCATTGGTTATGCCTTTGGATGATTGAGCTCCTACAATCTATGGGTCAATCTTTGTAGCAGGAAGAATCCTTGGCCAGAATTCTAGGTTCATTTTGACCTCTACCACTAAATTTTTCACCATAAGCATTTGGATGAATGCATCTACAAATTTCTTCTTGCCTTCTACATATGTGATTGTCATGTTGAACCGTTGTCTCCATTCTACTTGAAAAATCTATCGACACGATAGGTCTTATTGTATCTCAAGGTACACTAGAGGTTTGTGATCTATCTCCACTACAAGTGCCTTCTTGCCAAGTTAATGCTTCCGATGCTTGGTTGCAAGGACAATAGCTAACTCTTCTCATTGGGTGGTGTGATAGTTGTGCTCTACTAGTAAGAGTTTTTGAGAGATATCCAATTATGTATTATCTATCATTTTATTCTTGTGGTAGGACTGCTCCTATCACAATATTCAATGCATATATAGCTAGCTTGATTGAGTATTTTGGGACATACCATTTCAAGATTGGTATATGTAGTAATGCGTGTTTCAATTCCCAAAAGGCCAATTTTTGTGCGATTCCCTACATCTACTTCTTTCCCTTGCCAAGTAGTGGCATTAAGGGTTGTGTGACCTTTGAAGATCATTGGAAAATTGACAATATAATCCAATAAATCCCAAGAAACTCTTGAGTTGAGTCTAATCTTCTAGAGCACCCTATTTTTAAATTACATTTATTTTATTTGCTAACACTTGGAAACCTTTTGCATTTACTCTATGCCCAAGTAATCTTCTTCAAACTTGCAAAACTTTCACTTTGAGACTTTGGCATACAACTAGTTTGTCGTAGAATCTAGAGGTCTTTTTGCAGATATTGCTTATGCTTTGTCATTGTCTTATACTAAGATGTTATCAAGGAAAATGATAATAGACTTATCTAAATATAGACAAAATATGTCATTCATCAAGCTCATGAGAGTAGCTGGTGCATTGGTGAGGCCAAATGGCATCATGAGGTACTCAAATTAACAAATTTGAAAGATTGTTTTAGGTCCGTCTTCATTTATGATCTTAATTTGGTTATAATTGCTCCTTAGATCAAGTTTGATGAAGTGTTTTGCCCCATTGAGTTGATCAAAAAGGTCATCCATGTAAGGTAATGGATATTTTTTCTTTATCATTTGTTAATTTAGGCCATGTTAGTCAATGCACATGTGCATTATACTATCCTTCTTCTCTACAAACAAAACAATAGCCTCATATGGTGATAAGTTAGGTTAGATAAACCTTTTTTTGTAGTATATCCTTGATCTCAGCCTTGCACTCCTCCCACTCATAAGGTGATAATAAATATGGGGCCTTACAAGGAGGTGTCTTCCTAGCAAATATCTTCATTTTATGATCTACTCTCCTTTTTGGTGATAATCTTGAAGCTAAATAATCAAGAAAGACATCTTGAAACTCATTGATCACATCTTTTAAATTCTCAAGAATTTATCGGTTGGGTTGTGTTATAACATCCATTTGTGCATGAATGTGTTATTATGATATTTAGTTTGGTATATAAGTACTTATAAATGCCTACAAGATTTTATTTATATAGAGATAAATGATAGTTCTACATTAGTCATGATTAGTTAAAGTTAGTCATAGCTAAGATAAAAGGGACCTGACTTTAGAGGAAGTGGAAAAGATGAGCACCACTATTTTGGATTCTAGTGTACTAACTTGGTATTATTCCTAAGTGTTTGGCTTTGAGGAAAAAGTTGAAAACTCTTGGACCCACAAGCTTTTTTGTTTTGAATTCTTCTATAGTCCAAGGAAAGTCCATATGAAGGAAACTTTGACTTAGTGGTTGGGTCAAGAAAATACCACATGCTTAGGAGAATATTCCCATGAGTATGAATATTCCTTTAGACTTTAGACTTTTTTGGACTTTTTAGCCTAGTAACTTGAGTTACTCTAATAATTAGTAATTTTGGTGCATAATTATTTCACAAGTATATAACTAGGGGTGAGGAAGTACTCATTATCCTTTTATTTGCAACTATCTCTCTCTCATTGAGTTCTCTAGTGAGCAATGGTTTGAGTCTTGGAGTGTCAACCTTGGAGGAATATGATGGAGATGGGGTTTCTTGCCTTCTTAGTCCATTGTGCACTACCATAATAGCTATTAGAGGTTCATCTTGAGTGAGAGATAGGCCGGCTCACATTTTTAGTTCTATTGGCGGGACCTTTTTAGAAGGCAGGATAATATAGATAGAAGGAGGCTATGAGAGCTCACTTGGAGAAAACATTAGAAGAAGAGAGTGTTGAATTTATGTTAGAGAACTTGGACATATTCTTATACTTTGAGCTCACTATGAAGTTTTTGAGGTGATATTGTATATATTATAGACATGAGAGAATTTGGAGAGATTATGTGAGGTGGATTGTAGATTTTAGAGATTATGGTGATTTTGGGCAAAATCTCAAGTTTGAGATCTAGCTTGAAATTTTCATAAAGGATAACTTGGATTATGTGTTAGGTGGGAAACTTGAAATTATTGTAAGTGCTTTTACATGCATTGACCAAGAAGTTTTGGAAGGTAGTAGGGTAAACTATTCTCACAAACTTCATGCTCTTTGGAATTCTATATAGAGTTTGTCATTTTTTCATTTTTAGTGGATTTTTTTGAAACTTTCCAAGAAAATTAAGTACATAATATTCTAACTTCTGGCTTAAGAATTAAAGTGAGATCATTCTTTTGCAAGAAGTAATGAGTTTTTAAAGTAAGGGGGTGGTTTTTAGACCAAATTTGAAATATGTAAGATGAATAGAAAGGTGATTAAGCCAAATAGCTCAATGAAAAGATCTGAAATTTTGCAAGGGAGGACACCTTGGGGTTTTGATTAAGTGAGAAAATTTTTAGAGGGTTGTGACATACTAATTGAGAGAATTTAGTGACAGTGTGATGAGTGGTCAATTTTGGAGAGTTGAGATCTCATGCATGAAGAGTGTGAGAGCAACCAAAAGCATGTTTGAGTGTTTAGACTCATCTTGGGAACATGGAGTGTCACCAAGAGTGAAAGTCAAGGTTATGTAAGATTATCCAAGATTTTGAGGTGATGTACGGGTGGATTTGAGAAAAAGACAGTTAAGAATAGAATTTGAAGAGTGTTGAGAGGATCCAAAACATATCAATTGAGAGATTATACACTACTTGGAAGAAAGAATGATTCTAAGTGCTTTTTATATAGAGAAAAGAGACATAAGGCAAGTTCATGTCTATTGATCCTTGAGAGCAAGAGATTGAGGGAAATGAGAGGCTTACCTGACTTGGGATTGCATGTCAGACTTTCTTCATCAAGATCTGGAGAGAGGAGATCTAAGACCAAGGAGTTTTAGTTCTTAATGTTAATGATAGAGATAATATTTCAACATATGGATAAGCTATCCATGAGGGTTCAATTAATATACAATCTAGGATTTGATGTTGCTATATAAATCTTGGAGCAACCTGAACCTTTTGTGTTTCTTAGGGTGGATTAGTCTCAAATGATGTTAATCATGTATATACTATATTAGTTATAGAGTGAGAGAAAAGAAAAGAAAAAGATTGAAAGAAAAGATGGTTAAGATGGGGAAGATGGGGAAACATGATTTTAAGATAGAAAAGATGGTTAAGATAGTTAAGATGGGGAAAATTATGGTTTCTTCGGCAAGGATAGAGAAGACATAAAGACCTTTGTAAGAGACTTCAAGAGCTTGCATAGGAAATAATGAGTGGAGGAAGAATCAGTGGGTTTCATTATTACCAAATTTCTTTGAGGATGTAGTACTTACATGGTATGAGTCAAAATACCAAGAGAGAAGGGAGATGGGCAACAAGGGTCTTGGAAAACTTGAACTTCAATACTTATTGAGAAATTTCTTCCAAATGAAAGTTATGGGAGATTAATGAGTGAGGTTACCTTCCTCAAACAAGAAGATGGAGAGAAAGTGAGACTCTATGTAAAAAGAATGGAGAAGTTAGAGTCCAAATTTTAAATAATATTCAAGAAGATGGAGATGAGATGGAGATTACTATGATTGGCATAGGAGCCATGCTCACCAAGAATTTTATGGGAGGTTTGAGACCACATATTAGAAGTATGGTGAGATATGAAATCTTCTTCCAAGGTTGAGGCTATCAAGATTGCAATTTGTATGGAGGAGAGTTTGGAAGGGGATGAGAGTCATTTGGTGGTGAAGGAGGTTGTGCATCCTTCTCAAAGCTACAAATATGGTGGAAAATTTTAATACTTTGGTGGCAAGGGTTGCACTAAAAGTAATCCTTGCTCAGGTTCTTGCACCTTTACCAAAAGATCCACTCAAACCATCAAAGAACAACTTGGAATTCTCAAGATCAATGTAGTGCAACTATAGGAGAAGAAAGAGGTGGATAAGAATGTCGGGAGAAGGCTTAAAAGTAATAGAAGCTATCAATATAGAGGAGGTCAACCAACCAACCAACCAACAATTTCAACCAAACAACCAACCAACCAACCAATAATTTCAATGATAGAAACTATTTGTATTGTGAAGGAAGAGGTCACATCCAAAAGAATTGCCCAAATTCCACTTACCATGGAGGAATAGACTATGAAGGAGCCAATAAAGAGACAGAGGAAGGTAGTGAAACCCAAGTGGCTCCTAATCCAAACAAAAGTAAAGGGATAACATCTATAGATGTGTTGAGAGAAAGTATGAGAAGAGAGAATGCTCAAACTACAAAGGTCTTAATTTGGAGCTTTTGGCATAAGAGAAGAAGAGAGCTTGTTTTGCAGAGAATATACACTCTTCTCAAGGATTTACTCCTAGCAAAGATACACTTATGATTACTAAGAGCACTTGCAATAGCACCTCAACACCATCAACAACATGGACTCCAAGGAAGAAGTTGGGGTGGAGGACTTCTTGATCTCAAAGAAAAAATGGAACTACAATGTATTGGAAGATGTTGGAAGTCACAAAGCTAACATCACAATGGGCCAATTGCTTGCTTTGAATCCTACTTTGAGAAAGGAGCTTAGAGGTGGTTTGAGTTCCACAAGGAGCAAGAGGAAGAAGAAAGCAAAAGCTTTAGTATCAATGGGGGTGATGGATGCCAAAAAAGCACCATAGAAGGCTTGTGAATATACCTCCAAGATTGATATGAGAGTGAAAGGTCACAACATCAAGGATGCACTTGTTGATGGAGGATTTGCAATAAATGTAATGTAAGAGAGGTTGATGAAGAAATTGGATATGATATCTTCTAGGCCTTCAACATTTATGGTGAGCATGGCAAACAAACAACAAGTTCAACCAATAGGGGTGATGGATAAGGTGGTAGTTTTAGTTATGGGAGTTCAAAATCTCATGACTTTCCAAGTCTTGAAATATTAAAGCTATGATTTTCTCCTTGGGAGGCCATGGTTTGAGAGTAGCACAACTGATTGATGACACAAAGTGTACTTGAGGATTGGGCCATCAAACCATAGAGTTACAATTCCTATCACTAACACCCATCAACACTTCACATTCAAAAACACCATCTTTTGATAATTGGGAATCAAATACAAAAGAAGGAGCTTCAAGTGTGGACACAAGCATGGAGGAAGAGACTTCCATGGAGGAGTATGAATTTGAATCTAATTCAGATGTATATGGATATGTGTGCTATGGATTTTTCACCTAAACTAGAGGTTGTGAAGGACCTAGATAATCATCATTGATACCTAGAGAGTAGGTTATCTACCCTCAAGTATGGTCCAAATGTTACCAAGGAGGAGAGGTGAGATTTGAGGAGATTTTCCACAAGTTCATCCATGTCTTGCAATGCTTGGATGAAGCAAATGAATCACTCAACCCAAAGAATGCATTCTTGGTTGTGAAGAATGTCTGCTTTTGGGGCACATCATCTCCAAGGATGGAATAGCAATGATCCTAAGAAGGTGAGGAAATTTTTAGACTATTCATTCCTTTCAAGCTTGACAAAGTTGTGCCAATTCTTGGAGATGGTTAGGTACTATAAGATGTTCATCTTTTTCATTTTCCAACAAGGATGCATTGACCATCTATATGAAGAAGGGTGTAGAATACATGGTGATTTTGGAGGACAAAGAGACTCTCAAAGCTTTTGAGGAGCTCAAGCAATCCCTTTTTGTAGCTCCAATTCTTGCTAAACCTAATTGAAGTAAGCCATTCATACTCTACAATGAAGCTATAGGATACACTCATAGTCAATTAGACCAAGATGAGCATGATCATCCAATAGCTTATGCTAGTAGATAGATGTTTTAGCAAAAAAGAACTACTTAGTTGTAGAGAGAGAAGGGTTTGTAGTGATATTTGGAAAATTAGACACTACTTGATTGGAGAGAAAGCCACCATTGTCATGGATCAAAAGGCTTTAAATTACATCATCAACAACCCTAATGTTGAAGGGAGGTTAGCATGTTGAATGATACTCTTGTCTGAGTATGACTATACTATTGAGAATAGGCCAAGGAAGAAATATGCAAATGTTGATTTTTTTATTTATGACCTATGATCATGATGGAGTTGAACTAATGGATGATTCATTCCTAGATGAGGAGCTCATGGTAATCTCAATCACTCAAGAATTTCCAATGGAGTACAAGGAAATTATGGACTTTGTTACAAGAGGTAACTATCCAGAAGGAGAGGATGGCTCTTGCAACAAGATCTAGATCTTACACAATGGTGGATGATATTATTTTTCACCAAGGAGCAGATGGTCTACTTTGATGAGAAGTGGGTAAGAAAGATTCTACATTACTTATAAAGGAGTTTTCATGAGGGTTTAGTGTGTGGGGGACACTTTGCAAGAAAGGTAACAACTTTCAAGATTCTAGATGTAGGTTACCATTGGAAAAGAATTTTCAAAGATTATCTTGATTATTGAAAAATCTGTCATGTTTGTCAAGATTTTGCTAGAAAGTCTACTTCCACTCCCCCTCTTAGATCAATTTCATTGCTAGGACCTTTTGAGAAGTGTAGACTTAATTTTGTAGGTCTTCTCAATAGAACCATGAGGAACAATTGATACATTGTGGTAGTTATTGATTACCTTACAAACTGGGTTGAGGCTAGACCATTAAGGGACAAGAATGAAGATGATAGAAGGTGAAGTTGGTAGATTTTTTTATGAATTCATTACCACTAGGTTTGGATGCCCTTTGGGGTTGGTTTTTGATAAAGGAGTAGAGTTTACATGGAGCATCACTACGAACATTTTACAATATTTCTTTATCACACATAGAGTAACTACGTCATCTAAGCCAAATGCAGAGAGAACCAATCAGACCTTGTGCATGATGTTGGCCAAAGATGTAGAAATGGAAGGGGCTAAACAACATTGGGACAAAAGGATTCATGCAATTTTGTGGGAGTATAGGACAACCATATAGACTTCCATGGGATATTATCCATTTCATTTAGTATATAGTATTGATTCTACCTTACCTATTCACTTTCATCTTCCTACCTTCCAAAGCATTCTTAGGAGATTGAAGAAAGCACAAGGAGGTGATGCTGAGAAGTCAAGGAAGGATCAACTCATGGAATTGGAGGAGGCAAGAGCAATTGCTATGGTTTGAGTGAAGCAAGCCCAAAGGAAACAAAAGGAGAGTTATGACAAGAGGCAAGGCAAGAAGAAGGTGGAGCTCTTCAAAGAAGGTGATTGAGTAATGGTGTTTGATTCCATTCAATTCAAGAGAGTGCAATAGAAGTTCTTGCATATGCACTTTGGATCTTTCATAGTAGAAAAGGTGTGGGGAAATTACACTTATGATCTCAAGGAGTTGGGAGGAAGACACTTTGATAGGATTAACCATGATAAGTTGAAGATGTATCATAGAAGGTAGAAAGACCTTCACTTTGAGGACAAAGTGAAATCTTAGTCTGGGCATAAATGTAACATCTATTTATGCATGAATATGTTATTATGATATTTAGTTTGGTGTTATAAGTAATTGAGAGATATTATTTATATAGAGATAAAAGATGCTTCCACATTAGTCATGATTAGCTAAATTTAGTCATAGTTAAGATAGAATGGAACTTACTTTAGAGGAATGGAAAAGATGAGCACCACTATTTTGGATTCTAATGTATTGACTTGGTAATATTCCTAAGTGTTTGGCTTTGAAGAAAGAGTTGAGAACTCAAGCCATTTTGTTTTGAGTTCTTCTATAGTCAAAGTGCATGTGAAAGAACCCTTGACTTAATGGTTGGGTCAAGAAAATACCACATGCTTAGGAGAATATTATTATGAGTATGGATATTCCTTTAGACTTTATTTGACTTTTTAGTCTAGTAACTTGAGTTACTCAAGTAATTAGTAACTTTGGTGAGTAACTATTCTACAAGTGTATAAACTAGGAGTGAGAAGGTCTTCATTATCCTTTCATTTACAACTATCTCTCTCTCATTTTGAGTCTTGGAGTGTTAGCCTTGAAGAAGTATGGTGGAGTTGGGGTTCCTTGCCTTCTTAGTCCATTGTGCACTACCATAATAGCTATTAGAGGTTCATCCTAAGTGAGAGACAGGCAAGCTCACGGTGCACTCTAGACTTCTCTTAGTAGAATTTTTTGTTTTGCATTTTCTATGCTTTGCGCCTTCAGCCCTATATATATATATATATATATATATATATATATATTCTTTTGTGGCATGAAATTGCTAGCAAACTAATTGGTCTGATGGATCAATACCATAGCGCACTCAAGCAAATCTTGAGTAGAGAGACCTTGGGCAAGATGGTAAAATATGTTTAGGGTAAGTTTGCGGCCATAAGTAGAGGAGGAAGAAAAGCTAATGCTATTTTGACTGACAATACATCTATACATGAAACATCTATATGTCTTATTGATAGTTGTGGTCCCTACGACATAGAAGCAATTCTTGCCTTTGTGATTTTTCTCTATCTCCAATGAACTTCCATTAGCTAGTTTTCACTAGTTTCTTTCTCTAATCTATTGTGGGGATGTAGTGCTCCATCCATGGTATGCCTTATATCACATTGTAATGAGCTAACCATATCACTCACCACTCAATTTCTTCTTGATACTCTCCTATAAAGAATATTACCTTTCTAAATAATGATTCAATCCTCTTTGTCTAACCATTAAATAACTCTACTTCTTCATTCTTATTATTCTTTAGTTTCATCTCCAACCTTATTGCAACAAAGCAATATAAGAAATTGTTTGTTGCTCTATGGTCTATCAATCTCTCACATAATAGCTTTCTAGGACTCCATTTATAACAATCAATTGTATGTTTGTTGTCTACAACCTTTGTGCACTTGTCTTCTTTCTCTCCCCACTTTTACTTCTCCCCATTGAGCTTGTAAGGCCGTGAGGTACATTTTCTGGTTTTCCAATGTGATTTCAACATCCTCCCCTTTGATTTGTCTCTCCAAATTTTTCAAAGGTTGCATGTTAGAGGCCAAAAGCCTCTTGGAAAGCAAACATGACAATTGATGGCTATGTGCCCAACATGGCAACAATTGTAGCAATGTTATTATTTTGCTCAAGCCCCTTGCTCTCATGGGACTCAATCTCTTTCTCCTTTGACCCATCCATGTTTTCTTTTGAGCATTCATGCTCCTCAATCTTAGAAAAAAATGTTGTATAATTTCATAAGCATTGGTCCACCAAAATATGGTGTTTCAGCCCAATAGTGTTGTGTGAGGACTTCTCCTTCACCTCTTCCAAGAGCTCCTACTATTCTCTAAGCACACACATTGGCTTCAAAAATAGTGCAATGATTTTGTACCATTTCTTCTTGATGAATTTGCTCTTTTAACTCTTGTTTGAAATTGTCAAGAGCTTCTATTGGATTCATATCAATTACTACAACTTGTAGATCAAGAAATACCTCCATGTACTCTTTTATGCTATTCTTTTGGTTCAACCCCCATAGTAGGGTTTGAGCCATCTACATGGAATCCATGGATGGGAAATTCTTCTATGGCACTTTGCATTGCCATCCAAGTGATTTCTCTTCCTTCTATCAACATTAATTGGTCCTAAGCATCATACCATATGAGGGTTTTATTTTTCAAGTACCCACATGTGAACACGCTCGCAAAATGATTGGTGATCTCAATTGCAAATAATCAAAAGTATTGATTCATTCTTGGGATGTAACTTTCTACTAACCCCATGGAATGTTATCCCTTGTAATGCTCAATGTTGCATCATTTGTAGTAACAATATGGCTTTATTGTTAATTCGGGTTGGTGCCATTGGCATGAATGACTCTTTAGGTACTTTGGGTGTTGTTATTAGATTTTGCAATGATTCCTCTTCTTGCATTGCATGATCATTTTTGAAGAAACCTTCTTGACTCTATTGTCATCTTGATCTCCCAAAACCCATTCAACATCCCCTATATTCCTTGCATCAGATCTTGCAACTATCACTCCATGATTTATACACATGGTAAATACTCAATTGCTTCTTCTTACTTCAATAGAGGGTTAATATGATCACTTAAGAAGGGGCACAAATGATTGGGACTACCATTGGGACCTTAGAGGGTTATCATTTGTTGACAATATTCTTCACCAAAATTGTGGACTAAAAAATCCCTAAACATCACTTTTGGCCTAACTACATAATGTATTTTTACTTGAGTGTTGAAAGGGAGAGAATTTGGTATATTCATATCCATTGCATCATAGCAAAATGTAAATGATAAAAACCCATTCTCTGTTATATGTCACCATAGGTAGAATCATTGAGTTTGGAAAATTCACTATTATGTCCATGAATTCTATTCCAAAATGGTAAATGAGATAGACTCTCACTTGCTCATGCTAGATGTATATAATCTTGATATGGAATAAATTCAAGCATAAAAAGCACGGTGCAAGAAATTGCTTCCAAGAGCATCTATCCAATTTTCTCTCTAAAACACCCCCAATCTATTGATTGCACTGCCTTTTCTCCCTTTTAAATTACTCAATCTCATAGCATGTGTTCCTCCAAGAGGAGTGAACTATTCACGTGGATACCTACTCTAATACCATTGTAATGTTCCAAGGCCAAGAGAAATCTCAATAGAAACATAAGAGAAGAAATATAAGACATATTAGCTACAGGTGAAAATTGGCTTGGTGACATCTGGAAGGATGTTATGTATGATGGCTACGTAGATCAGATAGATGTGTCACCAAGAGAATATTTCTACTAATATGGCAAAAGCCAAGAATAGCCTAAAGTTGTAATACCAAGAGCTAGACATATTAGCTAGAGGTGAAAATTGGCTTGGTAACAACTGGAAGGATGTTATGTATGATGGGCTAGGTAGATCAAATAGAGGTGTCATCAAAAGAGGACTTCTACTTATAGCGTAGGAGCCAAAAATAGCTTGGAAACTTTAGAGCTAATTTCAAGGGCCTAAACAAATGAATTAGGCCTAAAAAATGTAGCAATCCCTCCCCCCCTAGTTTTTCTCATTGAGAAAGTAAGTACGGTACCTCACCCATGCAATTTGGAGATTCCTACAAGAAGATTACCTAGATATTCCCTCTGATTAAAGGTGGTTTGACCAACCAGATAGGATCAGGACCTACATGTCACCCATGTATGCAACTAATCTAAGGGTAGATATCATTGATATGTCACCCATCATGTATTAGATCCAATGGTGGAGCTTCTTTTGAGGTAGTCCTCTTTGCTATATAATATAGTCAAGGTGCTCCTTTGGAGCATCGGAGGTTTGAGTGTGAAACTGTGTGTTTCTTATCCTATGTTTCTCTTCAGGTCTCCTATCCTTAAAGTATTACACATACACACTTTCATATCATATGTTTGTTTAATGATTACATTGAGCCCACTTCACACACCACTCTTGCATTTGATTTCACCACATATCCTAATCTCAATCTTGTACCTCTCACCTAATTCCTCCAATTCATAATCCATCTTTAGTATTCTACCCAACTGCATTTGTATGATAGCATCTTTTTCTCTTGTTTGTGAGTTAAAGTCTTTTACTCAGGTTTTGGCTCAGAATAGAACAATGTCTTCTCTTAATTTAGAAAATGTTTTTTGTTTACAATTTGATAATATCTTTTGGCTTCCAATCCAAACTGAAATTTTTTAACTTACTTATAGACAAACCTAGATCCGATACTCTAAAGATTAAGGAATCTTAGACTTATTCAGATGAAGGAGTTTTTGTTTCTTGAACAATAACTAATGTAGTGGTAATTTTCATTATTTTTTCACTTCAAAGTGGTAATGCTATGTAGTGCAAACTTCAAGTTTTTCTTTTAATAAATCTAGAAATATTTTTATAAAGAAAATTAGCTCACCACTCTCTATTTTACTATGTTTGAGTACATCTTTAATGGAAGTAATAACAAAATTTGGATATGATGATTTTAGATTATTTCTAATGGTTTGGGTTGATTTGAATTATAATTTTAGAGAATTTATAATGATTAAAAGCTAAATTGTATTCATTATAAAACTTAAGAATAAAATTCAATAGTCATTAAGATAATCTTCATATAACATATACAGAAATTAAAATGCATATTAATTTTTTTAATTTTTTAATTAATATTTAATTACATAAAAATAGATTATCTACTATATATTATTAGCACAATGCAAAAATGTACTTATATACAAATATTCCCCATGTATCCATTGGGACCCTTGATGCTCAAGATTATGATATCCACATTGGTTATAACATATGAGATGGTAACGTACAACTATCCATGTAACAAGATTGGACTGTGCAAATATATGCTAACGTGGTCCATTGTATGGCCCTGGCTCTTGTTGATTGTCATTGAATAGACAAGATGTACAAGAAACTATCTACAATATAATACAAAAGGCAGGTTGGTTTCCCTTGGTGACAAATTGATTAGTGAAATAAATCTATGTGTCACGATGTTATTTCCAATGATGATCTTTGTATGGATAATGCATTTATTTAGCTTGGTCATAATAAACCTTGTGCTATCTTACCATAGGTAAATACACTAAGTGTTGGTATCTTTATTTATCTAAACATAAAGCATAACTTTTATTGACATTTCAAACTCTTGCATCAATGTAGACATCAAGAAAAATAGGTTATGAAAGACACAAAGTCTAAAGGATACATATAAAGATGTTACTGACTCAATGATTTAATGACTTATTTGACATGAAATAATTTTGAAAAAAAAAGATGGATGGATATAATTATATAAAATATAGTTGACAAATCCCTAAAGGACACAATCTCTCAAAGACATATGTGAAGATAATACTAATCAACGAGTTATCTACCTCAAAACACACACATATACCCTTTCAACACCATATATGATATACTCATCTAGGATGATGATGAAATGTGTATGACTTACTTAATATGAAATGATTTTGATAGAATGTGAGGTTTCAATACTAAAATGCATAGATATAGTAGAGTAGTAAAGTAGTGATGTCAGTAAAAGAATTTTGAGGCATAAATAAAATTTTATGTTTATAAATGAATACAACACAAGAAATTTGTTATGAATAAACTTTATGGACAAGTGGGTGGTTTCATTTCTTACTTTTATGGACTGCATTAGAGAGAGAGTTATTGATTGTAGTAATTGAACTACTTGACAAACTAGTTATGACATTTCTCATGTCAAGGTAAGAGTGAGAAGAAGGTGATGTGTGACAAGAAGATGGATGTGACTAGAATGAACAAATGAAAATCTAAAAATCATCTCTCTCAAAGTGTGAACTTGTTTGAATCGAAAATCAATGGTACTCTTGGTTACAAATAAAGTCAATTGGGATTATTTTTTGTAATTTCTTGCTTCTTGTCTTTTCTGAATTATATTGAATTACATTTTTTCTTGCTCAAACAAAAAATGGATTTATGATTTTTATAAACTCTGAATATCAGCAACTTTGAGAAATTAGATTATAGTACTTTGAGAAATTGTTGCAAAATTGAGATAGTTGAAACCATGAAGGACATCCAAAATTTGATTTCTCGTCCCATTTCCACTTTTGAGAGTACCAATTCTCCACTTCTTGTCAATCTCAATTCTACTTCTTGTTGATTATTAAGTGGTAGATTTTAAAAGCTATCGAGGATGGAGTTGTTAGTGTCTTTTATTACGAGCAAAGCAAATCTTGACAAAGATAGATTCAAGATGATGTCTCATCATTATTGCTCAAATTTTTTATTATTTAAAAGATACCAAAACACTTCAAGTCAATTCATGTAGGCAATAAAAAAATTAAATTCAAAATAATGTAGTTTTTTGTTATATGGTTACGTATATAATAGTGCATGGGAAAGTGTTTCTTGAGTTGATGAATAGAAATAAGTTATTAAAAAATTAGATATGATAAAATAATAAAAAATAGCCAAAAATGAAAGTAAAAATATAAAAAGGAAAGTCTTACCAACAAGGAATTGCAATGGATGGAGAACATAAATGATAAATCAAATTATATATGTCTTCAATTTGATAAAATAGATTTGATGTTTGGATGCAAAACTAGTATTTCTCCACTTGCACTTGTAATTATGGGTATAAAAAATAAGGTGAATACTTGTAAAGGGATGGGGCATCAAGATGAGATGGATCTAGAGTTCCACCCAAGGAGGAAGAAATTTTTTGCAAATATTACACTTTTATATGGTTAACCATTCAATCATTCCTTATGCATTCCCTATCAAGCAAAAGATTCATTCATTTCCTGTTAAGATATTGACTAGGCAATGGATACAAGAAAAGAGAAAAGAGTCATGCATATTCTGATTATGTTCCAAGTGTGTAGAGTGATAACATCAAAGATTGCATCGAAGATAGTATACCTTAGTGAAAGCTACAAGATCAAAGGAAAAGATTTTAGCACAAAAATGAGACAAAGAAGAAGAGTGTGAGTAGGAGGATGAATCTCATAAGAAGAGAAAAGTTTCACAAAAGATTCTTAGATGATACCATCCATTAGCATCTTTTAGCAAGACTTTGCTACCCATACAAAAAGGAAGAGCAAGTATATAAAAACTAAAGAGAGACCAAAAATAGCTAAAATTGAAGCACAAAAAATGGAAAAGATCAAGAAGTTATACATGGAAGTAGCGGTTGCAAAATGAAAATTAAGGCTCAAAAAATGTTAAGCATAGAAAAGATTAGATCCAACATACAAAATAGTAAAGCTAAGCACTTCTATTATATGATTTTGGAATTAGCAAAGGTAAGAAAGACTCTTAAGAAATGATACTCTAAAAAGTATCATCATTATGATTTTTGATATAGATGCTTATCCATATGGTAGTTATAGTAGAAATACTAATTTCCAATACCTAATTACAATCCTTGTGCAAATGATAATGAAAGTAAATACAATTTTGACATGTAATGTTGTACCAACACTATAACATACAAATTGTAGCTTTTTGATAAGAAACCATTCATTCGTTTTAGAATATAATCAAAGATAATAAGACACAAAGGACAAATGTCATAGAATAGTTCTTTACTATCATTGTTTAACCTCTTGGACATAAATTACTCCCAAAAGAGTATATTGACACCAAGGAAATGCATTACAAAAGTTCACAAAAGATATTTTAGTGACATATAAGATAAATCTATTCACAACATGAAAGTGATGTTTTAGTACAAAAGTAATAATTCCTTCAAACAACTATGGTGCTTGGCACTGAGTAATAGTAAGTTGTCCTCTGGTGGTGCATTCATTTGGCAGGAATGAATTTTTATTATAGGCTTGGAATTTGGCAGTGCTTCATTTGATGATGGAAGATTGCATTGATAGAATTTTGTTTTAATTAATGTTTGTATCAAAGAAACCTCATGCCAATAGAACTTTGTAATGAAAAGTCTTCACAACAAAACATTTCTATGTATTCTTAGGATTGGTCATAGTGTTGATCTTCATAAGAAAGATAGACTCTCAAGAAAGCACTATTACAATACAAACACTAGACCCCCAAGCCACAGAACTACGTCATAATGATCATATGTAGGAATATTTACCTTGTGAGGTGCTCATCTAACAACTACTGCCATTTGTTTGTCTTTGTTCACAACCTTCTACCTTGCTACATACTGAAATTATTAAACTAATAGAAAAAGTGAAATATTTCTGCAAGGAAATCAAGGTATAAATAGGTGAAATAGTCAAGGTGAGATATTACATATTCAATTCTTCTTGGTGAACCTTCCACAATGCATTTGTATTTCCACTCTCTAGTAAATTTGTAAGACTTCATACATCTTGCAAATTCCTTGTACAATCTCTCTCCAATCATGGAATCAAGAAATCACTTCATATACTTCATGAGAAATATGACCCTCATACTAAAGTAGTGGTTTTTAAAACCAACACTCTTGCAAAGACCCATGTGAATTTGATTGAAATGTGAGGATAATCTAAATTTGTACATAATGATAAGAGGTCATGCTAAATCTATCCTTGTAGGTTTGACTTTGACTTTACTCCACATTGAAGACATGGTTGATACAAAAATCAACCATGTCTTCAATGTGGAGTAAAGTTAAAGTCAACCGTACCTAGAGTCCATTGATTGAGGATGGAGTGAGATTGAGGTTAGGAGGAGAGAAAATAAGAATAGAAAGAATGATAGTGGGAATCACAGGATTAGAAGGAGAGAGAGAGGAAATAGGAGGAGAAAGAATGTCATGAGGAAGAAGGAAGCAAAGGAGAAGGACAGTATTCCATAGTTTCAACAACAATGCACCTAAAATATCAACCCAAGATATGTTGGCACATGACAATAGAAATCAATTTACTGCACAAAGGAACTATAGAATTGAACAAGAGGAAATATTTAGTGACAAGAACTCCAAGCCACAATCTCTCTCGATGTCGCTCTAATCTCTTGATTTTGGCGTGCAACATCTATAGAAATCAATTTGTGAAAGGAGAGAACAATAAAATTTGACACAAAAATAAATTGATTTGAGGAAAGGAACCATGGAATGGAAAAAATCTAAAAGAGAATTGATTTCACTCCAAGTTTACTTCCCATGCTCCATAGCACAGAGCACATATGTTAGTATGGATTCGCCAAAGATCTTCTTTACTTTGCATTGCATAGCAGTGCACGCTCTATTGGTTTCTTATGGTCCTCTTTATGCCCCTTAAGTGATTTCTCTTACCATCAATCTCTGGCTGTTTACTTCCATGCACAAACTGAATAGTATCGTACTTCCTTATGAGTTCCATCCTTGTTTTTTCTTCTTCGTTGCAGGGGAGTTCTCGGAAGGAGTTTCAGTTGTGGATTACAGCCCATAACTTGGAGACAACAGGAGCTAGGTGAGGTCCCGGATAGCGGTCTCAGGGTGTGAGATTGTAATCCATAACTTGGAGAGACCAGAAGTTGAAGGGTAGTTTGCCTTGAGAATCTGCGAAACCGTGATCTTGGCAGCCAAATCATCGTTTGGACAGCATACTGGGGAAGAAGTTCGACAAGGATGGATGCAGCAGAGTACTTGTTTTTGGAAAGCGACAAGTTGGTGAGGTAAGAGCTGAGAGGAGTTCGTAATGTACCGAATGTGATACATGTTAGAGAAGCAGGACCAAGACGTGTAGAGGAAGACTAAAGGGAACAGGGCCCTTGGGAATCCCCTGCTAACACCAGGTACCAAGAAGCAGAGGAGAAATGGCATCTTGAGTTCTTTCGAATTACGATCTTCTGTTCAAGTTCTACATTCAGTTAGCTAGAATATGAACTGTGCAGTTTAGAGAACTGCCATTGCACAGCAGTAGTAACACTGGACACAACCCACTCTCTCCTGTCACTTTCTAACGCAAGATACCCTACAATCCTGTTGAAGTCGTCACAAAAGACGAGAAGATGATGCTCAGCACTCGGTCAACTTTCGAAGTGTGTGAACCTTTAAGCAAACAATGCAATGCTAGTCATAGGCAGCGCTCGATTACCTCAGTTCTAAGTCCTGTTGGACAGTATCTCAGACGATAATTGCTGAATTTGGGGCGAGTGGACATGTCGTGTGCAAAAACTGAAAGGGTCTCGGCTCTTCTTTCGGCAGAGCTTACTAACCAGATGTATCTTGAGAGTGATAAGCCGATAGTCTGGAAAGATATTTTCAAAATCAGACAAAAATAGCTTGGGAGGCTTGTATTGTTTGGCAATTCTTCGAGTTTTGTTGAAGTACAAGATTGATCTTAGACCATAGCGAGGACAATTAAACAAGCCAGTAGCAGGGCCATTAACCTCTACAAGTAGGAGGTCGGAAAAACCATTATATCCGAGGCTGACCATTGAGAGTTGCAGCTCTATGAGGTTTCACCTTGAGATAGAAAGGACTTGCAGAGAGACACGGTGATGATGGAACACAAGATCTCGAGTAGCAGTGCTGGAGATCTCATTAACTTCTCAAGTTGTCAGAAGAACAGCATTATATACAGACTGAAGGTACACCTCTACATTGAGGGGTTAAGGGTTAATACCAACAGTCCAACCTCGTCTCTGATGACGTCGAACTAGTCCACAAATTACCCGTAAAGACAAACCTCAAGGTTATATCTTCCCTTTTACGCGGAAGACCCTGTTCTATCGTTGAACCCAACATACTTCAACCTATTCATATTCTCTATCTTCCTCATATTTGCTCAAAACCCTTCAATTCTTTCTTGGTAGTACGTGTAGGTAGCTTTGTATCGGATATCCCTACTGCAGAGTATGCTGATCTCCATGGCTGAATGAATTCTTCAACTTCTGGACCAGAATCAATAACGCTATGTACTACTACGCCACAACAACCTGCTTGCTGCCAAAATGGAGGTTCGACATAGCCACAATGCTATATTGTCCTCGCCCAGAGAAGGATTGGAGTTCAGAGCTTCAGTTACAAGGGGAGTGTTATACAGCTGGTCCACCTACAAAATCGAGGAGAAACACATATCAGTAACTCGGACATTCCCGAAACGATGTGACTGGAGTTCAGCGCAACCAGGGCCAAGGACACGTCTGAGCTAGTACTAGCAGTATATCTATCACCATATTGTGAAGGTCGTGAGACTCATTACAGTCTTATCAATCATGACTCTCCTCAAAATCTGGATGCGTGGGAAACTTATCAGAAACACCTTCCGGTTCCTCCGGAACTTGGGTGTGGCAGAGGAGCTGAATAGCTGCAAACTTTGCATAGTACCTTTTCCATCTTTGCACTGTTTGGAGGCAAGCAGAATTTCAAGTTTGTCTTGAAGAATTGATTCTGCCGCCACTTGTATAACTTCATATGGAGCTGGTGCATGCTGATTTTGTCAAACTGGTCCAATCTGCCAACACAAGCTAGCCAGCCAACCACCAACTGTCTTTTGAACTTATCACGGTCAGCGAGACTCCGAAATATGCCAAAACCCAGCTGGGGTGAGAGAATTTGAGTCCCAAGCTCATTGGCCACTTCCTCAAGCACAACAAACGAAAGTATGTCTGCAAAGACTGACACCCAGTTAAAATGGATGAAACTTCCTGCACTACGTGCTCAATCAGCGGCTCTTGGGCTTCTTGAAACCAACGATGTGGCTGGGGACCATGAATGCAGGAATGGCCTCAGATAATGTCACAGACTCCATCCCTAGTTCTTGGAGCTTCTGTGCGTACTCAGGGGCATGAAACAAATCCCAGATAACGCCTTGACCTCCTGGCTTCAATACCCTTATCATCTCATGCAGACCTTTGAATCTCTCCTTTGCAGCTCTCGGGGTTGAGCGACCGTGTTCTTCTCCCAGGTTGTTCAGACACAAAGCAGACACCACAGCATCAAAATACCGATCTGAAAATGGAAGGTTCCGTGCATCTCCACTTTTGCAAGTTACATATTCCTGAGTCTGCTCTAACTTGCTTGTATTCAAAGTAGACGTCATGGATTTACCACTGCTTTTGGCATTCAACCAGAGATCCACACCCACCACTCGCCCACCACCTCCTTCCTTCTTTAACCTCAATGCCACAGTATTCAGCAACAAACCACGCCCACAACCCACATCCAGGACTATATCAACCTTTGACCAGTCCTCCACCATCCCTATCATCCGCCGAGCAATTTTATGCCGCAAGATCACGTGGGTGTAGAGAATATTGGCGGCTGTGACGAGAAAGCAGACCGCCATCAGGGCCATCAAGCCCGTCACAAATCCGAGAATGAAACCCCACGCTTGGGGAGGTACAAATCTTATGGTTGATGCCAAAGCCTTTGTACAGTTGGAAAAATAAAGATACAATATCACTACCCCCAGGGTTGTCGCCACTGCCTGACATACCAGCCCTGCTATGGACCCTGTTTCTTGCATACCATAAATCTCATAAATCTTCATCCATCCTCGCTTCCCTGTTCTCCCCATCCTCGCTCTCCTCAAGATTTCAGCGACAGTTCAATGCCTACTAATTCAGTACCAATCGGTGAAAGACAAGCACTTACCTCGCCATCTAATGTGATCTTCCTCTGTTCTTTAGTCGACAATCTGTAACTCCAACTGAGAAATTCTTCTTCAAGGCAGGAGATCTAGTCTGTCACAGACCATCAGCAATTGTGCACCAGCTCGCAAGATTTTCCCCCTCGATGATAGAAATTGCGGTCCAACACATCTCTATTTCTCTCAATTTCTTCCACTAGATGGAGTTCCAATAACAGGAGCGCTCACTTGAAGCAAGAGTTCTCTTCGACAGAAAACTTTCTCCACTTGCAAAATGACAAGCTCACACCTAAGATCGTTTGAAGAATATGATGTTGGGCGTGTAAGAGAAAAGACAATGAGGCGGGAACGACGAGGATTGATTGTTGGCCTGGCCAATCCAACTCCACGACGACACAACACACAGAAGAAGAAGTTATTTCTAAAACTACCGTAGTCACCAGCATGTTCAGCTGGGATTGCTTATCCAATTTCCACAACCATAACTGCTAGTTTTAGATCTCAATGCAACCAAGCTTCCTTTCCTTCCTTCAACATAGCTACTAACCACCGTCTCTAGTACTCGCCTCGAGGGAGAGACAGGCAGGCTACGGTGATACAAACATGTGCGGATATGTAGTGATCGGAAAACTCGTATTACGGCCCTCAGTTAAGATCTAAGAATGTTCTAAGAATCCTCCATGGGTCCCTCCCTTCCAATCAGTCCGGCATACTATTTCTGCATACTGTGTTCTTTGACTCTGTGAGATAATGGAATTCAATTAATTCCCCTCTTTCGTTCTTCCTTCCATTAATGTTTGTGAACATCAATACATCTTCTTCTGCCACATTTCACAATTGCATCTACCCATTGACTTCTCATGTCCACTTGAGTCGATCTCTCGTGCTCTCACCTCGTCAGGAGAATTTGCTTTCTTATTTTGAAACTTTCTGTCGCACCAGTTTGCTGAATAGCACTGCTGTACCTGCACCTTTTCATCCTCGTCGTCTTCTTTTCGTTTTGCCATGTGATAGATATGGGGGGAAACAAGTCATTAAGTTCAGTGTCTCTTTATCATCACAAGGGGGATAATAAACACACGATGAAGTCTGAACCGAAAAATGGGTTCAAATCTTGAGACAAAGATTGAAGGAGATGTAGTTCATGGGGTCATGCATCGATTGGGAGGACAAGTCGTTCGTATAAAAGAGTCATTATGAGTGTTATTATCAAAACTTCGTTTCTTACAACCCCTCAACCCCCTCAGACTTGAACACATTGATGCACCGAGTCATTATACCCCACTGTATGGCCGTCATGACCATCCTCTGATTTATTCCACTGGAGGTGTGTGTACTGCATTCGTTCATTCATTCCTGTTACCGAGGGGCACGTGACATTTTCTAATCATCACTTATCACGAATTTTCAAGATTCTACTGAACAGGAGGATAAAAGTAAATGCAGAAACAGGCATTTTATAATGACACAATTCTAACGAGGGGTATTAGTATCCATCTAATCGTCACTTAGTCTCGCAAGATTTGACGAACGAATTCATCAACAAATTATTGAATCAGCACAATTTTATAATAGTGATAGTGTTAAAACTATCTTGTATTTGTTGGCAGATTTTTTTTTATTATGCTGAAAGTTTTTACATAATACGAATGAATAAAAAGTTCACATTTTTCTGTCCTTTTCTTATCTTTTCTTTAAAGGTTGCGTTGATGATTGTTTCCTTTAGTGCATGATGTTTTCCTAATTTCCAAGCGAGGGTATAACACGATTCTTCATAAATTCGTCTACGGTGGTGAGTCAGTAGAAAAAGACTGGATTCCCCCGTTGCTTTTCTACGGCAATCTTATCCAACTTTTTGGGCTTTGGACACTACTAACAGCAACACAAATGTCATTGCTCTTCTATTGACAAACCACCCAAAAATCGCTTTCTAAATTGTACTAAGTCTTTCTGGATGCTATGGAAACTGGTCCAAAACAGTTTCAAAGGCAATCCCATACGGTTGAATGATTAATTAATCATGCACTGTCTTGGACTCATACAAGTGTCTTGGACTGACCGTCTCGTGTTCTATGTGTTGTGGTCGCCTTCTCTCTTGGACTCATTCAAGTGCAAGTTAGACAGAAATTAACAACTTATATCAAGTTCAACAACATCATCATCTTCAGTGTATAAAATCTGCTAATTCGTTATGCACTAGGGCTGAATTTAAATACAAACATAATTGCACCAACAACGTGTGCTGCTACAGAGCACAAAAAATTGCTTGGCTATGGTTTGGTGCTACTAAGCAATTCACGTTTCAGTAGTAACAGTAGTGGTCTGACTCTTAATGTACCATGTGCTTGCAGTTTTCCACTTGACAAGTAAGAAGAAGAATCACTAACCCACTATTTTATTCGTGGGCGCTCAAACTTGAGGCTACAGCAACATCTCTTGTTGACGAAGAAATTTCTTGTGCCAAAAGGTGACACGCAGTCAGTCGTCCATTTTGTCTTCTTACTATGGCAAGATAGATAGATAGATAGATAGATAGATAGCCATATATCTCCTACGTGTTTTTACTTGCTTGACATCTACGAATACCGTTGACAAGGAAAGGTAAATTTAAGACTTTGCATGTCTCAACAGGTACGGCCTCCCACCACGTTATTCACTATTTCCAGAGTATGCAAACAACGTTTTCTTTGTGTTGGAAAATTTTATTCCTTGTCTCCACTGTTATTAGTATTATTATTCATTATCCATTATGTACACAACGAACACTTGGAGGCAGTCCACACATGGCCAATGTGATAGAGAATTCTGCAATTCTGTAGAGAGCCGAGGCTAAGAATGTCTCGGGTAATGGAACGATTCAAATTGAGAAATACTTGAGATGAGATGCTATGACTTATGAGGCGAAGAGAAGTTGATGAATGATGCACCACTTTAATTATAGTGTAATCTGTTTCTATAGATGCTTAGTAGCAGTAGTAGTATCTGTCACCATAGAGCAGGTCCTGGCATGCTGCGGGAATTTAGAAGTGGAGACGCTTAAGGATGTGCATATGTACTGATCAAAGCACGAACTTATACTAAATGAATCATGTTCATTTTCCATAAAACAATTAATCGACATGAGGTTTCCTAAGTTGTTTGTTTAATAAGTTAAACAAGCCGTCTTTCCTTTGACGAGTATTGTACTTAGAGCTGGACCGCACCACCGGTTAATTTTGGTTGCCACCTAACCTGACCAGAGTTAGACATGAGCAAGCTACAAGTTGTTGACAGCAAGCTACAAGTTAAACAAGCGGTCTTTCCTTTGCCGAGCATTGTACTCAGTAGGGCTGACCGCACCACCAGTTTGCTTTAGTTTGGTTGCCACCTGACCAGAGTTAAGAGTCTTGTCCCTTTTTCTTGGAGGTATTTCGCATTTTTGGACATCTCTCGTTTTGAACGTTAACATCAATTTAATGAACTAAAGTCACAAAAAGGAAAATCAAAATTTGAACGTTCTCGAATATTAACTTTGGTTTTTGTTTAGATAGTCTACTCGAGCGTTCGTTCACACATCTTAACTGCTTCAATGAATGGCAGATTACATTGCATATTAAGACCAAACTCTTCAAGAAGGAAATATAAGAGTCATATTCACAGTTAAATTTAAATCAAGAAAATAAAATAAAAATAGCATTCAGGTCCAAAATTCGATGATAAAAATAACCACAATTATGGTTATATATCTCCCGGTTGGCTCGATGATTATTATATGTAGTCCTCCATAGAGAGTGGAGGTCATTTGGATAGATAATTACTGATGAGCGATTCTTCTCTACGTTACATCTATCAGAGATATATAATTCACCACTTCCGAATTTTTTTTTATATTTATGTAGTACAATTAAAAATAATACATATAATGGTCAACATATGATCATTAATTATATTATATCTATACCCTCACTTAAACAACAAAGACTGCCTTGAAGTAAATCGATCTCACACCATTAGAAAAACTACTTTTAAAGATTTTCGTCTCAATTGTACATATCGAAAAATAATACACAGGTAACATTAATATTCATAGAAAGCTCTGAGGTCGAGCACTTCACCCCCTTACACCCCCATACGTATACCGATAATTCTATTATCGGTATACGTATGTACTCTCATAGTATACTCCCTCTATAACAAGTCTATTTGATAGAGTATACAGGTACATTATCGAGGGATACAGTCCAATCCTTCGTTGAAGTTCAGTAGAACTAAATACTCCAACTCTAACTTAGGGGTAACCGTAGTTCTACTCGAGATCATGCGCAATTTGACTGTGACGTCTGATTCTGGCGAGATGGTGTATCTCACTGCAGCCATCGCTCTGTGTGACAGTTTTCGAACCTTTTATAAGAACTTATAACTGAATTTGTGAGAAACTAAGACCTCCACCTTACAGTCGATGGAAACCACTACGAGGATCACAAGTACGCTCTCCAGTTTCTGCACTGCTTTGTGTTGAGAAGAAGTAGAGAAATTGAATAGGAAGTTGTGTGTCCCAGATGAGAGAGAATGGACTTTGGTCTGCAATCAGGTTATTTATATCTGAGTGCAGAATTTCAACAACGTCTCTTATGAAATAAAATACTCATAAACGGAATAAACGTTCAACGCATCACGGAGCTGATGGGATACACAGAATGTTTTCAATGGACACACTCAACTCCTTTTGTCCTGGAAATAGAGTTGATTTCATCTGTGGTTGAGGACAAGAATGACAAGACATTGAGTTCAGTCTATACAGATTCCAGGAATATTCTGTGGTCTGCTCTTCGGAATGAATGAGCCTAACTGTATAGAAAAGCATTTTGTTTCGTGTACCCATATGATAATAGTTCATCTGTAACGAGTGATTCTGATTGGTAACATAGTTAGCACTGATGCCAAATTCCAATACCAAGATACAAGCCTAGATTGTGAGACGTGTGTTGACTGCTGTTGTGATCGTGCTGTATCAAAGAAAACATGAGTTTATTGATTTGAAAATGATGAAGAGGTACTGTCCGACAAGTAAGAAGTGACATTCCATCAACACAAGTAAGAAATGATTCCCAGTCTATAACTGTACCGGTCTTCGCATGTAGTGTAGAGGTTTCATGCTAGCCGTGATACATGATCTTCAAATCTAGCCATTTCTGTCGATGACTTCACAAGGAAGTCTCCAGACCGTCTTGTTGGATCAAATTTTTCAAGTTGAGAGCATCAGTAGCCTTCAATTTAACGTGGGGGAGCCCAGATTGTGAGGTGACAAAAAAGGCAATGACCAAGTGGTTATGCACTTGTCGTTGACGGGGTCAGATTTACCCGTATAGTTGGCCTCTGAATATACTACCTTCCACCAATGGTAGCTAAGATCTTGCAAATGTGCATCACAGGAACAGGTATCCAAGTGACCCGCCAGTTTCTACAGGAAACTGATGAAGATATTGTCTTTTGGCGTCACATCCCTATGACCACATTGCCTCACATATTCGTGGTATTTCCATCAAGATTGGAGCATCTTTGCTTGAACCTGATGCAAGAGAGGTTTCAACAATAGCTAAGTCTTGCAAAGCTTGGGCTGGTGAACTTCTCCAATCTGCCACATGATCCACCTGAATTCGGTATTTCAATAATTTAGTTAATAAGTAAGTACTTTCACAGGACACATCTCTAGCCAACAGCAATGAGAAAAGGTATATGCATGCGCTGAACCGAACAAATATCGCTCAACCTTGCCCAAAATGATCACATATTGATGTATACGTACGTATTCACCTCAAGATTATTCTTCGAAGGCCCTACGCTAAATCATTTCATTTCATCAACATACTTTTACCTGTAGGTGTCTTTTTTGTATATCATTTGCGAACGCACGTAACTCTTCGTCCAAACCCATCAAAGGGAGAAATTCTGATTCGGTTTTGCCCTCAAGAGGCGCATAGTTTATCTGTATTGACAAAACAACACCATTGTACGACAAGAAAACTTCACGAGTCCAGTCCACCAAATAAGAGTTGCTCTGATTTACAATTAAAGGAAATTTACTTGTACTTGATGTTTTCGAGTATTCCAGTTCCAAGATTTGATATTGTCAGAAAGCTTCAGGTTCACAACGTGAGAAAATCCTACATCAACCTAACATGTCTTTCTTTTACATGAAAACGTCTTGTTTCCGTTAGAAAACAGTGAAAGATTTACTTACAGTGTAACCGAATTGTGAGTCACGGAATCCTCTCTCCACTTCAACAGAGCCTCCTGAGCACACCACTCGCCAACTAGCCTGGATACATCCACGAACCCCCAACTATTACTGTAAACAGACTGCATACGAGGTCCCCAATTTGTTACATCAAGAATGCCAGTAAGACACATCCGCTTAGTGATCAACGAAATTCACCTTGTTGTTGGGAGAAGAATAAGTTATGACCATGACGCCTGAGCACCCATTTTGAAACTTCCTACAAATTGGGCATTACATACCTTGATTAGAAAAGGTACATGCTGCTGGAGAAATAATCGTCATCTCCGACAGTTTCAAATGACACCACCAAGTTGAAGATAAACATAAAACAGACATTCACAACTCCAAACCTATACTCACAAGATGGCCGTCAAAGTATCCGGGGGTGGCACATTGGCATTTCTATGACTGGCAATCGCTGAGACCGACACGATTTCACATTCTCCAATCTACACGCATCACATTTCCAAATTCAATCTCGTAAAGCACGAAATGGATGTTTAGCAGTATGATACATATTATTAGATATATTGCAGATCTTTCTCAATATATGTGAAGTCTCTTGACAAAGCAGGCATGATTCACCACAGATCATCACTTGGACGAGTATGAACAGAAACACACCAGTCTTTCCCAATCTGTCTATTTCCCTAAATCTGAGAGGCTAAGCTTATAAGTTCGTATCCGAGTACTACTATAACAAAATCTCTAAAGCGGTGTACAGTCAATGAACACTCTACACATATGCTTGACGAGTTGAGGGTGAATAGAGAGTAAAGGTCCTATTATTTCTTCTTTTTAAAGGAAATAAGGCGTTACATACCATAGTTCTTAGGCCGGCAACGAAGTGTACTCCACAGTCGGTAATGAAAGCGCCCTTAAACGAAAAATTGCAACGTAAGTATATGTAGTACACCTGATCTTAAGCTTGACGGTGCATCCAATGACATTTCTTGAGATCTAGTCAGCTTATTATTAGCAGGTCATATTGAGTTTGAACCTCCGTGAGAAATTACAGAGGGTAAAATGAATAGTAGAGTCATCAGATGACTAACATTTGCCTTTGAATTTCATCTAGCATTCGGAGAGTTCTGCATGAGAGGTTCGCCACATGTGTAAAACTGTCTCTACTCACGGAGTTCTTAATATGCCTTATGTCGATGAAATAGTGAATAGAAGGATGTTTTGAGAATCACCTTTAGAGCAGGATCCCGTCTCCATTCGCTTAGGAAGTATTTACTCTTTGGATTCATTGGTACTTCTATGTTCACCTGCACAACTACCATAGTTCCTAGACCCTTGATCATCTCCTGAGCCTGTTTCAATGATCGGGCAACTGTGTTTAGTAAGGGAGAGCATTCGTCTGACCTAGGTAGAACTTTTAACGGCGGGAGATTTAACTCAGAGATTATCCATTTGTAGTTTCTTTCTTTCCGTCAATTTCTATGCTGACTTATTTTCTGCTATTGTAGGTCTACAATCCCATGGGTGCAGAGGTAAGAGTAGAACATCACCTTGAAAAATGCAGGCTCGAATCGGAAATTTTCAGCCACAGCCCAGATAGGAGCCAGTGCGTTGGATTCCCTAAAATGAGAGGTTATAGTTCGCAGAGATTCCATTCCCTCACTAAATGCTGCACAAGGGAGATACAAATATCGAATGAATTCAATTAGAGCGTTTGGAAATGATGGTACAACTTTTGACCACTTAGATGCTTGCAGTTGACAAGTGAAGGATCTTTTTTTTGCTACCAGATTAGTAGGGATCTATCAAAGTCTGGTCTCATTTCAGATGTCATGATTAAAACTATAAGGAGACGTTCTTCCTCAGATAAAACAGAAGAATCACACGCTTGACACATCCAAAATTTCACCATTGGATAAGCGTCATTACATATCCCTAAGCTGGTGAAGAATGAGCTTGTCATTCTCCAGCTCTATGTCAGAGCTCAAGATCACGTACTTCCAGCTATGGGTTTTTCTGCACAGATCAGGTAAAGGATTAAGCATCAGAGATCCCGAAGTGTGGAAAAGAGAAAAGGAGGAAATCCAATTCAAACATGAATGACACAATCTAAACAAGCATCATAGACCACAGGTTTACATGAGAGTAGAAAGGAAACTAGATCATGGCTGTAGAAAACTAAGGCCATGAAGTCATTAGCACCTTGAAGTACGTGCTTTCCAGCGCGGAGGGCCCTGAAAACGATCCCAGGCTAGCAAAACAAAAGAACAGCTTGCTTCATCAGTGATCATCTCAAAGTGAAATTCTTTCTCCTCACTAAGACTTGCAGTGGTCCAAATTTCTCATTACTGCACATGGGGATGCGAGGGTGATTACAGTTTGAAAGTTCTCTGAGAAGTTCTTCAATGGTGCTGCCAGATGTACACTGAAGTTTTCCCAGTTCCTAGAACAATTTGGTGGAACTCCTCAATCTCAACCAAACGTATGCGCTATAGTTACCACCCATAGCTCTGATGGTAAAGCAACTCAGATAAAGAATTGCCTGTCTATCGCAAAGAACTCCAAAATACTTCTTAGTAGAGTACTAATTCTGGTGCAACTCACATATAGTGAGCAAGTAAACACCTGAACAAGGATTGGCAGCACAACCGCACAGCAATGAATTCGAGGAGATGAGAATATACGCTCCAAGCCATTTTCTCCCCATTCAGCCTCAGCTTCTGGTGAAAATTCTCCAACTTTTGTGAGCAAGTTTTTGGCAGAAGCCTGCACATCATTCAAGGATAAAATTTTAGAGTGACTGATCCCAAAGATCCATCACATACAGCCCCATCTCAATTTTAGAAGATGGAAATGATGCAAATGCGAACTTGTTTCAGCCCTACCATATGAGCACCGCTTGCAAGTAAAGTAACTGCTGTCTAAGAACTGATGCTACGATCTGTGCACTTAGGTGCTTGTGTGTTTGAGTGTGACGAGATATTACATACTGACAACACAAGTAGTCTGTTGACTAAAGGAAGGCTAGAATAAGGAGGAAAGTGAAAAATGTAAACAACTGCTGCTGAAACTGCAGTTCTTAGCAAGCAAATTCCAGTCAACATCAACAACCACACGAGTTTTTAATAACAAGAGAAAGAGCTTTCTGCATGTAGATTGCGTAGATCTAAAGTACCAAGACTCTGCTGAATGTGGATTAGAATTAATACCACCACACTTAACCGTCACTGAAGGAGACATTGAATTTCATCTTATTCAAAGAAGCTCTATCCTCGTTTTTGACGAAACAAAATTTTCGGCAGCGAATCTCTAAACAGGGAAAATATCTGACTTAGTCCTTGGATCACTTGAGAGGTCGATGAGCGGAAGAAATGTGAAGATCCATTTCGTTGTCATCCAATCTGCAGAGCAGCTTTCGTTCATGGGCAAGTCTTGCAAAACTCCTGAACTGTGGACATTCTTTTCAATTGATGCTGATCACCAAGAAACTGAAATGGCGGGATTTTCCGGTGTAAAGAAGCTTCCAACGCACCTCAGATCTACTCCAAACGACTCCAACCGATAGAGAGGACTGAAGGCTATTGAGAATAGGAAGGTACGCATCCCTCGCGAAAATCCCACAGCCGAGCAGTGCTAGAACAGGAGTAGTTACCGCCCCTACCATAGTTGCCTCTCGGAAAGATCAACTAACGGATCAAAGGAGCTGAATGTTTTCTCGTCCCCATCGATGCAGCAGTAGTACTACTAATCCCAACTGGACATGACATGCTTTCTCAATTGACGCAGCTTCCGCATGATTCGTTAGTCTGTCCATCCACAGAACCCCAAAGATGGACGGAAAGCGGTGATTTCTGCCAATCGACGACGGATCTTTATATTACTAATAATCTAACTTCGGATCTTGTAAACAAAACTCCTCCAAACCTACCTATCCGATCACTTTCGTCGATATCTCATTTAAAGTGGTACAATTACTTGTATTTTAAAGTGGTACTCATCCTTGCAGAAAGTGGTACAATTACACAATATCTCATTTTAAAGTGGTACAATTACTTATATTTTAAAGTGGTATCTCATTTTTAAGTGGTACAACTACTTACATTTTAAAGTGGTATTCATCCTTGCAGAAAGTGGCACAATTACACAGCTCCCGTCTACTAATGCCATGGGAATCCTGAAGTCATTCGAGAAAAGTATACCCATGTACTACACAAGAACCAGTCAATTCATCGCCAGAATCCAAATAAAAAGTTGTGGCTTCGGAGTTCCTATTCCTTGATGATATTCTCATGATGCATTGGACTCGTAGTTGTGCTCCTCCTTGGGTCAAGATGGAAACCGGAGCTCGTTCTAAGGGTAGTGACAGAACAATGCTACCGAATAGCCCAAGCTATCTTTGAAGCTTTCGAAAGTTTTAGTCTTCGTGCAAGAAATGCCTCCCAGCTCATTAAGAAAGTCACTATTTACGCGCCGCATTTTGGTATCCTGATTGTGGAAGTCATCACCGCATTAGTGAAGGTCCATTATCATCGCACTCCCCGTCTCCGGATCCATTTTGTAGCAAAGTTTTCGGCTGAGTTCAGACCGTCAAGGATTGTCAAAACAGATATGGTTTGTTGGGATCAGCTCCCACTTCAAGTTCAGCCAGCGCAGTAAGCACAACCTTCGCGTGGAGTCATCTCCTTTTGTGGGACCCTAATGGAGGAGCAGCCCCTTTGCTCGTGGCCGCAACGAGGATGAAGAGGTAAAACCCGATGCGGGACATTAATTTCCGCAGCTTCCACGCGGATAAGTGAGGTGACGGCGTCCAAAACTTCCCAAAACTCAAAAGAGATTCGACAGGTCTGAGTAGCACGTCGGCTCCCGCGAGGCATGAAGATTCTCGGGATCAAGTAAAGGGCACTTGGCTGGCAGGGTACATCGAGTTTCTGATACCAGAAAACAGATTCCCATTCCTTTAAAATGAACAAAGCGTTAACACCTCTTAGCTAGGAGGTGATCAACCTGATAACACACTTGCCTTTTGCGTACATAGTAGCCCCAACATGCAGAGCTTGCATCTATACAGATCTGGATGTCGATAATTTGGACTCAAGGGGACCGCATTCCAGCTGGTTTCTGAATAAAGATTACAGTGAAGCTGCTTGACTTTTCGCGGGCCTCAAGAAGCACTGAATCATCATTTGTCGATGTGTACAAGCAGCTCAGATCCTTGAAGAACACGGGGAATCGTCCATTTGTGAACAGCACTGATCACGGAAGCTTGGAATTCGTAGAGCTATCAAACTTATTTGGAATTTCACACTTTGAAAAGAAGGTCTCAAAGCTGGAGCAGGGAAAGATGGAGCAGGCAAAGGAGCCAAGTCTGGATAATTGTCTGAACCTTCTAAGGGGGAATAGTGACGAGCAGCGGTTGGTCGGACTCTTGCTCGTCACGAAATTTGTTAAGGGAGATGATTTGGACACTGTACGGACGGTGTTTAACACCATAGGGTTCCAATTTCTCGATCGATTGATTAAAACAGGTACATCGTTTGATCGTTTGGTGCTCTGTTAAGTGATTTAAACGATTCACGTCGTCTGGATTGTGATGGATTGTTTGCTATTCTGTAAGAACCGGGGGTTTTATGGGGTTTAAGTGTGTTGGTACTACTAGTGTGGTTAGTCAGAAAATCTTAAATACAAAGTTAGACGAGCCTCTGCTTTTTGTTCCGAAACCTAAAGTACAAGCTGAATAATGGATGTAAAATTATACTGTGCAAGCCACACACAATTCCCATGTCACTATGTGTAATTTCAAGAGTAGTAGTCTGTAGGTTGGAAGGTGGAACTTTCGTGGTCCTTTGTAACCCCGTCGAAACTTCAGGAAATTGTGAAGAACAAACCAATCTGAAAAGCGAAAATTTCATGCACTTCATATCTTGCTATTTCTCGTGGGTTGGTTTGCACATCGACTGCTCCTGAAATGTGGGCTGGGTAAAGGGATTGGGCAGGTTGGGAAGGCAGGAGCTGAGCAGCGCTCGTACCTCCATCTGGCATTGTCCATTCTTGCTGCGTTTTGCCGGGTTCCAGAGTTGGCATCATTGGATAAAACGATCAGTAAAGTTCCTGTTATTATTGAGACTCTTGCTAACAAGTAAGATGTTTGAAAGGTGTCAACTCATCAAGTGTCATTTGAAATTTTCTTGAGTTTTCATACAAAACATGTCTTCTTGCACGACAAGGATGGAGAGCATTAACATGTACGAATATGGCTTTATGATAAAGGAATCATGAGGCTGCAACAGGTGACTGTTTTGAGCTCCTTCTATTGATATCAACAACCTCAGAGAAGGGCCTAAGATCCCTTGATATGCCTAAGGCAGTTTGTGTTGTTGCAAATCGCCTCCGCGACTGTCCCTCAGGTATTGCCTTTTCCTCAAATGAATTGTACTAGGAGCGATGTGATTGTCTTGATGATACCCTTGCAGCAAGCAATTGTTCAAGACCGAGAGTAAAGTAGCTAGACGGACGGGAAAACATACAGGCTGAACCGGCTTTTGCTCTCTTTTGATAGAAAGTATATGGCTTTTCTTAGCATCAGAGGTGCTGTTGTCTTCCTTGCGTCAAAAGTGTGAATAGTCAAGAAAGTGCTTGCCGGCTGGGAAACAATTCGGTGTGGGTTGTTGAATGTTGCAGACGCTCCGTGGTTACCGGTGGCGATCAAATTCCTTCACTGTTTGCTCACCAGGATATTTGCTGAGAACACGGTCGGAGAATACGTCCAAGACCTGCTACATGTGGTAAGCCAAAGAGTAGATTTACAAGACCCTAATCTGGCTCACAAAGTTACTCTCATTGCAGCTTAGGTTACTTGATGTCAATGGATCTGAACTGCATATTGCGTATCACGCACACTTTATCTGATCAATAAATTTTGCAGGTACCACCAGTGGCTAAAGTACTCTACTTTCAGCAGGATATCATAAAATTTGAAGCGTTGTCAATTCTGTACTCCCTTCTTGTGTCTGATATCTCGGTAAGTTGAGGATTGTTGCAAATTGTTGCTACTCTATTGTGGAACTTTCCCTTTCCTAACATTGCAGTAGAACATTTGATCTAAGCAAATAGCTTATGACTTTTCTGATACTCATTACAAGTACTCATTGATCAATTTGCTTATATGTCTGAAGCCTCCTATCAGGATTGCCCTTGGCGGTTCTTCTGTCTCACATGATTGGGCCCTTCATGCAAGGACAGGACTTGGACAAATCTTGCACAGTCGTGTAGGTACTTGTCAACCACAATGCAGTCTTCCAGATAGTGACTTATTTCATTTCCTTATCCATCCGATTTTTACCAAAACTGAGAAAAAATTTCATTGCTTCCCCTTTGTGACTCTTCCATCCATGTCAATCAAACTGCCAATTGATGGTTTATTTCGTTTTGCAGCCATTGAACAGAAGCACTTGGTCTTGGAGCTAGCACAATCAATAGTGGAAGTTGTAGGGGATGCATGGCTTGTAGGCCCCATGATATTTCCTGCTGATACTTCCTCGGAACCTAAAATACATCCCCCAGACAGGTATTTCCTGCAAAAGTAACTGAATGATCCTTTCTCTTCCACATGTCTTTCGGACAGTCTGCTTTCTTACTCATGAGTCCGTTTGACCAGGTTCTTCGTCCTTATGGTTGAGACATTGAGAGTGGAAAGCGCTGTTCTCTTAAATGAAGTTGCCAGGAGTTCATTTGATCCTGGAGAAGAAGCGCAGGCATCTGGGGGAAATGCTGTAAAGGAGCGCAGATTGACGAAGTGCTTCGATTTGCTGGAATCTGTTATAAATATTGTGGCAGAAGTAGAAGGTAATAAGATCACCCCTTGTATGTGCTGCCGTTCCTTGACTTTGTAAGGCTGAAATATTAATCTTGGTCCGAATCCGTGTACCCTGACAATACATACTAAGCCCTGGTATGAGATCTAACTTCAGGCTCTCGTTGTTATTGTTCTACGTGATGTCACATAAAACAGGCCTTTTAATACAACCATGAAATCTTTGCTGCAGACCAGGACGAGAACAAGATGGATAAGTCGAGTCTACCGCAAGTAGATGAGAAAGTCTTGCAAAAGACTGTAGTTGTCTTGGACGAAGTCATAGGGCTTGTTCTTGAGCTATTAGAAGATGCAGAGGTAAAGCTTTGTAGCTTCGCGGTACCATCCATACTTGACATTTGTTTCAAAGGTGATACAACTTTTGAAGTAAGATAGTAGTTTGCGCTTCTCACCGATGGCATACTCAGGGGAATGGTTGCTCTTTCAAGTATCAAGCTTGAGAAGTGATGTTTCAAGGAGATTCAGCCCGAGCTAATTACTAGGCGTGGACATGATGTTTCAGGCACACAACCAATATGAAGGAAAGGTTATTGAGGATTGTATCCGCATAACATGCAGGTTTGCCATTCGAATCTCTCTCTCAGTAAAGTTCCGGAACATGCTCGAGAAGCGCTGACGAGGAAAAGCTTTACTGGCACATGTGATTTGCGTTAAATGGGGGGTCATAAATTCTGCCATTCCAACTCGAGTCAGCCAGTTGTCCTTTACTAAGTTCCATGTCGTAGTTTGGCGCTCTGTTTTCTACCTGCAGATATCTTGCAGAGGCACCATCAGCACATAGCAAACGTTGCTTAAACCTTATGGGATTCATGCTGTCAGTCACCACGAAAGATAAGGACAGGTATTATTCACCAAACACCTTTCCCACACGTGTGTGAAAAAGTCTGTTGCTTTGGTGAGTTGGTCTGTACCATGTAGGCGAGATAGCTCACTGTGAATTCAAACGTTCCCAACAGTTTTTCTTCTTGCATTGTTGAACTGACGGCACTGTTCAATAGGCCTTATGCTGTGACGGAGTTCATGCTACCTTTTCTTACTCAGATCACTTTGTCCGTGGACGGGTGCATTTCTTTACTCGCTTGTAATGGTCATAAAAAGGTACGTTAGAACATCTAGACCGGAGACTGTTGCCACTATTTTCTCAAAGCTATTTTGTTCTTGATCAGTATGCGTACTCGACTTGCAGTAGGTTGGTCCTTTCCTGAAGATACTGCTCATGATGATTATCTCTTCCAGATATCATCTCCATTACTTTGCTTTTAGCTTTAGTATTTAGAATACAGGAGCGATTTACCCGGAAAATCTTTTGAAGAGACTAGCATCTGCAAGAACTCCTTCTCGAAAAGAAGCATGGCTGCAAATTATGTCTCGTTTTTTACTCCCAAACTTCACGTGTCTTATCTCAGTAGATGTACTGAGATCGTGTTGCTTCTCTTGTTTTCAACGCGTTTACTGCAGTTAGCTGGTTACTTGACATGGATGATGGACAATAAAGTACCTGGTGCGTTGGTAGACAGCTGCGATGTCCTGCTCAATGTTCTGACGAAGGTAAGAAGTTGATTGAATAACCATACATTACTACAACATGAAATACTTACAAGCATTGCACTGGGTATTTGGTCACGCTAATTAACTGTGATCCAGTCGTTCAGTTTTGTTCAGTGGGTGAGGATTCCCCGTCCTTAGAACGGCTTTGCTCTCATTACACATATGATCGAGTCGTTCTTGTGAGATTTGAACGGTACAGCTCATTAACGCGGGTACTTTTTGGTTAGCCACAGAAAAACGAAGTCTCCGGTATCAGTGGAGGGGAATTTATCTGTTTACTTCCTCCGTTAGCGGCCACTTCTGGTTGATACATCTTCCTAAATACACGCCCATTCCTTCAAGTCTTATATTTTCAGTTACAAATGTCAAGTAGTGTCCGAGTAACCACTGCGTTAGAAAAGCTTACAGGCGTTGGAACAGCTGGTTCCGAACTTCACATTAGATTGACTTGCTCTTCGCGATTCCAATCGCACAGCTCAAATTTGAGAACTTTTCATGTCGTATCAGGTCGAGGATTAAGCAAGATGGAGAGTACGATTGTATCAACCGTATGCTTACTGGTCCTTACTTTGACGAGCGAAGATGAACTGAGACGTCGACCAGAACTGGCTCCAGAGGTTCTCAACAAGATTCTGCAACTTATTGCTGTCACGGTAGAGGAGATAGTGAAGGTAAAGACGCGGGGTCTGATTGGATGTTTGGACACTGAGCTTCTGTCTGCTGAAGTTGACACATCCATCTCGTAAATGGATGGGTCTACAACAGGATGTTTTCAAATTTGAAACAAGTTCGCTTTGTGCTGTTGCTTGCAGGAAGATGACTTTACTAGATCTCCGGAGTCAGATCAAGCGGATCTTTGGGACATAATACTATCAGGTATTTACAACAACCTGCTTCCAGCTTCTTTGGGAACCTTTAAATTAGGAGTTGGAGAGCCCCTACAATCTTGGTCGTTCCTGTTAGATTGGTTTTCTAGATTGGCTCTCTTTTTCCAATCAACTGACAAATTTTCTGTGGTCTTCATCCCGTGTATTGGACAGGTTGTGTGGCATGTGTGAAGGGGCGTCCATTATATCCCTCTCTTAAGAAGGCTCTGCAAAAGTTATATCAAAACTTGTCAGGAGGGAGGTAAGACAAGGGAGCATTTTATGCATTCAGGAAAGCGTCTTTCTGAGTAATGGTTTTCACGACCCACCTTGGCTTCTTGGTCGTTCAGCGAATAACAAGATCAGTTGTCCGGAGTATCAATTTGACACTGTCTTCTGATGCAGGCACATTACAACAGGAAGACTACCAACAAATATAAATTCTCTCCTGCAAGAACTACTGGGGGCTTTATATTCGAGCTAGTTACCAAGGGCTTGTCATGAAACCCGAGTTCCTGATGTAACAGTGTATTCCACAAAATAATTTGCTGATGTAATTTACATGAGCAGTA
Organism: Lunularia cruciata; assembly: GCA_948567375.1. Classification (NCBI taxonomy): domain Eukaryota; kingdom Viridiplantae; phylum Streptophyta; class Marchantiopsida; order Lunulariales; family Lunulariaceae; genus Lunularia; species Lunularia cruciata. Next base: position 64,057,416 of record OX419755.1, on the reverse strand, counting down.
ATGTTTACAAGAGCACCACTCTGCATATATCTAGTTACAAATGTCCTGACACAAATTCTGTATTGTCCAAATATCTTTTCGTGCCAAATTGCATGACGCATGGCTTCAACGTTATTACAACTCAAGGTGTTAAGTGTCGCATATTCCTTGGAGCGCGATTGAATTCTTACATTGCTTTTACATAATAATTTGGTGTTTCACGGGTGGATATCATGAATCCTAAAAGCTTTAGCAGGAGCGGTGCTTGGAATGTAGCTTGGGGTGTCAATAACGGATAATGGTTCATAAGTCAATAAGTTATTTCAAGTCGGGTTTTGAAAAGCACCTGATTAAGGGAACGCCTACTCAGCTTTATATATATATACCCGTTCCCCGAACGGCTTCTGCTCTCATTTACCAATATATATATATATATATATATATATATATATATATATATATATATATATATATATATATATATATATATATATATATATATATATATATTGATAATACTAGATGAGTACACTTCATTATAGGGAGCCATTTGTGCCACCCTGTAAGATTTAAGCAAGGTTCCTAAAGTACAGAAATCGACTACCATATCTCTTTTAAGATGATGGTCCGTCGTTTAATTCACCTGTCGTTATTTCATTCGAATTCTCGTCACTTATTTTTTAAAGTTAGTAAGTTTGGCAATCTACATATGGATAACAACTAAGTTCAATCTAAGACCAGATGGAACATCACATTTTCGACTTACGTTGGACTTTCGATTAAACTGTTGGTCGCGAAGAGTCGAGTATGTGCTAAATTAGGAGACAATACTTCTTAGAAACATATTGTCCCGACCTTCTGGAACCCTGAATTGTGGGATACATTCTGGATGACTTGAAATGTAAACATGTAATAAAATGTAATGAAATGTAAAACTTAATCTCCCCATCCAGTGTCTAAATTTGAGTCTTATTTTCAGTTACCATCAGAACTCAGTTACCATCAGAATTTGTAATGGTCATGATAGTAATAGTATTTAGTACAATAACCCTCGAAGTCACACCATTCTGTACTGTAGTTTTCTTCTTAACTTGGTATAATACTTATTTTACTTTTCTTCTTTTCTTGTACTCTGTCGAAGTCAAGTAAAATAATGATTTTATTATATTCCGTATATCATGGAGATAACGGTTTCTTGCACCGGACCTTTCTGATATTTGCCTTTCTCCCTCAATCAACCTCTTCACACATGTATATTTCGGTTTCTTGCCCACTCGTTTACTTGACACTCTCCCTAAAGAGATCTCTAGCACATTAACTCTCCTATTTTATATTCTCTATGCTATTTGTGGGCTCTTTTTTTCTTCTCGATATTTTTCCTCTGCTTTTACCTTCTCTTTTTTTTTCTATTGTTCTTGTTATTCCCCATATTTCAATTCTACTTTTTTTCATTCTCACAGTATTAATCGATGTTTTCTCCAGATATTGCAAAGGTTCGTCTCCTATTTTTTCTTTACTCATGGTTTCAGTTCTGCACTTTCCATGATCATTATATCTATGTTCTTTCACTTTTTATCCTTTCACTTTTTATCTTTCACTTTTTTCTTACAGTTATTCGTGAAGGAAACAAGCCAAGTAGTAAGGAAAAAGAAAATGGAATATAAGGCAGCAAGAAATGCAAGGGAGGAGAACGAGCACATGGCAAAAAGAAAAAGGGCTAAAACCCCATGCAAAACTAATGCACCATAGCATATTGTGAAGGAAAAAGAATGGAATATAAGGCACCAAGAAGTGCAAGGGGGAGAACAAGCACACTGCCAAAAGAAAAAGTGCTAAGACCCCATGCAAAGCTACTGCCCCATAGCAAAGTAAAGGAGAAAAAAACAAAGTGATCTATTGTTGAACTGTCTGATACAGGTCCTCTAATGGTATGTCTAGTAGATGAAAAAGGAGGATACTAGATGTGATGGTAGCTCCTATTGTAGCTGCACATCTATGATGACCCAATGGTTGAGAGTGCTATAAAGCAATTAATACTCAATCTAAAATATGAGGTAAGCATGGTTGAAGAGACAACCGTAGCTCCTCTATGCTATAGAGAACCTTGTGCTACTTTTCAAAGGAGACCATCAAATTGGTGATGAAGATACCCAAAATATTTGCAGCAATGGGTATAAATTTGACAGAGGATAGTGGTGGTCCATAATAGTCCTCCTTCCCCTTGTTATAATGAGTGATATTACTCCTTCTTGAATGCATGCTCATGCCAATGACTCTACACTTAGGGTGTTTGCAACCACCATATCAAAAAAAGTATGTTGTCTATCTAAAACTTTAATACATTTGCTCTCACATGCCAAGGAGGTGGTCCAAGCAGATCCAATCAATGCTCAATTTGTACTAAAACCATGTAGATCATAAGATTTATGTCATTGTATCTCGCATAGTATAACAAATGCTAGTGAGCTCTCCACCTATAGCATATGGTAAAACATGTTTGTTGTGTGTATCGTATGGAGATCCACAAGTGCATCGGTCTGATAGCTCTACAAGTGTTGGATATGGTTAAGCTAAATGCAGCAGAATACTATAGTAAACTCCTCAAACAAAACCAAACAAAGGTATGATTGGGAATCACTTGTAGAATCTACTATCATAATAAGTGCTAGTAGAAAAGGAGACCATGGTATAAGAACTTATTTGCTAATAAGAGAGCTACCAGAGCACACACTCCTAAGTAAGCTGTTGTTGTAATACTCATTCAATATGAGATCATATCCTCTCATAGTTATAGAAAGAACTATCTACATTACACACCACTTTTTTGATAGTCTTGGGAGCATACATGGTCCTAGTAGAGTGGAGAAAGTATGGTTATACTATTGAATGTACATAAATTGAGTAGGATCATATCTTTGGGTGAGTAAGTACATGCAAAATAGGAAGCTATAGGGACATAGCATCTTGTCAAAATGGATATGCCACTAATGTACTCCCCATCAAGGGAGTACATTAGTAAATGAGTGTGAGTTGTGGCTTATAAAAAATGAGATAAACAAGCTACAAAAGTCATGCTCTCTTAGAAGAGAGCCCAACTCAAACTTCCTATTGGAAATTAAGATGTCGGTGGGAAGTTTAAGGGAGTGAAGATTGCTCGTGAACTCTAGACCTTGCATTTATGAGTTTGGACTTGTAAACCCAAGGTCTCTAGGTAGAGTGTAAAAGGGAAAATAATCCCTAACTAAATCCTCCGAAGGGATTAATATACAAGTATCACTTAAAAGGGGTGAAAGAGATATGCTGGAAAATTGACTATAATATCCTTCAAAGTTGTGAAGTCAACTATGGCAAATAAGGGCCTACCTAAGGGATCTCCTTGGTGTGTATTCTTGGTAGATATAAATTGTGTGAATCTCCTTGTGGTGGTATGATTGCTATACATGTGTCTCTACATGTCTATATGCCATAGCAAGTATATGCCAATGATATCAAGAAGGAGATTTGATCCCTTCTTGAGAAAAATTCACAAATGCAACAATTGAATGCATCAACTTGGACAACACCTAATTGGGATGGATGTCTAAAGAAGCTCAAATACTAGCAATAAGTATCTTGTAACCTTTAGGAGTAGCTATTTTAAACAGACAAATGGGAGTATCAAAGTTGTAAACAAATAGTATGTGAGAGTAAACATAGGAAATAACTCCAATGGAAATAAGACAAACACTAGATATCTCATTTGAGAGAGCAAGTAGATGGAAAGCACCAAATAAATAAGCAACTCCAAGGGGCATTAGATCCAAGGCAATGTTCTGAAAGCAAACAAAGAGAAGGAGGAAACCAAAACCTGGTGTATTTATTGAGGATAATCACATAATGCTCAAAAGTCAATATTGATTACCACCCACTCAAAAACCTAAAGAATGGAGTAAATCATGAGTAAAGAAAGACTCTATAAATTGTAGCTCCTTATTTAAGTGATATTCATGGAGGAGGAAAGAAGAAAGGTCATAAGTGGCAAATAAAGCATTGATAAAGAAGTGTGATGGTCTAGAGGTTGATAGTATTAGAATAACACATAGACAAAAGACAGAACATAGTAAACCAAAACTAGAAGGACAAGAAGAAGAAGGCGGAGGAGGAGAAACAAAGTAAAAATTAAGATCTATCTATGACCAAAGGAGAACATCCTTCCTCCGTTCAAGTCCAATCAGCATCGCAAAACAAACGCCTCGACAAAATAAGTGTTTCTCACTATCCCTATCGCCTCTCCCCATGAAATCTGTAGATTTAAGACCCACTTTTAACTCCTGAACTTAAAATCTTCTCGCCCTGTTCACCTTGCTCCGGTCACTCCCAATCCTATTCTGCCACAGTCCGTGTGCTTGTCACTCACCGCCCTGATCGGTTGCCAAACCTGACTCGGCATAAATTATCGATATATGTCCAATAGTCCTCAAATGCAACATTGTGAACGCTCTCATCTATCCTTTGTACGCCCATCGTGCACCAAATGCTGGCAACCACCTCTTATGCTGCTCCTTTGCAACAGTTTATCCCCCGGCCAGCAACGCGCCTTTCGCTTTGCTTGCAGTCTCATACGAATATACAATCCCTCTCCTGCTTAGAATAATCTGATGGTTCCGTTCTCTTGCCCAAATAGTCTGCTCAAGAATTAGACTTGCGATTGGATTTTATTTTATGGAGTTTACAAACACTCACGAAGGTCCAGACTGGAGTTCCTCTCGAAGCGAAAAAGAAGTATAATTTGCAAGTTGAGGTCGAAGGACGACCGCGTAGAAAAAGAGAACGATGGAAGAGTTGAGGGAAGAATTCAACCCGGAGTTGCGGTAGGACTCAACCGGATGAAATCACACTTTCAGACAGAACAAAGAATTCGACTCGATTTTCACACTGAACGAAGAATTTGGCTCGAAGATGCAACGGGAGACAAATCAGTCTTGACAAAGAAGAAAAAGCACGACGTTCACCTCAAGTGTTTAGCGTTCTGGAACTCATACATTCATAAACCATGAAGTGATATGTCCATATCCAATCTCATCTCCCTCACATTTTGTTCCAGCCCAACCACCAGCCACTTACGCTATGGTTTCCCTTTGCTTCTCGTTTGCTTGCTTGCTTGCTTCCTTTCTTTCGCACATGGATGGATGACACTTATGTTCATGTTCCTCATGGAATGTATTAATTTTTGCTTCTATTATTGAACGATGTCGTTTATGTTCCACTTTGTATTTACTTGTTCAATTCTTTTCACTTTCATTTTTCGTTGGATATCCCATATGCATGTGTCCATTTCAATCCTAAGTGGGTTTTGGATCCGCCAAATTTAAGTGGGTTGGTTCTGGATCTGCCCTTCACTGAATGGCTTCTCCTCGCTTCACTCAAATATCTATACTAGTCGATAGCCATCGACGGGGAGGAAGGACTTTCACCATCATGAGAAAACTCATTTCGAGCACTTGGGTTTCACTTTAGCGATTTTGGCGTCTGTACAAACCCAAATTCCGGGAGATTTATGAGAAATCCATAGATTAGATTAACGGGCTTCAAAATTGAATTTTATAGAACTTCCAGAAATCGGCTATTTTTGTCCAGTTCTAGTAAATCATTTTATGGGGCTCTATAGTTCTGATTTAATTTATTTCTGAAATTAAAAATTATAAGGTTTTTAATAAACTTTTGTAGGAAACCAATTTTGAAGAAACAAAATTCAACCAGAAGTTTAATGAATAAAGTTTTAAATAAATTGTTGTACAAAAGAACTTTTAGTTCATTAATGCTACGGAGTGCCCCCAACCTCTAAACTTTTATGTGTCACGATCTACAATACCCATAAATCGATTCTATGCTGTGGGAGAAAATCCAGTAGAATCCAAATACACAACCTCTACACCCCGTAAAAGTTTATGAGATCTCCATTAAACCTCCATTTACAGGATCTTACTCAACCTCAAAACCCCCCTCCTTCTAACCCCTTATTGTTAGGGGGTGTGAGAGGGGATATTTGAATTTTATGGTAGGACTCTCGTAACGCTCTAAAAGTTAAAAGGTATGAAATAAAATAGAGAGTTTCAGAAAGGCTTTCCAGCTTCCCGTATATTATTTTAACGGGAAATCCCATAAACTTGTATGGTGTATAGAGGGTGGGCACTTGGATTTTACGAGATTTTCTCCCGCAGCCATACAATAAATTTATGACACGTACAAGTTTACGGACTCTGGGTGTTTAGCAGTACTTAATTACGAAAAATCTGCTTTAAACTTCACTTAAAAAATATAAATCGAAACTCTACAAATGTTATGGTCCGGTTCATAAACACATCTGATTTGTTTTACGGACCAGTTAATAAATTGACGAGACCCTTGCGGGAATGTTCCATTCATGTAAAGTTCAGATCTGAAACCCTAATAGGGGTTTCAGGTTTACCCCTTCTTCAGGTTACGAGAATTCAGTTCATATTTTACATGTAATGTTCGAATTTGAAACCCTAATAGGGGTTTTTCAGATTTACCTTTCTTGAGGTTACGCAGGATTAAGTAAATATTTTACGAGTCAGGACAATTATAATCCATAGAAAGATTCATGATTTTGGATGCGACGAGTTTTCGTAAAGTCTAAATAATAATAATAAACATTAGTAATTGATCTTGAAATTTGAAAGTAATACTGCAATTATCAAACATGCTCACTATACCAAAAAAGAAATCACCATTTGAAACATCTTGTCACCACTCCCAATGGGAAAGGAGAGAAGATTTTCAAAAACTCAAACATTCGTGAGACTTCATTGCCTTTCTCTCTCTCTCACGTCCAGGTGGCACCATATGGTTGGCTAAAATTTAACCAAACCTGACGTCTCATCTAACCCGAGACACCCGTAAGTGACCACTTATGAGCAGCTGGACGTATGAACTGAACCCTCCTGCTCGTAAAGTCTTTTTTTTCATTTCCCAGATACAAAATTTGTAGATATCGATAAAAAGAAAAAGTCTTACGGATCTCGATGTTCCACCCATGAGTTTTCAAAATCAGAAACCCTCGAATGTCCCATAAACTCCCAGAAAGGGTCGTGGGACGCCGCGTAGACAATAAGGACCGCAAAATCCAACCAAAATTGAGTGTAGACAAATAAATAATACAAACCTTAAAATCTTAGACGTGCATTCATAAATCCTCTTGATCCGTTTTTCGAGAATTCAAAGAATTTGCGAGAAATCTATCTCCCATTAATTCCAAAAGTGAAACCCCTTACTACTGTGTCATCCCAATGCGGGTGACACAGTAAGGAAGGAAAGCCCAAAGGATATCGTGGCATGTTGGGAAAAGGAGAACACCGCGTGAAACCGATGGAGCTAAGGAGTTTTCCCAGCTAGAAGTTCTATGGATCGTTTTGTGAGTCTAGTTTTTGAGGGTCACACCACATCGTCTTGTATTGTATTTCCTTTTTGTGAAGTGCCACCATTTGATATTGTACATTTTTTCTTTGGAACTTGCATAATATTATTTGTTTTACTGTACCTTCCATAGAAACAATCGTAATGTTATGATTTCCTGCACGGGGACCACTTATTGTGTCTCTTCTCTCTCAAACGACCTCTTTTGTTCTCTCGCACTCTCCTTATGATGTTTCTCGACTTTTCCTTTTCCTCGATGTTTTTTACTCTGTGTTCTCCTCTTTCGCCCTTTGGCTATATTTGTCATTCGTATGTTGAATCTTCTAATGAATACTTTTACAATTTTAGTAAGGTACGGCTCCTCTCCCTTCTTTGCCCATGCTTCCAAAGTCTATATTTTCTCTGACTTCTATTTCGTGTTTTTTCCATTTTTCCATCAACATACCGCATATCCTGTTTGCACTGCAGTTACTCATCCTGCCTGGTTTCAACACATTTCACTCGGACGTTTTCTGAGCACACCTCATTCGAACTATGCTTGAGCGGGCACTTTTGGAAGCAACCGAGTTTGTCTTCGCATTTATAAGTATTTGAATAGAAACTCGATACGAAGGTACTTCGGTACCTCGTGCAGCATGATGAAATTGGGTGTACTTTCATGCAAGTGTATAATGACATGTTGATTTGATTATTCCTTCTAGTGTGTAGTGTTTTGAGACTCATGTGCTCGTGGAGCTTGATGTCCAATCCCCTCACTCTTCGCTTCAGCCTAGCCATCATCCACTAAAGCCATGCCTTCCTACTTGTTCAATGGGTTCCCGTGCTTGCTTTCCCTTTGTTTCGTATCTGCTCGACAGTGTTAGCTTCCTGTCACATGAATGTTGTTGCTGATGTTCACTGTGCGCGCCACTTAGAGAATGTATCAACTTTTGCTTCTACTTTTAACGATATCTCTGGAGGATATTGATCATGGAATTATTTAATCTGGCTTCTGTTTTCTTTTGATTATATCTCAGGTGTTTAATGTGATACGACTTATGGACATAAGCATATGGTTGTTAGCAAATTTTGAGAATTACCCTACAAACATGGATACATTGGTGATTGATATTGTTGAAATAGATAAGTAAAAACAAGTTCTTTCCTCAAGATTCACGACACAGAATATATTCAGGGGGATGGAGATGGCAGGGAAACAGGCATTGCTAGAAAAATGAATTTGTTCACCTAACCAAAATTATTTTCAGATTGTTCCTCTATTTGTAATTATTTTACATTTTTGTTCTCCTATAAGTAAATTCCCTTGCATTTTCCAAAGACATATAGGATATCAGAGTAGAAGCCATTCAAAGAACGGGGGATCCAGACCTACTAAATGCATGTGCAATGCAGATGAAATATAAGCATGAATGTGTGCAAATAGGAATGAATAGTAACTGAAATAGAATTAAGTGAACTAACAATACAAAGCCAAGTCAAAGTAAAGACATAACTAAAACATCATGAGTAGCCCATGCATAGAACTAGTATATATGGGATGGCTACAAATATGGTGCATGTGCAGTAAAATATTCCATGGGACCCGTAAAGAAAAAGTTCTCCATAAATGAACACCTTGTGGACAAGCTTTATGGGTGGTGGACGATCTTTGCAGGTTGTGTTACATATGTAAGTTCAGGTTACAAGTTTAGCCTTACCGGTTTTTTAAGGCAAGAATTCCAAATAATTTCCATTAAGACAAACATGTAACCCATCCAAACTTACCATGTGTTACAAGTGGGTACTGGCTATTAAGAAATTGGATTCAAACACTTGTACACAAAACCAAAATTTGAAAGCTTAAGTTAGAAAGGATCTCAGTTCAATTGAACCAAAGCAATCCAAAAGGCATGCAAGGATTAATCCTTCAATGAAAATTTTGAATGGGTGCTAAATTGGTAACTTTGAGAAATTTATGGCCATCAAGTGCATTGCAGACTTTGAGAAACTCATGTGCCACAATGCATGTTTTGAGGAATTCATGTGCCAACTTGGAGTGTAAAATTGGAAGTGCCACCATTTGATATTGTACATTTTTTCTTTGAAACTTGCATAATATTATTTGTTTTACGGTACCTTTTTATTGTATTCCATAGAAACAATCGTAATCTGCATAGCACGCCACCAATAATGACTCTGGAGTAAGCTATATGTACGCTTTACTCCAAAATGTCGAAACAATCATAGTCTGCATACCACGCCACCAATAATGACTATGGATTAAGCTATATGTACGCTTTACTCCAAAATGTCCTAGCTCCTCATGAGCATGACGAACCAACTGTGGTCTCTGACATGGAAGTGGTACTACTTGTACTCTACCATCCTCCCATACATGCAAAAGGTGTCTACCCTCCAATCTAAACCATCTATCTCGCTGAAGAACACGGTCTCTCTCCTTGGCCCCAACTGTGCCATCCACAACACTAGTGCAAAGATAGTCCATCAATAAGACATCATCATGAATGTCTCGCTGAACTATACCAATATCTTCACTCTCTGGATCTGTAATCTCCATAACTCCTCCTGTATGCGCTGAGAGAGATACCACCAAAGCCTCTGAAAATAAACACAAAAAGGTAGATGCATGCTAACTTGACACCATCTCCTCATCTGTCTCACCATGCTAACATGCTCTAGTCTGACCTTGCTGGCTAGGACATGAGTTTCTACTCAACCCATCTGCATCATGGTTCACCACTCCAAGTCTGTGAACAACCGTGAAATCATACTCCTATAAAATCAGAGCCCATCGTGCAATCTCCCCTGAAAGCTTGTCGGACTCCATCAACCACTTCAATGGCTGATGATCAGTGATGAGAGTGAAGGGGTTACCAAATAGGTAACATCAAAAATGTGCTACTGCCCAAACTAATGCCAAGCACTCTCTCTCATATGAACTATACTTTGCCTCCGCTGAATTGTTGGAGCGACTAGCATAGGCCACCATAAAGTCCTTCCCCTCATCATCATGTTGGGTGAGCACCGCTCCAAGCCCCAACATACTCCAATCAGTATGAACCTGAAATGGTCATCCTTTGATCGGTCTCCTCAAAATAGGAGCACATGGTAACCTCCCCTTGAGCTCTACAAAAGCTCTCTCCTGCTCATCTCCCCAACACCACTCTTGTGTAAGCTTGGTTAGCTTTGTCAAGGCCTTGGCAATGGCACTAAATTGTCTAACATACGTCGATAGAAGTTTGCCAACCCAAGGAATGCTCACACTCTACTCACATCTGTAGGCCGAGGAATACGTGCAATAGCCTCCACCTTGGTCTGTTGAACACCAAGTCCTCCGGGGTAGATAGTATGACCCAAATACTCAACCTGCTCATGGAAGAACCTACTAAAGAACCTGCTATATTGGGCCCTTGGGAGCAATAGTGTCATGCTCCCGACCACTAGAGGTCCCAACCTCTGTGTGAAAAACTCCCTCCACTCTGGTTGCAAGCTCCACATGTCCTCTAGCTGCATCCCATGTGGACCAAGGGTGTAATCCAAGTAGCCCACGCTCACCTGGATGGACTCCAAGTAGACCACTCTCCCTAGTAGCCACAAGATGTGTCCCAAGAATACCATGTCCACTCGGTCCATCGCCCCCATCATGTGCCTGAATTGTCTTGATAGGCACAAGGCTCACAAGTGTCCGAGTGGTGATGCCTATTAAGCGCATCCTACGTTGCTCTGCCAAGCCAATGCTCACAATCCAGGTCAAACAATTTAGGTCCATGGCCTGACCTAACACTTGATGCTTGGATGCCTCTGACACTACTAGAACAACGGTAATACCGGTGCGAAAACCCATCACCCGCTCTCTCTCATCAGCATTGGGCTCCACCAATTGCTATAATTGTGAGTTCCAAACAAGTCCATGTCCTCCCTCTTGATAAGCATGAGAGCTTGGGAAATGCATGAGTGTGGGAAATGCGGCTCTAGGCTGTCCAACTAGGTTCACCATTGCCATAGGTGACCTATCATCCACTACCACTGTCTGAGATTGATGTCCAACATCCAAGATGTCATCCACAAGGATGTGGTCAAGTCGCTAAATCCCATCATAAGCGCGTTATAGAATGTCTTTGGGTAAGAGGTTCATCCATCAAAGACAAAGACAATGAGCCTGTGATCCCACTCTGGCTGCATCTAACAATACAGTAGGTCCCATCCAAGAATGGACCTAATGTGTACTTGTCACCACTCTGGTGCAAGAATCATCCATCAAAGGAACGTTCTCCAAAAGGTAAGCTAGAGAAACGGATTGATGAACCTGGAGATGTTGTAGTATTCGTAACATCTCCCAAAACACACCAGAATGAGGATCCTAAAGACCCAAAATGTGGCTTGCATGTGTCTATCCTTGACATGGCCATCCAAAAATCACCAAGTGAATAGGCCCATGTCTCTCTAGGTCATGCGCCACCATTAAGGAAATGGTAGAGCCTTCTGGTAACCTCTGACTGCTGACATCAATAATAACTCCGGATACCGATAGGCCAAGTGTGCCACATGATGTAGAGAGACTTGCCTAGCAGTCTCATCTCTCTCTACATACAAGTACCTCTATACTCAGATACCCGCCTATAACACCGTAGCTAGTCCGGTGCTAATCCCACCAAACAACTCCAATAGACATATCTCCTCTACGGAATACTGCCAAGCAATGAGTGCGGTATCTAGAGGTGTCAAAGCAATCGACTCTGGAGGCTCATCCTCACACTCATCTCCTAATGGTACAAAGGCTCCACTCCAAGCCTATTGCACCAATTGATCTGCATGTTGTTGCAATGCCTCCTCTGAATTCCACAATGGAACATCCAAGGTGGATGGAACAATCCCACTTGTACTCCAAAGCCGAGTGATCTCCTCTGGTACTAGAGTATCCTCTGCATGGGCGTTCCCTTCCAACAAGTCACCAGGCCAAGTAACTGCACCACTGAAAGCTAAAAGTGATGTTGCCATGGTCCCGGACTATAATGAGCCAAGATTGTCATTACTATAGCGTACATGTAGGTGACATACCCGTCCCTTGCCAGATTGCCAACCAGGTCTATAAGAGGTTATCTCCTCCCAATAGTCAATGCTAAAATCCATGGGGTATAACACTGCTCCCCCAACTAGCACATCACATGACTCAGCTATTGTCACAATAGCCTAAGCTCTCACCATTGAGCTATCAGTCGGACGACCAGGTTGAACCTGAACAACAAGCTCCCCACGTGTGATGTACTATGTCAAACCACCACCTAGAGATGTCTAGATCTGAAATGGACACCTCTCCACATCAGTCTTTCATAACTCCAGACCGACAATTGCCGCCTTCCCCAACATAAGAGGTTGCACACCAGAGTCTAACAAGACTCTCTGTGGTGTATAGACCTTCCCTGAAGGTCCACCAAATGGAAAATCCTCCTCTAGTTATCCAATAGGACAACACCAGGTGTAAACTGTGCTCCCTCAAAGGCCAGTCTAGCTGGCAACTCCTCCAGTCTACCTGCTGCTGCCTGCCATAAACCACTGGTTGTTGAATGGATCCCATGCTCCTCAACCAAGTCAGCTCCACTATCAACCACCTCTGCTCTAGATGTAGGAACCGCACCATCCCTACTCTCACACAACGTGGCAGCCAACCGGAACACTAGGGTTGGGTCAACTCCCAATGTAAACATGTCACTGGCTGAAAACAAAAGATGCCGCATAATCAGCTAAGCCGCCCCCAACATCATGCTAGACTCAGTCTATGTAGTAGTAGGTGGCTGACTAGCAAGTAGTCCATCATGTACTCCATTACCACCTACCACACCTGCACTAGGACGTCTAGGAACCATGGATGTCGTCTGCAATGCCTTAGATAGCATGAAAGATTGGGGAAGTCTGACTTGTCTCCCAACCTCTCCTCTCTGTGGATGCAACTCCATTGGTGTTCCTCTAGGCTCTAGAGCACGTACTACACTCCTAGTCATTGTTGCAGATGCATCCAACTGTGCTACTCCGCACATGAAATCCAAATCATCTCTGTCACCAACATATGAGGTGGAAGCCTCAGCACCCGAATTTGATCTCCTTTGAGCAATAGCCATACTAGCCAATCTCTACTCCAACTGCTCAATTTGAGGAGCCATAGTTGTGTCAAAAGTAAGTGCAGGTATTGCACCCCTACTAGGTGTAGATCCTCTACCACCACCTCAACCACCTCGTCCTCCATGAACTGGAGCTCCTCTACTACCTACTATAACAGCCCTACCACTCCGTAACTTCGGGTGTAGGTCAAAACACCGGTCACTAGTGTGACCAAATCTATGACAATGCTCACACTACCTCTATGCTGGCTATGATGCACTTGAGGTATCAGGTCCACTGCCTTGAGTACACTCTCCCCGATGGTGAGGTCCACCACAAGTCCAACAAGCAACACTACCACTCATTGGCTACTGCTGACCCGCAAATGAAGGTAAGGGTCTAACTCCACTAGGCCCTCCACTCGCTCCATAGGATTTGGGCTGTCCACCCTGTCGTCAAAAACCAACAAGGCATGGTGCACTTTGCTACACTCTAGAAGAAGTCATAGCCGTGGATGAGGTCTCCCTACCAAATCCAAATGTCACCACTCTCTCCTCTACCATGTTGAGCTCAATACATTTAGCCAAACCAAAGACCACTGCCAAAGTAGGTGAAGTAGCCAGTAACAACGTAGCATCACAAACTCTACGTTGCAACTCCCTATCTAGTATCCCATACCAAAACTAGACTGCTTAGGCCTCAGTAACTCCCTAAGTGAAACTGATCAGCCGTCTCATGCGAGTGTATGCCTTGCGTAGGCTCTCTCCAGCCTTCCGATGGAACTCTTGCAAGCTCCTCAACTTGTCAGTCCGTACTCCTTGGTAGTTCTACCTCAAACATAAGAAGAACTCCACCATGGGGTTAAACCCCGATACCACACCACCTCCTACAGCGGTACCTCCACTCGTGGTAACACTATCTCCAGCAACTGCACCTCCACTAGCTCCACCAACACTACTTGAGCTAGAACTCGTAGGTAACGCCGATCTACTCCTGGCCACCAATCCTGAAGTGATAGAGACATAGTTTGGAGACCAATACTGTCTCCATAACTCAATCTCCTCCAAATGAGCTCTCTTGAACTCATGGTATTTGTCTATCGGCGGACCCTCCAAGTGCTGAAACAACCCCTTCTATGCCATGAAAGGTGTGAACAAAGTCGGGTTCCGCATCTGCTGCAGATCACACCAACTATCAAACTCTTGGATGAAGTCATCCAACTCAATGGTACCCACTATACCAGAGTAACGCCTAGGGCCTTTGGAGGCCCCATAAATCTCATCCATGTCCCACAACAACAATGCAGACACAACAAGTGCACTCTCAACTAGATCAGCTCCTGTGTTGAACTCCAACTCAGAGTCAATCTCCTCCCTCACTAGGACCTGAGATACAAGCTGATATTGAGCGCTACTCCAAGTAAACCCACTACATATTGCAAGGCTAACTCCTCTGGAATCCCCAAAGAACTCCATTGTGACCAAGTAACCGCAACAGCAAACCAAAACCATCAATTGCAACCGCAAGTTGCAATTGCAAGTACCTCACCAAGTGCCAACCACCACCAAGTGCCAACACTAAAAAAGCACCACCAAGTGCCAACACCAATTGAACACCACCAAGTGCCAACACCAACCGAGCACCACCAAGTGCCAAAACTAGAACACTATCCACTAATGTAACTGAAACTAAGATAACTATACTAGGGGCAAGGGTGACCTGTAACCTGCCATCACAACACGCATTCTCACGGTTTGTAGGTCATCACTTCCTACCTCACCGGAGAGAAACAAAGATAGTTTGACTGGTCATCACTCCAGCCTCACTATCGAGAGCACACCAAAGCACCAACGCTCAAAATTCAGGGCACCTCATACAAACACGGTGCACAAACATGAAGCAAAGAATGGAGGGGGTCCAATCATACAAATTCTAAACAACAACCATCCATCTCATAAATCAACACAGGACCAACTCTGCCACCATTTGGCATTTGACATAATTGGAGTCCTTATCTATTTCCTGAGCTACGAGGATCACCAAGGATCAGTTTCAAGTTCTTTTTGCCAAAATCTGACATAACTCCTTCACAAAATCTGACGTGAAATCTGACATAAATCCCTAAAAATGGCTGACCACTAAATCCTCAACTAACTATTCATTGGAGCCAAATTGGAAAAATTGGTTTCATACAATCTTCAATTTGTGAGAATTTGCTCGTAACTCCACCTTCAATTTCAGTTTTTGAGCTCAACCCATAACAAATTGGTCTTGAGCTCAAAATCAGAACTACCGCTTGAAAATTGCTTCTCCCCTAGCTCCAAATTTTGCCAACGCTTTTGCACACACACTCTCTTAGGGAAATCTGAACTACTTGATTGAGACACCACGATCCACCGAGCTTAGAGATACCACCAACACTCGCAGTTCCTGCACCCAGTTTCCCCTTGACTCACTTTTTTGATGTAATCAGATGGTTTACCACTCAAATCAATCAAACTCAAATCAATACTTGATTTGATCCTCAACAACTTGCAAAAAATAGGGCACTGATTACAATCAAGCCACACTCACTCTAGCATAGAGACTCTAGGTGACGCTCGCCGGTTTTCTATCCACTCTAGCCAGGAACTCGAAGGCTCAACATCAAAGAAGTGAGCTCTCTAGAGCTGCACTCCCAGGGTATACCCCTGATTTTGACCTAGGTCTCCTCCCAACGGTCCCACTGACGGCACACCTGATGGTGCAGATGGTGCAAGTGACGGTGGGCCCCACCATGAAGTCAGTACCCTAAACCTAAAATCTGACCGTCAGAAAGTAGTCTATGAGTAATGGCCAAAATGCCTCTAACTACTATCACTAGAACTCTAGTGTATGAGCATCTAGATGCAAAACTACAAATGGCGTGACAATTTATAAATACAATGAAACGCGTTACATTGGAAAAATAATTGAAGCCCACAATCTTTCCCACTCCACTCTCACTCACAATCCTCATCCTAGTCCTCCAATGCATGGAATACATGGACATAGATGATCTCCTCTACATTGCTCTCATAGGTGACCTCATCCTCACCCATGAGACCATTATCCAAAGATAGTTGAGTCTAGGAATTGACCCACAAAGCTCAACTTGAACTGCCCACCATTTGGATGCCTCAATTGCTTTTGGAAGAGCCACAACTCTACCTCCACAACTTGAAGCACAAGTAAAGTCCAATCATGATCCTCCTCTATTCCTAACCTCAAAACCTTACTAGTAACAATGAGGATAACATGCCAATGTACCACCTTGGGCTCCCTTGAGGGAATGATAACAGATCCCAACATTTAGAAGAATAGATGTCATGCCAAATAGAAGCATTACCTAACTAGATACCTCTTGGTAGTGAAATCATGCACATGGAAACACTCCTCTATCAACCCATGAGTGATAAACTCTACTTGATAAACCCTCCACCAATGCAAATGCATTCCTAATGCCTCCAAGAGTCAAGGTGAAAGGTCTCCTACGTACCATCCTTGTGTGGGTGACCTTAACCCAAGTCCTTGCATATTTTGTGCACAACTCTAACTGAAAGAAAACACACTATCATCATATAAAAGCTCTTAAGTTGCATACATTGGGAGTGTTATAAACCAAAGAACTCATCTAAACATTATAGTGCAAAATTAAATAGCTATACTAGTTCTTAAAATAGTCTGACTTTAAACTAGGTACCTTTAATCAAAGTGCTTAGTTTGAATAGAATGGAAAATAAGATTTAATCAAAGTGCCAAAAAACAACCAAACAAAACCCATAAAGCTGTCCCAACTATAATTTGACCTCAAGTAGTTCCTTCATACTCTAACGATACAAGGTTTAATCAAAGAGAAAAGATAAAAATGGATGACATTGGGTTTAATCTAAGTCCATAGTTTGGAGAAACAAGTTCCTAAATAAAACTTTATTTTCTAATAAGAGTATTTAATACTTGGTCTAATTCTGTCTAAGAATACTCAAGTGTAACAACCAAAGAAGCACACAAGATTAAAACTCTCAAAAAACACCAATGCCTCAAAGGATGTAATAATGTTCCAAGGATAGGAGAACTTCCAAGAGAAACACAAGAGGAGAAACATGAAGCTTCACACTCAATACTTTGATGCCCCAAAGGAGCACCTTGTCTTTATAGCAAAGAGTACTTTCTCAAAGGAATCTCCACCTTTGCATAAGATACATGGATTGGTGACCTGTTAGCAAGCTCCATCCTCAGATTAGTTACCAACATGAGTGACATGTTGGTTGTTGTACTATTTGGTTGGTCAACCAATGTTTGATCAGAGGGAATCTTTCTATAAGAATCTCATAATCATATGGGTGAAGTACAATTAAAAAGCTCTTGATAAGACACACATGGGGGAGGGTAGGCCAACCTTATCTTTCTTTGAAGAGATTGTGGTTCATTTTTGAGGTCTAATTCATCTATTTAGGCCTCCAAATTTTGCTCTAAAGTTTTCATGTTGTATCCCAAAAACTTGCCCTATTAGTAGAAGTACTCTTTTGGTGACACCTCTATCTGATCTACTCAGTCTTTCATACATAAAATTCTTCCATATATTACTAAACCAATTTTTGTCTTTAGATAATATGTCTAGCTATTGATATTACAAATGAACACTTTGTCTTTATTATATAACAAAGAAAATCTACTCAAAAGGAGCTACAACCTTAGATTAGATATATGGATTGGGGACATTTTAATGAGCTACACCCTTACACTAGAGGCATAGATTGGTAACATGTTGAACCTTGTCCTTTTTAGTCGGTCAAACAAGTTTGACAAAAGGAATCTTTGGAGAATCTTCTTGTAAGAAGCTCATAATAACATGGAAGAGGTACCATTAGAAAGATCTTGATGAGAAAAATAAGAAAGAAAAAAGGCAATGCTTATTTCTCTAAAGGGGGTAAGATTCTCTTTTTTAAGGCTTAATTCTTTTGTTTACACATTCAAATTGGCTTTGAAGCTTTGGTGTGTTTTCAACTTTGTCCCTATTAGTGGAAGTCCTCTTTTGGAGAAATTGTTATTTGATATACTTAGACCATCATGTATAACATCTCTAAAAATATTACCAAGCCCATTTTTACATATAGCTAATTTCTCTAGCTAATGATATTACATCAAGTCTCCAACCAAACTCTCAATTCCTTAAAAGAATCTTTATTCTCTAATAAGAGGATTCAATACTTCTCTAATTTTTGCTAAGAATACTCAGGCCCTTAAATAAACTCTTGGTTACCAAAGGTAATATAAAGATAGAGTATTAAAAACTTCATCAAATAATACTCAAGTCCCCAACTAAACTCTACTAGAACAAAGGGTTTAGATTAGAACAAAGCATTTAACCTAAAGATAGAGTATTGAATAGTCTATCTAACTCTATCTAATAATACTCAGATCTCCAACTAGACTCTAGTATAAAATAGAATTGAATCTAAAGACAAAGTATTCAATACTCTGACTAACTATGTTGAATAGTACTCAAGCATCCAACTAAACTCTAGTAGAAACAAGGGTTTAATCTAAAGATAGAGTATTCAATACTCTATTTAACACTATATAATAACACTTGGGCCCCCAAATTTGCTCTAGTAAAACATAAGGTTTAATCAAAGCACCAAAAAACACCCAAAATCAAAGTGCCTATGCACATAAGGTTTAATCAAAATGTTGAAGAACCTCTCTATAGGTTTGCTCCCAAACACCTAAATCCACTCCCATACATGTAGGTCCACTCACAGATGCATTGGATCTCCTTGCAAGGATTTGGATCCGCTCGCAAAGGAGTTTCAATTGAACTTGGATGGATTTGCTCGGGCATGGAGATGGGCCTACTTCAGTGATAGCTATGTTTGTAGAATTTAGTAATTGGGTTCACTAGTCAAATATGGCTCCACTTGCTAAAGGGTGATGGATTTACTTACTTTGGATTTACTGGATTCTACGTGGGTTCACTTGGGAGAAGGGTTTAGCACATTCTGAAATTTGATAGCAATTTCCTTCAAATTTGATAGCAATTCAACTTACAACAAAGATATCAAGACTTAGCATAAATTGGAAAACTAACATATGGAGGAAGGAACTCTAACCCAAGGTAAATCTACAAACCCATAACATCAAGGTCTGCTTCCCAAATAGCTTTGATTGATGCTCTAACTTGGATCTTGTCCAACCATTCCTATTTAATCTTGGTCATGTTGTCAACAATATAGTGATAATTGATTTACCATGGCCCCTTTTAATGTCCTTTGTGTTCAATAACTCCCAACATTTTTGGTATTTGGAAATGTTAGCCATCTTCAATAACTCACACCTCTTTCTCCCAACCTCCTTCCAAAAAGCCCCCTAAATTTATGTAAAAAATGTTTTCAAGAAATATAACCATCCTTCTCTCCTCAACTTCTCTCTTCGAATCCACAAATCCTCTCCTTGCAAATCCTATTAGGTTAAACAAATCCACACTCTCTTTATGAATTCTTATTAGAATAAGTAAAAATCATTCTCTCTCTTGCTTGAATCTCCTTGACTAAAGCTCTTCAAACTCACTTTCTACTTTCTCTCTTAAACCCCACACTAAACCCTATGTGGCTTTGAATCCTACATTCTCCTTTGAAACACTAATAATCATTTTGAATGGTGATAATCTCTCCTTCACTCCTCTCCATTTTGCCTTGGCAACTCTCACATCAAGCATTACCAAAGGGTCATTAGCTTTGTTTCACTCCTTTCTCAATTAAAGCTCAATTTCTCTCACATAGGTAGGTACTTTTGAATGGTCAAGGGCTTTGAATTTTATTCTCCAATGTCTACCAAATCTAGTTCTCCAAAACTTGCCAATCTTCCAAATGGCCAACCTTTCTTGAATTGACTTCATCTAAACTTTGCTCTCACTTTCTATTGGCTCTTAAATCCCTCTAGCATTTGTACATATCTTTGCATAAATTATGAAGTTGCAATGCAATTCAATTTTGAACCATTGCCTCTTGCTTTTTAAACAATATGTGTTCATTTTATGAATAAATCCAATTAAACAATGTTTTATATCCTAATGTGTAAATAGATAAGTACATACACACATATAGTTCTCCTCCATGAATGAACCACTAAATATTTTTCAAAGATTGGAGAAGAACCTCCCTACCATTCAAATACAATTCTCTTCATTGAGTAAATCACTAAATAATTTTCCCTAAAATTTTGAAGAAAAAAAAACTTGCCTACCATTTGGATATAGTTCTACTCAATGAAAAGACAGTCTAGTATATTTCTCCTCAATGATTAGATCTTTTTTTTAATAAAAAACTAAGAACATGCCGTAGACAACATCTAACTGAAAACAAATCACTCCAAATCCATGGGTTTGCTCTTCCCAAAGGGAGTGACACTCTGCTTGGATGAGCAAACCCACCCTAATACAAGAGGTAAATTCAATCCTTCCTTCTCTTAAATGACACACTCCCATGCTTTTCATAAAATAGACACACATAAGGAAATTGAGCAAATCCATCTACTAGGAGTGAACCCATTTAGAAAACTTAGCAAAACACATATCTAAAGATTCACTCATTTGCAATCTCATACACACAAATGTGCTTCAAAAAATCAAAATATTTATAGATAATAATATGTCTCATCCAATAATTGACCATGTTCAAAGTTTCAAGTGAGGCAAGTTTCTACCACATATAGCTTAGTTTCATCTCTAATAAGCTATCGATCATTCCCAACACATCCCCTATGGACTGATGTATAGAAACTACCTCACTTATGGATTATTCCTCCTCATCCTCTCACATGTCAAATCTACTAATAAATAAATTGTGCAATATCACACAAGTAACTATCCATTGCAAGAGGAAGGAGTTTCTTTTCTTGTTATTTAATTGCATTTGCAACTCTCACAAAAAATGCCATCAAGCTTTAAGTATCCCAATGCACTGTTTATTTAGACACCTTGCTCAGGCCACACAATGGTTGAAATCCATTTTTCCCAAAGTACTTTCTTGTTTAAACAAAGGCACAAGGTGACTCATAGAAGCATATCCCGCATTGCTTAATAAATGCTGATTGCTCTCAAACAACATGTGTGCTCTTCTTTGATTTAAATCTTACCATAACTTTGAATTTTTTAAACATGTCATATCATGATATTATACATGCATTTTATGATAAACACACTACTCATTAGCCACAACTAACTATACACTCATCAATAATTTGTTCTTGACTTCACAAGAGTACTAATTCTCCAAGGATATCTTCTTAGATCCACAACCATACACACAAAGATCAATAAAATTCAATAAATTTAGTAAATTAATTGAGATACTATAATACTTTGAGGACAAGAGAATTCTTCAAGAGAGATTCAAGAGAGAAAACATAGATTTTCACACTCAATCCTTTGATGCCCCAAAGGAGCACCTTCTCTTTATATATAACCAATGATGATCTCCTCCAAGGAAGCTCTACCATAGGATTAGGTACATGGATAAGTGACCTATCAGCAAGTTCCACCTTTAGATTACTTGCTTGAATGGGTGACATGTCGGCCCGGGTCCCATTTGGTTGATCAAACAAGCTTTGACCAGAAGGAGTATTTTAAGGAATCTTCCTATAGGAATCTTAGAATCATGTGGGTGAAGTACCATTGGAAGGCTCTTGGTGAGACAATCTAGGAAAGGACTAGCCTTTCCTTTGTTGGGAATTTTTGAGGCCTAATTCATCCATTTAGGCCTCCAAAATTGCCTTTGAAGTTCATGCCTATTTTTGCTTCTACATTATTAATAGAAGTGCTCTTTTGGTGATTCTTCTATCTGGTCTATGTTCTCTGTCATGTGTAAAATTGTTCCAAATGTCACCACCCCAAGTTTCACCTCTAGATCATATGCTTAGCTATTGATTCTAAAATTTCCAGACATATTTTGGTTTTCTAGCCTATAGTAGAAGTACTCTTTTGGTGATACCTCTAGCTTATCTACTTAGTCCATCATGTAAAACATCCTTCTAGATGTTACCAAACCAAATTTCATCTCTAGATCATCTATTTAGCTATTGGAATTACATATACTCTATCACGCCATTTGTAGTGTCTTATCTAGATTGCTCGGACACTAGAGTTCTAGTGATAGTAGTTAGAAACATTTAGGCAATTACTCATAGACTACTTTCTGATGGTCATATTTTGTGTTTGGAGTACTGACTTCATGATGGGGCGTACTGTCACTTGCACCATCTGTACCTTCAGGTGTGCCATCAGTGGGACCGTTGGGATGAGACCTAGGTTGAAATCAAGAGTATACCTTGGAAGTGCAGCTCCAGAGAGCTCACTTCTCTAATTGAGCATTCGAGTTCTTGGCTAGAATGGACCAAAAGCCGGTAAGCATCACTTGGATTCTCTTAGCTAGAGTGGGTGTGGCTTGATTGTAATCAGTGCCCTATTGTTGACAAGTTGTTGATGATTAGATCAAGTATTGATTTGAGTTCAGTTGATTTGAGTTGTAAATGATCTGATTATATCAGAGAAGTCAGTTAGGGAGAAATTAGGTACAAGAATTGTGAGTGTTGGTGGTATCTCCAAGCTCGATGGATTGTGATATCTCTATCGAGTAGTTCAAATTCCCCTAAGAGAGAGTGTGTACAGAAGTGCTAGCAAAATTTGGAGCCAAAGAGAAGCAATTTTCAAGTGGTAGTTGTGATTTTGAGCTTAGGACCAATTTGTTGCAAGTTGAGCTCAAAAGCTGAAACTTAAGGTGGAGTTGGGAACACATCCTCATGAATTAGAGATTGGATGAAACCCATTTCTCCAATTTGGCTCAAGTGGAGAGTTAGCAGAGGATTTTATGGTCAGTTATTTTTAGGGATTTATGTTAGATTTATGTCAAATTTTACATCAAATTTTGTGAAGAACTTACATCAAATTTTGGCAAGAAGAACTTTGATCCGATCCTTAGTGATCTTCGTAGCTCAAGAAGTAGATAGGTACTCCGATTATATCAAATACCAAATGGTGGAAGAGTCAATCTCGTATTGATTTATGAGATGGAGGGTTTTTGTTTAACATTCTTGGACCATTCTATGCTTCTTGTTTGTGCACCATGTTTGTGTGAGGTGCCCTAAATTTGGAGCGTTTGTGCTCTAGTGTGCTCTCGGTAGTGAGACTGGAGTGATGACCAATCAGACTATATTTGTTTCTCTCCGGTGAGGCAAGAAATGATGACTTGTAGACCATGAGAATGTGTGTTGTGATAGCAGTTTACAGGTGCCCTAGCCCCTAGTGTAGTTGTCTCAGTTAGAGTTACATTAGTGGGTAGTGTTCTATTAGTTTTGGCACTTGGTGGTGCTTGGTTGATGTTGGCACTTGGTGGAGTAGTTGCGATTGTGATTTGTGGTTACAATTTATGGTTGCAGTTGTAGTTACTTTGTCACGATGGAGTTCTCCTTTGGGGATTCTAGAGGAGTTAGCCCTTTAGTACTCAATGTGTTTACTTAGAGTGGCGCTTGATATTAGCTTGTATCTCATGTCCTTGTGAGGGAGGAGATTGACTTTGAGTTGGAGTTTGACAAAGGAGTTGATTTTGTTGAGAGTGCAACTTGGCGTGTCCGCACCATTGTTGTGGGACATGGACTAGATTTTTGGGGCCTCCAAAGGCCCTAGGCGTTACTTTGGTATAGTGGGTACCATTGAGTTGGATGACTTCATCGAGGAGTTTGATAGTGGGTGTGATCTGCAGTAGATGCGGAACCCAACTTTGTTTATACCCTTCATGGCATGGAAGGGGTTGTTTCAATATTTGGAGGGTCTGCCAATAGACAATTACCATGAGTTCAAGAGAGCTCATTTGGAGGAAATTGAGTTATGGAGACAATATTGGTCTCCAAACTATGCCTCCATCACTTCAGGCTTGGTTGCCAAGGATAGATTGGCTATACCCATGAGTTCTAGCTTGAGTAGCATTGGTGGAGCTAGTGGAGGTGCACTAGTTGGAGATAATGCTACCACAAGTAGAGGTACCGTTGTAGGAGGTAGTGTTGTATGAGGGTTTAGCCCCATGGTGGAGTTCTTCTAATGTTTGAGGTAGAACTACCAAGGAGTGCGGACTGACAAGCTAAGGAACTTGCAAGAGTTCCAGCGGAAGGCTGGAGAGAGCCTATGCAAGGAATACACTCCCATGAGATGGCTGATCAATTTCACTCAAGGAGTTATTGAGAACCAAGTAGTCCAGTTTTAGTATGGGATATTGGATAGGGAGTTATGACATAGAGCTCATGATGCTACATTGTTACAGGCTACTTTGCCTACTTTGGTAGTGGTCTTTGGTTTGGTTGAGTGTATTGAGCTCAACATGGTGGAAGAGAGGGTAGTGACATCTAGATGTAGTAGGGAGATCTCATCCACAACTATTACTTCTTCTAGAGTGCAGCAGAGTGCACCTCGCCTAGTTGTTTTTTGAGGAGAGGGTGGACAATCTTGATCCTATGGAGTGAGTGGAGGGCCTAGTGGAGCTAGACCCTTACCTTCTTTTCAAGTCAGCAATAGCTAGTGAGTGGTAGTGTTGCTTGTTGGACTTGTAGTGGACCTCACCATAGGAAAGAGTGTACTCAAGGCAGTGGACTTGATACCTTTGGTGCATCGCAACCAACACAGAGGCAATATGAGCATTACCACAGATTTGGTCACAATGGTGACCAATGCTTTGACCTACACCCGAAGTTACAAAGTGGTAAGGCTGCTATGGTAGGTAGTAGAGGAGCTCCAGTTCATGGAGAATGAGGTGTTAGAGGTGGTGGTAGAAGATCTACACCTAGTATGGGTGTAGTACCTGCCCTTACTTTTGATACAACTATGGCTACTCAAATTGAGTAGTTGGAGCAAAGATTGGCTAGTATAGACATCGCTCAGAGGAGATCAAATTTGGAGCTGAGGCTTTCACTTCATATGCTAGTGATAGAGATGCTTTGGACTTCATGTGCGGAGTAGCACAAATGGATGCATCTGCAGCAATGACTAGGATTGCAATATTTGCTCCAGAGCCTAGAGGAGCATCAATGGAGTTTGACCCACAAAGAGGAGAGGTTGGGAGACAGTTCAAACTTCCTTAGTCTTTCGTGCTATCTAAGGCATTGCAAAAAACATCCATGGCTCCTAGACATCCCAGTGTAGGTGCGGTAGGTGGTGATGGATTGCATGATAGACTACTTACTAGTCAGCCACCTACTACTACCACATATTGAGTCTAGCATGATGTTGGGGGTGGCTCAGCTGATTATGCGGTGCCCTTTGTTTTCAGCTAGTGGCATGTTTACATTGGGAGTTGACCCAACCGTAGTGTCTTGGTTGGCTTCCACGCTTTGTGAAAGTAGGGATGATGCGGTTCCTACTACTAGGGCAGAGTTGGTTGATAGTGGAGCTGACTTGGTTGAAGAGCATGGGATCCATTCGGCGACAAGTGATTTATGGTAGGCAACAATAGCTAGATTGGAGGAGTTGCTAGCTCGACCGGCCTTTGAAATAGTGAAATTCACACCTGGTGTTGTCCTATTGGATAACCAAAAGTGGATTTTCCATTTGGTGAGACCTTCAAGGAATGTCTATACACCACAAAGAGTCTTCTTAGACTTTGGTGCATAGCCCCTTATGTTGGGGAAGTAGTCAGTTTGGAGTTACAAAAGACCAATGTGGAGAGGTGTCCAAACATCTATAGGTGGAGAGCTTGTTGTCTAGGTTCAACCTAGTCATCCAACTGATAGCTTAGTGGTGAGAGCTCAGGCTATTGCAACAATAGTTGAGTCATATGATGTGCTAGTTGGAGGAGCAATGTTAGACCCCATGGGTTTTAGCATTGACTATTGGGAGGAGACAACCTCCTATAGACCAGGTTTGTAGTTTGGTGAGGAATGGGTATGTCACCTACCAATACGCTTCAGTAGTGGTAGTCTTGGCTCACTACAGTCCGAGACCATGGCATCATCAGTTTCAGCTTTTAGTGGTGCAATTACTTGGCCTAGTGACTTGTTGGAAGGGAACACCCATGTAGAGGATACTCTAGTACCAGAAGAGATCACTTGGATTTGGAGTACAAGTGGAATTGTCCCATCCACCTTGGATGTTCTATTGTGGAGTTCAAAGGAGGCATTGCAACAACATGTAGATTAGTTGGTGCAACATGCTTGGAATGGAGCCTTTGTACCATCAAGAGATAAGTGTGAGGATGAGCCTCCAGAGTAGATTACTTTGACACCTCTAAATACCACACTCATTGCTTGGCAATATCCAATAGAGGGGATATATCTATTGGAGTTGTTTAGTGGGATTAACACAACTAGTTGTGGTTTTACAAGCGGGTATACGAGCACAGAGGTACTTGTATGTAGAGAGAGATGAGATTGCTAGGCAAGTCTCTCTACATCATGTGGCACACTTGGCCTATTGGTATCCAGAGTTATTATTGATGTCAATAGTTAGAGGTTACTAGAAGGCCCTACCAACAAATATTTCCTTAATGGGAGCGCATGATCTAGAGAGACATGGGCCTTTTCATTTGGTGATTTTTGGATGGCCATGTCAAGGACATACATGTGCTAGATGGAGTTTGGGTCTTTAGGATCCTTATACTGGTGTGTTTTGGGAGATGTTATGGATACTACAACATCTCTAAGTTCATCATTCCATTTCTCTAGCTTACTTTTAGAGAACCTCCTTTGATGGGTGATTCTTGCACCAGAGTGGTGGTGAGTACACATCAAGTCTATTCTTGGATGGGACCTGCTATATTGCTAAATCCAGCCAGAGTGGGATCACGGGCTCATCATCTTTGTCTTTGGTAGACAAACCTCTTACCCAAAGAGGTTTTACAATGTGCTTATGATGGGATTCAACGACTTGACCACATCCTTGTTGATGACATCTTGGATGTTGGGCATCAATCTTAGATGGTGGTAATGGCTGATAGGTCACCTATAGCAATAGTGAACTTAGTTGGACAACCTAGAGCTGCATTTCCCACACTCATGAGTTTCCCAAGCTCTCATGCTTTTTGAGAGGGAGGACCTAGACTTGTTTGGGACTCACAGTTACAATAGTTGGAGGAGCCCAACACGGATGAGAGAGAGTGGGTGATGGGTTTACACACTAGTATTACCTCTATTCCAAGTAGTATCAAAGGCATCAAAGTGTCAGGAGTTAGGTCAGGCTATGGACTTGAACTATTTGACCTAGATTGTGAGCCTTGGCTTAGCTGAGTAGCGTAGGATGCGCTTGATAGGCATCACCACTCGGACACTTGTGAGCCCTGTGCCTATCGGGACAATTCAAGCACATACTAGAGGTGATGGAACAAGTGGACATGGTATTCTTCGGACACAACCAGTAGCTACTAGGGAGAGTAGTCTACTTGGAGTCCATCCAGGTGAGCATGGGCTACTTGGATTACACCCTTGGTCCACTTGGGATGGAGCTAGAGGACATGTGGAGCTTGCGGCCAGAGTGGAGGGAGTTTTTCACACCAAGGTTAGGACCTCTAGTGGTCAGGGGCATAACACTATTGCTCCCAAGGGCCTAGTGTAGCAGCTAGTCAATACGTCTTCTACTCTTGCAACAATTACAAAGGATACTTGGGAGCCAGATCTTGGATGTAAGCTTATTGGAGAGGAAAAATGGAGGGTTTGGAGGTTCTTGAGGAGCTACACAAGTTGTTTTGGCTTCAGTATGAAGGATTTGGGTGCTCAGAAAGGACCTAGTATATGGATTGAGCTGACTAGCAATACACCAATTTTTTGACATCCTTATTGTTATAATAACATGGAGAGGACATTGATTCAGAGTTAGAGTAGAGACCTTTTTGAGGTTGGTTTGGTAGAGATTTCACATGGAGAGTATGCATTGGTGACAGTGATGCCAGCCAAGAAGGATATGCATGGCAACTACATAGATAGGCGGATGTGTGGAGATTACTGTCCTATCAACGGATAGATCAGGGCTGATTGGTATGCCATGCCTACACCAAAGGAGATTTTTGATGTGATTTGGCATGCAAAGGTCTTCAATACTTTGGATCTTTGAGCGAGTTATCATCAATTGTCAATCAGAGAGGAGGACAAGTCCAAGACAACATTCTGGGCTATTGATCTTCACGGCTCAATAGCCCAAAATGTTGTCTTGTCCAAGATGTGTTATATCAATGGAGGTTCATACCATTTGGGTTAAAAAATGCTCCTACCAAGTTCCAGAGGATCATGGATAGGATCCTAGCTGGATTGGATTTTGCTTAGTGCTATATTGATGACATTTTGGTCTATAGCACTCTTGTGGAGGAGCATGAGAGACAATTGTTGGAGGTGTTTGAGAGGTTGAGATCTCATGGACTCAAATTAGATCTTGGGAAGTGTAGGTTCTTCCATGAGCAAGTTGAGTATTTGGTTCACACTATGTACTCTAGAGGACTTGGTGTTCAACAGACCAAGGTGGAGGCTATTCTACATATTCCTCAACCTACGTATGTGAGCAAAGTGCGATCTTTCCTTTGGTTGGCAAACTTCTATTACCATTATGTGAGAGGATTTAGTGCCATTGCCAAGGCCTTGATGAAGCTAAGCAAGCTTACACAGGAGTGGTGTTGGGGAGATGAGCAAGAGAGAGATTTTGTAGAACTAAAGGAGAGGTTGACATTTGCTCCTATTTTGAGTAGACCGATTAGAGGACGACCATTTCAGGTTCATACTAATTGGAGTATGTTGGGGCTTGGAGCGGTGCTCACCAAGCATGATGATGAGGGGAAGGAGTTTGTGGTGGCCTATGGTAGTCGTTCCAACAATTTAGCAAAGGTAAAGTATAGTTCATATGAGGGAGAGTGCTTGGTAGTAGTTTGGGCAGTAGCACATTTCCAGTGTTATCTATTTGGTAACCTCTTCACTCTCATCATTGATTATCAACCGCTGAAGTGGTTGATGGAGTCCAACAAGCTTTCAAGGAAGCTTGCACAATGGGCTTTGATTTTATAGGAGTATGATTTCATGATTGTTCATTTCCAATGTTCACGATTTCACGACCTGGAGTGGTGAACCATGATGTAGATGGGTTGAGTAGAAACCCATGTCCCAGCTAGTAGGATCAAACCGGAGCATGTTGGCATGGTGAGACATATAATGAGATAGTGCCAAGTTGGCATGCATCTACCTTTCTCTATATATTTTTTGAGGCCTTGGTGGTATCTCTCGAAGTGAATACCGGAGGAGTTATTGAGGTCATAGATCCAAAGAGTGAAGATATTGGTATAGTTCAACAAGACATTCATGGTGACGTCTTAGTGATGGACTATCTTTGCAATGGTGTTGTGGGTGGCACAGTTGGGGCCAAGGAGAGAGATTGTGTCCTTCAGCAAGCTAGACAATTCAGATTGGAGGGTATACACCTTTTGCATGTATGGGACCACAGTTTATCCGTCATGCTCATGAGGAGCTAGGACATTTTGGAGTAAAGTGTACATATAGCTAACTCTAGAGTCATTATTGGTGGTGTGGTATGCAGACCAAGGTACAATAGTTTGTTGCCAGATGTGTGGCTTGTGACCAAGTTAGAGCATCATTTAATGCTCCTATGCCACAATTACACCCATTACCTATCATGGGATTGGGTTATTGTTGGAGTTTGGACTTCACTAGACCTTTAACAATGACTGTGAGACATCATTGGTATGATTTGGTGATGGTGGAGCACTCTCCAAGTGGATTGAGTTGGTGGCACTTCCTGACAAGTTGTAATACTCCGATGACAAGAGAAGAGAGAAAACACAGATTGCACACTCCAACATTCGATGCCCCAAGGGAGCACCTTCTCTTTTTATATAGACAAAGAGGATCTCCTCCAAGGAAGCTCCACCATAGGTGTAACAATATGGAGTTTAGCGACGAAGTTAGTCGAGCTTATGAAGTAGATAATAAGACAAAATAGCCTAGAATATTCTAGAAGCATCTAAGAAGCTTCTTGGGAAGCTTCCTAACTAGTTAACTTGCGCCCTAAGCAGGTAGCTTCTAGAAGGAAGCTTCTAGAAGCTTCTAACTAGCTTAGCTTGCACGCCAAGTAGGCAGCTTCTAGAAGGAAGCTTCTTGAGAAGCTTCAAGGGACTTGTATGCTACCTATAAATACCAAGGCCGAAGCTCATGCTAGGCATTCGGAGTTTTCCCTCATTCAAGTGTCCCAATGTGAGTTTCCATTCTCCTATTTCTCTCCTCGGTTTTGGTCTTTTACATTGGTATCAGAGCAAGAATGGGATGGATGGAATTTATGGACCACCAAATCCACTCCCGCCAAACCATTGGGACTTTCATGTCCAGATATTACCAAAGCATCGTTTCACACAATTCATCACCTCATGCTTTGGGCAGGATTTTCTACATATGATCACCGTGTAAGAGGAACCCTTGATACTTCCAGTTGTAACTTATGGAGAACGGTGGACGTGTTGTATCTATGTGTTAATCAACTAGATAAATTGAGTTAGTGGAATAAAGTAGTAGCGATGGCGGCAATACCGGATGTTATCCTTGCAATGCAACAACAAATCGAGCATCTTACTCGATTGTTGGATGAACGAGACCAGCAACGACGAGAACAGATAGACAGAGCGCCAGTTCGAGATGGAGAAGATCGCATTCGATTTCCAAAACCCAAGGTGTTTGAAGGCAAGAATCTTCCAAGCACAGTGGAGAATTTTGTGTTTGACTGTGAACGTTACTTTGAAGCCACCAATCTTCAAGACAAGCGGAAACAAATTCTCTTGGCTTCTAGCCAGTTGGATGGCGTGGCAAAACTTTGGTGGCGATTTCGAGTAGAAAGAGCTGAACGACAAATTGTTACACCAATTTTGACATGGGCAGAATTCAAGGATGCAATACTTGGTCGATTTCAGACTATAAATGCCACCCGAGCTGCACGAGATAAATTGGCGGAGTTGAGGCAAATTGGCTCAGTGAGAAGCTACATCACACAAGTTTAGAATATCATCATGCAAATTCCAGATATCCAAGAAGGTGAAGTTCTAGACCGATTTGTGCAAGGATTGAAGTCACGAACCAGGTTGGAGGTGACCATGCGAGAGCCACAGAACGTAGAAGAAGCCATGCAATTGGCTGAGCGTTTTGATTCCTTAGTTGCAACAACTTGGTCTCGACCTTGATCTACACAAAACCTACCAGTACCACGAGTGGAAGAACCGGTACCAATGGAGATTGATGCTATCCAGCAAAGACCACTTGGCACAGTAGATAGAGAAAGATTACGACAAAATGGAGGTTGTTTTTATTGTCGCCAATTGGGGCATCTCATTGCTAAATGTCCACTCAAGAATGGACGACCTCGACAAGTTGCCCAAGTGGAGGTTGTGGAGCGGAATGATCCGGGAAACGAGGAATCCCAGTAGGAGATTTCGAGCCGCCTACTAGGAGCTTGATTAGTTCCAATGGGATTGAAGGCTCGACCTATGCAAGTTTGCTTCACTTGCAAGGTATGATATCTAATCGGGGTTGTAGAATTTTGGTTGATTCTGGAAGTTCAGAGAATTGCATGTCTATGCAAGTAGCAAAGGAATTGGGTATTCCTATCAAACCAGTGATTGGAAGTAGTTTGATGATGGCGGATGGTAGAAAGGGTTCTACATTCCGCACCTTGCATCCTGTTACCTTCAAGATTGGGAAGGAGTATTTGGAATGTATGAGGTTTGTAGTGGCACCTCTACACTATGATATCATTCTAGGTCTACCTTGGCTTGAATGTCATAAGGTTCAATTTGATTGGACCCGACACCAAATTCAAGTACAACACCAAGGTAGGAATTTCCGATTAGGTTGTCTGGCACCTCTGAGTAAGACACCTAAGAATAGTCAGTCCCAAGATGGGAAGTTTGTCAAGAAGGTAGCCATAGAGCGAATCTGGAAGGGAGATGAGTCCCAAGATGGGAAGTTTGCCAGGAAGGCAACCATGGAGCAAGCTTGGAAGAGAGATGAGTCCCTAGAAGGGAAGTTTGTTAATGAAGCAGCCATAGAGCAAGCTTTGGAGGAAGATAAGTCTGTATTCGCGGTGTGGATCAAGCCGATTGCACAAGAACAATCTGAGGAGGGCCAAGTGCCGCATCAAGCAATGGTTGATCGGATAGTTCAGGAGTTTGCAAATGTGTTTCCGGATGATCTGCCAAAGGGATTACCCTCCGATCGAGGTATGCCCTTCAAGATTGAGTTATTGCCAAGGAGTACTCCAGTGAGTAGACCAATCTATCGGCTCTCACCAAAAGAGTTGGAGGAGTTGCGAACAACACTTATAGAGTTGTTGGAGAAGGATTTCATACGACATAGTACCTCTCCATGGGGAGCACCGGTACTATTTGTTCCAAAGAAGGATGGAGGACTTCGTTTCTATATTGATTACCGTGGGCTCAATAAGCAAACCGTGAAGAATGCATATCTCTTGCCTCGGATCGATGACCTGCTTGATCAACTAAGTGGAGCACGCTACTTTTCCAAGTTGGATCTTCGTAGTGGCTATTGGCAAATTCCTATTGAAGGAGAGGACGTGCAAAAGACTGCTTTTCACACAAGGTATGAACATTTTGAGTGGAGAGTTCTACCTTTTGGACTCACTAATGCTCCAACAGTCTTCATGGATCAGATGCATCGAGTGTTGGAGGGACTATTGGATCGGTCTGTGGTGGTGTTCTTAGATGATATCTTAATCTATAGCAGGACAGAGGCAGAACACGTGAATCATGTGCGAGAAGTCCTAAGACGACTACGACAGTGGAAATTTTACTATAAGAAGTCAAAGTGTGCTTTTTGGCAGAAGGAGGTTACCTTCTTGGGTCATAAGATCTCATCAGAGGGGATCAAGATGGAAGAAGAGAAGATCAAGGCCATTACTGATTGGCCTACCCTGAAGGATGCTACAGAAGTACGAGCATTCAATGGACTGGCCAGTTTTTACCGACGGTTCATCCACTATTATGCTCACGTGGCCGTACCATTGACTGAGCTCTTGGGGAAGAACTCGAGCTTCCAATGGACCACCATGCATGAAGAAGCATTCTAGAAGTTAAAGCATATGGTATCTTCAAGACCCATTCTTCAACCATATGATCCTCAACTACCTTGTGTGGTTGATTTTGATGCTTCTAACTTTGCAATTGGAGCTGTGTTGCAACAAGAATTTCCAGATGGACTACATCCTATTGCCTTTGTGTCTCGCTGACTAAATACAGCTGAAAGAAATTACTCTGCTCGAGATTGGGAACAACTTGCAATGGTATATGCCACCAAGGTATGGAGGCATTATCTCTTGGGGAAACAAGTGATCATGTGAACTGATCACAAGCCATTGTTGCAGACCTTACACTTGGAGCACATGAAGAGCCGGCATCATCGATGGGAAGAGCAACTCCAATTGTTTGACATCAAACTTGAGTACAAACCAGGTCGGTTCCATGTCATTCCCGATGCTCTATCATGACGACCTGATTTGAAGGATCTTCCTTTCATCATGGCGGCAATTACAACGGTGTCCATTGACCCTAAGGTCCATAATGAGTTTCAATCAGCTCTACGACAAGATCCCTTCTTCCAAATGGTACACGGTCGTCTGACAGCATGCGACAAGGAGTACAACACCTTCTCCTTCAAGGAAGGCCTTTTATTCCATGCAGACCAGATCTATGTTCCAGCCAAAGGTGATCTTCGACTTGTGCGCCTTCAAGAAGCCCATGATTTACCAATAGCTGGTCACATAGGAGTGGACAAGACCTTGGGCACCCTCCAACGCCAATGGTGGTGGCCCAACATGACACGAGATGTTTGAGACTTTGTCCAATCATGTGAGAGTTGCCAACGGAACAAGGCCAGCAACCAAAAGCCGAGTGGACTCCTTCAACCACTCACCATTCCATCCGCTCGTTGGGAGCATGTGAGCTTGGATCTCATCACATCCTTGCCAAAGACAAAACAAGGACACACCGCAATTGTGGTGTTTGTGGATAAGCTTAGTAAGCAAATCCACTTGGCACCAACCTGTGATATCGTGGATGCTCCAACCTTAGCGCAAATCTACTTTGACAATGTCTTCAAGCATCATGGGATGCCACGTGTACTCATCTCCGACCGTGATCCTTGATTTACTGGGAAGTTTTGGCAAGCACTCTTCCAGATACTCGGCACCAAGCTTGCCTTGTCCACGGCCTATCATCCTCAAATTGATGGACAAACCGAACGTGCCAATCGTACATTGGAGGATATGTTGCGGGCCTTTGTCAATGTCCACCATACCAACTGGGATGAATGTCTTGCAGCTGCAGAATTTGCCTACAACAATTCCAAACAGGCAAGCACCGGATTTTCTCCCTTCTTTCTCAATTTTGGCCAAGATCCGCTTGTTCCAGATTCTCTTCTTGCTCCCCTTCCCTCTCAGGTTCCTCATACTTCCACATTCTTGACCACTATATCCCAATCTCTCCAACAAGCCAAATCTCACCTCCTTGTTGCTCAGAATCGCCAAAAACAATATACGGACCATCATCGTCGTGATCTCACCTTTGAAGTTGGTGATAAAGTCATGCTATCCTCTAGTAACCTTCCTCTCCCACTTGATACCCAAGTTCGTAAACTTGCTCCCAATTGGATAGGACCCTTTGATATTACCCACATTATCTCTCATGTTGCTTATCGACTTGCCTTACCTTGTCACATGCGTATCCATCATGTCTTTCATGTTTCCAAGTTGAAACCCTTTGTTCCTAACCCTTCTTCCTTTTCCTCTCGAGTCCAACCTCCCCCTCTTCCTGTCCTTATCAATGATCATGAGGAGTACGAAGTTGATCGTATCCTTGCGCGTCGCCATATTCAACACGGTCGTCGCCAACATATGGAGTACAAGGTCCTTTGGAAAGGGTATCCCCTTCATGATGCCACATGGGAACCTCTTTCCCACCTCCAAAATGCACAGACGGCCATCAAGGAATTCAAAGCTTCACTGGCGACGAGGACGTCACCAACTAGCGGCAGGGGAATATGTAACAATATGGAGTTTAGCGACGAAGTTAGTCGAGCTTATGAAGTAGATAATAAGACAAAATAGCCTAAAATATTCTAGAAGCATCTAAGAAGCTTCTTGGGAAGCTTCCTAACTAGTTAACTTGCGCCCTAAGCAGGTAGCTTCTAGAAGGAAGCTTCTAGAAGCTTCTAACTAGCTTAGCTTGCACGCCAAGTAGGCAGCTTCTAGAAGGAAGCTTCTTGAGAAGCTTCCTAGTTAACTTGGCTTGCACCTCCAAGAAAGCGGCTCAAGGAAGCTTCTTGAGAAGCTTCAAGGGACTTGTATGCTACCTATAAATACCAAGGCCGAAGCTCATGCTAGGCATTCGGAGTTTTCCCTCATTCAAGTGTCCCAATGTGAGTTTCCATTCTCCTATTTCTCTCCTCGGTTTTGGTCTTTTACAATAGGATTAGGGACATAGATAGGTGACATGTCAGCAAGCTCCACCCTTGGATTACTTACTTGGATGGGTGACCTGTCTGGTCTAGATCCTATCTGATTGGTCAAACGAGCTTTGATCGGAGGGAATCTTTTAGGGAATCTTCCTGTAGGAATCTCAGAATCACATGAGTAAGGTACCGTTGGAAAGCTCTCAACGAGACAAACTAGGGGGGAGGAAAGGCCAACTTTACCTCTATTGGGGGGGAAATCTGCACATTTTCGAGGCTTAATTCATCCGTTTAGGCCTCCGAAATTGCCTTCAAAGATTTCAGCCATATTTCAGTTCCTACTCTATTAGTAGAAGTCCCCTTTTGGTGATACCTCTTTCTGATCTGTTTAGTCCATCATGTGTAACATCCTTCCAGATGTTACCAAACCAATTCTCACCTTTAAATCATATGTCTAGCTATTGGTTCTAAGGTTCTCAAGTCTATTTCGGTTTCTGCCCTATTAGTAGAAGTACTCTTTTGGTGATACTTCTATCTGATCTATTTTGACCATCATGTATAACATCATTCTAGATGTTACCAAACCAAATTTCACATCTAGATCATATGGCTAACCCTTGGTATTACAGACCTCACTCCTTTTAAGACGCAACGTCCTCGTTGTGCAATTGTTGCTCAAATGCTTGCACCAACACTGGTGCACGTGCCAAATTGGTAGCGGGTTCCCAGGTTGCTTCATAGAGGGGGTAACCTTTCCATTGTACTAGATATTCCACCCGCGGATGGCGAGTACCACGCATGCGCTTTTGGAGAATCCGCTCCACTTCATATTCCTCTATGCCATCAATGACTATCGGACAAGGTCGAATGTCTTGTGTGGAAGTACCTTGGCCTGATCTGGGAGCATATATGCGTAATAGGGAGACATGGAACACTGGATGGATCTTCATGTGTGGTGGTAGCTCAAGGTGATAGGCCACAGCGCCGATGCGACGAAGAATCGAGAAAGGCCCAATAAAACGAGGTCTGAGCTTACGAGATCCAACTAATGTGAGGTTGGTTGTCGATAGCCATACTTGATCCCCAACATTGAACTCCACGTGCCTATGGTGTGCATCAGCATACTGCTTTTGTCAATTTTGTGCAATCTGTAACCTATGCTTGGCGCTCTCCACACCTTGTTGGACTCTAGAAACAAATGTGTTGACTACATCAACCTTGGTAGTCACTGGACGGATCTTCATCAAGCTAGAAGGTTTGAAGGGATGCTCACCATACATGAGGAAGAATGGAGTGACCTGGGTGGAGGCATTCACTGAATTGTTGTAAGCGAATTCCACCAACGGTAGTAGGGTATCCCACCTCTCTTGCTCTTCTAAGGTGAAGCCGCGTAACATGTCTTCAATCGTGCGATTAGCCCGCTCTGTTTGGCCATCTGTTTGTGGGTGGTAAGCTGTAGACATGGCCAACTTGGTTTTGAAGAAACCAAAGAGTGTTCACCAAAATAAACTGGTGAATTGGATGCCTCTATTGGTGATGAGTACTCTAGACAAGCCATGGTGAGCAAAGACTGCATCTAAGTATAGTTGAGCTAGTTGTGGAGCGGTCACTTCCTTGGTGGTATGGCGTACATGAATCATTTTGTTAAGCCGGTCCACAAAGACCACAATGGAGTCAAACCCTGAGGTGGTCTTGGGTAATTAGCAGACGAGATCCATACTCACTTGTTCCCAACGTTGGGTAGGAGTGGGAAGAGGTTGAAAGAGCCCTGTAGGAGCTTGATTAGAAGCTTTGTTTTGTTGACAAAGTAGGCAGCTACGCACATAGTCCATCACGTCGTTGCTCATCTTGGGCCAATAATAATGGCGCTTGACTGCCTCCAAAGTCTTGTCCACTCCGACATGAGCTACAATGGCCAAATCATGACATTCCGCTAGAATGGTGGTGCGTAATTCTGGGACATTTGGGATCCACAATCGGCCCTCCCGAAAGGTGAGTCCTTGGGTGCTGTTGACACCTTTGGACGATTGCGCTTCTACAATCTGTGGATCAGTTTTTGTAGCAGCTAGAATCTCTTGCCAGAATTCAGGGTTAATCTTAACCTCTACCGCCAAGTTGTTGGCCATTGGCATGCGAGTGAATGCATCTGCAAGTTGCTTCTTACCTTCTACGTAGGTGATTGTCATGTTGAAGCGTTGTTGCCACTCTGCCCACCAAATTTGGCGACAAGATAGATCCTTCTGCATCTCGAGGTAGACTTGGTTTGTGGTCTGTCTCTACTACAAATGCCTTCTTGCCCAAGTAGTGCTTCCAATGCTTGGTTGCTAGAACGATGGCCAGCTCTTCTTGTTCTATGGTGTGGTAGTTGTGCTCTGCCAGTAACAATTTTCGAGACAAATATGCAATTGGATGCCATCCGTCATGCCACTCTTGTTGTAGGACTGCTCCTATTGCTACGCCTGATGCATCCGTAGCCAACTTGATTGGACGTTTTGGGTCATACCACTTCAAGATTGGTGCATGTAGCAAGGCGGCCTTCAATTCTTGAAAGGCCAACTCTTGTGCAGTTCTCCATGTCCACTTCTTCCCCTTGCCAAGTAGTGCTGTTAAAGGCTGTGCAACCTTGGAGAAGTCCTTGACAAATCTACCATAGAATCCCGTCAACCCCAAGAAGCTCTTAAGTTGAGTCAGATCTTCTGGGGCACTCCATTTTGAATGACCTCTATTTTATCTATCAATACTTGAATGTCCTTTGCACTTACTCTATGCCCTAAGTAGTCTACTTCAGACTTGCCAAACTCACACTTTGAGATTTTGGCGTACAATTGATTCTGTCTTAGAATCTAGAGGACCTTTCGTAGATGTTGTTTGTGTTCTGTCATCGTGCTACTATATACTAAGATATCATCCAAGAAGATGATAACAGACTTATCCAAGTATGGACGAAATATGTCATTCATTAGGCTCATGAAAGTGGCAGGCGCATTGGTGAGGCCAAAAGGCATCACAAGATACTCAAAGTGGCCATACCTGGTTCGAAAGGCAATTTTGTACACATCCTCCTCTGCAATTCGGATTTGATTGTAACCGCTCCGCAAGTCCAGTTTGGTGAAGTACCTCGCTCCATGGAGTTGATCAAACAGGTCATCCATGCGAGGTAAGGGGTATTTGTTCTTCACTGTTTGCTTATTGAGACCCCAAAAGTCAATGCACATGCGCATTGTACCATCCTTCTTCTTCACAAACAAGACAGGGGCCCCATATGGTGATACGCTAGGTTGGATGAACCCTTTCTATAGCATCTCCTCAATTTGAGTCTTACACTCCTCCAACTCATGAGGTGATAGGCAATATGGGGCCTTACAAGGAGGTGTCTTCCCCGGGAGTGTCTCTATTTTGTGATCTACTTGCCTTTTAGGTGGTAATCCTGAGGGTAGATCATCGGGAAAGACATCTTGAAACTCATCCACCACATCCTTCAATTTCTCAGGAATTTGTCCAACGAGTTGTGCACTCTAGACTTCTCTTATTAGACCTAGAAAACATCTATCGGTTTTACAGACAATTGTTGTCCCTATGACATATAGAGGCAGTTTCTGCCTGTGTGATTTTTCTTTAACCCCAATGATTGACCATTGGTGGGTTCTCACTACTTTCTTCCTCCAATCCACCATTGGGTTGTACTGCTCCATCCATGGCATGCCTAAAATTGCATCATAACAGGCTAACTGTATCACTCGCCACTCAATTGCTTCCTGATACTCTCCTACAGAGAGGGTTACCCGTCTAGGTAATGATTCAATCCTCTCTGTTTGCCCATTTGGTAACTCTACTTCTTCACTTCCATCTCTCTCTAGATCCATTCCCAAGCTTATTGCAACAAAGCGAGACAAGAAATTCTCTGTTGCTCCCGGATCTATTAATACTCTCACTTGATTACCTTCTAGGATTCCATTCACGACAATCAATTGTGAGGTTACCTTTCGGGATCTTTGTGCATTATTCTTCTTCCTTCCCTCGCTTCTCTGCTTCCTTATTGAGCCAGTAAGGCCGCAAGGTACATTTATTGGCGATCTTCGTTTTCCGAAGTGGTTTCTACCTCCTCCTCTTCAATGTGCCTCTCCATGTTGTTCAAAGATCGCCTGTACGAAGGCCGAGGGCCTCTAGGGAAACGAGTGCGACAATTGGTAGATATGTGCCCAATACGACCACAATTGTAACAACGGCGTTGTTCTCCTCGAGTCCCTTCTCCTCGTGGGACTCCATCTCTTTGTTCTTCTACCCGTCCCCGCTCTCCTTGAAGCGGCCGTGCTCCTTGATCCCGGAATCGAAGGTTGCCCAATTCCATCGGTACTGGTCCACCCATGTGTGGCATTTCTGCCCGATAATGTTGAGGTGGAACTACTCCTTTACCTCCACCTAATGCTCCGGCTATTCTCTGTGCACAAGCAATAGCTTCAAATACCGTGCGGGGGTTTTGCACCATGACTTCTTGGCGAATCCGCTCTTTCAACCCTCATTTGAAATTGTCGAGAGCCTCTGCTGGACTCATGTCGGTAATTGCGACTTGTAGATCCAAAAATGCCTCCACATACTCTTGTACGCTATTCTTCTGTCTCAATCCCCATAGTCGGGTTCGAGCCATCTGCACAGAATCCACCGTATGCTGCCTCTTGTAAGGCTCGATGTTGTAGGTCTTCTTCATCCGGAGTAGCAATGTGGCTTCATCGTTGATAGGGTTCGTAGGCACGGGTGCCTCTCCAAGTACTTCAGTCGTAGGTACTGGGTTTTGAGACGGCTCTTCTTCTTGCATGGCTTGATCGTTCCTGAGGATCTGCACTTGACTTTGCAATGTCTCCATGGTCATCTTAATCTCTCAAAATTCATTCAACATCCCTTGCATTCCTTGCACCAGCTCTTGCAATTGCGGATCCATGGTTCCTACAACACCCAATTGCTAACGTCTACTTCAATACAGAGTCAATATAATCACTCTGGAAGGCGCACGAACTATCGGAACTACCATTGGGACCTTAGAAGCTATGACTCGTTGATAATACTCCTCACCAAAATTCCTAACCACAAAATCTCTAAACATCAATTTCGGCCTCACTACATAACGGATTTCTACTTGAGTGTTGAAAGGGAGAGGATTTGGGACATTCATATCCATATTATCATAATAGAATGTAGATCGTCAAATCCCACTCTCTGTCATATATCACCATAGGTAGAATCATCGGGTTTGGTGAGTTCATCACTCTGTCCATGAATTCCGCACCAAAGTGATAAACTAGCGATACTCTCATCTGCTCACGCTGGATGTACATAACCTTGATGTGGAATGGGTTTGAGAATGGAAAGCTAGGTACGGGAAATTGTCCCCCCGGCGCATCCATCCCATCCGCTCTCTAAAGTCCTTAAGTCTAGCAATTACTCTATGTTCTCCACTTCAAATTACTCAGTTTCAGTGGTTCGTGCTATTCCAAGAGGGGTGATCCACTCTCTTGGACTAGAACACTCGCTCTGATACCATTGTAATACTCACAGGACAAGAGAAGAGAGAAAACACAGATTGCACACTCCAACATTCGATGCCCCAAGGGAGCACCTTCTCTTTATTATATAGACAAAGAGGATCTCCTCCAAGGAAGCTCCACCATAGGATTAGGGACACAGATAGGTGACATGTCAGCAAGCTCCACCCTTGGATTACTTACTTGGATGGGTGACCTTTCTGGTCTAGGTCCTATCTGGTTGGTCAAACAAGCTTTGACCGGAGGGAATCTTTTAGGGAATCTTCCTGTAGGAATCTCAGAATCACATGAGTAAGGTACCGTTGGAAAGCTCTCAACGAGACAAACTAGGGGGGAGGAAAGGCCAACTTTACCTCTATTGGGGGGGAAATCTACACATTTTTGAGGCTTAATTCATCCATTTAGGCCTCCGAAATTGCCTTCAAAGATTTTGAGCATATTTCAGTTCCTACTCTATTAGTAGAAGTCCCCTTTTGGTGATACCTCTTTCTGATCTGTTTAGTCCATCATGTGTAACATCCTTCCAGATGTTACCAAACCAATTCTCACCTTTAAATCATATGTCTAGCTATTGGTTCTAAGGTTCTCAAGTCTATTTCGGTTTCTGCCCTATTAGTAGAAGTACTCTTTTGGTGATACTTCTATCTGATCTATTTTGACCATCATGTATAACATCATTCTAGATGTTACCAAACCGAATTTCACATCTAGATCATATGGCTAACCCTTGGTATTACACAAGTCTAGTGAAGGGACAACTTACTCGTTCCCCGATCGAGTTCTTAGTCATTTTGGTGCACTAGTTGAGGCTTTGACTATTCAGGGTACAAAGTTCTTGGGGGAGTTTCAGGTCTTGTGTGATAAAGCTTTGATTGATCATTATACTAGATCCTAATATCACCTTGATGCAAATGGCTTAGCAGAGAGAGTGGTTCAGACGGTGAAGGGAGGATTGCAAAAGTATGGTTTGCAGAAAGACCACTTAGGAGATTGGGATCTCCAATCACCTTGGTTGGCCATGGGCTATCAATTCAGCCAACAAGCCTCCTTCTACTTACTTTCTACTATATGGATAAGATCCAAATTTACTTGCAGCCATTCATCAAGATGCTATTGTACTTTTGGACTTGGATGATGCAAATGTATGGATGAGCACATGTTCTTAGTGGGCAGATATCTTTTGAAGAGTGATGCCAATGGCCTTTGAGAACTTGGCAATTGCTTAGCATAAAGATACCTTATGCTATGCTACCATCCAAGGAGGAGGTTAAAGACCCTCAATCCATTGATTTCATCCAAAAGACTATGTATATTTCAGTAGACAACACCAACAACATTTGATGTTTTGACAAACCATACTATCTTGAGTGTCTGTGAGGTCTTCCCATCTAGAGTCCTTGTGTTGGAAGGATGTGATGGTGTTTTTTGGAAGGATCATGTGCGCAAGTGTGTGTCATGCCACCTCCTAAACATTGATGGTACTATGGACCCAAGCTTGGCACTTGTACGTGCAAGCTTGAGGTGTATGTTCTGTGGCTCTTTTGGTGGAGTTGCTACTATGTTAGTGTGTGATAGTTGTTTGAGAGGATGGCATATGGTATGTATGACTCCTCCCCTCATGGTAGTTCCTCAAGGACAATGGTTATGTCCTAGATGTACTTGACCTATAGCTAGTTCATCATTTATATGGTATAGATTGCAGATATGCGACTAATGATGGGGGTCCATAGCACTTGGCATCTTGATCTTTGCCCATATAGGGTATACCATATACTTGGAATAGATTTCTATTTGGAGTTAGAGGGACCTAACCGCCAACTAGGGGGCGATTGTGGCACTTTAGAGTTTATGTATGACTTATGTGTGAGTAGTGCTTCTATAGCAATGTATATTGTGTAGCAATATATGTTGTGTAGCGATGTATATA
Source organism: Lunularia cruciata (assembly GCA_948567375.1). Classification (NCBI taxonomy): domain Eukaryota; kingdom Viridiplantae; phylum Streptophyta; class Marchantiopsida; order Lunulariales; family Lunulariaceae; genus Lunularia; species Lunularia cruciata. The sequence continues at coordinate 64,013,967 of OX419755.1, read as the reverse complement.
TGCATGACAACTATCACACCATTTGTAGTGTTGTATCTAGATTGCTCAGACATTGGAGTTCTAGTGATAGTAGTTAGAGGCCTTTTGGCAATTACTCATAAACTACTTTTCGATGGTCAAATTTCATGTTTAGGGTATTGACTTCATGGCGGGCTCCACCGTCCGCACCGTCAAGTATGCCATTAGTGGGACCATTGGGATGAGACCTAGGTTGAAATCAAGAGTATACCTTGGAAGTGCAACTCTAGAGAGCTCACTTCTTTGATGTTGAGCCTTCGAGTTCCTAGTTAGAGTGGATAGAAAGTCGGCGAGCATCACTTGGCGTAATACTCTGAGGACAAGAGAAGAGAGAAAACACAAATTTCACACTCAATCATCTGATGCCCCAAAGGAGCACCTTCTCTTTATTATATAGACAAAGAGGATCTCCTTCAATGAAGCTCCACCATAGGATTAGGCACATAGATAGGTTACATGTCAACAAACTCCACCCTTAGATTATGTACTTGGATGGGTGACATGTTGGTCATGGTCCTATCTTGTTGGTGAAATAAACTTTGACCAAAGGGAATATTTTAGAGAATCTTCTTGTAAGAGTGTTAGATCACATGGGTGAGGTACCATTGGAAAGCTCTTGATGAGACAAACCAAGAGGGAGGGAAGGCCAGCCTTTCCTTTGTTGGGGAGGATGAATTTACATGTTTTTGAGGTCTAATTCATCCGTTTAGGCCTCCAAAATTGCCTTCAAAGATTTTAGATATATTTTGGTTCCTACTCTATTAGTGGGAGTCCCCTTTTGGTGACACTTCTTTTTTATTTATTTAGTCCATCATGTGTAACATCCTTCCAGATATTACCAAACCAAATTTCACATTGAGATCATATGGCTAGCTCTTGGTATTACACCTGGATTCTCTTAGCTAGAGTGGGTGTGGCTTTATTGTAATTAGTGCCATGTTGTTTGCAAGTTGTTGAGGATCAGATCAAGTATTGATCTGAGTTCAGTTGATTTGAGTTGTAAATGATCTGATTATTGTGGCACTTTAGAGTATATGTATGACTTATGTGTGAGTTTTGCTTCTATAGTGTATGATGTTGACAATGATGTATGTTGTGTAGCAATGTATATACACACAATAACTTTTCAATAAACTTTAATAAACACAGTCTCAAATGGATAACTTTTTACCTCATGCAAAGTGAAGAATTGGGCACTTGTCATCATATATTCACCTGGTTGTTGATTGAATATGAGCCCTTTCTCCTAAAGTAAAATTTCTATCATGGGTATTTCTTTCATGGGTCTTTATGAAAAGGGGAAAAGAGTCCTTTCTACTAGCTCTATATACCTTGGAAATCCTTTCTTGGCAATCACAAATCAAATTCTAGCTTTCTTTGCAATCCACGGCAATTACACCTCATTTTTGGGAATTGACAAGATAGTAGTAATTACTATCTCATTAAATAATTACTATCTCATTAATTACTATCCCATAAGTTCATTCCTCTTGTAATACAAGCTCCATTTCCATTAAGTCCAAATCAGTCCAATGTTAATAACACTTGGAGCCAACACATGTTTGGTATTTTCATGGTTCCTTCCTTCTTTGAAGACATCATGCACTTTCATCAAATTCACTAACACCACAAAGTAGTCCATATCCATTCTCACAAGTTTTTTATAAGCCATTTGATCCAACATGGAGAAAAATTTATCTACAAATTTGGTACTTCTTGATGTTTGCACTCTTGCACTCAAATATCTCCTATTGTGTATAAATTCCCCCATTTGTAGCAACTTTCTATATCTTTCATGCCCTATTCATCTTTGCTCCACTCCCTTAAATCCCAATTCCAAGAATCCACCCACTCATCATAAATCCATTCATCACAATTCATCTTTGCCTTTGCAATCTACAAACATATCAACATTTTCATTTCTTTTTGAAGGAATTTCCTTGAACTAAAGTAAGGTATGGTGTCTTGATTCCCAAAGAAAAATCGTCTCACTGCAGCTAATAACTATCACAACCACTAATGGTCCAAATTGCAATCCACAATAGTACTAATCTTTATCATATGAAGGAAGGAATGAGCTATACAAAGAATTATCACAGCAAAAGGCAAGCAATAAAATTCATTATACTAGGCAAGTAATTATGACGACAAGAATTATCAAAGAAAAGAGCTAATAAGAAGCATGCAATACAAATAATTATAGCAAGAAGATGAGCATGAAGAGGAACAAAAAGTTCAAGCACAATTGGAAGAGGAATTATCAAAGGAAGGAATGAGCAAACAAGTGAAACAAGGAATTAGTTGTTGAGGAAGAAATTTCATTGGTGACTCTTCTCCTTTACTAACACCTAGTGATTATTTGAAATTGAATTATGAGTGCATTAATGAAGTATAATTAATGTTTATAGGATATCCCATAATCTTGGAAAACCTTACGGGTCACAAAAAGTGACCCATAGTCAAGTTATGGCTATGGGCCATTGCATGTAAAATTCTTGTGTATATAACCATGCACATAAATTTTTACTAGACATCCCATAATATTTCTTTATGGAACCTTTATAAGATGCAAAAATTGGCTAATTGAAACCTCCCTTCATGTGATCACAAGTAAAGCTTCTAAAAAACCATAGAGGAACCCTAGAATTGACAAACATCAAGCTAAGAGCAATATATGAAGAAGGAGAGGAGTGGATCGTGTCTTAGCTTGGTCACAATAAAGCATGGGAGGACTAGATAGTGTACATCATGCTAAAAGAAGCATTCTCATTCATAATAAGTCTACACAAAAACACAAACAACTTAATCAATGCCAAACTAGTGTTTATTGCAATGGAAATAAGAGTCATACAACAATAAACATTGAAGTAAGCAGAAAGGCGGTAATAGTAAATCTCCATGACAAAAAAATGAATTCATCAAATTCTAATATAGTGCATTGAAGTAACTTGACAAATGTCAATATCCCTTGTTCTAAGTTTCTCTTCAAAAGCTCACAAGTGCTAATTGTAGTACCCAATTTCCATAGCCATATGTTTGGTTAGTTTGGTCTTAAGTGGATTATGCATCCTTTGTATCATGAATGGTTTTTGCATACATTACTCAAAGGGAAATTGTAAACCCAAAACTTTCTGTTCATCCAACTCACTCATATATTCTAACACTTCCAAATGTAATACTCCAAGGACAAGAGAAGAGAGAAAACACAGATTTCACACTCAATCATCCGATGCCCCAAAGGAGCACCTTCTCTTTATTATATAGACAAAGAGTATCTTCTCCAAGGAAGCTCCACCATAGGATTAGGCACCCATATAAGTGACATGTCAGCAAGCTCCACCCTTGGATTACGTACTTGAATGAGTGACATGTTGGTCCTGGTCCTATCTGGTTGGTCAAACAAGCTTTGACCGAAGGGAATCTTTTAGGAATCTTCTTGTAGGAATCTCAAAATCACGTGGGTGAGGTACCATTGGAAAGCATTCAATGAGACAAAGTAGGGGGAGGGATGGCCAGCCTATCCTCCTTTGGGAGGGGGGATCATTTGCATATTTTTGAGGCCTAATTCATCCGTTTAGGCATCCAAAATTGTATTAAAAGATTTTTGGTATATTTTGGTTCCTACTCTATTAGTAGAAGTATCTTTTTAATAATACCTCTTTCTGATCTGTTTAGACCATAATGTGTAACATCCTTCTAGATATTACCAAACCAATTCTCACTTTTAAATCATATGTATAAGTATTGGTTCTAAGGTTTTCAAGTATATTTTGATTTTTGCACTATTAGTAAAAGTACTCTTTTGGTGATACTTCTATCTGATCTATTTTGACCATCATGTATAACATCATTCCAGATGTTACCAAACCAAATTTTACATCTAGATCATATGACTAGCTCTTGGTATTACACTAACCAATCAAATTGGGTTGATTGTCTTACTGTTGCATGGTCATATGATTCTTCTTCATCATGTTCTAGCATTGCAACCAAGCTCATAACTTAACAAGGGTAGGTTGATTGGTTTATTTGCACATTTTATAGCACCATAGAGGTGTGAGGTGGATGAGTAGAAAGGGTATGGTGGGTTTACTATTTCCTTTACTCAAATATGTAGAGATTTCCTTACTCAAATTGTGGAGACATATGTGACCAAGGTGGAAGAGGGATCCTTTTCTCTCCAGGTGTTATTGCAATAGACAAGAGATGGTCTATCCCCATGGTCATAGGAAGACCTTCCATCCTTTGCTTCACGTGGCAATGATTTGTAATCTTCCTTGATGGAATGATAATGTCAAGAGATGTTACATTCTATCTTAGTTGACTTATCCATTCCTTGGGCCAGTAGAGCACGTCTTCACTCTTGCTCTAGCAAGGGTGGAGGCTCTTGAATCCTAGCTTGACCATGCATTAGGGTGTCCTTACTTGCACTAATTACCTTCTCTACATCAATGAGGTTCCGCCTAGGTTTGGTCCACTTGTAAAACCATTAGCTAATTATATTATCTAGAGGTGGAAATTAGCTTGGTAATATCTAGAGGGTTTTACATAAAATGGTCTAAGTAGATTGGATAGAGGGGTCACTAAAAGAAGACTTCCACTAATAAAGCATAGGTAAAAAAAAACCCTAAAAACTTTAGAGCTACTTTTGGAGGCCTAAATAGATGAATTAGACCTTGAAAAAATAATCTATGTAATCATAGTTTTAGGGAAAAGCCTTTGCCTTCTCCCTCCCATTTTTGGTCTCATTGATAGCTTTCTAACAATACCTCATCCATACTATTATAAGCTTTTTATGAGAAGATTTCCCAAAGATTTCTTTTGGTCAAACTTGTTTGATTAACTAGATAGGAGAAGGATTGACATGTCACCAATCCATACAACTAATCTAAGGGTGGAACTTGCTGACATGTCACCAATTCATGTATCTGATCCAAGGATGGAGCTCCTTTTGTGTGGATTCTCTTTATTATATAATAAAGACAAGGTGCTCCTTTGGAGCATTGGAGTATTGAGGGATGAAGTCTTGTGTTTCTCTTGGGGGTTCTCCTATCCTTGGAACATTACATCACCCGTATGCATCTTTATTACTCACTTGTGAGTGTGGTTCTACACTAGATGCAACAAGGATCCATATGACACGATTTACTTTTGGAGGACAGAGGATAGCTACCCATGATGCCATAAGAGATATAGTGTTTGCTATGGCATGAAAGAGTGTACATCTTGCTTAGAGAGAGTGATCATATTCTTTGCAGATGACATATGTCAAAGTAGACTTATACTTGGTCTGAGATGATCAAGTGATAATGGTTGTTGTTGTGGTTACAACCTTATGCATGATGCGGTTTTGGAGGGAGTGATTATTAATCCTCCGGGATGACGGCAAGCGGAGCAGCTGCATGTAAGATCTCTAAGTATAAGGTTATGCAGCAAGGTCACCTCTTTGTTCCTCTAGCCTTGGAGATATATGGAGCCATGGACATGACTTTTGACAAATTTGTCAAGGAGTGCACGAGAGCTTATCATATTAGATGCCAACGGATACCATTCTCACTCTCATACTTTGTAGCATACTTTAGATCACATCTGTCCATTGCTCTATATAAAGCATTGGTTGGTGCAATCCGTAGGAGAGAAATCACTCTAGGTGATCCTTCTTTGGATGCTCCAATAGTTTGTAGACCTTAAGATTTGCATTGCTTGGATATCTTAGGTGCGGTAGGGCAGATTTATCATTTTATACTATTGGGGCATAGCCCCATTTTACCTCTTTTGTCTCTCCCTTGTAAGGCTTGATGGGGAATTCCCATCCTTCATGTGTGTGGTGGCTTTTTTATGTGGTTTTTTTTTTCCGTTTTACTCAAATATCACTTTGTTTGCACATATAGAGGAGAGAAGAGTATGCTACCATGCTCGTGCTTAGCTTAGATGCTTACTTAGTTTTGCAAGAAATAGTGTGCATTGTTAGTAGGCATTGTTACATCATAGATACCATAGATAGGTAAAGGATTTCATATCATGGTTCCAAGTGCCTTTGCCATACTAGATGATAAGATAGGTAAATGGTTCGGTTTTTGTTTGCATATACTTGTTCATGATTGAATATTTCATTGTGCATACCAATTTTTATAAATCTTTTTACTCAGCTAATTCCTTCTGAACATACATGTTTTATTTCTCAAATTTTTTCTATTTAAGTTCAAACTATTTCAATTAGAATTGGTTCTAGTTAGTAACTCTTATTGGTTTTGGTAAGCAACCATTCTAGTTAGTTTTGGTCAATGCTCTATCGTTATATGTCTAGTTCTCGCTTTCTATTGCGCTTGGTAATAATAATAATACTAATAATATTAGTATTATTTAATAATAATAATAATAATAATAATAATATTATTATTATTATTATCATTATTATTGAAGAACATCCGTTATCCATTTTTTTCACACTACTCACTTTCCATGGCAATAATAGATAACTCCCATGTTGCTCTAACATGCAAATATTTTTTTATATTCATTTAGTGATATTTTTTGTTGTTTTTGTGATAAGATTCCCTAGCCCCTTATTAACAAAATCATATCTCATTCCACTCTCATTTTTATGAAACTAGGTAAGCAATTATTCTCACTTTCACAAAACTAGACATGAGGTTAGGTACGAGCAACAAAGCACTTTCCCAAGATGACCACAACATGAGATTTGAATAATGGGAGCTGAAGTCCTTCATAGAAGGGGGATCCAAAACACACTTGGTACCAAACCCAACATATGCACACCCGCTAATAATATTACTTGGTATCTTTGGTAAAAATATACATATACCTCTGTACACTCTGAAAAAAAGAAGTTGCTTTATTCATATGAGTTTTATTAGAAAAAAAGACCTTATAAGTGTTTCTCTAACCATGCATTTTCTCTCTAGGCCAATCTATTAGAAGTATAGTACATAGATGATATGGTCTTCTATAACCATTTGGATACGAGAAATTTTAAATTAAAAAGGGTATTGATTTGATATCTTAATTATTATAAATATTTTGTTTAAATATATACAATCTCAAATCGTGTCTAAACTAATGTTGAAATCTATAAATATTTAATTGGAATCTAAAATTATACAAATTTATGAGTTAGAGATATACTATAAACTTTTAAAAAGGTATTTTCTTGTCCACTTGTATCAATGATATTTGAATTTCCCATGATATGCATAAACTCAGTATCAAATTGTCACAAATTGTTGGATGGTTCATTAATATTAGCCATAATCTTATGTGGAATCCTGGCCAATACAAACTGGCAATTTGAAGAACTAAACTCTCCTACAACTTTTATCACCTGTAAAAGATTCTATGGGATCTTAGTGGTAAAACTCCATCCCTCCAAAACATCTGTCAAGTTGAAATCTGAACCTCTCAATGAGTGGTTTTTGGGTTGATGCTCTGAAGAGTATGGAGATAGGAGAAGAAAAGGAGAGATGGAGAGTGAAGAATTACATTTTTTGAGGGTTCTCTAGCTTATAACACTTGAGTGAATAGTCTATTCTATTCATTTTTCAATTTTTGTTGAATTAGTACCTAGATTGAAGATTATGGAGAATTGTGTAGAAAGTTATGGGAAGTTTTAGATTTTTTAGGGTTTAGAGAGATCAGGGCACATTGAGAGTGATGGGTTGGGAATTTTCATTTCTATTTTCTTTGTTTTCATGATTGAGTTCCTTGGGAACTTAGTTTGAAAATTTTTGAGATAGAAATTGAAAGTTGCAAGAGTTTATAGGTTTTAGGGTTTGGAGAGATCGTATCTTCTTCAGTGAGTTAGTGAGTTGGGATGTGAGGGGTTGTGGTTTTGCAGGCATGGGACATATGGGGCAAAGCATCATGTGTTACTATCATTTTCTTTGTGCTAGCCATGGCTACACCTCCCCATGTAGGGCCACCTAGAGTGGCTTGGGATATTGTAATACCAAGAACTAGCCATATGATCTAGATGTGAAATTTGGTTTGGTAATATCTAGAATGATGTTATACATGATGGTCAGAATAGATAAGATAAAAGTATCACCAAAAGAGTACTTCTACTAATAGGGCAGAAACCAAAATAGACTTGAGAACCTTAGAACCAATAGCTAGACATATGATTTAAAGGTGAGAATTGGTTTGGTAACATCTGGAAGGATGTTACACATGATGGACTAAACAGATCAGAAAGAGGTATCACCAAAAGGGGACTTCTACTAATAGAGTAGGAACCAAAATATGCTCAAAATCTTTGAAGGCAATTTCGGAGGCCTAAATGGATGAATTAGGCCTTGAAAATGTGCAGATTCCCCCCCCCCCCCCCAACCCAAATGGAGGAAAGGTTGGCCTTCCCTCCCCCCTACTTTGTCTTGTTGAGAGCTTTCCAACGGTACCTTATGTGATTCTGAGATTCCTACAGGAAGATTCCCTAAAAGATTCCCTCTGGTCAAAGCTTGTTTGACCAACTAGATAGGACCTAGACCAGACATGTCGCCCATCCAAGTAAGAAATCCAAGGGTGGAGCTTGCTGACATGTCAACTATCTGTGTCCCTAATCCTATGGTGGAGCTTCCTTGGAGGAGATACTCTTTGTCTATATAATAAAGAGAAGGTGCTCCTTTGGGGCATCGAATGTTTGAGTGTGCAATCTGTGTTTTCTCTCTTCTCTTGTCCTCAAAGTATTATAGATACACCACGCTCGATGTGTTACCAACGCTTTACCTCATAAGGGGTAAAGACCCATGTAGGAAGATGCACAAGATTATGATTGGACCACTTGGGATGGTCACGTGAGGCTAGCAATCACATCAACAATAGGGACACTTGGGGTTATGCACGCTTCCTCTATCCTTTCATTGATCGTTCCAAAGATATCAATTGAGTTGTGGGAGTGGTTAGCTTCTCAAGCGGGTTGCATTTTGGGGTTATTTGAGACTAGTTTTCCATGTTCATGTTTATTCTGTAGGCTACCCCGTACACTCCATGATGAGGCTAGATAAGCTTTTTGCCTACCACTCAATTGTTTGGCACGTGATCCCTTGGATGAGTTAGCATGGTTCCTATTCCTCTTACTCCCTTGATGGTATCTTTGTTATGCTAGAGGGGTATGTGCGAGACATAAAGAGGTGGCTACTAAATTTTATTGTTTCTGAGTGGGGATTGGGTGGCCCTTCAGTTGGAGTATGATAGGCTTGCACATTTTAGGAGATAGGTTTTTCCATAGGATACCATAGAGTCCACTTGATTATGACGGTGTAGGACATTGAGTCACGCAAAAGAGTTTAATAGTGTAGCGCTACACTCACTACACTTTAGCGTTACACTCTTTGTCTATGGCTAGTCTTGCTAATGAGACTATTTGTTCCCTATGCTCACTACATCCTATGGTGGGAGAGGGGTCACCACTAAAGGTGTTAGATTATCGACATGAGCAACCTTTATGTCTTGATAGGTCACTTTTTGCACAAGCATTGTGCACTATCTCTCGCCTTTCCTCAAGAGGCTCGTTAGGGATGGTATATGAGCATCTTAGAGATTGCTTTTAGGTAGGTGATTCTTCTAGTGGTTCTAACAAGTTGTTTCAAGTGGTTGGAGTAGTAGCAAAAGGAGACGTTCATATGTCTGTTAGTCGGGTGTTAGGTGTTAGTCGACTTCTCATAATGGAGAAAGATACAGAGACTATAACAATATGGAGTTTAGCAATGTAGTTAGTAAGGCTAGCAAAGTAGAAAATAAGCCAAATTAGCCCAAAATATTCCAGAAGTATCTAGGAACCTTCTAGGGAAGCTTCTTGACTAGTTTAACTAGCACCACAAGCAAGTAGTTTCTAGAAGCTTCCAACTAGCTTAGTTTGCACGCCAAATAGGCAGCTTCTAGAAGGAAGCTTCTTGAGAAGCTTCCTATTTAACTTGGCTTGCACTCTAAGAAAGTGGCTCAAGGAAGCTTCTTGAGAAGCTTCTTAAGGGCCTTGTATGCTACCTATAAATACCAAAGCCAAAGCTCATGCTAGGCACTCGGAGTTTTCCCACATTCAAGTGTCCCAATGTGATTTTCCATTCTCCTATTTCTCTCCTCAAGCTCGGTCTTTTACAGGAGCATTAGACCAATTGCTATTGGAGAGATCTTTTTGTGCTTGGTTAGCTGTACCATTGTCCTCAAAATCATTCTCACTTTTGATAGCACCTCCATCCACATTAGTTTGGAGTAACTACACTTGGAGGATGTGAGGCTATATCTCTAGGTATTTGGGCACTCCTAAATATCCATCCAAAGTAGATCATCCTATAGGTGGATGTTGAGGATGCTTTTAATAGCATCTCACAAACATCCTTCTTTAGAGAACTTAGGGAGGCTAGTGGATCCTTCGCAAGTCTTATTCCCTTTGTGTGGTCTTTTTATGGCTCTCTTGTTCTCTTTACTACCAGCATGGTTTTTCATAGGAAGTAGTCACCATCTTGGATTCAACTATTGGTACACATTAGAGAGATCTTTTAGGGGGACCCTTATTTATCACGGCTCACTTTAGAGCTCTCCTATTTACTACTTTGGCCATGCTAGGTTGTGTATTTCACTCCTTGGTAGATGATACACACATTGTAGATCAGATTAGTAAATCCTTTGACCACTTGACTATCAAGCTACATCTAGTAGGCTTGAGAGTCAAGGTATCAAAGTGTAGAGCATGGTCTCCTTTTGATATCCCTTCCTACCTTGAGCTTCCAGAGGGATGTATCATATCTACAGATGGACTACACATTCTTGCAGTGCCAACATGATCTAAGGATTTTGTCACACACTTCTGAGATGTTGCTTTTGTAGAGGATATTCTCCATGTGAATGCCCTTCCATTACTAGGAGATCCGCATGTGGCATTTGGTATACTCTCTTCTAGTATTGCTGGTCAACTGACATATCTCCTCCGTGCAATTCCCCCTCCTTGACCTTTCTATCAAGTCTAAGAGCCTTTGATAGGAGGATTATGGGAGTCTTTGGTGATATATTGGACCAAGGATATTTGAGTGTATGACAAGGTATTTGACACGTAGTCAGACATCCTTACCAATCTTGTGTGGAGGAGTTGGTTTGCTATCCATGGAGGAGATGGCACCTATGGCATTTTTGGGTAGTTGAGCTCTCTCGGCACCCCTACTTTCATCTTGTTTTGTGGTTGTTGATAGGCCAATTTTGGAGATTTATGTAACAAAGATGGAAGAGTGATCCTTTTCTCTCCAAATGTTATTGCGGCAAATAAGAGATAGTCTATCCCCATAGGCATGCAAGGACCTTCCATCTTTTGCTTCACTATTGTCAGATTGGACTGGAGGTTTACGATCTTCCTTCCTTGATGGAGTGATAGTGTGAGCATACACTACAATCTTTCTTAGTAAACTCGTCCGTTCCTCAGGCTACTAGAGCATGTCTTTGCTCTTGCTTTGGCAATGGTGCATGCTCTTGGATCCTAGGTTGATCGTGGATTAGGGCATTCTGACTCGCACCAACTACTTTCTCTACAATGATGAGGTTTCGCCTTGGTTTGGTCCACCCTTTTGCATCTTCATTACTCACTTGTGAGTGTGGTTCTACACTAGATGCACCAATGGTCCATATGACAAGGTGTCCTTTTGGAGGACAGAGGATAGCTACCCATGATGATGCTATTAGGGACATAGTGTTTGCTATGGCACGAGAGGGTGGATACTTGGCTTGGAGGGAGCATTCGTATGTTTTGCAGACGACACATGTCAAAGCAGACGACACTTGGTCCAAGATGATCAAGTGACAATAGCGGATGTCGTGAGTATGGACCCTACACATGATACCGTTTTGGAGGGAGTGATTACACATCCCTCTTATGGGCAGCGAGTGCAATAACAATGTGGAAGGTCTCCAAGTATAGGGGTATGTAGCGAGGTCACCTTTTTGTTCCCCTAGCTTTGGAGTTATATGGAGTGATGGACATGGTGTTTGGCACATTTGTCATGGAATGCACAAGAGCTTATCATGCTACGCGCCAGTGTACCACTCTCACTCTCGTACTTTGTAGTTTGTTTGTCCATTGCTCTACAAAAGGCAGTGGCAGGGGCAATCCATAGGAGAACAATGACACTAAGTGGTGCTTCTTCGAATGTTCACTCTCTTTGTTTGTAGACCAAACTACTTGTATAGTGCTGATATCTTAGGTGCGATAGTGCAGATTTCTCATATCTACTCTAGTGTGCTTAGCCCCATTTCACCTATTTTGTCTCTCCGTGGTGTGGCTCCTTAGTGTTTTCTAAAGGGTCGCCCTTTTCCAATGGGGGGTTTCAGGTACAGAATACACCAACGTAAAGATACGGACGGGGCACCTTGCTATGATCGAAAGGGTAGTGGCCGGGAAGCGAAGAATGAGCCACGTGTCGTGCGCGGAAGGCGGACGGAAAGAAGCAAGGGAATGGGCAGGCAGGGCATTGTTACGAGAAATGACGAATGCAAAGTAGCAAGGGACGAGACGTGAAAAAGAGGTGTGGAGGAGAGGGAGAGAGAGAATGAGGAGGAGGATGATCGAGGGGGAGAGGTCTGTCTATGTCTCTCATGCCTGTCCATGAGAGAGGCAGGACGGATCGACAGAATCGAAACGCAAAGAATTAGGACTCACGGAAATCGAGATGGCAGCAAGCTGTATAGTGTTGCGCACTCCACCGGTGTGTCAATTGCAGTACAGTATTTGTGCTGCTGGTGAGAAGTTGAATTTCTCGCCATTGAAGCGCGCTTCTGCTGGCGCAGCGAGAATTTGTTGTCCGGTCAGGTGTGCCGGGGACAGGGAGGGTGGAGGTGGAGCGGGAGAGGGAGGTTCGGGTGGAGATCCGCCGAGGAAGAAAGGAGGGGGAGATAAGGGACGGAAGAGATTTGATGCAGGATTTTCTTTCGCTGATGGAGGAAGTGGAGAGTTTTGCGCTGTTCCGAGGGAGCAGCAGCCAGTTAATGAATACCAGGATTTAACACAGTCGTTGTTGTTTCCATGGGCGACGGATGATATCTGGAAGTATGTTTTCAGATTGGCTGCAATTGGGGGTTTGAGCACTTTGGTTATTGGGTGGCCTGTGTCGGCCGTGAGTATCAACGCAAGTCAGGAGCCAGTTAAATGCGCGGTAGGAGCTTTGAGTGGAGGACTTGGAGCTTCTACACTAGCTGTAGTCAGATTGTACCTGGGATGGGCGTACGTCGGGAATCGGCTGTTTAGTGCGACCGTTGAATGTAAGGATTCTTCTGCGCACCTCTTTATAAACTTGTGAGCTGACTCCTCAATTGAAATTTTAGCTGTAACATTCAAGAGAAATAACACTCAATCATGTACATAAAGCTGAAGTTAGATATCACAGCCGCTCCACGCAATGTATCACGAAATTCTTCATCCACTCTCTTAGTTACTTTTAAAAAGTTGAGACTGAACACAGGGTTCTCGAATCTGTAGTCAAATTTCCTGTTGATGTGCTACGGGTTGAGAGCTGCTTTGGTCCGGTAGAAGGAATTTATGTTTTACTGTAACTCGAAAACCATAGTAGCTTCCACGAGATCTGGAGGACTGACGAATAACGCTGAAATTTGTCAGAACGCGTATGTTAACATCTTTTATAAGTAATGAGTACTCCTTGGTCGTATAATAATTGACTGAGAACATGGAGAATAAGATTACTGTAAGCTCTCTTTTGTGTGTTTTTATTAACTTTCTATGATGCTTACTTAAGTTGTTTCTCACCAGATACATGTTTATTGATCTTTTCCAGATGAGGAGACAGGATGGTACGATGGTGAGGTGTGTTGCTCTCTCCCTGCCGTAGAAATTTATGGTTGTTGGAAGTTCGAGAATGCATAGCACAATGCACCCTTCTGAAGGTTTACTAAGCTAACCATTTGCTGTTGAATTATCTTTCGTTCGAACATTAGTACCTCTCGAAGTAAAGTTGCTCAGTGAGATGATGACATTCAGCGACGTGACTCCAACCTATTTAGATTATCATTATTTTCCCTTTACCGGAGATCCTGGTCAGTCTGTTTCGCAATTGCACCTACACAGCCTATCCTTTAAGACTTGGAACGATGCTTCTACTCAAATAAACGGACCCTATTCACAGAGATCAAAGGCCTTCAAGGGTGTAAAGCTGAACTTGCTACTATCAAAGACTAGCTTTTCGGGCTTTCCCATGTGACTTTTGTTTGACGAGCATTTGTAACGTCAGGTTTATTCCGGAGACCTCTTTGAAAAAACTCAAATACTTTTTAAAATTGGCGAGCTGTCTAGCAGCTTGTTCTGCATGTTGATCCGAGGAGTACAGTGGAGAATGAAATCCAAGGATCTGAGCTTTTAAGGAGGACCAGACTGCATGTGGTATGACGAAGGGTATCAAGTCTAGTCCCCTTGACCTGTCTTATAGCTGCTCTTGTATCTTTCGTTGTACGTATCATTGCCATCGTCTGTATTCTGAGGTTGGAAGCGCAGACTTGCGAGGGCTCTGGTTCTGCGAGAAAGGTGAACAAAGAGTGGGTTGACGTTATCTCGTCAACTTTTACTCCATTGGGAATATGAACGAAGACAACTTAATCATTTACCTATATATCTGTTGTTTAGCGGCACTGCGTGAGGCACTGATGAAGTCGTTGGTGTTATCGTGGAGGTTTACTATGGCCGCCTTCTGCTTCCTTCAGTTGTTTAGTGTCTCAGGACTCCAGTGTCCATAGCGCTGGGTGTGATATACTTGATATATCCTGTCCTCTTACGCTTCGCTCTAGTTACACTCTTACATTTAGACCCGTTTCTACAGCCACATCCTTTGAGAATTCTTGTTTGGTTCCACTCCTCCATTCCCCTACTATTTCGCTCCCTAGTCCTTTTCCCTTCAATCTCTGACTGCTTCCTGCCTCGACCTCTAGTGTTTACTGTGTTCCTCCCCAACTCCATCCCACGTTCTTCATCTTCATCCACGCACTGCATCCTGGTGGGCTCTTACAGCAAGTCTCCTATTCATCTCGCTTCATCCACGCACTGCATCCTGGCGGGCTCTTACAACACACAGCACGTTTCCTATGCCTCTCGCTATCGGTTGCATTGCGGCTCTCGATTTCATTTTTTACTGGCGAACTCTTACATCAAGCTTTCTATCCCACGCTCACGGTGGCATTGCTGCTCTCGATTTCACGTTCTTTACTGTCCATTGACAGTACGGTATTCTCAATTTCTTGCACTTATGCCTTTGCTGCTTGTTACTTTGTTGCACTTATGCCTTTGCTGCAGGTTACTTTCGATGCATTTTACATTACAGCTTTAATACTACTCTAACATTGTGCATCATGTACATGTTGTTTATCGGATATGTGCACTTCATGAGTTCTGGATAACCCGTTCCCAGAACGGTTTCTGCTCTCATATACCAATATATCTGTTGTTTAGCATCTCAAGACTCCAGCGTCCATAGCGCTGGTTGTGATATTATTCATATCCTGTCCTCTTACGCTTCGCTATCATTCCCCTTTCACACTTCAACCCATTTCTGTAGACACATCATCTGAGACCTCTTGTTTTGTTCCACTCCTCCATTCCCCAACTAATTCCTTCCATAGTATTTTCACTTCCTTCGCTCTTTGATTGCTTCCTGCTTCGCCCTCTCATGCCTACAGTGTTCCTACCGGACTCCAGCCCATGTTCTTTATATTTGTTCATGCACGGCTTACTCGCAGGTTCTTCATCGATGTTCACGCACTGCTTACTGGCGGCCTCTTACATCATGGTTTCCTATTCGTCGCTATCGTTTGCATTGGTGCTCTCGATTTAATGTTCTTTACTAGTCTGTTGGCCATCAGTTATTCTCAATTTGTTTCAATTATGCTTTTGCTGCAGGTTACATTCGATGCATTCTACCCTAGTGCTTTAACACTACTCTAGCATTGTAATCCATGTACATATTGGTTTTCGATCATTTGCACTTCATGAGTTCTGGATAACCCTTCATGAGTTCTGGATAACCCGTTCCCAGAATGGCTTCTGTTCTCGTATACCAATATATCTGTTGGCACTCATGAGTTTTCGAGCAGAAACTGGGTATGAGGGGTACTGACACTTGCTCAGCTACCACCGCACTGAGTGAGGCACTGATGAAGTCGCATGTGCTTTCGTGGAGGTTTACTATGATGAGAACCTTTCTTCCTAGTCTTTGAAGTAGATGGTCTATCCTCAGTCATTCTGACTTCTGATGTATCAGACATCCTAGCACTCAGCTTCCTAGTCTCACCAGAGTAGACACTCCTGATTGCACTCAGCAATATTCAACTCACTCTCTCTCAGAGCCTTCAAAGATAGTACACAGCAGCAC
This sequence comes from Lunularia cruciata, assembly GCA_948567375.1. Lineage (NCBI taxonomy): Eukaryota > Viridiplantae > Streptophyta > Marchantiopsida > Lunulariales > Lunulariaceae > Lunularia > Lunularia cruciata. The sequence goes on along the minus strand of OX419755.1, from coordinate 63,997,585 downwards.
TCACGCAGCATGAAAGGTACCCCAGTGGGAAGCAGCATAGAACACACCTTAAACAAGGTACAAGGTGCTGGGAATGATCCTTGTATGAGAACTTACCTTAACATGAGCAGAGAGCACTCATATATATACACAAGCAAGCTCTAGCAGGTTGCTTTGCAGAGCCCTAATTGAGGCTGCGACCTCACTTCACCTTAATCATGTATCTAGTCTAATCATGTATCGAGCCTAGTCATGTATCTAGTCACTAAACTAGAGATTATCACAACTAACACTCCCACTTAATGAGAGTTTAGTACTATTCCCATTTCTACAGCACATTTTATGTGTTTATCTTTAGGTAATGCTTTTGTAAACACATCAGCTGTCATCTCCTGTGTAGGACAGTAAACTAACTTCACTACATTCTCCTTCTCTTTCTCCTCTACAAATCTTCTTCTAATCTCAATATGCTTAGTCCTTGGGTGATGTACAGGATTTTTGCTGAGTGCTATACTTCCTGTATTGTCACAGTACAATGTAGTAGGACTCTCCTGCTCAAAACCCAACTCCTTAAGAAGTCTCCTGTTCCAGATGACTTCTTGAGTAGCATTTGAGGCAGCCATAAATTCTGCCTCAGTAGTAGACAGTGCAACAGATGTTTGCTGTTTACTACGCCAACTAATTGCTCCACCACTAAGCATGATAACATATCCACTAGTTGATCTACTGTTATCTGTGTCATCTCCCCAACTAGCATCTGTATATGCTTCAAGTGTAGAAGCAAGTATGTTTCCTTGCTTTCTGTACTCCAAGAATGCATCTTGAGTACCCTTTAAGTACCTGAATACTCTCTTTATACCTTTCCAATGTACTTGTGCAGGGTTGCTAGTATATCTAGCTAGTGCTCCCACTGCATAGCAGATATCTGGTCTTGTACAGACCATGATAAACATTAGAGAACCAAGAGCACTCTGATACAACACTTTGTCACAGAGATTCATCTCCCCATCTATGATTCTGCTGTGCTTCCACCCCAGATCAAGAGGTGTAGAGACAGGATTCGCCTCTGTCATCTGATACTTAGCTAGTATGGATCTCACATACTGTGGTTGACTAATTCGGATCCATCCTGCTTCTCTATCTCTGCTCACTTTGATTCCCAAAACGAGTTGTACAGGACCAAGAATAGTCATCTCAAAAACAGAACACAAGAAATCTATCACTCCTTTGATAGATTCACTGTTCCCCAACAGTAGTAGATCATCTACATATACAGCTATGTATACATCATCTCTAGTATACACACTCATGTCAGAATCTGCTCGTTTGAAATCCTGCTCTCTCAAGTATGAGTCTAGTTTCTCATACCAGGCTCTAGGAGCTTGCTTAAGACCATATAAGGCCTTCTTAAGCAAGTATACTTTTCCTTTGCCTTCAGTATATCCATCTGGAACATCCATGTAGATAGACTCTCTCAAATCTCCATTGAGAAAGGCTGTTTTCACATCTAATTGCTCCACTTCCCAATCTCTCTCTGCAGCAAGAGCTAGAAGCATGCGAATAGATCCATACCTGGCAACTGGTGCAAAAGTTTCTGAATAATCTATTGATGCTTTCTGATTGAAGCCCTTTGCAACAAGTCTTGCCTTGTACTTCAGGATCTCATTCTCAGCTCCACGTCTGAAAACCCATTTACAACCAATTGCTTTCCTACCTGGTGGTAAATCAGCTAGTACCCATGTACCATTAGTCTGAAGAGACTTCTTCTCTTCTGCTATAGCCAACTCCCATTGACTCGAATCTGGTCTGAGCAAAGCTTGCTGTAAAGTGTCTGGATCACAATCTTCATGACAGATGTAAGATTCATCTAACATCTCTTCTGATAGAAAGCCAAGTCTGTCAATAGTTTTTCTATCTCTCTGTGATCTTCTTGGCTCTGTGCCGAGAAGTTTCATGTCATCTTTTGACATCTCCGGAATCTCACTCAGAGATTCTGCATCTGCAGTCTGCTTCTGGGAGTCTTCTTCTGTAGTATCAGAATCAGATACCACCGTCTGTTTAGGCCTTCTTGTGTACACCTTCAGACTCTCCTTTGGTGAACCATCAGCTTCAGGTAGAGATTGCTCTTCTGATGATTTATCTGAAAAACTGACTCTGCAGCTTGGGAAGATAGGTCGATGAGGCTGATCATACTGATCAGCTTGCTTCTGCAACTCATCACTGTTCTCACTCCAAGTCCTCAATTCATCAAAGAGTACATCTCTACTTCTGATGATCTGTCTAGACTTAGGATTGTACAGAAGATATCCTTTCAGTCCCTCTTCATATCCTACAAAGAGCATTCTCTCAGCTTTCTTTGTGAACTTCCTCCTTTGCTCCTTGAGAATATGAACATAGGCAGGACATCCAAAAACCTTCAAAGCTGAAAGATTAGGTTTCTTACCACTCCAGCATTCTTCAGGAGTTCTTCCTTGCAATGCTGTGGTACCACTGATATTTCTAAGGTAATTTGCAGTGCTAATTGCAGCACCCCAAAACTTTCTCTCCAGCTTGGCATGTTGGAGCATGGCCAATGCTTTGTCCACCAGTGTCCTATTTAACCTTTCTGCAACTCCATTCTGTGCAGGACTGTCTCTGGCTGTACAGTCAAGAAGGATTCCTTTCTCTGACAGAAAGGAGAGGAATTCCTCATTCCTGTATTCCCTGCCTCCATCTGTTCTCAATTGCTTGACTTTTCTCCCAGTCTGCAACTCAGCCATGGCTACAAACTTCTGGATTTTTCGCAGCTCTTCATCCTTGCTTTTCATGAGATAGATAAAGCTCTTTCTACTGTAATCATCCACAAAGGAAATGTAGTAGGCTGCTCCACTCAATGACTTCTCAGTCATGTATCCCCATACATCAGAATGTATGACATCTAGAACACCAGAAGCTCTAGATGAAGATTTCTTGGGGATAGGAGCCTTGTGTGCCTTACCTTCTGCACACCCAATGCAGAACTCGAGTTTTCCTTTGGGATCCAGTTTCAACCCATCCACTACCTTCTCTAAAGCATATAGGTTTTGCACTGACAAGTGCCCTAACCTCAAATGCCACAGATGGATATCATTTCTGTTTTCTGCTACCAATGCAGAATCAGAACAATCAGCTTCCATTAACTTGAACAGCCTCCCTCTGGCAGTGCCATATCCAAGGACCAGCTCTCCTTTCTTCAAAGTGCATTGATTTCTGTTGCTTTCAAACAGAACATCCACTCCATGCTCCATGAGGCGATGTACTGATATCAAGTTCTTGGTGTAATCTGGAACATAGAGCACATCTTCCAAATAGCTCTTACAAGAACTTGTGTAAGATCTTCCCATGAAGGCAATAGGAACTTTGCCAGTTCCTAACACTGGATTTAGAATCCCAGGTCCACAACGAACACTCTTGGGCACCTTCAGAGGTTGAAGAGTTGAGAACAGCTCCTTCTGGTAACAGATATGAGAGGTGGCTCCAGAATCCAAGAACCATCCAGAACTGTTTGTGGACAACTGCGATTCTGCCAACATTCCACAATCTAGCTCTTCTGCTGAGTACCCCTCCTCATCGCTTTTTATCTCATTGCACTCCTCTGTGTTGTAAGCTGAACTCGGAAATTTTCGACCTCTTACTGGTTGAGGTCCCTTTCCTACCTTCTTCAGCTCTCGTTCTCTCCTTTCTCCTCTCTTGGGACATATAGGTGCAACATGACCTTTCTCATGACAGAAATAACAGATCATGTTAGCAACACTACTAACCCCTTTACCAGATTTACTCACTCTGGATTGCTCTGGTTTGCTCACTCTTCTATCTGGCACTCTCCTTGACTGAGAAGAAGCACTGAACAGAGCAGAATCTCCCAAATCATTAAACTTCATCTCTAGTTCCTCTCTGTCTCTGCTAAACACCAGCAATCTGTCTATCACATAATCCCATGTGACAACTTCAACAGGTAGAACTTTTAGAGCTACTTTGATAGGCTGGTAGCTTGGAGGGAGAGTCCTCAAGAGATGGTTAATCTCATATTTCTCTGTAAGGGGACCCCCATCCTCCTTGACACTCTTGAAGACCTTCTGTAACTTTGACAAGTGCAAAGTAAAGTCTTCACCATCTGCAAGTTTAGTGTTCCACATCCCATCCCAGATCCTACTGGAACTTTCCAGCCTCTCAACAGAGTAAAAATTCTTGAGTTTGAGCCAGATCTCCCGACTCCAAGCATAAGTGTCTACTAGGTCTCTGACTTGCTCTTGCATAGCCCTTAGCAGAAACCTCCTAGTAGTAGAATGCTTGATTCTCTCCTCCTTGTTGGACTCAAGCTCATCTATATCATGAGCTTCTAATGCCAAGTCCAAACAGTCATAACTGTCTAGGATACACTTCACATCCAAAGCCCAGGCTTTGTAATTAGTGTTTCCTAGTTTCTCTAGTTCTCTGAGTTCTCCTATCAACCCCAATGGTGATTGTGGGCCCATAACCTGATGAGAACCTTTCTTCTTAGTCTTTGAAGTAGATGGTCTATCCTCAGTCATTCTGACTTCTGATGTATCAGACATCCTAGCACTCAGCTTCCTAGTCTCACCAGAGTAGACACTCCTGATTGCACTCAGCAATATTCAACTCACTCTCTCTCAGAGCCTTCAAAGATAGTACACAGCAGCACTCACGCAGCATGAAAGGTACCCCAGTGGGAAGCAGCATAGAACACACCTTAAACAAGGTACAAGGTGCTGGGAATGATCCTTGTATGAGAACTTACCTTAACATGAGCAGAGAGCACTCATATATATACACAAGCAAGCTCTAGCAGGTTGCTTTGCAGAGCCCTAATTGAGGCTGCGCCCTCACTTCACCTTAATCATGTATCTAGTCTAATCATGTATCGAGCCTAGTCATGTATCTAGTCACTAAACTAGAGATTATCACAACTAACATACTATGTCCGCCTTCTGCTTCCCTCAGCTGTTTAGTGTCTCAGGACCCAAGCCTCCATAGCGCTTGCTGTGATATACTCTGATGAGAACCTTTCTTCCTAGTCTTTGAAGTAGATGGTCTATCCTCAGTCATTCTGACTTCTGATGTATCAGACATCCTAGCACTCAGCTTCCTAGTCTCACCAGAGTAGACACTCCTGATTGCACTCAGCAATATTCAACTCACTCTCTCTCAGAGCCTTCAAAGATAGTACGCAGCAGCACTCACGCAGCATGAAAGGTACCCCAGTGGGAAGCAGCATAGAACACACCTTAAACAAGGTACAAGGTGCTGGGAATGATCCTTGTATGAGAACTTACCTTAACATGAGCAGAGAGCACTCATATATATACACAAGCAAGCTCTAGAAGGTTGCTTTGCTGAGCCCTAATTAGGGCTGCGACCTCACTTCACCTTAATCATGTATCTAGCCTAATCATGTATCTAGTCTAATCATGTATCTATCCTAATCATGTATCGAGCCTAGTCATGTGTCTAGTCACTAAACTAGAGATTATCACAACTAACATACTCTATCCAGTCCTCTGACCCATCGCTCCTTCTCAGCGAAGAGACCATCCACTCTCTTCCCACTTTGCTCCAACTCACATTTGTTGTTCTGTTTCATGGTTCCTATACATGTTTCTGTCCAGTCTGCCAATTTCAGTTCTCTCGATTGGTTAAGTTTCGCTGGTTGGTCTTCAATTACAGCTTGTCCTCTCTATTATGCCACATGCTTTGCTTAGCGCCCGATCGATTAAAAGATGATTATCAATTCTCTACTGCTGTTGTTCAGGAAATATTGATATTTCGTTTGTGCTTAACATTGCATTTAATCTGTTAGATTCTTTACCTCCTTTAGGGTTGCATTTCTCATCTCGATTTGCGCATATCATGTTTACATACCATCCGCACTCCATATGCACGTAATGTAGCTTCTGCTCTCATGTCCTAATATATCTGTTTAATTTCCCCATATAATTTTCAGTTGGTTCTTTCTTCAACTTTCTTACTCCTTTTGAGTGGCACTTGAGGGAGCAACCGAGTTTGCCTTAGCACTCATGAGCTTTCAAACGGAAACTCGGTTGGAGGGGTACTGACATTCGCTCAGCTACTTCGGCACTGATGAATACACACGTGCTTTTGGGGAGGACTATGACCGCCTTCTGCTTCTTCAGCTGTTTAGCGTTCTAGGACTCGTGCGTTCATTGCGCATGTTGCGATAATTCTATCCAGTCCTCTTTCGCTCCGCTCTTGTCTCTTAATATCCAGTTGCGTATACTGTTACGCTTCGATCTGTTTTAGGAAAAACTCCATCCACTCCGCTTCCACATCGCTCCACTCCTCCACTCCTCAATTAATTCCTTCCCTATTATTAGTCGCTCGCAGTTTGCCTGCTTCATGGTTCATACTTGACTTTCGATCTCTAGGTTCCTGCGCGACTCCAGACTGTAGCTTACTTTCTTCGTTCACGCGTTGCTTATAGGTGGTCAATCGTGGCCAATGTATTGTATTTCTTGACTTCTTATTTCTCAATGTATTTATATTTTTCGCTTGTCTCATCTCCATCGCATCTCCATGGGTTGCCTATCGTACTAAACTGTATACTAGTTTACTAGTTCCCTGCACTTGTTGCTCACGAGATGTTTCAATTATGTCTTTACTCTGACTTATATTCGTTTAGTTAGATTCACTGATCTCCACTTCCAGTGTCGCTATTCATTTCGATTTGCTTATATCATATTTATATCACATCATCTGAATATCGTTGCACTTTTAATGGGATCATGATTCCTCGTTCTTTGAACCGCTTCTATCTCAATTCCCAATATATCTGTTTAAGTGGGTATGGAACCGGGTTGTTTACAATGGGGTGTGTATTTCATTACGCAAATAAGCCTGTGTAATATACCCGCCGGCTATATTTCGCAAGAAACTGGGGGCTTGCTACACTAGACGGTAGGACAGGTAAGTCTGCATTGTTTCTTGAATGCATCCACTTGTGTATTAATTCCACTTGCCTTTACGTCAAGCGCTGCTTGCATGGATCTATATGCATATTCCATCCAGAGTTGAACAGTTTCTTGACTGTGCCCACTTGCTTATTGCTTCCACTAGCTAATAGCCCAATGGTTTGCTAACTCGCTTCTTGTCTCCATCCTTCTTGCTCGCTACGTCTACTTGTTCCCAGCAGTCTATTGTACGTGCTTTGACATCGACAGATGAATCGCTTCTTGCCTGGACCCTTTCGCTTATTGCATCCACTCCTCTGCAGACTCGATTTTGTCTCCACCCTCTTTCTCACTACATCCACTTGCTCTCTGCTGTAGAGCTGACTCCATTCTTGTCTCTACCCTCTTGCTTTACTTATTTACACTTCTGGTTCTAACTACTAAGGATTAGTGGTTCTGGCACCTGGTTAGGTTTTGGGTGGTAAAGATTACTGATTCTAACGCCTGGTTGACAACTTTGCCCTGTATTCCAAAAAGAGAAGAATATGCATGGCTATACCAGCCTCAGTATCTACAGCATCTAGAGAGACGTGAGAGACTCTGCTCTTTGAAACAGGCGGGGAGCTTCTGTCCAAGCTGGCCAATATTTAGCCCATAGCTCACAGAGTCACCCCTTTACTGTATATCTTTTCTGTAACTACACAAAATACACATACTGTGGTCTTCTTCCCAGTGCAATATGATATACAATTCTTCCTAGCACGATGTACAGTATGATAGGGAACTTGCATTTTCTTGCATGGGACCCACTTGCCACGTGCCTCTCTTGCTTAAACGATTTCTCGCACGGTATCTCTCATGTTCTCTCCTGCTCTTCTCTTATTTCTCGACTCTTCTCTTGTCGATGTTTTTCCTCAACTCTTACCTCTTTCCTATCTCTCATGTTCTCTCCTGCCCTTCTGATATTTCTCGGCTCTTCTCTTCTCGATGCTTTTTCTTAGCTCTTACCTTTTTCGTTTTTGCTATTCTCACCTTTCACAAGTTGGAAAATGTTGCATGTCCTTTTCACCGGCACTCTGAGAAGCAATCGAGTTTGCCTCGGCACTCATGAGCTTTCGAACAGAAACTTGGTACAAGGGGTGATGGGATTGACCAGTTATTTTGCCACCCTGTAGGACATCGAGTGCTCACGTGGAGGTTTACTGTGACAGTCTGATTGCTTCCCTATAGTGTTTAGTGTTTTTGGCCCATGGGTTCATAGTGCATGATGCGATATACATTATCCAGTCTCATGGGATAAACGTTGTGCTAACCCTGGGTGCAGACTTTCGCGTGCTTGCCTCTCTATGTAATTGATAGATTTGGTGATCTTTACCATCAAGAGTCAGACGTGGGTATGGGACCGGGTTGTTTACAACGGGTTCTGTATTTCATTCTGTAATGTGTGAATGATGGTTATGAGGGGTTTACTTCTTATACCTGGTTTCACACTGTCATGTCTTATCCAGTCTTACGTGGGTATAGAAATCTGTTATAACAAACGGTTATAATCTGTTATAACCACATTCATACACTCAATATATCTGTGACCTACCGATGAATCACCCAGTTATGTCTACCTCCCACCCGCTGCCACCATATGTTTGCTGCTTTGCTGCTATGTCTTTCTCACCTAACAGATTACCTCAGGTATGTCCCAACTACCGTTCAATGGTTGCTTAATTCTATCCGAAACTCCTTTAGACTCTTTGAATCAGAAGGTAGGAATTCGAGATAACAAAGAGAGACCACAATCCCACATAACCTTTCATTCCTTCTCATTTTGTTGAGCAACCTTTACAAAAGGTAACCGAGTTTGCCCTGACTCTCATGAACCTGACAGGAACTCAATACCCAGAGGTAGCGGTACGAAAATCCAATACCTCGGGACGAATGGGGCAACTGATGAAGTAATTTACTGTTTCGGCCAGATTTCTAATGGAAGTCTTGCTACTTCCTTTTGCTGTCACATGTTGATGGACTTATGCTGACATGGAACATGCAGGGGTGAATGCCAGTCGTCTTACATGTCTCTTGGGGTTTAGGCTGTTTAGGACGTTTTCCAACTCACCTTCATCTGCAGGAACAGATGATTCTGAATACACACTCTACAGTAAAATTGACTGATCATCAATTTCATAGCACTATCCTCGCCTGCAGGTATGAACTAACAGGTGTGAATGACAGTCACGAGGGATTTACTTCTCATACCTTTTTTCACAATTTAATGTATTCTCCAGTTCTACTTAAGTACAGAACCGTGTTGAAACAACCAGGTTTCATATTCATTTACCCAAATATATATTTGACTTATTGCAACTCGGTACGAGTGTATTGGTACGACAGTATTGGCGTATGCTTCTATTTACTGCGGCATGGCGTGGGCACTGATGGAGTTGTTCTTGAGATTATGCAGACTGACTTTGACTGTCCTGCTGTTTCTCTGAAGGGGCTTTGCTGTTACGGACTCTTGCTTTCATCGTGCATGCTTGTGATACACTCTATCTAATCCGTTTACACATCGCTCATTATCTTTGCATTTCCACCACGGTTTTCAACCCCCTTTTGCCTTACCATTTTGACTCACTGATACCAATACGGAACTCGGTTCTGCTCCTGTTTCGCACCCGTTGGGAGATTCTTGGCCAGATCTTGGAGTCATTTTTTTAGATGGCTAGATCTTCGATAGGTAATGCTTAGTGATTGCATTGCATGTTTCTTTACTAGGTGGAATTTGACAATCATTTGGGTGTGGATCCCCCGTTCTTTGAACGGTTTCTGGATATCATTACTTATACATCTGTGTCTATTTACACTTATAGTAGACTTGACACATCAGCGAGGTATCTTGATAGCACTAATCCTCGTCTGCAGGTACGAACTAACAGGAGAGATCGCTCACCACTGTGTGAATGATTGCTATTAGAGGTTATTTCTCATACGTTGTTCACAATGTCATGTCTTGTCCAGTTGTACGTGGATATTGATTGAACCGTGTTCCAAGGGGATCCATATTCATTTACTCAATGACTTACAGGATGTCTTTCTTCAAACTTTTAAGGACGTTCATTCCCTTCAACTCCGGTAGATGAGGTGTACATAGGGATTGGAACTCAAGAAGTACTGACCTAGAAGTTGTATAACTATTTCTTCAACTCAATGCATCTGAGACTGCTTCAGATGCTATTCATGTTTATGATTTTAGAGACAGGCTCATATAAAGATGCGGAAACTTTGAGATGCCCTTATCCGGAAATGGTCTTATCGATCTTATTTCATAGTGAGTCTGTAGTTTGTATGTTCTGAGAATAACATAGAGAACAGGTCCAAGTGAGCCATAGACCTCTCAGTGCAGAGACAGTAGCATTTGCCCGACGTATTAGATGTCGGCTAATTCAAGTGCACATCTTTAATTCCTGTTCTCCCCCAATCCCTCAATTTACCTCAGTCCGTAGTTGATCATTCTAGCCAGGAAATTAGGGCCTCTGAACGTCGTGGGCTCGAAAACCCTACCACCAGTAGGCTTCCTGATCGGAACCCGACATCTGTACTAACGAACTTTGCCCTGAAGCTTAGCATCCCCAATCCCACATGGCTGTAATTGGTCTTCAATCCGAGTCCATGTTTTGGACCATTTTTGCAGCTTTTAAGTCAGCGGCAGGAGCTGATGGATAACCTGGGTAGTCATTATCCAAACCAGCACCACGTTTGTTTCTAAACGTCCTACAGAGAATTTTTCTTGTGTTCCATCTTAATGAAGTGGAGATTTTGAAGATCAAATTAGTTCTGAACAGCCAGTTCATTCCTGAAGCTGGACATCTTTGAGCTGACTTCGGAAGATTTTGGACCATCTTTTAGACGCACCACTAGACAAAAATGTTCATACCAGTTGCTTTAAAGGACAGTTACGACAGCTTAGTTTTCTTTCGGCTGTTTGATGGCAGTCATGCAGTGATGAATTGAATACTGGGACCCACATATTTTTCGTCTGGCTTTCGTTGAACTTTACTAGGACAAACCATGATGTCAAGCAGGGTCTTCATGACCGATGAGTACTTAGTGTTGAGAGAATTGTTTCCCGCTTAGTGTTGAGAGAATTGATCACGTACATGGTGTAGAGGGAATTAAGAGTTTTGGCCTAGTTTCTTAAGTTTGTCCACTCGATTGGTCGACTGTGGCAACGTGGCGAGCAAGCACGGAATTTCTAGTAGGTAAATATATCTCTTATTCTCTTATCATGATCATCAGCACGCTCGCAATTGCTACAACCCAATTCATGAACGAAATATGTGGTAAGATGTAAGCACAAGGAGTTGATTCAACCTAAACAGAAAATGTCTGGCACTACTGGTCAAGCATTGCCAATGCGATGAGCTTGGAAGGTAAAGAAGCATCCTTTCTCTTCGAACGTAGTCACAAGCGCACTGCAAGAAAGCACTGAACTAGAATCCAATATCCATCTATCGGAGTCAGCTGCTACATTCGACCCATTCGTCTGTCTTCTTTGTTCGGCCATAGGTCGAATTAAAAAGTGGATTTATGGATTCCCACGAAGCCCTTGAGCCCATGCTGCTCACGCACCGTAGCGTTGCCGTTTGATGTTAGGTTCCCCAGGAATTCCTGCCGACTCAGGGCGACTCAAGTTTACTGATGGTTACCAGATGACCACGATAGGGCCGAACTTACTATGTAGTCCTGTGCTAGTACATACTTCCAATCAACCAAGATGTATGAAATAAGGAGATGCCAGGAGAAGAGGTCAGTTTATAACTCTTGTCTAATGTGCTTACTACAGGTGTGGGTCAAGCCACCAGAGGTCCTAGCACGAGATCGACTGCTAGCATATTACAAGGTACAAATTTTTTCCCTTTTTCCCTACGAAATTACAACAGGCTGTCTTACTTTCTGTCTTTTAGAGATATATCCAGTGAAAGGTCTGACGGGTGTAATTGGAAGACTTGGCTTTCTTACGGATGAGCACGTTAATTTGTGCATTGAGAGGGATAAATGTCTATGTTGATACGTTAGCTATCATACTCAATTCCCTACAAGGCGAATGATTGACTATGATAGCTGAATTGGCTCGACCATCAACTTTCTCCTGAGCATAATAATGCCATTCGTAGTTGAAATAACGGACGTCTGTTCTAAGGATTGACGTTTAAACCCCACCTGAAAGTGAAAATAGAGCACTACCTGAATCCTAGTAGTAAGTGTACAGCACATGGGGCCTTGTGACTGCATTCAACTTTAGCTTTACGATTGACTGGAGGGAACTTGTGTGAGCAAGTAATTAATTGTACTAAGGTGTCTGCAGGTGAAACCGGCCTTGAGGCGTCTAAAGGCGACTCTTGTTTGTCTGGCCGTCTCCCTCGCTACCTGCTCCGTTCTCTTGTTCACCCTGCATGCACCGGAGAAAAAACAAGTAATTCAAGACGATCCAGGACCATCAGTCGTCCGAGGTGTTTATAGCGATAAAGCCGCAAGAGGATTCGAACCAGACGCATTCTCAGATGATGCCGATGTAGCAGGACAGTTCATGGACAATTGTAATATCCCAGCTCCTGAAATTCAACAGATTTAGTGTGTATATTACCAGCTCTACTTCGATGCTGGAAGCCGTGTAAACTATGTACACTACAGAGGACTTGTAGCTTGTCGTGCAGATGCCTTACCTTCTTCTCTGGATCCTCAATCGAGCACACGTTGCCTTCAGTACAGTCCAACAAGCGTTTGCTGGTTATGTACAATTTCATGCTGCTACTTGCCACTGTCGTGTAAATTATTTCCTCCAATATGAACTCGATCAGATGCCCATTTCAGGCTGCAAGGAGCACGAGGGAGCCAACTCAAGTTCTCAATTCCTAAGTCGAAGTGTCTCGAATTCTTTTCAACTTTCTTGGCAGTATCCATGAATTTGTGTCTTGTGTGGATGCTTCACTTTTAGACACGTAGTTCCCCGTTCTACAATGTTTCCTCGTCAAGACTGATGCTGGAATAAGCTTGCTTGCAGTAACTGCCAAGACAGGAAACGATTTAGGCAGCAGGATTCTGCAGGAGAGTCTAAATAAAAGTGTCACAAATCCATGTCACAAGTGCAAGACTCTGGCTTCTCGTTGAGCTGGTACTGCTACGACGTTACACTGAAGGTCTCATCCAAGTAAGGTTCAAGAAGTAGTCTGTAACAAACGGATATCATTGGTAGTAGCACAAAAGCGGTAGAAAGATTGGCTCCCGGAATTTTTGGAATTTTCTGGTCTTGAAAAGTTGGTCGGTGTCTTCCAGAAGCTCATGGTTCTCATGCCCGGCATGTGGATCCGGAATAATGGAAATAACGGATCAATAGCTCTACCATAATCCTTGAAGCTGACGAACGAGGGGCAACATCTTTAGACCTTTAAAGTCACGTTACACTCGTGCAGGTGGAACAGAGGGGAGAGAAACAATAGTACGCTATTGCGCAGTTCTGATACTTTGTAGCCTCGGGTGTGGTTTTCTAGTGGAGAAGGCACGGGAACCACAAGTTCTGTTCAAGTTACTTCTCAAATTTATCCTACTTTCGGAGGGATCTCAAAGTCACTTCCCGATTCGACCCGACCTGATCCGACCTGCCCGTCTTTCTATTGATAAAGCCATAATACCTTGTACCACCTCCTCCCGCCAATCTCGGTTTGCTTCATCCAATCCTAGTATCCTGCATGGCAGGATCGCACGGTCTGGCTGGAAATTGAATTCAATCTTCAAAAGCCGCGTCAATCTCCCTCAGGTCTGGACTTCCCCGAGCCGGATCCCAGACGTTCCGAAAAGTACACGCCTCCTCTATCGCTCCCCATCTCTTTCCTTCCTCTCATCAACAGTCTCCCCCCGAGGTCCCCATCGCAGGATTGGAGGAAGGCTCCTCTACTTTTGGCTCTTCTGGCACCCTTGCTTTCTTTCTTTCTCTATCCTGTGGAGTCGCGGACGGAGGCTGGGAATTGACAAATTTTTAGGACCAGGAGTGATAGGGAATGAATCCCGACCTGACCTGACTTGACCTCACCCGACCCGCGACAGCCGTACCGGGAGGAAGATAACGGCGTTCTATTGTGACGACATGTAGATTCATAGAGTAGGCAGATGAAGAAGAAGAAGACGTTCATGGATTTTGTGATGTACTGAAGTCCACACTTGAGTACAATGCTGTACTATATGTGTTATGATAGTTGGCGATTGGTCACACACTTGTGAGTTCCGATGTGAACTTGCTTAAAGCGGCCTCTCATCTTAGTACTTACGATTTCAGTGCAAAACGTTGGACTGGAAGGAAAAAAACGGATCTCTGCCCGGACTTTGAGTGGTGTGGAGCCATCAACCCTGAGTTAGCATATGGGGATGTCGAGGGTGAGGAAACCGTATTTTGTTTAAAGGTTTATCCGAGCGGGAAAGGAAGAGTAGAGGATGCGAAGCGGACAAGAGCATAAAGTTTGAGGATATTTTGAAACTGTGAATGACATTTTCATCTGATTGAAAGTATGGTGATTTGTTGTGAGGTGACAGAATAGCTGAAAACCAAGTATGGACCAGCTTTCACAATTCTGCAGAAGTTTGTAGTAGTGGCTCTTCCCATGGGTACTGCTTCTGCCGGGTTCCTTGCATGGAATAATTGTACCCTGGGAACAGTTCAAGGGGGAGATGGCCATCAGCAAGTAGCCATCCGGAATAGAGGAAATTATTTAAAGCGAAATTATGGAAGAGGATTACAAAGGTTATCGTCTTCAGGAATGGCTGTCCGTCGAGCATGTATGGCAAAATGGTATGGTGGAAATCGAGAAAGGTTGAAGGATATACGTTGTGAAAGGTCCAGATATGGTTCCAAGTCCTTGGAATCGCTAGGTCTGTCAAAATTCTGGAACGGGGGGGTTTCTACCCCGCTGATTCAACGAAGATTACAAATATCGACAGTTGTTAGCAATGTCGCCGGGGGCAATGGAGCGTTTGGAGGCAACGGGTCCGTGGAAAGGCGGGTGGATATACACATACCTGACTCGGATGATAGTAAGGCAGAAGGAAATGGTACAGCTGGGGCACAAGCTGAATCTGAAGGATTCTTCCACATTTTGGTTCGAGCTTGGCAGTCCTTTCGCTCGATTTTGCCGTTCGGGAGCTGGTGGAATGTTGGCGATCGAGTTGGGAATGAGAAGTCTGCAATTACGTTTGTGAATGCAATGCGAAGACTTTGGGAACTGATTTCCCCGGATAAGCTAGTGATTGGGACGGCATTCTTTGCCCTTGTAGTCGCAGCTGTAAGTTCATCTAGCGTGCTTAGTAGCTTCTGAAGTGCTTTAGGAACTCGTATTGCAAAATTGCACCTTCTACTGACCGGATTGCAGAAAAAGCTAATTCTCGCGTTTCAATGTTCACTTTGTTTTTTCCAGTTGTCAGAAATTACCATCCCTCACTTTGTAGCTGCAACTATATTTTCGGCTCAAGGCGGACTAACAGACAAGTTCTACACGAACGCCAAGTTGTTGGCCTTGATGAGCTGCACGTACGGTCTATTCAGGTGTGTTCTATTAGAATTCTTGCTACTGTCGTTCTCCTGTTCTATCGATACGCGTGTACATACTGAAACCCAAACGATTCTTGGCTTTCTCATGAAAGCTTTGATCTTTCGGGATAAATTATTTCTCAAAACTGAAATGTCAACTGCAGTGTCGATCGGAATCTACACTTGGCCTGTACTCAACTGTCGGTCTTTGGTTGCTTTGAGTGTCTTCATCCTTTCAGGATAAATCTAGTCAAGCGGGTGTATTTCGACTTTCTGGTTCCTTCCTGGAGGGAACCCAGCAATTTTATCAGAACCATGGAGGAGTTCACATCTCATTTGTTCTAGTCTCTCAAATACGAACATTCCATTTCCACACATTAGTTCCTGTCGACTTCAACACTCTCCACCTTCTGGACCCCAGCTCCTACACTGCCGTGGGATTTAGATTGCTCATGGGGTATAATAGATGACAAAGATCATGGATGGAAAGCTATATTTCTAGGTTTTTGTGTTCAGTGCTGACGGAGTTTGATCGTGTGTGGCACTTGTGAACCATCTCTTGGTTCATATTTCAGTGGGTTGCGAGGGGGATGCTTTGGAGTAGCCAATCAAATTCTGGTGAGCCATCATTATTATTAACTTTGTACATTTGAACTTCTCTACCTATACGCAGCTGTATATAGGACATAGAACTGTGTTCTAATGAACGGGTTCCATATTGATACCTCCAATGTACACAGCTGCAGCTTTTCACTATGTAGACTGATGTATGTACCTGCCATGTCGAATTATCCCTTCTCGAAAACTTTCTCATCATGTGTTTGTTTCTATTTCAGGTGAGAAGAATGCGAGAAAAGCTTTTTGCAAATCTTCTCAATCAGGTTGGTACTTGTGGCAACTGATATCCTCTTTCTAGTCAAAGTGTCACTTTCCGTTACCGGTTTTGTTGTTGTTTTGTGATTGTTGAGTCTGCTAGTGTATAAATGTAACTGCCTCTCAGCTAGAACTTTTAGCAAATGCTGTCGAACCAGATTATAAAATCTGATGGTTTGCATCTCTTAGGACATTGCTTTCTTCGACATTGAAGCAGTGGGAGCATTGACAAGTCGTCTGGGGTCTGACTGCCAACAAGTTTCACGTATTATTGGGAATGACCTCAACGTTATGTTTAGAAACGGCTTGCAGGTAAAAACCTGAAAGGAAATCACTCCATTCAGAATACAACTGTTTTTCTACTTGTAAGTTTGAATTGAAAGTCCGTGTCGATCCTTTTCCCGGTAGCTATATTTTTGTGAGCTTCTCTTGATTTCTATCGTGCAGAAGTATGGATTATTCTAAGGATATTCTCATGTTTACTCATGTTTGTTGTGACCCAACTGCAGGGCTTGGGAGCTTTTATTTATTTGATGACATTATCATGGCAGCTAGCTATTTCCACATTTGTTATCTGCAGTACTATGTGGTTCTTCATGAGGTTTTATGGACGGTATGTAAAAATGGGATTATATCCAGATTTAGTGTAAATTAGAGATGCGTACAGCTGTGCCAGTGCGATAAGTTTAACTTTGCTTGTATTTCTGCTCTGACACACAAGAGTCTCCTTCATGAGATACCTGCTTTTGTCAGACGATTAGGCTGCCATGGATAACGACCTTCATGTCTTATGTCTGACAGATATCAAAAAAGCACGGCCAAGAGTGCCCAAGATTCTATAGCATCTGCCAATGAGGTAAATTGGAGGGCTCAGCAAACGACCTTTGACTAAGAACCTAAGAAAGAAAGTAATAGAAATTGGTCCCGTTCGTTTTCTAGTTTCCTCTGTACTCCAGGCCGTTCAATCTGCATGTCCACCAATTTTGGTTGGAGGGTGTTGCATCCCTTTCTACTATCATATCTATCTCTAACTTGTAAATAAGTGGCCTAGAGCTCCTGGCTCCTTCAAGCTGAGACTTCTGTCAGTCTGTTTTTGCACAGACTATAGAACTTCCGTGTAGTTGAGAGAATTGGATAAAAGAATTTGACATCTTTTATATATCCAGTGTAGAGTTCATCTTATTGTTCATAGTAATCTAAACTGGTCCTTGGAGATGGTCAGAAGCGTTTGGTCCCCGGCAGAAACTGTACTGATAGTGTAGAGCATGCCGTGATCAGCACACAGATACAAATTTGAAGTTAGTTGTGTCTTTTATTTGTTACTTGTAGGTTGCAGAGGAGACGTTTTCTCTTGTAAGGGTTGTTCGGACGTTCGGCACAGAGAAAGATGAAGTTGCTAGGTGAGGTTCTGGTTTTTACGCTCAGGAATGGAGTCTTTGTATGATACTTGAAAGAACAAGCCAAATGAGACTGCTTGTTTAAACCACCTCCTCTCAACTTACCCCTCTAACCACTTCAGGGCTTTCATGTGCGATCCTCGCTTGGGAAGCATAAATTTTGAAAGATTCTCAATGTATACATCCTTTTGCAGATATTCGAGGTGGTCCAAGAGGTTAGTAGAGATCAATTTACGACAAAACGTTGCATACGGATTTTGGACATGGAGCTCAAACACTCTCTACAATGCCACTCAAGTATGCACTTCCCCGTTGATCGGGTTCTCCTTCCCTTTCCAGTTATGCCTGCGACATAATTACGTTAAAGGCAACACAGCAGAGTTACAAAAGTTTTTTCGGACAGCATCTTAAGGAAAATTGTTTCTCATGACAAAGAAGACGGTTTACCTCGGTCATACGCTTTTCTGATTGAATGTTCACAATTTGTTATCCAGATTGAGTATTCATAATTTGTCATTCATGCCAGCTATTGGTTGTGCTCGAATGTGTTGGTATGAGCTGGGTATCATTTTTGGTTGGTTGGTCCTTGAACTGCGGTAATATGAAGAACTAGAATGATAATCCCTACTTTGGTGTGACAAGGTGGATTGTTTGGCCTGGTTCCACAATGAAATTTTGACTAGGACCGCACAATAAGTGCTTTTGTAGATTGCATATAGTTGAGATTCTCTAGAACTTTGCATCGGTTTGCAAAGACCGGCATGAGATATTACTCTCTACCCCTTATGTTTATCTCTTCACTCCATTCTACATTCTAGTCTTGTATGGGTATGGACAAGTAGGCTTTATCTGTATGTGATCTCAAATCAAACATCAATCCGCATTGATGAAAAACCTTTGCAGCTGTAAAGCACGCCACTCAGACTTGTCCTTTACCTGGAGAAGTGCGTGCATATTGTGTAATGTGGAAATGCAAACGAATCTCAAGGCAGTGTTCTTATGTCCAGGGCTGGTTTTGTAGGTGGTTGCATTGCTGATAGGAGGAGGCTATGTGATGTCGGGGCAAATAACTGCGGAGCAGCTTACCAAGTTTGTACTGTATTCAGAGTGGGTTGTACATTCCACCTGGTGGGTTGGAGATCACTGGGCCTCCCTGATGCAGGCTATCGGTGCCAGTGAGAAGGTCTTCCATCTCCTGGACCTACCTCCTAGCAAACAGCTTGTTTCCAAAGGTGATCTGAATCTGAAGTTTCCAGTCTCTCTACTTTCTGCCTGTATCTGGAGCAGAACAAACCGCTTTCTTTATTATGGCTGGATGTCAATCTCCTCAAGCATCTCCTGCTTTGTTGGCATGTTGAATGAATTTCTTTGGGTTAAGATGTTTTGTCCTTTTCGTGGAACTCGTCTGGTGTTATTGGTAATATGCTATACCGATTCACCGAAATTCACCGAAACATGCTATTTATGAATTACATTTCATCTCCTTTCTGCATGTATTTTTCAGTCAGCTCTGCTTTCACTTTATTGCCATTTTATCTGCACTTCATATGCATTTTATGAATTCTGGATCGCCCATCCGAGGAATGGCTTTGTCCTCATATATCCATATCTTACAGTTTAATTTTCTTCGTTCATGCACTGCTTACTGGTGGTCAGTTACACAAAGTTTAATATTTCTCGAATTCGTTTGAATAGCTGTTATCGATTTCAAGTTGTTTACTAGTCCTTTAAATATATGTTGTTCTCGACTTGTTGCAATTATGCCTTTGCTTCAGGTCACATTGGATTCATTCTACTTTATGGATATATCACTATTCGCGTTGTGCATATAGTTATCTTGGCTACTGATCATATGCATTTAGTGAGTTCTGGATCACCTGTTCCTAGAACGGCTCCTGCTCTCATCTACCTATATCCATATCCACGTGGGCCCACCTTGTCCATCACTTTCATCTGAGGCAGGTTTTGCCTCCTTTCTTTGCTCTTTCCTGCGGTTCTCTAGGTCCTTTCATGCTTTTCTGTGCTTCTTTGTTCTTTCCTTCTTACACTTCGCCTCTGCTTTTCTTGTTTGAGTAGGCTCACTCCTTCCCGTGCAGCACTGATGTTTCTTGCTCCCCTGTCGTCAGTACTACTAACGAACCTTTGCTTGACAATTTCTCATTGCTGTGTCCTGGATTTTCTCTCTACTAATGGATGTTTGTGATTTCAGGGATCCATAAGGTATTTCTCTATTCCTTCCCTCCTCCTACTCATGTTGATTCATTTCTTCTTGCCTGATTTTCATTATGCGGCTGAGACTCCTGCTGAGACTCCTGCGATTACTCATGTGCTTGCATTTCTGCCATAGGAAAACGAGTAGAATGAATCGATTAACCTTAAAGATTAACCCCTAAGACAGGATTATATAGATATAGAGAACTCATCAAGTGGATTGAAGGTTGTACTCATGTAACTCATGTAACTCATGTACCTTTGCTGGCTACCATAGTGTAACGTGTAACTCATGAACTTTGTGTAACTCGTGTGAACAGTAACCTATGAACATTGATCTAACAAAATGCTTCATTATGATGTTTATCTAACACTCCCTCTTAATAGACCTTCATTATGATGTTTATTTAACACCCGTTCTTAATAGACGTTTTATAATTGTCTATTATCTATAACTCCTAGAGCATGGCAAAACCTTGTACATAGTTCTCTAGTCAATCCATTAGTAAAAATGTCTGCAGTATTATCTCTGGTGTCCACCCATGAAACAGAGATCTCCTTGTCTTCCACCCTTTCTTTGACAAAGTGGAATCTGATGTCTATGTGCTTTGTTCGCTCATGCTGCTTTTTTGCCTGGTTTTCATTATGTGGCTGAGGCTCTTGCGATTACTCATGTGCTTGCATTTCTGCTGTAGGAAAACAAGTAGAATGAATCGATTAACCTGAAAGATTAACCCCTAAGACTGGATTATATAGATACAGAGAACTCATCAAGTGGATTGAAGGCTGTACTAATTGTAACTTGTGCACTTTGTTGGCTACCGTAGTCTAATGTGTAACTCATGTACTTTGTGTAACTCCTTGTCTTCCACCTTTTCTTTGACAAAGTGGAATCTGATGTCTATGCGCTTTGTTCTCTCATGCTGCTTTGTTGGCGTAATAAGATCAATTCGGCTGTTGCTGTCGCAGTACAACTTCATTGTTTCTCCATGAAAACCCTGGTCACTTAACAAGCGCTTAAGCCATACTGCTTCAGTCACTGCCTTTGACAAGACCATGTATTCAACTTCAGTGCTGGATAAAGAAACAGAAGCTTGCCTAACGCCTGCCAACAGACAACTGCATTACAGAAGATAAAGCAGTATCCTCCTGTAGATCGTCTTGTGTCTTGATCTCCTCCCCAATCTGAGTCGGAGTACCCATGAATGGGAGTACTAGATGCACTGTAAGTTAGGCCCTGTGACAGTGTACCTTGAATGTACCGGAAGATCCTTTTGACAGCTTTCCAATGGTTCAGGCCAGGATTTGCCATATACTTGGCAACTGAACTAACAGAATAAGCCACATCAGGCCTAGTGCTGACCATGGCCCACATCAAACTCCCCACTGCAGATTGGTAAGGTACTGTTTTCATATACTCTCTATCTTGATCAGTTTTTGGACAATCCTAATCTCACTCCTGACTCTACAGGATTGTAAAGAGGTATACAGTCTTGCATATGAAAACGAGTAAGAATCTCTCTTAAATATCTCTCTTGAGATAGACTGATCTTTCTTTGTTTTCTGTCTCTTGTGACTTGCAACTGAAGACAATGACTAATCTCTCCCAGATCAGTCATCTCAAAACCCTGTTTAAGAGACTCTTTGATAGAGAGGAGAAGAGAAAGGTTATTGCTGGCAAGGATGCAGTCATCTACATAAAGAGGTAAGATGACAAAATGAGAACCAGAATGGAAGCTATAGAGATTAGAATCAGCTCCAGAGTGCTGAAATCCCAAACCTAGTAAAAACTGATCAAACTTGTGATACCACTGTCGGACAGACTGTTTGAGACCATACAAAGCCTTGTAGAGCTGTAAAACCAATTGCCCTTGTTTAGTGGCTTATTGCTACTTGTGCTGGTCAGGAGTCAGCAAGCCAGGAGGAATGTGCATGTAGATTTTCTCAGTCAATGTGCCATTGAGAAAAGCTGTTTTGACATCAAGAGCATGCACTTCCAAATCATTCTGAGCTGAGTAAGCAAGCAACACGCAAATTGTTGTCAATTTGACAACAGGAAAGTAGGTCTCTGTGTAGTCAATACCTCTAACTTGAGAGAAACCATGAGCAACAAGTCGAGCCTTGTACTTTTGGATCAAACCTTGTGCATCTTATTTCTTCTTAAAAATCCACTTACAGGTGACTGCCTTGCGACCGGCTGGTAACTCAGTGATGACCCATGTTTGATTGCTCTCCATGGACTGAAGCTCATCTTGAATAGCCTCAAACCATTTACTGGAATCAGGTCCAGCGATAGCAGCTTCATAAGTGTTGGGATCAGGGTCAGGTGCAGAGTAATGCATGCTTAGTGCATTAGCAGACTCCAACAGTGCATCATATTTTCGAACTGGAGTGCGAACCCTGGTGCCTTGATGTATAGACGGTGCTTGGACAGCATCTGGAGAAGATAGAGGTTTTGGCCTCCTAGTGTAAACAATAGTAGAGGATCCTGAGGACCTGTGGGGAGTGCCAGAACTAGAAGGTAAGGATTGTAGTGAAGAAGGTAATGCAGAAGGAATTGTTGGAGTTGTAAGATTGTGGAGAGGAGGTGACTTAGTAGGAGTTGGTGGGGATGGACTGTGGGTAGACTGAGAACTATAAGCAGGAGAGGGAATGAAAATTGTCAGATCACAGATGAAATCCAGTTGAACATCCTTGAGTGTCAGAACACTATTTATGTGCATGAGCATAGGTATGTTCCTGAAACTGAACATCTCTTGACAGAAAAATGTAGGTATCAGATATTTTCTGTAGTCTATAAGTTTTACTATCCTGATCATAAGCAAGGAAGATACACTTGGAAGACTTAGAATCAAGTTTAGATCTGGAAGAAGATGGAACATGTGCATAAGCAATGCAACCAAAAATGTGAAGTAGGGATAGATTAGGTTTATAACCAAACCAGAGTTGGAAGGGTGTGACTTCGGAGGAGATGGCTTTGGTAAGACTTTGATTTTTCAGAAAGTTGGCAGTGTGTAGTGCCTCTCCCCAGTAAGGCTTGGGGAGTCCAGACTCAAATAACATAGTGCGGATTGCTTCCACCAATGTTCTGTCCTTTCTCTCAGCAACACCATTTGCTGAGGAGTATGTGGAGTGCTGAACTGGTGCCTGATACCTTTACCTTTTTAGAAAAGATGAAAATTTGCAGAGTTGTATTCACCACCATTGTCTGAGCACAACACCCGAACCTTCTGATTGAGTTGAGTCTCTGCATAGGTCACGTATTCCTGAAAACAAGTAAAAATTTCATGTTTGAACTTGAGTAGATACAAGAATGTGTACCTTGTGTAATCATCAATGAAGGTCACAAAGTATCTGTAACCAGTGTAGGTAGCAGAAGAGATGGGACCACAAACATCAAAATGGACGAGAGAGCCAATGGAACAGTGGCTCTAGTAGCTCCTTCCTGAGGTAAGGGAAATCGACTTTGCTTGCCATGAAGACAAGGTGAGCAAACAGGAAACAAATTAGGATGGATCCGATCCATCCCAGCAACCAGATCTTTGTCTTGTAGAAGTTGAAGTTGATTCTTGCTGATGTGCCCAAGTCGTCAATGCCATAGAGAAGTAATAGCGGAATATGTATCCCTGGTTGGAATAGAGATTGCAGCAGCTTGAGATGTCTGAGACTGAGTTGATGTAGAGACTGCAGCATCTTGAGGTTGCTCAACAGACTCTCCTGGAAGCCAAAAGTTATCCAATCTAGAACAGGATGCAATCAGATTCTGCAGATCATCATAAAGGATGATGAGAACCTTTCTTCCTAGTCTTTAAAGTAGATTATCTATCCTCAATCATTTTGATTTTTGATGTATCGGACATCCTAGCACTTAACTTTCCCAGTCTACCAGAATAGACACTCTTGATTGCACACAACAATATTCAACTCACTCTCTCTCAGAGCTTTCAAAGATAGTACACAGCAGCACTCACGCAGCACAAAAGATACCCCAGAGATAAGCATAATAGAACACACTTGAAACAAGTGACAAGGTGCTGGGAATGACCCTTGTAGGAGAAGTTAGCTAAACAAGAGCGAAAATCACTTTTATATACACATAACCAAATCGTAGAAGGTTGCTTTGCAGGACTCTAATTAGGGCTGTGCCTCCACTTTACCCTAAGTATATTTAGCAGAGCTTTTAAAGAAATTTAACAAAACCTCAAAATTAGAGAAGTCACTAAACTAACAAAAGAAAATGCTAGTTTCCTTTAACTGAAATGATCTATATGACTTGCTCAACTGAACTGCTAAATAGAGATTTTTGTTCAGCAAAGGAACATGGAAAACATCTTCTAGCATGTAGGACTTCCTTGAACAAGCAAGCTTAACAGAAACTGTCCCATGGCCTAGAATAGCAATGTTGGAACCATCAGCCAAGTAACCTTGTCTAGGTGGTGAATATGCTTCATAGACTAGGAAACAAGTTCGTTGGTAGGTCATGTGCTGAGAAGCAGCGGTGTCGATGTACCATCTGTTGTCCTGAGTGACTGAAGGAACAACATCAACATTGTACAAAGAGAGGTGAGTTGTAGAAGAATTGGAGTGATGGTGTTCCTTGCCTCCTTTCTCCCTTGCATCAGCAATGCGCTTGCGACAATCTTTGAATGTGATGTCCCTTCTTTGAGCAGTAGTGACAGATGATAGAAGGTCTGAAGGAATTTCCTCCAGAAGATGTAGAGAAATAACTCTGATTCTGACCAGAAGGTCTGCTGAAAGAGTTCTGACCAAGGGATGTTCCTTGCCTCCTTTCTCCCTTGCATCAGCAATGCACTTGCGACAGTCTTTGATGTGATGTCCCTTCTTTGAGCAGTAGTGACAGATGATAGAAGGTTTGAAGGAATTTCCTCCAGAAGATGTAGAGAAATAAGAGAGAGAAATAACTCTGATTCTGACCAGAAGGTCTATTGAAAGAGTTCTGACCAGAAAAACCATGAGATTCACTCTTCCAGCTCCCTTTCCCTTTACCTTTGTTTCTGTAAGAAGATGTAGAGCCTTGTGTGATTGCTAGAGCAGTTGTTGGCTCTACAAGACCTTCATACTTCATACTGATCTCTTTTTGAAGAAGAAGAGCAATGATATCAGAGAGATGTAGTGCCTTCTATGTTCACAATGATTGCAGAAAATACTTGAAACTAGAAGGCATAGATCTCATCAAGTGGAGCTTAGCATGTTGATCATCGATTGGGTTGATCACCGGAACTAATTGGGTGAGGACTCCTTGAAAATTGGTAATGTGCTTTGTTACGCTGGTGCCTTCACGCATCTTCAAATTCATCAAAGTGTCCAGGAGGTACATGATTGTGACATCATCGGTACCTTCGTACATGGTTGTTAAATCCATCTATGCTTTGCTTGCCAACATTTGCCTGTTGATGGTAGGAACAAACTCAAGAGCTAATTGAATTGATTGCTTC
Source organism: Lunularia cruciata (assembly GCA_948567375.1). Classification (NCBI taxonomy): domain Eukaryota; kingdom Viridiplantae; phylum Streptophyta; class Marchantiopsida; order Lunulariales; family Lunulariaceae; genus Lunularia; species Lunularia cruciata. The sequence goes on along the minus strand of OX419755.1, from coordinate 63,972,159 downwards.
AAGAGCAACAAGATTCCTATGCTCCCAATCAGGTAGAGAAGCTCCTGAGGTGGGCGTAACTACAGTACCATCAACAATTGTAAAAATTGAAGCCACCTTCAGTTTGAATGCAAGATAATGTTTCCAAGATTGAAAATAATTGTCATTGAATTTAACAAAATTGAGTCAAATCGAATGGTTGGAACAGCAAATATTTCACCAGCAGAAGCACCAACACCAGCAACAAACATGATGATTTGATTCACAGAGGATAGTGGAGAATTTCTCTCCCAAAACCCAGACTAACAGAGGAGGAGGGTAACAGAGGATATAAAAGAAAATTCTCTCCTAAAACCCACAGAAAGAGACACTCTTCAGAGGAGGAACAAGGGACTCTTGTTTTTCCAGGTACACTAGTGTGTAAAATTTAGGTCTCTCAAAATTTCGAAATTTTTGTGTGTGCTAAGGTGTCCCCTAGCAGCTAAAAGGAATTCTAAAGGTTAGAGTTCTTAAACCATGTGAGAAAATGAGTTGTGGAATGAATCAATTAACCTTGAAAGAACCCCTAACTGGGATTATATTGATACAGAGATCTGTTGAAGGGTGTGCTAACATACTGCTCATGTAACTCGTGTAGCTCATGGAATTCATGTGAATTGTATATATGAACAGTAGCATGTGAACAGTAGTCATGCTTGAACAGAAATCTAACACAACACTGCATTATACTTCTAACAATTTGTGGATATGTTTCATGGTCCCTGTACATGATTTCTGCCTGGTCTTCCGATCTCAGTTCACTTAATCTCAGGTTTTGCTGGTTGGTCTTCAATGGCATGTTGTCCTCTATTTTGCAACTTGCTTTGCTTAGTGCTTATCGGTTACATGATGTATATCAGTAGAGCAGGAAATATTTATATTTCGTTTGTGCTTAGCTTTACATTTGATCTGTTAGATTCACTTCATCTCTTTTACGGCTTTATCACTCATCTCGATTTGCACAGGTCTTTACATTTCATCCGCACTTCATATGCACTTTTTGAGTTCTGGATCCCCCGTTCAAAGAACAGCTTCTGCTCTCATGATTCCCTTTTTGCTTACACACGTTGATTAACAAGTTTCTCTGCAGATTTTTTAGCTTTGGATCAATTTTTGGTGTCGGTGCTTCGTTTTAATTCCGTTCTTCACGTTTCATCTACATTATTTTCTGTTAATTCGATCATTTCATTGCCATTATACATACACTTCGTATGCCCTTTATATGCACTTGTTGAGTCCCAGATCTCCCGTTCGATGAACGGCTCTTGTTCTCATCTCTCATATCATGTTTACATTTCATCTACACTTCATATGCATTTAATGGTTCTGGATTCCCCGTCTGAGGAATGGCTTCTGCTGTTATCTCCTAAAATCCCTTACCGACTTCTGTTCACAGACTGCTTAAGAGTTCATGTCCGGCTCAGCGGTCTTTGTTTACATGTTGATTACTACTTCTTTACATGCGTTGCTTTGCAATTAGTGTTTACACGATGTTGTTCATTTCTCTATTGGTCTTTGATTACACGTCGTGTTCGATTTCTTTACAGGCGTTGCTTTACTGTTTTCGATTACACGTTGGTTTCCAGTATCTCTGCATGTGGTTACCTTCTGATAATTATATGATGTTGGTGCTTAGCCTTACATGCAATTACATTATGAGTTGCACTTCATCTTGTTTCCGCATGTACTTTTCATTTACTTTTGGTTTCATTTTATTGTCATTCCATCTGCACTTCATATGCACTTAATGAGTTCCGAATACGGATCTCCAGTTCGAGGAACGGCTTCTGCTCTCATCTCCTCATATCCTTTACCTATGCTTTGGCACTCACGAGTTTTCGAGTAAAAACTCGGTACGAGGAGTACTGAAACTTGCTCAGCTACTTCGGCACTGCATGAGGCACTGATGAAGGCACATGTGCTTTCTTGGAGGTTTACTATGTCCACCTTCTTCTTCCATTATTTGTTTAGCATTCCAGGACTGAAGCGTCCATAGTGCTTTTAGCGGTATACTAAATATCCGGTCCTCTTCTGCTCTCATATATCTATATATCCGGTCCTCTTTTGCTCCACTCCTCCCTTCCCCAGCTAATACCCTCCCTATTCTTTTTCTGTCGCTCTTTGCCTGCTTCCTCCTTCATACCTGACTTTCGATATCCAGCCTACAGTTTAATTTTCTTTGTTCATGCACTGCTTACTGGTGGTCAATTACACAATGTTTTATATTTCCCGAATTCGTTTGAATAGCTGTTATCGATTTCAAGTTGTTTACTTGTCCTTTAGATATATGTTGTTCTTGATTTATTGGAATTATGCATTCGCATCAGGTTACATTCGATGCATTCTGCTTTATGGATTTATCACTATTCCAGCATTGTGCATAATGTACATCTTGGTTACCAATCATATGCATTTAATGAGTTCTGGATCACCTGTTCTAGGAATGGCTTCTGCTCTCATCTACCTATATCCTTTGCCTATACAGTCCAAAGCTTCTAAGATTTTTAAGTCCTCTTTATCGTTTGGGCCAGGATGCAAGCTGCCTGAGATTAAAGGACGCATACAATTTAACGATATATGTTTCCAGTATCCAGCAAGGCCTCAGGTCTGTACTTTGCACTTTATTGCACTGTGAGTAGCTCATATGTCAGACTGGTGAGTGTATTGTAATGAATGAATGCATCTACAATAGTGTCATAAAACTGAGCTCTCTTCATCTGTTACTGGCTGGCGTGACTTTCTCATCAATCTCCAATCTTTCAAGCAGCATTTGCCAAATACATTTGGCATTTACTTTCAGGAAAGACCCATTGCCTAGCTGGCTGCTCCGCTGACTGTGATACAATAAGTGTCACCGGGTTCCCTGCACCTCAATAAACACAAATGGCCGGCGGGAGAAGATTGCCATCTTGAGTGCTAACGCAAAATTGCTGCAGGTTCCCGTCTTGCGGAATGTGTGTTTATCCATATTTCCAGGCGAACTTGTCGCTGTGGTACGTCGATAACACTCAACTGATGTGTAGATATTAACTTGCATCCATGGCGTTAATCTAACTTCCTTGATTAGCCCATATTCTCCTCTCTAATAAATTAGAAGTTGATGCATATACCGTTCTTTGATTTGTTACGCACACTTGTTTAGATGTCTAAGGATCTACCTACTTATCCAACCGTTGTACACTATGTTGGGATCAGATCCGGGCACCTGACTTCAGGGTGCAGTAGTAAGTAAATACAAGTTTTCCCCCTGAAAACGGCTCGAAAATTATTTTGTACGCATTTATTCCTCCTCGTCACGGCAGCGTCATGATCTAACTTGCACGAGGTTTCTTTCCTGGTTAAATAGGTCGGTCTAAGCGGCAGTGGTAAGAGTACAATTGTAGGGCTGCTGCTCAGACTGTATGAACCATCACATGGCCAGGTTTGATGTTCTCTACTCTATTCCTACTCTTTCACGGTTGTTGGAGAGTTAGTAGGAATGCCTGTGATTACTTGCATATTCTTACTTCCAGGGTTTTCGCACCGGCAGCACTTTGACTGGATTGCCTGACAGTTGGGTACTTGTGTTGTGGAATGGGCCAGATAATTATCGATGGTGTTCCTTTAAATGATCTTGATATTAAGTGGTTCAGAAACCAGCTTGGAGTTGTGAGTCAGGTAATTAGACCAATCCGCTGAATGCTACCTATCTTCCAATAATGTCAAAGTTCTGCCTGTCACCGTATTGACTAATTATCTTGAGTTTCTGATCATAAACAAGAGTTGAGATCCTGTCTTCAGCTCTTTCAAGACGAAAGTAGCCTGTAGTCTGACTGGTGGCACAATCCTAACCTGGTTCAGCAAATTCCTAGCGGTGAGTCCTGATATCAGATTTAACCAATACCTGAGCTCTTTTGCCATCACAGGAGCCTCGTCTGTTCAGCATGGACATAGCTTCCAACATATCTTATGGATGTAGTAAAAACGTAACTCCTCAGGACATAGAAAGAGCAGCAAGGCAGGCAAATGCTCACGACTTTGTAATGGCGCTCCCTGATGGCTACAAGACTATTGTGGACAATGTTCGTCTAAGTGGTGGACAGAAGCAGCGCATAGCTATTGCCAGGGCACTTCTGAGGGATCCTGCAATACTGGTACTTGATGAGGCAACCAGCGCGCTTGACTCGGAGAGTGAACATCTTGTACAGGTGGGTTTGCTCCACCTGTTTCTCTCAGCTGTCGTCCTGCTAGATTTTAGGACGTGTTGCCCGCTCTTTGAAAATTCCGGTTCTTTAACCTCGTTTTTTGAGTACAGAAAGCATTGGACCGGGCCATGCGTGGGGATGGCAAACGGAAGCGTACTGTTCTTGTGATTGCCCACAGGTAACTATTGCTCTCTTCTTTTGACGAGTTCGTTTCTCTCCGAAGAAGACCTGTAAAGGTAGTCATTCGTCTGGGCGGTTTGTCGGGATTCCTGCTTGTAGAGAATCTTATTGCCTTGACCCGTTGGCTTATAGCCGGACCTAGTAATTCATTAACTCGTTGCATGTATCTTTTTCATTATGTTCGATTACCAGAACCTTTTATCACTGTCATGATATACCATCATCTGTGCCGGTTCTCCTTTACAGCTTTTGACTTATTTGTCGCAACATCTCTTTGGACTTGCTAATGTTGTGCTGCCACATCTTTACAGGCTATCAACAATCCGGGCAGCTCATAGAATTGTGGTTATGCATCAAGGGCAGATTGCGGAGGTCCGTTGAAAGTGATCCTAAAGCACCAAAAGCATTCGCATCTATGTATAGTAGTATGTCCCATAAATTCACGTTTATTTGTTCATATGGTAAGAATAATCAAAGCATGCGACGAGGAGCTTACTGAAGCTGGTCATGTTTGAAATCTGTGCAGATGGGTAGCCATGACGAATTGTTAAAACTAGACGGTGAATATGCACGACTAACAAGGAGGCAACTAAGCACGCTCCCTTGATACATCTTTGGGGTTCCTAGTTTCTCCGACAGTCATCCGTTTATTTGCAGGCCGGCTTTGTCTCCGTAAATAAAGAACCATAATTTCCTTCTTGTGATATACTCTATTGAGATGGGAAGACCAAAGTACGGACCAAAGTTGTATTTCTCCACGCGAGATGGCACATCCACTCGCGTGGACAAGACTATCCATCACTTTCTGTGTACTCTGCTCCTTCCACATGTCTATTAGCTACCAGTCACCTTGAAGTTCTGCTCGTGGAGATGCTGTACAAAGGTGTCTGAAGGCAAGAATCCTGCAGAAAACGTCAACGATATTGTACTAGTCTCTTTTTTATTGGAGTTCAAATCTCTGAGTCTTTGTGCTTATTACTGCGCATTATCTCGAGTTTTGTTTAGTTCGTTAAACATGGAAATCAGTGACCGGCTTTCACCCGCTACAGATTCGCGATCAGGAATTCAGAGTAAAAAGTCTGCCTGATTATCTTTCGCTGTTGCAGAATGGAACTAGGTTGTGAACAAAGGGCTCTACAGTCCATCACTAAATATGCTCCAACGTCTGTTCCCCTGAAAATCTTAGAATGTTCGAACCATCGTCTCGGATGGCGACTCGTTAGAGGTTATTAGGATATACTCGCCTTGCCTGCTATCTTCAAGAAAGCCTGGGGTCACAGAATACTGACCTTCCTCTTGCGACAGATCCATAAGCCATGGCCTCGAGTTAGTTGCAGAAACCCCCGGACCACCAAACATTGTGTAACTTCTTATCAGCTCATTTGTCTAAGCCCACCACTAGATTCAATTTATTTCAAGCACCTCTCACAATGAGTTTGAGTGTACAGGTTCTCGTAGCTGCAAGTTTTTTCACTTGATTTAAATCTAAAGAGATGTGAATCAAGTGAAGAAAAACTTGATTTTAGTTCGAATGGCAGTACAAGAATTATGGATGCTCTCAAGAAAAGCTCCTTGGGATGAGTAAAAGTTGCAAAGGGAACCAGTACCCATTGTATAGGGAAATCGTAACGATACTCGAGTGCATGCGCACGCAATCCAAGCTCAGTCATCCAGCACAAGAGGAAGACCATGACATCCATGACATTCAAGTGGTTCGTTCCGCCCAACTGGAATCTCTTGTCAATCTGATACGGGAAAGAAAGGCACGAGACATCAAGAAAGACCACTAGAAAGACCACTTTGGGACCACTTTGTTTTAATACCAAAACTATTGCACCACTGCTCTTTTTGGGCTAGCTGTCGTTCTTTCAGGAAATCCAAATGAGTTCCTTGGCAATAATGTACTTTGTGATGCAATCAGAAAAATCCTTTTCAACAGAGTGAATTGAGAAATTCTTACTATATGGTCAGATGAAATAAGTGACCATTCTGATGTTGAAGAAAGGCCCAGGAACAATCTAGTCTACTTCCCATGTCCATCTCACCCTCTTTCTGTTTATGCTTGAGATTATGATTGGGATTTATGATAAAACAAATGAAAAAATATAAAGTGATGGAAAGCTGGGGAATTTCACGTGGTATGTTTCAGAAGTTAGTTTATTGTGCAAAGAGTTCCTTAGCTTTCCATCTCTCGATCTTACTACTGACTTGGTCTATAGTTCAGACGCAAAGCTCAATGCTTTTATGGGCGTTCATGCGTATCCATCTTCCTATTCCCATCATGACAAGGCGAAGGATGTAGTGTGATAGGGTTGAAGAAAACGTTGCTATGGATATAGCACGTTGTAACCCTGGTGGCACAGAATGTGAAAGTGATAAGGTTAAAAAGAGCTGTTTATTGTTGTCAGGGCACTTTTTATGCAGTCCTGTTCGGGGAGCAAATATTCGCCGATTACAACCGCTAGGTGGATCAGCGTGACCCAAAACTTTTAAGGAAATGTCTGAAGGGAGGAAAGCTTGACACTCATAAAGTGGGCATACGAATACGTGTCCAAGAGCTCCTTCATACGTACTTCTCTCTTCATCATGGGTCGAGGAGAAGAGTAGAATAGACATGAGATTTGAGTCATGAGCTTTTCGTGTCGACGAGAAGGCTTTTTCAAGGTAAGTTTTTCCTACCCTTCTGGGCCAAGAGCAATCCATACAGCTTATGATCACTCCCCGGGATGAGTGCAAGGTCCGAACATGGTAGCGAAACAAACTTCAAGGTCGTGAGTATGATTGGAGCTGCTGTACCTCTCTACAACAGGAGCAAAACTAGAATTGAGCTTTCTCTTGGTGGACTTGTAGCATTTCTCGAATGTTCAAAACCACGAATTGTATTGACAGATACGTGATCAGGAGAAAAGGTTGTATGGATCCATATACGACCAACCTGACCAGTTATTTGAGAATGCTTCCTGTACAGTACTCGCTGGCTTTTCTGAGATCTTTAGTGACAGAATGGAATTCTACATGGTCCTTGTGGGCAATAAATTCTCAAAGGGAAGAAAAGGAACAACGGGAAAACATTTGTTTGTCTCAGGAGAAGATTTCCCAGAGGATAGAGTCGCTAATAATATGCGATCAATAATCTATAGACAGATAGGGGAGCGATTTTCCTGTCGTCTCCTCACTGCCTGGGTCTCTGATTGTCCTTTCTAACTCGTACATCATCGTCATCAGCAGCAGCAGCCCTTCGATCGCTTTCCTTCGTACAGGACTCTTCCTTTTGCTGCTTTCGGATGTGGACCTGATCGGACTTTTCACTGACGAGGCAACCAAGAGAGAGAAAGACGACAAAACGCAACAAGCTAGAGAGAGAACGCGGCAGGGAAGAAGACAAGAGAGAAGGAAAAAGAGAGGGATTAAATGGATTAACGATGAATGAATGAGGCAACTGGATCGTAACGGAGAAAACAAAAAGAACTACCCCGAGTACTGTAGAAGACAGGATATCGAGTGACAGTTCAGAGGATTACAGAGAAGAAAGAGGTGGACCCGACAAATCGACTTTGTGGCTCTTATCAAAGGTGTGCCCTGTTCATGGTGGGGATTTGTGGCTCAGGACTGAGCGCCTAGTACGGCATCAAATTCTGCTGCTGCTGAAAAGACCAGGAGAGGAGTCTGCTACAGTCTTGGATTTTGTCATCTTCCTCTGTCTTTCGTTCTCATGATGGAAGCTCCCAAGTCATCCTCGTCGTCGAGTAGTCTCTCTCCTCGATTGAAAAAGCCTATGTATTCAGTTGAGTAAAAGCAAAAAGGCCACCACATAGAACACAAGAAGGATCGGAAGATCCCATCAAGCCAAACAAGGGAAAGACAAATGAGGTAGAATGGGGCTAGTCCCCAATAGTATCGATATGAGAAAACTGCATTACCGTCTTTAAGATATCCGAGCTATGCATATCGTATGGTCTATAAACTACTGGAGTATCCGAAGAATTTTCACCTAGAGCGATTGTTCCCCTATGGATTGCACCCGCCAATACTCTCTATAGAGGAATGGACACACGCTGTCTAAAATATACTACAAAGTATAAGAATGAGAGTGGTACTAGGCCTACTGCTCCGTACAAGATTGATAACGATGTTTGTTTACTTGCCAAATCTCACAATATCACACTCAAATGTCCCTAGTACGATGATATCACCAAAAAATCCCATAATTTTCCTATCAAAAGCTCTTAGACGTGATAAGAAAGTCAAGGAAAGGAGAATCATGCGAAGAAGATAAGTCAATCAACAAGTAATACTAGAGGAGAGTATGCAAAATGCCACTTGCGAATATCATCGACAACATCTAAGAAGCATGTGACAAAATCCTTGGATCCTATTGGTACTCCAAGAATATGTAGTTCATCTATAGATGAGACACACCCTTTGGAAACTGAAGGTGGGAGGGATACCTGAAGGAGACTATGCTTTGCACTTTGATACCTTGGCTCTCAAACCTACAAGAGGTAACTTAATAGTCAAGTGATCAAAGGCATGCTCAATTTGATCTATGGGCCCCACAATGTATGTATCGTCTACTAAGGAAATACATAACCTGGCATGGCCAAAGTAGTAGATAAGAGAGCTCTGAAGTGAGCCATAACCAAAAAAAATCCCCTAAAGGATCTCCTTGTTGTGTATCAACAATTGACTCCAAAACGTTGATTCCCTCTTATGACCACCCATGTTGGTGGTAAAGGGAAGCATGAGAGCCACATAACGACAGCACAAAAAGAATGAGACTTGCCAAGGATCCACCGGCCTCCCTAAGCTCTCTAAAGATGGATGCTAAAGAGACACCATCAAAAGCATTCTCAACATCCACATGTAGGACAACCCACTCCGGATGGATCTAGAAACCATCTCTCTATGCCCGGCATGTCCCCCTCTAGCATAGCGAAGGCACCATAAAGGGAGTAAAAGAAATACAAACCATGCTAACTCGTCCAAGGGATCACGTGCCAAATGATCCAATGGTAGGCAAAAATCCTGTCTAGCCTCATCATGGAGTGTTCGGGGTAGCTTATGGAATAGACATGGATATGGAAAACTAGTTTCAAATAACCCCAAGGTACAACCTGCCTGAAATGCTAACTACTCCCACGACTCAATTGATATCCCTGGAACGATCAACAAAGAGATAGAGGAACCGTGCGTAATCCCGAGTGTTACTATTGTCGATGTGATCACTCACCTCACGTGGGCATCCCTAGTGGTCCAATCATAGTACTTGTGTATCCTTCCCACATCCTTACCAATGGAACCAAAATTGGAAAAATACCATAATTGACTATTCACTAAGATGATGTATGCGGGTGAATTCTCTAAAACTGTAGAATAACCTTCCATTCCTTGCCTCTTCTCTCTATCCAATCCTCTCGCTTTCCTCTCCTCAAACTCTAAATATGAAAACACAAAAGAAAATTAATATTAATAATAAATAAATTATTCAACTCAAAGGTGGAGAAAAAACGCCCACACTCACTATTTCCCATTTATTAAGCACAGTTCTAACTAGACGACAAACCTCGTGCGGAGAAGATTACTTTACGTGACTTGTGGGCCATGGAACTGATTCTCTGTCATTTTGGAGCACTCATTAGCGAATTCTGCGGAGGGAGAAGGAAAGCGCTTTTTCTCCTTCCCGAGGAAAGCTGGGAATGGGGATAAACCTAACGACAGCAGTATCCAGTGTAGAGGACTAAAGCCATCTCTCGTCTTTTAGATTCCTAAAGCACACTCATGCTCCTTTACATCTGTCGACATCTACGCTTTTATCCTTCGTCTCATCCGACGCGAGAAAAGATAAAGGTACCGGGAGTATCCTTGGCTAATAAGAGAGCGTGGAGATCAGCCAGGTCTTTTCAGCCGCAGAAGGCCCCCGAAAGTCAAAAAGTCAAGAAAGGTGTGGACCCGACCAACCAACCTCCGTTCCCTTTCAGCGGAAAGATGGAAAAGTAAAACCAACTTCGCCGTAGACTCGTTCGTTGATTGATTGATTGAACCGTATGTATGAAGGATCGCAATTATACACCTCAGCCAGGATATTATACCACGTAAGGACTTTGACTACGGTATTCTAAAGATTCTCTTGCATTAGTAGAAGAAGGCGACCGCGTAGGGAAAACGAAGGACGGGAAGACCCCATCGAACCGTACAAGGGAGAGACAAAAAAAAGTAACATGGGGCGTTGCATTAGTTAGCGAGGAAGGAACTCTCCGCCCTCCTTAAACTACTACTACTTTCTCAGAATCCCAAATGGCGAACATTCTTCATGATCGGATATTCTTTTCCAACAGAAAAATTCGACTGAGTGAAATCATGAGTCGTGCCCTCTCTTCTTCTCCTCGCCTTCTTCCCAACAACGAGAGCGAATGATAGCCCCTATAGTAACAAGCGTTTGGAGGAAGTACGTGGGAACCAAGACCAATGAATATGTTGAAGCAAAGTCAAACTCCGTTTGTCTCAAGGGAAAATCACCACTGTAGATCCCCGAAATCCGTGCCAAGGTGAACGAAAGTACCGAAGATGACACCACCACCATCTCACGCGCAAGAAGACTAAGATTTGTCACACTTTGCATCCGGTTCAGCTTCTTGTTGTTTCCAACCTTAGCAATCAAAAGTAAGCAAAAGTATATCCACTGAAACAAAAGACTTGACTGCCTTACGGTGGACTTTATATACTCCACCGTGATAACTGCACCTCTTTTCTCCATTTTTTGGTAGATCTCTGCATCTCCAGCGCGAATAAGTACCTAGGAAACAGCCCATGCTTCCATGTTCGCCTCAACACACACACACACAAGTTGGTCAGTGTGCACAATACATGAATAAGTTTCCTTGCAGATCCTTGAGGTGCACGTTTCCTGTCATTTCCAAAGGTTTGGTGAAATATGATTTTCACAAAAGATATTGTAGATATGCGAGTATATGAAGGGGCTATTATTGGAGGATCTAGAAGAAGAACTGCCTTCCTCTTCCTAAATCTGAACTCCGATTGCAACAGAAAGACTCTCGACCCTATTATAAATACATTTGTGTGCTGTTTACGCAGAAAACTTTTACGATACTTTTTGTTTTCTGTTTTTGTTAGAACTAATATACTCCAGTAGCATGGAAACGGGCGATCCCATCAATACTACTGAGACGAAACGAGTTTCAGGTTTGATTGCTATACCGGCTGGTACTTGTCGTAGATGGGCTAGCCTCATGCGTTCACACGATACGGACAGACAATTCATGGATCTCTCTTATTCTCGAACCTAGCTAGAATCCGTCCGTCTGAAATCTCCAGCAGTCCCTGTGACTTTTCAGCGGATCTGACGATCCGGCGTCGAAGCTCAGGAACACGCCCGCAAACGGACGACAACCGGCTGCCGAGGATAAGATTAGGTTACACTATTTTCTATCTATAGTACTTTGATTCTTTAATTCGTATGATTTGGAAAATCCAGATCAAAATATTAGCCAAAGAAGGATAATGTAAAACTAGCAAGCTGGGTCCTCTGCCAGGAGCAATTTCTTTTCTTTCTGTACTTTTGCGAAGTTTACTAGTGGAAATGATGAATATATAATTTCTCGCATGATCTAAACGAAGGAGCTGGTGTGCAATGAAAGGGTATTAAAAGGACGTTCCAAGCAGGAGCAATCTTTTGCTGAAAGAGGTTGCTTACACGTGCGAGAGATTTCACTCAAAGATATATGAATTTAAGAATACATGTTTATCTTTTATTGTTTTTTATGTTGCTTAAAAATTATTATTTTTATTTGAAAAAGTGTTGAAAGGCCCGCTCTTACAGGATATACCATAAAAATCAATAAGTATATGCTATTTTATATTAGCTCCTGTCCAATCTAATATATAGATTTCTCATGTAGACTCTATTGGGGTTTAGCCCCAATTTGCCTTTTTTTTTCTCTCCCTTGTATGGGGTCTTCCCATCCTTCGTTTTCTCAACGCGTTGCCTTCTTCTCATCTAATATATATATATGAAATGAGTATTCACCTAATGCACACGTGAACTCTTCCGAAGAATAATGTCAATCTCATCTACCACAAAAGCACTTATGATGATTTCAATACTTAAACAATCATTGAAATCTTTTGAACAAGAATAAGAGTAGAAAAAATTTTATTTAAACCGTAAGAGAACTTTTATATATGTTTTATCTATTTTCAATACCTGAAAGCGTGAATACAACGAAAAGTGTTACATGAGAGAGGGAAATCTTCACACAGGGAGTCTACAGCTAAAAATATAATATTTTAGGAAAGCCAATTTTACACCTCACAAAAAATCTTAACATTGTTGAACATATTACGTTCGTTGTCCACAACATAATAAAAGTGGACGACTACATAACAGTAAAAGTAGTTATTATCTACTGCCAAACTAATCTTAGCCATTTTATCTTGGAGTAGAAACTTTAATGCATTAGCTATTTACTTCAAATCCACACAATCATATCATATGTTTTGATTTGCATAAATTCATTTCATCAGAAATGTCCACCTTTCAAGTGTGCATATTTTATTTTTTTTAGACTACAAATTCTGTCAATTACATTCTGGTTCCTAGCAAGACACTTGGCTTTGGATGCCAGTCTTATGAGTAAATCTTATGTAATTGTTCCATAAAAAAAAAGTTTAAGTAGACATAGTATATTTGAGATCATTTATAGCCTATTCACAATTCCTCAATTGATTTTACTCTGCAATGGAAGAAATTTTTATTGATTAATATTAAGCCCTGAAAGTCGTACCATCAAATTTTTTGGTTAGTTGTGATATTTACCGTGTGCTGATTCTGATTTATCTAGATGGTTTATATGTCATACATAAATGAGCCGTACATATAGACTGCTGATTATACATCAGAGCAGGCATTTCCCAAGCAATATATTCCCTTGTGCAAAGCTACAAATGAAACATCCAACTCTCTCATCTTATTTGAACTTAAACCACCACAACCCAATGAAACATATGTCTAGAAGGCATCAAATGTCTAAATCCATTATTGTGATAGGTCCCAATAGAAAAGAATGACCCTCATGTAAGAACATGTTTGCTAAATGAAGTACCACCAAATCCCGTGCTCTGATATATGTTATTGGAGTTATGGACCCTTGCTTTATGAGACCGCATCCACCAATGATTATTGGGGAGAGTTATCTATTGCCTACACCTTTCATCTTATAGTTGTGTGAGCATGCATGGCACTTACAGAGTGGACAAAGTATAGTGGATAGTATTGTCAAACATCCACAAATGTGGCAATAGTGCCTCTATAAGCAAGAAGTATGTGCCAAATATGAAGCCCTATGGAGGTAACACCAAGTAATAATGGAATAGGCCACTTGGATATTCCCCAACCAAGGGAGGAGGAGGAGGTGAGTATGGGTTGTGGCCTATACTAAGGTGTCCATTATGGACAAACTACCAAAATCCACATGTCCCAAAGGAGAGTCCAAAACTCTCAAGCCACCAACAAGGAACTGAATCTTGGTGGGAAGTTAGAGGGAATGAGGACTGTGTGTGAGCTACAACTCTCACATTTACGAGTTTGGACTCATAAACCCAAAATTTCTAAGGTGAGTGTGAAAGCAAACAACGCTGTAACTGCACCTTCCAAACGGCACATAATATGAATATCATTTGAGATAGATGGGAAAAGACAAGATGTAAAAGTTCCTAAACTTATAGTAAGGCTGTGTAATGTGCTCTCGCAAAGAGAGGTCTTCCGGGGCTCCCTTGCTATGTGCACTTGGTAAATATCTATTGTGAGAACTTCCTTGTAGCAATACTATTGCAGTACCATAAAGATATCTCGACACCATAGAAAACATGGACAAACAAGATCGAAGAGGAGATCTGGCTTACAATTGAACAGAGAATACAAAATAAGGTTGGAGGAGAAATTATATTAAAAATATCAACTTCAATCACCACCCATTCATGACCAATATGCTCCGTTCCGTTGCAAGCAATAACCCTCTCACCTCCCTGAGTAAGATACTTGTAATATGCACTGTTCGACTGTTTTTAAGTTGTGGTGCGAAACAATTTGAAAACATAAAGATTTTAAAATGTGTGAAGACCTATTAGAGGCTGAAGCTTCTTTATGTATAAGCGGAACCGGGAGCTACTGGACCGGGACAATACTGCCACATACAGACACGTGTGATCCTGGCTTGATCGTTCGACGGCCAACAATACTGGCAGTCGCAGTCCACCGGGAAAGGGAGCGGGTGTCGGTTCCTATCACGATGACTCATGCTACGCTATACATAGAGCAACTTGTGCACTAGATCGTCCTCATCTAGGACGTCTATGGATTTAGTTGCTAAGACATAGTTGGGTGGTGGTGTACCCCAGTATTTCATTAGATATAGGTTACGTTATACGTAATAGAACGATCTTATCTTACCATATCTCCGGGTCTAGAAAGAGGATCCGATATGGGAAAAGAAGATACTGATCTTTCTTCGTTGTGCCCCACAGGAAATAAAACTCTTTCTCCTTCTTTGTCAAAGCTGTGCATTGACAAAAAACACATATTGCATTGCAATGCCAAAAGTTTTCATGAGGCCGTACTTCAGTCATATGTCCGGAAACCGAAGGAGTCTTCAGACTGCCTGCCGTCCAGCCCGAAGCTTCTCCCAAGCCGGCCGCCGCCTAACAAGCAATTTGGGCCGGACTCGGGAGTTCTTCTGGTATCTTCTATCCTCAACGGTGCAAACGCGTGTCGCGGCTAAGCTGTACCGTGAACTTTCCGGAGTGCAAGAGACGAAAAGGAGATGTCCTTCCTTTTACAAAAGACGACTATGTTGCGGGTGAGCAAGTTTACAGCTTCCATTGCTATACTTATTGCGCGTGAAGAAAGTAAATGTTGACTTTACACATTTTACACGTGTCTATAATCAAGTCAGCACTTTTGCTTTTTCTTGCCTAATAATTCTTAATGAATTGAATTCAGTTAAAGGAAACCGGGGAAACTGCGCGTATCTTGGGTCAATTCAAGCCCTGAATCACAGCAAGCAAGGAGGAGGCTACAAAATGTTTCCTCTAGTCCTCTAGCGGAATGCATGAGGATAAACTTGCACCCGTTCGACATACAGACAATGGGTGAAGACATGGAAAGATTCTACTCCTATCTTTTGGGGATGACTGCGCAGTTTCTACAGACCTTTTTCTACACCTTTTCTTTCTCAACGAGGGAGTCCCCTCGTACTGACACGTGCTTCTCCTGCTCTGTCATCCTTAAGTAGTGGAACTTTGGAAGGTGTGTGCACTCAGTACATTACGCACGAAGAGACTTTGGCCAACTGAGCTACGTAAATCCAATCCAAGATCACCTTCCTGCAATCAACTCAATGAGAAGTCAGTTGTACAGTGCGCTCTTTCCCTTTTACCTTTGGTGAAAACACCCACAAACTTTGACATTCTTTACGTGACTTTTGGGCACTTTATCTCGGGCACTTTTATCCACTTTAGGAGTGGATAATACTGTATATCTGGTGTTTGACGTACTTACGGTCTGTAGACGAGAGCAGGTCTCCTTATGGGCGGGCATTCGAGTCGAAGTCGAGACCTACGTATGCTAGACAATCCAGCTATTCTCTCCGTTATTTCCCACGGCAGCATTCTTAAAAGTGTCCCCCACAATCGAAAGCAAGAGGTTAACAGGGCTTACCTCGTATCTACTTTAATTTTAGCTGGAAAGCTAATCGTCTTCGAAAAAGTATTGTGAAATTAAAATTGACTGTAGAGATGAAGGAAAGAATGATAAGAGCAAAACTGTGGCAGTCCGATGAAACTGTACACTGTATTTGGTCAAACAGTTTACAAAAAGTAATGCCTCAATGATAAAGAGTCAACCGTGTTTCTAACTGTAGAACCTTTTGCATTTTTACGCCGGTGAAACCAACAAGGGGTTTTAAAATAGAGGGTTTTACCCTTATGTCTCTTCTTTGTACGGCTTGATGGGTCTTCCATCCTTCTTGTTATCTTACGCGGACACCACTTTCTCCTTTTAATGAGCACTTTTACCTTTTTACCTCCTCCCAGATCTTTATAACGATTGACTATATCTTTAAGTCCAAGAATGATGGTTCAAAGGGACCGAGAGGCTGTTATTGCATGAACAGGCTCATGCTCATGTGTCACAGATGTGACACATGTAATCTAATGAAAACGAAGAAGAACGACGAAACCAATGGTATATTCTTTATATTAGTGGGAAGAGATTGGTTTGTTCCTGTGGTTCTACACGGAAGAGAGGGACCAGATATTAGGGGGTTTCAAATTAGGAACCGATGGATTTCTACGAGTAATATGAGGTTCACCCATCAAATTCCACAAATAAAAATTTACAGGCGAAGAAAGTTTCAGGAGCTTTTAGTTTCAGAATTCAATTTGGTTTTGATTCCAGAGAAAATTATAACAAATATGACAAATTGATAATGGGTTTGTGCCTGTCAGATGTCAATCTTGCCCTTGGAGAAAAAGCTTTCATTAATGCTTTCATAAACTTGTCTGGGTTGTCAATAATCCATAAACTAACGAGTCACGGTGTTCGTTCCCTTACAAATTTATGAATTCCAAAATTTTACGCATAATACTCGTAAATTTCCTTATTAATTTCTACGGGACTGTAAAAAGGCTAATCTGAAACCCCCTATTGTACAGCAACAAATAACAAAACGTAGTTACAAGTGAACGGAAAACAGTACCGGAGACCACTACTGCTATATGCCTTCATTTCCCTCAAAATCAAGTGTATATTTGATCTGGAGTTTAATGATTTCATTCATAGTTCATGAACTAGTTCACGAGTCATATATGATTCACTGGTTCACGCGTGCACTCCAAAAGATCGGTTAAAACTAGTATCCCAGAACTTGTACACGATTTTGCAGAGATTTAAGATCAAATGCTCTTTGTTCGAAGTCTATATGAATGAAAAGGACTATTGTTATTTCATCTAGCAGCGGTAATTCCAAATGGTGGTATGTGAATGTGGACGGAATAATAATGAAGAAAGCAGAGAAAGTTTACCATCTCAAGGGAAGCGCATTTACCCAACAAGAGGAAAGAAGATATCGTTGGGGCTAGAGACAACAAAGAGATTTCAAGACAAGGCCAAACTGCAATATGAACAAGACATTCCACTCCCCTCGCGCTCAGGCTGTTAAGAAACCCATTTTAAAAGAAAATTTAAAACTGCCATAAACCCTCAATTTATCATGCATCACTTTCCCTCCTCCTCAAGGTTAGTCTATAAAGAATCCCGTCTTTTTTAAACGTATCTATCGCAGTGCAAAACAAGGAATAGAGAGAGAAAGAAAAGTACTTGCTATAGAAAGCCTAGCAAGCATACACCATACACCTTCCAAGAGGAAATATGTTTGGAATTGCTCTCTTTAAGTAAGCACACATAGAGGCCTAGCGCGCCTTGCCTTTGGGAGGAGGTATGCTTGATTTGCCTTGTACTTAAAGATGATTTATGCATGGTATGCCTTGTTTATTCGAGACAGAAGTATACGTTGCATGCCTCGCTCTCTCTAGGAAGAAAATTTAGCATTTATTAAGAAAAAAATGTATGTTTTAAATGTTTTTTCTTGCTCTTTTAGCATAACATAATAATAATAAAAATATTATAAAAAATACATTTAAAAAATATTAAATAAAATCTAAAGATTAAATTTTTGTTGATAATGATATCAAGGATAATAGATGTGGTTTTTTTTAAGATAATATTTCATAGCTATACCCCAAAAGTCATCAAGAGGTTAGAATCTTTTCACGTTGAAATGGAAATATAGCAATGACATATTTTACTCATAAAGGAGAATACCAAATAAGAATATGGATTACTTGGAATGTTACTACACCTTTAATAATAATCACCAGGTACATAGAAAACAAAAACATATACGTCGTGTGGTTTTTGTCAAATACCAAAATTCCTAGGTGACCCTAATAAACTACAACTAATTTAGTGGCTAGAAATTTCCCTCCAATTGCACTTGTTGCAGCAAAATTAAAGCCTTTCAAAAAACATATATTTTTACACTCAAATCAAGAATTAAGATATAAGAGTTCATAAGCACCTCTAAAATATATATAATTTACATTATTCATGAATATTCATTAATACATCTCAATTGTAAGTCCTTTATAAGATCCTAAAATGTAAATAGCTATGACATATTGATTCATAGTTTTATAAAACTTAATTTAAATTTTCATATTTATTTTTAAAGGGATTTTACAAACATTAATAAACAGAAAATTTGAATTGAATACGTACTACCTACCAAAATCATATTGCTATATAAATTGTGCCTTTGTATGATATTGACATGTCTTTCATGCTTAAAATATTACCAAAATCCATTCTTTCCTGTTTTCACACTTTTGTAAACAATGGATTGGAAGGTCTTTAAATGATAATATTTACATAAAATTTGATCTTTTACTTAATATTGATTTTAATTGGATAATTAATCAGCCCTTTTGAGACATAGATCAATGCATTACAGAAATTGTGTCTTTTACTTTGTTCTTGTGTGTTGTTGTACTTTGATAAGTGTATATCTAAATTTATAAGGATAACTATTCTGCTTGTCTATTTATCAGGTTTGCGTCTACACTGAAATGTTTTTCTTCATGAAGACTAAAGTAGTTGCATTGGAAGGTGCTTCTTGAAGCACCTTCCACGTACCTGGGTAGAGATTTATAGTAAATATTTCTACACACCACGCACTTAACAGGGGGATACATGGTCTATATTGCAACTTGGGATCAAAAAAATCACGTGAGAAAGTCTTATTATAATAATAATAATAATAATAATAATAATCCTTAAAAGTCAACAGTCTTTTGAAGCTCCGAACTGGAGTCACACACAATTCTAGGATTAGCATTGTGTGATAACGTGGCAGGAAAATATAACTAGACTAGTTCTTTCTATTGACAGGTATGAGATGAATTCGGGAGAAGCTTTGCATAAACTCAGCGCGTTTTCACTGCAGACGTCCACCTGAAACTACAGACGATTCACGGGAAGCGCACCAGTTCCGAGAAGAGTCGTTCGACGGAGACGGCTGAAGGGAAGATGACTTCACCCAGTAATTCGCTGCTGTTTGTGGAGTCGACCGCCACGCCACGTAGGAAACGCTAGTCTCAACAGTCTTTACCCACAGCGTTTATGGTCTTCCAAGACAGTTGTTAGGGACTTGACCGTGGAAATCCTCGCCGTCATCTGGACGGCCAGTTCGCGGTTCTTGTCCCTGGAGTGGGATGGCCTTTTGCATCATGTATCCTACAGCAGAGTATGACGGACGACTGCGACTCGTAAGACTCGTACCACTCTTGATATCCACTCCGCATCTTGACTTTGTGTCAACAGTCCACAAAGTCAAGATGCGGCGGCTCTGTTTATACTGTACACCCCAAGTGGGACTTGTCACGGGTAGTCGTATACGAAGGTGGAGACTCGCGACGGCCGGGCTCGGGCTCCAGGAGTATCCCCCAGACATGTTCTCTATAGGACAGACCCGGTTTCTGGCTGCATTAGAGGGATACGAACGGGAATATTATTTTGCTCAGAGGACTCTTGTGCCATTATTTAAAGACACATTCGGTAAATGATGTTCGTGGGTACGAGACATATGAGTAGAAATTCCATGGGTGATACGTACTAGAAAACCAGACCGAAATTCTCAGTACAAGGAATAAGGATAATTTATATTATGGACAGATTTAGTTCATAAATTAAGTTGCAGGACGCGAATCTTATCGCTTATACTCTAGAGTTGGCGTGACAGTGGTTTAGTAGGGTTAAAGCTAACGTCCCCGGATGTGATCTGATGATTTGAAAAGTGGCAGCCGGCAGTTTGTCGCCGGACTTTCTCATACTACGACAACTTCGGTCTTGTATCTACACTACCGCTACGGACCAGGGCCATCAACGTCAAAAGGAAGGAATGTTCGTATCCTTTCTTGATAAAGTTCTCCTGTGTGGGTGCAAATATTCAGTCCTTTCCCCCCATTAACGGAAAAGTATGGCTTCATAGTCACGGTTGTTATATATAGCAACTGTCCAAGGCCGGTGATGGTACTGGATTTTCTCTCGTTTTTATCTTCAACTTTTTGTCGTTTTCTGGTATGGTTGAATAAATTCTCGTACTGTGATCACAGGGATGCTTTTGATCGTCTTTACACGAGGGGGTTTTATATTTAACTTTTGCTCGTATTTATAGAAATTTGTAAATGGATTTATAGCTTGATTTTAAAACTATTATAAAATAAAATAAAATTTTGGTTATTTTTATTTTTAGTTTTAAAATTAATTAATTATAATATTATTTGTATGATTAATATAACAAATTATCTCTCTAAAAACTTTGTATAACAAACGAAATACACTAGAATATTCCTAATAAAAATGACAGAAGCGTACGGAAATTAGTAAAATATTGTATTATTTTTATACACATTGGAATACCTGAAAACTAAATCATCCGTAAAACATTTCACTGTGCTAAATGAGAGAAAGGATTCAGTTATAAAAATCAGGAACGAAATAAGATGATAAAAGGGGTATTAGGCGTAATAAATCTATTGACGATCACACGCGGAGCAATTGAGGATGCCAAACAGAGTGCCACGTGGAGAAAGTGTATGAAGAATTTGACGTCACACACATAGGGAAGTGAAGGATTTGAACGCAGTTCGTTTGCTTCAAATGTGGAAAATTCCTCAAATGACAACCCCGAGAGTGGAGATTGCCGCCTTCCGCTCTGGGACGGATGGCATATATATAGTGTAGACTTCGAATTCAAACTTCATCTCATTATTAAGCCTCGATAATCACTTAATGTTTCCGGCAATACCACATAAACCCAATAACAGTAAAAGCTTATCAATCACCTCTTACGGATTCCCTCATAAGTTACGGATTTCTGTCAAGTGTCTATAAATTTTCTGAAAATGCCCTCGACCAATAATCATAAATTTTTTACAAACTAACTATACAACTTTTTTGTTGAAGTTTACACGTATGTATGTGTAAATCTATTATTGAAACCCCTCGCTGAGCTTTTTTGGGTAAAAAGTCCATGGCACTAGAAAACTTTATGGGCCATAGACAATGTGACGAATAGTTTCTTGACTACGGGATCCCCGTTCAATCATGATTAATGTGAGAGGGATAGAGAATGAAAGATAGTATACACGGAAAGAAGAAGATATACATGGCATTAGAAGTGCAAAAGAATACAATGAATTACAAGGTCCAAGGAAGAAGCCCATAGCCTTGTGCCACATTGAGGCCCCAAGATAGATGGGATAACCAACGGTGAAAAAGAAGCAAACTTATTTAGTCATGAACAACATGATAAAAGTACACGAATAATATATCTAATAATGGGGTAGGAAGTGACCTAGACAAGAGGGTAGCTTCCACTATTATTGGTACACGTCTATGAAGTCCTAACTCCAGTTCTCCAACTATGAAACAAAATGTAATCTCACTTAATAAGGCTTGGCTCAAAAGCTAATTTTCTTCAAGAAACTGCATATAGGATCTTATCTAGAAAGCAATCTCACTATATCCAAGAAGATTATTCTAAATTTAGATTGAATAAAAAATTTATATATATATATATATAATATTTATATTTGTTCCTTAAAATCAATTATTTTATACTACACTACAACTTATATTTATTTATAAATTTGATAAATGTATACACACTAAAATAGTTCACCTAGACCTACATTAAATCTATGTTAATCATTTTAAATCTATCATGACAGTTGTAGTATGAAAGGTTGGTTTGCTGAGATGTTGGAGTGATAGTTTTGGCAGTCACCATGTTATAATAGTTGCTCAAGGACTACTTAGTGGCAGCTAGATATGGTATTAGGTCAACTGATCATGCTGTTGAGCTACCATTTGCATTAGCTGGGCTATCAAATATGCCATTAGGTTTAGATTCTTGGCCATTCTTGAGGATGATACCTTGAAATGCAACTCCAAAGAACTCACTTCTTCTATGTTGAGCTTTTGATCTTGTGGCTATGATGGAAAGAGTCCAGCAAGCGTCCTTTGGAATCTCTTAGCTAGCGTAACTATGGTTTGATGATGTGATCAAGGTCTATTGGCAGTTTATATTGAATGTTGAAATCTGACTTCTGATCAACTGATTATACTATGTAAGTGTAGTTTGTGTGTCACTTCTATATGAGTTGTATTTTGATAGTGCATGATGTTTAATGCAATATATGTTGTGTAAAATATATATACACATGACAACTACTTATTTGTAATATTATTAGCTAGACATATTATCTAAAGGTGGAAATTGGCTTGGTAATATCTTGAGAGATGTTATATATGATGGACTGAGTAGATCAAATAGAGGTGTCACCAAAATAGTACTTCCACTAATAGGGTAGAGGCCAAATACACCATGAAAATTTTAAGACATCTAAATAGATGAATTAGGCCTTTAAAAAACAAAGAATCCTCTCTCCAAAGGAAAAGGCATTGCCTTCTCCCTCCTAAATTGTCTCATTGAGAGCTTTCCAACAATACCTCAACCATGCTATTATGAGCTTCTTATAGTAAGATTCCCCAAAGATTATCTCTAGTCAAACTTGTTTGACCAACCAAATAGGACAAAGATCAACATGTCACCAATCCATGCAACTAATCTAAGGGTGGAGCTCACTGACATATCATCAATTAATATATTTGATCCAAGGGTGTAGCTCCTTTTGAGTGGATTTTCTTTGCTATATAATAAAGACAAGGTGCTACTTTGGGATATCGGAGTATTGCAAGATGAAATCTTGTGTTTCTCTTGGGGTTTCTCTTATCCTTGGAACATTGGATTATTAGTATAATTTTTAATTATTTTTATTAGTGTGTTCCACACTAATTAGAGATAGAAACTCCAAAAGTGTAATATTTTAAGGACGCGAGAAACACAAGGCTTCACTCCTGAAAACTTTGATGCCTCAAAAGAACACCTTGTCTTTATTATATAGCAAAGAAGATCCACTCAAAGGGAGCTCCACCCTTGGATCAGATACATGGATTGGTGACATGTCAATGAGCTCCACCCTTAGATTAGTTATATGGATTGGTGACATGTTGATCTTTGTCCTATTTGGTTGGTCAACAAGTTTGATGAAAGGGAATATTTTTGGAATCTTCTTATAAGAAGCTTTGAACAACATGCATGAGGTACATTTGGAAAGCTCTCAATGAGACAAATAGGGAGAAGATAACAAATTTTTTCTTGTGGGGAGTGTTTCATTTTTTGAGGCCTAATTCATCCGTTTAGGCCTCCTAAATTGGCTTTGAAGTTTTAGGGTGTTATTGGCCTTTGCTCTATTAGTGGAAGTGCTCTTTTAGTGAAACAGTCTATCATATGTAGCATCCCTCAAGATATTACCAAGCCAATTTCCACCTCTAGATAATATATCTAGCTAATGGTATTGCAAACCTCCACCCTTTTAAGACACAACGTCCTCATTGCAAAGTTGTTGCTCAAAAGATTGCACTAATACCGGTGCAAAGGTCAAGTTAGTTGTTGGCTCTCATGTTGCCTTATACAATAGGTACTCTTTCTAATGTATAAGATATTGCACATGTAGATGGAATGTACCATGGATGCATTTATGGAGAATGCATTTGACTTTGTACTCCTTTGTGCCATCAATGAATGTTGAATAAGGTCTAACTTCTTGTATCAAAGGAATGTGGTGCAATTGGGGTGCATATTTGTATATTAAGGAAACATGGAACATTGGATGAATCTTCATGTGTGGCAGTAGCTCAAAGTGATAAACCACAATACCAATTTGACACAGGATGGGAAAAGGCCCAATAAAATGAGTTCAATGCTTAAAAGGACCAATTAATGTGAGGTTGGTCATGGACAACTACACTTGATCCCCAATGTTGAACTCCATGTGCCTATGATGTGCATATATATAATTTTTTTGTTGATTTTGTGCAATCTACAACATGTGCTTGGCATTCTCCACACCTTGTTGGATTCTAGAAACAAAAGTGTTGATAGCATCAACTTTTGTAGTCATTGGGTGGATCTTTACCAAGCTTGAAGATATGAAAGTATGTTCTCAATATATCATAAAGAATGGTGTGACTTGTATAAAGGCATTCACTAAATTGTTGTAGGAAAATTCCACCAGCGGAAGTAAGGTGTCTCACCTTGCTTGCTCATCTAAGATGAAGTCCTAGAGTATGTCCTCAATAGTGCGATTAGCCCACTCTTTTTTTCCATCGGTTTGGAGATGGTATGTTATAGACATGGTAAGTTTGGTTTTGAAAATGCCAAAGAATGTTCTCCAAAATAAAATAGTGAATTGAGTGCACCAATTGGTGATGAGCACTCAAGATAGGCCTTGGTGAGAAAAGACTACAACAAAGTATAGTTGAGCTAATTTTAGAGCAATCACATCCTTGGTTGTAGGATACACATGAATCATTTTGCTGAGTTGGTTTACAAAGACTACAATGGAGTCAAACCTTGAGGTAGTCTTGAGCAATTCACAAACCATATCTATGCTGACCTGCTCCCAATGTTGTGTAGGAGTAAGGAGGAGTTGAAGGAGTCCTACAAGAGCTTGATTAAAGGCTTTATTTATTGATAAAGTAGGTAAATTCACACATATTTCATCACATTGTTGCTCCTCTTGGCCCAATAATAATGGCATTTGACTGCATCTAAGGTCATGTCTACTCCAACATGATATGCAATGGCAAAATCATGATATTCTGCTAGGATGGTGGTTCTTAAGTTTGGGGTATCCAAGATCCATAACTTACCATCACAAGAGGTGAGTCCTCGGATGTTGGTTATGCTGCCAGTTGATTGAGCAATCTTACAATCTATGGATGAGTCTTCATAGCAATAAGAATCCTTGGCCAGAATTATAGAATGATTATCATCTTGACCTTTACCACCAAATTATTCACCATAAGCATTTGGGTGAATGCATTTGCAAGTTGCTTCTTGCCTTCCACATATATGATTGTCATGTTGACCCATTGTTTCCACTTTGCCTAGCAAATCTATCAATCAGTTAGATATTTTTACGTGTGGAGGTAGACTAGAGGTTTGTGTTCAAACTCCACTACAAATGTCTTCTCACCAAGATAGTGCTTCCAATGCTTGGTTGTAAGGACAATAGCTAACTCTTCTCATTTGATGGTATGATAGTTACATCTTTATGTTAATAGCTTTTGAGAAAAATATGCAATTAGATGCCATCCATCATGCTATTCCTTTTGAAGGACTGCTCCTATTACAATGCATGATGCATCTATAGTTAACTTGATTGGAAATTTTAGATCATACCATTTCAAGATTACTGCATGTAGTAATGCATCTTTCAATTCTTGAAAGGTCAATTCTTCTATGGTTCCCCACATCTACTTCTTCCTATTGCCAAGTAGTGTTGTTAGAGGTTGTGCAAACTTGGAGAAGTCTTTGAAAAATGGCAATAGAACCCCATCAATCCTAAGAAACTCTTGAGTTGAGTTTGATATTTTGGAACACCCTATTTTTGAATGACCTCTATTTTATCTATTAGCACTTGGATACCTTTTGCATTAACTCTATGCCCCAAGTAATCTACTTCATACTTGCCAAACTTGCACTTTGAGACTTTGGCATACAATTGGTTCTATTGTAGAATATGGAGGATTTCTCATATATTGTGTTCCTTCATTGTCCAGCTACAAAATAAGATGTCATCAAAGGAAATGATAATAGACTTGTCTAAGTATGGACAAAATATGTCATTCATCAAACTCATGAAAGTGGTTGGTGCATTTGTGAGGCCAAATGCATCACTATGTACTCAAAGTGACCATACCTTATTTGAAAGGCAATTTTATGTATGTCTTCTTTTGTGATCCTTGTTTGGTTATAACCGCTCCATATATCAATTTTGTGAAGTGTTTTGCCTCATTGATTTGATCAAATAGGTCATCAATGCAAGGTAATGGGGTATATTTTCTTCATCATTTGTTGATTTAGGCCTTGATAGTCAATTTATATACACATTGTACCATCCTTCTTCACAAACAAGATAAGAGCCCCATATGGTGATATGCTAGGTTGGATAAACTCTTTCTGCAATGTATCATTGATTTGAGCCTTACATTCCTCTAACTCATGAGGTGATAGTCGATATGGGGCCTTATAAGGAGGTGTTTTCCATGAAGTATCTCAATTTATGATCTACTCTACTTTTTGGTGGTAATCTTGAAGGTAAATCATTAGGAAATATATTTTGAAACTCATTGACCATATCTTTTAAATTCTCAAGAATTTTTCCATCAATTTGTTCACTTTGGACTTCCCTTATTAGACCCATGGAACATCTATTTGTCTTACCAATAGTTGTTGTCTGTATGACATAGAAAGGTAGTTCTTGCATTTTCAATCTTTCTCTATCTCCAATGATCTTCTATTGGCTAGTTTTTACTATTTTCTCTTTCTAATTGACCATGAGATTGTAGTCTTCATTAATGACGTGCTAAAGATCACATCATAACAAGCTAACCATATCACTCACTATACAATTTCCTTTTGATACTCTCCTATAGAGAGTGCCACTTTTCTAGGTAATGACTCAATCCTCTCTGTGTGGCCTTTAAGTAACTCTACTTCTTCTTTCTCTTCTTCCTTCTCTAGTTTGACCTCTAACCTTATTGCAACATAGCAAGACAACAAATTCTTTGTTGCTCTAGGGTCTATCAATACTCTCACATGATTACTTTCTAGGACTCCATTTACAACAATTGTTGTGTTTGTCTTCCTCAATCTTTGTGCACTTTTCCTCTTCCTCCCCCTGCTTTTAGTCCTCTGTCTTGAGCCAATAAGACAAAAAGTTATATTTATTGGCATTAGGTTTCTTTTGAGGTGATGTCATCATCTTCCTCTTCAAGTTGTCTCTTCAAGTTGTTCAAAGGTCACTTGTATGGAGGTTGAGGGCTTCTAGGAGGGCAAGCATGACCATTGATGGTTATCTGCCCAACTTGCACACAATTTTAACAATGTTATTATTCTACTCAAACCGCTTCTCCTTGTTGGACTCCATCTCTTTTTTCTTTCATCCATTCTCTTTCTCCTTGAGTGGTTGTGCTACTTGGTCTTGGAAATGAATGTTGCCCAATTTTATAGGAATTGGTACACAAAAATATGGTGTTTTAGCCCAATAATGTTGAGTCTAGACAATTCTTTCACCTCTTCCAAGTGCTCCTACTATTCTTTGAGCACACACAATGGCTTCAAAAATAGTGTGAGGATTTTGTACCATTATCTTTTAGCAAATTTGCTATTTTAACTCCATTTGACATTATCCAAAGCTTTTATGGGACTCATGTTGATAATTACAACCTGCAAATTGCAAAATGCCTTCATGTACTCTTTTATGTTGCTCTTTTTCTTCAACTCCCATAGTCAAGTTCAAGCCATTTGCATGGAATCCATGGATTGGAAATTCTTTAGCAGCCCTTCTTGCATTGCCTTTCAAATTATTTCTCTTGCTCCTACCAACACTAATTGTTCCCAAGCATTGTACCATGTGAGGGCTTTATTTTGTTAGGTACCTACATGCAAACACATCTGCGGAATGATTAGTGATCTCAATTGTGAATAATCAAAAGTATCAATTCATTCTTGAAATTAATTCTTGAAATTCAATTTTCCACTACTCCCATGGAATGATGTACCTTTTAGGTCTTGATGTTGCATGTCTTCTTCATCTGTAATAACAATATGGCTTCATTGTTGACCGAGGTCTATGTCATTTGCATGAGTGACTCTCTTGGTACTTTGGTTGTTATTATTGTGTTTTGGGATGATTTGCCTTCTTGCATTGCATGATTATTTTGAAGGTATATACTTGACCTTTCAATGCCTCCATCGTCATCTTGATCTCTTGAAACTTGTTCAACATCCCTAATGTCAGATCTTGCAACTATAGCTCCATGATTTGTACATATGACAAATGCTCAATTGCTACTTCCTACTTCAATAGGGGGTTAATAAGATCACTCAAGGAATAATGAACAATTGGGATTACCATTGGGACCTCAAAGGCTATTACTCATTGATAATATTCTCACCAAAATTACATACTACAAAATCCCTAAACATCACGTTTGGTCTAACTATACAATGGATTTCTACTTCAATGTTGAAAGAGAAATGATCTGGTATATTCATAATCCATGGCATCATAACAAGATGTGGAGTGTTTAATCCTACTCTTTATTATATATCACCACAAGTAGAATCACTGAGTTTGGAAAATTTATTACTATATCCATGAACTCTACTCCAAATGGTAAATGAAATATAATCTCACTTGCTCACGTTGGATGTATATAATATTGATGTGAAATAGATTCAAGAACAAAAATTGAGGTGCAATAAATTGTCCTCCAGGAGCATCCATTCCATCCTCTCTCTAAAGCACCTCCAATTTATTCATTGCACTATATTTTCTCCTCTCAAAATTACTCAACATTAGTAGCCCGTATTCATCCAAGAGGGATGATTCACTCTCTTGGATTAAAACATCTACTTTGATACCATTGTAAGATATTGAGTAAAGGAGAAATCCCAAGAGAAGAAACATAATAAAAACACAATGCTTCATCCCTCGATACTCCTATGCTCCAGAGGAGCACCTTATCTTTATTATATAACAAAGAGGATCCACTCGAAAGGAGCTCCACCCTTGGATCAAATACATAGATTAGTGACATGTCAGCAAAATTTACCCCTAGATTAGTTGTATGTATTGGTGACATATTGATCCTTGTCTTATTTGGTTGTCAAACAAGCTTGACCATAAAGAATATTTTGAGAATATTCTTATAAGAAGTTTAGAATAGTTGGGTGAGATACCATAGGAAAGCTCTCAATGAGATGAATAGGAAGGAGAAGAAACACCTTTACTCTTAAGGGAGTAGTTATTCATTTTTCAAGGACTAATTCACACGTTTAAGCCTCCAAAATTGGCTCTAAATTTTTTTGGGTGTTTTTGAGCTTTGCTCTATTAGTGGAAGTACTCTTTTGGTGACACCTCTATCTAATCTACTTAGAACATCATATATAACATCCCTCAAGATGTTACCAGCTAAGTTCCACCTCTAGATAATATATCTAGCTAATGGTTTTACAAAATGTCCTTGAACTTAATTAGTATGGTTCATATTTATTCGGAGAAAGAGCATACTACTCTTACTTGAATGGCTGTTTGTGCCATGGAATATGCTTATAGAGAGTTAACAACCACTTTATAAATCATTTTATATAATCCATCCATAGAAGTCAACATATCAACCCTCACTTGCCAAAATAGAATAAGCAACTTGTGTATTCCCCACTCAAAATAAAATAAGCCACTTGTGTATTTCCCAAAAAGAGGAGTAAATGAGCATGAGCTATAGTTTGGACCATAGAGTTGGAGATGAAAATGCTATAATATTAGCCCTTTTTAAAGGAGAGCTCAAAACCCTCCAACCTCTTGTTGGAATTTGGAACCCTAATAGAAATTTTGAGAGAGTAAGTATTGCTTGTAAAGTAAAAGCTTGGTATTTATGTGTTTAGACTTATAAAACCAGGTTTGTATGCTTGTGCAAAGTGGAGATAGCTCTTACTATATCCTCTAAAGGCCCCAATACATTGGTATCATATGAAAATCAAGGGAAGAAGCACAATGTGCTATGGCAAATGGAGATCCATCTATAAGATCTACTTAGCTTCTTTAGATAAGAATTGTGTGAAATGATTTATTGTAATATAATTGCTCTATATTAAATTTTAATATGCTCCATATTATAGAAAAGCATGTACAAATAGGTTGAAGGAAGGAATTTAATCTTCTACTAAATGAAGAATACAAGATAGAGCCAATAAAAAGATATTATTGTAGGTATTTGAGACATCTACTTAAATAACTACCCAATCTAGATGGAGGTCCAAGAATACTCTAATGCAAATAAAAAAATCTCTAACTTCTAAACTAACCATAAAATACTTTGGGAAAAAAATGATAAAACAGAAGTCCAAAGCTAAAAAAATAGTACACAAGATTAAACAAAGGAAAACATCTTCACTAACAATGGGATGAACCTCTAGAGAACTATATGAGAAGAGGTACCAAAAAAGCATATAGCTTTGGTAGCACAAGACTAAAGGCAATGTTATTGAAAATAAGGAAACAAGATGTGAAACTATAATTTTGTGTACTTAATTAACTTGAGACAATCATATAGGTGCTCAAAAATCAAACCTAATAGCAAACCCATCCATCAATATTCTCTTATTTGGCATAACATCAAGGAATATCAAGGATAATGATGGTTTGGAGGTAGACCTTGAGAGAATGGAGACTCAAAAAGCCTACTAGCAATTTCTTAGGCCTTATGGTGCACTCTTCCTATAAGGATAACCAATCTTATCACAAAAACCTAAAAGTCCTAAAAGTCTTTTCTTAGTATCATGATGTAACTCCACATGTTGGTAAGAGTAGTGCATTCAGTTCAAAGAGTGCTAATGAGATCCAAGAGGAAAATCTCTCCATTGATCATATCATAGATAGCTCATAGTAGCATGGAGATCATAAAGCCCATTAGGTGGCATAGAGGCATAAATACTTTGGTATATTTCTATGGTTTAGGTAAACCAAGAGGAAAGATTATATAAGATCATGAATATCTAACCATGAGTAAGGTTACCAATCTTATCCATACTCCAATCTAAGTAGAGTGGAATATAGATAAAAGGAACTAGTATGTATAGAGGGTCTAAGGAGTGGGAAGAGATGGAGCCTCCTCTCTCCTCCATAAGCATCTAGAACTCCTTCTACACTATGTTAAACCAAATCATACCAATAGCATTCTTAACATGATAGTATGGCTGATGATGGCATGGTATGCTTGTGTATATATGCTAGAGGTTCAATGATTGTGCAAGTATGAGCTTGAGGAGGTGGTAGTAGTTTGGTAGATATAGGGGAAGATTGAGCTTGGAAATATCAAGAAATGTAAGATACTCTTCGGAACTTTTAACAAATATAGGTCCAATGGTAAAGACAAAACATGTGGAGAGGAGATAGAGGGAACTCCATCTAGGTTCAGGGAGGACAACATCTAGATAAACCTGAAAAATAGTAGGTGTGGACTTGAAATTCATTTTCAAGTTTAGTGTGCTATATGAGTAGTATTGCCTTTTGTAGTACACTTACTTCTCGATGCAAAAGGAAAAGGGAGATATATAAGAATAAAACGATTAACTAATACATCTCAAATCCTAAGAAAATGGAGAAACAACTACACGATAAAGTAATGATTATATATACACTAGAATAAGTAATCAAAACAAAAGATAATGGAAACAAATTAAAAACAAAAACAAAAGAGAAAAATGAAGGATGATGTGAATGAGGCCTATCTACAACAAATAGAGATTATTATCCACCAAAGACAACCACATTCTGAGCTCTTATCTTAACCGCAAAAAATTAACTTCAATCTCAACTTAGTTCAATGTACAATCTTTGTCTCAACTCCAATCTGAAATCAACCTTCTAATCCAACTTTGACATATTTTGGACATTTAATGTCCAAAATATAGACTAATTTCACCAATTTTATTTGGCTTTCACCTAGGTAAGATAATTTTGATGTTGTAATTTGAAATTTATATCATCTATATTGAAGATTGAAATCAAAGAGTGCAAAGTTCTACCTTTCAAGAGCAAAAATTGCATTCATTTTGACCATGAAAGCTTACAATCACTAGTTTCATCAAAATGCTCAACAAGCCATTATGAATAGCTACATTTATAAAGATAGTAAGAACTACCATAAATAAGTTGAAGTGAATCTCAAGTTTAATGGAGCCTAATGCATTGGCATGTAACCATAATGTCCACAACTATAGCAAGTAAAGAACAAAGAGCTTTCACATTATTCAGGTTACTAAAGCACCATAGCTCAAAGTATCCAAGGTTACAGCAATGTTTAAGACTCAGTTGAACTACCATTTAGTATATTATGAAACAAGGACAATCTTGTCTGTTTTTGTTGTTGAAGTTTCCTTACTTGCCAATATAAATTTCTTCTCACATTGGTGTATCCCTATCTCCACTCCTCTCCTTCATAAAATAACTCTACTTCAAAGCTCTAGTGACAAAAGACATGCTAATAATCAATTTTTTTTAATTCACTCATGCAAAAAGTTAATTTTTCTAGTAAGTTTTATGATCTCACAAGAAACTTGTCACTCATTTTGGAGAGCCATTTATTTTTAACTCCATTTTTTGATCCACTCACCCTTAAATTCCAAAGGAGGAATCTAACCTTAGTCTCAACATATGACAATAAAATTTCCATGCACCTTTTGGAAAATCAGCTCAATCATAGCTCCAAATAATGCAACTAGAGTAGCTAATAAACATCATAGCTTATGGATCTTTTTTTGATGAAAAGCAAGTCATGAATCTTTACACACCAAGAACCGATGGCACATAAAGATTTGAAAGTAAATATAATTCACAATGTGACTACTGTAGTCTTGTAAAAAAATATAATTCTTTCTAATTACATTTTTATCTTTCAATCATCCTTCAATTCTAGATTATCTTTCATTCTTGATTAATTCCTTCATCTTTTTAGAAGGCATTATGAGGCAAATTTTAACTCAATAAGGCCATATTTGGCATTAAAGTCCACTATAATGAGCTTGCCATGAAAATTAGAATTTTGCCAAAAGTCTCAATTGTAATGGAGAGCATAGTGCATTAATGTTTAGACCATCCATTTAAAAGCTAGAACAAGCAAGCAAGGACCAAAGAGACCTCACATTATTCAGATTTCTTATTGTCAATACTTTGTAAGATCATCCTTTCTCATATACTTATGTTTTAAGTTCTAGATATGTTGTTACACACTATAATCAATTATATATTTTGTGTAGTATATTTTAGTTTTCTCTCAAATATATATAGGAAACCCACACATGATCCCCTTTTTTGTGTGTAGTGATATATTTTATGTTATTTTCTAACATAAACTCAAATAATAGTCAAAGAAGCAATATATTTTGATATAAGAAGCTTATTAAAATAATGTAATAGGATGTGACATAGTGTAATTTTATTTTGTTTTTAACACCTGCTTATAGATTGGTGAAAATAGGAGTAATGAGTGGTATTACTACTTAGTATAGTGATTAGTAGTGAGATTGTTCTTTTCTCTTATTCGGTTCTTTTGTTGATAATAGAGAGAATTGGAATCAAGGAGAATCTTAGCAAAAATGTGTGAGTATAATTAGGTTTATTTTGGATCCTTTTTATTTATTTTGTGGCTTTTGAGTTAAGTGAATATTATATATACATTTTGATTATTTTTAAGGATGATATCTACACTCAAATAACTCAAAAAGATTCCTATGCAGATTTAGTAGAAACAAGTGACATTGATCATCCTAGAATACAATGCTCAATAGACTTCAAAAAAGACTAACTTGGCATTTGATAATAATTAAAGTGGGATAATTTGACTTGAAAAGGTTTGAAATAGATAAACTCTATGTCCAGAAATATCATGGACAAGATAATATTATTTGAAAGTCATTTACACTAACATCAAATAGACAAATAACTTTCAAGAAAGGAAAACTAGTTCCTTATTCCCATGAAGTACAGAGATTTGGGAACGAAAAATAGACTAGCATCCAATCCGTGCTAAAATTCTTAGCAACAAATGCATGAGCTAGAATATATGATTTGTCAAGTTTAGGACCTTCCATAGATGCTCAAGAAAATTACTTATTTATTTCAATACCTCAATATATATATTTTATCATTTTATATTATTTCAAGCTTAACTTATTTTTTAGTGATTTATGGAATAATGCTAGAAATTTTTGTTATATCCTTCTAGACCATATGAAATATTTATCATATTTTTTATATGAATATATTTGATTTTAGTTTCAAGTACATAAAAAATTGAACAAGTTTAGTGATAAATATCTTATTAGAGTATTATTATTAGTATTATTATTATTATTATTATTATTATTATTATTATTATTATTATTATTATTATATCTATCGTACATGATAAGTGAAATTTGAATATTAACTTGATATATGTGGAAAGCAATTAGGGAAGTAGAAGAAAGTAAGAAGATTAGTTAGAAAATATTTATGTATTTTAATTTTTAGACTATAATTTTATTTATTAAATATTAATTGAATGGTATTTTAATATTATTATAGTGGGATGCAAGCCTAAATTTATTTATTAAAATATATTTAATATCTCTATCTAATTTAAATATGTTTTGAGAGTGTATTGAAGACATCTTTAGAGTAGGTCAATGAATTTAAATAATCATTTGTGTGATGGAAGGAGGATGTAGAAGATCAAAGCGGAGAGAAGAATCAAGATCATAGAAAGGAATACATGTACCAAGAGTTGAATAGAGTGAATAATTTTTTTTTGAAATAGCACAAGGTCTTATTGTTTATCAGGTGGATATAAATTTTCTCCGGTAAGTAAACTTCCAAACTGAGTAATTTAATCCTTAGGAAATTCTTCAACACCTTATAACCTAACAAAGTTCACAGTACTTTATATGAAAATGTTTATGTATCTTTTAAATATTCCATCCTAGAAATCCCTATGTACTTTCTCAAAATATTTTATCAATTTTTAGTAACTTAAATTTCAAAATTCCACTAACACCATGGTAATTTCCTTTACAATTACATCTCCCTTCTTTTGCTTATTAATAAGACCCTCTGTCATATGGTCTAGTTTTGAACTCTTTGATGACATCCTGAGCATGATGAATGGGCCATATATGATTTTGAGTGGGTAACACTTCCAAAACACTTTAAACTCTATATGTTTGTTATGATCACAATTAACTTAAACTAAATGCATGGTGAGGGTTTGATCAAATTAAACCTCCTCATTATCCTCAACTATGGTTAGAAATTGGTCAAGAAAACAAGTATTTAGGTTGGAAATGAAAGATTTCAATTAGTATTTGATAAAAAGTAAATATAGTATGAAAGATCAAGCTGATAAGTGATAGAAGAAATAACGTTAAGGGTAGAGAAAGAACCAATCCACTCAAGTGCAAGTTTTCAAACTTGACCATCAAGGAGCAAGTCAAACCTATGATTAGAAAGTATAACTATCATTAGAAACAAAAAAAATACCATAATGCCATACTTTGTTTGACTGTTTTTGGATAACAAGTATATGAGCTTTGATTCTCGTAAAGAAGAAGCTAAGGTGAATAACAAAGCAAACGTACTAAAGCCATTGGATGGCAATAAACAAGCAACTAGGAACCAAGGGGATAATAATTGAGAAAGAATAGAGAGTAAAGTCCATAGCTAGAACAAGAGTAATGCAATTGTTATGATGCCCATGCACATTCACAAACACACAGACCACATCTTCCAAGGTATAATTGTCACATTAATCTAACTATGGATTAGGGGTAGTAAGCAATGGACATGGTTAATTTAGTACCTAAAATCTTAAACAATACTTGCAAAATCAGTGGAAGCATAGATTACTCTCAGTACTCTCCAGAGCCCGCAATGACAAAATATAATATCAAAATAGAGCTTGGAAATCAAGCAATTTTATTAGCATATACATTAAAATACTTTGTGTTAAACATATTGTAAAATTACTAAAATTCCAAGAAGAAGAAAGTAAGAAAAAATAAATCTATTAAGACTTAATATTAATTTTTCATTTTAATTTTTTTATAATGATAATGCTGCCACGTATGTCTGTAATACTTAGAATATGATGGCTTATCAAGAATCATTTAAAAATATTAATAACATATTTATTCAAGATAAATAATAAAAGTTCACACAACAAAGTAAAATGATTAATAATAACGGAGACTTGTATTCTATAAGAACTTGCATAGATGTAGAGGATTTCATCTATATTAATGAACTAGGGAATGCTAATCGATGACTAAAAGTACAACTAAAATGAAAAAATTATATGGAATTACAAGATAATATATGTACCAACCTCTTATTTAAGAGACTATAGGCAATGGGAGAGAAATTAGGAGTAGAGCAGGCATTTCCTGAGATATAGAGTCAATGAATGCGTTTTGGTTTTAGAGGAAATGATAAGTTAAAATTGATTTTTTTCTTGATTCACGCTCTCTGTACCATATGCATTATTACCGGAACGTGAATATAGTGGAGGTAAGCGTAAACTTTAGATTCTCTAGAGTCGGTCGATGTTAGGCCGTACGTAGAGGAAGAAAAAGTAAACAATAATCGACTAACTTTCATCATTGTGTTCATCTGCGTTGGAAAACTAATTAAGCTAATTATGGTGATAGTGTAAAAAATCAGAAAGTTCAGTTTAAATTTGAGCCCTAGATGAACGGGGAAGAAGTTATCCTTTCTAGACTGCAGTCCGAGAAATGTAGAATGATATATAAGGCATTTTTGGAAACAATGTAACAAAGATGCGAGGAAAAGAAAGAAGTAGATTGCATATGCTTCAATCTATGAGGTCAATTCCATTATTTTCATCATTGAATCACTCATGGTTTCACAGAACAAATCTTTATCTGGATGGTCCTAGATTCAAAGTAGTGATCTATAATTGTTAATTGTTCGAAACAAATGAAATGTGTCGATCAGCTAGATCGTAGCTTTTTTTCTACTTAAAAGATATCAGATATTCAATCCATATTAACACGTAAAATTAAAATATAATTGAAATCACACTTCTGTTACTAAGGAATAGAGAAAGAGGTTATATACATAAATAGCTCTACAATATCAGTTAGCAGAAACGATATTGCACACTTAAAGAACTCTAGAATTAGTATAGTTTTGACTTGTTGGATGGAGTTTAAAATACACAGATAGTTGATCATACAGATAGAGTGTGGAATTGATCTTAATCTATCTTAAGATTTCTTTACATTTTTTATTGATATAATTGCTGATTATTTCTGATAATTCATAATAAGAACCTAGATTGTAAGCTCCAAAGATTCTTAACAAAAGATGAGCTATATGAGCTCTGAAATAAATCAAATATCTCTGTTCATTTTGTAAAGGATAATATAAAAATGAGGATTTTTCAGTTAGTATAAAACATAGGTGATCATGATTCATCATCTAAGACGTAAAAAGAATCCAACAAAAGTAAAAGCAAGGACATGTCCATTCAAACAATAACCTTACCCATTTGTTCCACCTTTAAATACTACAATTCTTTTCGTAAGTTATACCACTTCTCATTGAAATGACACTCGAGATCGGTAAGAATAAACGCAGTTCGAAGAACTTTTCTATTTACGAACGCATGTTTTGCCGACGTAGTTCGGTAGTAAAGCATGCACTTCTGATTATGCCAGAAATCTTGAAAACTAACCCGTCGAAAGTACTAACCTGATAGGTCAAGATTCATAAGTCACAGTGGCGCATGCATAGCATGGACACCCAACTTGGATCTCTAAAGTTCACACGAAGAGGCATGTCCCCTCCACGAGCGTATAGATGGAACTTTGCCCTTCGAGGAACAGCGTTCTTCGTGGGATGACAACCTTGGAAACAGAGAAGGCTTTTCGGGCTCCGACAAAGAGGCTCCTGGACTGTGGAGACTCGCCAATCCAGGATATACCGATATGAGGTGTAGATTCCTCTCCACGTGTAATCCTCAAACATGCTTAACAATTGGCGAGGAGGATCCGGAGGTCTTTATGCTGAATATACGTCGTGGGTTTGCGGCTGGGTTCCTTTGACGGTACAGTCACTTGCCGTTGCCTTACAAGCAGCGACGTCCCCTGCGTTTCAAAGGACCGAGCCGCACGGAACTCGTATGAGAAAACACGTTGCCGGTTGTGGTGCGAATTCCGGTGTATACAAGGTAATACAGATGTTCGTAAGGCCTATGTAGGTAAAACACACAAGTGGTCTAGAATTTCGAGATATGGAGTTTAGCCCAATATTCCACTTGTGGACAGCAGCGATTCGATTCACTTACCATGGTCACTATTGCCAAAATAGTTTGATTTTGTAGCTTTTAAAGATTTCTATAAATGCTTACAAGAATAACCATAATAAATCTATGACATAAGTAAACAGTGTAACCATAAACCACTTAAACTTTAAGTATTACGGATAGAGAATTCATACCCTTATGACGGTCATAATTGAAAATCTCCCCCAACATTTATATAGATATCCATACAAGTAAATCTCTATGGGTACTCTTACAACAATAGTGAAAACCTCTAATGAGGTTCCTCACGATAATGTACATAAACTTAGAAAACAACAAGAAAGGACGACCGCGTAGGAAGACCCCCATCAAGCCGTACAAGGGAGAAATGGAAAGGTAAAATGGGGCTGAACCCATTAACTTACAAAACAGGGTTGCTAATGCGAGCCTGATTTTTGCTATTGTCACCGTACTTTCTGGAATGGACAAATAGCAGCGCGATACCAAGGCCGTGCTGAGTGTGTGTCTGTGTGGAGGAGGCCATGTCAATTTGGCCACGTCATGGGCGGCATTAGCAAAATTCAGGGTGGCAATAGCCTTTCTCTAGAAAAAGATTCGCTTTAAGTAGAGGGATTACTTTACGTAGTGGATGACGGAACTCGTAACTGCCAGGAGTTCAAACTTTCACCCACCAAAGCGAGAGAATCGGCAGCCGCAAAACTGGAAGATCGAATCCGGCCATCTGTGGTGGGATCGTGACATGGCACTTTGCAAAACCAAGAAGTGACAGATAGCGCGATTTCACACCACGAGTTCTCGCTTCGTAGAAATCTCCAGGTAGGTCCGCCCTCTTTCTCCTCCTCAACTTCTTGTCCTCTTTTGTTCTTAAATACAGCAATCAAAATGTGTGGTGTTTCATCGTGTCCGAAACCGCTCTATTACCCCTTTTAGGTCCAGATAATTCCAATGTGTATACGGGTATTCACCACAAAAAGCCGAATTCACGGGGACGTATTTCGCATGACATCATCGTCGGGTTTTAGATCGATGTGATTTCCCGTCGTCGGATGGAATCGCCAGGAAGACATGACTGAGAAGGAGGCGACCGCGTAAAAGAAAACGAAGGATGGGAAGACCCCCATCGAGCCGTACAAGAGAGACGAAAAAAAGAAGGGTAAACTGGGACTAAGCCCCAGGAAGACATAACTCACTAAATCCCTTCTGACATAGGATAAGCTCCACGATAATTCTGAGCCTAGTCAGCTGCGCAGGTAACATCCCCAAAAACCCAAGTGGCCAAAAGGAAATGATTCGCCTTGTCCATGCTTTTCTGAACAGGGACCATGATCTGGACCAACCCTGGTGGGTTGACATTGTTTCTTTTCCAAAAGGTTCCTGACTTTTCCTTCAACTTCCTGTTGAAGTTTCGGAGACAAATCAGTTTTACGAACAGTTGATAAGTTAAGCAGCCCCGAAAGTTACTGGAAGAGTCCGTGAGAAACTTACAGGGTCTTCTTACGACTGTCATACAAGAAGTACATTCGAGTACGATCCTCCATACATGAAACGTAGGTTCTGGTCCAGGAGTTCGTGGTTGATACACTTAAACCGAAATAGCCGCTTCAAGAGTGCATAATAGCCAGGAAACAACCTTCTTGTGCTTTTCTTCCGGTGCATAATAGCCAGGAAACAGATATTGCTCTGTGAGTTTCATGTGGCTAAAACCACCGGCCTTGGACTTGAAGTGTTCATGACCTCTTGCTCTTGAGGTCATTCTCAAAGTGCTGCGAGATTTAGAAGAGCTGGCATCGCAAATAAGATCTCGTCTTTTAAAAGGAATGACGTAGTGTATTAGTTACCGCAGCAGTGGATGCATCCACGAGATTGAAAGGTACACTGAAGATGCGAATTCCAGGTGAGTGAATCAGTAGTCACCATTGCAAGATCTCAAGATTTATGGATAAAGCCATTCGTGCTCCAACTAGGCGACACCAGCTGTTCCATGATTGGTGAGTAAAGTTAAAGTTGGAAGGTAGGGGAATAGTTTAGAATTTTGTGGAGTAAAAAGCTTATTCATTGAACTTGACAAAATCAATCATTCCTATGTGCAGTCACCAATAGCACGAGACATACATAAACTCAAGTGACTTTGTAAACCAGTTGAATGAAGATGTGATCCCACTTCACCAGAGCTCGCTAACCTAACAAAACAAAGCAGAGGCTAAGAGAGCAATCAAAATTCCAGGCTAGTTCAGATAGGATGGGAAATTTGATTTGATTTGCCAAATAAAATGTGAAATCGCCGGGAGATTATCCACAAAGTGACCACTGCGCCGATGGAGTAAATATGACCTGCAATATGACCAGCTGTACCCATTTACGTGAGAACTTTGAGTCACTTGCCGATTTTGTGCTTTACATATGCCTATCTTGCATATTCCATATAGCATACAAGAGAGAAAAGAAAAATAGAAAAGGGAAGAGGAAATAAAGTTGAAAGAATAAAATATCACTCTACAGGCAGGCTAGACGGTAAATCCGTCTACAAAGATCCCGCCTATAAAGGTATTCGACAGGAGTTTCAATCGGATAATTACGCTTTTAAGCGGAGATGTTTCCCCGAAGGTAGGTGCCCCCACCCACACACACACACACACACATATATACATATATATTCCGAACATAAGTCTGACCGAAGTCAAAGGTTTTGGGAAGCCCTCTGAAAGCAGATAAAAGAAGTTGGAGCAGAGCTTTCGGGAAATGATCCTAAAAAGCGAAAGGGGAAGAATATTATCATATCACTTTAGTCTGTTGTGATAACATTCTGGAGAGGGAGTAAATACGAATTGAAACGAGAGCATGATTTTATTGAGCGAAAACAGGAGGATGGAATACTTGGGAAGGCTGTTCCGCCTTTTTGTGCTTTATTCACTCCATTTCATTCATTTTATCTCATTCTATAAAAAAAATCTAAAAGGTCAAGGAAAAAGTGAATGACCGGAGTTGTTGAATCACGCGTCGGAATAGAATACTGTATCCGTAAAGAAGATGGATAAATAGCTCGAGTCCAAACAAATACAGTAGTGGATAAGACTGGTGAACGGCGCCAAGCAAGTGGGAGGACGGCTGGTAACTGGCACATACATACATAGGAAGGAGTCCCAAAGACCGAAAGAGGAAAGACCTCTCCATCTTTGGAAAGCCCCGGTAGATTCGCATGGGAGAAGTTGAGACTTAGGCGAAAGCATAAAGATTCTCACCCGCAGTTTTTAATCTTCTTCTTCTGTAGCCGCTCCTCTGGTTCCTTGATCGATACCAAGCGAGGAACCATGGCCTAATTCAGTTCTGCGTGGTATCAATCCATCACTAGACAGAGGAGTTTGCTTGCACTCTCCCTCTCACACCGCATAGGAAACCGCGTTAGAAATGCTGCGAGAGACTTTCTCCTACGTGGCGCAGAAAAGAATAAAAAGATCTCACGCTGGGACCGCTGAACCACATGTTTCAAGTGGTCGTAGTTCACTCCCACGTGAGCACTTGCCTCGCTTTTTACCTTTATGAGAATGGCCTTGGACATAATCTGGAATTGGGAAGGAAAAGCGAAAGCGGAAAGTGAAGAGAGGTGAGGTAGGGTAGTGTATGCGCTTTGCTTCCTTCCTGCGCAGTCGCCACCGGACAGCCAAATGCGGTAGGGTAAATTACGTGCAGCAGTGACTGACTACGACTGCCGTAGAAGAATTACTGTGCAGAAAAAGGTCCCTGCCAACCCTGCTGCGCTTTCTCAAAAGGTTCGTGACGCCTCACGGACTCCACTATTCCCACATTAACTGGGCCCACTATTTAAAATACTCGCTCTGGGTAATTATTTGTCACATGTGCGGGAAGAGCGTCGAAGAGAATTCCAAAATTACCGGTTTACTTTACTTTGGGGAGAACGCAGTCTGAAGTTGATCGAAACTGGGGGTGTGCGACATTACTGGCCCACCCCTGGAAGCGATAAAGCGGTGCGTGCTTGTGTGAAGCCCGTCGGTCGTCGGTTCGCCGGTAGTGGCTCAGGGGGACCAGCTGCCGGAGGGATACTAGCGGTTTAGGGCTCCTTTTACCTGTACGCAGCATGGTGGTTTTTCTATTCGTACAGCTTTTGGCGAGCTTACCCACTCCTCACACTTCTCTTCAATCAGGAGCGGACCGGCTTCTTAGAAAAATGCGCCGGCAGGTTTTGAAGCAAATCACATTACGAATTGGACTCCCGGTGAGAAAGACAAGTCTGTAGTCTCAAAATTGTGCGTTTTACCGGAGTCGTCCCTTTTTCCCCGGCAGAACACCGGCGTTCGCGAAATATCTATCCAAAGTGTGGAACTCGGTCTTCAGTAGTAGAGTATCAGCCAGCCAGCCAGCCAAGACGTTCGCTTTGCAGCACCACATTTTGCACTCGGTACTACTCTCCTCCTCACAACTCTCTCACCTCTCTTCTCCACTCGTCTCTCTCCCCTCCCACCTCTCAGCGAGCGGTCGATCCATCGACCTGTCCTCAAAGTGTTGCGTCTTGACTTCATCGCCGACGTGTATGAGTTTCTTCTTGTATTTGCTTCTGCTGCCGTGTTGCACTTCTATCCTCGCGAGGACATCCCAGGATCAGTTTGGTAGCGCTCGACAGGTTGTTTACTAAGACAGGGAACGTACGTACTGAGAGAGAAAAGGAAGGAAGGAAGAAAGGAAAGGAAAGGTCTGTCCTCCGAGCAACTTTGAGAAGACCGATTTCGGTAGGGAGTTCTCCATGCAAGCTGGACCAGGTGGATCGGTTGATGTTATTTTGTTAGGCGATATACTGTAGAGGTGATCAATAGGGTTAAAGCTTGACAGGTTCTTTGCTTTGGTGAGGT
This sequence comes from Lunularia cruciata, assembly GCA_948567375.1. NCBI lineage: Eukaryota > Viridiplantae > Streptophyta > Marchantiopsida > Lunulariales > Lunulariaceae > Lunularia > Lunularia cruciata. Next base: position 63,928,765 of record OX419755.1, on the reverse strand, counting down.
AGTAGAAGGTTGCCGGGGCAGGGGAGCATGGAATATGTGTGCAGATCAGGAACCAGGTTGACGCTGAAGCGGTGATGGTTTTTAGCGATCTGTGAAGAAGTTACAGTTTTAAAGGGAAGGAAAGACAGCCTATAGCGGAGTGAGATTTGCTGGAGGAGAGTTCTATTAGAAAGGTTTGAGAGCGGGGCAGGGATAAGAAAGGAGGAGCACGAAATGGCTTGTGCCTTAGGACATGGATTATGACCTAGCTCTGAGAATTTGATATATGATGGATCCACCTATTAAGTTGTTCGGGCAGACGATTGCGAAACCCGCTGCTTCATCTTTTACGTCAGCGTCAGGGGAAACTGATGGGGTTGATGCCGCGCCAACTACGAGCACTGGGGGTTGGGGTGATTTGCCATCTTCTTCACAGGCTCAGGTTTGTTCCCCGCTCTCTGTATCGATCTATCTCAGTCTCATCTACTCTGATCTCGTCACAGCGTTTAGTTCTCATGCGCTTCAATTTTCCGAGCAGCCCGCTGCGGTCATGGTTGATACACGCCAAGTTTTTGTGGTTATATTGCAGTATAGCCTAGAACTAGACATGCGCCACCTTGTTTGATGGAAAGACGCATTACAGATTTCTTTCTTCTTTTTCATTTTTTTATTCTGTAACTGGACGGGCAACCATAATTGTACAAATAAGCAGGGAGCGGAGGAGAGATTGAACTTTCAATGTATACAGACAGAGGCTTTACTTGTTCTGAAGATTGATGTCGGCATGTTCTTGACTGTGCAGGACGTGAAGGAAAATAGTCTTGCGGAAAGCAGTGACTTGGGTGAAACCTCTGGCGGAGGAGGGAAGCTGTACTCAAGACAGGACTTAAAGATGGGATCTGTTCCTGACCTAACTTCATCGACTAGCAATAGTCTTGAACAGGAGAAACTTTGTGTCTCTCCTCGAGGTGGTGGAGGCGCAGAAGTAAACAGGTCTATGCTCTCGACACCTCCAGCATCTGCCGGTGATGGCGAGGATGACAACAGCGAAGAGGAAGATGGATCAGGAAGTTTGAATGGGCGCAGTAAGAAGGGAGGAGGGGATGGAAGTGGGGGAGAAGAAATTGGGAAGGGAGGCGAGAAGATGCCACGTCGCCCTGACAAAGCTGTCGCTTGCCCTCGTTGCCATAGTCTCGAGACCAAATTTTGCTACTACAACAACTACAATGTTAATCAGCCGCGCCACTTCTGCAAGCATTGCCAGCGCTATTGGACAGCGGGGGGAACTCTGCGGAATGTGCCCGTCGGTGCGGGGCGACGGAAAAACAAGCACGGTAGCACCATCGCGCCGAGAGGCCAGGCGCAGGAGGTCGGGACCGTTCGCAGCGATCCCCCGGACATCGCCTCGCCTTCGATCGTGACCAAGGGTGTGGTCCCGGTGCCGATGCAGGTCTCGGTGGTGCAAGCTGGGGGTGGCAAAGCCGGAGTGATGCGAATGACAGTCCCAGCGGCGAGTGATCAGTCGGCGGTGATGCCGTTCTTCCGAATCCACCCTCAACAAATGGACACGGCAGGAATTTTCATGACGTCGTCGGACACCCCGACGTCCAGCGACACGGCGACCGTGGTTGGAGCCAAAAGGGGCAGAATTGTTACCTCTGGGTACAGCGACGTTTCTACAGGCGCTAATGACATGGACCAGAGTTGGCAGCAGCACCAGTCGACGAAGGACGAGTCAGCGAGCTCGCAAGTGACGACGCCAAATAACAACAACAGCAGCAGCAGCAATATGATTGCAGGTAGTCTCGAGATCAAAGGCGAGTCTGGCGCGGGGACATGTCCGGGCGATTTCAGTAAAGCAGTAGGGTCAGGCTCTAGCCCGGGCGCAGGGTACCCTGATCGACAACAACCGCAACAACAACACGCGACGAACAACAACGTCGCGGGCGGATGGAACGGAGCCGGACCCGCCGGTTCGGTGAACTCAGGGGCATACGGCGCTCCTCCTGGGGCCGGAGGCCCTTACGGTTTCTACAACGGAGGGTGGCCGTATGGTTACTCGGTCGGTTGGAGCGGGCCCCCGTCGTTCTGCGGTCCCGGAGTAGGGGCTCCGGGAAGCAATGGTGTCGGGGTTCCTCCTCCTCTACCACCTGGCAGCGTGCCTGCTTGGAACAGTGCAGCGGGAAGCGTCTGGACGGGTGTGCCTTGGCCCATGCCGGGGATGGCGTGGGGTGGACCGCCCTGGGCTATGGCGCCCTGGGCCATGAGTGCTGGTCCCGGAGGAGCTAGTTTGGGCATGACCCAAACGATCCCGACGAGTTCCGGCGTTCTGACAGTACCTGTGCCGTGTCCGACTGTCGGTGGAGGTGGGGTTCCACCGTCCGTCGTTACGACGGGACCTCCTCCGTCGTCACTAAATTCATCACTGGGAAAGCACTCCCGGGGGCCGCCAACAGGAGGGGTTGCTGGTGGTGGGAATCCGGGGAATGGCAGAATGGAGGGAGCTCTGTGGGCTCCTAAATCGTTAAGGATGGCGGATCCGGAGGAGGCGATGCGGAGCTCGGTATGGAGGATACTCGGGGTTGGAACTAGACCTGACATGACGACGGCAAGCACATTCAAAGCTTTCCAACCTAGGAGTGAGAGTAAGAAAGTATCGGATGATGAGCAGCAAGCGGTTCAAGCTTCGTTGCACGCCAACCCGGCAGCGATGTCTCGATCGATGATCTTCCACGAGAGTAACTAGCATAGTTGCAACCCAATTTGTATCACATCATAAGCCAGCCACACAATTCTAGATGTTTCGAGGGAAGAAACCAGCGTAGAAGGACGTAATTCGCATTAGTGCAGGTTTAAGACCCAGATCTCTCAATAGTCTGGGTTTGGAGAAGCATGCTATAATGGATTGCCCTTCCGTGATTGTAGATTCTCCTCGCTTGTGTGAATAGTCCAGTTTTGACTCCCTTGGGCTACTGCCCAAGATGTGGGGGCATTATATTCACAATAAATACTTGACAATGTACCATACTGTTCAGAGACTTAACAATAGCGGATAGTTTTACATTTTACTGATGTCAGCTCTTCCTGAGTAGACATAATTCGTGTCGAAATAACGGAGAGGATTGATGGTCCTCTGCTTACCTGTATCCGCTTGGATGGAGATTTCAAACGTTGTTACATTCACCAGAGTTTTTCTCCTGGCTCGAAATTTCGAGCAGAATCACCGAGAGGTTTGAAGGCTCTCTCGCCTTCCCCTTGTCTTTTTTCTTCAATTTGCCAGTGTGAGCCGCATGTGCTTTAAAAAGCCTCTACTTCACGGGAAGTAAACACATTTTTTGACTCCTGGCTCGTCTCGTCTCGTCTTCTCACTATTTTCATGCGGCCATTCTCCAGGATGGGGGTCATTGCGCACTCTACGGAATTATTATGTCAGTCTGTAGTACCTTGAGGGCATCTTTCGATCTGGAGAGGTTCTTTTAAGCAGTAGGGTTTCTGAGTTTCCGAAAATCTGAATCATTTGGCATTATTAAAGAAGATTATAAGGGAAAAATACAATTTTGTATATGCGTTGATCATGCACACATAATACAATATTACTGACATTCTATACAATATATAAAAAAAAGACACTATTGATATATTTTTCATTATTCATTTATCATATTTGTTCTAAAATGTTTTAGAAGAGTGGTTGTGCTTAAAAATCTATGTTTAAATTTAAGATTTTCATTCTTAATTAATATTTTATAATTTTTACTCAAGATAAAAATAAAATGAACATAGGCCGTTAGTTCCTCGTATTGCTCTGTACTGACTCGGAGTTAGTCTTTCCATAGAAACACTTTGTCGACAACCATATCTCACATCGGCAGCTGGAAGGAAGGCTCACTGGTGTTGTCGTTCCTAACTATAAGGTTGCGAGGGGAAATCCCGCGCCACACTCATGCGTGTTCCTCGCGCAAGGAGCAGCCCATTACCGGCTGGCTGTACTACCGATCAGACAGGACAGCAAGAGCGCAAAAGTCTTGACCATGGAAAGTATATAGAAATGGAGGAGGCAGAAACTACTACTTCCCGCAGCCAGATGATTTCTCCCTCTCGTTACCCAACCACACGAAACGCAGAGCGGGAGAGAAGCCAGCACCTCGGACTAGACACATGCACAACCATTGTGTGCTTTTCACTGCTACTTTCGGACGCGTCTGTTACTCTATGGATACTGAGGTTGTAGCACGACTCACGCGACTCACAAAGAAGAAAACATTTAGAAAAACTTTTTCTACGTGGCGGTCCGCAGCCACATACAGACATAACCTTTGAATGAACTTGCATCTGCATACTGCATCATCTTTGTGGGCATGTGAAAGCCTTTCCACTCGGTGGTCGACAACTCTCAGATATCCCCGACGAGACCAGAATTTGATTGTCAAGAAGAGCCTATAATTTCGTATGAACTTTTGGTCTAGTTTTACAGAATCACAGAGTGGTAGGACCCAAATGATGGATGGTGTTGACGCTCAGCCTCAAGTTTCGGTTCACCTCCGCAGGTGAAACTAGAACTTGGGGCTGAGCTTTTCCTCGTAGCTGAACTTTTGAACGTGGCATGCCACATCATGGCACTCTCACCTTTGTGGAAAGCGATAGCATCAAAAGGTGCTCCGTTTAAGAGTCGGGGCTGGTGATGGTGCGTGTATGCCCTGGGAAGCCAAATCTGAAGTCAGATCGAGCATCCATAAGCTGCTCCTCCAATCCACAATGAACACGGTCATCATATTCCCGATTCATCTCTATCCACTACCCAAATGTCGTTTCGACGCATGGAGTCATGGACAACAGCATGAGCCTCGTACCGTTTTCCTTTCTTCCCAGGGTGACCATAGCCAAAGCAGAAATGTCTTCACCTTCTCAAATTTAGTGTTACTTTCCTAGTCTTTTCTCTTTCTGCCGCTCACCTTTTTCTTCAGTTTACTATGAATTCAACGCGTTGTCTTGACCTCATAGGGAGACATTGCTTGTCAGTTAGCCAGCGCTGGCGTATCCCACCCCAAAAGGAGCAGGGAGATAGATGGTCACCGGTGATAGATATAACCTACTCGTCCTTGATGAGATTTCATTTTACCGCCCTCATCATCAATTGGCTCCAGGTTCCGTTACTGTGCACAGTACCTGTTTCTCTTTCTCTGGTCCACTACCCGTAATTGCGTACCAAAACCCTGTGGCCTATGGTGAACCACCTACCGAAAAGGGACCTTTTGCACCGGCATTTATGAACTTGGGCGGGCCCTTCGAATCCACCACTCTCGCTTTCTGGTATCATTTCTTCATACACCGACCCTACAGAATGCTTATGTACTCATTGTGGGTGTACTTAAATTGAGGCCAACCTTTAGCCGTGAATTGGATCCGACGCTTCGACGTGACAATGGGGCTCTTGGCAGGAATGTGGTAGGTGTGGATATCATATTCTACTCCGAATATTATGTGCAGAGCATCTTCTTAGGAAGCGGTACTGTTTTACCCTGTGCACGTGACTAACGCAAGGTGCACTACTGTACTGAATCACTTTTGCCCAGGTGAAAGGGTTGGATTTGCCAATTGGAACAACCCACGAGGAGGAGCAAATCCCAACACCACCATGGAGACGTAGGAACCATGGTGGTGTTGGTTTCCACCATCTTCAGTACAACACAGCGATCAGGTCATTCATTCGACATATATTGATTGCCCGCCCTTACTTTTTCGGGGCTTCCTTTCAATAAGCCTTGTGGTTTTTCTTCTCCCCTCTTGTTACTCTTTGGTACTTCTCTCAGTTACAGAACCGTATTAGGGGCATTATCATGGCGGGAGCTCTGACTAGGGTTTAGGCTCTGTGGGTATCATCAGACATCAATTGTAGTCTCTTACCTTCGTATTCTTCCGTATGACATTCGCGACCAAGGAAGAACTATAACTACCATTGCCATTATATACTTCACTCAGTCAAAATAATAAGTTTTATAGATACACAGTAAAGCAAATGGGTACGAGTCCAATAGATTGGACCTTCCTGTAAAATGCAGTCCATGAATACATTCGTCATTAGAAGCTCTAAACTAGAAAGATTACGATAGAAACTATGGTGTACAAAGAATATCAAGTCATTTGATTGACGAGTAAACTCGTTTAATCTGATTATTAAATTACTTGTCCGTTGAAATGGCTACTAGTTCCACCTTCAGCACCAGTGAAATACAACCCATATACTTTAGGAGGGCCCAGCTGGAAATACATGTGCAGTACGCTGTGCAGTAAGAATTATCAGGTATGCACCAATGCACAATCAACTATTTTGTATTGGTCCTCTAGGAGGATAAGCAAGAGCGCACAGTCCAAACGCCGAGGCCCTTTATCGTCAACATGGACATGAACAAGAACTGAACATCATTAAAACCCAAGACATCCATCCATGGAGACGTAGAACTGACAAAACACATATCCGGCAATGAGAAATTAAGTGAAGTAGACGATTGGATGGATGTCAGCTAGCTTTGAGCAAGAATGCTAAACGGTAGATGAAAATGCTGGACGTACATTAGCTCCTAGCGGGTCACGCAACGTTACCAGGCGTAACACGAGACAATTTAACATTTGTACTAGCATTCTGAAGATCCATGAATTATTGCCCAGTACACAAGATCCTTTAAATTCTCTATCGCAATTGATAATAATGGCGAACTCACATTCACAGTAGTGGCGATTTCCACAAGCTACATGGTTGCGGAGGACACAGATTAAATGACAGCAACTCTATAAACTTCTCGTTAAATATTAGTCAGTTGATGAATTTATGCGACTAACTTATCTACAAAATTGAGTGCTCCATCTGCAGATCTGATGGCGGCCTAAGTTTCCTAAATGTTCCGAGGAGCAGGCCAACAACGTCGTTCAAGAGGAACGCTTGATACAACCTAGAAATGGAAACCATTCAGGGTTCCAGCTCTCGCAGGAGGCTACAGCCTGATGAATGACCTAAAACCTTTATGTACAGTCACTGTGCACGATTGAATTAAGTTAACATGGTGATCAATGCCGGTCATATGCATGTGCTTAGCAGCACTTTAGATATATAAAAGAACAGTTCATGGTTCAGCGCCAACTTTCGCTGACAAAAACCCGATGATGCTCTGCTGTCTAGCTTTGTCTCCTGCTTCTTTGCACTTCTTGGACTTAAATGGAAGAGACGGGGGCTTTGGGGGAATTTCATTTTCCTGACGACAGGCACCCGAAGTCAAACTCTGGTAGAGAAAAACAGAAGACGTATCATAACCACATCCCCAGAGGACTCAACGAACGACAGTAGCAAACTTTTGACCAACACTGAACACATTGCAAGCATAAATTCTTTCACATTTTCGTACTTCCTGCGAAGGAGGTGGTGATACCTTGCCAGCGACTTCAGGCGATTTGGCTGGTTTTGTGTCTACTAAATCCAGCTCAACTTTCGAAGTCAAAACAGGGGACACCTTGGACTCGACTCCCGCCGCTACACAATCACGTGCCTCTGCATTTCCACTGGGGGTGTTCTGCCATGATGAGCTCATTGGAGTCATTTCATTTCTTGCAATGCAGGATAAAGGAGCTACTCTTGACGGGGCAAGGTGAGGCAGTGTACACTATCAGCACGTTAAGCGTAGTATTGTTGCACTTTGCTAACCCTGTGGTTTTACATTCACACAACCAAGTAGCAATAATCTCATGTGACTATATTGCAAATCAAAATTGAGGTCCATCCGATTAGGAAGAAAAGTCCACATTGTAACCACTACAGTGAAAAGCGCATCCTATACTAAGGTGGACCACTTGTGCCTGTTACACTAGAAGCAATCCTTATTCTGCAGCAATGGAACAGAGGTACTGCAAAACCGTTAAATGCACATTTTAAATTTACTCTTCCAAAATCATCTGAGGAACGTGACGGAACAAGACACTAATGACTAGGACAGGTTAGAGGGATCTTGACTGTCGGGAAAGCTTTCTCGTCACGGACTTGGTTTCCTCTGAATTCTGGAAATGGTTCAAGACAACAGCATGATACCTCTCCTGGTACAGGAGTTTCAAATAAATCAAACAACGCCTATTCGGAGCAACTAGGCTTTCAATTAGTTATGTATCTTGGATGTATTTGTTGCAGCTCTCTTGTCTGAATCTTGGCCCTCGTTCGTTTTTCCAGGGATTGAAGGCCTTGAAGAAATGTATTCAAGACGAAGAAGTAAATGCAGAGACGAGCTTGATTTCCCAATTGCAGGAAGAAAGGGAGAAGTCGCTTGAGTCACTGACTGTCAATGAAATGAAATTGGTGGAAACAGTCAGAAGCCTCACCTTGTTTCCGTTGGACGCTTCTTTTCGGGCTTCTCAAGCTTTTGATTGCGCTGCTTGGAATCGCGCGGGTTCAAGCTACTGGGAAGAAGTTGGATCAGTTTTTTAAGTCTTGCAGCCAACACAATATCTGGTGGCCATTCACCACCTTGACCTCCATCATCCAAGTTGGGGCCAGATTGAGCCACGCTCGTCCCATTTATGCCCGTCAAGATTTCCTGCGTGGGGTAACTTGAATTCAGATGTTGTAAAAATTGTACTTCAAGGATACATTTATCTTGATGCAGGAAATAATAGTTCCAGGTCACCACCAAAAGCAGACCTCAATAAAAGCAAACAAGAATTGGAAGGACCGCCGTGGCAATCTTTATGATCGACTATGCTCAGAACTCAGGCGGAAATACATAAAGCTTATCTGCACAAGTTTCACTCTATTGTTTAGATAACTTCTAACAGCTACCTAAACCCCTTCGCAGCGGTACAACTCCGGAAGTTAAAACTCTACCTGGGATGCAATGAATTGCTCGTAGGTTTGATGGGCCGAACTCATTCTCTTGGCGAAACATAAAGTCGGATCCATTCTGCACGATAATGACAGGAATCAAGTTAGCCAGGACTAAGAAGTCCACTGTTAAAACTTCAGAAAGCCCTAAAAACTAAGTTTCGTGGTCATCGTGTGTTAGCAGCTCACATAAACGGTAACAGAATTCGGCATTGAGAGTGGATATATGAAAATTTATTCTCGTTAAAAACCAAGGAATATTTTCCAGATTTTAGGTATCAACTGAAGACGCGACATGCTTCTTCAGCTTTCAGAGTATGCTTGAATACCTGACTTTTTTGTAATCCCGATGACCATGCCTATGCACACCAAGCATGAGGTCCAGATCTTCCTGCGTTCCCCACCAGATGGGTATCTTCTTCGACCTACACCACAGGACAAGACCATACACCGCAGAATGAGGAATATGCTATAAAACCACCTTCAGAACAGCTTTAGATCAATTTCAAGTTCAACTCCAGTGTAAAACATTTCACAGGCTGGACTCACCTGATAGGAACTTTTGGAGGAAGATAAGTAGGATCATTCTTGAAGATGGCATTCGCAAGAGTCTCCCGTTCTTGTAGAACCTGAAGATACCTGACATTACCAGCACGATGTGCGTTCAGGACAGACAAATAGATGCAGACAATCTTTGCAGGTTTCTTAAATTCAGTTACTTGACAGAAGAGACTAATTCCTTCACCCAGATTGTATTTAAGTGCCTAGTTCTCCAACGTAAAATTGATGGACATACCTCGATGCATTTTTCGCAATCCGATCCATTAAATTTCGTGATTTGAATGCTTTGCGGACAAAGACGGGAGGCACGGGTCGCCTTGTGTCACCAACCAAAGTAAACCCACTTTTACGGTAGTTGACACCTGACTCCAAGTCATTAACAAGTAAACAATTCAAGGGTAGCATCTCAAGCTCCCCGTCAGATTCAGCTTCTTTCGTTCCACCGTTCTGTTCAGCGTGTGTGGCAGAGTTGGCTTCCTCCACCTTTGGTTGCTGCGCGTCCTTCTCAGAAGCTTTTACACTAGGACTAGGAACCTGAACAGTTTTACTGTTCTCTATGAAGCAGCATAGTTGAATCATGTAATCACAAACTTGCTCAACTTGCGAGAGATGTCGATGCTCAAGTTGTGCCTCCATTCGCACTTGCTCTGCAAGGACCAGATTAAACCCTTGACGAACTTATGAACATTACTCGAACACAACGATTAGAGGTAGCCTTGACAGGAAGGTTGATTCTAAGGGAAATCTAACTGATGGTATAGAGAAATGAGGACAGAAGCTGTTCGATAAAGGGGAGATCCAGACTCATTGAATGCAAATGAGAAAATCTAACTGATGGTATGTGTCCAGTTCATGTGATTGACCAACAAGACGCACCTGTTCGATCCTTCCCTAAGACCATCAGTCTATCCTCCAGGCGCTTTACCTCCCGTTCTGACCAAGCACCTGCAGCATCTTCTTCCTCCGACTCAACTGAAACAGAGGATTCCTCACTGTGAGATTCTCTAGCACTGCAAAGACTGGCGGGAGATTCCTCATCTGATGCCGCTTTAGGATCCTCTCTGTAATCCACTCTTGTCCTCGCTCTTTTCCTTCGGGAACCAGAAGGTGTTGTTTGAACTCTCTCCGCTGGCATCTCAGAAGCTTCACATGCTTCAGGTAATAAGTCTTTCCAAAATTCTTTCGTTCCTTTCTCAAGTTGAGGCTTGGTTTCTTCGGTGAGCTCTGTCTCGCCTTCTGTGTTGGTCAAGAATGTCGCGACAGAGAAAGTATTGACACCGCGTCTGCAAACGAATATCCAACTTCTCAGCAGCCAAATAACTTGTGACACATTAGCATGTAGAAGGTAGGAGCGAATCTTCAGCTAGAAAACCTCCTATAACTACGCCCTACACATTCATGAACTGGTAGATAGCGTTGAGAAGCAATCACCCACCCTCCGATGAGCCGTTCCTGGGTTCTATGTTCCAGTATCTCGTGAATATTCTGCGCACTGAACTCTGCGGCCGCAGCATCCCCATCATCCTACAGTAAGAAACATGATAAAGTCAATACTCACCAAGGCGCGAAGGGAGAAGCATTTCAAGACTACAATGCTTAAGCTGATACTGGGGGAAGAAAAATTAATGAGGAAGCAGAGGATCAACAAGATCACCTTCAAAATATCGTAAGCACCGTGCTTGAGCAAGCTCTCGATATTCCTATTTGTCTCAACATCCACATCCGCCCCTACTCGATTACCAAGGATAGCCTCATCTAGGCCATACTTTCGGGATGAACACTCGAACAGTTGTTGCTCGTAAGTATTTCGGGTGATAAGCCGATAGATCCTGACATCTTTTGTCTGACCAATCCTGCAAACAGTTCCAGCTATGTGGTTTAGATTTGAGTTTGTGCTGGCAATGATTTCACCAATCTATAGCCCAAAACTAAGCAAGAAACTATTGAGCTGTATTCGAGATCCAACCTGTGGCAACGAGCCATCGCCTGAAGATCATTTTGAGGGTTCCAGTCTGAGTCATAAATGATACATGTATCTGCCTGCCAAAGTCCGATAGTTTTTCGCAGCTGAGAAGTCCCTTCCTTGACTTTCCAGGTAAACTATGCCACGAATTTACTTAACTCAAACTGAACTGATAAGAAACATAGAAAATGCCGATAATGACGTCTAAGGGTACAAATCATCTGGAAAGATCATAACGAACAGAAAAAAATTCATTTTCTCTCAAGCAACTTACTGCGGTCAAGGTGATGCCCAAACCTCCCGCTCGTGTACTAAGTAGAAACACGAATATACTACTATCCTTTGCAGAATACCGATCAATTGCTGCCTGTATGATTACATAAAAGTTACAATATACATGTCAAAGACAGAGTGACAAAAAAAACTCCGGGCACAATCGTGTATAAATACTTTTAACTTTTCTTGGAATAGTTGTATAACGGAATACAGAACCCGTTGTAAAACAAACCAGGTCCATGCTTTTTGCTGGCATACACTCAATGAAGTAACTTCTGAATTTAGTAGCATAAACCTGGCGATCAGAGCCGCGGATGTTCCCATCAATCCTCTCGTAAGTATAGGCCTTGGAGACGAGGTAATCCTCAAGGAGATCAAGCATCATGGTGAACTGCAGGAAAGAACTTAAAGTAAGTTCTCCTCCACACATAAGTTTGGTAAAAAACTCCACGATGAAAAAGTTGAGAAATTGCCAAAGATAACGTACCTGTGAAAATATGAGTACTCTTCTGCCCATACCCTTCAGCATCGGCAAAAGTTTGTCCACGAGAATCATCTTCCCTGACGCTTCTTGCAGAGGGTTTTGGTTTGAGATCTTTCCATCCTGCAACCGGGGTACTTTCTCAGTATGAACCTCCTACTATGGAGAGAGAAGTGATTTGATTTATTAAGCATTTAACATTACTCCAATTTACTCAAAAAAGAAATAAGCAGTTCTTAATTGGAAAGCAAGTGCATCTTAACGACTCGATAGGTGCATGTCGTTGACGACCGAAACCACTTGAAAAGCAAGAAACTGAAGATAGGCACTGACCTTCATTACTGGTCTTCTAGATGCGCCATGCTTGGACGCAAAGTCGTCCTCGAAGCCCTTACATAGGAATGGGTGGTTGCAGACTTTTCGCAGCTCCATTGCCTGCCCTCGTGCACCAACTCTATTAAAACCGAAAGTGAAGACCTAATGATTGAACAGGGACGATGATGACCACACTTTCGCATGTGCATACCAGAAGAGATAGCTCTACAACTAAATATATCATCTCCTTAACGTTAAGTAGAAACCCAGACTTTTCCAGGGAGTCGCAATCAACTATATCGTTAAAAAACCACAGGGCTCCGTAGTTGGGATAAAATACAAAAGTTAAAATGAGTTGGGAAGTATCATAGAGGAGAAAAAAAACTTTTGGCACGATTCTCTTTATGTGGAATATAGTTTGTCCACGAGATAATATACCCACAAAGAAAGAACCCAGGAGAGAGTATACTCATTTTAGCCATCTTTGGTGACAAGTTCATTATCTACATATAGAATACCTAGTTATGAAAGGACCAGTATGAGCTTGTTGTCTATTTGACAGAAAGGACCGTAATAAAGCTTCGGCATGCTTGCTTAAAGATAACTGATGGGTCAGTATGTGTAGTGTGAGCCAGACCCATTCCTTCCTCTTGCGTGACTGTGCGTGCGACAGGTAAACCAGGTCAGGCTGGAATCTACGTCTGAAGAATTGGCAGTCATTAGCAAGTTAATTCTCAACATATAGAGAATATCCAGAGATAAACGGGCCATGTATTCGAGCAATGGGAGCAGAGGCCCTTCGAAAAACGGAGGATACAGAACCCACTTAGTAAGGAACCGAGAACGTGCATATGAAGAATTGGCAGAGTTCTTGGCAAAAGATAATATCCAGCGATGAAAGGATCATGTATTGCGTAGTGAAATGCAGAACCCGTTGCAAACAACCGGGTTCCATACCCACGTCTGACAGGATTGACTCTGGACTGACATACGATGGTAACCCAGTAAAAATCGTTATAATAATCGTTTAAATAGGGAGATAAGCATGCATAACGTGCATACAGGGGTTAGCATGATCAGCATGATGCAGTACATTGTAAATGCGAGCAAGTGAAACCTTGAGAGAAGCATGACCTGGTGACATCATGCGATGTTAGTGCATACAGGGGTTAGCTTGGCTAGCATGATGTTTGTGATGCATAGGCACCTGCAGAACATTGTGAATGCGAGCAAGTGTAACCTTGAGAGAAGCATGACGTGGTAACACCATGAGGATGTAAGTGCATATGACATGAACAGACGTCAGGAGACTTAATTGAGAATTACATAAGTAGCACCTACAGAGAACTAGTATACATCATGTAATAACAACCAAGACACAACAGATTAAGCATCTGATATTGAAAGCCGGGGAGGACCATCAAACATAGAAACATAGTGCAAGGAGCAAAAGACAGAGCTTTAGTTGAGGATGGGGGGAGTGGAGCGAAGTGTGAGAGGACTGGATGGTGTCTTGGATGTGTCAGGGCGAAGCGTGAGAGGACTGGATATTGGTAGATGAGAGAGAAGCCGTTCTAGGAACAGGCGATCCAAGACTCATTAAGTGAATATGAAAGGTAACCAAGATATAGGTATATGAGAGCATAAGCAGTTCTAGGAACGGGTGATCCAGAACTCATTAATTACATACCAAGACCAAGAACTCAATGCGATAAGCGTGATAAATCCCTAAGGTAGAATGCAGCCAATGTAAACTGAAGCAAAAGCATAATCGCAACATATTGAGAACAATGCCTATATATTTATAAAGAACTAGTAAGCAACGTGTATTCGGTAACAGCTATGCAACAGAATTCGAGAAATAGAATACATTGGGCAATTGACCACTTACAAGCACTGCGTGAAATAAGGAACATAATCTATTGTCTGGAGTCGGACAGGAACATTGGAATCGAAAGTCAGGTATGAACTGTGAAGGAGGCAAGGCAGGAGTGTAGCAATGCGGGAGTGGAGAGGATGGTGTTTTATCTGAGACGGATGGAATCATAACAGTGTAATATAACGGGATATTAGGAAACGAGAGCGAAGCCAAACGGGACTGGATATAAAGAAATGAGAACAGATGCCGTTCCTCGAACGGGGGATCCAGAACTCATTAAATGCAAATAAAATGCAAGATATGTAAAATAAGCAATATGGCAGACCTTTGATCGAACGATAGCAGAAATAAACCTAAACTGGAAACATGTGAAGAGTAAAACCTATATACCAATAACCTGCATTTGCACAGCGGAAACAGAACAAATCATGCAAGTAGAGAAATAAAATTGACTTGATGAGCCAGAAGAGAAAGATTCATATAGACCCAAGTAGAAAAACCATGTAGAAGCTAGGAAAACGCAAGTCGAGGAAGAATCTAGGGTCAGCCCGAAACGAATGAAAACTTGAAAATCTGAGATCGCAGAGGAGAAGGGAAGGAAATTCGAGGAAGATCCGTGAGTCAGCCTGAACGTATGAAAACTTGCAAGAATGATATTGCTCAGAGAACGAGGGAAGTAGAGCAAAGCATTAGAGGACTGGATATCTATTGCATCACAGCATGTGCTTTGAACACATGAGTCCTGAAACACCAAAAACACAGAGGGAAGTAGACAGGCGGTCATAGTACACCTCCATGAAAGCACAAACAACTTCATCCGTGCATAACGCAGTACCAAAGTAGCAGGGAGAATGCAAGTACTCCTTGTACCGAGTTTCTGTTCAAAAGCTCATGAGTGCCAAGGCAGGGAGAAGTGGATATGAGGAAATGAAGTGTGCACTATGAACTCATGAGTCTTACAACACTAAATACTGAAGGAAGCAGACAGGCGGTCATAGTGAGCCTTCACGAAAGCACTAACAACTTCATCAATGCCTAACGCAGTGCCAAAGTAGCTGGGCCCATGCCAGTACCCCTCGTACCGAGTTCCTGTTGAGAACCTCACGAGTGCTAAAGCAAACTCAGTTGCTTCCAAAAGAGCCGCTCAAATATGGTAACAGTGAGAAGTAAGAAAACGCTGGAACTTATGCAGAAGCAAAGCCATGCAGGAGCATCTGTAGAGCCGAAAGAATAAATAGTTCCCTCGAGGTAATATGGAAGAAAATGGGCATTGAAAATGCAGAGAAGAAACCATGCACAAGGAAAGGATGCAGAGTAGGAAGCACGAGCAATGAAAGGATTCGAGACACAACTTGGCAATACCTGAAAGATAACACGATTAGTAGAGAAGCAAACAGAGCAGAATTGCAAGATGCCGATGATGGTGTAACTACTGGCAGGCTCAGACAGACGCTCCGCACCTGGTTAAGAACACAGTCTTTCACATCTCTGTAGACACTAAGACCCAGATAACCTGGATGTCATTTCCCTACTGGAGAACTAAGCGACACTCTTCGCAAATTAGGTGAAGAGGGCCGTTTGCAGAGACATAGCCAACAAGAAGTCCCATACACGCAGCAAGGTACAACTTTTTAGAATTACATGCTCTCCTGTATCTCTCGGACTCCGATTTTATAATCCCCAGTCTGCTTTTGGAGGAAATGTCCACAAGAACATGAGGTCGAGATGGTCCTTAATGTGAGCAAAATGAGGCAGCTATTTATTGTTGCGGTGGAGGGAGACGAAGATGTGGAAGTCATCCTCAGTAGTTCTGCAGTGAATTTGGACGAATTCGCAGGAATGTTTGGGATAGATCCTGCCTCATCTGGCTCCTTATTCATGTCATTCTTACCCGTGAAAGTTACAGAGACCGGAATCTAAGCCTAGAAGGTCGTCTATGCATCTCCGAATTCAGGACAGATGGCTGCGTAATTCAAAATCATTAACCATTAAATAATATGCAGATGTAGTCCAGTTCGTAGGGAAACGATACAGAATCTGGACATACGGTTTATTCTAGTGCTACACGAACGCCTGCACAATGTAGGTGATCGACAGATAGCATGCATTATGTAGGTAATCACCTAGCACTGAAATTAATCATTTTTCAGATCACGTTTATCATGATCGACAGATCACATATTTGTATAATGGAATACAGAACCCGTTGTAAACAACCCTGCGCCATACCCACTGATCGACCACACGGCGTTCGACAGATCACGTGACGTAGATGATCAATAGATTATCTCCTCGGAACTGTTCTGGTACATGGAACGTTGACAAGAGAGCGAGGGATGCAATCTAGTAAAGGTGGCTGTCCAGTCCTTTCCTAAGGACCTGCTGCCTTTGAATTCTGCTCCTTCCGAGTTTACAGGAAGGACCACCATGCACTGTAATATTTGCAGATTTTTGGGGACTGATGTCAAGAAAGATAGAATAATCTTTACCAAAACGACCTGAAGACTTTCCTGGGGCTCATTGACATGTAAACGTGTTGTTCAACCTGCTGATTTTAATCGTTCACAGGAAGGACCGCCAAGAAAAAACGATTGTCCACGATGTGGAAATAGATGAGAGATACAGTTTGATGCGGTAATCATGCTACTCAACCTAGTACCAGTGTCCCAGGAGAAAGTAGGTGGATTGAGAGGCAGAATCTACCACAGATCCGCTATTTTTGCTCACTCCACAACGGGAATATAACACTTCGGAATCACTTAGGAGCAACATGGATTATCTCACAACCAGTTGACGCTGACATCATTTCAGACGGACCTGCTGATTCTCAGATACAGAAGAAACCAACCAGCAGAAGAGCAAGCGAAGTTGCACGAAGTGGAAATAGATGAGAGAGATACTCATGTTACTTAACCTACCAGTACCAGCGTTTACTAACACTGGTACTAATAGGCTGGATTACAACAAATCAGCCATTTGGGCTCAATGCAGAATCATTTGATTTGGAAAGAGCATGGATTATCTCAGGGACCGATTACCATTCACATCATTTCAACACGACCTGCAGAGCCCAAAATCCCATGAAGAACTACCATCTACAGAATCATTCTTTTTCTGAAGACGGTCATGGATTATCTCACAACCGATAAACATTTCCATCACTCCAACCTGACCTGCTGAATTCTTAGAGAAAATCAATGGTTACGAAATCATTCGTTTCTTGAGAAGCACATGGTCTATCTCAAAATCAATCAGCGCTGACATTATTTCAACCCGACCTGCTGATTGTTAGTTCATGAGTAAACACTAGCCCAAGCGCAAGGGAATTCCTCGCAATGCAATTACATGAAAGAGATCCATCGGAAAAAATGATCGGAGACTCATCTTACTCAACCTACCAGTACAAGGGCTTGCCAAAACGAAATGCAGGATCTAGATCTGCTATTTTAGCTCAAACGCAGAAGGGCATCATTGTGCTGCGGAGTCATCCGACTTAAGACTAAGATGAATTATCTCCCAATCAACTCCCGTTCGGACTTTAATGATCCGAAGCTGATGGGGCACTCACAGTGTACTCCAGATACCTATGAATCAGTGCCCTACGAGGTGCCCAAAGTAGCCGGGCATTTGCCCTTACCCTCATACCGAGATTCTGTCCAAATGCTCATTAGTGCAGCTAGGCTTTCTACGTATTAATGATGTTAGTTTAGTTAATCTCTAGTTTAGAGACTTCTCTTATTTTTTAAATTTTGTTAGAATCCTCTAGAAGCCATATTAAATATTTTTTACTTAGGGTAAAAAGAGACACAACACTAATTAAGGTTAAACAAAATAACCCCCTAGGGTTTGCTGAAGTGTATATAAGAGTGTTTTCTACTACTGTTTCAATTAATTCTTCAACAAGTGTGATTCCCAACACCTTTTCCTTGCATTTCGTGAAATCCTGAGTTGCCTAACATCATCTCAGGATTATCTTTTGATATCTCAGTATTAGAAGCTACTAGTGATACGTGAAAGAACCTACTTGATGCTTGTGAGTTGTGATACAAAGAGAGAGGTCTAGTATTGCAGTAGTGATGTCTGATACATCAGAGATAAGAGGGAGTGATAGACCTTCCACTTCAAAGAGTAGGAAGCATGGTTCTTATCAGGTTATGGGCTCACAATCACCACTGGGGTTCATAAGAGAACTCAGAGAGATAGAGAAACTGGGAAAGACTAACTACAAAACTTGGGCTTTGGATGTGAAGACTATCTTAGACAGTTATGATTGTCTAGAGTTTGCATTAGAAGCTCATGATATAGATGAGCTAGAGACCAACAAGGAGGAGAGAGTCAAGCACTCTACTACTAGGAGGTTTCTGCTGAGGGCTATGGAAGAGCCAGCTAGAGACCTAGTAGATACTTATGCTTGGAGTTGGGAGATTTAGGAAAAAATCAAGAACTATTACACTGTTGAGAAGCAGGAGAGCTCCTATCAAGTCTGGTCTGCAATAAAGAACTTGAGATTGGAGGAAAGTGAGGATTTCAGCTGTTATCTGTCAAAACTGCAGAAACTCTTCAAGTGTATCAAGGAGGATGGGGTTATACTTACAAAGAAGTATGAGATCAATCATCTCTTAGATAGTCTTCCTTCAAGCTATGACTCTGTCCTAGTAGCTCTGCAAGTTTTGCCTGTAGAAACTGTCACATGGGATTATGTGATACACAAATTACTAGTGTTTAGCAGACACAGGAAAGAAAAAGGGCTGAAGTTATATGAGCAGGGAGATGCTGCTCTGTTCAATGCTTCTTCTCAGTCAAGAAGAGTGCCAGATAGAAGAGTGAGCAAACCAGAGCACACCAGAGTGAGTAAATCTTGTAAAGGAGTTAGCAGTGTTGATGACAGGACTTGTTATTACTGTCATGAGAAAGGTCATATAGCACCCATATGTCCCAAGAGAGGAGAAAGGAGAGAACGAGAGCTGAAGATGGTAGGCAAGAGACCTCATCCAGTAAAGGGACGAAAATCTGGGAGTTCAGCTTACAACTCAGAGGAGTGCCATGAGATAGTCAGCGATGAGGAGGGGTACTCAACAGAAGAGTTGGATTGTGGTATGTTGGCCAATGAGGAGGGGTACTCAGGAGAAGAGCTGGATTGTGGTATGTTAGCCGAATCACAGTTGTCCTCAAACGGTTCTGGATGGTTCTTGGACTCAGGAGCCACCTCTCATATCTGTTATCAGAATGAGCTGTTCTCAACTTTTCAACCTCTGAAGATTCCAAGAGTGTTTGTTGTGGACCTGGGATTCTGAATCCAATGTTAGGAACTGGCAAAGTTCCTATTGCCTTCATGGGGTGTTCTGAAACAGGCTATTTGGAAAATGTACTGTATGTTCCAAATTACACCAAGAACTTGATATCATTACATAGCCTCATGGAACATGGTGTGGATGTTCTGTTTGAAAGCAACAGAAATCAATGTACTTTGAAGAAAGGAGAGCTGGTCCTTGGGTATGGTACTGCCAAAGGGAAGCTGTTCAAGTTGATGGAAGCTGATGGTTCTGATTTTGCATTGGTAGCAGAAAACAGAAATGATATCCATATCTGGCATTTGAGGTTAGGGCACTTGTCAGTGCAAAACCTATATGCTTTAGAGAAGGTAGTGGATGGGTTGAAACTAGATCCCAAAGGAAAACTCGAGTTCTGCATTGGGTGTGCAGAAGGTAAGGCACACAAGGCTCCTATTCCCAAGAAATCTTCATCTAGAGCTTCTTGTGTTCTAGATGTCATATATTCCCAAGAAATCTTCATCTAGAGCTTCTTGTGTTCTAGATGTCATACATTCTGATATATGGGGATACATGACCGAGAAGTCATTGAGTGGAGCAACCTACTATATTTCCTTTGTGGAGGATTACAGTAGAAAGAGCTTTATCTATCTCATGAAAAGCAAGGATGAAGTGCTGCGAAAATTCAAGAAGTTTGTAGCCATGGCTAAGTTGCAAACTGGGAGGAAAGTCAAGTGATTGAGAACAGATGGAGGCAGACAGTACAGAAATGAGGAATTCCTCTCTTTTCTCAGAAAAAGGAATTCTCCTTGACTGTACTGCCAGAGACAGTCCTGCACAGAATGGAGTTGCAGAAAGGCTGAATAGGACACCGGTGGACAAAACATTGGCAATGCTCCAACATGCCAAGCTAGAGAGAAAGTTTTGGGGTGCTGCAATTAGCACTGCAAGGAAGAACTCCTGAAGAATGCTGGAGTGGTAAGACACCTAATCATTCAACTTTGAAAGTTTTTGGATGTCCTGCCTATGTTCATATCCCCAAGGAGCAGAGGAGGAAGTTCACAAAGAAGGCTGAGAGAATGCTTTCTGTAGGATATGAAGAGGGACTGAAAGGATATCTTCAGTACAATCCTAAGTCTGGACAGATCATCAGAAGTAGAGATGTACTCTTTGATGAATTGAGGACTTGGAGTGAGAACAATGATGAGTTGCAGAAGCAAGCTAATCAGTTTGATCAACCTGATCAATCTATCTTCCCAAGCTGCAGAGTCAGTTTTTCAGATCAATCATCAGAAGAGCAATCTCTACCTGAAGCTGATGGTTCACCAAAGGAGAGTCTGAAGGTGTACAAAAGAAGGCCTAAACAGACAGTGGTTTCTGATTCTGATACTACAGAAGATGACCCCCAGAAGCAGACTTCAGATGCAGAATCTCTGAGTGAGACTCCAGAGATGTCAAGAGACGGCATGAATCTTCTGGGCACAGAGCCAAGAAGATCACAGAGAGATAGAAAACCTATTGACAGACTTGGTTTTCTATCAGAAGAGATGTTAGATGAATCTTACATCTGTCATGAAGATTGTGATCCAGACACTTTACAGCAAGCTATGCTCAGACCAGGTTCGAGTCAGTGGGAGTTGGCTATAGCAGAAGAGAAGAAGTCTCTTCAGACTAATGGTACATGGGTACTAGCTGATTTACCACCAGGTAGGAAAGCAATGGGTTTTCAGGGTCAAACGGGGAGATGAGAATGAGATCCTGAAGTACAAAGCAAGACTTGTTGCAAAGGGCTTCAATCAGACAACATCAATAGATTATTCAGAAACTTTTGCACCAGTTGCTAGGTATGGATCTATTCGCATGCTTCTAGCTCTTGTGGCAGAGAGAGATTGGGAAATGGAACTGTTAGATGTGAAAACAGCCTTTCTCAATGGAGATTTGAGAGAGACTATTTACATGGATGTTCCAGATGGATATACTGAAGGCAAAGGAAAAGTATGCTTGCTTAAGAAGGCTTTATATAGTCTTAAGCAAGCTCCTAGAGCCTGGTATGAGAAACTAGACTCATACTTGAGAGAGCAGGATTTCAAACGAGCAGATTCTGACATGAGTGTGTATACTAGAGATAATGTATACATAGCTGTATATGTAGATGATCTATTACTATTGGGGAACAGTGAATCTATCAAAAGAATGATAGATTTCTTGTGCTCTGTTTTTGAGATGACTATCCTTGGTCCTGTAAAACTCGTTTTGGGAATCAAAGTGAGCAGAGACAGAGAAGCAGGATGGATCCGGATCAGCCAACCACAGTATGTGAGATCCATACTAGCTAAGTATCAGATGACAGAGGCAAATACTGTCTCTACACCTCTTGATCTGGAGTGGAAGCACAGCAGAATCATAGATGGGGAGGTGAATCTTTGTGACAAAGTGTTGTATCAGAGTGCTCTTGGTTCTCCAATGTTTATCATGGTCTGTACAAGACCAAATATATGCTATGCAGTGGGAGCACTAGCTAGATGTCCTAGCAACCCTGCACAAGTACATTGGAAAGGTATGAAGAGAATATTCAGGTACTTAAAGGGTACTCAAGATGCATTCTTGGAGTACAAAAGGCAAAGTAACATACTTGCTTCTACTCTTGAAGCATATACAGATGCTAATGGGGGAGATGACAGATAACAGCAGATCAACTAGTGGATATGTAGTTATGCTTAGTGGTGGAGCAATCAGTTGGCGTAGTAAACAGCAAACATCTGTTGCATTGTCTACTACTGAGGCAGAATTTATGGCTGCCTCAAATGCTACTCAAGAAGTCATCGTGAACATGAGACTTCTTAAGGAGCTGGGTTTTGAGTAGGACAGTCCTACTACATTGTCCTGTGACAATACAGAAAATATAGCACTCAGCAAAAATCCTATACATCACCCAAGGATAAGCACATTGAGATTAGAAGAAGATTTGTAGAGGAGAAAAAAAAGGAGAATGTTGTGATGTTAATTTACTGTCCTACACAGGAGATGACAAAAGCATTACCTAAAGATAAACACATAAAATGTGGAGTAGAAATGAGAATAATCCTAAACTCTCATTATGTGGGAGTGTTAGTTTAGTTAATCTCTAGTTTAGAGACTTCTCTTGTTTTTTAAATTTTATTAGAATCCTCTAGAAGCCATATTAAATATCTTTTATTTAGGGTAAAAAAAGACGATCCCTAATTAAGGTTAAGCATAGCAACCCCCTAGGGTTTGCTGAAGTGTATATAAGAGTGCTTTCTACTCCTGTTTCAATTAATTCTTCAACAAGGGTGATTCCCAAAACCTCTTCCTTACATTTCGTGAAGTCCTGAGTTACCTAACATCATCTCAGGATTGTCTTTTGATATCTGAATATTAGAAACTACTAGTGATACGGGAGAGAACCTACTTGATGCTTGTGAGTTGTGATACAAAGAGAGAGGTCTAGTATTGCAGTAGTGATGTCTGATACATCAGAGATAAGAGGGAATGATAGACCTTCCACTTCAAAGAGTAGGAAGCATGGTTCTTATCAAATGGGATACAAAACCCTTTGTAAACAACCTGGTTTCATAACCAGGTCTGACCGGATTGATTTTGACTCTGACAGGGTGGTAACACAGTAAAGATAGTCAAACTATCAATTACGTAGAGAGGCAAGCATGCATAAGACTGCATACAGGGGTTAAGATGATCTTTATATGCATCGGTACCTGCAATACCTGCAAGTGTAACACTGAGAAAGAAGCATGTCGTGTTGACAGGAAGAAGATGTTAGTGCGTAGGACATAAACTGCCCAAGTCTCAAAAATTATGAGCAGGCCCGGGGCAGGTGTATTGGAAAAAATGGGAGCAGAAGCCGTTTAGCGAACGCCCGGAGCAAGTATATGAGGACTGGGTTGAACCATGCATGCTCTATGTCAACATGGATCCATCAACACTACAAAACACAATACGGAAGAAGTCTTTTCATAGTAAGTCTGTACGGTAACACACACGACTTAGTCAGTGCACTTCCGGGGTGCCAAGATAGCTGGATGCAATGCCAGTATCTCCCGTCTCGAATTTCGGATGAGGCAAACTCGGTTGTCCCAGAAAGTGGTGCTCAGACAAAAGATCGAAAAGATGAGGGGCTAGAGAGGCCAGTATTAGCTGCGAAATTTCTACGAATCCATGCTATCGTGGCCAAAGATGTCAACTGCTGCGAAATAGCATTTACAGCCTGATATCCATGCGGTAATGTTCAAAGTCTACCGGGATGTTCCACATCCTGGGCACAAGTGCCTGGGCTTACATCAGGACTCTGGATGGAAAAGTAACCTTCTCTTAAGGACTGGCTTTCTAAGGTTGCTCTCGTTACTTTGATAGCTCTGAGAAAATTCTGGATGTGTTCGTTTCTTTATCAAAACTTTGTAGTATCAAGATCTTGGGTACATTTGTATAATGGCATACAGAACCCGTTGTGCGAACCTGTCGGGCATGGCCAGGCCTGTTATAGCTGCTATTAATGGACTGCAACGTAGACGAGATCAAGTATTCTCCAGATTAGAGAAACATCAAAGTTTTGTAGAAGTTTTAAACAAGTTAAACCGATGCTATGACCCTACGATTAAAGGAACTACAAATGGCGTGGTAATCGGAATAGGCATCTGAACTAAAACTGGATGGCATCGATTACCAACTGCGACTGATGACACAGGCTGAAGACACACTCGAGGAAAGAGGGGAGCAGCGTGAATGCATGGAGGGAGAGAGTCTAGACGCATCGAAGATCGAGTGTGAGCTCCAAAGGAGAGAAGCTGAGAATGTTTAAATGCAGTGACGATGGAAATGTCTGGAAACAACGATGGTTGAAGAATGGATAAATAGTATGGGATAATTGCAAGTATGAAGGAACTAAGTCGTCTGGACCAACGTGTAAAAGAATTGTGAATGGCATCTACCGTAAGGTTCACGAAGCATATACAGGTATACGAGAACAGAAACTGTTCCCAGAATGGGTTATCCAGAACTCATGAATTGCAAATGATCGGTAAGCAAGATGTACATGATTCACAATGCTAGAATAGTGAGAAATCCATAATGTAGAATGCATAGAATGTA
This sequence comes from Lunularia cruciata, assembly GCA_948567375.1. Classification (NCBI taxonomy): domain Eukaryota; kingdom Viridiplantae; phylum Streptophyta; class Marchantiopsida; order Lunulariales; family Lunulariaceae; genus Lunularia; species Lunularia cruciata. The sequence continues at coordinate 63,904,060 of OX419755.1, read as the reverse complement.
ACTTGAAGCAAAGGCATAATTGAAACAATTTGAGAATAACATATGGCTAACAGACTAGTAAACCACCATGAAATCGAGAACTCTATGCAAACAGCTGCGAGAAATAGGTCACGCTATGTAAAAGACTGCCAGTAAGCAGTGCATGAACGATAAAACTAAAAAAAACGTAAGCTGGAGTCGGGTAGGAACACTGTATACACCAGAGGTCCCATGAATCAGGCAAAGGGCGAGGGAAAAATAACAGGGAGGGAATTAGCTGGGAAATGGAGGAGTGAAACAATGCGAGAGCTATAGGATGGTGTGGCTGCAGAAATCTGTCGAAGTGTAACAGGGAAACGAGAGCAAAGCGAAAAAGGACAGGATATAAAGTGTTAGTTTTGATAATCTCTAGTTTAGTGACTAGATACATGATTAGGATAAATACATGATTAGGCTAGATACATGATTAAGATGAAGTGAAGGCGCACCCCTAATTAGGGCTCTGCAAAGCAACCTTCTAGAGCTTGCTGGTGCATATATATGAGTGCTCTCTGTTCATGTTAAGGTAAGTTCTCATACAAGGATCATTCCCAGCACTTTGTACCTTGTTTTAGGGGTGTTCTATGCTGCTTTCCACTGGGGTACCTTTCATGCTGCGTGAGTGCTGCTGTGTACTATCTTTGAAGGCTCTGAGAGAGTGAGTTGAATATTGCTGAGTGCAATCAGGAGTGTCTACTCCGGTGAGACTAGGAAAGCTGAGTGCTAGGATGTCTGATACATCAAAAGTCAGAATGACTGAGGATAGACCATCTACTTCAAAGACTAAGAAGAAAAGTTCTCATCATAAAGTATATCGCAACAAGCGCTATGGACGCCTGAGTCCTGAGACGCTAAACAATAAAGGGAAGCAGAAGGCGGCCATAGTAAACCTTCACGAAAACACCTGCAACTTCATCAGTGTCTCACACAGTGCCGAAGTAGCTGACCAATTCCCAGTACCCCTCATACCGAGTTTCTGCTTGAAAACTCATAAGTGCCAAGGCAAACTCGATTGCTCCCCTAAAGTGCAGCTCAAAAGGAACGGGAATGTCAAAAAGAACCGCAGTGGAAGTGTGGAAAGCAAGGGCAAGCAAAAGTGCAGGTACATATGTAAGCACTGGAGTCTTAGCCGCATAATGAGGATCAGTCCAGAAAGAAAAGAATCCACATGAGTAAGATGAGGGAAATAATCGAGACATACCTGATGGATCCCTGAAATCATAAACGTTCATTAGTAGAGAGGAAGTTCAGGACACAACAATGAGAGGGAGTCAAGCAGAGGTTTGTTAGTGATACGAGAGTGGAGCAAGAAAACTTCAGCACTGCACGGGAAGGGGACAAAGCATATATTGGTAAATGAGAGCAGAAGCCGTTCTGGGAACGGGTTATCCAGAACTCATGAAGTGCACATATTCGATAAACAACATGTACTTGAATTATAGTGCTAGTGTAGTATGAAAGCTTTAATGTAAAATGCATCGAAAATAACCTGCAGCAAAAGTATAAGTGCAAAAAAGTAACTTGCAGCAAAGGCATAAGTGCAAGAAATTGAGAATACCAAACTGCCAATGGACAATAATGAACTTGAAATCGGGAGCAGCAAGGCCAACGTGAGCGTGGGTTAGAAAGCTAGATGTAAGAGTTCACCAGTAAAAAATAATGAAGTCGAGAGCAGCAAGGCAACCGAAAGCGAGAGGCATAGGAAACATGCTATGTGCTGTAAGAGCCCGCCAGGATGCAGTGCATGGATGAAGCGAGAGGAATAGGAAACTTGCTGTAAGAGCCCACCAGGATACAGTGCGTAGATGAAGATGAAGAACGTGGGATGGAGGGGGGGAGGAACACAGGAAACAGTAGAGAGCGAGGCAGGAAGCAGTCAGAGAGCGAAGGGAAAAGACTAGGGAGTGAAATAGTACAGGAATGTGTGGATGTGGCAGGCATTTTGCGAAGGATATGGCTGCAGAAACTGGTAGAAATGTAAGAGTGTAACTAGAGCGATGCGTAAGAGGACAGGATAAAGTATATCACTCCCAGCGCTATGGACACTGGAGTCCGGATACGCTAAACATATTGGTTTACGAGAACAGAAGCCGTTCCCAGAACAGAAGCTGTTCTGGGAACGGCTTCTAAACATATATACGCTAAACATATATACATATAGTCCGGACGAAGCATATATATATAGGTCTACTAGAACAGATGCCATTCTGGGAATGGGTTATCCAGAACTCATGAGGCGCAAATGATCGATAAGCAAGATGTACATAATTGACAATGCTCGAATAGTGAGAAATCCATAAGGTAGAATGCATCAAATGTAACTTGAAGCAAAGGCATAATTGAAACAAATTGAGAATAACATATGGCTAACAGACTAGTAAACCACCACGAAATTGAGAACTCTATGCAAACCACTGCAAGAAGTAGGTAACGCTATGTAAAAGACTGCCAGTAAGCAGTGCGTGAACGATAAAAATAAAAAACGTGGGCTGAAGCATATATACTGAGGCTATGTTCGTGCAGGATGAAAAACGAACGATATGATTACACTGGATACTAGACCACTCCAAAGACTAATGTAGAGTAGAATACAAGAACATCCTCCACGAAATAGAGTTTCCCCTGGATTTAAATGGGATTAATTTCATTCGTGTTCAAGGCAAATCAGACCGACCATATTCAACCAATAGAAAGCGCTGGCATGGGAGATTCAGGGGAGCGACACTGTACCACATTGCGGAGGCTTGGGATATTGCTGCTTGTAGATCCTTTCAGTAGAACTCCGACATTGTTCTCATAGACTGCACGATAGTAGGTTCTTTGCTCGCGTGTCAATTCCACCCACACAATTGTCTGCGCAAACAGACCAGCCAGCCAAGTACAAAGTTGGATCCTGACATGCGCTCCTTTACTAGCACTGTTTCAGAACGAGTGAATGAGTTACAAGCAAACCCCATTATTCTACCAAGGCAATCATCACCTCTTTCTTTTGAGGTATGCTTTTCTCCACATCTTCCTTCATACGCCGTAGAAGTCGAGGTCTCAATACGCTTTCTTGCAGCTCCTTCACCTATAAAATTAGCAACCGTTTATACGCATAAGTTCGTTACATAGTAATCTGACTTGTGACTTATAAGTTCTGTCAATGAAAACAAACACAGCTGACACACTCCAGCGACAGAATCAAATATTTGGTATAAGCAAAATGAAACAAAGACCTGAACAAATACCTGTTCAGCATTCCTCAGATCACCGTACTTCTCCAGAAACTCCTCTTCTGAGGCAAACCTCTCGGGATCAAGCAAATTCAAGAGGCTACTGTTGTTTGTAGCCATGATACACAAGAAAAAGAGCAAGCAAAGATTCAGAATCCCTAACCACAGACCTTCTATCCACAATCCAAGAAGAGAAGAAGGAGCTAATAGAAGTTCCACGGTGAACTCCTACTCTGCGAGCAGTACAAACTAGAGTCAAAAGCTGAATTTAGTATTACAAAGAAAGCTTACAATATCTCCTTGGTGTTGTTTTGAACTGGAGTGCCGGTCAGAAGAACAAGGCCTCCTTTGCGCACATCCATCTGCCTCAAGGCGATGGTCGTCTTTGATTCCCTGGACTTGAGTCTGCAAACAGAAAGAGTAAATATCCAGTCCGTGGAAACAAAAGAAAGGGGATGAAGTGGCTACGAAAGGTAAACTAAAAGGTAAACGTACCAAAGACAGCTGGGCATGAGGAGTACCACTAATCAAGACAAACGGGAAAATCCTTAGCAAATGGCATACCTGTGCGCCTCATCCACGATTACAAACTGCCATCTGATCTTGGAAAGCTTAGTCTGATCTTTCATCAGCATTTCAAAGCTGGTGAGCAAAACCTGCAAATACGACAGAATCGAGCAAGCCGAAATTTACCGACAGTGAAATGCAATAAATGAACGAAGGGGATAGAGCAAAGTGTTAATCATTATAAGTAGCAACAGGACGGCATATCGAGTGATGGAATAAAAGAACAGGTCGGCATATTTGTATAATGAAATGCACAGCCCGGTTCCAACAGGTCGGCGTTGATTGGTTTTGAGATCATGAACATGTCCCAGAAGCAAATGAATAGAATCCAACGATAAGCGAGTATCAATAGTACATAACTCCACAAGATGTATTTGACTACAGCTGAGTATAAAGAGAAACTAACGAACCAACTGAACATTTGTGACACATCCGAGCTAAAAACCTAGTGTTAGAACGAGGGACGTAGGGGTTATTGAGGAACGGAACCCCCCATGTGATAGATATATCAAACTTCAATTTCAATCCTTTAGATTAACATGCAGTACTTTATCCATATCTCTGTATATCTCTGTCAAGTTCAGTTATATCAAGGACACCCAACTCAATCATATATCGGGTTGTGGTTCAATTGTGATAGGGCTACAAATGAAATAACATATTTTGAAATGGAATACTGCGTAATGAAAGAATCCATTGTAAACAACCCAGTTCCATACGCAGGTATGACTGGACTGACTCTGGCATTTGATAGCAAAATATTTGAGAAATTGGAGCAGAAGCCGCCCGAAGAACGGGGATCCGCAACCTACTAAGTATGGAACCGAGAACGTGCATATGAAATGCATCCATGACCGTATGCAAATAGAACTGAACTGAATCTAAGCGAATGGTATAGAAGTGATCTAACGGTATGAAGATAAGCGGAAGTAAGGACGTAATTGATGCATTTCATAAGTAGCACCTGCAGAGAACTAGTATATATCATGGAAGAAGAATCAAGACACAACAGATTAAACATCTGAAATTGAAGGCAGAGGACGACCATCAAACAGAGAAACACTCAAAGAGCTGCGATATACACTTTCTTTTGATCCTGAGTGCCAAGGCAAACTCGGGTCTTCCTAGAAGTGTTGTTTAACTATGAAAAATTGGAGGACTGGAAGCCAGATTTAGCTATAACCTCCATTTACATCATTAAATACGAAGAGGAAACTTGCAATCTGTAAAGTGCAGAGCAGCAGAGAAAGACAATCTTACATTCGAACAATTGGGTGGTAAGGTCAGAAGGAGAACATCTCATATTCCAGCAATTGAGTGGCAAGGTAAGCACCGATTGGCAAAGTAAAAAGGAGTAACTTACCTGGAGATCAACTGTAACATCAGACATGATGGGAAACGCCTTATAGCCGAAAAGAAACTTTTCCAAGTATAGGAGAGAAAAAGAAAACGAGCTTTGAACTATGACCCATGTAGCAGGAGCATGGCTATCCAGGAGGCATAATAAAACGAGAAGCATGAAACGTGTAGGAGGAGCTTGGTGAGCCAGGAGCCATAGAGAAAACAAGAAGCAAACCGCAGGCTGCAACAAACCCTTCGAGCAACAAATTGCTAGCGGCAGAGTGTAGGGGAGTAAGTTGAAACCAGCGAAGTAAATGGAAACTAAGTACTAAGGTTTGAGGATCATGCATAATGTATTGCACGGGAATGTGTCACAAACTTTATTCACAAGATTTAGTGGATCATACATAATGTCTTGGGAAATGAGTTTAGAAGCTGATACTTGAACGGGATATCAAGAACCCATTAAGTGCAATATGTATATATCTATCAAGAACTAGTAAGCGACGTAAACACCTATGCAACAGGAATCGCGAAATGTATTCCAGTGGGCAAATGACCACAAGTAAGCAGTGCGTTAACGAGAACATAAGGTACCATCTGGAGTCGGGCAGGAGCTCTGGAGATCAAAAGTCAAGTGCGAACCATGAAGCAGGCAAAGCGAGAGTGAAGAATAATCGATAAGGAATTAGTAGAGGATGGGGGGAGTGTAGCTATACGGGAGTGGAGAGGATGTGTTGTATCTGAGACGGATCGAAGTATAACTATGTAACGTAAAGCAATTGGGTATTAGGATCCAAGGGCGCAGCGAAAGAAGACTGGATAAAGTATATCGCAGCAAGCACTATGGACGCTTGAGTCCTGAAAACGCTAAACAACAGAAGGAAGCAGAAGGTGGTCATAGTAAACCTCCACGAAAGCACATCATCAGTGCTTCGCATAGTGCCGCCGTAGCTGAGCAAGTGTCAGTACTCCTTGTACTGAGTTTGTGCTCAAAAACTCATGATTGCCAAGGCAAACTCGGTTGCTCCCCAAAGTGCCACTCAAAGGAAGTAAGAATGTTGAGTAAAGAACAGGCTAAAAATGTGTGTCGAACAGGAAAATAGGAGTGCAGGCGCAATCATCAAATGCTAGCATCTATAAAGAATAAGCAAGTAAAAGTGTAGGGGGAAAAAAGAGTAATCGTAATAAATCTAGCCGCAGAATGAAACCCAGCCAAGAAAAAATCACAGTGAGAAGGGAAGGAATAGAAAAACATACCTGATGAATCCCTGAAATAAACAACACTGGTTAGTAGAGCCATATCCAAGAAGCAGCATGATTGTTTAATGAAGCAGTTGTAAAGAAAAAAAGCTCGTCAAATGTGAACAGCATCGATGCACTGGAAGGACAAGGGGGGAGCGGGCCGGGCTTCACGTTATGCAACGCATGTACAATCTTTGTATTATGCGTGCCTATTGGAGAAAAAACTATTATAGATTCATTAAATAAAATAAAAACAGTAAACCGAGTTCTAGTGGAATAACATAATGTGTTAGTTTTGATAATCTCTAGTTTAGTGACTAGATACATGATTAGGCTAGATACATGATTAAGATGAAGTGAAGGCGCACCCCTAATTAGGGCTCTGCAAAGCAACCTTCTAGAGCTTGCTTGTGCATATATATGAGTGCTCTCTGCTCATGTTAAGGTAAGTTCTCATACAAGGATCATTCCCAGCACCTTGTACCTTGTTTTAGGTGTGTTCTATGCTGCTTACCACTGGGGTACCTTTCATGCTGCGTGAATGCTGTTGTGTACTATCTTTGAAGGCTCTGAGAGAGAGCAAGTTGAATATTGTTGAGTGCAATCAGGAGTGTCTACTCTGGTGAGACTAGGAAAGCTGAGTGCTAGGATGTCTGATACATCAGAAGTAAGAATGACTGAGGATAGACCATCTACTTCATGTATTGTGAGCAAATGTGCAGAAAAGTACTTGAAACATATAAAGTACACAAAGTACTGTCCCAGGATAGAATGGAATTGCAGACTGTATATAATTTGTGGATTGAGACGTTGTAGTAGTGACTTCATTCCTAATGTTTGGATAGCATAGAAAGAGATAATATAAAGAGCAATAGGTTTGGATAACATCTTTCTGCGAACGGTGTATCCAAACCCATTTCAAACAAACCAATGCTAAGCGGAGACATGCAGATGGAGGCAAGGAAATGTATTCAAGAACCGATGCAAACAGAAGACAGCTAATCGACGCATGTAATTACATGCAAGTCTAACTAAGTACAAACTAACAAAAACCACACGAGCGAAATAGATCCAAAATAGAAGCGAAGAAGGATACATTTGATGGGCATAATATAGCATTCAATATCTACAGTGGTAGGCAGCATCTAATGATCGATGCGTGTCATCCCTAGCAAGGCGCTGAGGGAAAACACAGGATGACATTCAAAGCGAAGGAAAACCATCGTACAAGTAGCAAACATATTGGAGAAATGGGAGCAGAAGCCGTTCGCTAAACGGGGGATCCAGAACCAATTTAGGACGAACCCAAAACATGCAGATGAAAGGAGCAAAATGCAAGCAATAAATGGATGTAAACTGAAGAGAAAATGATGTAAGCAAGTAATTTACGAAGTAGAACTTAAGCGAAATCGTTGGATAAACAGAAGGGAAATTTTGATAGATTCATGAGCAGCATCCAGAGTGAAAAGATATATCAAGATATACATCTCAACTACGATAGGCAGCTTAGATCCAACAATAACGTTGGGAAAAGCACGAGGGCTCGCATAGACAAAGGAGTCCTGGAATATAGTAGCATCAACAATATGGATGCAGATAGGGCCCGACCAAAGTTCACATTGTGAAAAGCATCATAGTAAGTGGCTTTCCAGTCATGTTGAGTTGGTCAGTCGTACTCAACTCCCATTGCTGTCTAGATCCTGGTGGCAGGGTACTTAAGCTTGAACCCTCCGTCCCCTCAACTCAAGAACACACAGTTGCTTAGGTGATAATATAAGTTCTATGTAACATCAATCCCCTGGAGTACCTAATCTACTGTATCGAACAAGGTGCAGGCTCACAGCTAGAGAGAAAAATAAATCTGTAGGACCGATAAGATATGAATATGCTCGCGAGGCAAGTTGCACGAAAATGGGGATCGAGGAAGGATCCAGACAGTGAAAGCCAGACAACCCATCGCCCCACACAAAATATCTTCATCGTATCCAAGTACGAGAGCACTGTACACGGACGGACGTTCCTAGGTGACGTACTGACAATCCATACAAACATCTAGTCTTTCCTACCTCTCCTTGAAGCAGGGCTGCAAAGGGCAGTTGTTTCCAGTATGTATGGTTCCAGTATGTATGTTTTGATAGGATATGCTCCAATCTGCCACACATACCCTATGCCCTAGAGTGGCTATCCTCCCGACAATGCCAGATTCTGTACCTTCTTACGTAAAGTATCAGAAGATTGACATGAAAGACATTGGAACTGGATGTGGAGAATGTACCAAGCATCGCGGTGGACAGAAACGTATGAAATGTCCTACTCATGGTGCAAATACAGGAAACATAAAATTTATACTGGTGCTTTGATACATTGAGTACGAGTTTTGCAGTTCAAAGCGAATAAGATCAGAAAAACCATGTTAGCTGTACATGTGCCACCTCAATCACCCAAGACCAAACACCTTAGCACCTACGAAGAATAAGGTCAGAAGAAAGTGATTCATGCCTACACGTCTTACTCAAATCACCCAAGACAAACATCTTGCAGGAAAGTAACCATGTGTGAATGCAGACTTGCTTCTTCTTTTCGTAACTGTGTCTTCCAAATGTCGCTAGAGAGGAAGTGTTAGAATCTACTCCTCATGATATTCTCTTCTTTTCTCCAGTGGACAATCTTCGGACTCTTGGTTTATTTCCCCATATATAATTGCGAAACTTATCTTGTTAATGTTCTAGCCCATTTGGAAGGTTGGAAATTTTACTAGAGAACATTAGTAGACAGTAAAGGGATTCAGAGTATGGCGTCAGCACAACTATAGTATTTCCTTCTCACGAGTTACTGTTTTCGGAAATACAGGAATGACAGAAGTCTCCGAACTACTAAGCTTGATGTGTCGATATTTGACGCAACCGAAACAATCTAGGTGACATACATCTTAGCTAGTGGTTAGGGAAAACGAGACATAGGGAGCAAGGTGCCGTGTGTACATTAAACTTCATCTTGGAGGATTTGTTGTCTCCTTCGTACTTGAACTCATAATCCCTTATGATCGTTCGGTCATCTTGGTTGCCGGTATACACTACACAGTTCATGTCGGTCAAGCTCTCCACTTCTCTCTGCCAGTGGCCCAAGGTGGAGACAGGGGCTATAACCAGAAATGGACCTGAAATCTGATGCTTGAGGCGAAGAGTCTCCAACATTGCAACGGACTGCACATTGCCCACCAATTATACTACTTAGTGCCTACATATCATGATATACTTGTGATTCTAGTCAAAGTCACTATATGGTTTGGTCTCATGAACTAATATAAGTACTTAAGTATTAGCTTGAACAAATTCTGTATCTTCAAGAAATTCGCTACTACTAATGTGGCCAGGGCCCTGTGAAAGTAAGGACTCAGATTGATCCAGAGAAAGCAGATTTCATCTAATTCTACCTCTCTGCAGACGAATGGAGAACGCCTTCCCAGAAAAGATAAGGATAATGCAGTGCAAATACCAAACACGATGGGCGTGTAGCTACGTGTACCAACGTAAGGCTGTTTACAGAATCAGATATCACGATATTCGGAACATGATATTCGTTGAAGTAAAATGATCCAAAATGAACCCATATTTAGTTATAAAAAAGAGTATGAATAAAGTATGTAAAGCCGAATCCAGTCAATTGCTTTCCATTTAGCGCCAAAGCTAATGATCATCCCGGAGAGGTTAGATAAAAGCCTCCTTTCGTACATTTGATACTGAGACTTACTTGGATGGTCTTCCCCAGACCCATCTCGTCAGCTAGAATGCAATTTACACCATTTGAATATTTGTTGTCGAGCCATGCGACACCCTCTTCTTGGTAGTCTCTCAAACAACGACCGTCGTTGAACACCAATTTCGAGGAAGAGGAGGCAGAGGTAATTTTCCTGCTTTTAGAGTTGAATGCGTAGAAGCGCTTAACTGCAGCCAAATCATCACCCATATGATCTTCAGGCTCCCAAGTGACCTCGGAATATGGAAGGGCGCCCCACTTCACTAAGAACTCCTTGGAGCGCTTTGTTTTCTCGACAGCTATGATGCGGTCAACTATGAGGTACTGAGGATTGAACGCCGGACCGCTCTCCTGCTCCCCGATGTGACCATCCACTCTTTTCAGCAAATCAAGTTTCTTCAAAAATCCGCGCAATAACTGTGGAGAGTTTTTCAGCAATTGTTCCTGCGACACGTTCACCACGCTACGGTAGCTTTTCCCCAGTAACTTAACACAGTAAATTGGCTCTCCTTTCGATCGATTCCTAACGGCAAGGATTTTGTCAACCTTGTCGGTCGAGCTGATCCTTTTGACGGTAGGTCCATACTCGTTATCAATACGCAAACCGAAAGTATCCACGTCAAAGTAATGTTCCGACCGCTTCGAAGCGGCTGCTTGGGCATCAGCCTCGTCCGCTTCATCAAATTCCCTGTTTCTCGCCTTTACACCGCTAAAATTCGCATTCTCCCAGTCACCAGGATCCTGTGATGTACTACTTCTCATGTTCTTGTTGGTGAGATCATCCTCACCTCCTTCGGCTTCGTCGTCAGAAGCGACTATGAACTTGTTCTTCAGCCTTCTTGTATAACACTTATAAATATCATCCGGTCCACCTTTGAGAGGAGAATCATCCGATGCGCCGGATGGAGTAGCACATTCTGCTATTTCATCAGAACTTGGCTTCTTTGGATGCGCGAACTCAGCAAAATCAGGCTCGCCTTCACCATCCTCCAGCTCAAATGAGCGGCGTGCATGACCTGTCTTTCTTCCTGGTCTCTTAAGCTTGTCACCAGATCCGCCAGATCCAATCTCTGAGGCATCCTCATCCTCGTCACTCGAGACATCTTTGTAATTAACTGCTTCAGACCTCCTCGCTCGCATCCCGCGGGTTCGAGGCTCTGCCTGCAATTTCCTCTTCCTACGCCCTGGCTTTGTGGTAACGAAGTCATCATCGTCTTCAGAATCCTCCACATTCTCATCGTCGCTGCTCCCCGGAATAGTGGACCGATCAAGATTGTTGTTGACATTGCGTTTCGTGTAAACTAAAAGACCATTGGTCTGTGATTTGTCTCTGTCAGGATCCCTGCTGGTACTGCGCTTTCTTTTCCTACTGGTATGCCGCTTTCGGGAGGACCCCCGGGCTTCATTTCCATTGTCCTCCAGTTCGGACATTTCCTCATCACCATCGTCACTGGCTCCATCAACCCCCATGTCCTCATTGTCATCTGACAGAGCAGAAGTGCTACGCCGAGGGCGGTGTCCTGGAGTCGGGTCGGCTTCGGAGTAGTTGACATGGCTGCTTCTCCTCCGAAGCTGCATATTGCTTTTTGTCGTCAAATGCTTACGGCTAGCTTGTGGTTCAGGGAGATAGAACCTCACCAGTCATAAGTAGACAGGCCGGAAGCTTTTCTTCAAAGGCAGTGGCAGTAGTCGTAAAACTAGGCAACTCGGTTGCTAAGACTCTCAGCTTGGCAACAAGTCCGAAGCAAACGAGCCACCAGGAGAAGGAAGCTAAAACTGTAAACGCTCAAAGGCGCACACCGCTGTACTTTTTAACCACGACTGTTTCTCGAACATTTGTAACAAGTCCAAGATCGTAGTGATGACAGAACCTTGCTCAAAGATTCGATTAAGAGTGTGATACCAATGCACATTCCAAAACAAACTCTTCTGTTGACAAGACAAAATTCAATCGCCTTGTCAAAGGCGTAAGATCCCGGTTAATTTCCGCCGTTCCCCAGCGCAAGGAAATACGGCTACTCAGTGCAGCAGACAGACCAGTCAGACACTCGAGCCTTCATCCAAATTGAGGAGCCAAGAACATGACGATCTCGGCCAAGGCCCTCTCCACTCTTCCAGTACCAAAAGTTCATACCAAAATTTCCTAAAGTATTGACAACAGCAACAGAAATGTGCAACACCGATGTTACAGTCTCCTACGGTAAACCAAGCGCCTAAAGCCAAAGGCAGGCACTTCCCTTTCCGTCCGCCTGTTTCGGTATGAATGCCCTGATCAACAGGACGCGCACCAACCCCTGTAAATTACACCCGATGTTCCACAACAACACTTGTCAGTAGTAGTCGGGGATGTACTGCCATTACCGCGAACGGAGAACAGAAGATGGTCAATGAAGCACGCAATTGCCCCGCCTGCTCCGATAATACAGTGAAAATCCCCATCGAGATCCTGTCCTATTCTCCCCCACCGAACATCCATCAACCCCAAACCTGCAGTACTACCACTCCTGGGTTTACGTCATCCCACCGCATCCCCGCCCCCGACTTCTGTCTTAAAAGTGGCGGAAAATTTAAGCGGCAAGATCAAAATCCCCCAGGAGGCCAGCGTCGCGAGTTTCTCCCGCACAATTCTACTCTAAAAGCGCGCGAGCGAAATCGCTCCCTCCCGCATCTAATTTTGAACCACCTCTTACCCGTGGCCTGCTCGATTCCGCTCCGCTTTGAACATCAGCGAAGAAACCCCTCATTCATTTCCCCGTTGTCACCTCTCTTCCTCCAAGGCAGCAGCTTTTCATTCACTATCATTCTCGGAACTCGTCTACTTACACACCTAGTCGTGGATCTTCGACAGATTCCTGGGTAACCACCGTCCGATCGTCGCCAAAAGGGTGAGATCTACATACACTAGTTAATCCAAGTCGACTACGTTAGACTCCAGTCGAGATATTCACCACCCACGATACTATACTGCCCGTTCTATGTCGACAGACTCGACAAACGTCAATCATCTAGATTCCATCCACTTTTATATTCACAAAATATTCTTCTCCGTTCGGGACGTGTAGACTGAACCCCGGGTTAACTTGACCACTCTGATGTGTTAGACGTTTCCACATTTGATTTGTTGCAGGCCTCTCACGTGGGCGACTTTGACTGGCGTCTAGGTAAAATAACCTCTGGTAGTTTTGGTACTACCTGTGGTTACTCAGTTACTAAGAACTGTCGATAGGCTACTGGTACAAGAACTGTCGGAATGTCTGGTGAGTTCACTTCATTCTTGTACACCTGCTGCTGGGACTGATACCATCTGTTCTCATTGCGCGTACAGGACAATTCTCGCAGATGCGTTTCAAAGTCACCAAACTCCGAGGTGAATAGTTCAAGAGTATTTCTAGCTCGCAGTTCTTGCAAGCTGAAGAATGAAGCGCTATAAGAACAAGAGGTTATCTCTCTCGTTTCTTCAAGTCCTGCCAAAGCAACGCTCTTCGATTGGCTATCTCTGAATGAATCGACTACCTTAGTCCAGCAAAGCTATTCAACCACCATTACTTGAAGGTGATTAGATTATAGAATTTAGTTAATTTCTAGTGAAGGAGGGACAAAGAGTGAGAGAAAGGCAACCACATAAAACACATGAAGGATGGGAAGACCTCACAGAAAAGAGTAGGGATAAGACCAAGTACTTGGTGATAGGGCCTCAGTGGCAATTACACATTGAGTCTATTTCTTCTGTCATTGTTTAATAAATCATATTTACGAGCCATTACTGAAAATATTCATATGCCATATATACGGGGAAATATATGATGTTTAAATTTTCAACGTTATACAGATATTTAGATTCTCATGAGATTTGAAAACTCTTGAGTTGGGAACAAGAGAAACCAACTCCAGAAATATATTATATATTTTCGTTATAGAAAATTTTACTTTATTTTGTATTAATATCCCTTTAAATTTTAGATTTTATTTTGTTCAAATCAAGCTTATAAATTAGTTGTATAATGTCTCTGAATATACCATATTACACTATTAGTTGTGCATTTTCCTTTAACTTGAATCCTTGATATATGCAGCAGATCCTCTCATTGATATCAGCCATTTTATAATGACTATCAACATTTTTTTAATAATTTACATCAAAAGAAATATATACAATCATACTACTCTAGATAATATATTACACGAAAAGCACATCTAAATCTACGTTTATGGATGTAAGCAAGTTTTGCAATTTGTGTATATGATCTCTAATCTATAGTAGAGAAAAGTGACGGAGAAAATTTCACTGAATTTCGAATTAAGTGAAAGGAGCTCTAAACTTTCCCTCGATGTCATCGAAACTCTCAAACTTTCAGAGAAGATGAAATTAACAGTTACAAAATCGTTCATATTTCTACTCGAATCTTTCGCGAGACACTCTTTTCATATACTCCTTCGTGGATGGTTGCATCAAATGTTACAAAGTGTGCAACAAGGTGATCGATGGCATTTTTTAGGTATTTATTCAGTTTAGTACAGTACGTAGTCAAGTTTCTATATTGATTGTTTTTTCTAATTTCTCAGAAATTACTATATTTTATTTTACAATTGGAAGGTTTTGGTAAGGGTCACTAGCTCTAGAGCTAGTGCCCTTTACCGAAACCTATCCTATTAACCTATAGTAAATTTATTCCCGTAGCTTTTTCATAAAAAACTGAAACCAAAAACATCATAATAGATTACAAGCTAAAACAACTCACTATTTTATAAAAGGGTGTCTCCCGACCAATAAGGGTTTCTTCCCGAGTGGGTCCCTAAAATGATTGTAAATTTCTTCAAGAAGCTTTTGAACTGGGAAACTAGTGCTTAACTTCTTAGAAGAGGATGTTTGTAACTGTCATCTCCTATACTTTTAAGACCTTTTTTTTCTCTCAGATATTTATATTTTGTAATCATATCAAACTTTCATGATTCATGATGGATTAAATAATCTTCTTGAAAATAATAATTATAAATTATAGGCTTTTTATAATAACATATCAATTTAGTACGGTTTTTTTGTAAGTAATATAAGTACTCAAGTAATCCATAAGATACTCCAAAAGGTACATAGCAACTTTCATGAAGGAATATTAGAAGGTACATATGAAATTTCATTCAGCACGAGTATCTTAAGAACCTTAATATATTGGAAAATTGTTAAGGAACTTTTCTAAAGATTGAGCAGGTCAAAAAACATGCAAAAACCTGCATATTGATTGATTAACTTGGCCAATAATTTAATTATTACCTTTATTATAATTTTAGCCTAAAACTACATAAAATTTACATTAAAATAATCTATACCTATATCAAACATCAATTATAAGGTTCTATGCAATATTTTGGAGTTCATTCCATTTAGTATTTTTTCCATTTCTTATTTTATCTCTTATTTCTTCTTTTCCTTGTGTTTTGTTTCCATTTATATTTGTATCATGTTTAAGTATCAATTTCTATCATGCCATATTTTGCTCAAAACTCAATTGAATATTATCTTGTTTTGAATCAAGTCATATGTACATGTAAAATGCTACTTAAGATTAAAAAGGTTTATTATCTTATGTTATGATCACATTTTATTATTCTCATTGATTAGGCAGCCTAAAGTGAGAATGTATAAGCTTGAAACGATAAGATTAAGTAGCTACTTGGAGATGGGTTTGACATCTAATTACCAACTACAAACTATCAGCAACCTAATGAAAAACCATGTATTTCTTTTTTTATATATAAGGTGAATTAGGCATATCTTGTAATTTACTCTACCAACTAAAAAAATAACAACCTTAAAATTAGTTCTTAAAATTGATATAAGATATTATTTGTAGAATTATTTTGAATGTTTAAGAGTTAAGGTTAAAATGCTTTCTCTTAAACATATTTCTTTTTCCACCAAGAATAATAAGAATGATTTGACAATTGAAAACTTTGATTCAATAAATCTATCATTTGACACAAAGGAAATAAGAAATGTAACTTGTGCATTAGAATGACATTGATTGCTTCAAATATCACTAGTGGTTGAATATTGACATCATAAAGCATAATGTAATCATATGGGATTAGAAGAAGCTAACTACAAATAACTAGAGGTAGAATTAGCATATACACAGGAAATTTGGAGAATGTTCTAAAGCATGTAGGAAGCTTCTATCAACTTTATAAGGATTGAGTAACTTGTACACCAACTTTATGGCTAGCTTAGCTTGTGTGTCAAGCAAATAGTTATATTAGCTTACATGCAAAGTACGCAAATAGATTAGCATGCATTCCAAGAAATATTGCTTCTAAAAGTGCAAGTAAAATCAAGCAAAAAACTAGTTTAACTTGCAATACGATAAAGTGAATTTTAGAATGAACCTTCTTTTGGAGTTTCTAGAGAACCTTACATTTAGGTCATCTACAAATACCCAAGTCTAAGCTCATGCTAAGCATTCAAAGTTTTTTCTTATTTGAGTGCTCCAAGGTGATATTATATACTCATATTTCCCTCCTTGTTCTTTTACAATAATGTGATTTTCCATTCTCTTATATCACTCTTTGATTGTTTACATTGCTAGCATAGCTTCCCAAGAAGCTTCTTAAATACTTCTAGAATATTCTAGGCTAATTTGGCATATTGTTTACTTCATTAGCTCTAACTTACTTCATCGCTAAACTCCATATTGCTACACTAGTGACCAATGATTTGACCTTCACTTGGAGTTACAAAGTGATATGGCTGCTATGGTGGTAGAGGAGCTCTAGGTCATGGAAGATGAGGTGGAGGTAGAGGATCTACAATTGCTAGAGGCCCATTATTTGCCTTTGCTTTTGATACGACCATTGCTACTTGGATTGAGTAGTTGGGGCAAAGATTGGCTAGCATAGCCATAGTTCAAAGGAGACCAAATTTGGGTGTTGGGGCTTCCATCTCTAATGTTGGTAATAGAGATGTCTTGGACTTTATGTGTAAAGTAGCATAGGTAGATGCATCTCCCATAGTGACTAGGAGTGTAGTACATGCTCTAGAGCCTAGAGGAGCATCAATGGAGTTGGACACACAAAGATGAGAGATTGGTAGATATGTCAGGCTTCTCCAATCTTTCACACTCTCTAAGGCACTATCAACAACATCCTAGTTTAAGTATGCTAGAGTGGTGATTGAGCGCATGATGGACTAGATACTAATTGGCTGAATAGTATCTAGTCAACCTATTACTACCTATCTATTATTACCTATTACTACACAAGTTGCATCTAGCACAATGTTGGTAACGGCTCAATTGATTATGTGCTTCCCTTTATTCTCAACTAATGATATATTTTCATCAGAAGTTACAAGCTCTAGTGTTCTTGTTAGCTGCCATGCTTTGGGAGAGTAAGAATAAGATGGTTCCTACTTCTAGTGCAGAGGTGGTTGATAGTGGAGCTAACTTGGATCAAGAGCATTGGGATCCATTCAATGAATAGTGGTTTATGGTAGACAACAATAGTTAGGTTGGAGGAGTTACCATCTAGACTTGCCTTTGATCGAGCTTAGTTCATAGTTGGAGTCCTATTAGAAACCAAAGGCAGATTTTTTTGTTTGGTGAGACCTTTAAGCAAGGTTTATACACCATATAGGTCTTTTTAGACTCTAGTGCATAACCTCTTATGATGGGTAAGGTTATAGTTATCAGTCTTGGGCTATGGAAGGCCAATGTGGAGAGATGTCCATTTCAAATCCATATATTTCTATGGGGTAGTTCTACACAATACATCACTTGTGGGGAGCTCATTGCCTATTTTTAGTTGGAGCATCTAATTGATAGTAATAAGATGAGAGCTCAAGCCATTGCAACAATAATAGAGTCATATGATGTGCTAGTTGGTGGAGCAATGTTATACCCCATGGGTTCAATATTGATTATTGGGAGGAGACAACTTCCTTTAGGCCGAGTTGGCAGTCAAGTGAAGAATAGATATGTCACCTACCATTGCACTTTATTAATGGCAATCTTAGCTTGCTATAGTAAGAATCATGGCATCAATTTCAACTTTTAATGGTTCTATTACTTGGCCTGGTGACTTATTGGAGGGGAATACCCATGCATATGATATTTTAATAACAAAAGAGACACTCAAATTTGGAATACAAGTGGGGTTGTTCCATCCACCTTGGATGTTCCATTGTAGAGTTTTGAAGAAGCATTGCAACAACATGTGGATCAATTGATGTAGTAAGATTGGAGTGGATCCTTTGTAACACTAGGAGACTAGTGTGAGGATGAGCCTTTGGACTCTATTTTCTTGTTACCTTTGGATACCACAATCATTGCTTTGTAATATCTAGTAGAGAAAGTATATTTATTGCAGTTGTTTGGAAGGATTAACATTGGACTAGTTATGGTACTACAAGTATGTGTATGGATTCAAAGGTAATTGTATGTGGAGAGCGATGAGACTGCTAGACAAGTCTCTCTACATCATGTGGCACACTTGGCCTTTTGGTATTTTGAGTTACTACTAATGTTAACAATAAGGGGTTTTTCCATGCATTACCAAAGCTTCATTTCACACAATTCATTGTTCCATACTTTAGTCAAAATTTTCTAAACACAATCATCTTGTTTGATGAACCATTGATTGTAATTTATGGGGAGCATTGAATATGTTTCATTTACATGTTAAGCATGTAAATGCAACATAAATTTATTGGATTTATAAATTTATAAGAAAATATTTTGGTAGAGTCATAGCTATAGAAACAAATTTATCATTACTATGCAACAATAGATAAAAAATCTGATTGGAAGAGAGAGATCATGATAGTAAACAATAGTATAAAATAAAAAGAGCAAGAAAATAGATCCATTTGAATGCAATGATTTATTAGATGTAATGGAGAACTTTGTATTTATTATGAATAGTACTTTGAAGCTACAAATCTTTTAGATGAATGGAGATACATCCTCTTGGCTTTGAGTCAATTAGATAGAGTGGCAAAACTATGGTTGTGATTCCAAGTAAAGCAAACTCAATGGCAATTTATTACTCCAATTTTAATAGGTGAAGAGTTAAAGAATTCAATAAATAACAGATTCCAAACAATGAATGTTTCACAAGCCACGCAAGGTAATTAATGCAAATTAGTTATATGAGTAGGTACATCATTCAATCTAAAAACACAATAACAAATTCCCAAAGATAAAGGAAGGTGAAGCTTTGGATTAGCTTGTAAGAAACTTGAAATCATCTATCAAATTCAAAGTAACATGCACAATCCCAAACACTTGAAAGAAGCCATATAATTTGTCAAGCACTTTGATTCATTGGTGCCACAACTTGATATTGACTTAGACCTACATAGAACATACAAACACTCCATGCATGAGTGGAATAGCCGATATTGATAAACATTGATATTATTCAATAGAGACCACTTGACACTATAGGAAAAAATAATTGTATCAAAATGGTGGTTGTTATTATTATCAAATTGAACATTGCATTTCTAAATATCAAATTAGGAATGGATAATATGAACACATTGCACAAATAGAATTCTTGGAGCACGAGGATAAAGCAAACAAATAGTCTTAATAAGAGATATTGAGCTACTTATTGGGAACCTAATTTGTTCCAACTAGATTGAAGGCTAAAACTATGCAAGTCTGATTCACTAACAAGGTATTATGTCTTATTGTGGTTGTAAGATTCTTGTTGATTGCATGATTTCAATATTAAGCTTATGAGGACTTGTAGACTTCCATAAGGAATTTTATGTATAACTCATAAATTTTATGGGAAATAACTATTATGACCTATCATTTTTTAATGGGTTGTGAGTATTCCATAAACATTTATCGAAAGATCAAGTAACATTAAATACATTGCAATTCAAAATTAGATGTTGTGCTTTATTGAGAAGAATACAAATTCCTTGTCATTTATTTTATCATTTCCTCTTTTTGCCTCTTGTTGTTATATTCCTTGCTAGCAGTCCTACTCCTTGCAAATTGTCATTGATGATGCATACAATTAAATGATTCAAAATTTGCAAGAGTTCATGTTTGTGAAATTTGGAGGGATAAAGATAACGGGGTGAAATTTTGAGATTGTAGGATGTTACGTGCTATTGATCATACAAATCTGAGTAGGAAAACTGCAAATTAAATCAAGATGAGTATTAGATTGGAGGTAGAAATGACAATGATTAGTGAAATTTAGATGAATAAAGTGAAGATGGAGATGGAGAAGAACTCGCAACATGTTATTAAAGTGGTGAAAGTTGGTAAATAATTGAAAGTATTTACAACAAAGAGTGCTAAATACTCAGAATTACATAGTTCAAAATATATAATGTAATAGTTAAAAATTTGTTTTGAAGTATTTTCAAGATTTAGATGCAACAGCTGTTAGACAACTTACATGTATAGGTTCAGATTCTTTTTATGCATTAATATATATTATTAAAATTAATCTTATTTTCATGAAAAAAAACCACATAGATCAAAGTCCTAGTGGAATTCAAGTGGCAATAGCTCTTGAAGGAGTATCAACACAAAATCTACCATCAAATTTTTTGATATAGTAATGACTATTATTAGAATGTTAGTTCTCTAAGTTGATATCCTCCACTACTTGATATTGCATCCCATCCACCAATTTTTTTATATGGCTATAAGTTAATGCTTCCAGTCCCTAATACTCAATATCTACAAGAGCAATTATCAAGTCAGAGAGGTACTTGTCCTTTAGATAAGGTGATGATTCTTTTACACGTTGGGTCTTTAGAGAACTTGATGAGCTATAAAGTGGAATAGGCAAGAGTGCAAAGATACCTTATGTGGAGCATGACATAGAAAAATGTACACATATGGCCTTCAAGACCAATGCCATAGACATAATCCTTTTGGAACCCAATAGAACAATCCTAAAACTCCACATTAAATCTACAAACCTTGAAGTTGCTCTGCTGAAACAAAGATACACAAGAGTCTTATACAAGGGCATGTGTCAACACTCAATAGCATGTGATTTCAACTACATATTCCTAGTAGCACTCTCTAACTTCATACTTCAAACGATTATTGATGATATTGAGTTTATGGAGGAACTTTTGATCTTGATTACCTCTATTACTTGAGAAAAAAAGTTAGTTACAAATCATATTGACTTATGGAGGTAACACTTTATATCTTTTCTTGGGGAGAAAGTGTGATGGCCCAACAAAGTGCAGAGCCTTAAAGTATCTTCTATATTTTCTCTAAAAGGATTTATTGTGTATGCTGAATTACTAGATAGAACTCCTTTCCCTTTAGAACAAACACAAACAATGGTTGGAGAATTATATTTTTGTCCAAAGAGTTAGCTGAATAAATGGTCAAGTAATATGCAATTATAAGAGAAGAATAATCCATTCTACAAAGGTGAGAGTATTGATCAACTTGCATTTTATGTAATATACTTTTAATTGTTATGTAGTTTTGAAGCTCACTAAGTTATATAACTTTGTTTGTAAGGATGCTTTGCTTGTATCATGATATGACATGCTTGAAAAACTATTTCCCTATAGGTAGATATGATTTTGCTAAGACCATAAATTATTTTGACTGTAAGAAATATAGTGGTGATTCAAGTGATGTACCAATGATCTATCTAGTGCACTTCTTCAAGTTAGTTTGGTCATTGCTCCCATAAGAAATGGGCGTTGATTGGGTGATAGTATACACCGATATGCATTATGAGTGTTGGTTGTAATTGTCAAAATTTTATGCACTTGAATACCATATTCAAGGTGTGGAATTTGCAATGGGATGCATCAAGTGTCATTTCCAATATTGGGTTATCATTGTCTCCAAGTGTTGTGGTGAGTGCAAGTGACCAAATTCATTTGGGGAAGTACAGGTTTGATAAATGATAGAAGTCAAGAAGAATGGTAGAACTTGAGGGGTGAGAGTGGTAGAAGTGGAAGTTGGGTGTTCAAAGGTTCAAAAAGAAAGGAAGACAAAAGAAAAGTGACAACAATCAGAAATTAATGAAGAGAAAGAAGGAGAATTGCTAGTTTGCTAAGTTCAATATTTGAGATGGAAAGAAAGGGATACAAGGTGAGAGAATTCAAGGAGTGAGAGATCAAAGAGAAGTATATGTTCAAAGGATGAAAGGGTGGATAAGATTTGAGAGGAGGTTTGAAGGGTGACAAAAAGGTGTAAAAGTGTGACAAAATTCAAGAGGAGAAAGAGGTGATCGAACTTGATAAGGAGAGAGATTTTGCTAGTTTAAAAGGTGACAAATTTGAGAAGGAGAGAACCATGAAAAAAACAAAGAGTGAAGAACAAGTGATACAAATTTGAAGATATGGCACACAATTTCCTATACTCGTTAGTCAAGGATGAGTAAAATATGCAAAGTTTCAACAAGGAGTGCTAGTTGATTAGCTTTCACACAATCAATGACTACATGACATACATTAGATGGTGTTAGCTAAATAGGACCCAAATCAAGGAATCAATATAATAGATTGAAGTTAAGTATATGATCTTGATGCCATGGGATTGAAAATTGGTATAAGCATGGAATATCTATGTCTAGATGCAAGTTACTTAATCCTTTCTTTCACTTTTTCAAGTATTTTTCTTTCCATTCTTTCTTAAAGATGTTTCTTTTAGAATTTTCCAATTTCAAGCTTCTACCAAGATTATTCTTTTCCTCTTATACATAGCACACTCCATCACAAGTGCGAACTTCACCTACAATCCTTAGTGCATGAAATTACCCATGAGTGGCCACCAATATCCTTCAACCCTTAGCCCCAATAGTAACCAATGCATCCAACATCGTACAAGAGAGGGAGGTAATTTAAATTTTTTGCAAAAATACTTTGAATTCATTTAACCTTATAATGCAATAATTGCTAGACTACTCCATATAAGTGAAGAGAAAAATACATGAAAGATGACCAAGGCAAATGTAACAAGAAAGAAGTGCAAGTGTAACAATATGGAATTAGTAGATGAGTTAGTAGAAGCTAATGAGTTAGTGAAGAGGCCAAAATAGCCAAGAATTTTAAAAATATTCTAAAAGTATCTAGGAAGCTTCTTGGCAGTTTCCAAGTATTGGGTAAAGTGTATACCAAGTAGGTGGCTTTTAAGAGGGAGGTTATTGGCTAGCTTAGCTTGCATGCCAAGTATGTAGCTTCTAAAAAGAAGCTTCTTTAGAAACTTGTTGGCTAGTTTAGCTAGCGCTCTAATACGGTGGCTTTTGGGAAGCTTCCTTAGAATCCCAAGAGCCTTGTGTTTTTTATAAATACCAAATCCAAAGCTCATGTTAGGCATTTGAAGTTTTCCTCATTTGAGAGTCCTAATGTGATCTTCTATTCTACTATTTATCTCATTGGTCTTTTACATTGATATTAGAGTGAGAATGGGATGGATGGAATTTATGGACCACCAAATCTATTTCCTACAAACTATTGGGATTTTGTGTCCATTTACTGCCCAATGATCATTTCACTTAATTTAGCATTTCACACTTTGGATAAAATATGGTCACCTTGTCTAATGAATCATTAATACTTCTTATTGTAACTTACAAAGAGTAGTGGACAGATTGTATCTACATGTTAACTTAGATAAATGAAGGTAGTTTGATAGAGTAGTAACTATGGTGGCAATACCCAAATTTATCATTACTATCTAATAAAAATTCAAGAACCTTCCTCAATTGTTGAAATAAAGAGACCATTAGTGACAAGAGTATGTAGAAAGAGCATCATTTCAAAACAAAAAAAAGTGAAATTGAGAATTTTTTGTTATTGCAAATGTCATTTTGAAGTCACTAATCTTCAAGATGAATTGAGATAGACTCTCATGGCTTCAAACCAATTGGATGGAGTGGTAAAACTATGGTGACAATTTTAAGTAGAGCAACTAAATCATAGTTTGTTGCATCGATCTCAACATAGAAAGAATTTAAGAGCGCAATAATTAGGAGATTCTAAGTTATAAATGTTACACAAGCTATACAAGATAGATTGGTAGGACTCAAAGCAGATTTGTTTATGAAAATTATATCACTCAATTCCAAAACACCAAAATGTAAAATCTAGAGATATTAAAAGATGAAGCTTTAGATTGATTTATGAGTGGCATGAAACCCTTGACTTGGTTGTTTGACCAAACTAATATCATTTACTTCTTTGGATTATTTCAAATAAGCCTTTATATTCCTTTAGATCTTTTACTTGTGATTACTTTTTGCTTAGTGATTTTGGTTACTCTAGTAATTGGTAACTTTTGACTATAAGAATTCTAGAATTTTGTTAAAAAAGACAAGGAGGTACATACAATCTTTTTCATCCACAACTACCTCTCAATTGAGCTCTTTAGTGAAGCATGTTTGAGTAGTGGAGATGCCTTGGAGTTTAGCCTTGGAAGAGTGTCATGGAGTTTGGTTCTACACCTTCTTAGTCCATGGTCAGTTATCTTAATAGTCATTAGAGATTCATTTTGAGTGGAGAATAAGCTTATAATAGCTTATAGTAGAAAGATTAATAAACTTCTATTCCTTATATTCACCTTGAAAAGATTTTTTTTTATCACCCTTTATCTACTCTCTTTCTTGCTCCTCAATGAATAAGGTTTAGAAATCAAAGAGGTAAATCCATTCAATGAGTATCCACTATTGTGTTTATCTTTGGTTTTGATAAAGTAAACTTTACCTTCTTAATTGCAAAAAATAGTTTGGATTTCATAGCATTTCTATTATTAACTCTCAACTAAAGCCATAAAGTTTAAACTTGAAGAACACTAAGAATATCCTTAAGGTCAATTTCTTGCTTAGATTGCATAAGCTGAATCAACTCTTTGACATTCAAATCATATACCAATGTAAGAAAGAAATAAGTTAGTGAGGATTCTTCAATCTTAATATTTTCTTATAGTTTATTCAAGAAGAGAAAGTAATATAAGTCATTAGTTTAATATATTTCTTACTTGGGCAACAATTTGGGTTCTCATGTTGTTGATGAGAGTTGTTTGAAGTAAGGAAAAAAATACAACTACTATCAAGAAGAAAAATTCAAGACCTGACTATTAGTCAATAGTCAAGGTTTACTTCATTATTTCCTTTGGCCTTTTGTGGAAATATATTCTCAATGAATTATAACAATATCAAATGTATACTTATGCTTTGATACTATTGGGGCCTAGACCTATTTTACTTCATTTGTCTCTTGTACCACTTGATGGAGGTCTTTTGGTCTTCTTTCTATCTTATGCTTCCATTTCTCTATGGATTATAGTGTACACTTCTCTTGGTGGCCTAATATAAGAAGTTTCAAAGGTTACATCATCTTATTTTGCTAGCAATGCTTTTGCATGATAGGTTTATCCCAACTAGAATATTTCAAGCCCAATTTGACCATCATCAGCCTCCTCCTATGTCAGTTGTGCTATTTATTCTCCTATTTCCAAAATCATTATTCTCCTATTTCCAATATCATTAGGCTATCCAAGTCTCAAGGCTATAGGTATTAAAAAGAGTTTCCTCTTGCTCTTTTTCTTCATCTCTCAACTTTACTTAAAAGTCATGGATTAGCAATTCTATCTATAGTAAAACACTAATAACTATTTTTTAATTTTGGAAAAAATTATGATTCCATACAAATAACAAACCCCAATCTTGCATGCAATTCCAAACCCAATTCCCAAGAAAGCGTTGACAAGTTATATTGCCAATACATAGAAGAAGTTCTTTAATACCTACATGAATCTTTTCTATCAACTTACATTAAAAGTTAAATCAACTCCTATAAGATAAAAGCATATTTTGTTCCAAATTCACAAGAACAATCTTTGAATGTTAAAAACTTTGTAAGCTTGTGTAAGACTTCATATTTCCATGAGAAATTTAGTTGCAAATTCCACTTAGAATTGCAAATTTTGAAATATTATATTTGTTCCGTGGTATCACCCAAAAGAAAAGGTCCATATTCAATAACTCCTCAACATCTTCTCTCCATCCAAAATATAAACAAAACTCTAAAGATCCATTGCCTTCTTATTTGCATCAAAGTATATGCCATGCTTTTGTATCTCTCTTATTGATTTCTTCTTGTTTTAATCTTCAAATAACAACCAATTTTTAATAGCAAAGTCAAAAGACACTTCCACTTCCTACTAGTAGGAAAAAATTGTATTTCTACTGTAAAGTTAAAATTTGCCTTCAAAGTGTACTCTTAATAACGTTGTGCTTTCCAACAGTTTGTCATGTCAAAAATCACAAAACCTAATAGTATTATGTAGCTGGCTAAACCATTTTTTGCCTACTTTACCATTAGTGTTTAAAAGTATAAAAGTCAAAATATTTGAAGGAGGCCTTCTGATTGGCTGGATAAATAAATAAATATACATATAAGAAAATATACTCAACTTATTATCAACTCAATCACAAATATGTACTACAAATGTGTGACTTGTTTTTGATTTACAAAATCAGATGAATGATACAATCTACTTCACATTTTGGTGTATTTTTCTACTACAAGGAATAAGTTTTAAATTGAGTTTTGCATAGAAGGTTTTACAAAGGTCTAAACATTCCAACCTACTTGTTTCTTTGAATGTTGCAAATTGACCAATGCTGCAATGTCGAGGCTGGATGATGAGGTCTCAAAACTAAGTGCCGTTTACAACACGTCCACTATAATTGTCGAGTTTAAATTTAATTTGTTTTGATGCGTTGCCGAATTACCAAGGGTTCCAAGATAAGGACTTGGACTTTTATCTCCATAGATTGAGGATGAATTTTCAGTGCCATGTTATCTGATCGACAAAGACACCAAGCTTTGTAACGGGCTATTAATATCTCCAAAATGATCTTCTAGGAGGAATTCCGTAATTATTCCTCTTTCTTACCCCTTCCTTGGTTTAATGAACCATTTTTCTTCCGGAACTAAACGGTATAAAATTAATAGAAGTACATTGCTCTAAAGAGTGCAGTGGCTGGTGCAATCCAGAGGAGAGCAATCACATTAGGTGATGTTTATTCTGATGCTCCAATTGTGAGTAGACCATATGATTTGCATAGCTCAAATATCTTAGGTGTGGTAGAGCAGATTTCTCATATAGACTCTAACATTGAGGCTTAGCCCCATGTTATCTTTTTTGTCTCTCCCTTGTACGGCTTGATGGGTTTCCCGTCCTTCGTTTTTCCTATGCGGTCGCCTTTTTTATGGAAGAAAAAAGGCGGTCCATAAGGAGGTCCTATGACTGTCGCTCTATGACATATCGTGTAACAGCATAGTTGTAGATCGGAGAAATCATGGATAGAAGACAAGCAAATACAGGAAAAGACGAAGGAATTAAAACCCGTTGATGGTTGGTGGTTTCTCGAAACTCATAAATGTACACCCGATATATTCAAACAGAACTTACAAATACGATAAGAACTATGCGTTTGTAAGCAACAAGATACTGAAAGGATCAAGTGATGTTTCCATAGGCCTATAAATCATTCACAGCTGAATTAAATATCACCGAAAATTCAACTATCGTATGATGTCGAAAAACTCAGAATTGGATGGCCGAACTTGTTATAAGTGAGTTAAGGGTTGTGAATACTATGATTTCTCCTAAGATGTGAACAGGCTCATCACAAGCTCCCGATACTTGTCCCTATTTCACATTCCCAACTAGTACAAGTGTGAAGTATAAACTTTTCGCAATAAAGAGTTCAATGACTGCCCATCATGCCAATCTGCCAAGCGTTGTTAAAGTTATGAAATGTGTAAAAGTGAGAAGGACGCCGTGTAGAAAAAATGAATGTGTAAAAGTAACAACGTTCTTTCGGGTGAAGTGGCTGATGCCGAATGGTAATACCCCGCACGAAACCCAAGGAGGAATACAAGGCACCAACAAATGCAAAAGGGGATGGAGCCGAACAAACCACAAATGACCTAAAAACTAAATGGCGACTACGACCCCAAGGCAACCAAGTTGGGGGGAAAAGCTGTGCTAAGATCTCATGGCAGAGGGTATATTTTTCAGAAAGTAACTGGAGGGGACCATTACAGTGCAGTAAGAAAAGCCCGTAGTGAGGGCATAGTCTTAAGGTTGACCGGTCGTGCGGGTCACGAATTTCTTCAGCAATGCTTCGTCCATGATGTGCTCGTTGCTGGACCTCGCAATCATGGGTGTACGAGTTCCGTGTGGAAACCAACTTCAGAATAATCCCTCCTTTGATGACGCTGGACGTTGGGTTGCTGAATTGATGAGCCATGCAATGGAGCTGTATGTGATGGAAGTTCCTCGGCAGTGACAACCAGACACCAGCAATTTAGGAAAAACTCGGATCATGGGCCGACTGCAAAAGCGTCAGCCTCTGCTGGGGACCCTTCCATTGACCGATCTAACATGGCCGCTGTCCCAGCCTCACGGTTCAATAAGTACCTGAGGTACACCTCAACACGCTCGGGCTAAGAAATAATCAACTTGATGTCAGACTTAAAAAGGAAACAGTGATCGAATTCTTCCTCGGAGTACACCAGTCTGAGAAGTGGCCTGTTGCAGACGTCGTGGCTATGTCGCTTGTGACAGGGCCCTGCACTGTTGGTGGGTATTGTCAGATGACTGTCCGAACCACTTCTAGTGGGAGGTGCATTCAGTAACACGGATGGAGTAAGAGTTCCACGTTTGATATCACCCCTTTTCGTCTGCTGTGTTTGTCTCTCAAAGTGGTGGCCGAAAGTGTGGAGGTTAAGAAGCTACTTTCCGTTATCCACGACGCAGCTTTTCTGATGCTTGGTACTAATCACATAGAGGCAAATAGTCCTCTCGATCCTCTGATTGAAGAATGAAAAAAGAGGAGCATGTTGACTTTAAAAGCGGGACCAAAGAAGTAATGTCGAGATAATCTTTTGATTCCAGAGTTTTGCTTAAGCAATCTTATTGCCTTTAAGAATGCAACGATTTGAACTGCTGCTTATACGCACTGTTTCTCCGACATGTTGGAACGGAGTCTCAAGTACCTACCACCGAGCAGAAAGAATGAGGGGAGCATGAGGCGTGGAAGTGCGGCGTAAGTTGACTTCTTCTTTTGCATAAACCGCTGAATGAGCTCCACTATTTGAAGTGTTTGGCAAGAAGATCAGGCATCCATGGTGCCCAAAGTTGTACCATAACACCTTGGCCAAGAGAAGTTAGACCGAACCTAGGAGAGAGGTAATTTACCACGAACTTTCATCGAGGTCTCAGAGTTCTCTGCATATCATTCACGAACACCGAATCAAGCAGGTCAGAAATAAGCGGTAACTTGAGAACCCTAGGTTTTTCGATGGGAAACCGACTTAAGACTCGTGTGCACTAAGATGGGATAGTCAACTAAAAGAAGGTGATTTTTAATCCCAACTAGCGTGCTATTCTGCGGTTCGGAAACGGAAGGAAAGGTGGTCTTCCACTTAGAACTGTTTTAGCAACCGCAGAAATACCACGAAATGAGGCGTCAAGGACGCAAAACAGATTTCTGTTAAAATTACATGAAGGTTAGAGAGACCGGGCTAAGGGGCAAAGAGGAACTTACTCTGGGAAGGCGATCAACGGAAGCCAATGGGGCATCTGCTTCTGCTTGACTTGGCTTGACGAGCTCTTCATCGTCATGTATGTAGAACTTCTCGAGAGCTTTGACGAAGAAAGGACGTATAAGATTTACCTCCATGGCTGCCAAGTTTTTCAACTGCAACCACATGACATGGATAGATCACCTGAGCTTCACATACAATCAAGTTTTGCCGAATCGAATTGTCCACATGGGAGCTTGTACAGTCAACCAAGATGGAGATGAGTAGAGTAGAGTTCCAAGGGATTGCTCGCGTACTTTGACAGCGTGTGTCCTCCCAGAAAGATTCTGTAGACCGCTCTGGACTTTGTGGAACCTGACATTTCTAACGTCCTCAATCAAAGTTTGTACCTGCCAATGATTACACAATGTGACAGATTCAGCTTCTGGCAAGAAACCGAGTAATAGTTCCAAAACCAAAACATCTCAGATGTTGTTCTCGAGAGCTAACCAACACGTTTGGACTCGAAGAGCAAGATAACATGAATGCTGCCAAATAAACGAGGTAAATTGAGCCACTCGAAACGTTGCAGCACAAACAACCTCCAAAACACCTTAAGCAGGAAACGTCTACTTGGGAACCATACCATGTAAACGTCGACTAAGTCGTCTCTCGCGCTGGTTGCTTGGACGGGCCAACATCCCTAACACGCGTCAGTAACAGGCGTGAAGTCCTTCACCCGAATTGAGATTAAAAGCTCGTACAAGATGAATTCCGAAAAGATCTACGTTGACTCGGGGTTAGCCAAAAAGTAAACATGCATACGATTTAGTAAGTAAAAGTTTTACTTGTCCATAAGAAGCCTAGCAACCTCCACATAGTGAAACGGCAAAGGTCGAAACTCCTGTGGAGACTCCCTCTCGAGTTCCAGGACCTGAGTGAGATTTTCTGCCAACAATGAATCCACATTGTAAAGTTCTACGCCTCGATTCGCTGTAACGTGCAACACTAAACTCAATGATCCACACATGGTGCCAAGGCAAGAGCCAACTCGGATTATGAAAAATTGGTGAACGTACCTACAGTCATCCACTCTGGTGCTCTTAAACGACACTTGCCTCTTTTTTTCATTGCGATCCCGAGCCAGAGAGGTACTTCAGTTGGAACTTGCGGCATGAAAGGGCCGAAATCTCCCTGGTAGCATGAGCCGATATAAAACTTAGCCAAGATAACCCGAGAAGAAATGAAAATCCACAACATCAAGTCCCTTCAGAAACGGCAACTGACCAAATTGCTTCGATGCCCTTTGAGTGGTGGCAGTACTACTTAGCCCTCTGATTTATTTACCCTGAATTAAGTATTGGAGTCTATTTAGCCGCTGGAAGAGGGTTCCATATGATTGAACGGGAATGTATGGTTAGAGATTCTTACACAAATTAAATGTAGAGCGTCCATCCGGAGACTAGGAACAATTGTCACCATGTCATCCTCAGCTAGAAATTCTACCTGTTGATGAGAAACAAATGTGCTAAAACGTCAAAATAGTGCACATCTACTGGTAGGCACAGCGCGTCCTGCGCTGCCTGCAAATGCAGATAGAAAAGGAGATCAAATCAACTCAAAAATTTGAGAAGATTATTCGACATCAACGCAATAGCATACAATTTCTCACCTCTGCACCCGAGAAAAGAGAAGACTCTGTTGGGCCAGACATTGGAATTTGCTCGTTTCCCTCACCAATCTTGATTTTCAAAACACAGTTGTTCTGACGTCTGAAGACATCTGAGGGCTCGTCTATATCTAGCGTATCGTCCCTAAACGACAACCGACTTGGTCACTAAACGACAAGAAATTTGGTCCTTAGCGGCACCGGATTCGAGACACTCATAGCAAAATCCGGCTTGGTACTTTGCGTCACCGGATTAATTTTCCTGACAGACGGACGGAGAGGAGTTCGGCATCCATGCACAATGCAGCTAGACGGACAGGGGCATTCAACAATGCGTGCGGCGAACAGACGGACGGGGCCGACGGGAATAGAGCCCAGCCCTAGAGAATGCACTACGGGCGGGTTCAACGAGGGCTTGGCGTGGTGGTGGGCAATGCACAGACCATCGAGCAATTTTGACACCGTGAAAGAGGGAGAGCTCGCAAGAATGCGCTAATCGAGTGTTGTGGGTGGGGTCGATAGATTTGGGTCGAGCTGTTAGGACACTGATTGATGTGAGACGATTTTTACGGTTTATTTATTCCGGGGTGAGCTTTTCTGTAAAGTAAGAAAGCTTTTTCCGAGGTGGTACCTGGTTGCATTCAATTTGAAGCTTTTATGCGAAAGATTTAGTCGTTGAGCTCTCAATTACGACACGAGGACCAAAATTTATAACGGTTTGTTCTCAATGTCAGGAGGAGCAGGTTTGGAATATAACGGAGAAAACAAATTATCTTGTGTTCATGATACACTGTTTCCAGGTAAGGGAAGATCACCCTTACTCACAGCGACTTTGATGATGTGCTCCGGCTGAGCGAGCTTCATTTTCTCCGTCAGAGCGAGCTTCATTTTCTCCGTCATACTTGTGTTTTTCATTCTTCCTGATACTTTCTGACCGATCTTGCTTATTTGATCTTTCTCTTGCAGAATTTGGAGGATGAGATGGTCCGGTCCTGGAGTTGGCACTCTCCTTCACCGGGTCGCCTTCAGGTTGTCCCCTCTCTGGTTTAATTTGAAGTATATGCTTGAGTAGCCCTTTCCTAAGTTGCACGGTGCGACTTATGTTTCCCGAGTTGTGATAGCTCACGACGATGATGGTAAGTTGGTTTACTACATAGATGATGGTAAGTTCGTTTACTATATAGACAGCTGAATAATGCTGAGTCTGCGTTTGCGACACAATTTCCAGACGGAATTTTTCTCGCGTCCACAAGTTTTAGTCCGTGGAAGAAGTTATTGAGGAAGGAGGCAAAGCTAGCGAGGAAAGCTGGTACCGGCGCGCGTGATCCTCAGCAAGAGTTGGAAGTGAGGTTTCTACCCGCGCTGATATAAGAGTTCCTGCAGATCTGTGGTTTTACCGGTTCTCCTCAACCAATGCCGCAGGATTCAGTCCTTTGAATAGATCCTTTGTGAATTCTATGACTTTTTACTTTGAAGCTTACAACGTAGTTCGCGAGAAGATCAAATGCCTTCTTGAGGACCTTATGGATTGACCTACTCGTGTTACTTTTTGTGAACCGAAGATATTGGACTTTACCGTTGGGTACCGCATCTCAGAGGCTGCTGAGAGAAAGGGTAGCAACAAAGCTGACGTTGACGAAGCATCACTTCTATTCCTCTGTGAGGTACAACATTCCCGTGTCCTTGCTTTACAGTTCGGGCATTGTCTCTCTGTCTATGCGCACCAAAATGCGCTCCAAAATTGGTCTAAAACCTTCAGGCTGTAATTTTCCTTTCCATGAACTGCACTGATAGAGCGATTGCATCAAATAGCAGAGACGATTCCTCTGCAAAGCTTTAGGGACCTAACACTCCTTTTCCCTTTACAGTGCCACCTTTAAAACCTCCGGTCGACTCGGGCAAAATCATTGCTCAGCAGTACCGCAGTCACTAAAAGTCGTTTGGAGTTGGGAGTTTGGGGTCCATTCTGGACAATTGCAGGCTTAGCCCAGGTAATAATTCCTTTTGCTTCCCCATGCGAATGTCGAATCATTCAGTTTGTCACAGTTTTATGTAGGATGTACTTACAAGCTTGCTATCTTCCTGTGTAGTGGATTACTTTAAGAGCGTCAATGAGAAATATTCAGAAACTATGTTGTAGTGATAGTCTGGACGATATTCTCGGCCTAAACTGTATCGTCTCATGACCTGGATGGGCGCAGGCACCTCTATTTCCCTACTGGATCATAGCGCTGAGAGGAATGGCCATGGCCTCTCACCCAGGCTTTGACAGGTGAGGAGGTACTCATGAAAAGGAGGTATCACGGTTTCCTAAAGGAACACATCCTTCCTTTTGTGCATTATGCTAAGGAGAGTATCACGGTACTGCGGAGGTTCGAAACCAACGAGCGCTCAGATGTTCTCAGACATACAAATCGCCCTCTAAATTTGTGTTTATGTGTTAGGTGTTATTTGCTAGGTGTTTATTTGCCGGATTTAATTTACGTCCGCAGTAGGTTAATAGTCCAATACTGAACCGCAATAGACGAGGGGCGGAATCAGGAAGCTTAGCACTTCAAACATTCATCGTCGCAGACTAATCTTCAAGACATGGACTCCTTCCTTTCTGGGGTACTCCATGTCAAGATTGTTTTCAATTTAAGATCATCGCACTTGAACTACTTTGCCTTTTATCTCATATCAACCACGAGGAAATATTGTTTCAACCCTTTTGTTAAATCTGATAACTAGAATGCCTCTTCTTTTGACTATCTTATCAACAGTTTGTAAGGTGGTCATTATAATTTCAATACCACACAATTTGTATCTGAGAAACTACTTTGTTTCTTTGGAGACGAGGACTCTTTGTTGGTCCTATTTGTCACAATTGATTTGATTTGTTTCTATCTCATTCACATTTTTTTCTACGTCTAAAAGATCAGTACTCTTTCCCAGTAGATCAAATCGCTTCCAAAATTAACTATGGAATTTACAAATTTATCCATTTATTTTATACAGCAGCGCCCATCTCTTATTTCCACGTTAGGTGATCAACGTAGAGATGGGAACTTTTCTTGACATCTCAAAAGGACAAAAGATTATGACTGATCGTGCTGATACTGTTAGTAGACTTCACGCCCGAGCAATGACAAAGCAAATTTGACACATGTGCAAGGTAAAGCATTAGCTCACCAAGATTAGTTGTAGAAACTTTCATGCCTTCAAACCAGACCAGATGGAGTTATAACAGGCTGCCTACTTAGACGAGCTGAATTTTATTATTTAGGAACAACGCAACAATTACACATTGTAGAAACTGTCCTCAGAAGTTCATACTGGGATACATTCTGTATCATGAACCTCCCAGCCCTCTCACGTTATCCTTGTTGAAATCTCTAACGCATAGGAACAAGAGACAAAACATCAGCATGGAAAAAGAGATGGAAGATATTAAATACTTCTAGAAGATATTCACCATATAAACCTAGTTCTTTCATTGTCTAACGAGTGATCGAATAGAATGGAAGCATGCCGTCGTCAAGTACCAACCATGAGGGGAAATACTGCCATCGCCCGACTCGACTGTAGTCTCAGAGCTCACAACACGGTCCTCCAGAGCGTTCACACTAATTCCATGCGCTAGCGGCCGAAGTTTGTTGTCCTGTGGATGGTAGCATCCATCATCCACGGCTCTGTGTTCAGAGCTAATCGGACAGAGAACGAGCTACAGTAGCGACGAACGGCTCTCCCGCCGAATCGATCCCTAGACCAAGACAATACGACACCATCAAGTCACCGTGATACAAAAGAGAAGATAGAGTAGGGTCCGTGTCAGCTTCTGACAAGAGAACAATTTTGTTCTTCACGTTCTTGTATCCTTTTGGATTCCCGGGTAATTTGGCTCACAGGAATTTCAAATTCTGGACATCAAGGCAGCTCCAGGATTGGCTTTGGTGTATCTCCTCGATACAAAGTCTATGAGAACCCTATGAAGAGCTTTAAGAGTTAAGTAGAATTTCCAAGTTTTTGACTGCGACTTGGCTAGTATGTGCTCCATGCAGAATAGTAACTACTTCCACAGGAATCATCTCGAGGATAGAAGTCATCTGCACTGACACCAGTGGGCGTGCTAAAGAGCAGCTGGTGGTGTTACAGTTGATTGATTCAATGCGATTTGAAGGTTCTTGGGGGCGTGATTCTCCTCAGGGTAGATGGTTACTACCGCAGGCAATTGAGCGTCAGGAACTAATCTTAGCAAGCTAAACGACCTTCGGACACAGTGGAGTGCAGGAGATCGTGGATAGTGGAGTAGTGCATGGGGATTTGGTGTTTGAACGACAAGATTCTAGAGGGAAGGCGTTGTTCAAGCTATAGTTCAAGATGGTTATCATTTCTGCCCGTAGTGTCAAACCGAGCTTAGGATTTGGGAAGACTGTGGGTGCGGCTAACGACAAAGAAGAGACAGACAAATTTGAGATGTCGAAGGAGAACCTACTCAATTGCAGTCCATACAGCTTGTTTGAGTCGCACAAACGAAGCGGTAGTGCAGAAGGGGTGCCGAGTAAATCTGCCGGAGAAGGGAGACTTTCAAGACATGCACTTCATCCAAGGAAGCGCTCATTATCTGAGTCGAGATTATCTGCTCCACCTTCGGCTACCCGCGGTCGCGAGCTAAGTCCACCAGAGCTCACAACTTCGGACAATTTCAAGCCTGCCAAGCGAATCCTCGGCCCCAAAGCTCCAGTACAAGGAAAGAAGCTACTATCTCCAGTCCAAGTTGGTCTCTCGCCAGCCTTGGCGCTTCCCAGTCCGGCTAAGACTGTCCCGAGGTCGGGTGCTACAGAGACCCGTAATCCGGATACAAAATCTTCTAGAGCGGGAGGTATTGCAAGCACGAGCAGTCTGGCAAAGAGAACTACTCTAAGAGTGCGAATGTCGAGTATTGTGAGCATGAGTTCCAAGGACAATGCATTTCCTCAAAACGTGAACGAGACCGTGAAGGAGAAAGAAAAAGAGCCGATGAAGAAAGTGATGGTATTCTCGGCGAAGAAGGTGGAGCAGCAGCCGACTTCCCGTGTGAAGAAGGACGTTGTTAAAGCCCGAACGGGATTGCCGGAGAAGAAGTCTGTCTCCACCAGATCCCCCATTCCATCGGGAAAGCCTCCTTCTGTGTCTGGGAAGGCTGAGACGCATGTTAAAGATGAGTCTGCTGCCAAGTGCCGAGTTGTTGCCAGTCAATTCAGCAACTCCAAGGCAGCTGCTGAAACCATTCGGACGCGCAAGCTTTCGTCAGTCTTGCAAAACGAGCAACGACTTCAAGAAGAAAACAAGCAGCTGGACAAGCAGCTCAGACAACTCAAGCAGGAGCTAGTTGAGAAAGACGACGAGGTACTTATGGCCGCATAACTTGTCTCCTTATTGCAGATGATGAATGACACTCGCAAACTACTAAGCAACAGTTTTGGATAGCACTATTATTTGATTTCCCAGCAAGTTTAGTGAGTTTTGATTTGAGAGAGAATTATGGATCCTCACGTAGTAGGCCATTTTGCCGATCGCAACCTGCAGACAACCTTTTGTCTGGGAATCAAGCTGAGGAAGTGTTCTGTTTGCGTGGTAATTTTCAGCTCGAAAAGGTAAGGAGTGCATGCACGATGCTGAATAATTTGGCGAACTCTCAGAGTGACGAGGTAAGAGAACTCAAGTTCAGTCTGAAGGAGACTTTCAACGAGAATGCTCAGCTGCGCGTCAAACTCGAGAAGGAGCGACACGTGTCGAACAAATCTTGCAGGATGATGAGAGACGAAATTTACAACAAGTCTATGGGAGCGCAGTTGGCTGTCCTTACCCAACAGCTTCAAAATATGGGCGTTTCTGCTGAGCAGGTCCTGCAATTCCAAGCTCTCCAGAAATCGTCTCGAGATTGACTTTCGCTCCCAAATTGTTTAAGTACTGCTTGGATACAAATCATCAGATACTTCTCTTATCCACTCTACAATGTCGCGGATTCTACTCCGGGGCTACACTACTCATTGTGCCAATCTCTTCCGTCGTGCAGTCTGCCGGAAATCTGGCATGCAACCAAGGGAGAGGAGACATTAGTGACCAGCCAGGAGCAGCAATGGGCGATGAGGGGTTTACGAATGAAGAGGTACCTGTCCTTGCTGTCCTGTAATTTTCAAAACGAACTCACGACGGCTCCAGAATTGTCATCGGGTTTGTGCTACGAGTAATAAATATGGAATCCATCGACTTCGTGGCCCATTTGAACTTGTTCAACCGACTAGTCCTAACTTGTCACATTGCGATGTGTCCCTGCGGGTGCTCTTTATCGAGTAAATTAAAATCGTCTAACCCTTGATAATAATTAGCTCCATTTGTTGCTTAGTACCCATTGAATGGCTTAAATTTCTTACTCTAACAGGGAAACAATTTGTGCCTCGATTCTTCCGTCAAGTTTGAATTACACACTCTCCTCTTGCTTTTCCTGCTTCCTTAATCTCCCGAGTTTACAACTTCGCACTCCCTATAGACAGGAGATGAAACTTAGGACTTTGGTTGACTTATTAGGCTTCTCTACATGCACTAGAACTGAAAGCTTCACGGATTGACATCGCTCTTCTGTCTTTTGACATTCGAGAGCATCCAAGATCATGGTTGGGTACCACGCTCTTTGGATCCCCGTTCAGCTTATAGGCGGTAGGAATTGACATCTTCATGCCCAGATCTCGGGTATCCAGGAAACAACTCAATCCTCACATTGAAATGCAACGGCCACAAAAGCAGTTGCCTTGAATTTTGGTACTCCCACTTGTACCCGTAAATACTACCTGCATACGTCAATTAGATACATATACCAGTCCATTACAAGCATGTGCTCTTTGTGAGCTTTGACTGAGCTCAAGATTTTCACATTATCTGTCAATCGTCCAGTTTGGACCAGGAGTTGATCTTACTGTGCGGTTGTTGGAACACACTTGATAGTTACCCAACCTTATAAAGTTGGAAGTGTGATGAATATGCCTTTAATCACCTTGCTTGGCGGACACTTCGTCAAACTGCAAGTTTCTTTTCTGAGAAGACAAGTTACTGCTGCAGCATGCACGTTTCGTAATTCTTGCTATCCTATGTTTCTTTTCTCATTTCATTTTTTCATCTTATTATTTAGGACGCTTGTAGGTTTTATCGTTATCAATTCACGTGGGTACAAGACACGTTAATGTAGACACATCGATACCATGAGCTATTCAATCCCGGCCTTGCTTTTTTGTAACACAAAAAGTGGAAGCAATTCATGATAAACAAATCTTTGCTCATATATCCCAC
This sequence comes from Lunularia cruciata, assembly GCA_948567375.1. NCBI lineage: Eukaryota > Viridiplantae > Streptophyta > Marchantiopsida > Lunulariales > Lunulariaceae > Lunularia > Lunularia cruciata. The sequence continues at coordinate 63,865,404 of OX419755.1, read as the reverse complement.
TTGTGGGCATTGTGATGTAAGTGAAAGTGATTTAGCTATTCCTCCTCTTTCTCCTCTAGTAAGGTCTACCAGCTGTGCTAGCTTCGTTATACTTGTCATTCTACCACTCTATCTACCTTTGTAGACTAGGGTCTTCCTTGTGTCCAGTCCTTTCCTCCTCTTCACCGGTCCTACTTCCTAGGTCGACTGCCTTTTCTGTCCTCTCTTGGTATGTGTAAGTGTGGCCCGCAGCTGTCTGTGGACGGTTGCACCAATATTAGTTCAACTCCCTAGTCTTGGGCGGAACCTTCCAGAGCACAACATACCCATGCCTTGAACTGCGCACGTTTCAAAGCCTTCTGATGGAACTTTAAAAAGTGATAACCGCACTGAGGAAGACATGACTGAATGCAGATTTCAGCCTCCTATTAGTGTATAAACATCCTTAATCTGTCGAGCATTAGAAATATGTAGCCTGAATCATTCTGTGATTGAACGTAAATTTCTGTACTGGACAATCTCTCTCCTCACACTTTCAGAGTTAGGACTCCATGCGCGAAGTTGCTTCGCTTTTCTGAAAGGCGTAAGTAAAGAGCTATGGAATAGCCTCTGATGTACTATTCGATTGTGTAATGTGCAATTGTAGCCTACTTATGAGGTACACAGCGAGGCACAGGAGGATTTAAATCGAAGTGATGCAGACGACTTTGAGTTAGCAAACCCAATGGAGTCTGTCAAGAACCACCTGTGGAGTGCAGCTGTTGAGGAAGTGACGGAGGTAATTCCTTCACTTGCGTCTTCATTGCTCGTGTAAGTTTACAAACAAATTTCAACATGGCAAAGAAGCCAGCGGGTTTTCATAAAAAATTTTCGTACCTAAGTCGCTCCACACGAAACATAGCTCCAAAATCGATATCGGACAGTCACGTCTCATTCATCCCAATGAGGTAGGTCCACATCCCGGTCCTTCAGATTCTGAGGCTTTAAACTGATAAGGATCGGGAACTCTGTACAGGAAGTTCCATTGTGTAGACATCCTGAATTGTCAGCAGCTGTTACCCTCGAGGAATTACTAGCTGCTATACGAGCTGTGCAGGATGTGCATGAAGGAGCAGACAACATACTGAGTGAATCAATGCGGAATTAATTGGATGTGATAGAAGACATGCAGAATGCTGAGAGTAACGGAAGACTCGCACCCTTCTGCAGTGGTCGTCCTGAGCGACGGCCAGATTGTTGGTGATTGATGTAGCCTTGACACCTCGTCTGACAAACATATCTTGAAACCTTTGTACAGGAAGGGCCAGTGATTTCCAACCATCAGGATGTACATTGTGCTCTTCAGGATCTCCAGGATATTATATCACAAGAAGAAACGTCATTGAAGGATCGCTGTGCGGATGCTCTGAAACAACTGAACTTGCCGCTTACTCCCTTACTGTCTTCTCAAGGAGTCCTTGACGTGGACTCGCTCAACGCCTTAATTGCAAGCGTCTCTTCCAGGGGGGATGAATTTTCCTCGAATAGATTCAACTCAATATTTAGATTTTGATATGGAACCTGTTTGTAATCCGCGATAATTGTTCAAAAACCTGTTCAAAAATTGATGTTAACTACAAAAGGCTTCCCGACATATCGTAAATGTGTTTCATGAAACAATCACAATGAAAGTGACTAGTTTCAATCTTCTGTTTCTTGACCACACTGCAGCTTCGTAGCGCTCAGCGGTCTCTATTTTGTTTTGCCCGAATGAGACGCTGTATGAATAAATTTGGTAAAATTTTGCTGCTGACGAGGTGTACTGTTCAATAACTTAGTTATGATATTTTGATCGAAGATGAAATGTTGTGGAAGTCTTCAAATATCAGAAGTAGACACCCTCTCTCATGAGTCATTTTTCATTTCACTCAGTTGGGACGAAAATTGGCCACTTCGAAACAAAAACCTTTGTACAGCTTCGTGACTAGATATTTACAGGCGACCTCCCAAGTGACGAATACCAGACCAACATTGAGTTACTACTGAACGAGAGATGTATCGAAGGGGGATTGAACGCTGAAAAAGCGGTCCATCAAACTCAACAATACTGCCAGCGGGATCTGGACGGCAGGCGGGTACTCACTCTCATAGATGACCTATGGTACAGTTCGGTTTGATTCATTTTACTTTAACTAAACATTCTAACACTTGGGAGCCCAAGCTGACGCTGTAAACAGAGGACGGTTCCGCCAACCAAGGGTCAGAGCGCCACCGTCCTCGGTAAGACTGTAACTCCTACACGCAAACATCTCCAGCAACAATTTCGCTTGTGTTCTGGCGCGTTTACTCAGCGGTATGCTCTGGAACCCAGCCTGATTCATGTGATCACGCCACTTCTCTAAACGCTCATGACGCTCAACTCTCTCAGGGCCTTCGCAAGCGATTATATTACGGATTTCTCGAGCGAAGAATTGCTCGACTTTCATCCGAGCCATGCTATCGGAGGGCATGTTCAAGTCAACGGAGTCGAACACTGCAGCATAGTATTGAAGTGACTCCAAAAAACGGGGCGATCTTCCTTCGAAAAATGGCCCGTTGTGACTCGCTTCTTGCTCCACCACAGCTACAACCTTCGGCTTCGTGCTCATAATTAAACCGAGCATATCTTTAATCCCACTCCCGGCGTCATGCAGCGTGCGATGGAGCTGGGAAATGCAATTCACTGCCACCACCTCCTTCTCCTTCACATGGAGCATCCACAGCCGAACGTCTTCCAGTTTATCAATAACCGCATGAAACTCGAATTGAAGATCTAAAGCCTCTGCAAACTCAGCTAATCTGTCTCCGGTGTCCTGCACATCCTCCTTACAGTCACCAACCCCAGTGACTCGAACATGTGCTGGAGCCCCACCTGGACGTGCAGCAAGGCTCTGAAAGAGGGCCGGCCATTGAAGGCCCTGCTTGATATCAAAATCGATGACATGAACGTGATCACACTTCTCAAAGGCTTGGAGAATGACCTCGTTGGCAGTAAAGTGAGAAAACTTGGTATAGGGACACACATGGTTCAGAATGTGAAATGCGGACAGATTGTCCTCTTCTGAAAGGTCGAGATTGTATGGCAGCGGTTGGTAGATTTGTGGCCAGAGACGGGAACAGCGAGCGGCAAGTCCTTCTGTGTAGTATGCGGCAACCCTCTGCATAGAAGTTCCCTCGGGAGAAGCCAACTCCCCCAGCTGCGCGAACAGGGGATTCACCAGACTCAAGCTTTTGGTTGCCACAGCCTCTGCACACGCCAGGAGCAAATTCACCAGCTCGAGCCCGACCTCTCGATGAGGTTTCCTCGAGGGTTCTAAACTCTGGGCTTGCTGAATAGCTGGGGACTCGTCTTCCGCTGTGTTGGCTTCCTCGTTGGCTTCCTCCTCACTATGTTCCTGATCACTGCTTCCGCTCTTGTGCCCCTCTGAGGGCGTGGAGGACGGTGAATCAGTCCGAGCTTCTTCTTCATGCTCAAGTGAAGATGTTCGAGCTTCGTCTCCCTCAGTTTCTAACCCAGGTAGAGATGTTTGGGTCGAGTTAACTCCAAAGTCATCAATGAATGAGTCCATCCACAGTTGACTGTTTTGCTGTGAAAGACAGTCGACTGAAGAATTTGTACCCGGTGGTTCCCACTGCGGGGAGTCCTCCACTAGGTGGAGAAGATTGGCAGCTGAATCTACCCTGGGGAAATCACTCAGAAAGGCATCGTGCACCCCAAACCCATAGCTGGACACGAGAGGCCGAGCTGATGGCCGGGGACTTATTGCAAGGTCCAACACAGAACGAGGTTCTGGTGTGGTACGCTTGTTGTTGTCTGGTGAGTACGATACAGGAGGACTTGCTATTGCGGACGAGGAAGGGGACGGCTCCATTATTGGTGTCTCGTACCCGCTTGCGTGTGTATTATTATCCTGTCCTCCATCACCTCTTTCCTCTTCTTCTTTCTCCTCTGCTTCTTCATTACGCCAAGATTTTCTCGTAGTAGCAAACAAGGGACAATCGATCTTTTCTCCTCCTTCTCTTTCGTCCGCTACTCTGTTGTCTAAAACAAGAGTCACGAGCTCGCTCTCTGCCTTCACGTATTTCCGTCCGTGATCTCTGGTCATGGAAATTGGTGAAGAATTTAGTCCTTCCGACGATGGGAAAAAAACAATGGATTGATCTAGACATTGTACTTTTGGTGGGTCTTGGGGATAATTAAAGGAACCGTCCTCCAAAAACCCAAACCCGCTCGTCCCATGCCCCGATGAACCCATCAGTGCTGTGCATCCTTCACGCATTACCGCAGCTGGATTTCTTCAATCCCTGCCTAAAATTGCAATGCAAGTACGAGAAGCTGCCCAGCAAAGACATGCAACTCGCACTTCAAGCTGGAATTTCCTCTCCGATAATCCCCTGTAACAAGCTCTCTGTACACTGAGAAACAACAACGACAACCACATCAAAGCCCCATGTGGAGCTTCAGATACTCCCCTCTTCAAGTTCCACGTCCCTTCCAAGATAGATAGTGTCTGTCTGTCACTCATACATACACATGCAAATTCGAACTCTCTTGACAGAAACTGTTCATTGAAGTGCACGATCAGATGAATTAGCGAGCTACCTCTCTCAATCTCTACCAACAGATATCCGAACACCAATTGTAATTATCAAATCCGCGTGCACTTCTTCCACCCAAATCTCTTAAGACTTGTCTCATACTCTCATTCTAAGTCCAAAAACATCTCTCGTTCGTGAGTTACAACAAATGAAAGAACGCGTGATCTAATTAGATCCCTCTCCCAGAACTTGGGAATTGCAGTTGTGGGAAACTGTATGTAGAAGGTGTCGGTGTGGAGGCGAAGAATGCTCACAGGATCCTCAAGGAGATTATCGCAGTCGCAGCACAAGTAGCAGTGGTACTGTACTAGACGATACGACTTGTCTACTAGTTCATAGACTCTACTGCATGTCTAATTTAGTTCGAGTTCACGACGTGTAGTGAGAGACTGCCGCAGCCGCACCAAGTTCTGCGGCATACAACGGTGAAGACAACGGTTATTTCCCACCGCTCAACGGCTAAGTCCAACGACTCGACTGTGAAGGCTCTGACTTTACTTTCTCCAGAAGACGGCAGTACGGCTTAAAATAACGAAATGAACTGAAGAGATTGTTATCTTAAGGTTATCCTCCATACCGGCGTCAATGCCAATGCCTACGTCGACTGACAAGACAGGAATGTTCGCATGCGGCCCAGCACGTTGAGCTGAGTTGCCGACTTCGTTGTTCTGTAGCTGTTATCCCTACTGACCTCCCTTTTCTAAACGGGTATAATGCACTTTTCCCAGCCGGATTTGTTCTGCTCTATATCCAATGAATATTGCTCCTCCGGGAGGAGTTCGGGAGAGTGTGTAGACGGGAGAGGAGAGGGAGAGATGTGAGAGTAAAGATCTATATTCTCTAAGGGTTCTCTAGGATATAACACTCGCGTGACAAGTAGATTCTTTTCGATATTCAATTTTGGTTTCATTGGAGAATAAGTATAAAGTTATAAATACTTTTAGTTTTTTTAGTGTTTAGAGTGAATATTACCATGGAGAGTGATGGGTTGAGAATTTTTATTTCTAATTTTTTGGTTTTTATGGTTAAATTCTATGGGAATTTAATTTGAAAAATTTAGAGGTAAAAATTGAAAGTTATGAGAATTATTAATTTGTAGAGTTTAGAGAGATTATAATTTTGCACGTGAGTTAATATGTGAGAGGTTGTGGTTTTGGAGATATGGAGAGATATGGAGAAGAACATCAAGTGCTATTATCATTATTCTTGAGCTAACCACGGTCACACCTCCCCATATGGGGCCGTTTAGAGCGATTCTGGATACACCATACACGGTGTGTCACTAACGCTTTACCTCGCAAGGGGTAAAGACTCATGTGGGAAGGATGCACAAAGACTATGATTAGATCACTTGGGATACCCACGTGAGGCAAGCAACCACATCGACAGTAGTGACGCTCAGGATTATGTATGCTTCTTTTATCATTTTGCTGACCATTCCAGGGATACTGATTGAGTCGTGTAAGTGGTTAGCTTCTTAGGTGGGTTGCATTTTGGAGTTATTTGAGACTAATTTTCCATGTCCACATCTATTCAATAGACTTTCCTGCACACTCCATGATGGGCCTAGATAGGCTTTTTGCCTACCACTTAATCATTTGGCATGTGATCACTTGGACAAGTTAGCATGGTTCCTATTCCTCTTACTCCCTTGATAGTGTATTTGTTATGCTAGAGAGGGATGTGCGGGGCATAGAGAGGTGGTTGCTAGATTTCATCAATTCTTAGGGGGGATTGGGTGGCCCTTCAGGAGAGGTATGTTAGGGCTTAACATTTTAGGAGACCAGTTTCACCCCATGATACTATAGAGTCCACTCGATTCTGACGATGTTGGACATTGGGTGTAATACCAAGAGCTAGCCATATGATCTAGATGTGAAATTTGTTTTGGTAACATCTAAAATGATGTTATAAATGATGGTCAAAATAGATAAGATAGAAGTATCACCAAAAGAGTACTTCTACTAATAGGGCAGAAACCGAAATAACTTGAGAACCTTAGAACCAATAGCTAGACATATGATTTAAAGGTGAGAATTGGTTTGGTAACATCTGGAAGGATGTTACACATGATGGACTAAACAGATCAGAAAGAGGTATCACCAAAAGGGGACTTCTTCTAGTATAGTAGGAACCAAAACATGCCTTAAATCTTTGAAGGCAATTTCAAAGGCCTAAACGGATGAATTAAGCCTAAAAAATGTGCAAATTCCCTTCCCAACAGAGGAAAGGCTGGCCTTCCCTCCCCCTTGCTTTGTCTCATCGAGAGCTTTCCAACGGTACCTTATGTGATTCTGAGATTCCTACAAGAAGATTCCCTAAAAGATTCCCTCTGGTCAAAGCTTGTTTGACCAACCAGATAGAACCTAGACTAGACATGGCACCCATCCAAGTAAGTAATATAAGGGTGGAGCTTGCTGACATGTCACCTATATGTGTCCCTAATCCTATGGTGGAGATCCTCTTTGTCTATATAATAAAGAGAAGGTGCTCCCTTGGGACATCGATTGTTTGAGCGTGCAATCTGTGTTTTCTCTCTTCTCTTGTCCTCGGAGTATTACATTGGATCAGGTGAGAGAGTTTAGTAGAGCAACACAAGCGCTACACCCTTTGTCTATGGCGAGTCCTATCGATAATACTATCTCTTCCTTGAGCTCACTACATCCTATAGCAATAGAGGGACTACCATTAGAGGTCTTAGATTATCAACTTGAGCAACCTTTATGTCTTGATAGGTCACTTTTTGCACAAGCATTGTGCAATATGCCTCACCTTTCCTCAAGAGGCTTGTCAAGGATGGTTTATGAGCACCTTAGAGATTGCTTTTAGGTAGATGATCCTTCTAGTGGTTTTACTGAGTTGTTTCAGGTGGTTGCAATGATAGGAGAGGAGACATTCCTATGTTTGTTAGTTAGGTGTTAGGTGCTAGTCGACTTCTTGCGATGGGAAGGACATGAGGAGTATTAGACCGATTGCTATTGGAGAAATCTTTTTGCATTTGGTCAGTTGTACCATTGTCCCTCAACATCATTCTCACTTTTGACATCACTCAGCCCATATCAGTTTGGAGTAGCTACACCTGGAGGATATGAGGCTATATCTCTAAGCATTAGGGCACTCCTAAATATCCATCCGGAGTGGATCATCCTACAAGTGGATGTTGAGAATGCTTTTAATAATGTCTTACAAGCATTCATCTTTAAAGAGCTTAGGGAGGTTGGTGGATCCTTGGCAAGTCTTATTCCTTTTATGCGGTCTTTTTATGGCTCTCTTGCTTGCCTTCACTACCAACATGGTGGTTCACAAGCAGGAGCCACATCTTGGAGTCAATTGTGGAGTCAATTGAGTACACGTCAAGGAGACCCTTAGTAGGACCCTTATTTCCATGGCTCACTTTAGAGCTCTCTTATCCACTACTTTGGCCATGCCAAGTTGTGTATTTCCCTCCTTGGCAGATTATACATACATTGTGGCCTTGTAGATTAGATTAGGTAGACCTTTGACCACTTGACTATCGAGCTACATCTAGTAAGCTTAAGAGTCAAGGTGTCAAAGTGTAGGGCATGGTCCCCTTTAGGTATTCCTTCCCACCTTGAGCTTCCAAAGGGGTATCACATCTACTGATGGACTACATGTTCTTGGAGTGCCAGTAGGATTTGAGGATTTTGTCACACGCTTCTTAGACGTTGCCCTTGTAGAGGATGTTCTCCATGTGGATGACCTTCTATTACTAGGAGATCCGCAAGTGGTATTTGGTATACTCTCCTCTAGTATTGCTCGTCAACCATCCTACCCCATCCATATAATTCCCACTCCTTGTCCTTCACATTCCGTCTGAGAGCCTTTGATATGAGGATTATGGGAGTCTTTTGTGATATTCTTGGACCAAGGACATTTGAGTGTGTGATAGGAGATTTGGCATGTAGATAGACAAACAGCTCTGCTGATCTTGTGTGGAGGGGTTGGCTTGCTATCTATGGAGGAGAGTGCACCTATAGCATTTTTGGGTAGTTGGGCTCTCTCAACACTCCTACTTTCCTCTCATTTTGTGGTTGTTGATATGCCGGTTTTGGAGACTTATGTGATAGAGGTGGAAGAGAGATCCTTTTCTCTCCAAATGTCATTGCAACACACAAGAGATAGTCTATCCCCATAGGCTTGAGAGTATTTTCCATCTTTTGCTTCACTATAATCAGATTGGACTAGAGGTTTATAGTCTTCCTTGATGGAGAGACAATGTGAGCATATGCTACATTCTCTTTTAGTTGACTCGTCCATTCCTTAGGCTACTAGAGCACATCTTTGCTCTTGCTCTAGCAAGGATGCAGGCTCTTAGATCCTAGCTCAATTGTGCATTAAGGCATTCCGACTTGCACTAGTTACTTTCTCTATAGCCATGTGGTTTTGCCTAGGTTTGGTCCGCCCATCTACATCTTCATTACTCACTTGTGAGTGTGGTTCTACACTAGATGTAGCAGCGGTCCATATGACATGATGTCCTTTTGGAGGATAGAGGATAGCTGCCCATGATGCTATTAGGGACAAAATATTTGCTATGGCATGAGAGAGTGGATACTTGGCTTGGAGGGAGCATTTGTATGCTATGCAGATGACATGTGTCAGGGCAGACTTATACTTGGGCCAAGATGATTAGGTGATAGTAGCGGATGTTGTGATTACAAACCCTACACAAGATATAGTTTAGGAGGGAGTGATTACCCATCCCCTTGGATGGGCGGCGAGTGCAACAGCAGGTTGCAAGGTCTCCAAGTATAGGGGCATGCAACGAGGTCACTGCTTTGTTCCTCTAGCCTTGGAGTTATATGGAGCGATGGACATGGTGTTTGACATATTTGTCAAGGAGTTCACAAGAGCTTATCATGTTAGGCCAGGGGATATTACTCAAGAGGTACCACTCTCAAGTGCTAGGGAATACACTTTCACTCTCATAGACTCTATTGGAGCTTAGCCCCATTTTACCTTTTTCATCTCTCCCTTGTATGGCTTGATGGGGTCTTCCCATCCTTCTCTTTTTCTTCACGGTCATCCTTCTTCTTCCATTGCAATTGACAATTTTCAGTAAGCATATGAGATTATAATACATTACAACCCAAGTGGAAAATATTGAGGAAAGGCATTACCTTAAAATGAAAAATAGATGCACAAGGCAAGACACGACACATGTATTGAATTCTATTATTTAAATATTATAATATAAAGCCAAAATGTGAATACAAGAGGACGCCATGTAAACTCTAATTGCAATTTTTTTTTCTTGCTAGCCATACGGTCAAAAGGTTGGGCCATCTACAACTCCCACAATCAGGTCTATCATTTACGACTCTCAAACAAAACGGGTGCAATACAATTTGAGAGGTCTAATCACGTGAGTAGATTCTTCCTTTACCTTATAAAACATGCAGGAACTGTATCTTATCAAGAAATTTTAGTATTTCCTATATTAACACATCAAAGCTAAGTATGTGCATTTCTTTTATTCAACAAAATAGTTCATAGGGACCAAAGAAACCCATGGGGAAGTAGAATTGATATAAAGAATTTCATTTTAGGCCTATTGGTCTCCATATCATAACCTTTTCTTGTGGGTAAATTGTAATACTCCGAGGACAAGAGAACTCTTCAAGAGAGATAGAAGAGAGAAAATATAGGTTTCACACTCAATCCTCCAATGCCCCAAAGGAGCACCTTCTCTTTATTATATAGCCAAAGAGGATCTCCTCCAAGGAAGCTCCACCATGGGATTAGGTACATGGATAGGTGACCTGACAACAAGCTCCACCCTTAGATTACTTGCTTGGATGGGTGACATGTTGGTCTTGGTCCTATCTGGTTGGTCAAATAGGCTTTGACTAGAAAGAATCTTTTAAAGAATCTTCTTGTAGGAATCTTAGAATCACATGGGTGAGGTACCATTAGAAAGCTCTTGGTGAGACAAACCAAGGGGAAGGGAAGGCCAACCGTTCCACTTTTGAAAGAGGAATTTGTACATTTTTTGAGGCTAATTCATTCATTTAGGCCTTCAAAATTGCCTTTGAAGTTTTCAAGTCTATTTTGGCTTTTGCCCTATTAGTAGAAGTGCTCTTTTTGTGATACCTATATCTGATCTATGTTCTCCATCATATGTAAAATCCTTCTAGATGTCACTATCCCAAGTTTCACCTCTAGATCATATGCCTAGCTATTGATTCTAAATTTTCCAAGCATATTTCAATTTTTGGACTATTAGTAGAAGTACTCTTTTGGTGATACCTCTATCTGATCTACTTAGTCCATCATGTATAACATCCTTCCAGATATTATCAAACCAAATTTCATCTCTAGATCATTTGTCTAGCTATTGGTATTACAATAATGTGTAGAGTTTTTGCCTATAACTTATAAGTAAAATAAAATATTTATTGCCAAGTATTCAAGTCCAACCATCTTGGAATACCTCTCATAAAATTTTTATGACTTGTTCATTTATGGTTTCAAATTAATTTGGTGAAACATTTGTGAATGATTCATGTGCATTGATGTCATTAATCATTCCATATAAATGACAAATAAAACCACTAAAGTAATTTTATATGAGTAAGTAAGTGAGTTTAACTCATAAAAATTGGATAAGTATATCAATCCCTTGACCCACTTTTCTATAAACCTTTCAACCCATTTAACCACATGTGTTGAATTACCATTCCATGTAAAAAGAGACGTAAAAAGAAGAAGTCTTTATAGCGCTTACAATTCAAACATAACCTTGTCTACTTAAGGAAAAAATAATTAATCCAATGAGATCTTTATATCAAAGAGTACCTTTCAATATTCAATTTTCTAATAGAGTCTTCTTTGCAGAATATGAAATTTTTCAAAGGTTTTGGAAAATAACATTATGCTCATCATGTCTTGTTTAGTATGAGAACTATACATATGATACATATTACATCTACATTTTATGCTATGCCATAGAATAGAATAGAATACATATTATCTTGACATTTTACACTTTGCAATAGATGGAGAGCTCACTGGAATTCATGATGACATCTTAGATATAATGGATGAAATCTTATATTCCACTTGTTCTCATGTTCAAATTGAATGATAGTTGGATCACCACATTGAAGGGTAGATATAATCTTATTCATAGACTGCTGACATATGTTATTTGATATGGTGCTTGCAAACACACCAAGATCCTTGCATGAACATACATGTAGTATGGAGTTGTAGCAATCATCACCGCTAGGCACAAGAAAGACCATTATGTATCATGGCTTGCCTAAAATAACTTTATCCCATTGGTGGTGGAAGTTTTTGGCATCTCCATCATCAATTCAATGGTCTCTTTTATGATGCATCACAAGAGTCCCTACTATAGAGGAGATAGAGTAGCCCTAGTTATCTTACCAACTATGCTTGCCCCTTACTTTTGCCGATGAGTATTTTCCATCCTATAGCAATCACATGCATTGAATGTTCACTAATAAGCATTGGAAAGAAGAGCTCTCATCATGTCTAATCCACTCTCTGCCCATGTTCTAGATATAACTATGGAGGACCTATATCACATTGCTCAAGAGTATTTGTTACTAAGAGGTTACTTTGTTGGATAAATTGTTTATTTCTCCACATTGGGTATGTGTCTTTATTTGTCCTTGACTTTGAGCACTTTTTGCTTGGACCTTGAGCTCATGTTCTCCATCATATGCACTTATTAGTGCTTGTGTACTTCTTTTTCTTTTTTCCTTGGACCTCAAGCTTGTATTATATGTCAATACTTCTTGGTGATTTTTTATACTCTTTTCCTTTAGGGTATACTATTTTTCTTTTGTGTACTTATTTTATAATTATTAAAAGAATTGTGGATGACCAATGTAATACCATTATCTAGATAGATTATCTAGAAGTGGAAATTGGCTTAGTAATATCTTTAGGGATGTTATATACAATGGTCTAAGTAGATCATATAGAGTTGTCATCGAAAGAGTACTTCTACTAATACGGTAGAGGTTGAAACACCTTTGAAAATTTGAGAGTCAATTCTGGAGGCCTAAAAGATTAGGCCTAATTAAGCATTGAAATGCAATATTCTTCCCTCATAGGAGAAATTTTTTTCATTCACCACCTTTGTTGGTCTCATCAAGATCTTTCCAATGGTACCTTATCTATGTTGTTCTGAGCTTCCTAAAGGAAGATTCCACAAAGATTCCTTTGGTCAAATTTATTTGGCCAACCAAATAAGACAAGGATCAACATGTCACCACTCCATGTAGCTTATTTAAAGTTGGAGCTTGTTGATATGCCACCAATCCATATATTTGATCCAATGATGTAGCTCCTTTTGAGTGGATCCTCTTTGCTATATAATAAAGACAAGGTGTTCCTTTGTGGCATTGGAGTATTGAGGAATGAAACCTTGGACTTCTCTTGGGATTTCTCTAATCCTTTGAGTATTGCACCAAGTTAAGCTCAATGTTTTCTTTTCTAGTTGCAACCTATTCTAAGGATCAAGTGAAACAAATATAATGTTAGGTGTTTGGCATTCTTATATTTAAGAAACAAATTAAATTTTTTTAGAGAATGTTCAACTTAAGCTTTATATAATTTTTAGTAATTCAATATATTTTCTCATGGGTTCAAACATTTTCTTTCATGAATTATGATTTGTATTATGAATAATTTGATTTCAAAAAATAAAATTGAATATGCAAAGTATAACTAGTCTTGAGATTATTATGAGCTTAAGACTTATTTTCTTTTTATTCACCATAATTTCTCATAATAGGATGATAGATTGTATTTATGAGAAAATCAATGTGCTAAATCTTTTTCTATATTTATAAGAATTATAAATTCATTAATTTCTCATATTGATATTTGAACCAAGTATAATCATTTGAGTAGCACTTCTATATGTTTCCTTATTTGTGAAACTATTGAAGAAATATATATGCTTCTTCAATATCATACTTTATCATAAGATCATAACAATAGAAGTAAATCTCCTTGATACCATCTTGAAACCTTTTCTCTTTTTAAAATGATAAGGATATATTGGTACATTATTAGTATAGTATATTAAATATTATTATTTACTAAATAACTAAAAATTAAGGTTCAGATATTATTTAAGGTTATTAGCAAACACTAGATAATGATTGATCCTTTGTAATGCTATGAGGATAGGAGAACTCCCAAGAGAGACACAAGAGAGAAAACATAAAGGTTCACAGTCAATACTCAGATGCTCCAAAGTAGCACCTTGTCTTCATTATGTAGCAAAGATGATCCCCTCAAAGGAAGCTCCACCCTTGGATCAAATATGTGGATTGGTGATATGTCAGCAAACTCCACCCTTAGATTAGTTGCCTGGATGTGTGACATGTTGGTCCTTGTCCTATCTGATTTGTCACAAGTTTGACCAAAGCAAATTTTTAGAGAATCTGTTTGTAAGAAGTTCATAATCACATGGGTAAGGTATTGTTTGAAAGCTCTCAATGAGACAAACTATGGGAGGAGAACGGAAACCTTTCCTCTTGAAGGGGATGTGAGGCAATAGGTCCATTTTGAGTCCTAATTCATCTGTTTAGGTCTCCAAAATTAGCTCTAAAGTTTTCAAGGTGTTTTTGGCTCCTGCACTATTAGTGGTGTTTAGGTCTCCAAAATTAGCTCTAAAGTTTTCAAGGTGTTTTTGGCTCCTGCACTATTAGTGGAAGTATTCTTTTGGTGACACTTCTATCTAATCTACTTAGTCCATCATATATAATATATTTCAAGATGTTACCAAGCCAATTTCTACCTCTAGATAATATATCTAGCTATTGGCATTACATCATTTTGACAATGTGGAAAGACCTTTGACAATAATATATCTAGCTATTGGCATTACATCATTTTGACAATGTGGAAAGACCTTTGACGGAATTACCTATATTTATGTAGACTTTGCAATTTTTTTGAAAAGGCAACCACTTAGGATGACAAAAAGAATATGAAGATTAGGATGATGAGAAGGATGTGAAAATCACATCAAGCCATACAAGAATAAAATGGTAGTAAGCCCCAATACTTTGCCACGATTGAAAATAAAAGTAGTCCATATTTTATCATTAATTCACTTAAGCTACATGTTGCTTTGTACTTATAACAAGTTTAACCAAGATTTGAAAATAAAAGTAGTCCATATTTTATCATTAATTCACTTAAGCTACATGTTGCTTTGTACTTATAACAAGTTTAACCAAGATTTGAAAAAAAAATTAAAAAATTATAGTTACCTTGTTGAAGTTGAGGATGAAATTAAACTAACCTTATTTAGGTATTATTAGCTAAACTGGCATTTTGAGCCTTAGGTAAATTTAACAAAGCTAATGAAAGCTTGATTTATAATTATTGTAAAGAGTGTCTATGAGATAATTAAGGACTAGTGTGTATGAAACTTAATGCTTATTGTAGAAATAAAAAAAATAAATTTTGGAGGAGGTTTTATTATGAGAACAAGTATAGATACAAGTAGGGAAGATTATAGTTAGCTTTTATTGAGTTCTATTGAATTGCATTTATAATTTCATTAATACATGGCAATGGTATATATCTTCCTACTTTGAATGGGAGTTAAGTAGAGTGTATAGAATGTAAAGCTTAACTTTTTGTAATTCATCAAAACTAATATATTTAAGGAAAATAAAATATCTCACCTCACTTTTAATAATTATGATATTGATTCAATATCATATTTAATAATATTATGAGCATCATACATATAATTAAAATCAGAATACTAGATTTTTCAAAATTTTATTTCTATGGTAGTAAGTAAGTTAGTGTTACTCAGATAAAAAATATTAAAATAATACTTAAAATTGAAAATACTAAATTTTACATTTAAAGTTACAATCATGTATACGTGCGCTTTGTATATATCTATTTAAATCAACTAAGATGATGGGCTAAGCATTTATCAAGAAGAAGAAGAACATACCAAAATCTAGAGCCAAGAAATTAAGTGTATAGTTTGACTTGATTGACATAGAGATGTTAAATAATTTTTAAGTTTTAGTGTATTTTAAAAACTATAAAAATTAGAAAAATTTCACTATATCTATATGAAGAGTATTATTTTTAATTTAAAAGAAGAAAAATAAAGAAGAAAGATCATATATATTTAAATATCATGTATGGAAGTGTAATTCAAGCATCTACAGCTCCAATCATTTCATAAATATAATAAATTAACATAAAATCATAAAGGTATGGAAGACGTAGCCTATGATTTAAGGAATGATTCTTTGCAATCAATACAAATGAATGATCTATTACAGTTTGCAATAAAAACCACCTATAAAAACTACAAAATTCATGGTGATACTATTGTACAGATTATGCGTAGTCTGATACTATATGTAGTCTGATATACTATTATGCGTAGTCTGATACTATTGTACAGATTATACAAGTTGCAAATGAGTTTGAAGTTTCATCTTAGCCACTTATTAATATAATTAATAATTAATAAATTAAAGAATAATTATAAAAAGACACTGGACAAGCACAATGCAAATAAAAGATATTCAATTAATTGCACTGGTGATGAAAATCTAGCATTTATGTTAGCTTACGTTTGGGAACCAATTTCAATGATTGTATTGCATTCTCAAGTAGGAATTCTAGTTTTAGAGACAACAATCACATCAGCATAAAGGAGAAAGATAGTTAAAGAGAAGCTCCAATATATTAGAGCAAAGCCAAAGGTGAGAGGCTTGCTTTGGTTGAATTGCAACTTCAAGAGTAGAAGACTTTGTACAACATTTTATGAATCTATTTATGGAATTTAAAAGCAAAATGGATAATTTAGTCATTCTTGAAAATATATATGGATTTAAATAAATAAAAAAATTTGGAATTGAAAGGATACAATTAAAAAAAATTTGAAATTGAAAGGAAAAAAGAAATAAATGAAAATTGAAATTGAAAGGATAAATTAAATAAATTTGGTCAAGAGTAGAAGTATTCTTGAGATAAAAAGAAAAATGAATTTAAGTAGTTATGAAAATACATTAAGATAAAGTAGTTTTGTCAAATTATTTAATTCCTTTGTGTGGATATACTTCTTGCTCATGTATGTAAGGAATTTATGAAGTAAGTAAGAGCTACAAAGTAACTTCTTCTCTACAAAAAATGTAGCACTTCGTTGTTGAGAGATTAGATGAAGATATTAATGAGGATTCAATTCATCAACCAATATTATCTTGTGAAGAGTTAAATTTCCTATTTGAAAAATATAGAATAAGAGACTCTTAAATAAGAACTCCTTCATTTCTTTGAACAGCATATATGGATTTATATTTGATTATTTTTGGAAGGTATATACATATTGTTATGTGCTACAATATATAGCTAGATTTCAAAGATTTATAGTCTAAAATGTTTGATTAAACCTTAATTCTTATACTTGTAGTCCAAGAAATTTATAATCCAAAACCTAATTTATGGACTAAATACCAAAATCAAATGTTACTCTCCATGAACCTCCAAGGCTTAGAATCTATTTGTCAAAACACTAAACCATATCCCTTTCAAGTAAACTTTTATTACAAATCTAGAATAACATAATGTTATCCAAAATAAGAAAATGATGGTTTTGCAGTCCAACTTTGTCTTTGTAAAACTTTGTGGAACTTGATAGGTAGCTTGGCACTTTAATTCCAACTTTGTGAAATTTCCGGAAGATAGTGGATATAAATGATGGTTTTGCAGTCCAACTTTGTCTTGGTGGAACTAGATAGGTAGCTTGGCACTATAGTTCAAGCTTAGTGAAATTTCCAAAAGATGGTGGATATGACTTCTATATTGGTGGTGATTGCAACTATCTACCTCAACTATCACTAAATCTTACTAAAATTCCAACTCCATAAAATAGACTTCCAAATCTATTCTCCACTCATACTATTTCCATATTTGTATAGTTGTTACATGGTATCTACTTCTATATTCTTGGCGGTATTTTTTAGGTACTTGGTATCTAGTACTTCTAGTAAACTAACCTTTTAGTTCTAGGTACTTGGTATCAAATATTAGGTCTAGTACCAACTAACCTTTTGGCGCTATGAGAATTATGGAGTAGTTTAACCTAAATCATTTAAATTTAACATTTCTTCATAATTCAGAAAAAAATACATCTTGTTCAATTATTGTATCTTTAGAACTATAAAGAAGTATGTTTATTATGAATCAATTCATTCTCTCACCTAATATGGATTCTTTGAACTAGAAGATTTAAAATAATAAGACACAAATTTTATAATGATGAGTTGGTATATTTAATTTTCATAAATTTATTTTCTCATTATTTTATTATTATAAAATTTAGTAAATTTATTATAAACCATGTTATTCATATATTTTAATTTCAAATTTCAATATGAGAAGGTTTAGAAGAATAATGAGAAGGCATAGAATAATTAGCCATAAGTGAAAATGAATCTAAGATCAATGGATTATTATTCCCTTGATTCACCAATTTTGGTCCAGAATATAAAAATATTATGCAAAATGTAAATTGATTTTTTAATGTGAAATGTTTTATACAAGAACAAAGAAATTGATTGATTTGGCAATTTTCTATAACTAGACACTTGACCAAAGTATGTTTCTAGAAGCTAAAGTAAAATATAAACTTTGCTTGTAAAATGTCAAAAGTGTTGCATGTTGATAAACTAATGAATTGGTTGAATTTGCAAGCTTTGCGCAATTCTTTCCTTGTACTCTATAGGTAGACTTTTTAAAAATAAATTTTTTTGGAATTGAAGAATAAAATAAATACTTTTCAAAGGTAAAAAGTTTAACAAAGTAATAACTTGGTTGATTTTGTAAGCTTTCAAAAATTATTTTCCTTAAAGTAAACCCTTGATAAAATTATATGTCAAGGTATTGGAGACAAATATAAACTGATTTTAAAGTTGAAAGAAATTTCACACATCGATAAACTAACAACTTTTTCTCTTCACTAAATTTTCCTTTGTATAGTTAGATCCTTGATAAAAGTATGAAGGTAACTTCAAGTATACAAGAATGTGAATGCATATCATATATATTAACTTACTTTACTATATATATAAATATATAACGATAAGAGTCCCATTATATTAAAGGGTAGTCGCCATGCTACACAAAAAAAAACAAAGTGTTAATAGAAAATACATAATCTATTCTATCCTAATTGCATTAAATAATGAATCCTAAAGGATTAACAACTTATTTTAGCCATCTGATATATTGAATCATTCCTCTATTTTTCATATCTCATTTATTATTGCACAACACATATCTAATATTGGTAGGAGAGTATTCCTCTACACTCAAAATCTGACATTGGGTAAAGAAAAGAAACTTGCAAGCAAAAAAGACTTCTCTTACTAGATTTAATATTTAAGCCATCACATGGCATAAAGTAATCATTGGTAAGAAATTCATACACTATATTTTGTACACCAGTTATCATAGTTCAATGTGCAAAGCAAAGCTACCCAAATTCATTCTTGAGTTAAAACATGACAAAAACACACACAAAACACAACTTGCAAAGATCTTGAAGATTTGAAAATCTTCTTAAGAAAGTTCTTTTATGCAAAAAGAGAAAAATAGAGTGGTTTTTTGACTCAAGGACTTGAGTAAAATCCAAAAGACATATGAACTTGAACTATGCATTTGGTAGGAGCATTCCTTGTTATAACCTCAAGAGGCATAAACACTAAGAATAAGAATGATCTTGAACTAACAATTCAAAATGCAATAGAAAACAACATGTCAATAATTTCCAGTTTCATGGTTGCTATAGACATGAGTGCAAAGTTGACCAAAATTAATCTCTCTTTGGATGCATTATTAACTTGCTTATTTTGACAATTCTGGACCAATACACAAGAATAAATTAAGTCTTCCTTGATAATGAGTGATTATTTGCTTATTTAGAAGGTTGGTGTTGCATTACATCTAAAAAGAAATTAATAAATAATGATTATAATTTCCATTCCTTTCTTAAATCTAAGTGGAAGATACATTTGAAAAAACTCAGTACACTAGATCTAAATAAAAAATAGCCTCTTGAAAAATGGGTGACAAAGAAAAGAGAGTTTCCAAAACAAAACAGATCAAAAGAAGCATCTCATGCAAATTTTCTCAAGAAGAAAATTTAATGCACTTATTACAAGAGGAGATTATATCCAACAATAGAAAGCCAAATGAGACTCCTGCATTTTGGTGACAAACTCAAAGGACAATACACTTGCAATCATGCTTGTGAATATTTTTCATTCATATTGGCCTTACATCTATTTAGGATGATTAGAGTATTTTAATTCAAAAAAAATACAAAAACATAGTGCATGATAGTGTCCTTTTGAACACCCATTGCTCTCTTGAACATTTATACTTTGAAGATGATAATTTCAAAGCACTAGAGACATCAAATTACCTTACATGATGACCCGCTAGGAATTATTGGCTGATGTTCTTCATATCTCAATATTTAGGAGAATTATTTTCTCATATGGCTTTTTTTCAACTTCATCAAGCTGGTAGCAAGTTTATAGTGTACTGAATTATGATGCATTTTACATAATGTGCACAAAAAAGTTATAGCTAAAGTTATCTATTCTAATAAACTGTTTTCATTTGGAATTATGGATAAAAGGTTTTACCCTCATACCAAAAATATATAATGCAAGCACTTTGATGGCACTTATAATTTAGTCATATGAGCCTCCAAATGCAACAACTCAAACAAAATTTCCTTATTTCTTAACTATTCTTTGAAGATCTAACCATTTTGCTTAATATGCAAAGTCCAAACACATGAGGGGGTTTTAAATTTAGAAATGATGAATTTCTACCAATAGAAGTTGGATATTTGTATAATTTGTTATGGATAATAAAATCATTTTGAAATGGAACACTCCCATAAAAATTTTTATGGGTGATAAAAAGCTTTACAAGTGATAAGTAGTTTTATTTTTAGACTTTTTTTGGGTGTAGTTAGTTTTATGGTCATTAACTAGAAATTAGATACAAAAGTCAAATGACCAAAGTGATAAAATACATAAGGTGCTACGTCGATGAGAAAGAGCATGCTCATGAATGTCTCATCCATAATACATATGAAGATGAAAGCCATATCAAATGCAAAACAAAATAAGGAAGATGAGGAAAATTTTAAAATCTTCACTCCCTTGCTTGATGATGGTTGAATTTTATACTGCAAAGCTAAATGAGCTAATTGAGATTAGAATAAATTAGGTTTGTTAATTGCATTGTTGAAATTACCATTGAACCCAAGCACAAGCTAATGTGTGCACTCCAAAAAAAAGACAAGAGAGAAATTAAACAAAACAAAAGAAATATAAACTATGGGTGATCTTCAATCTCCAGCTGCAAATTGCAAATTCTTTGAGTGGTGGAGAAGAAACTATTTCTAATTATTCTACTACATCTCATTCAATACTTAGGTCTATATCTTCTCCACTTCCAATTCCAAGGTTCAAAGAGCTTCTCAAAATGGTATCTTCAAGTCCCAATACATGCAACAAAGAAGACAGATTTTGGATGATTCTCCATCACTCTGCATAAATACTATATTACTTGGATAATTGAAAAGATTTCAATCTACTCCATAGAGGAAATTGTAAAAAACTAGCTGCAAATAGTAATAATTTTGGTTCCATAGTCACTTACCTTGTGCAACACAAAAAATGATTTACCTCTTCCATGACAAGTGACAAATTGTACAAAAAGTGGGTGTGGTACATGAAGTCTTACAAGGACTTGGAGAGAATGGAAGAAAAATTATATAAGAGAGTGTTGACAACAAATCAGTACAAGTAGAGATAGAGAATAATAGATAAAAAATTAAACCATCTATGTCCAAATTTTGACAAAATTGATATGATGTTTTGGTGGTTGGGTAGATATATTATGCCCTACACTTATGATTATTGGTGGTGATGTTGTAAAGGAATTTTGTATGTTGGACATGATAGGTCTTGAAGTGTAAAATAGAGCTAAACTTCAACATGAGGAAGAAGAATTTGGAGAGGGTTCTCTAATGTTGACCTTGGATTCAATTTTATTTACCTTTACAATCCCAAATACCCAAGGACTACAAGAAGAAAGTTTTCTTATGTATTTGAGGAAGAAGATCAAACTAATTCTAAGTATGCTCATAGAGAAGATGGTGAAGATGAAGATCAATGCGTGACAAGAACAACTACATTGGAGGAGTTTTCATGCCATTTGTAACATCACACCTAGATTGCTCGGACTCTAGAGTAGTAGTGTTGGTAGTCAAGAGTATTTTGGTAGTTATTCATAGACTACTTGCTGATGGTCAGATTTTGTGTTTGGGGTATTGACTGCACCATTTGCATTATATGGTGTGTCGTCAACGGGACTGTTAGGGTTTGAGACCTAGCTCGAGTCTAGGGAGGTATACTTTTGAAATGCAACTCCAAAGAGATCATTTCTCTAATGTTGAGCCTTTGAGTTCCTGGCTATGGTTAACATAGGCCTATAAGCATCACCTGGATTCTCTTAGCTAGAGTGGGTGTGGCTTGATTGTAATCAATGCCCAATTGTTAGCAGATTATGGAGTGACAGATCAAGTATTGATTTGATTGAGTGTGATTCGAGTTGTGGAAAAAAATTGACTGCATCAAAGAAGTGAGGTCAAGGAGAAATCAAGTGCAAGAATTGAGAGTGTTTGTGGTATCTCCAAGACTCACTGATTGTTGGTAGCTCGATCAGAGTTCAAATTTTCCCTAGTGTGCAGAAGCTTGTTTGATTGATGCAAGTTTTGCAATGAGGTAGACATTATACGGAAGCGCTGGCCAAATTTTTGAGCAAAGAGAAGCAATTTTCAGGTAATAGCTGTGATTTTGAGCTCTAGAGGTGGAAGCAAGACCAATTTGTTGCGAGTTGAGCTCAAAAAGTGAAATTGAAGGTCAAGTTTGGAACCTTTCCTTGTGAATTTGTGATTTGGAGAAACCTATCATTTCAATTTGGCCCGAGTAGAGAGTTAGCAAAGGATTTGGTAGTCAACCAACTTTAGGGATTTATATTAGATTTTGGCTGAAGTTTATGTCAGATTTTTGGCTCAAGTTGGAGGAGGCTCACCAAATTTGGAGGAGGTTTCCCCAATTTGGAATTGATTTGCCAAATTTGGAGGAGTTTCAAAGTGACAAGAAGAAAGGGCTAATTTGGGCGTTTAGAGGCTTTGAGGCATAAGGTTATGGGCTATGAGAGGCTACAAAGGCTTGCAAGCTAGCTTGATGGCGTGAGTGTAGCTAGTTTAGAGTAGATTTTGGTCATTGTTTAGCAAAATCTGCCTATCTTGCTAGATTGTGTGTAACAAGGTTTGACCCCTAGATCTCTAGTTCCTAGACTAGTACACTAGCCAACTAGTCCACCCTCACTTGTTGTCTTAATGATTGTTCCATTGTTATCTATACATCTATAGCTTTGGCTAGGAGAGAGGATTTGATCCCATTCTTGGTAATCCTAGTAGCTTAAGAAGTAGATAACTCATATTATGTCAAATGCCAAATGGTGGTAGAGTAACCAATGTTGATTTATAAGATGGAAGGTTTTTGTTTAGATTTCTTGTGATTGGACCCGCTCTATTTTCTACTTCCTGTTTTTGCATCATGAGGTGCCCTGACTTTAGAGTGTTGGTGCTCTAGTGTGCTCTCGATAGTGAGGCTAGAGTGATGACCAATCAAACTACCTATGTTTCTCTCCGGTGAGGTAGGAAATGATGACTTGTAGATCATGAGAGTGTGTCTTGTGATGGCAGGTTATAAGTTGCACTTTCCCTTAGTGTAGTTGTTGTAGTTAGAGCTACATTAGTGGGTGATGTTTAGTTGGTACGTTGGCACTTGGTGGGGTACTTGCGGTAGTTCCGATTGTAGGTTGTAACTTTTGGTTACTTTGTCATGATGGAGTTCTCTGGGGATTTTGGAGGAGATAGTGCTATAGT
The DNA here is from genome assembly GCA_948567375.1 of Lunularia cruciata. Taxonomy (NCBI): domain Eukaryota; kingdom Viridiplantae; phylum Streptophyta; class Marchantiopsida; order Lunulariales; family Lunulariaceae; genus Lunularia; species Lunularia cruciata. The sequence goes on along the minus strand of OX419755.1, from coordinate 63,841,775 downwards.
ATGTAGTGTTTACTCAAAGTGGCACTTGGTATCTCAGGTCTTAGTGAGGGAAGAGATTGACTATGAGTTGGAGTTTGACATAGGAGTTGATTCAGTTGAGAGTGCACTTGGTGTGTTTGCACCATTCTTGTGGGACATGGACAAGATTTATGGGGCCTCCTAAGGCCTTAAGCGTTCCTTTGGTACAATGGGTACCATTGAGTTGGATGACTTCATCTAGGAGTTCAATAGTTTGTGTGATTTATAGCAGATATGGAACCCGACTTTGTTCACACCTTTCATGGCATGGAAGGGGTTATTTCAGCACTTGGAGGGTCCGCCGATAGACGATTACCATGAGTTCAAGAAAGCTCAGTTGGAGGAGATTGAGCTATGGAGATAATATTGGTCTCCAAACTATGTTTCCATCACTTTAGGCTCAATTTCTAGGGTAGATTGGTAGTACCCACGAGTTCTAGCTCTAGTAGTATTGGTGGATCTCTTGGAGATGGTGCTACTACAAGTAGAGGTACTACTACAGGAAGTGGTTTAGCACCAAGGTTTAACCCCACGGTGAAGTTCTTCTAATGTTTGAGGCAGAACTACCAGGGAGTGTGGATTGATAAGTTGAGGGGTTTGCAAGAGTTCCAGTAGAAGGTTGGAGAGAACCTACGTGAGGCATATACCCACATGAGATGGCTGATCAGTTTTACTTAGGGAGTTATTGAGGCCCATGTAGTCCAATTTTGGTATGGGATACTGGACAAGGAATTGCAACATAGAGTACATGATGCTATATTGTTACAAGCTACTTCACCTACTTTGGCATTGGTCTTTGGTTTGGTTGAGAATATTGAGCTCAACATGGTGGAAGAGAGAGTGATGACATTTGGATTTGGTAGGGAGACCTCATCCACAACTATTACTTCTTCTAGAGTGCAATATAGTGCACCATGCCATGTTGGTTTTTGAGGACAAGGTGGACATCCCAAATCTTATGGAGTGAGTGGAGTGCCTATTGTAGCTAGACCCTTACCTTCATTTGCGAGTCAATAGTAGCCAGTGTTGCTTGTTGGACTTATGGTGGACCTCACCATAAGAGGGAGTGCACTCAGTGCAGCGGAGTTGAAACCTATGGTGCATCACACCCAACACAGAGACAATATGAGCATTGCCACAGGTTTGGTCACACTAGTGACCGTTACTTTGACCTACACCTAAAGTTATGGAGTGGTAGGGCTATTATGGCAGGTGGTAGAGGATCCACACCTAGTAGGGGTGCAGTACCTACCTTTACTTTTGATATAGCCATGGCTACTCAGATTGAGCAATTGGAGCAGAGATTGGCTAGCATGGCCATAACTTAGAGAAGATCAAATTTGGGTGTTGAGGCTTCCATGTCATATGCGGGTGATAGAGATGTCTTAGACTTCATGTGTAGAGCAACACAGGTGGATGCATCTGCCTAGTGACTAGGAGTGCAATACATGCTCTAGAGCCTAGAGGAGCATTAGTGAAGTTGGAACCACAAAGAGGAAAGACTGGTAGATAGGTCAGACTTCCCCAATCTTTTACACTCTCTGAGGCGCTATAAATGACATCCATGGCTCCTAGACGTCCTAGTGCAAGTGTGGTAGGTGGTGATGGGGTGCATGATGGACTACTTATGAATCAACCACTTGCTACTACGTAGATTGAGTCTAGTATGATGTTGGGGATGGCTCAATTGATTATGCACTTTTCATTATTCTCAACTAATGATATGTTTACATTGGGAGTTGACCCAACCCCAATGTTCCAATTGGCTGCCACAGTTTGTGGGAGTAGGGATGATGTGGTCCCTATTATTAGAGCAGAGGTGGTTGATAGTGGAGTTGACTTGGTTGAATAGCATGGGATCCGCTCAATGACCAATGGTTTATAGCAAGCATCAACGGTTAGATTGGAGGAGTTACCAATTAGACCGACTTTTGAGCATGTGTGATTTACACCTGGGGTTGTCCTATTGGATAACCAAAGGGGGATTTTTCATTTGGTGGGATCTTCCAAGGAAGGTTTATACACCACAAAGGGTCTTACTAGACTCTGGTGCACAACCCTTTATGTTGGGGAAGGCTGTAGTTGTCGGTTAGGAGATACGGAAGACCAATGTGGAGAGGTGTCCATTTCAGATCCAAATATCTCTAGATGGTGGTTCTACTTAGTACATTATATGTGGAGAGCTTGTTGTTTAGATTTAGCGCGGTCTTCCAATTGATAGGTCTGTGGTGAGAGCTTAGGCCATTGCAACAATAGTTGAGTCATATAAGGAGTTAGTTGGAGGAGTAGTGTTATACACCATGGGTTTCAATATTGACTATTTGGGAGGAGACAGTCTCCTATAGACCAGGTTGGTAGTTTGGTGAGGGATGAGTATGTTGCATACCAATATAGTTTAGTAGTGAAAATCGTGGCTCACTACAATCTGGGACGATGGTAGCATCAGTTTCAACTTTTAGTGGTGATGTTACTTGGCTTGGTGATTTATTGGAGGAGAACACCCATGTAGAAGATACTCTTGTATTAAAGGAGATCACTCAGATTTGGAGTACGAGTGAGATTGTTCCATCCACCTTAGATGTCTCATTGTAGAGTTCAGAGGAGGCATTGTAGCAACATGCATATCAGTTGGTACAATAGGTTTGGAGTGTAGCCTTTGTACCACCAAGAGACCAATGTAAGGATGAGCCTACAGAGTCCATTAGACATCTTTGGATACCACACTCATTGCTTGGTAGTATCCAATAGAGAGAGTATGTCTATTGGAGTTGTTTAGTGGGATTAGCATTGGACTAGCTACGATACTACAAGCATGTATACCAGTACTAAAGTACTTGTATGTGGAGAGAGATGAGATTACTAGGCAAGTCTCTCTACATCATGTGGCACACTTGGCCTATTGGTATCTTGAGTTATTACCAATGTCAGCAGTCAAGGGTTACCAGAAGACCTTACCCGTAGACATCTCCTTACTGGGAGCGTTGGATTTAGAGAGACATAGTCTTATTCATTTGGTGATTTTTAGAAGGCCATGTCAAGGACATACACATGTTGGCTGAGGTCTAGGTCTTTAGGATCCCCATTGTCATGTTGTGGTTTGCATAGCCCACAAAAAAGTGACTTATCAATTTTATCTCCATAATAGTGGGGTAGGTTGTCTACTAGATCCAACGGATGAGATGTTGCCATGTGAGCAATCTATGTACATGTATGTGATTGGCCACGTAGGTTACAATCTTATCATGTTTGAGGGCTTTGATGAATAGAGATAAGGGAAAGTAGAGAGACTAGAGGGGTGTTTTAGTCGAGGAGTCTCGAGGAGGAAGAGGACGTTGGAAGTGAGAGTTGTAGCAGTGCATAAGTGGTAGAACATTAGAGGAAGCATTTGAGCATGAGATGTCCTATGCTCCCAATCTACCACTCTTGTATCCTTTTCTCATCAGGCTTCAGATTTTGCACCGTGACAACTTATAGGACTGGTTGATGGCACGTTTTGGGGCGGTATTCATGGAGTTGGTGATGGGAAACCCAAATCCTATCATCCTTTCGGTGTTTACTTATGAGCATGTTTGGGACTTGACAATATATGTGATTCTATAGTTGGAGAATGCCTAAATTTTTGCTCATAAGCTTCAAGGTGGAGTTGTGGGGTCCATTTGTCAAAAGATAAAAAGACTAAAGGACAAATGTGCAAGAGATTGGATCCCAAGAGAGAAGTCTAGAGTTTTTTGACCATCAAAGGATTTTGGGGATGCCATTTGGGGAACGAAGGAGATGGTTAGAAAGAGAAGCTGATAGGTTACAATCTGAAGATAGAAATCACATGATTTGAGCTGATTTTGAGAGAGATATGATCAATTGGATCAAGGGGGGTAAAATTCATACACAAGAGCACAAAGTAGGCAATTGAGGGAGCTTCTTGAGACACTTTCACTATCTGTTAGTGGGATTGGAGAGTAGAAAAAGTTCTTATAGTATTGAGCACAAGAAATTTTGGATTAATCTCAAATCAGATCTGGTTGATTGAAGTTGAAGCTCTTGAGGTGTAAGGTGATGGAGAAGAGCTAGTGATCAGGTTTGGAGTTGTGGTCACTCCCCAAGTTGTGGTTTGAGATGCCTTATGAAAATTTCCAGTCTTGTTTTTGGTTAGAGTGTGCACCTTTGTGTGAAGGTTTCATGTGAATTCTTCAAATAGAGAATTCAGGGTCTTGGATCAAGTATACTTGGGTCTGCAAAGCTCACAAGTTAGCCCAGCTCAAGAATTAATCCATATCTAGGGATTGGGGTTGGATTAGGCCGTCAAACTTTGCAGAGTGTTAACCAAGAGCACGAACAACTATTGTGAAAAATCTAGTTGGCTATGGACTCATAGAGGTGAGATCTGATGCAACAAGTTTTATTGAAAAGATTGTCGTAAGCTTGGAGGAGCATTTCTTTCTTCAATTGAATGTCAATTCTCTCACTTTTGTGACTATGATTGTGACTTCAGATTTCCAGAGTGTTTTTTGAGGATAAAATTTACATCTGATTTAGAAATCAGGGGAAAGTTGGCAAGAACCAGGGGAAAAACCCTAAAAAGTGGACTCCGAAATTAGGGTGAGAGTTGCAAAAACCTGGCCAACTTTGAGAGCTTATCAGGGGAGTTTTAGTGATCTGATTGAAGTCCATGTTATATGGTTGGAAAGCTTATCTTACAGGATTTCCATTGAATCCTAGAACACTTGAATCCAAGCTATATATAAAGAGTTATGTTCATATGAGCTGCATAGAGTTTTCCCCATCAAGAAGACATAGGAAATCCCCACATGGAGTAGGAATTTGTTGAGATATGAAGTACAGCTTGGAGGAGACTTTGAGTACAGGTTGAAATTAGCTTGATGACAGAGAAAAAAGGCTCTAAAGCTCTTTTTTGACAAAAATCATAGAGAGTTGTTGCCACATTCCTGTGATTGGATCCTCTTTGTGCTTGCATGCTTGTTTGTATGCCCAGTTGGTTTGGATTGGTGTGCGTGCTTACGCTTAGGTTCTTTACTTCTAGGAGTGTTGTGTATTTCTTCTTGGTAATGTTGTAATTGATGACCAATAGTCCAAGAGTGCATGTTGTGATGACAGGTTAGGTTGCACGACACTCTCCTACCCGATAGCAAGAATACTAGTTAAGAGAGTGGAGTGTTCTGATTGTTAGGTAACATGCGTGTTCAGACAAGTAGTTATAGGTTTACCAACAGCCTCTAATCTATAATCTCCATAGCTAGGCACCATGCATATTCCTAGAGAGAGAAAAGAAAAGTATGACACCGTTCTGGTGTGTTTTGGGAGATGTTACGGATACTACAACATCTCCAAGTTCATTTGTCCGTTTCTCCAACTTACATTTTGGAGAATGTCCCTTTGATGGGTGATTGTTGCACTTGGGTGGTGGCAAGTACACATCAGGTCCATTCTTGGGTGTGGCCTGCCTTGTTGTAAGATGCAGCCAGAGTGGGATCACAGGCTCATCATCTTTGTCTTTGGTGGACAAACCTCTTACCTAGAGAGGTTCTATAGCACACTTATGAAGGGATTCAACAACTAGATCAGATTATTGTTGATGATATCTTGGATGTTGGGCATTAGTCTGAGATGGTGGTAGTGGCTGATAGTTCACCTATGGCAATGGTGAACCTAGTTGGATAGCCTAGAGCCACTTTTCCCACACTTCTGAGTTTCCTAATCTCTCATGCTTTTCAAAAGAGAAGCCTTGGATTAGTTTGGGACTCATATTTATATTAGTTGGAGGAGCCTAACACTGATGAGAGAGAGCGGGCAATGGGTTTTTTGCACCGGTATTATTGCTATTCCAATAGTGTAAGAGGCATCTAGACATCAGGTGTTAGGTTAGTTTATGGACCTAAACTATTTGACCTGCATTGTGAGCCTTGGCTTGGCAGAGCAACATAGGATGCACTTGATATGCATCACCACTCAAACACTTGTGAACTCTATGCCTATTGAGACAATTTAGGCACATTTTGGGGGTGATGGATCGAGTGGACAAGGTATTCTTAGGATAAAACTAGTGGCTACTAGAGAGAGTGTTCTACTTGGAGTCCATCTAGGTGAGCATGGTCTATTGGATTACACACTTGGTCTACTTGGGATGCAATTAGAGGACATATGGAGCTTGCAGCTAGAGTAGAGGGAGTTTTTCACATTGAAGTTGGGACCTCTAGTGGTTAGGGGCATGACACTATTGCTCCCAAGGGCCCAATGTAGCAGCCAATCAGTATGTCTTCCACTCCTATGATAGGTATAAAGGATACTCGGAAACTAGATCTTGGACCCAAGCTTACAAGAGAGGAAATATGGAGAGTTTGGAGGTTCTTGAGGAGCTACACGAGTTGTTTTGCGTTCAATATGAAGGATTTGGGTGCTTTGAAAGGACCTAGTATTTGGATTGAGGTGACTAGCAATACACCAATTTTTCAATGTCCATATCAATATAGTGACATGGAGAGAGCACTAATTCAGAGCTAGAGTAGAGACCTTTTGAGGTTGGTTTGGTTGAGATTCCACATATAGAGTATGTATCAACTACAATGATGCTAGCCAAGAAAGATATTCATGGCAACTACATAGATAGGCAGATGTGTGGAGATCACCATCCTATCAACCGACAGACTAAGGGTGATTGGTATGCCATGCCCATACCGGAGGAGATCTTTGATATGATTGGGCATGCAAAGGTCTTCAATACTTTGGATCTTTAAGCAAGATATTATCAACTGCCAATCAAGGAGGAAGATAAGTCAAAGATAACATTTTGGGCTATTGATCCTCATGGTAAGGATGTGTTATATTAGTGGAGGTTTTACCATTTGGGTTAAAGAACACTCCTATTGAGTTCTAGAGGATCATGGATAGGATCCTAGCTGGATTGGATTTTGCCAATGCTATATTGATGATATTTTGGTGTATAGTACTACTATGGAGGAGCATGAGAGACATTTGTCGGAGGTGTTTGAGAGGTTGAGATCTCATAGACTCAAATTAAATCTTGGGAAATGTAGGTTCTTCCATGAGCAGGTTGAGTATTTGGGTCACACTATCTACCTTGGAGGACTTGGTGTTTAGTACACCAAGGTGAGGCTATTGCACATACTCCTTGACCTATAGATATGAGCAAAGTGCAAGCATTCCTTGGGTTGCCATTCTATCGCCGCTATGTTAGAGGATTTAGTGCCATTGCCAAGGCCTTGAAAAAACTGACCTAGCTTACACAAGAGTGGTGTTGGGAAGATGAGCAAGAGAGAGCTTTTGTAGAGCTCAAGGAGAAGTTGACATCTACTCCTGTTTGAAGGATAGATTAGAGGATGACCATTTCAGGTTCATATTGATTGGAGTATGTTGGAGCTTGGATTAGTGCTCACCCAACATGATGATGAGGAGAAGGAGTTTGTAGTGGCCTATGATAGTTGCTCCAAAAATGCAACAAAGGCAAAGTATAGTTCATATGAGGGAGGGTACTTGGCAGCAATATGGGCGTTAGCACATTTTAATGTTACCTATTTGGTAACCCCTTTACTCTCATCACTTATCATCAGCCATTGAAGTGGTTGATGAAGTCCAACAAGCTTTCAAGGAAGCTTGCATGATGGGCTCTAATTTAACAAAAGTATGATTTCACGGTTATTCACACACTTGAAGTGGTGAACCGTGATGTAGATGGGTGAAGTAGAAACCAATGTCCCAACCAGTAGGATCAGATGAGAGCACATTGGCATGGTGAGATAGATGAGGAGATGGTACCAGGTTAGCATGCATTTTCCTTTCTTTGTATATTTTCTTAGGCTTTGGTGGTATCTCTCTTAATGCATATAGGAGGAGTTATTAAGGTCATAGATCCAAAGAGTGGAGATAGTGGTACAGTTCAGCAAGACATTCATGATGATGTCTTAGTGATGGACTATCTTTGCACTGGTGTTGTGGGTTACACAGTTGGAGCCAAGGAGAGAGACCGTGTTCTTTAGCAAGCTAGGCAGTTAAGATTGGAGAGTAGACACCTTTTTTCTATATAGGGAGATGGTAGAGTGAGAGTAGTACCACTTCCATCTTAGAGACCACAATTGGTCCATCATGCTCATGAAGAGCTAGGACATTTTGGAGTAAATTGTACATATAGCTTACTCCAGAGTCATTATTGGTGGTGCGGTATGCAGACCAATGTACAATAGTTTGTTGCCATATGTGTGGTTTGTGATTGAGTTAAAATATCATTTCATATTATGCCACAATTACACCTATTACCTATCATGGGATTGGGTTACCGTTGGATTTTGGACTTCATTGGACCTTTACCATTGACTGTGAGACATCATCGTGATGATTTGGTTTTGGTGGAGCACATTTCCAAGTGGATTGAGTTGGTGGCACTTCTTGACAAGTCCAATGAAGGGACAACTTACTCATTCTTGGATTGGGTTCTTGGTCATTTTGGTGTACCAATTTAGGTTTTGACTGATCAGGGTACAAAGTTCTTGGGGGGGTTTCAGGTCTTGTGTGATAAGGCTTTGATTGATCATTGTACTACTTCCCGAGATCACCCTTAGGCAGATGGTTTAGTAGAGAGAGTGCTTTAGACAATGAAGGAAGGATTGCAGAAGTATGGTTTGTAGAGGGGCCACTTGGGAGATTGGGATCTCTAGTTACCTTGGTTGGCCATGGGCTATTGGTTTAGTCGGCAAGCCTCCTTAACATCATTCTTTCCTTACTTTCTACTCTATGGATGAGATCCAAATTTACTTGCAACCATTTGTCAAGATGCTATTGTAGTGTTGGACTTGGATGATTCATATGTATAGATAAGTGCATGTTCTCAACGGGTAGAGATTTTTTGGAGAGTGATGTCAATGGCCTTTAAGAAGTTGGTGATTGCTTAGCATAGGGATACCTTACACTATGCTACCATTTCAGGAGGAGATTATAGATCCTCAATCCATCAATTTCATCTAGGTGATTATTTATATCTACAATAGACAACATTGACAATACTTGATGTTTCTATAGGCTGGACTATCTTGAGATGCATGAGGTTTTCTAATTGGAGTCCTTGTGTTGGAAGGATGTGATGGTTTTATTTGGAAGGATCATGTGCGCAATTGTGCATCGTGCCACTTCCTAAACATTGATGGTACTATGGACCCAAGCTTGGCACTTTTATGTGTAGGCTTAGGGTGTATATTGTACGGCTCTTTTGGTAGAGCTGCTACTATGTTAGTGTGTGATAGCTGTTCAAGAGGATGGCATATGGCATGTATGACTCCTTCTCTCATGGTGGTTCCTTGGAGACAATGGTTATGTCCTAGATGAACTTGACCTATAGCTAGTTCATCCTTTATATGGTATAGATTGCAGACATGCAACTAATGATGGGGCTTGATAGCACCCGGCCTCTTGATCTTTTGCACACCATAGGGTATACCATATACTTGGAGTAGATGGCTATTTAGAGTTAGAGGGACCTAACCACCAACTAGGGGGGCAATTGTGGCACTTTAGAGTCCATGTATGACTTATGTGTGAGTTGTGCTTCTATAGTATGTGATGTTGACAATGATATATGTTGTGTAGTAATGTATATATACACGACAACTATCATGCCATTTGTAGCGTCACATTAGATTGCTTAGACTCTAGAGTAGTAGTGTTGGTAGTCTGGAGTATTTTGGTAGTTACTCATAAACTACTTATTGAAAATCAGATTTTTTGTTTGAGATATTGACTATATGGTAGGGCCCACCGTCACTTAGCACCATTCACACCGTTGGGTATGTTGTCAATGGGACCATTAGGGTTTGAGATCTAGCTCAAGTCTAGGGGGTATACTTTTAAAGTGCAACTCTAGAGAGCTCACTTCTCTGATGTGAGCCTTTGAGTTCCTGGCTATGGTGGACAGGGACCATCAAACATCACCTAGATTCTCTTAGCTAGAGTAAATGTGGCTTAATTGTAATCAGTGCCTAATTGTTGGCAGATTATGGAGTGATAGGTCAAGTACTGATCTGATTGATTGTGATTTGAGTTGTTTAAATAAATTGATTATTGTGGCACTTTGGAGTCCATGTATGACTTATGTGTGAGTTGTGCTTCTATAGTGTGTGATGTTGTGTAGCAATGTATATACACATGATAGAGTTCTCATCAAAGGGAGCTGGAGAAGAGGACATTCAAGAAAGACAAAATAGAAAGGAGATGCTATCAAGAGAAGCATCTAAAGAAAGAGAGAGGTACTATGGATCATGGAAGAAGAGAAACATTTCTAAAGTGAATCCAAAGATAACATCAAACATTATTAGTTTATCCCAAGATTTGGTTAGCCATAGCAAATGGAAGACTAAGTCATTATAAGCTAGAGAAAGATAAAAATTAGCAAAAATAGAAGCTAAGAAGGTTACAAAGATGTCGAAGCACCAATACCTTGTGGAGGCAAAGAAGACAAAATTTGAGGCAAAGAATAATTCCCGGATAGAGAAATCAAATCTAAAGTATAAATGCTTTGTATAAAGAAGAGAAGTGCCAAATCTAAATGCGTTTACTCCATGACACTTGAATTATTAAGGGCAGTGAAGACCTTTAAGAAATTACTACATTATTGGAGATTAATTAAAAACCATATGGTAGTGTGAGTAGTAGTTATATAGTGTATCATAAATTCACTATTCTTGATTACCCATGTGATAGTGGAAATCAAAATACCAATGATGAGTTTCATCACAAGATATAATAATCTCAAGTGAGGATCTCCGTATGTAAAGCATTTTTAATATAATGACATTTTGGTGTACATTTTTATTTACGTTGCATTGAATCTTTTTTTTTTTCACTTTTTGATCACTTTGGACTTGCGAGTTAAATCAAGAGTGGTGACATATTTGAGATCAAAGGATGAGTCGCAAACTGTAATCAATTACATTGTTCAGAACATTTTAGATAACAGACTACTTACTCTTAGACCTCATAAACTAGAATAAAGGTTCATTTGCAAAATATCACTTGCTTCAACAACTCTTACTTATTAAGATTATGTCAAAATAGACCATCTATTTTGAGCAGGCGATATTAAACATGCAGTGCATACCAGTTTGCACAATATATGTGATATAAGCAGCTAGTCTCCTTCTCCTAGATGGGTGTGCAGTTCAAAGATCCAACAAGCAAGCTGAGACTTGTAGGATTTGGTCGTACAAGAGCTCCCCTAGTTGGGAGACCTCTATATAGAAGACACTTGACCTTGGAGCAAATACAACGAATGTTTTTGATTTCTCAAAATTTATCAATTTATCCTCTCAATCCTTCCTTTTCTCAAATCTTTTTGTATTCTCTTCTTCCTTTGCTTTTTCTTTCCTTTTTTTTTCCTTCTCTTTATTCTCTTCTTATCCCCATTCAATCCTATTGAGCACTTCCTTCCTTTCTCTCTTTCAGTTCTCTTCCCCTTCAATCTTCTTCTATAAACCCAATCCTATACTCTCTAATTTTCACCTTTGAAAATCTGTGATGCTCTGTCAGACACTATAAACACGTTCCTAAATCTTAGACACTCTAATTTGCAAATTCTGCACTTTGGAATTACACTCCGTGTTTCTAAATTTCACAATCAAATTTACATATTCAAATCTAATTGAGGTGAGGTGGGAATGAGATGTGAATTTATATTGGATCTTTGTACTTGTTACCAGAAAAAATATAGATTTTTTCTGCACTCAATATACCTACTCAAATGGACATTGATGGTGATACTATTTACACTTTTGATTTGACCTTTGACACCCCTTTGGACACTTTAGCACCACTCATTCCAACACAATCTAATTTTTTTTTAAAATTTCTCTTCATTTCACTCAAGAAATATCTACTTCCTTCTCCCTTACACATAAATCTCTTCTTGACAAACATAAATGCCTTCAAACATGGTCAATTTTCCATCCATAAAAATATTGTTTAACATGTTTGAATACAAGTCTATTGGTGTATCTTGAGGATCCTATGCATCTTGCACAATTGAGAAGAGTCAGCAAACATATGTATGCAAGAAGGAGTAAATTTACAAAGCACTAAGCAAGCACAAAAACATTTTTAATTACAAAGAGAAGGTTATGTTCAAATCAATAAATATATTTAGAAGTAAGCAAAGTACATTTTTTTTGCATTCAAGAATGAAAGAAAGACTTCACAATATTCTTGTTTGTATTCAAAAGCACCATGATCAGTTTCCAGTTATATTTCTTCCACTAAATATTTTTTGTCTTATCTTATTCAATTATTGGCTCTCTTAATCATGTCAATCAAGAAATTATGTAGAATAATGTATACACTAATTGATTCTAGATGAGTCATTGAGCTAGACCCTTAATTCATTAATTAAATGCCACCTTTCCTTGAATACTCTTGTGTAATACTTGTTCAACACCTGTGCATGAGCGAGACACTTGTTGAAATCAAAGTTATCTTGAGTTTGAGCTTGTTTGAAGGAGAGCACAAGAAGTCTCATTGGATGTAGCTTGAATATCCAAGTAAATATTGTTGTGGGTTGATCAAGCTGCACTCCCCCTTGTAATCAAATCTGGCCAAATAGGTAATCTTCTCAAGCACACCATTTTATGGCAAGATCCTTGCATCCCTACAACCATCAAGCAAGCAAACTATTATAAATACATTATCTTCCAAAACATTCAATAAGCATTACCTCTTGCAAATTTTGTAATCTTTTGGTGATCATCACACACCACTTGTCTATTGATAGAATAGAATCCTTTTTGGCTTCAATAAATTTCATTAACAAAGTTTGGTCTTTGGGATAGGGGAAGGAGTGCAGTCAACTAAACCCCTTACACGTGAAAACCTTTTTGGCAAGCATGGATGAAATCTGTGTTCTCTTTTCATTGTTTGGCCACTTCACTTCCTTAACCAAGATACATACAATATCATTACATGCTTAGTAAATTTAATGTTTGAGCTGATATTACATGCAAATTGCATATCACAAAACCAAATCTGTACCAAATTCAACTAAACAAAACCAAATTTCCTTATATTGCACTCCCCATGGTCTCCAACAAATGACAAATGGCAACATGAGTGGCAAATGGTTCAAGTTTCAAATAACCTGCTTCCATTAATACCCTAAAATAAGATGTATGAAACACTCGTAACTTGTCAAAAGCTATAGGTCATTTTTTCCCACCACATTTTTATGGTTATGAGTACTTTGCCTAAAAAATTAAGACACACTCTTGATTTTTTGTGCTCATAAAGTTTTTAGGAGCTACATATATACGCTTTTTTGAATTCTTGAAGAATTTATGGCAAGATCCTTTTAGATTTGGCTTTTTCAAGAAATTTCTTGAAAAAGCTAAATCTAAAACTCCCTATTACATTCAAGAAAACAAAAGCTACTAGAGTGATTTTTCATTTTATTTTGGTACATATCACATGCGGTCAAAGGATCCTTGTTCATTGATAATTTATCTTGGTATACCTTTTTTTTCTACTAGATTCAAAGCAACTCTCAAACGTTATCTATTTTCAGTAATTTAATGCACTTACTGAAATCCAATTGAACAGAATAGTCAAGATTTATTTTAACACATCAAATGACTCAAATAGTATTTTCTCATTTAACAAGATGTAAAAAAATTTCATAATACTTGAGTAGAAGAACTTGTCCGTTATGAATGTGTAATTGCAATGCTCAAACATGCCATACTATCTTCCAAATTGGGAGAAAGCAATAATGACTATAGTTTATTTGTAGAATTGAACTCCATTTTAGATAAGAGATTGAATAGAGTAAAACATATTTTTTTACTTGAAATTTTTACAATACAACGTATGGTCATAATTAAATACCTTATTAAAGGAAGAGACATATCAAGGGAACAAATTTTTTTTCTCCTTGGTTATTCAGAAGATATCCAAAAGATACAAATAGTAGGGAAAAGGAAACCAACTAATTTTTGATGATATATAATCTCTAAAGTACAATATATTAGATGCCTAAGTACCTAAACCAAATTTTTTATATATTATTCTAGCAATCCATTCTTCATCTTATCTCACCCACAAAGTAGAGTGCAAGTCATTGTCTAGAGTTGTATGCATTGTCTTTGAACAAGCAGCAAATTCTTACCTCAATGGGTGCACAACCTAGACTATTGGTACACCCCAATTCAATGGAAGTACCATTAACTCTTAAATAGCTCAAAAAGCAATATCCACTACCCCATTAGTCTTTTCATTCTCTTATTCTCTTTCATCTTTGATTGGCCGTAAGTCCTTTGAGTACACACATTCTTGTAAATGTTGCAAACATGATGTAGTGATTCCCTTAACTCATATTTAAAACTCATAATGCCAACTCAAAGAGGTTTTAATTAATGGCCAAACCTCTCCAATTTTTCATCCCATGGTTTGACTATTCAAAAGGGAGAATGTGATTACAACTATAGATTAAAACATAAGTAGGAAAGAAAAGATCACTACAAATTAATCTTAGCATTAGCATCCTTTGAAAATAAATCTCCAACCTATATAAAAGCTAAGGAAATTTTTGATGTTGATCAACAACAAAATCCTATCAAAGAAGAGTTTGTCATTTTTAGGAAAGAACAATACTTTACCAAACTTTTTCCTAGAAAGGATGTTATTGAATGAAAATAAACATTTAGAATAAAATAAACCCTAGTAGATCATCAATTGGTATAACTGCACACTTGTAACAAAATAGTACTCTCATATATATAGAGTGGATTTCACATAGACATTTTCTCCTCTAGTAAGACTTCTGTCTATTCCAATTTGGCATTGCTAGCCTAACATGACCTTTAAATGCATTAGATGGATACTAAAACTACATTTCTCAAGAGATGCATTCAAGGTCATAACATTGACATCAAAACCACATTTCTAAGCACATAACACAATGAGGAGGTGTATATGTAACTTCCCAAAAGGTTCAATGCCTAAAACAATAACATGCTTATGTTTAAGTTGAATAAATGCTTGCGTGGTTCAAAAAAATCATATCTACAATCATAACACAAGATAAATTTTTATTTGATATAAATTGGTTTCAAGAGAAACATAGTAGAACAAAATATTTTCATTTTTATGGAACCAAGGTAATACTTAACATTTAAGGTTGATTTAAGGTTGATGATTCTTTACAAAATCTGTTGAGTTAGTAATGAATATAAAGAAAACCATGCAACACAAGAAATAGTGGATAAGAATAAAATTTACCAGTAACTCATATAATAACTCTACAAGATTGTAAAAGAAGATGGATATGATTGAATCAAGCTTGACACGTAACAGAAAAAATTGAGATTTGAATCATACTGTTGAATAAAAATGCATAAAAGAAACTCTTGAGATTTTCAAAATGTTAGACCACAAGTGATGGAAAATAATATCAAATTTATTGAAATTCTGATGTCCTTAATTTGAAGTAGAAAATATAATCATATGGAACATCCCTTAGCAAAACCATATATTGGTGAGTTGCAAAATTAATTGTGATTTGCATGTGGAGGAGATCTACCTACAAATCCAAAAGTATGGATTTGTTGAAATGCTTGTAAATGTTTTTACTACATGGCATTTTATTTAAGGTTTCATTTAAAATTATGAGAGAAAATTAGGGAAAAATTATGGGATAGAAATTGAATTAAAGAGTCAATAGTGTGGAAGTATGAATGAATGAAAAAATATATATTACATTATAATATCACATTTTATTATAAGATACTATAATAACCATGTGGAAGAGAATGGTACTTTGCACTTAGACACCCAAATTTTTAATTTATCAAACCTTTCTCTTCCTTGAAGTTCAAAGTTCTTTTGACACATGTAAATTTTCCTCCAACAAATAGCACTAAGAATGGAAAAAATCTTTCTAAGTACAAAATTAGAACCACACAATGTGTATTTAAATGGATTGAGACATAAATTTGATTCTCTCCAAGTTAGAATAGCAGACACAAATTTTAGGTGCCAACTGAGGAGTGAAAGATCTTGAATCACCAACTTCATGAATTTTGTGCATCAATTTGGAGAAATTAGTTTTGGAGGAATTGATCATACACATTGAGACATTACTTCTTCAATTATTAACAACCCCTCTCAAATAATATAAATAAATAATAATAATAATATACAATAATGTCTTCTCTAATCCTCCACACACTTCTTCTCATCAATACTTCTACTTGTTCTAAATTCATTTGAAGTCTTATACTAATCACTCTTGTTGACTCCTCCCTCAAATCTTAATTCCAAGTCTCCTTATTCCAAGTCTTTTCTACCTCTTGATTCAAAGATCTATTGAGAATGGTGTAAAATGTACCTCCTCTTCATATGACTAAATTGTTCTCCATTATTCATGTGATGAAACCAAAACTCAATGAGGATAGGTTTTGAATGATTGCTCGGTCACCATGCTTAATTCTTGACTACTTGGAGGACATTGAGCATTTCAAGCAAATACATGGAGGTGGTTCAAAGAAGCTTGTGCAAAAGAGCATTGCATTCTCCTATATGGCTACTTGTCTTGTGAAATTTGGGACTAAATTTCCTAAGACAATGAACCGAGAAAAATTGTGCAAGAAATCTCAAGAAACATGCAATCCTACAAGTCAATCCAAGAATGGAAAGAAAAATGCATAGAGAGTGCATTACTAAGAAGAAAATTAACAAAGATGTACATACATAAATAATAAGTAAATCATCTTGTACTCATTATCACAAAATATATATTATGTTTGGGATTAGGGGTAATATATCTCCCCTATGCTTTTAGATATGGGAGTTAGAGATTAGAGTAATGTTGTGGATTTTCTTGGCTCAAGGGAAGGGGAAGAGATTGGAGTATCAAAAGTAGGAGGATTTGGAGTTACATAAGAGGAATTTAGGGAGGAAGATGAATTTGATGTTGAGGATACTCCATATATCTTCTCAATTCCAAGTATGCAAGGAGAAGGAAGATTTCCAATACTATACATGTGCTAGATGAGGTAGAGGAGGAGAGGCTGGCACCTTCTAAGTTTGTTCACTTCATGTTGTTTGAATTTGATGATGTTTCATATGTGTAAGGCATACACACAAAGGTTGATAATTTAGTACAAGAAGTGAAAGATGATGAGAGTGAATCTTACAAAAAGAATTTCTCTAAGGTTTTTTATAACCTTTAGTATCAATATTTGGATTTTTATAGTATTTTGCTAACAATACCAAAATGAGGAAAGAGGTCATAGTTATTAGAGAGTGGGTGAACTAGCCAAGATTGAAGCCATGAAGATGGCTAAGATGGAGGAAATTAATTCCATGGGGATTGGAAAGCAAGAGCAAATTCTAGCTAAAGTGGAGTAAGAAAATATGTTAAGGTAGATAAAATTAGGTCCAAAGTTGAGAAGTTGAAATTCAAAGAGAGGAAAGAAAAATAAAAATGCTTTCATACTATGATTTTAGAATTAACCAAGGCAAGAAAGAGCACTGAGGAAATAAAGAGTATCATCTCTATGCTTGGTAAAATAGATGCACAACCCATAAGTAACAATTTTTTAGGTATTGATGATTCATGAATGCAAACCATATATTTATAGTAAAGATTTTTCTATTCTTGTTCAAATATTTAAAACTTGTTCCTTTCAAAAATATGCTATTCTAATTCTTCCTAGATTTATCTTTTTCTCAAATGTGTTGTTTTCTCCTCAAATTTGTCTCTTTCTCCTTCCTTCAAAAGCTAGCAAAAGGAGCTCTTTTCCTCTCCCTTCAAATTTTGGTCAAATTTACCCTCTTCCACTCCTTTTAAATTTCCATAAACTCTCTATTTGAATTTTGTTGTGCACTTCCTCTCCACTTAGTTTGAATCCCGTAGACCCCTCTTTCCCACTTCTTTTGAATCATGTAGACTCAACTTTTGGAAAGTTCCCCATTCTTCCCAAGGCAAGGCATAAATTGAACATCTTCTGTTACCTTTTTGTGAAAATGGATCAAGGTTGTGGAATTTAAATTCAATTCTCTTGGTGATAGTGCTCTAAGAAACCTCTTTCCATAACTTGAAATTCGTTGCTTCTTAAAGCAACTCTTCACTCCCACTCACTCAACATTTGTTATCCTTCATTTGACTAAAACTTCAACCATATTTGTTCTAGATTCTCCTCGATATTTTGAAAGTTTTGGTCGCTTTTAAAAGCTACCTTTCTTCGTATCTCCTTGACATTTTGCACTAAAAAATTGGGTCCTTACTTTTGGTTGCTACGCTCCTCCGAGAAATATGAACTTGAAAATTCAAAATTTTGTGTTGCTACAATCCTCCTAGGCTTGAGAAATCTGAAGCTGAAAATTCAAAATTTTGTGTTGCTACACTCCTCCTAAGCTTGAGAAATTCAAAACTCGAATTTTGAACTCGAAAATTCAAAGGTTTGTGCAGCTACTAAGAGTGGACCTTCACCTAATCTCTCTTGATATTTCAAACTAGGAAATTGGGTTGCCACTTTTGACTACTTCACTTTTTCCTAGACTTGGGAAATTCAAAATTTGTAACTTGGTAAATCAGATTTTTGCAATGACCCAATTTCACAAATGCCAATGTCTCAAGATTTGCACTTGTGAAATTGGATTTCTCCAAAAACTTTAATTAAATCCTAAATATGCCCACAAACAAAAAAGGTGCACAGTAACATACACACCCATAATTCATGTATCATTGAGTGCAATTTGGGAAACTATTAATTTATTGTCATACACAATTCTACTGTCTTCTCATAATTCATGCATCACTGAGAGCAATGTGGAAATTTATTTATTCATTATTATACACAATTCCACTGGCTTCTCAATGCAATTCAAGACATTCTTCCATGACAACCCCTCATGGGAACTATCTACCTTGCTCTAGTTGGATGCTTGGCTGATCAATGTTCATTTCCATTAAGAAATCACCATCTTCCTCAATCCATCTATGGTGCTGGTTTATAAGAAGTTATGCAATGCAATGCATACACATATCCACTTCAAAAGGTAGGCACTTCTGCGGTAGCTCTTTAGTTAGGATCTGATTTCCAGAATGAAGGCTATCAAGCCTTTAATATCCCAATACAATGTTTGTTTGCTACCCTAGTCTTTGCTACACATTTATTGATTGTTGTTTGTAAAAAATACGAGCAATTTGGAAGGAAAGAACAAGATGGCTCATGGGGACGTAGGCTGAATGTGCCCATAAGTATTGTCAATTGTCAAAGGAACTACATTGTCCATTGTGGTTCAAATCCCTCCAAAGTGATGATATCTTCAAATAGGTCATGTTATGACATGATCCTAGCATACTTGAACCACACTAACAACTCATATAATTAGCACTTTTGGGAAATCTAGCTCACTAAAGTGACGAAACAATTGTGAGTTTATACACAATAGTTGGGAAAGAAAGTGAAGGAAAAAATGACACTCTAACTCACTAAAGTCACGATAAAGACATGAGCTTATGCACAATAGTCATGAAAGGAATTGAAGGTGTACTTGTCTTCACTCATGTTATCTAAGTAGTCTCACTAATCCCACCACAATCTAAATCCCATGGATCATGCAAAGCTCAAGTTCAATGTCATCAAGGTTATCTTTTGCCTATACAATCTGACTTGTTGCACGTATGTATTTCTCAATGCACTTTTTGAGGAGCACAATGCACTTTTTGAGGAGCACACGAGGGCTGATCCACAACATCTCGCCAATATTCAGAACCACCTATGCTCTCTTTGCAATATTTAGAACTCCTGGGCATTCTCTACTTTGCTCAAAGCTAATTCAAAATTTGCATTTCCCCATATCCTCCTATTCGTCTTCTTGTGTCTCATCTCCCAATTACACTTTGCTTTTCTCATTCTCAAGGTTTCTCGTTTGAATTTGTATTTCCCATTACCCTTCTTCCCAATTGGACTCTCATTCTCTCATTCTCCCTGTTTCTCGTTCGAATTGGACTCTCAAGTTGAAGTAGAAGATATCATCATGTAGAACATACTTTATCAAGCAACTGGTATGCACACGGATAGTGATATGTACAAGATCCGACATATAATATAGTGTAGCACAGTTCCACCGTTTGTGTTCAATAAAAGGCAAAATTTTGTGTTCAATAAAAGGCAAAATTGATCTTGAATTTATATTAGAAACCACTAAGCTCCTTTGCAATAATCAAAACGCAATAGCACATGCTGAGAATCAAAGAACTCATGAGAAATGAAAGAATATCAATATCATTAAGACCATTAAATTAAAGGGTTTGTAGATTAGGACAGATCAATATTAGTCTACGTCTTTACTATGGTCGGCGATGTCATGACTAAACGTTTACTACGGGATGAACATTGGTATTACTGAACATGGTTGACGAGACTAAACCTTTACCAAAGTATAAACATTAGTATCGCTGTGAGCTAATGGATCTCACAATCGGAACTCGAAAGTAGATAATAGATGGATGGAATAGAACACATATCATATTTATTGAGCTACTTTACTAGATATGTAAATGTTATTAAAGTGAAGGATCGTCTCCACTAATGCATCCTATGATAGACCAGACTGTTATAAGATATGTAGATACATTATAGCGAAGGGTCGTCTCGACCACTGCTCTGTAGGACAGACTAGACTGTTTACTAGCGAGTACATAAGTGTATCTTACCATCATTCCTGATCATATTCATCCATTTCATATATAGATTGAATTATCTCTCCTGTGCATGTCTCAGCTGTTATCGTCCACCACAGATCTAACAAAGTGAATACTAGAATTAAATTTGACCAGTCGAAAACTCAAGATAATGTAGGAAATGTATGAATCATCCGATATCACAATTCTCAAAGGTCTGTAGAATGTAAACACGAGTTATTGTGGGAAAGTTTTCTTGGGATAGCGAAACAGGAGAAATTTTCATCATATCCTCTTCCGATCCGAGAAACATCTCGGTAAAAACTTGAAGGAATCTATCTGGATTGTCTGAAGTGATCTTTATTTCATCTAGAGAATTGGACGCGATCCGACAACATACTACTAACCACTTATAATTGTTGGAAACGTTCAATTAACTATCCTACGCACTTTGTACTCCAATAGCTCATGACTATCCTGAGGTGGATATGAACGGATGAAGAAAAAGCTTGCCAGAAAGAATATCAAACTGGTTAAAGTAGAACTGATAGAGCATCGACATGTCAGTTTCGTTCTACGTCATATCTGGGCTCTCTACACCTTACTCAAAATTGCGTCTGGCCCTTTATTAGCCCAAGTTGCTATCAGATTGTGAGCTATTGCATAAGGACCCGGTACGTACATTGGTGAGCTATTCTCGAAGTGAGAGTCTAATCTCTCTCCTAAGGAAAGTTGATTGATTTTCAAGCTTGAAGCTTTTTGGGCAGCTCTGTAGTCGGTATACGTTAGGGCTTGCTTTACAGCTTCTCGACTGTGCCATTGTGCATCTGCAGATTGAGGACTTTGTCAACATTGGTATTATCTAGCAGTGCTTCTCCACAAGTCGACGATAGGCCGACCAACTTTGTATGTAGAGAAAACGAAAAAAGCAGGGAAGAAAGAGCGATGATGAAGAAAGGTGAAACATGCTGGCTGTAAACATGAACCCAATATTGCAACAAGTTGTCCTTTTAGATAGAAATGGAAGGTGTTGGACTTGCAGCTTGAACACAATTTTCGAAATGAGATTTTTGTAGAACACTCTACCTTGCAGCTCCTTCCTATCAATCTTGAGGTCAAAGCTTTGAGCAAACGCGAAGAACCCAACCATCAGTTGGCATGCCATACTGCTGGGACCAACTGCCACATATCAGAGGAATAAACACATGATTAACAACCTGGCAAGTGATTCCACATCCTTCCCTTGAGTTTTTTATACTCTTCTCTTAGAAGTAGATAGAGCAGCACCTACCTGGCCAGGGTTGTGAGCTATGATAGATGATATCGCCAACTTCTATTCCTACTTCCTCTCGTGTTTCCCGCCTCACAGCTTCCTCCAAACTTTCTCCAGCCTGTACAGAATATAAAAGATAACTTGGTGGGTTAGACACAAGATACAGCACAAATTCCACTGAACAATTTTTCCCGATGGTGTACGTACGAACTACTCTTGACGCTGATTTGACCGGAAGAGGGCAAAACAGATCTTCAGAATCTCTGACAGTGCTTTCTCACCTCAATAAATCCTGCTAGGCAGCTCCACATGCGGGGTACAAAACGAGATTGACGACCAAGCACCACACAATCTCTTTCCTTGTCTATAACCAGCATGATAACAACCTGCGCATGCTTTCACAATTACTTCATAAGGTAAAACTTCAAAGGATACTTAAGTCGCAACTTTAGTAGGGAAAAACTACAAAATCTCAAACAAGGCCTAAAGTTCTGCGATCTCCAGTTCACTGAAACGGAACCCGGTCGACACTGCAGTAATAGAGCATGACAGAGCATGTATCAGAGCAGTGAAAATAACAAATTCCAGTTGAAATAATACCGGGTCCATCCTAGGATATAATTTGTTCTTGCAAGTCTGGTTTGCATAACAGAGCATGTAATCAGAGCAGCGAAAATAACAAATTCCAGTTGAAATAATACCGGGTCCATCCTAGGATATAATTTGTTCTTGCAAGTCTGGTTGGCACATTGTCGCCTTTGCCCTGCTTCTGTGGCTAATGTCTTTGTTCCACATTTACCGCAGTACTGTGCTTGCTTGTGCCATTCCAGGATTGCTCTTGCCTACGGTAGACACAACAGAGTTTGCTAGTGAGTTCTCAGTAGAAAAACATATGTGCAATACTCTGTTACTTGTATGCACATTTGTGACACTGTGCAACTGAACACCAAAGCTTCTTTCGCTGTGTAACTTAAAGGGGTAAAATCCAATATTACACGCTGTGAGTCTAGATTCAGATGAGCAGCGACCAGTTCTGATTGATCATTCTCAAGACATTCTCATCACAGTATTTACGCAGACTCACCTGCAAACGAACCAAATATCTGCTCCTGAGGAAAACAAATTATGCGACGAGAGCGAAATAACTAAAGAAAGTGGGGGTTCACACACATGGCCCGCAATTGCAACTTCTTCCATTGCCGGCTGGCTTTCCCAATCAGCTGCCACCATCAGGGTTCTCAGGTCAACAAATCCGGCAGCTTCATTTGAGTTGTCAACTCTGAAAATTGAGGCTATTTCCACAGCCAAATTCTTTGCTGCAGTTTCAAAAGCAGCAGCAGACATCTCTCCCCGCGGACTGCTTGGGACCCCAGAAGCTCCAGTTACATCAATTGCAAAGTACGGTATCTCGTCTTTTTCCCCCAAGTACACAAGCTTGTCATACTTTCTCTTCACCAATTCGTCCTCAGCAATTGACTCGTCAGATGTCTCCGACGAAAAAGTGCTAACACTAATGGGAAATCTCGACCCAAAATCAGCCAGAGATTGCCAGCAAAGGCTCCATGCCACTGTGCCCTCTCCAGAACGGGAGGACACTATCAGAGGTTTGCCATCATAAACCGGTAGAACTCGAGCTCCCCCTTTCGCTTCCAAAGCTTTGGCCGTAACCAGAGATTCTAACGCCTGTGGATTGAGATTGCTACGTTTGCCAGATATGATTGGGTTCCCGGCAAACACGTTCTTCATCTCTATCATCTCATCTCCCAGATGGGCCAGCTTGGTGACAGTTCTTTATAATCAGCACGCCTTTGATCCACGAATCCGAACAACAGATTCAGCTCTGGAGCTACCAACGAAGCTTCATTAAGTCGTTCTTCGTTGCCAATCAGTGCAGAGTTTGAACCTTAGTGTAAACGAGCAAAAGGTACAAGGTCCCTTACTTACCCTGCTGTCCGCTTTACGAAGAGAGACGACCTCCACATGCATCCACTGCAACTCATCTTTCACTGCGATCCCAAGCTTTGTCTTTTCTAATTTTATATTGATTCAAAGAAACAAAGCAGGCCCAACGTCCCCTAAAGATTAAACATAGTCTCCTCTTGGTTAAGTTCGCCGATACTCTCAATATTGATATTGATAGGGTCATGACATTTGCCCAAGTTAATGTGTTAGCACGATGTAAAGATAGTCTACGCCATCACAACTATATCAATAATTATCCCTGGACTATTTTATGGTGGCCTGATATTGAATATTCCATCATGGATATTTTATGGTATTGTTAGTTACTATATGCACGGTAATTACCATCAGTTGTGCACGTGGACATGCAATTAGGGTTAGACTCTCTGGCCCGCCCTAAGTTTATAATTTCAAATTGTAGTTCTAAAACACTCAAAGCAAAGAGTTTTTAAACTCTTTGCTACCGTGGAGATGGACTAAGGTCAGCAAGTGCAACTTGGACTCTTTGAGCTAAAGTGGAAGTGGCTTGATAGTGTAAGCAAATACAATTTGGATTCTTGAGCTAAAGTGGACGTAAGTGTAATCAATGCCTGTTGGCAAAGAGTATTGAGTATTTTGATTTAGTTTTTGATCATCCACTAATATAAAAGGAAAAAAAAGTGAGTGTGAAAATTGGGTATAAGAACTATAGGAGTTGGAGGCGTCTCTAGGTGTGATCAATAGTACTTTGATTGGTTATTGCTTGATTTCACGGATTCATTAATTTTTTAAGCAATCGTACACCGAAGCAATATTGATTTTTTGTGGGAGATTTGATTGTTCGGAAAACCATGTATGGAACACATTGCCATATTTTTCAAAACTAAAGATGTGGATATTCAATTTCATGGATTGAGGATTTGCTTTCAATGCAAGAAGGTCAAATTGAAGATGTGTTGTTGTAGATTTGTACCCAAGTACAAAATTAGAGAACACATTCTCCAAAATTAGGGATTTGGAGGTCATCATCCACCAATGGGAGAGATTTACTCATTTTGGTGGTGGATTTAAAAGTTCATCACCATTGGCAAAAGTCAAATTGGCCAAATTTAAGGATATCCATTCTTGTGAATTCTCGAAGCATTGTGAGATTTGACAATAGTTGAACTATTTTGAAGGTTTGTTAAATTTGGTAGAGGTCAGCCATATTGGTGAGATTCAAATTGGCAAGAAGAAAGGCATTATTTGGGTGTTTACAGGATTTGAGGCACAAGACTACGAGCTATAGAGGCTACAAAGGCCAACAACTTTGCTTGCTTGCACTTGCCAAGTTTTGATGGTAATTGGTCAAAATCAAAACCACCCATTAGTAGTATGTGCAAAAAAATTTAACCCTTAGACCTCTGGTTCCTAGACTGGTCCCTTAGCCAATTGGTCCACCCCTACTTGGTTTCTTAAAGATTGGTATACTCATATCTATACTTATATAACTTTGGCTATGAGGTTGCATTTGCTGATCATGGTAGCATAAGAGTAGATAGACACTCTTCTTATATCAAAATGCTAAATGGAAATGCAATCAATCTGATTAGATTTATGAGATGGTGTGTTATTGTATTGTATTGGATTTTTTGGGATTGTACACATACCAATTTTTACTTGCTATTTATATGCCATGTTTGTTTGACACACCTTGATATTTGGAGCATTGGTACTCAATAGCAAGGCGAGAGTGGTGACCAGTCAAACTACTTATGTTTCTCTCTGGTCATACAAGAAGTGATGACTTATAGACCATGAGAGTGTATGTTATGATGGCCAATTATAGATTGCACTTTCTCCTAATATAATTGGCATGGTTAGAGATACTTAGGTGGCATTAGTAGGTACTGTTCAATTGATGGGGTACTTGGTGATGGCTCTTTGTGATTGCTACGACATTTCTCTATGACACATAGAGTAACTACATCCTATAAGCCAAATTCCAATGGCTTGTCAGAGAGAACCAATCAGACCTTGTGCATGATGTTGGCCAAAGATGCAGAAATGGAGGGGGCTAAACATCATTGGGACAAGAGGATTCATGCAGTTTTGTGGGAGTATAGGACAACCATGAAGACTTCCACCGGATATTCTCCATTTCAATTGGTGTATGGTATTGAGTCTACCTTACCTATTCACTTTGATCTTCCTACCTTCCAAAGCATTCATAGGAGATTGAAGAAAGCACAAGGAGGTGATGCAGAGAAGTCAAGGAAGGATCAAATCATGGAGTTGGAAGAGGCAAGAGTAGTTGCTATGGTTCGAGTGGAGCAAGCCCAAAGGAAACAAAAGAAGAGCTATGACAAGAGGCAAGGCAAGAAGAAGGTGGAGACTTTCAAAGAAGGTGATTGGGTAATGTTGTTTGATTCCATTCGATTCAAGAGAGTGCAAAAGAAGTTTTTGCCTAAGTACTTTGGACCTTTCATAGTGGAGAAGGTGTGGAGCAATTACACCTATGATCTCAAGGAGTTGGGAGGAAGACACCTTGATAGGATTAACCATGATAAGTTGAAGATGTACCATAGAAGGTAGAGAGACCTTCACTTTGAGGACAAAGTGAAAACTTAGTTCGGGGGTAAATGTAACACCCATATGTGCATGTGTGTGGTATTGTGATATTTAACTTGGTATTACAAGTACTTGAGAGATATTATTTATATAGAGATAAAGGATGGTTCTATATTAGTCATGGTTAGCTAAAGTTAGTCATAGCTAAGATAGAGGGGACCTTACTTTAGAGGAAGTAGAAAAGATGAGCACCACTATTTTGGATTTTAGTGTGTTGACTTGGTGTTATTCCTAGGTGTTTGGCTTTGAGGAAAGAGTTGAGAACTCTTGGGCCCGCAAGCTTTTTTGTTTTGGATTCTTCTTTAGTCCAAGGATAGCCCATGTGGAGGAATCCTTGACTTAGTGGTTGGGTCAAGATAGGACCACATGCTTAGGGGAATATGCCCATGTGAATGGATATTCCTTTCTAGTTTTTGACTTTACTTGACTTTTAGTCTAGTAACTTGAGTTACTACGGTAATTAGTAACTTTGGTAACGTAACTATTTCACAAGTATATAAACAAGGGGTGAGGAGGTACTCAACATCCTTTCATTTGCAACTATCTCTCTCTCATTGAGTTCTCTAGTGAGCAATGTCTTGAGTCTTGGAGTGTTAGCCTTGGAGGAGTATGATGGAGTTGGGATTCCTTGCCTTCTTAGTCCATGGTGCGCTACCATAATAGCCATAAGAGGTTCATCCTGAGTGAGAGACAGGCCGGCTCACAGTACGGAGTGGCTTCATAAAGAGTGGTATGTGGTATCAACTAGTATCTCAAGTCCTTGTGAGGGAGGATATTGATTCTAGTGCTGAGTTTGACACAAGAGCTGACCCAATTGAGAGTTCATATTGTGCGTCCACATTTTTGTTATGGGATATGGACAAAGTATAAAGAGACTCCAAAGGCCCAAGCTACTTTGGTACAATGGTTACCATTGAGTTGGATGATATTATCCAAGCGTTTGATAGTTGATATGATGTACAATATATGCAAAACTTGATTTTGTTTACACCCTTCTTGGCATGGAAGGGGTTGTTCTAGCATTTGGAAGGTTTGCCTATGGAAAATTACCATAATTTAAGAGAGCATTCATGGAGGAGATTAACTTGTAGAGACAATATTGGTCTTCAAACTACATCTTTCTTACTACATGCTTGGTTTCTAGAGGTCAACAAGAAGTGCCCATGACTTCTAGTTCTAGTAGCATTGGTAGATCTAATGGTAGAGCTCTAATTAGAGATGGTGTTACTACGAGTTGTAATATCACAAGAAGTGATGGAGTACCAATTTAACCCCATGGTGGAGTTCTTTTGGTGCTTGAGGTAACACTACCAGGGAGTGTGGACTAACAAGCTTGCAAGAGTTTTAGTAGAAGGCTAGAGAGAGCCTATACAAGGCATACACTCACATGAGACTATTGATCTATTTCACTCAAGGAGTTACCAAGGCATAGGTTATCCAATTCTAATATAGGATATTGGACAAATAGCTACAATGTAGACTATGTGATGCTATGTTATTATAGGCTCCCTTTTTGATTTTGGTAGTGGTCTTTGGTTTGGCAAAGCGTATTGAGCTTAACATAGTAGAGGAAAGAGCAGTGACCTAAGGATTTGGGATGGTGACCTCATCTACAATAGTTACTTCTTTTAGAGTGCAACAAAGTACACCACACCATGTTGGATTTTGAGGTTAAAGTGGATAGCCTTGGTCTCGTGGAGCGAGTAGTGCATATAGACACTTAACACTCATTCTTTAATAAGTAACAACCAATGAGTGGTAGTGTTGCTTGTTGGATTTTTGATGGAAATCACCATAAGAGGGAGTGCACCCATAGTAGTGGGCATGATACCTCTAGAAGACCTCAGCCAGCCCAAAGGAAATGTGACCATTGCCACAAATGTGATCACACTAGTGACCAATGCTTTGATGTACAATTCAAGTTAAAGTATAGTAGGAAAATTATGCCAAGAGTACTATGAGCCATGGATCATGGAGGAAAAGGTGGTAGAGGACCTACACATGGTAGGGGAATAATACCTACCCTTACTTCTGATGTAACTATAGCTACTTGGATTGTAATTGGAGCATAGATTGGCTAGCATGGCTATAACTTAGAAAGATCAAATTCAAGTGCTTAAGCTTCTACCTCTTGTGTTGGTGATAGAGATGTCCTTGACTTCATGTGTGGATCATCATAGGTAGATACATCTGCTATAGTAACTGGGAGTGTAGTATGTGCTCTTGAGCCTAAAGAAGCATCAATGGAGTTGGACTCATAAAGAGGAGAGATTGGTAGACAAGTCAAAATTTCCTAAGCTTTCACACTTTCTACGGCACTACAAAGAACATCCATGGCTATTAGATGTCCTAGTGTAGGTGTAGTAGATGGCAATGAGTGCATGATTGACTAAATACTAGTCAACCATCTACTTTTGCCAAAAATTTATCTAGCACAATATTGGAAGTGACCTAGTTGATTATGCACTCTCTTTTATTCTCAACCACCAACATGTTTATACAAGGAGTTGATTCAATCTAAGTATTTTGGTTATCTACCACACTTTGTGTGAGTAGGGGTAGTGTGGTTTCTACTTCTAGTGTTGAGGTGGTTGATGGTGGAGCCAACTTGGTTGAGGAGCATTTGATCCATTTTGCTGCTAGTGGCTTGTTGCAAGCAACAATAGCTAGATTGGAAGAGTTACTAGACTTACATTTGAGCAAGCTAGATTTATACTTGGGGTTGTTCTATTGGACAACCAAAGTGGTATTTTCAGTTTGGTTGGACATTAAAGGAAGGTCTACACACCATAGAGGATCTTATTAGACTTTGGTGCTTAATCCTTTATGTTAGAGAAGGCTATAGTTCTTGGTCTTGGACTACAAAAGATTGATGTTGAGGGGTGTATATTTTAGATCCAAAAATCTCTAGGAGGTGGTTCCACACAATACATCACATATAAGGAACTCATTATCAAAATTCAGGTTGATCATTGGATTGATAGTTTTGTGATGAGAGCACATGCCATTGCTACAATAGTGGAGTCTTATGGTGTATTAGTTTGTAGGATAGTTTTATACTCCATGGGTTTCAATAATCATTATTGCAAAAAGATAACTTCCTATAGGCTAGGTTGGTAGTCAAGTGAGTGACATATATGTTGCCTACATGTACGCTTTAGTAATGGCAATCTTGCCTCACTATAGTTAAAGACCATGTCATCAATCTCAACATTTAGTGGTTCCGTTACTTGACCTTGTGAATTATTGGAAGGGAATGCCCATACAAAGGACTTTGATACCAAAGGAGATCACTTGGTTTTGGAGTATAAGTGGAGTTTATTCATCCACATTGGATGTTCTATTGTGGAATTCTAATGAGGAGTTGCATCATCATGTAGATAGGTTGGTACAACAAACTTGGAGTGGAGCCTTTATACCACCAATGAACCCTTTTGATGATGATCCTTCAAAGTCTATTACCTTGTCATCTTGAGAGACCACACTTATTGCTTAGTAGTACTTAGTAGAGGGAGTATGCCTATTGGATTTTTTTGGTGGGATCAATATTGGACTACTTGCGGTATTCTAGATAAGCATATGGGTTCAAAGGCACTTGTATGTGGATAGGAATGAGATTTCTAGACAAGTCTCCTTACATCATGTTGCACATTTGGCATATTGATACCTTGAGCTATTAATGATGTTAGTATGGTAAGACCTTACCATTCAAACATTTTCTTGTTAGGAGTGCAAGATCTAGAGAGATATGGTACTATTCATTTGGTGATTTTTGGATAGTTATATCAAGGACATGGTTGTGTTGGCCGAGGACAAGTTTTGGAGGATCCTATTTTGGTATGTTTGGAGAGATGAGACATATACTATAACATCTTTAGGTTCATCAGCTAATTTTGGAGAATATCCTTTTGATAAGTGACTCTTGCACATTAGTGATGGCAAGTACATATCAAGTACACTCTTGGATTGGTCTTGTAGTGTTGTTAAGATGTGGCTAGAGTTGGATCTTGAGCACATCATCTTCATCTTTTGGTAGACAAACCTCTTACAAAGAAGTTTTACAACATGTGTATGATGGGATTCAATGACCAACACACATTTTTTGTTGATGATATTATGGATATTGTGCATCAATCTTAGATGGTATAGGTGATTGATAGGTCACCTTTGGCAATGGTGAACCTTGTAACAAAGCTGCTTTACCTACAATTAACCTCCTATGCTTATTGAGAAGGAAGTCTTGGACTTGTTTAAGACTCACAATTATACAATTGGTGGAATCCAAGACCAATGAGAGAGAGCATGCAATGGGTTTTTTTATTGGTATTACCACCATGTTAGTAGTATCCAATTATCAAGTGCTAGGTCTGTAACATCCATTTGTGCATGTGTGTGGTATTGTGATATTTAGCTTGGTATTACAAGTACTTGAGAGATATTATTTATATAGAGATAAAGGATGGTTCTACATTAGTCATGATTAGCTAGAGTTAGTCATAGCTAAGATAGAGGGGACCTTACTTTAGAGGAGGTGGAAAAGATGAGCACCACTATTTTGGATTCTAATGTGTTGACTTGGTATTATTCCTAGGTGTTTGGCTTTGAGGAAAGAGTTGAGAACTCTTGGGCCCGCAACCCTTTTTGTTTTGGATTCTTCTATAGTCCAAGGATAGCCCATGTGGAGGAATCCTTGACTTAGTGGTTGGGTCAAGATAAGATCACATGCTGGAATATGCCCATGTGATTGGATATTCCTTTCTACTTTTTGACTTTATTTGACTTTTAGCCTAGTAACTTGAGTTACTCCAATAATTAGTAACTTTGGTGCGTAACTATTTCACAAGTATATAAACAAGGGGTGAAGAAGTACTCATCATCCTTTCATTTGCAACTATCTCTCTCTCATTGAGTTCTCTAGTGAGCAATGTCTTGAGTCTTGGAGTGTTAGCCTTGGAGGAGTATGATGGAGTTGGGGTTCCTTGCCTTCTTAGTCCATGGTGCGCTACCATAATAGCCATAAGAGATTCATCCTGAGTGAGAGACAGCCCAACTCACATTTTTGGTTATGTTGCCGAGACCTCTCTAGAAGGCAAGATAATGTTCCACGTTCAATTCTACATTAGGTAGAAGGAGGCTATGAGAGCTCACTTGGAGAGAACATTAGGAGAGGAGAGGACTGAACTTATGTTAGAGAACCAAGATCTATTTGTATACCTTGTAGTTCATTATGATGTCTTTGAAGTGATTTTGTACATCTTGTACACATGAGAGGATTTGGAGAGATTGTGTGAGGTGGATTGCAGATTTTGGGGATTAAGGTGGTTTTAGGCAAAATCTCAAGTTTAAGATCTGAACTTGAAATTTATACACATGATAGCTTGGGTTATCTTTCAGTTAACACACTTGAAATTATTGTGAGAGCTATTATGCGCATTGGGCTAGAATTTTTGAAAGTTGATAGGGTAAATTGCTCCCGCAACTGCATGCTCCCTAGAAAATTGTACAGAGTCTGCCATTTCTTTAATTTTTTGTGGATTGTTTAGAAAATTTTCAAGAAAATTCAATGCATTTTATCCTACATGTTGACACAAAAATTAGAGAGAGATCATTATTGAGCAGGGAGTTATGAGTTTTTGAAGTGAGGGGGGTGGTTTTCAGACCAAATCTGAAATATGTGTACTGAATAGAAAGATGTCTAGGCCAAATGGCTCGATGAAAAGATCTGAAATTTTGCAAGGAGGGACACCGTGAAGTTGTGATCACGTGTGAAAAATTTTAGAGGACTTTCACATACTAGTTGAGAGACCTGAGTGAAATTGTAAGGAATGGTCAATTGTACAGAGTAGAGATCTCATGCATGAGGAGTTTGAGAGAAACAAAAAGCATGCTTGAGTGTTTTGATTCATCTTTGGAACATGGAGGGTCACCAAGAGTGAAAATTGAGACTATGCAAGGTTCCCCAAGGGTTTGAGGTGATTGTAGGGGTGGATTTGAGGAAAAGAGAGTTTATAATAGAATTTGAAGAGAGTGTTGAGAGGATCCAAAAACCTACACCACTTGGAGGAAAGAGTGAGTCTAAGTGCTTTCTATGTGGAGAGAAGGGACATAAGGCAAGTTCATGTCCATTGACCTTTGAGAGCAAGAGATTGAGGGAAAGGAGAGGCTTACTTGACTTGGTTTGCATGTTGTACCTTCTCCACCAAGATTAAGAGGGAAAAGATCTAAGACCAAGGAGTTGTGTAAGGTTTGTGGAGTTGAGACTTCCAAAAGAACATGAGTGTAGTGGAGTAAAATCACTTTTGGAGACTTTGGTGAATGATCTTGGAGAGAGTCTTAGTACAACTACAGAAATACTACCACCTTCATCAGCTAGTTCTCAAGATTAGTGATAGAGATAATCTTTCAACTTATGGATAAACTATCCATGAGGGTTTGATTAAAATGCACTCTAGGATTTGATGTTGCTATAGAAATCTTGGAGCAACCTGAGCCTTTTGTGTTCCCTAGGGTGGTTTACTCTCAAATGGTGTTAGTCATGTACATACTCTATTAATTATAGAGTGAGAGAAAAGAAAAGAGAAAAAAAATTGAGAGAAAGAAAGATAGTGAGAGGTTAAGATGGGGAAACTTCCGCTTTTCTTTGGTAAGGATGGAGAAGATGTGGAGGCCTTTGTGAGAGACTTCAAGAGAACTTGCATGGGAAAAAATGAGAGGAGGAAGAATGAGTGGGCATCATTATTACCAGATTTCTTTGAGGATGCAACACTTACATGGTATGAGTCAGAATACCAAAAAAGAGAGAGGAGAGATGGGGAAGAAGAGTCTTGGGAGAGTTTGACTTCAGCACTCATTGAGAACTTTCTCCCAAATGAGAGTTATGAGAGATTGATGAATGAAGTTACTTTTCTCAAACAAGGAGATGGAGAGAAAGTGAGAGTCTATGTGGAAAGAGTGGAAAAGTTGGAGTCCAGATTTTGCATAGTGTTGAGGAAGGGTGGAGATGATGTGGAGACTACAATGATTGGCATAGGGGCCATGCTCACCAATAATTTCGTGGGAGGGTTGAGACCACAAATTAGAAGCAAAGTGAGATATGAGAAACCTTCTTCCAAGGTTGAAGCTATCAAGATCACAATTCATATGGAGGAGAGTTTGGAAGGAGATGAGAGTGATTTGGTGGTGAAGGAGGTTGTGCATCCTCCTCAAGGCTACAAGTATGGTGAAATGTCTGATACTTTGGTGGCAAGGGTTGCACCACAAGTAGTAGTTGCTCCAATTCTTGCACCTCCACCAAAGGATCCACTTCAAACCATCATAGAACAACTTGCGGGTCTCAAGATCAATGTGGTGCAACTATGGGAGAAGAGAGAGGTGGATCAGAATGTAGGGAGAGGGCCTACGATTTATAGAAACTATCCATATATAGGAGGCCAACCAGCCAACAAATTCAATGATAGAAATTGTTTTGGTTGTGGAAGAAGAGGCCATATCCAAAGGAATTGCCCAAATTCCACTTACCATGGAGGAAGGGGTTATGAGGGAGCCAATAGAGGGAAAGAGGGAGGTAGTGAAACCCAAGTGGCTCCTAATCCCAACAAAGGTAAGGGGATAGCATCCACAGATGTGGTTGAGAGCAAGTATGAGAAGGGAGAGTGCTCAAACTCCAAGGGTCTTAATTTGGAGCTTTTGGCACAAGAGAAGAAGAGAGCTCGTTTTGCAAAGGATGTTCATTCTTCTCAAGGATTAACTCCAAGCAAGGATACTCCTATGTCTACTAGGAGCGCTCGCACCTCAGCACCATCAACAACAAAGACTCCAAGGAAGAAGTTGGGGATGGAGGATTTCTTGATTTCAAAGCAACAATGGAACTACAATGTGTTGGAGGATGTTGGTAGCCACAAGGCTAACATCATAGTGGGCCAATTGAATGCTTTGAACCCTACCTTGAGAAAGGAGCTTAGAGGTGGTTTGAGTTCTACAAGGAGCAAGAGGAAGAAGAAGGCAAAAGCTCTAGTATCAATGGGGGTGGTGGATGCCAAGCTAGCACTATGGGAGGCTTGTGAATATGCCTCCAAGATTGATGTGAGAGTGAATGGTCACAACATCAAGGATGCATTGGTTGATGGAGGATCAACAGTGAATGCCATGTTAGAAAGGTTGATGAAGAAGTTGGGTATGATACCCTCAAGACCTTCAACATTTGTGGTGAGCATGGAAAACAAGCAACAAGTTAGACTAATAGGGGTGATGGATAAAGTGGTAGTTTCAATTATGGGAGTTCAAAATCTCATGGCTTTCCAAGTCTTGAAGGATTCAAGCTATGACTTACTTCTTGGGAGGCCATGGTTGAAAGCATCACGCACAACTGATCGATGGCACAAAGGGTACTTGAGGATTGGGCCATCAAACCGTAGAGTCACAATTCCTGTGACTAACACCACTAACACTTCACATTTAGATACACCATCTTCTGATTATTAGGAATCGGATTCTGAAGAAGGAGCTTCAATGTGGACACAAGCATGGAAGAAGAGACTTCCATGAAGGAGGATGAATCTGAATCTGATTCAGATGTGTATCCTTTGTGTGCTATGGATTTTGCACCTAAGCTAGAGGTTTTGAAGTACCCAAATAAATTACCATTGACACTTGAGGAGGTAGAGATAAGGTTATCTACCCTCAAGTATGGCCCAAATGTTACCAAGGAGGAGAAAGTGAGATTTGAGGAGATTTTCCGCAAGTTCATCCATATGTTTGCTTTCGGTTACAAGGATTCGAAGGAAGTCACCTTGGAGGAGTACAAGATACAGGTGGAGTCACATGCAAGACCAATCCACCAAAAGCAATGTCGCATTAGCCCACCAATATCATTGGGTGTGAAGGAGTAGATTGATAAGCTCAAGGAGGTTGAATTTATCTTTGAGGTAAAGAATTCAGAATGGGTGTCTCCAATTGTCATTGTGAAGAAAAAGAATAGCAAGCATCGAGTATGTGTGGATTACAAGAAGCTCAATATTGTTACCAAGAAGGACTACTACCCATTGCCATTCATTGATGAGATCTTGGAAGAGGTCGCAAGTCATGAGAGGTACAATTTTGGAGATGGTTATAGTGGATATAACCAAATCAAGATTGCACCAGAGCATCAACAACTCACCACATTCACCACACCTTGGGGAACTTACGCTTTCAAGGTCATGCCTTTTGGGCTTTGCAATGCTCCAGCCACATTCCAACGGTTCATGAGCAAGGTATTTGAACCTTTCATTGGGAAATTTGTGAGAGACTTCATTGATGACTTTTGTGTCTATGGGAGCAAGGAGGAGCACTTTGAGCACCTAATCAAGGTCTTGCAATGCCTAGATGAGGCAAATGCATCACTCAACCCAGAGAAGTGAAAGTTTGGATGTGAAGAAGGTCTACTTTTGGGGCACATCATCTCCAAAGATGGAATAACAATTGATCTTGAGAAGTTGAGGAAAATCTCAGACCTTCCATTCCCTTCAAGCTTGACAAAGTTATGCCAATTCTTGGGGATGGTGGATACTATAAGAGGTTCATCTTCTCATTTTTCAACAAGGCTTATGCATTGACCATCTACATGAAGAAGGGTGTAGATTACATGGTGATTTTGGAGGACAAGGAGGCTCTTAAGCTTTTGAGGAGCTCAAGCAATCCCTTGTTGTAGCTCCAATTCTTGCTAAACCTGATTGGAGTAAGCCTTTCATTCTCTACATTGATGCTTCTAATGTAGCTATAGGATGCACTCTTAGTCAATTAGACCAAGATGGGCATGATCATCCAATAGCTTATGCTAGTAGGCAGATGGTTTCAGTAGAGAAGAACTACTCTGTCACGGAGAGAGAAGGGTTGGCAGTGATCTTTGGTCTCAAGAAGTTTAGACACTACTTGATTGGAAGAAAAGCCACCATTGCCACAGATCACAAGGCTTTGAAGTACTTCAACAAGCCTTATGTTGAAGGAAGATTAGCAAGGTGGATGATACTCGTGTCTAAGTATGACTACACTATTGAGGATAGGCCAGGAAAGAAACATGCAAATGCTGATTTGTTATCTAGGGCCTATGATCATGATGGAGATGAGCCAATGGATGATTCCTTCCCGGATGAGGAGCTCATGACAATCTCAGTCACTCAAGAGGTTCCAATGGAGTACAAGGAGATTGTGGATTTTGTGACAAGAGGTAACTATCCAGAAGGGATGCATGCTAGGGAGAGGAAGGCCCTTGCAGCAAGATCTAGACCTTACACAATGGTGGAGGATATTCTTTTTCACCAAGGAGCAGATGGTCTACTTCGAAGAGTAGTGGGTAAGGAAGAGTCTATCCTACTTATAAAGGAGTTTCATGAAGGTTTAGTGTGTGGATGACACTTTGCAGGAAAGGTGACTGCTTTTAAGATTCTAGATGCAAGATACCATTGGAGAGGGATTTTCAAGGATTGTCTTGATTATTGCAAAACTTGTTAGGATAGCCCATGTAGGATAGCCCATGTAAAGGAATCCTTGACTTAGTGGTTGGGTCAAGATAAGATCACATGCTGGTGGAATATGCCCATGTGATTGGATATTCCTTTCTGCTTTTTGACTTTACTTGACTTTTAGCCTATTAACTTGAGTTACTCCTGTAATTAGTAACTTTGGTGCATAACTATTTCACAAGTATGTAAACAAGGGGTGAGGAAGTACTCATCATCCTTTCATTTGCAACTATCTCTCTCTCAATGAGTTCTCTAGTGAGCAATGTCTTGAGTCTTGGAGTGTTAGCCTTGGAGGAGTATGATGGAGTTGGGATTCCTTGCCTTCTTAGTCCATGGTGCGCTACCATAATAGCCATAAGAGATTCATCCTAAATGAGAGACAGGCCGGCTCATAGGTCAAGCTATAGACTTGAATTTTTTGACTTGGATTATGAGCCTTTGGATTAGCTAAGTACCATAGGATGCACTTTACAAGCATCACCACTCAAAATTCTTGTGAGCTTTATGCCTATCAAGATGATTCAAGCATATGAGGAGGCAATGTACTGAGTGGGCATGGTATTCTTTGTACATATCTAGTGATTGCGAGTGAGAATGGTCTTCTTAGGATACATCTAGGTGAGCTTAGTCTACTTGGGACATAGCTAGAGGATGTGTAGAGCTTGTGATCAAAGTAGAGGGAGCTTTTCACTTTGAGGTTGTGGACTCTAGTAGTTAAAGACATGACAATATTGCTCCAAAAGTCCAAATTTAGAAATCAATTCGTGCATCTTCTACCTCTATAGTAGTTACAAAGGGTACATGGTGCCAAACATTGGACCCAAGCTCACAAGAGAGAAAAGATTGGGAGTTTGGAGGTTCTTGAAGAGCTACATGAGTTGTTTTGCGTTCAATATGAAGGAAAATATATGAATATATATTTTGGTGCTTTGAAGAGACTTGGTATTTGAATTGAGCATACTAGTGTATCACTAGTCTTTTGATGTCCTTAAAGATATAATGACATGGAGAGAGCTTTGATTTAGAGCAAGAGTCAAGACTTTTTTTGAGGCTAGTTTGATGGAGATCTCACATGAAGAGGATGCTTCAACCACAATGATGCTAGCCAAGAAAGATATGCATGGGAACTACATGGATATGCAGATGTACAAAGATTATCATACTTATCAACCAATAGATTAGGGCTGATTGGTATGTTATGCTTACATTGGAAGAGATCTTTGATATAATTATGCATGCAAAGGTTTTTTAGTAATTTGGATCTTCAAGCAAGATATCATCAACTGCCCATTAGGGAGGAGATAAGTCCAAGGTAAAATTTTGGGCTATTGATTCTCATGGTAAGGATGTATTTTATCAATATTAATTATTACAATTTTTGTTAAAGAATGCTCCTACCAAGTTCCAAAGCATTATTGACATGATCTTAGTGGGATTGGATTTTACTTGGTGATATATTGATGACATTCTAGTCTATAGTGCTATCATAATAGAGCATGAAAGACATGATGTGGCTGAGAGATTGAGATCTCATGGATTCAAATTACATCTTGGGAATTGCAATTTCTTCCAAGAGCAAGTTAAGTATTTAGGTGTAATACCAATAGCTAGATAGGTGATCTAGAGATGAAATTTGGTTTGGTAACATTTAGAAGGATGTTATATATGATGGACTAAGTAGATAAGCTAGAGGTATCACCAAAAGAGTACTTTTACTAATAGGCCAAAAATCAAAACATGCTTTGAAACTTTAAAATCAATAGCTAGGCATATGATCTAGAGGTGAAAATTGGGATGGTGACATCTAGGAGGATGTTACACATGATAGAGAATGTAAATCAGATAGAGGTATCACGAAAAGAGCACTTGTACTAATAGGGTGGAAGCCAAAATATGCCTGAAACTTCAGAGGCAATTTTAGAGGCCTAAATGGATGAATTAAGCCTCAAACATGTGGATACCCCTCCCCCCCCCAAAATGGCAAAGCTGGCCTTCCTCCTCCCTTGCTTTGTCTCTCCAACAACTTTCCAATGGTACCTCACCCATGTGATTATGAGATTCCTACAAGAAGATTCCCTAAAAGATTCCCTTTGAACAAAGCCTATTTGACCAACCAGATGGGACTATGAACAACATATCACCCATCCAAGCAAGTAATCTAAGGGTGGAACTTGTTG
Source organism: Lunularia cruciata (assembly GCA_948567375.1). Taxonomy (NCBI): domain Eukaryota; kingdom Viridiplantae; phylum Streptophyta; class Marchantiopsida; order Lunulariales; family Lunulariaceae; genus Lunularia; species Lunularia cruciata. The sequence continues at coordinate 63,802,568 of OX419755.1, read as the reverse complement.
ATAGGTCACCTATCCATTTACCTTATCCTATAGTGGAGCTTCATTGGAGGAGATCCTCCTTGGCTATATAATTAAGAGAAGGTGCTCCTTTGGGACATTGGAGGATTGAGTGTGAAATTTATGTTTTCTCTCTTGTATCTCTCTTGAAGAGTTCTCTTGTCCTCAGAGTATTAGATTAGGTCACACTTTCTATCCTAGTAGAATTGGTATCAATATATCTAGGTGAAGGCTATTGCTTATAATCCTTGACCTACATATGTGAGTAGAGTGTGAGCATTCTTTGGATTTATGAACTTTTATCACCAATATGTGAGAGGGTTTAGTGCAATTGCCCAAACCTTGATAAAGCTAACCAAGCTTACTACAAGAGTGGTGTTGGAGAGATGAGCAAGAGATAGCTTTTGTGGAGCTCAAGGAGAAATTGAGATCCTCATCTATCTTTATGAAACCAATCAAAGGACATCTATTCTAGGTTCATATTAATTGGAGTATGTTGGGGCTTTGAGCAATTCTCACTTAACAACATGATGAGGAGAAGGAGCTTGTGGTGGCCTATGCTAGTTGCTTTAGCAATTTAGAAGAGGCCAAGTATAGTTCAAATAACCACTAAAGTGCTTGATGGAATACAATAAGCTTTTAGGGAAGCTTGTGCAATGGGCTCTTGATTTTACAATAGTATGATTTTATGGTTGTTCACAAACCTAAAGTGGTGAAACATGATGCATATGGGCTGAGTAGAAACCCATGTACTAGCCAACATGATCAGAAAAGCATATTGGTATGGTGAGATGGATGAAAAGCATATTGGTATGGTGCAAAGTTGGCATGTACATGATTTTTTATGTATATTGATTGGGGCTTTGGTGGTATTTCTCTTAGTACAAACATAAGGAGTTATTGAGTTCTTTGACTGGAGAGTGGAGATATTGGTATGAGTCAATGAGGTTTTCATGATGATGTCTTTCTGATGGACTATCTTTGCATTGGTATTGTGGGTAGCACAATTAGTGTCAAGGAGAGCAACAATGTATGTCAATAAGTTATTCTAGTTAGACTAGAGGCAAGGAGGTATGGTAGAATGCAAGCAATATCTCTTCCACCTTAAAGACCACAATTGATATGACATGCTCATGAAGAGCTAGGAAAATTTTGAGTAAAGTCGATATATAGCTTATAGTCATTATTGGTGGCATGGCATGTATATCAATGTACAAAAGTTTATTGCTAGATGTGTGGTTTGTGACAAAGTTAGAGCATCATTCAATGGTCCTATGCCATAGTTATATCTACTACCTATCATGGGGTTGGACTTTAGTAGACCTTTTTCATTAAATATGAGACATCATTGGTATATTTTGGTTATGGTGGAATATTTCTCCAAGTGAATTGAGTTGGTAGCACTTCTTGACAAGTCCAATGAAAGGACAACTTACTCATTCTTGGAGTAGGTTCTTCATCAATTTGGTGCACCAACCAAGGTCTTGATTGATCAAGGTATATATTCTTTTAGAGAGTCTCCTCTTCCTCCATGATTGTAATACCAAGGGTTAGCCATATGATCTAGATGTGAAATTTGGTTTGGTAACATCTAGAATGATGTTATACATGATGGTCAAAATAGATCAGATAGAAGTATCACCAAAAGAGTACTTCTTCTAATAGGGCAGAAACCGAAATAGACTTGAGAACCTCAGAACCAATAGCTAGACATATGATTTATAGGTGAGAATTGGTTTGGTAATATCTGGAAGGATGTTACACATTATGGACTAAACAGATCAGAAAGATTTATCACCAAAAGGGGACTTCTACTAATAGAGTAGGAACCAAAATATGCCTGAAATCTTTGAAGGCAATTTCGGAGGCCTAAACGGATGAATTAGGCCTCGAAAATGTGCAAATCCCCCCCCCCAACGGATGAAAGGCTGGCCTTCCCTCCCCCCTGCTTTGTCTCATCAAGAGATTTCCAACGGTACCTTACTCACGTGATTTTGAGATTCCTACAGGAAGATTCCCTAAAAGATTCCCTCCGGTCAAAGCTTGTTTGACCAACCAGATAGGACCTAGACCAGACAGGTCACCCATCCAAGTAAGTAATCCAAGGGTGGAGCTTGCTGACATGTCACCTATCTGTGTCCCTAATCCTATGGTGGAGCTTCCTTGGAGGAGATCCTCTTTGTCTATATAATAAAGAGAAGGTGCTCCCTTGGGGCATCGAATGTTTGAGTGTGCAATCTGTGTTTTCTCTCTTCTCTTGTCTTCGAAGTATTACAATGGTATCAGAGCGAGTGTTCTAGTCCAAGAGTGTGGATCACCCCACTTGGAATAGCACAAACTACTGAAACTGAGTAATGTGAGGTGGAGAACATAGAGTAATCGCTAGACTCAAGAAGGACTTTAGAGAGCGGATGGGATGGATGCACCGGGGGGACAATTTCCCGCACCTAGCTTTCTATTCTCAAACCCCTTTCACATCAAGGTTATGTACATCCAGCGTGAGCAGATGAGGGTATCGCTAGTTTATCACTTTGGTGCGGAATTCATGGACAAAGTGATGAACTCACCAAACCCGGTGATTCTACCTATGGTGATATATGACAGAGAGTGGGATTTGACGATCTACATTCTATTATGATAAAATGGATATGAATGTCCCAAATCCTCTCCCTTTCAACACTCAAGTAGAAATCCATTATGTAGTGAGGCCAAAAGTGATGTTTAGAGATTTTGTGGTTAGGAATTTTGGTGAGGAGTATTATCAACGAGTGATAGCTTCTGAGGTCCCAATGGTAGTTCTGATAGTTCGTGCGCCTTCTAGAGTGATTATATTGACTCTGTATTGAAGAAGACATTAGCAATTGGATGTTGCAAGAACCATGGATCCGCAGTTGCAAGAGCTAGGGTTTAGGGTGCAAGGAATGCAAGGGATGTTGAATGAATTTTGAGAGATTAAGATGACCATGGAGACATTACAAAGTCAAGTGTAGATCCTGAGGAACGATCAAGCAATGCAAGAAGAAGAGCCACCTCAAAACCCTGTACCTACAATTGAAGTGCTTGGAGAAGCACCCGTGCCTACGAACCTTATCAATGGTGAAGCCACATTGCTACTCCGGATGAAGAAGACCTGCAACATCAAGCCTTACAAGGGGCAGCATACGATGGGAGTAGTGGAAAATTGGATCTCGAGAATGAATCGATATTTCCGATTGTTCTCAACAGAGATCACTGAGCATGCTGCATGCGTGTTTGCATGTGGGTACTTGACGGATAAAGCCCTCACATGGTATGATGCTTGGGAATGATCCATGCTGGCAGAGAGAAGGGAGGTCACATGGACAGCAATGCAAGAAGGATTGATGAAGAATTTCCAATTGGTGGATTCTGTGCAGATGGCTCGAACCTTACTATGGGGATTGAGACAGAAGAATAGCGTACAAGAGTATGTGGAGGCGTTTCTGGATCTACAAGTCGCAATTACCAACATGAGTCCAGCAGAGGCTCTTGACAATTTCAAACAAGGGTTGAAAGAGCGGATTCACCAAGAAGTCATAGTGCAAAACCCTCATATGGTATTTGAAGCCATTGCTTGTAGGTAGAGAATAGCAGGAGCATTAGGTGGAGGTGAAGGAGTAGTTCTACCTCAACATTATCGTGCAGAAATGCCACACATGGGTGGACCAGTACCAATGGAATTGGGCAACCTTCGATTCTGGGATCGAGGAGCACGACCACTTCAAGGAGAGCGGGGACGGGTAGAAGAACGAAGAGATGGAGCCCCACGAGGAGAAGTGACTAGAGGAGAACAAAACTGTTGTTACAATTGTGGCCGTATTGGGCACATTATCTACCAATTGTCGCACTCGTTTCCCTAGAGGCCCTCGGCCTTCATACAAGCGAGCTTTGAACAACATGGAGAGGCACATTGAAGAGGAGGAGGTGGAAACCACTTTGGAAAACGAAGATCACCAGTAAATGTACCTCACGGCCTTATTGGCTCAATAAGGAAGCAAAGAAGAGAGGGAAGGAAGAAGAATAATGCGCAAAGAGCCCGAAAGGCAACCTCTCAACTGATTGTTGTGAATGGAATCCTAGAAGGTAATCAAGTGAGAGTATTAATAGATCCAGGAGCAACAGAGAATTTCTTGCCTTGCTCTGTCCCAATAAGATTGCGAATGGATCTAGAGAGAGATGGAAGTGAAGAAGTAGAGTTACCAAATGGGCAAAGAGAGAGGATTGAATCATTACCTAGACGGGTAACCCTCTCTGTAGGAGAATATTAGGAAGCAATTAAGTGGCGAGTGATACAGTTAGCCCGTTATGATGCAATTTTAGGCATGCCATGGATGGAGCAATACAACCCAATGGTGGATTGGAGGAAGAAAGTAGTGAGAACCCACCAATGGTCAATCATTGGGGTTAAAGAAAAATCACACAGGCAGAAACTGCCTCTATATGTCGTAGGGACAACAATTGTCTGTAAGACCGATAGATGTTTTATGGGTCTAATAAGAGAAGTCCGGAGTGCACAACTTGCTGGACAAATTCCGGAGAAATTGAAGGATGTGGTAGATGAGTTTCAAGATGTCTTTCCCAATGATCTACCCTCAGGATTACCACCTAAAAGGCGAGTAGATCACAAAATAGAGACACTCCCGAGGAAGATACCTCCTTGTAAGGCCCCATATCGCCTATCACCTCATGAGTTGGAGGAGTGTAAGACTCAAATTGAGGAGATGCTACAGAAAGGGTTCATCCAACCTAGCGTATCACCATATGGGGCCCCTGTCTTGTTTGTGAAGAAGAAGGATGGTACAATACGCATGTGCATTGACTATCGGGGTCTCAATCAGCAAACAGTGAAGAACAAATACCCCTTACCTCGCATGGATGACTTGTTTGATCAACTCCATGGAGCGAAATACTTCACCAAACTGGACTTGCGGAGCGGTTACAATCAAATCCGAATTGCAAAGGAGGATGTGTACAAAACTGCCTTTCGAACCAAGTATGGCCACTTTGAGTATCTTGTGATACCTTTTGGCCTCACCAATGCGCATGCCACTTTCATGAGTCTAATGAATGACATATTTTGTCCGTACTTGGATAAGTCTATTATCGTCTTCTTGGATGATATCTTAGTATATAGTAGCACGATGACAGAACACAAACAACATCTACGAGAGGTCCTCCAGATTCTAAGATAGAATCAATTGTACGCCAAAATCTCAAAGTGTGAGTTTGGCAAGTCTGAAGTAGACTACTTAGGGCATAGAGTAAGTGCAGAGGGCATTCAAGTATTGACAGATAAAATAGAGGTCATTCAAAAATGGAGTGCCCCGGAAGATCAGAATCAACTTAAGAGCTTCTTGGGGTTGACGGGATTCTATCGTAGATTTGTCAAGGACTTCTCCAAGGTTGCACAACCTTTAACGGCACTACTTGGCAAGGGGAAGAAGTGGACATGGGGAACTGCACAAGAGTTGGCCTTTCAAGAATTGAAGGCTGCCTTGCTACATGCACCAGTCTTGAAGTGGTATGATCCAAAACGTCCAATCAAGTTGGCTATAGATGCATCAGGCGTAGCCATAAGAGCAGTCCTACAACAAGAGTGGCATGATGGATGGCATCCAATTGCATATTTCTCTCGAAAGTTGTTACTGGCAGAGTGCAACTACCACACCACAGAACGAGAAGAGCTGGCCATCGTTCTAGCAACCAAGCATTGGAAGCACTACCTAGGCAAGAAGGCATTTGTAGTAGAGATAGACCACAAACCTCTAGTCTACCTCGAGACGCAAAAGGATCTATCTCGTTGCCAAATTTGGTGGGTAGAGTGGCGACAACGCTCCAACATGACAATCACCTACGTGGAAGGTAAGAAGCAACTTGCATATGCATTCACCCGCATGCCAATGGCCAACAACTTGGTGGCAGAGGTTAAGATTAACCCTGAATTCTGGCAAGAGATTCTAGCTGCTACAAAAACTGATCCACAGATTGTCGAAGCACAATCATCCAAAGGCGTCACCAGCACCCAAGGACTCACCTTTTGGGATGGCAGATTATGGATCCCAAATGTCCCAAAATTATGCACCACCATTCTAGCGGAATGTCATGATTCGGCCATTGCAGCTCATGCCGGAATGGACAAGACCTTGGATGCAGTCAAGCGCCATTACTATTGGCCCAAGATGAGCAACAACGTGATGGACTATGTGCGTAGCTGCCTACTTTGTCAACAGAACAAAGCTTCTAATCAAGCTCCTGCAGGACTCCTTCAACCTCTCCCCACTCCTACCCAACGTTGGGAACAAGTGAGTATGGATCTCGTCTGTGAATTACCCAAGACCACCTCAGGGTTTGACTCCATTGTGGTCTTTGTGGACCGGCTCAGCAAAATGATTCATGTACGCCCTACCACCAAGGAGGTGACCGCTCCACAACTAGCTCAACTATACTTAGATGCAGTCTTTGCTCACCATGGCTTGTCTAGAGTACTCATCACCGATAGAGGTACCCAATTCACCAGTTTGTTTTGGCAAACACTCTTTGGTTTCTTCAAAACCAAGTTGGCCATGTCCACAGCTTACCACCCACAAACAGATGGCCAAACAAAGCGGGCGAATCGCACGATTGAAGGCATGTTACGCGGCTTCACCTTAGAAGAGCAAGAGAGGTGGGACACCCTATTACCGTTGGTGGAATTTGCTTACAACAATTCAGTGAATGCGTCCACTCAGGTCACTCCGTTCTTCCTCATGTATGGTGAGCATCTCTTCATACCTTCTAGCTTGATGAAGATCCGTCTAGTGACTACCAAGGTTGATGCAGTCAACACATTTGTTTCTAGAATCCAACAAGGTGTGGAGAGCGCTAAGCACAGGTTATAGATTGCACAAAATCGACAAAAGTAGTATGCTAATGCACACCGGAGGCACATGGAGTTCAATGTTGGGGATCAAGTGTGGCTATCGACAACCAACCTCACATTAGTTGGATCTTGTAAGCTCAGACCTCGTTTTATTGGGCCTTTCTCAATTCTTCGTCGCATCGGCGCTATGGCCTATCACCTTGAGCTACCACTACACATGAAGATCCATCCAGTGTTCCATGTCTCCCTACTACGCAGATATGCTCCCCGATCAGGCCAAGGTCCTTCCACACAGGACATTTGACCTTGTCCGACACTCATTGATGGCACAGAGGAATATGAAGTGGAGCAGATTCTCCAAAAGCGCATGCATGGTACTCGCCATCCGCGGGTGGAATATCTAGTACAATGGAAAGGTTACCCCCTCTATGAAGCAACCTGGGAACCCGCTGCCAATTAAGCACATGCACCGGTGTTGGTGCAAGCATTTGAGCAACAATTGCACAACGAGGACGTTGCGTCTTAAAAGGAGGGAGGTTTGTAATACCAAGGGTTAGCAATATGATCTAGATGTGAAATTTGGTTTGGTAACATCTAGAATGATGTTATACATGATGGTCAAATAGATCAGATAGAAGTATCACCAAAAGAGTACTTCTTCTAATAGGGCAGAAACCAAAATAGACTTGAGAACCTTAGAACCAATAGCTAGATATATGATTTAAAGGTGAGAATTGGTTTGGTAACATCTGGAAGGATGTTACACATTATGGACTAAACAGATCAGAAAGAGGTATCACCAAAAGGGGACTTCTACTAATAGAGTAGGAACCAAAATATGCCTGAAATCTTTGAAGGCAATTTTGGAGGCCTAAACGGATGAATTAGGCCTCAAAAATATGCAGATTCCCCCCTTCATTCCAATGGAGGAAAGGCTGGCCTTCCTTCCCCCCTACTTTGTCTTGTCAAGAGCTTTCCAATGGTACCTTACTCACATGATTCTAAGATTCCTACAAGAAGATTCCCTAAAAGATTCCCTCCGGTCAAAGCTTGTTTGACCAACCAGATAGGACCTAGACCAAACAGGTCACCCATCCAAGTAAGTAATCCAAGGGTGGAGCTTGCTGACATGTCACCTATCTGTGTCCCTAATCCTATGGTGGAGCTTCCTTAGAGGAGATCCTCTTTGTCTATATAATAAAGAGAAGGTGCTCCCTTGGGGCATCAAATGTTTGAGTGTGCAATCTGTGTTTTCTCTCTTCTCTTGTCCTTGGAGTATTACAATGATCCACTTAATATTCTCCTCGCAATTGTGGATCTTTGCAATTTAAGTGTGTGACTTTCTATATGCATTGCGCTTCTATACTATACATTATTAATAATGATGTATGTTGTGGCACAATGTTCTTGTCTTCTATTTTCCATTGGGGTATTTTTTTGTGTTTGATCTCTCATGAAAACATATCTTCCTTTTGCAAAAATCTTATGGTTTGTATTGTATCCTATTGTAGATATGCCAAGCCCTTGGTTGACAAATTGTAGAGGGGAGTGTTCTCTCTTAGGAACCCAATGACAATGTAGTTCATAGATATCATTTGAATGACTAAAGAATTACCCTTACAACAGTAAGAACAAGGTTCTAGTGGTAGTCCACTTTGACAATGGATGAGATTTACATTCTTTGGTCATTTTTTAGATGATAAAGTTTTTGATTTGTTGTTTGAGTGAACCTTGACGCTAATTCTAAATTTTTTCTTTGAGATTTGTTTCTGCAAGTAATTGTGATTACTTTGAACACTTGATAAAAATAGTTATCAATAGAGCTTTTTTTGTCATTACTTTTAGGGAGGACAATAAGAAGCAAACTAAATCAAGTTCACTACACTCACATCCATAGCCTTTCTCTAACCACACTCTCTTATGACTTTCAATCAAGAACTATGACTATGGGAGCACTATTTTGAAGCTTTTGTTAATGCTCAAAAGGAGAAGACTAGCCTTCTAGAAGGTAAGTCAAACATCCTCTTTGGGATCTATGAGTACTTTGTGAAGTTATCAACTTGAAAGATTTTTATTTATCCATTTCATTCAATCTTGGAGGAAACTTTAGTGTTAGACTCCACAATTGCCATCTCTTCTCTAAAAGAAGACAATATCTAGATCTCAAGTTTCTCCCTCTCTTCCATCACACATGTTCCCATTATGTTAAGTTTCTCTCCTTGTTATATGTGTAATGTTCATAATCTCTTTGATTGATCAATGCAACATCCATTCCTAAGCAAGAAGAATTAAGGAATAATCAAAACCATACTCTAATATATTCTCCAAGAATCTTTTCAACTAAGGAAATGGTACCACATTGTGCACTTGGGTTAATCAAGCACCCTATTTTCATGAATATATGCATCACTATTAACATCATATACTATAGAAGTGCAACTCATATAGGAAGTCACACACAAAAAATCCAAAGATCCAAAATTAATCAAATGATCAGAAATCAAATTCAACACTCAATACTCTTTGCCAACAAGCATTGATTACATTGTCAAGACAAACTCACTCTAGCTCAAAGAATCCAAGTTGCACTTGCCAGCCTTTGTCCACCATAGCAAAGAGCTCAAAGTCTCAACACAAAAGAAGTGAGCTCTTTAGAGCTGCACTTTGAAGGTATACTCCTTGGGGTGGCCAAGGAGTCCAGCCCTAATAGCAAGTCCATTTTCCTAATTCAAAATGCTGATGGTGTGAATGGTTACTATAAGGGTGAAATAAAAAAACCTTAGTGTAATATCCTAATGCCACTAAATAGTCCATGAATGGCTATTGTTACAATTGTGTCAATCAAGACTATCTCTTTAGCATCATAGCAACCTAGCTTTGTTGCTGCAAATGTATTGACAACTATTGTACATATATACAATGCACCAAAGAATACAAGACAAACAAAGAGAGCAAGACTTGATAGAGAACAAGGAACCAATGAAAAAAAGGAGCTAAATTCCAAAGCAAGAACATTGCCACCAAGCCAAGCCAAGTGAATTACTTCATAATGAACTAATGCATAACAAAAAAATAATCTGTTGCTTGTTGTGCTATGTGATAGATATTTTCAAATAGTATATCTAGTAAATGGAACAAGGGTCCTAGATGTGATGGTTACAACTACATTTGCCCATTTGTTGATGCTTATTTATAAAGACCTAAGGCTTGGGAACACTATAGAGTAACAAAACTCTCTATCAAAAGTAGTAGGTGAGCATGGCTGGAGAGACAACCATAGCTACTCTTCTATACAATCATCTTGTGTTGTTTCCCTAAGGAGTCCATCCAAGTGGTAATAAAAGTGCCCAAAAATCTCAATTGCCAAAGGAACAAAGGTATCAATCATGGTGCATAATGATCCTCCTTTCCTTAAGTGGTAATAGTTGCTGGAGGTTAATATAACCTACTCATAGGAGGTTGCAACCACTTCATTGAACAAGTTCATTGATTGTCTTTGAAAGTGAGAATATCTACTCTTCCCTGGTATGGAAGTGGTACTAATAGGTCCAACTACAATCTATTTGTACTTGGGACCATATAGCTTGAAGGAGTTGAGCCACCATATCACAAATGGTATCATGAACTCTGGTGGGCTCTCCACCTATTGCATCACATAAAATATATATACCTTATGTGTCATATGAGGAACCATATGCGCATTGGTTTGGAAGCCCTAGTAGGACTAGATATGCTATGAGTCGGCTTGTCTCTCACTCAAGATGAACCTTTGATTGCTATTAATATAACACACCATGGACTAAGAAGGAAAAGATCCCAAGCTCCATTACACTCTTCCAAGGCTAAAATTCCAAGGCACCTCCAAGACTCAAGCCATTGCTCATTAGAGAATTCAATGAGAGAGATAGTTGCAAATGAAAGGATGATAAGTACCTCCTTATCCCTACCTTATATACTTATGAAATAATTACAAATCAAAGTTACTAATTACTATATTAACTCAAGTTACTAGGAAAAAAGGTCATATAAAGTCAAAAGTCTAAATGAATATCCAAACTCATTGTAATAATTGCCTAAGCATGTAGTCTTGCCTTGACCCAACAACTAAGTCAAGTATTCCTTCACATGGGTTATATCTTTGGACTATAAAAGAATGCAAATCAAAAAGGATTGTGGATCCAAGAGCCCTTAACTCTTTCCTCAAAGCCAAATACCTAGAAATAATACCAAGTCAATTCACTAGAAATCCAAAATAATGATGTTCACTCTTTTAGCCTCCTCTAAAGTAGAGTCATCTCTATCTTGGCTATGACTAATTCTAACTAATCATGGCTAATGTAGAAGATTGCTTTAACTCTATATAAATAATATCTCTTAACTACTTGTAATGCCAAGTAAATATGATAATAGAGCATACATGCACCAATGAATGGGTGTTATATTTTCCCCCAAACTAAGATTTCACTTTGTCCTTGGAATGAAGGTTTTTCTACCTTTTATGATATAACTTTAACTTGTCATGGTTAATCATATCAAAGTGTCTTCTTCCAAAATTGAGATCATAAGTGTAATTTCCCCACATCTTCTCCACTATGAAAGGTCCAAAGCACTTAGGCAAAAACTTCTTTTGCACCTTCTTGAATCAAATAGAATCAAACAACATTAGCTTATCGCCTTACTTGAAGAGCTCCACCTCTTCTTGCCTTGACTCTTGTCATATCCTTCCTTTTGTATTCTTTGGGCTTGCTCCAATCAAACCATAACAATTGCTCTTGCCTCTTCAAATTCCATGAGATCCTTCCTTGAATTCTCTAGATCACCTCCTTGTGCCTTCTTCAATTTTCTATGCATACTTTGGAAGGTAGGAAGATCAAAGTGATAGGTAAACTAGACTCAATACCATATACCAATTGAAATAGAAAATAACCAATGGATATCTTTATAGTTGTCTTATATTCCCAAAACATTACATGGATTATCTTGTCTCAAAATTTTTTAGCTCCTTCCATTTCTATATCTTTAGCATCATGCACAAGATTTGATTGGTTCTATCTGCCAAGCCATTGGAGTTTGGCTTATAAAATGTAGTCACTCAATGTGTGATAAAGAAATATTATAGCATGGCTTTAATGATGCTTCTTATATCACAAACCAACTCCAAAGGGTAACCAAACCTAGTGATGATGCATTCATAAGGAAATCTACCAATCTCATCTTCATTCTTATCTCTTAGTGATCTAACTTCAACCCACTTGGTAAGGTAACCAATAACTACCACAATATACTATTGTTCCTTGGAGTTCTATTGAGAGGAACTACAAAGTCAATCCCTCACTTTTTAAAAGGTCCTAAGAATAGAATTGACCTAAGAGGTGGAGTGAAGGTAGACTTTCTAGCAAAAGCTTGATGAACATTACAAGTTTTGTAGTACTCAAGACAATCCTTGAAAATCATCCTCCAATGGTAACCTACATCTAGAGTCTTGAAAGTGGTCAGTTTTCTTGCAAAGTGACCTCCACACAACAAACCATCATGAGTAGGATAGATTTCTCCTAACCCATTATTCTTTGAAGTTTACCATCTACTCCTTGGTGAGAAAGTATATTCCACCATTGTGTAATGTCTAGATCTATCTGCAAAAGCCTTCCTCTTCCTAGCATGCATCATATCCGGATAGTTATCTCTTGTAACAAAGTTCACAATCTCCTTGGTATTCCATTAGAACCTCTTGAGTGATTGAGACTATCATGAGCTCTTCATCCAAGAAGGAATCATCCACTATCTCCAACTTTATGATGATCACAAGCTCTAGATAACAAATCAACTTTTGCATATTTCTTCCTTGGCCTATCTTCCATGGTATAATCATACTTGGACAAGAATATCATACATCTTGCTAGCATCTCCTCCACATTAGGCTTGTTGAAGATGTAATACAAAGTCTTGTGATCTATGACAACGATGACCTTCCCTCCAATCAAGTAGTATCAAAACATATTAAGACTAAAAATCACTACCAACCCTTCACTCTCTATGACTAAATAGATTTTCTCTATTGAAGCCATTTTTCTACTAGCGTAAGCTATTGGATGATCATACCCATATAGGTCTAGTTTACTAAGAGTGCATACAATAGCTATATTAGAAACATAGATGAAAAGGATGAAAAGCTCACTCTAATCAAGATTAGCAAGAATTGGAGTCATAATAAGGGATTGCTTGAGCTCCTTGTGACAACACAACATGTATCATTTTTTTAGTAATTGATGAGTAAATTTTTGTTCTCACATAGATACTGGTTAGGAATGGTAAAATACAAAGTAAAATATAATACTTCAATTCTTCTTGGTTGCATCTTTAGCCTCTTGGGTAGAAAATACGGCTTGAATAGAGTAACAAGCACTTAATCATAGTCTTGTCAAAATTAAAAATCACCCATAAATCACAATTCTTTAGTTCTCTCCAAATTGATGTTGATTGTGATTATTTTGTTGATACAAAAAAGGCTACTTCACCACAAAGTGACTTTGCCTCACAATTGCATTCCGAGTGGACTCTTCCACTAAAGGCACAACTCTCAATTGCAATCACAAATGTTGAATACCAACAACACTACAATTCTCATAGATCCATCAAGGCATTGCTTCAGATATGCTCCACTCAAGATCAAACACAAAAAATAGGAATCAAAGCTATAGAATCAACATCTACCACACTCTTACTTTCAATCCAAATTTCTCCACATACTCACAATCATAGATAGATGACTGATACTCAAAATCAAGCTAAAATGACAAGTGTTGGTCCAACACTTCACCTTTCTCAACTCCTGCTCAAATATTGAATAAACAACATTACGGGTAGCTACTTAAATAGACCAAGCACTTAGCAATTATAAGTAATATCCCCAAAATTCTAAAGTCATATCCCCAAAATTCTACCAGTCTTTTTCTCTCGAACCCCTCCTTCTCGTTGAGCAAACGGAGATTTCAACCTCCTAAATCTCAGCAAAGAATTTCTCCAAAGCAATCAATCTCTCTCCTGCCTGTCAAAAATCTTCTTCTCTTCTATGGCGTGTGCTCGGGGTGCTCTCTCTCCACCCACGCGGAACGACCAATCAGACCCAATGGAGATCTCCACCGCCTAAGTACTGTACACTATCTAGACTAACGAACGTCCTTTTACCACCTTTAAACTCCACTCTCCCAGGCAATCCTCGCCGTTGCACCGGTAACTGACGGTTTCCAACTATTGAATATCGTGCCAACCACGTAAACCTGACCTTTCTAACTTATATGGACGACGCATACAGAACCTTTACCTCCAGATCGAAGGGTATTTTATGCAGGATCTAAACTCCGTAACTACTTCCTACAAATCTTTAAATACAAAGCGTCGTACTACCACTGTGGATCTGAACTACTACTTATACTAATCTGATCAAAGTACTACCTTGACTTTGGCTTCTACACTTGAGTTTCCTACATGTGTCTCTTGCACTTTGGGTTCATCTACAACTTCTACATTTTCTTCTAATACTATCTATTGATTGTCTACTGCCTTTATTAGCATCATGTGCTCACTTGTTTTTTGTTTCTCACAAAGCAATCCTGCAACTTGGCTTGTGATTCTAACTCTCTTAAGAAAACTATTCAAAGCAATAAGATATTTCTTGAACATTGTAGAGTTTCCTCGGCAAGTCCCAAGTTTATACTTCTATGATTTGCAATCATTCTTCAGTCGAGTCAAAAATCATGCCTACTGCATGACTTACTCCTATCACTCCTATCCTCATGTGAAGTAGCCATTTTTTTTGGATGCACCTTCTTGGTTGGTACGGCCCAAGTCAAAGCTGTTAAGGCATCTTTGGATGAGTTTGATCATTCTGATGTAAAGTATCCTTACCTTAGGTCTACCGCCTTCTAGTCCAATCCAAGTCCTTCTTCTTTTGACATGAATTCAACTTCCTTGGGCCAGATCAGATTTCCTTCTTCTAATCCAAACACGCAATTCTTCTCTTCTTTCTTCCAATTTGGCTTCAAAAATACACATCTTCTCTAGAAACTACCAAAAAAATAAATTATGTGGGTACTACACTTCTAAAAAGCTTTGAGTTTCTTTGTCCTCCAAAATCACCATGTATTCTACACCCTTCTTCACATACATGGTCAATGCATAAACCTTGTTGGAATATGAGAAGATGAATCTCCAAAAATTTCCAAAAATTTATGTTACTTTGTCAAGCTTGAAATGAATGGAAGTTTTGAGATTTTCCTCACCCTTTCAAGATCCACTATTATTCCATGCTAGGAAATTATATGTTCCAAAGTAGACCTTCTTCACAACCAAAGATGCACTTATTTAGGTTGAATGATGCATTTCCTTCATCAAAGCATTGCAAGACTTTGATTAGATGTTGAATGTGCTCCTCTTTGCTCCCATATACACAAAAGTCATCAAGAAAATCTCACAAAAATTTCTCAATGAAAGGTTTAAATACCTTGTTCATGAGCCATTGAAATGTGGTTGGAGTATTACTAAGTCCAAAAGGCATAACTTTGAAAGCATAAGTCTCCCAAGATGTGGTGAATTGTTAATGCTATGGTGCAATCTTGATTTGGTTATAGTCACTATAACCAAAGCTATATCTCTCATGATCTATAACCTCTTCTAAGATCTCATCAATGAATAGCAAAGGATAGTAGTCTTTTTTGGTAACAAGATTGAGCTTCTCGTAATTAACACATACCCAAAGTTTTCCATTCTTCTTCTTGACAATCACAATAAGAGATACCCATTCTAAATTCTCCACCTCAAAGATAAACCCAACCTCCTTGAGTTTATCAATATCTTCTATCATAATCAAAGTTGTTGGTGGACTACTTTTGGCAGATAGGTCTTGCATTGGACTCCACCTCTATCCAATGTTCCTCCAATGTGACTTTCTTGAGATACTTGTAGCTGAAAGTAAACACATGGATGAACTTGTGGAATATCTCCTCAAATCTTACCTTTTACTCCTTGGTAATATTTAGACCATATTTGAGGGTAGATAGTCTCTTCTCTATCTCCTCAAGAGTCAATGGTGAATTATAAAGGTCCTTCAAAACCTCTATCTTAGGTAAAAATCCATAGCATGCAAATGATACACATCTGAACTAGAATCAAAATCATCCTCCTCCAATGAGGTCTCTTCTTCTATGCTTCTATCCACAACCAAAGCTTCTTCTTCTAAATCCAATTCCCAATAATTATAAGATGGTATATTTGAATGTGAAGTGTGGTTGGTGTTTGTTATAGGAACTATAACCCAATGGTTTGATAGCCAAATTCTCAAGTACTCCTTGTGCCATCAATCAATTGTACAAGTTGCTCTTAAGCATGGCCTCCAAAATAGCAAATCATAATTGGAATCTTTCAAGACTTGAAAAGTCATGAGATTTTGAGTTCCCATAATTGATACTACCACCTTGACCATCACCTCCACCAATCAAACTTGTAAGCTTGTTTGCTATGCTGTACTAGAAAGCTTGAAAGTCTTGAAGGTATCATACTCAACTTCTTCATTAACCTCTTTGATATGTCATTCAATGCAAAGCTTCCATCAACAAGTGCATCCTTGATATTGTAACTATTCATCCTCACATCAATTTTGGAAGCATATTCACAAGCCTCTCATGGTGCTGGTTTTGCATCCACCACCCCAATGGATATTGGAACTTTTTCCTTCTTCTTTCTCTTACTCCTTGTAGAACTCAAACCACCCCTAAGCTCCTTTCTCAAGGTAGAATTCAAAGTAGTTTCTTTGTCCACTATGATGTTAGCCTTGTGACTACCAACATCTTTTTGCATATCATAGTTCCATTGTTGCTTTAAGATCAAGAAATCATCCATCTCCAATTTCTTCCTTGGAGTCTTTGTTATTGATAGTGTTGAAAAGCTGGTGCAAGTAGTCTTAATAAAACATAGGACTAACCTTGCTAGGAGAAATCCTTGAGAAGAATGTTCTTCATTTGCAAAATGTGCTTTCTTCTTCTCTTGTGCCAAAGCTCCAAGTTAAGACATTTGGAGTTTTAGCACCTACTTCTCATACTTGCTCTCAACTACATCTATATATGCTACTTCCTTACTTCTATTTGGAGTAGGAGTTACTTAGGCTTCACTACCTCCTTCCTTTTCTCTATTGGCTCCCTCATAACCTCTTCCTCCAGTGGAATTTGGACATTTCTTTTGGATGTGACCTATGTGACCTCTAAATTGCTTTGGTTGTGGAGACAACCAAACAAATTTCTATCATTGAAATTTTTGATTGGGTGGTCTCCTCTATATGGATAGTTCCTATAAACCCCTTCATCCTCTCCCAACATTTTGATCCACCTTTCTTTTCTCCCATAGTTGTACTAGATTGATCTTAAGATCCACAAGTTGCTTTGTGATAGTTTGAAGTGGAAATTTTGGCAGAGGTGCAAGAACCTACTACTACTACTTGTGGTGCAACCCTCACTACCAAAGGATCAAAACTCCCACCATAATTGTAGACTTATGGAAGATAGATAACCTCCTTCACCACTAGATCCCTCTCAAATTCTCCTCCATATGAACTCCAAACTTGATCATTTCTACCTTGAAAGAAGGTTTCTCATATTTCATCTTGCTTTGAACTTGTGGTTTTAATCCTCTCACAAGATTCTTGGTGAGCTTGGATCCTATCCAAATCATAATAGTCTCTATATCATTCCCACTCTTATTCAACACTATGCAAAACTTGGACTCTAACTTCTCCACTCTTTTTGCATAAGCTCTCACTTTCTCTCTATCTCCTTGCTTGGCAAAGATAACCTCACTCATCAATCTCTCATAACTTTCATCAAGGAGAAATTTCTTGATAAGTGCAATATTCAGCTCTCCCAAGACTCCTCTTGGTCATCACTCTTCTCTTTCTTCTTGTATTATGACTAATATTATGTAAGAATCACATCCTCAAAAAAATCAGGTAGTTATGATGCCCACTCATTTTTCCTCCTCTCATTGTTTCTTATGCAAGCCCTCTTGAAGTATCTCATAGAAGCCTCCACATTGTCTCCATCCTTACCAAGTAAAACCAAAAGTTTCCCCATCTTGGCCTCTCATTACCTTTCTCCTCTCTTTATTTTTTTAAATTTTTTATCTCACTCTATAACTAATAGAGTACAAACATGATTAATATCATTTAAGACTAGTTAACTCTAGGGAACATAAAAGGTTTAGGTTGCTCCAAGATTTCCATCATACTATCAACTCCTAGAGTGCATATTAATCTAACTCTCATAGATAGTTTATCCATAAGTTGAAAGATTAGCTCGATCACTAATCTTTAGAACTAGTTGATGAAGGTGGTAGGATTTTCATAGTGATACTAAAATCTCTCCAAATATTTTACCAATATCTCCAATAATGTTACTATTCTACTCTCAAATGCTATTAATCATGGCTCTTTGGAAGTCCTTCCACTCCACAACCTTCACACAACTCCATGGTCCTAGATCTCTTCACTCTGAATCTTGGTGAAGAAGGTCAAACATGCAATCCCAAGTCAAGTAAACCTCTCCTTTTCCTCAATCTCTTGCTTTCAAAGCTCAATTGACATGAACTTGCTTTATGTTCCTTTTCTCTACAAAAATAACACTTAAAATCACTCTTTCCTCCAAATGGTAAAGGATTTTAGATCCTAGTAACACTCTCTCCAAATTCTACATAAACTCTTCTTTCCTCCAATCAGCCAGTATT
Organism: Lunularia cruciata; assembly: GCA_948567375.1. Taxonomy (NCBI): domain Eukaryota; kingdom Viridiplantae; phylum Streptophyta; class Marchantiopsida; order Lunulariales; family Lunulariaceae; genus Lunularia; species Lunularia cruciata. Next base: position 63,783,928 of record OX419755.1, on the reverse strand, counting down.
ATTACCTTGAGCCCTTGGGAAACCTTACATAATTGCAACTTCCACTCTTGATGGCACTCCATGCTCCAAAGATGAGTCTAAACATTCAAACATTTTGGTCATTCTTACACTCTTCATTCATAAGAGCTCAACCCTCTAAAAATGGACCCCCCCTCACAATGCTCATAAATTCTCCCAAATGGTAGTTCCTAGTCCTTTAAAATTTTGCACACCTAATCAGCACTCTAGGGAATCCTCTCTTGTAAAATTATAATTGTTTTCATTTAGCTATTTGGCATAAGCCTCTCTATTTAACACCCATTTTCCAAGATTTGGTCTAAAACTACCTCTTCACTTCAAAAATTCAAATCTCTCTCTAAAAAATGATCTCTCTTTGATTATTAGGCCAAATGTAGCTTACCTACAAATGAATTTTCTTGGAACATTTCAAGGCAATCCAATACAAAATGAATAAATGGTAAACTCTATACAATTTTCAAGAGAAATTTACCCTAATAACTTCCAAAAAATTTAACTCAATGCATGTAAATAATATCATAGTAAGTTTAAGTGTGTTAATTGGAGAATAATCCAAGCTATCATCTATGAAAATTTCAAATACAAATCTTAAACTTGAAGTTTTGCCCAAAATGACTATAATTCCCAAAATCTTCAATCCATTTCACATAATCTCTCCTATTCATCTAACATAAGTTGAGCTCTCTCCTCCCCTAATGTTCTCCCCAAGTGAGCTCTCATAGCCTCCTTTTGTCTAATATGTAATTGAATGTGAAACATTATCTTGCCTTTTAGAGAGGTCCCAGCAAAGGAACCAAAAATATGAGCCAACCTATCTCCCACTCAAGATGAACCTCTAACGGCTATTAAGGTTTTAAACCCATGGACTTTGAAGGCAAATAACCCAAGCTCCATTACACTCCTCCAAGACAAAAGTTCCAATGCATCTCCAAGACTCAAGACATTGCTCATTAGAGAACTCAATGAGTGAGAAAGTTACAAATGAAAAGATGATGAGTACCTCCTCATCCCTAGCTTATATTCTTATGAAATAATCACACACCAAGGTTAGTTATTACCATAGTACATGAGTTAATATGGTAATTAATAAATTCTAAATGAATATCCAAACTCAATATAATAATTGCCTAAGCATGTAGTCTTATCTTGACCCAACAACTAAATCAAGTATTCCTTCACATGGGTTATGCTTGGATTATAAAAGAATGAAAATCAAAAGGGATTGTGGATCCAAGAGCCCTTAACTCTTTCCTTAAAGCCAAATACCCAAGAATAATACCAAGTCAATACAATAGAATCCAAAATAGTGATGTCACTCTTTCAACTTTCTCTAAAGTAGAGTCACGTCTATCTTGGCTATGACTAAATCTGACTAATCATGGCTAATGTAAAATATTTCTTTAACTCTATATAAATAATATCTCTCAACTACTTGAAATACCAAATTAAATATGATAATAGAGCATACATGCACCAATGGATGTTATAGTGCAAGACCCAGATGTAGGCAGAGTGCAATGTAAAACTCCTAAGATGTGAATCAAAAGTCTTATATCATAGTGACACATGAAGCTATTATTAGGAACCTTTCCTTCCCCAAGAAAGAATCCTAGCTTTATTAGAGAATGGTGCATCATTGAGGGTATTGGTAAGGATGTTGATGTACATATGCTTACTAATATTTGCTTGAATCTTCCTAGAGTTTAGTGATAGAAAGTAGACAAATATTGTGAATATTGTGCATGCAAGGCATGACAAAAAGTCACAAGCCAAACAAAGATGTATCTAAAAGTTATAGGTGCTTGAATCCATTATTGTCTGATGAACGATACAAAAAAAGGATGACCATGGTATAAGAACCTATCAGTTAAGAATGAGCTACTAGGCCCTATGCACCTATAAAGGTTGTTAGTGCAATACCTCCTGTAGTATGAGTCCACAAATGGCTCTACCCATAGCAATCTTCCCATGGCTATGGGTAGAGCTATTTGTAGCCTAGATCACTCATTTGATAGCTATGAGAGTGTACTTGGCCCTAAAAAAAGTGGAGAAGGTATGGTATATGGTGTTATCAAATATGCATAAGTGTGGTAGAAGTGTATCTATGGAGGAGATTTGTGTGCTAGATAGGAGTTCAAGGGAGTAAAAAAGATGTTAAAACCGAGTAGAATACTTGTGTATTCTCCAACCAAGGAAGTAAGTGAACTATGGCTTGAGGCAAAGTGTAAAAATTGAACAAGCTTCAATAATCCTCCATTCCTAATGGAGATGCTAACATCTTGATGCCTCCTATTAGGAATTGGAACTTGGTAAAAAGTCTTAGGGAATGAGGATTGAACATAGACTTGATGCCTTGCATTCATGAGTCTAGATTCATAAACCTAGAGTCTTTAAGCTAAGTGTGAAAGCTTCTACTGCTCAGACCAAATCTTCCAAAAGCCCAAGATATAGGTATTGTTTGAGGAGGATAGAAAGAGACATGATGAAAAAGTAGTTGGAATATGTTGTGTTGAGTTATGGCAAATAAAACTCTTCCTCTAGCATCACCCTAGCATGTGCTATTAGTATATACCAACTATGTATTGCTTGGCTATACAACAAGTGGGTCTGTATGCCATAGAAGGTGAGGAAAAATGGGATCAAGGATGAAGTTTGATTCCTTGCTAAACAAAGAGCACATAAAAAGGTAGTCAAGAAATAGTATTGAAAGCATTGGAGACATCCACTTGGATAAGGATCCAAGGATGCTTTGATGTAAGCAATAATCATCTTGCAACCTCTTAGGTTGGCCACCATAAAGTGATTTATAGACAAAAAAAGATGAAAAAAGCATTATATATATAAGCAAATAATATGTGAGACTAAATAGAGCAAAACATCTCCAATAGCAATAGGCTAAATGCCAAATGCCTCCTATGATGGAGAAGTACCAAATAGACAAGCTACACCAAGGGGCACTAAACCTAAAGCTATACATTGATAAAAGCAAAGAGAAGAGGAAACTAAAATCTAGAGTGTTTGGTATGAATAATCACACAAGTGCCAAAAAAAACATGATGACCCACCTATTGAGAAATGCAAAGAATGAAGTAAATCATGAGCAAAGAAAAACTCCATAAATTTCAACTCCTCATTTGGTTGATAGTCATGGAGGAAAGAGGAGAAGTACTCCATGCTAAATGGATGAAGTGTCTACAATATAGATAGAATATCAATAAAGAAGAGCATTGGTCTAGAGGGTGCTAGTGCTTGGAGTGCATGTCTATACTTCCTTGCTTGACCTAACATTAAGGAGCAACAAAGGAAAAATACTTGGAGATAAAGGATGGGGACTATAGAGACTTTGGAATCCTCCTAGTTGCTACTCAGTTCCCTTGGTATATTGCAAAGTTGATGTCACAACATTTGCAACATCAAACCTAGTTTGCTCAAACATTGGAATGTTAGTCTTGGGAATCATAATGATATAAGTAGTTGCTCAAAGTCTACTTAGTGTCACCAGATTTGGTGTTAGGACTATTGATCATATGATTAGAGCTACCATTTGCACCATCAAGTGGACAACCAGATGAGCCAATAGAGATGCCATTAAGGTTGGATTCTTTGTTGTTTCAAGGAGTATACCTTTGAAGTGCAATTCTATAAAGTTCACTTTTGAGAATTTGAGCTCTTGGTCATGGTGGATAAAGACTAGTGAGCATCACATAGAGTCTCTTAGCTAGAGTCGGTATGGCTTGACAATATAATCAAAGCTTATTATTTGCAATATATTAAGTTGAGTATTGAGTTTCTAATCCAAGTTTAATTTATGACCAATTGATCATTGTGGTACTTTAGAGTTCATGTGTGACTTCCTATATGAGTTTTGCTGCTATAATGTATGATGTTGACAACATTGTATGTTTGGGTAGTGATGTAAATATGCACAAAATTGACTAATCTCCTTGTAATCTCCTTGTAATCTCCCTAAACCTATGGGTCCTAGAGGTTGTCTCATTATGGCTTGATGCCTCCATGGGTTAGAAGTAGCAAATTCCATTTTGTGAAGAGTGCTAATAAGATCTAAATAGAGATATGTCTCCCTTGGTTATTTGCCAAGATAATTCATAGTAATAAAGAGAGCATAAATTTCACTAGTTTTTGTAGAGGCATAAGGATCCTAGTGTAGATGCAAGGTCTAGGTAAACATGATAATAATGCTTGATTAGGATGTAGAGAGTGTAGCCAAGCATAAGAGTTGGGTGGTGCTTTTAAAGAGAGTATATGAATACAAAAAGTCCCATAGAGAAGTAGCTTTTGCATTCATAGGTATGCAATTGGCTTGCCCTTGAATTTATGCTAGACCAATGCACACCCATGGAAAATCTAGGCAAGAATATGTGGGTAGCTAGTGGATTGGTATGTATGGGCATGGTAAGGGCACAAAAAGTGGTATTTTATCTTGTAGTGGAGTGGGTCTATAGAGTTGGGTGAGAGGACTTGGTAGGAGCATGACGCACATGCATGATAGCATATGAGTGATCCTCCATAGGAGAATCAACCAAAATGGGTTCCTCCCTTAGCAAGATTGTGACAAGCATATAGAAGAGGCATTCTCAAGCTCAACTTGATCCATGGTAGGTATGTGCTAAAAGAGATAATATAGAGATATATTCTCTAGTAGCACATAAAGTATATAAGATGCTAGTTGAAGAGCATTTCCTATGGTAATATTTCCATTGTAAGGTTTTCTATTGATTAATTTCTTAAAACTAAAGGGGAAAAAATTAACACATACCTAAAACATGGAACATCAAGCCAAGATACTAGAGAAAATGAATGGCAAACACCAAAGAAATAGACAAAAAGAAAATACCAAATACCAAAAAAGTATAAAGAAATGACAAGTAGGAGATGAGAGAAAGATATATCTATGACCTAGCAAGGTCACTCCAATCCTATAATACCCATTTATGCATGTTTGTGCTATTGTGATATTTAGTTTAATATTAAAAATACTTGAGAGATATTATTTATATAGAGATTAAAGATGTTTCTACATTAGTCATGATTATCTAAAGTTAGTCATAGCTAAGATAGAAGGGACCTTACTTTAGAGGAATTAGAAAAGATGAGTACCACTATTTTTGATTCTAGTGTATTGACTGGGCATTATTCTTAGGTGTTTGGCTTTGAGGAAATAACTGAGAACTCTTGGACCCACAAGCCTTTTTTCTTTGGATTCTTCTATAGTCCAAGGATAGCCCATGTAAAGGAATACTTGACTTAGTGGTTAGGTCAAGATAAGACCATATGCTTAGGAGAACATTCCCACAAGTATAGATATTCCTTTATACTTTTGAATTTTTTTTACTTTTAGTCTAGTAACTTGAGTTACTCCAGTAATTAGTAACTTTGGTGCATAACTATTTCACAACTATATAAACTAGGGGTGAGGAGGTACTCATCATCCTTTCATTTGCAACTATCTCTCTCTCATTAAGTTCTCTAGTGAGCAATGGTTTGAGTCTTGGAGTGTTAGCCTTGGAGGAGTATGATTGAGTTGGGATTCCTTGCCTTCTTAGTCCATGGTGTACTACCATAATAACCATCAAAGGTTTATCTTGAGTGAGAGACAGATTGGCTCACAGTTTGACCACCATATCAAAAATGCTTTGCTCACAATCCTAAACACCTCAATAATAACCACAAAGATGAGTCCAAAGGAGATCCATCTCCCTCCAACTTGAGCTACTGCTTTGGTCTTCTTATCTCCATTATGACACAAGCACCTCTTGATAACCATTAGGGGGTTTCAAAAATGTTTTACCAAGCTCTGTATATTTTCATATAGGTTTTTATTGAAGCATTGACCAAATTGGTATGGGATGCGGGCCCAAAGGAAGAAAGGGACACACTACATACTTCCATCCAAGTTCCTTATTATTAGCAAAATCCACTATAGGTGGCTTGTAGGAAATAAAGGATATGAAGTTTTTTTTTGGCACACCATAAAGCGTTAATTACAATTTAGGGTTAATAAAGTGCTTTTCACTTAGTCCCAACTTTCAAGCATACTCAAATAGAGGACAAGCAAGAGTTCAACAAATATTTGGCAAAGGCAAGGGTAATAAATGAGTATTATGTAGGAGTATTGAAAGCTAGATGGCATTGTTTGTGGGAGTTGAGAGTGCAACTTAAAGCTAATAGTAGAAACTCATATTTGTTAATGTGGGTTTTAGTTTGTATTATTTACATAACTTTTGTATCAATAAGTCAGATGTATGGTTATAGGAAGATGGTGGATTTATAGAGGAAACATAAGTAGATTCAAAAACTTCTCTTAATGGAATGGAGCTTGGTAGAGAAGAAAGGAGGTCAAGGGTGATGCAACAATGCCTTGCTCATCATCTTGAGTATATGGAATGAGAACATGTTTCTCCACAATAAAAATTTCCTTCTATTCTTCTTCTTCATAATCTAGTATTGTTTCTAGAATGTAAATATAGCATTGTTTTGAGAATGTGATCCATGATCTTGTTTCATTTACAATTTAGTATTCCAAGTTTAGCATATTGCTGCCGATTGACATTGGTTGCGGAGTTGATGTAAGAAGGCACTAGGTGATACCCGATGTGCACTAGAAGATATTGGATGACACTTGGTGTATATTGGAAGGTGCTGGTTGGTAGGTTGGCATTGACTGATGCCCGTCATTATTAGGAAAAGGCACATGTAGACTCTGGTTGGTGTTGGTTGCCACCCGGTGTAGAATGTTTTCTGAGATTAAAAGGCTTTTGTCCATCACCGCATGATGGTACTTGTTCTTAAGGCAATGGTTGGATGCAATAGTTGGCAATATGGCATGTTGCATATTGTCATTGGTTTGCATGTTGTTGTCAATTACCACTTAGAGTTTGTTTTTTTTTTCCCCAAATTTGGGTTCTTCATAGTGAAATATGACTTTTTGTTTGCAAGATATAGATTTAGGATATCATGTGATTGGCTATATAAACTTACCCCTTTGCAAAAAAGTCATCATTTTTCAGTTCATCAATTAATTTAGCACTTCAGCCATTCAAAGCAGATAAATTCACACTTCAGCTATTTGGTGGTTTTTGAAGGAGGAGAGCAATTTGGGGGTTTCAAAGGGACTTTGCAAAAGAAGAGGGTTTGGGAGAATCCTTCCAGAGCAGAAGGAGAGGGTTCAAGAGAATCCTTTGAGAGTAGAAGGAGAGGGGTATGGGATAGATTCTTAAATTTCCAAGAGCAAGTGAGAAAGTGAGAGTAAACTAAGAGGAGAGCAAGGAGCTCTTGAATTTCCAAAATCAAGTTCAAGTTTAGATCAAGTTCCAAAACTGTCCTAGAGTTTCCATGGCATAAATTTGGGGTTATGAGAATATTGTTGACAGTGAAGATATTAGGAATACTCAAGAAGGATACTAGTTAATTGGTTTTCATACCATTCAACACCCAACCAACTTCATAAAATGGTGTTGGATGGATAAACACTAAGTTTGAAATGCTATTGCTAGAATTAGGGAGGTCAATCTTCATGTTATCAGCCTCAAAATAACCCTTGGGCTACACTACCCATGTAAAACAATATTCTTTTCTTTTCTCTATTTTACCTCATGTTTTTTCTTCAGTTCTTGAAACATACTTTTGTCCTTATGGAAATTTTTAGTCCCAGTTATTAGCACCTATGGGCACCACCTTATGCAAACCAGCCATGTCCCACATTTTTAGTAGGCCTCTCCTTGCTTCTCTCTATGTCACTCATTCTTAAACCCTAAACCTTTTTTCTATCCCGCTGCATTGACAAGCATCACCTGGCATCTTTTCCAAAACTTTTGGTGCTTGCCTTGTTTGGTAGCAGTACACAGTATTGCATGGCATGTCTTGCAATGCGTGTTGGTATTGCCCTACATCTTTTTTTGTCCCATATGGCCACAAGTGGCATCTTGCAATAACCTTTTTTTTTAATTTTTCGTGAGCGTCTTTGGGCAGCTTCTAGTGGCTTCTTGGATGAGTCATGAGGCTTAAACTATTCTGTTGGTGATTCTTACAAGTACTTGCATGTACATATTTTGTGAGTTCTTGGGACAAGAATTTCTTGCACAAGGTTGGTGAAAAGGAGGCACTTTCAATTGACCATAGATATAAATCAGAGATGCACTTGCAATGCCTCAAGGGAGGACACCAAGAAGGAAGACTGTTCCTTACATAGTTATTTTAGATTGGCCTCCACAGAGAGATAGGGTTGCAAAGAGGTATTTGGCAAGGCAACATGTGTATCTTGCATTTAGGGCTTTCTTCTAATTGATGGGTGAGCATGTGGCACCAACTACTTGGCCCAAGATTTTACATGTGTATTTTTTTCTCAACACCAAGACAAAGTTGAGAAGATTTGGTGTGGAGGATTTTGATTGGGAGGAGTTAGCATTTCTAGCTATCACTATAGATTTGGGGAGTTTTTAGAGCCAATTGAGAAGACCTAAGGGGTGTAGGTTCAAAGTCCCCTTCCTTGGGCAGTACTCACTCATCTCTTTGAGTAAGAAGTGTACTACTTGAGTGATGGAGAAGAGAAGATTATATGCAATAAAGAGGATGATGAGGAGGAGGAGGATGGAAAGGATGAAGACAAGGACAAGAGTGATAATGATGGGGAGGATGACAATGGTGAGTGATTGATTAGATATTTGTTGGTGTATTGAGTTTGGTATATTTTTTATGTTTTCATTGTTTGGAAATATACAAAGTTTTATTGTATACACCATTCCTAGATTTAATAAATAAGTCAATTTAACATGCCTTAATTAATGAACTTGTGTATTTACTTGATTAAAAGTGAGTTTACTTGATGGATGACTATATGTACCTATTATGAATAGATGTTCAACTGATTTGTATTGAGACACATGCCTTACCAGTAGTGGGGTTAGGGTGTGATAGTTTTCTTGAGAGAGTTCTTTCTCCATCATCATCCTTTGAGATAGCTCCTTCTCCCTCTTCTTCCCCTGTCTGTCCTTGGAGAGTGCACCTCACTCCTCACACCCAAGAGTTCCTTCCCCGTCTTGTCTATTGACATAAAGCGTGTATTAGATGATTGTGTTTGAGTGGTTGAGGAAGGAGAGAGACTTCTTGTCAAGCAAGAGAGTAGATTGGAGAATGTAGAGGAGAGAGATTAGTGCTTGAATGCAAGAGTAGATTGGAGAGCTTGGAAGAGCAAGATAGATTGTTGTTAGAGAGAGAGAGACTCTTTGGTGAGCAAGAGGATACTTTTTGTTACAAAGGAAGAGGTGCATCTTATTTTAATACTTATAAGATGGAGATAGAGCAGAGGTTAGTTGACTTAGACTTGGATATCCTAGGCCATGGTAGAGGGTTATAGGGTCTAGTTACAGAATCATATATGAGAGTTAGCATTTGCTATGGAGAGTGCAGATGTTTAGGTAGAGGAGAGTGAGAGTAGTCTAGCTCAAGAGAGAGCTTGTGTGACTTATCTTGGATCAAGACTATGTACTATTGCTTGCCAAATTTATAGTGAGACACAAATCCAAATGGATGCCACCCATGTATTATCCTGTAGTGTTGTGACTCAAGAGACCCATACTTTTGCCTCCCATTCCTTACCTTGCAATATGGTGACTCAAAGGACTCAAATTGAGTTTAGAGAGAGGCTCATTTTTCAAGAGCGTATATTCCATGTATTCTTTTCTTAGGATTCCTACATAAGAAGATTATTGTTGTGGATGTTACTTGTTTTGCATCATTATAGCTTTGTGGTAGCACTAATTAAAATGTGTGGGAAATTTGAATGATTAAGCATGGCTGGTGCCTTCACACACAGTCAAGGCCCATAGGATAAGTAACACATCCTAGTGTTAGCCATTTCATTCAGTTATGTTTGTTACACTTTGAGGTTATCTTGTGGATAGATCCTTTGCCTAATGGAGTTGAGTGGTTGCTATGAAGCATGTGGTAATGGTTGGAACTGCTTGAGGGAGTTCAAACTAGGTCTTGCCTCATGGTCTTTTTTGTGTTCTATAGATGTCCAATAAGATGATGAGTTTAGAGGACTAAAAGTTAGATCCTATGAGCATCTCACTTCATTAGGTTTATCTCTTTGTGATCTTTTGATCTTGGATGGTTATGCATGCTCTTATTATAGGAACTATTCACATGGTTCTATCCATATTCTCTACTTTTGTACTTACAAGGTAGAGAGAAAATCATACGCTTGGTCATTCAACCCCTTAATGAGTGCTTTGGATAGGTTTGTTCATGATGATAGGCCTATTGTTAGTTGGGTATAAGAAGAGTGGATGCCAGATAGCATGAATTCTTATAGTAGTGATCCATATTACCTTCTTGCTAGTGGTATCAGGCACCGATCCTTGGATGAGAGGGAGTGGTGCCTTTAGTGGTCATTGATTCCATTTAGGATTCAACAGTGATATATACCAATACAGACTTGAGGATGCAGTAGCAGGTAGACTCCATGTTGCATCTCCCTATTCTTCTTCACTTCCTTCTCCTGCAGCACAATGACTAATGAATTTACATTTATACACATCATATGTATACTTTTATTTCAATTTTCAATTTCTCTTTGTCTCACTTTCATATCTATATCATCTCATATCATGTGATATGTATCATATTTTTTATTCTATATTTATTTATGCTTTGCTTCACTCTCATACCTCATAACACTTGAAGTTTATTCACTTATATTTGGGCATCACCTAGTACCTATGCGTGCCACACACTCACAACCCATTGTGAGTGTGTGGCACTCACCATATACTCAATATGCCTCCTATACCCAATCAGTGTCACTCAACACCACCTTAAAACTTATACATTCCTTGGTGCATGCCGCCTCATGGCACTAGGCGGTGTTGGGCGGGATGGTGCAGCATTGTGCACTTATGTTTTGGTGTCACTTGGTGCCTATGCATGCTACTTGCTCACAATGGGCGTCATTGCATGCCTCTTATACCCAATCAGCATTCCTTTGCTTCACTCAAACTCACACAAACTTTGGCATGTGCCATCTTGTGGCATTGGGTATTCTTGGGTTAGGTGATGTCCAACACTAATGATCATTAATGCACGCCATAGTCATGATACACATAAACTTAATCATAATACACATAGTCAATATAGTAGCTAAAGATCATCTTTGATTATAGACATACTCGGGTTACATGGAAGTGCCTTCAATGGTAGTATCATATTCATTGTCATTGGAGTGTGAATTTGGAGCGGGATCTTTTGGATTGAGATTGTAACTTGTAGCAAAAGGCTTGATTTTGTGCAAAACTTGAGTTAGCACTTTGAAATATTGACTTATTTCCTCAGGAGATTTTTCTCCCCGCACAAGACTCATTTGTCTTCATGAGTGTGTTTTGACTCTAGACACATCTCCTTGAACATGTGTTTGTCTACCCTAGCTTTCCTTTTATCAATATTCAATTTCTTCTCAATCTTAACTTTCATCTTTTATGTCTCTAATCTAACATGCTTAGCTTCCCTTTTCATCAATGTTTTCTCTCTTTTCTCATGTTTGTGGCTTCTAGTTCAACTAGTCATAACTTCTCACTAGATTCTATAGTATCAGCCTTCAACATGGTGATTTTTGCTAAATCTTGAGACAATTACATACTAGGTGACATTTTGGATGCCTTGTTGATATTGGTTCATATTGGTTTTTCTTCTTTTGGTCACGTTGTCCTTCTTGGTCAAGGAAAGCACATTCTGACCTATCCTTTGTAGAAGTTAGTGGAAGTGGTGTAACAAAAAGTGAGTCCTCTACTGGTGCAACAAATTGTGACTCCTCCTTGGGTGATTGGATTCCATTCTCCAAGCACTTCATGTAAACACTAGGTATACTTTCCACCCTTGGGGTGTTTGAGACAAACTGGGACATGAGTCCAAGAGCACCACCTCTAGGAGAGATGGGAATTAAGAGCCAATGAAGATGGGTTCTTTGCATTCATGGAAACTCTTGGCACCAACCTCACTAGAATTGGGATTTTAAATCTCACAAACTTACCATAGCAGGTGGAGTAATGTTGACTCTATTCTTGAACATGGCTTCCTTTTTAGCAGGATGTGTGCACATTCCATTCAATTTTTTAAAAGTTCTCCACTCTTTGCCATCTCATTTTTGTGAGACCTTCTCTAGTAGACTTGTTTTTCAACTCCTGATTTTCTTATACAATTTCATGTACCTCAGCCATTTCTTGTTGGAAATCCTTGCCCCTCCTGAACCAGAAATGTCTCCATGAAACTAAAAGCAATGGATTTCTGAATGAGCTTTTTGCAATTCCCACCATGAAATTGTTGTGCAAAATGCTCAAGGTCTTCCATATAATCCAGTAGTTGGGCATAATGGTGTGCTACCATGTGGAACCATTTCGTCCTCTTTTGTTTTGCTAGGCACGGAAGAAGCCATCCTCAACCATTCTCCAAATTTTTTAATGATTGTATTGGTTGCAAATCCAAATGTGAGTCTAAAGGTCTTGGTTTTGCATCCAAGTATGAGCATGCACTGCAATCTAGTACTTGATCTCTTATTGCATAATTTTTGTTGCACTTTTGGAGTAAAATTCCTTGACCCTCAATCAATTTCTTGGTTGCCGCAAGGTAGCACGGTCACTTTCCATAACTTGCTCTATCTCCCTTGCCACATTAATCTATTAAAAAAGAACCACCACACCAATGCAAAACTACTAAACCTGCTGCTTAGTTTACTGGCAAGAGCATTAGCACACCACGGGTGTTGAATTTGAGTTCAAATAGTTGAATTGGGCATTTTGGATTTGCCCCAAAAATGTCATGAATCACCCTTTAAGAATCACTCACAAAAAACCGTGGCAACCCTCTCAAGAAGCCACATCACCTCACATCTTCTGACAAAAACTTATTTTGATACGGCACACCTAAACATGTGTAATATAGCGCCTGATTTTTATAAATAAAAGCACTAAATATCCCGAAACACCATTTACCATATATATATACGAGGCATTCATTTTTTAGCCATTCATCTCCTTACCATTTACCATATAGGGGGTGTTCATTTATTAGCAGCTCATCTCCTTACCGAGTTCACTAAAATAGTTATGAAATTTGTTATTTAACCCGTAGACATCCTTCGAAACTATTTCTCAAATCTCATAGCCTCTCATAAGGAGTTCACGGATCTAAAGTCCAACAATGCAAATGAAACCCAACGCACTGCCTAACACGTTGTGAAAGAATCAAATTTGCTCCTTACAAGTCAACTCCAAACCTATGCCGCCATTATGGAAGGGAATGCGGCAGCAAGCCTGAGCCTGAGCCTGATGCAGCTGCACCGGGCTATAGAGTTGGACTCTGCAACTTGCGCATTGCCCGTGAGGAAGGGAGCACTCGATCTTAATTTGGTCCCACAAATCCCTTGAGTCTATAGTTTTCACTTGATCTTTCCTTGCACTTCTTCCTCCTCCCGTTTTCCAAACGTTTTCTGTTGTCGGCTACCACGGCAACTAAGGACCATCCTTAGTAGGGTATCTCGTAGGGTATCATTGCTCATACTTGCCCGATCCACTAGCAGAGCAAAATCGACCTCTCCTTATGGTCTCGTTTGAGCTAAAGCATTGGTCTAAAATCTAGACAGTTAAGTTTACCAGCTGTTGTTGGTGTCCGGAGGTGCCCGCTTGGAAAGCAATACAATTGACATTATGGTCACGAGCGAGTTGATGAAGTATTATTATGGCCGAGGACTTCCTGGAGAGCAGTATCAGTACTGTGCGTGCGCATTGGGAGTCAATAGCTAAGCATTCCTTGTCATCAAAGTCGATTGCTTGTCTCAGTATATAGAGGCAGGACCTCATTGTGCTTTCTTCTTCCTTCTCTGGAATATTTCCGCCGGCAACAGTGGGGGTTTTCAGTTTGGCCATTTCAGCAACCCATAAATAATTTACGGGAATTTTCCGGGACATCCACTATGGGGCATGGGAAGAATTCCTTGAAAGTTCCGGGGTATTCTTGTTTCTCTAGAAAATTCAATGGGTCATGTTTTTCATGGGTGATGGGATGTCCTTTAAACCCTCACGTCCCAAAATTAGACAGAAAATTTCATCAAGGAAATATAGAATCTCAACCCTAAAAATTTTCAGCCCTTCTCACAAATGATCATGATTTGATTTACAGGACCTCATCCAAAACCTTACGGGAAACTAACGAGATGTGCCCATCTCCCATAAATTTCAAAACTGAAACCCCCGGTAGATGTTTTCCTAGAGTTCCATTTCCAATCCCGTGTGTGTTTGTTCCTACACAAAGTACTACGTTCTGTCTATCGTCCTGAGCTCGCCACGGTATCGACTAATCAAGTGTCATTTTGCCATGGCACATTCTAGAGGGCTCCAAGAACATCTCGTAGATGCGGAGAAACAAAACATACCTATGTGCAGGATGCGCTATGGCCTGTGCTCCAAGCTCTCTGTTCGAGCAATGATACTAAATCATAATTCTCTGTAGAGATGCTAGCCAGATCCCTGCAACGCTACGCTCTCTTCATCGCTCGGATCCGCTCCTCCGCCATAGTCGACGTCAAGCTCCATGTACGCACGCAACATGTAGGATACACTACTGAACGAGAACTCGGGGCACAATTTAGCAGCCTAAAAGGTGTGTGCATGATTTAGTGTACCGACACCTGACCTGGCGGCCGCATCGCATGCAATATATATAAAGCAGCGATGCTAAATTTTGCAGTATAGTCTCTCGACATGGATTTCCACAGTTCACGCAAGGTCTGCATGCGAAATGCGAAGCAAAGTGTTTGATCGAAGTGGTTGACAGCTCGACCGCTGTGGTGGAGAAGGCATACATAGTCTTCCAACACTTCCATCCTCGGACAACCGTCCTTTCAACAGTGCAAATACCAACCGATTTTAAATCTACTAAGTGTGTCATTCCCCATGCTCTAAAATTCGAATGGGGCGCTTGCAGACCAGTTGCCCGGAAACATCTTCCAGCCCTCTCCACATGTAGTTGATTTCGTTCATTTGCTTTGCATTTTGCTCAAGTCTGCAGTCCCAACTGGAGCATTTTCTAGAGTTCATACCCTTCAGAAGACTGTTATGAGACCAATAGCGGGTTTCATAAATAGATTTGACGGATGTGGGTTTCATAAATAGATTTGACTGATGTCAACGAGGTAATCCCCTTAATTAATATTAGTAACTAATTTTAGTGAACTCTGTAACGAGATGAAGTGCTAATAAATGACAGCAAATTGGGTTCATTTATAAAAATCAGGTGCCATATTCCGGACGTTTGGGGTCACCGTATCCAAAGAAGTGACATGGCTGCGTGGGAGGGTTACCACGTGGTGATGAGTGTTTCTTAGAGGATGATTTATGAAACTTTGTGACGGATCCAACTATTCTAACTCAACCGATTTTCTGCTGAGCTAGAATCCTCGTGCTTTCAAGCTATCATAAGTACTCCGAACATAGGTCACAAGGTATTACTTAGTGTGAATCGGAAGAACAAGATTCATGAACTGTAATAAGCTTCCACCGTAGAAGATTTCCAAGTCACAAGAATTTTCTCTCGAATATCAGAATATCAGGGACAATCAACATTTTGGTTAATGTTAATTAACATCTCAAAAACATTCAGCTATAGTTAAGCGGTTAATCGAACTCTCATACACGCACCTAGTGGTTCATTCATTTGACCGTATACTAACGCTACTTTTGATTCTGAAATATTTTCTTTGTTTATTACTTTAGATTCTTTCATTTCCATATAAAGATCATTTCACGAGTTAGTTCGCCTACTCCTCCAAATACTGATACACCGCAGTGTGCTTTAACTATATTATCAATTAATTTCACAATAAGAACTGTTTTTCCTACACCAGCTGTTTTTCCAAAGAATCCAATCTTGCCTCCACAACGGTAAGGAGTTAAAAAATCTACTACTTTAATTCCTGTTTCAAAAATAGATAAACGCAAAAGCAAAAGCAAGTCTGTGAATTGGAAATGTTGTATTAGCGTCTTAGGTCCTAAATTACCTACGGGTTCTCCAAAAATATAGACAATTTTACCAAGAGTTTCTTCTCCTACATGACCAGTTAAAGGGCCTCTTGTATCAATAACTTCATTCCTTACTCCTAATAATTGTTGAACTTCGCAATTAACATTAATTTCTTGACCCACTGAATTCAGATGTTCATGGGGCGCCATCGAGCAAGGACGAGCAGCTACGGCGCCTATGAGCGTTGTACAGATTACTTCAAGCGGCAATGGGCGGAAGTCCCTTTAATCTTAAATCTCTCATTGGCAGTCAGCAGTTATTGCGGCAATCGGCGGAAACCAGATTCACACTAAAGCCAACATTTTATTAACCCTAAATTATAACTCCTGCTTTACGGCAATAGGCGGAAACCAGATTCACACTAAAGCCAACATTTTATTAACCCTAAATTATAACTCCTGCTTTAGGTGTGATAGTTGAAAATTCCATATCCTTTTATTTCCTACAATAAAAGCTTTTTCACAAACTTAAGTTGGACCCAAGTCTCAGTGAAATACCCTTCAAATTGAGTTTAGTTGGAGTATAATTTTAAACGACCAAGAGAGAAGTGTCTTGGAAGAGAAGAATTATTTCCCCAAAAGAAGATTCTTAAAGTGATTTTACACTAAAACCCAACCTTAGATTAACTTTTTGAAGGTCATCTAAGGGGTTGTAGTGGAGACTAGAGGCAGTGTGGAGGAGTTAAATATCGCCTCATTTTGCTTTTACATCCACTGCTACACAGTGTAGTATGGAGAGATGCTTATCATGCCCTAGATAGACTCCATAAATACTTCGATTTGTAAATAAGAGGTTCATTATATGAGTAGCTTGAACAATTAAGGAGTTCTATCCAAAATCATAAAAGACTTTCTCGTGCTTAAGAATGTATCCGGTAGGTAGCAACTAAGCATACACCTATATTTACTGAGTTTGAAAATGTAGCCTAAGCTTGGAACCAAGATAAGATAGCATTGGTTGGTACTAGACACACCACATATGATTAATTTGGTGTAATGTAACTTTGGAAATGTGATCTAAGCTTGGAACCAAGATAAGATAGCAGTGGCTGGTACGAGACATATTACATATGATTAATCTGGTGTAATGTAATGTTTTAGAGCATGAACTTCTAGAACAAATCAGATCAACATTCATTCAAGGGAAAGAAACACAACACTAATTGCCCAAAAATATTATAAGAATGGTCTCTTCCATAAATAGACTTGCAACTTCACAAAAAAACTAATAAAGGTGTTTATCTATAAACCAAGACATTTGTCACATATCCAAAATTATTCCTTGATCTTATAATGTAAACAAAGGTGCCTATAATCCTCTTTTCAAAGGCCTTCATGTATAATAAGAAGGCACAAAAAAGATGAACTCCATGGAATAGATAAGTCAATTGAGGAGTAATACTAGAGAAGGGTATACAAAAGACCACCTATTTATCCCCTAATAGAGGAAATTATCCAAATATAGGTTATCTTCTATAAGAACTAAACAACTGCAAGAGAAACTACTCAAACCATATTGATCCAAGAATAAAATAACCATCTTTAGAAGTAAAAGCTTTATTGGAAGTAAGATGTCAAGAGGGAACCCAAAGGGAACTAGAGGTCAAGAGAGATACCTAAAGAGTACTCTTTCTTAAGCTTTAACAGCTTGATTCTTAAGCAAAGAAGATGAAGCTCAATAGTAAAGGGATAAAAAGTTTACTTAATTTGGTCTACAATGCTTATAATGTGGTCATTATCTACCAATAAAGGGAAAAAAATGAAATCTAGAATACTCATTATAATAACAAAAAAAGGTGACCCCTAATATGAGTAATGGTAAATTGATGTCCTATTTTATAATCTATTCATTCTGTATACATAAGATTGACTTGAGAACAACGTATTCCACTCGTAAGAAGCTTTGTACGTAGAAAAGAGAAGAAAATAACTACAAGATATTAAACATTACCTTTACTTTCCATATATATTCAAAAGTCAAATCAAAGCTACATAACTTGATCAACCTAAACTACCAAAAGTCGCTTAATGTAGTCAAACCAATAGGACTTTGAGATTTTGACATCTACTATATACCAATTCAATTAGACAAACCAAAGTACAAGATGTATTTAGAACCCAATAAGAGCAATTTAGAACCGATAGAAGCAACCGACTTCAGCTCATTCGTTACCGTATAGGTATAGATGAGAATCCACTTCAAACGCACCTCGGATGGAGTAGAGGAAGTCATGTCACTCCGCTTGTTACAATCCCGTCATGCACCGCTCTCACCACCTCAAATTGGCTCTTTCATGTGAGCTTTCTAGAGGACAGAGGGATGTAGGGTCTATTTTAGGATTAGCACGAAGATCCAGGAAGCAGGATGCCGTGTTAATTCCGTTATTGGGAATATAGTTATCATATGGCGATATAGAGAGAAGATTTAAAAATTCAATAAGGAACGAAGAAGTTTACGGAGTTTACTTGTCTTTTATCTTTTAACGATGTCAAAGTTGTTTGTCTAGGGAATTTTTGAGGTTGAAGGAGCACTGATTGTAGACTGTACTCGTGTTGTACCAAGCTTGTTGAACAGTCTCTGATTTAGTCGTTTTGTTATACTTGATCCAAGTACTATTCAATAAATACAAATTGTCATACATATGTTTATAAAGCTCTTCACCCTCCAGACTTCATGGAATCAATATAAACAACACATAATGAGAGAGTGAGACGGAAGGTCCAAAGCTCCCAAGTTTTGTCACCGTGTTATATTCCAGGTTAAGATTTCTCGATGGGTCAAGGATAAGCTATACGGAATAAGGATAACAGCAAACAGTGTTCAAATAAGAACCCTTCCTTAGTTTCATTGGATCCTTTATTATTCAAACAACGGTTTCTTTTTTGGTTGAATTTGGGTCTTTTATGACCTCTTTCTTGATAAGTTCTAGGTCCCTAGTTGGTCATGGGTCAATATCAAGTTCTTATTTCCTTCCTTAATTCCTCAGTTGGGTTCTTATTGTTCTTGCTTTATCTTTAAGTAGAGTCTAAATCCCCAATAATGAGCTTAGGGAGATCCTTCTTCCATAACGCTCTTCCACATTTGAACTCTTCCCTTCGTCCAAAAGCTTTGCCAGGCATAAGCCTCAACTAATTTCATGAAACTGTTGGAAACTAATTTCGTCTTGGTCACATTGTTATTTCTTCTTGAGTAGGGTTTGTATCCTTTTACAACCATATTCGAGATTTCTGCCTGCTAGTGGAAACAATTGCCAACCTGAGGTTCGTACAATCAAGCTATTACTCTAACGCGTTCAGTGACAAGAACCTGAACTTGAATTGAAAATCTAATTTCATAGGCAATCCTTTTTTAAATACGCTTGGTTCGTTATCAATCGTATTTGAGTTTATTTGTCGAGTCAAGTTTGGTTCTCGGCAAACAAATTAGCGTTTCTTCTTCAGTCAAGGTGGAGTCACTTAGAAATAACACAAAAGCTTTCTTCTTCAACTTTTGAATATAAACACGTATTGCCATTTCAAAAAATTGGTATTATTTATTCAAATATTGATTACAGTATCTAAGCTTCTTGATAGCTTTTGAATCCATTAATTTAGATTATATAGAGTGTTAATTAGCGGAACTAATCGCTGAAGGAGAATGAAATATAATAGCAATGAAAATGCATTCAGTATGCCAAAAAAGCAAGGTACACTAGGTAGTTAATCCTTTTAGGACTCCACTTAGCACCTAGATTATCACAACCTATATTATTTTCTAGTTTGTCATAGTTGCTCACAATTCCAATCTTAACAAGAATGATCTTGTCCAATATTTCTCGACTCATCTCTTTTAATTATCATCTCATATATACCTTCATGGGTAAATGCATCATGATCTGATCCATATAAGACCTAATCATTCAAGTTTTAATGATATGCACCCTAATAGATAGAGGATATATTTTAATTTCTTCATTTATTTTGTAATGGTAATCAAAGAACAAGGAAGTAATGAGTTCAATAATAGGAGACAAATTGTGGAGAAAAAGAAAGAGTATAGAAAAGAAAAATTAAATAGATAGTACATCATATGCCTAGGATGATCCAAGACTTAATAATAAGTATTAGTTTTTGCAAAGTTAATAAAAATCCATAGCCAAGTCTTTTAGTCTTTTAATTTCTAGAAAGGTTCCTCAATAAGTCACTCAATTCCTAAGAAGGTTCCTTGATACCTAATAGTCCAAGGAAGATCCCAAATACCTTGTTAGCCTAGTTAGTTATGTGCAAAAATCCTTAGTATCTTCTTAATATTCCTTTATGAAACTTCCTTTGCACCCTAGGTACTTTCTTGAGCATCTTTTAGAAGTTTCTAATAAATACTAGTTATAAGAAATTTCTGAAATACTAAAGGAATTTTCAACATTATTGTATTTCTTATCAATTAATTAATGGTTTTATTGTCATATGCACCTTGTTTCAAACTCTTGGATGATATCTTACGCATTATGAAAATGATGAAGGTTCTCCCATGTAGCATTTTGAAGATGAGATTCATACTCCTAATGTTGATTATAATTACATTTAACCTTATGTTTTGCAAGGATTTAATTAATTTTTTACCCCTTATGATTCTTGATGTTGACTATAGGTGAGGGAAAATGAATTTGACCAAGAAAGATGATGGTTGTAGGTGTAGAAAGTTGACTTTAGTCAAGAAAGGAGGATAGGTTTGAAATTAAAGGTTAAAATCTGCAAATGTGGAAGACATAATAAATGTTATTTGTGTTGAGGTAAATCAAATTGATAAGCAATAGAGATAACTAGGAGAATAAAGAAAAGATGCAGCCAACTAAAAGCACTTTAACAATTGTAAGTATCAAATGGTAAGGGAGGGTTATGTGACAACCCGACACATATCACTTTTGCGGGAATCAGGTAAGTAAAGTTTGTTCTCGCAAAGATACTAGTCACAAAGATCAAATACAAAGCAAACAATAACAATCTAGTTTCTTCTTGCTTGCATCTTTAATCTCTCAGGTAGAAACCAAACCTAGAACAGAGTAACAAGCATGCTCATAGTCTCGTCACAAATTAACAGTCCTTAATCGCAACTCCATCAAATACTATACAAACAATTCTTGATTGTGATGCTTCAGATCCTCCAAAGATGGCTACTTCATTGCAAAGCACCTTTGCCTCATAATTGTGTTCCACCCATCCTGAGAGCACAACTTCCTTGATCAAAATTGCTTCACATCAACCTTGCTTTGCACTCACAAATGCAAAATACTACAAACACTAAAACTCCTTTCAAATCTATTAAGGCATTGCTCCAACTGCACTTCACTCAGGATCAAACACACAAAATAAAGATCATGGTTGTAGAATCCAACATCCAACAAGCACACTGACTTGCACTTTGAATTTCTCTCAACACTCACAAACACACATAGAGTTGATACTTGGAATTAAGCTCAAGCAACAAGCACTGAAACCAACATTTCGCTTTATCTATCTTCAGAATTATGAATATTGAACAACATAACACTGCAAATGCTTCCTTTAAATAGTAGAGCAATAGACAATTGCTAACAACTATACTGTTCTACAACAACTCTACAAACCTGCAAATCCAAAGTATCAATACACCTCTTCATATATGCTCTTCAAAATCTTGAATATGTTACTACTTCAATCTGATGTCTACCTCGACTTTGGCTTCCAAACCTGATGTTCCTTCAAGTATTTCTCCTTCTTTGAGTCTATCTAATTCTACTAAATCCTTCACTATTTCTACTACTTCTTCACTATGCACTACAATTGAGGTCATGGGTAACCTTTCTAATTCTTTATCTCCCAACTCACTCTTCTCTAATGTCTCATAGGACAACTCCAAAGACACTTGCACTCCTACTTCTGCAACTTTGGACTTCTTATCTTCATTCACACTACTCTAAAGTCTCTCTAACTCTGAATTCACTAAGTCTAATATGAGACTTACATTGTCTCCTACCTCCAACATCTTTCTATCTACTCTTTTCCTTAAATGAATCAAAAGAGTGTTCATATCTACATCTTTTGCTCTCATCTTCTGAGTTTCTTGCACAAGCAATTTCAATTTGTGCAATCTTGCTTCCTCCAACTTTCCTTCAGCCTCCGTGCTCAGCATGGCTTGCAATCTTCTAACAACTTCTCCTACTGATTCTGATGCATACTCCCAAGATTTTTCTACCTTCAAATCTTCTTGGTACATCTTCAACTCAACTTCGTACTCAACAACAAGCATCTTCTTCTCCTCCATATATTGAGAACTTTTCAGCTTAGCACTTCTTACCAAGCCTCTCAATCTTTCTTCCTCTTGGTGTCAGATCAACAACTTTCTCTGCCATGCTTGATCTTTTCTTGCTGCACTCTTCATCAGGCTCTCTAACTCCCGCTCCATCATAGTTGCCATTGCTTTCACATGAATACTTTTGATGCAAACTTCACTGACCTCCTCTTTCATCTTTGCAAGCAACATTGTTTGCTCCTTCAACTCTTTGGCTTGACAATGCATCTCTCTTCCTCTCTCTCAAAACTCTCTTGCAAATTCTCTAAAGTGTTCTTCTTCAAGATTACATCCACCCAAAGTTCCTCAGCTTCTTCTTCTCTTTGGGTCACACTCTCCCACAATCCCTTCACTTTGTCTAGCAGATACTTCACCACCTACAACTCATTCTTCATATGATCTTGCAGGATTACCTTAAGCAGCTCCAACAATGGAGTCACAATTTGTGTTAAATATTGTACTCCCCCAGAGCTCTTGTTATCTTTATCTTCATCTTTGTCTTTGTACTTTGTTTCTTCCACCGTCACCTTCTCCCAAAGTCTTGATTTTTGTACTTTCAGAGATATTGCTTCCAAGCTTTCTTCTTCCTTACATATTGAACTCAGACCAATAGGGTTTTTCATTATTGACTTCTTGCCTTTGCCTCCTTTTTGGTCTTCCTTCTTTGGCTCTGCATGTATCTCCTCCATAGCTTATTCTAAACAAGGATTATCTCCTCCATCCATATGATCAATCACCGTATCAAATGCTTCATCTTCCTCTACTTGAGTTGATTGCTGAACTACCTCTTCACCATCACTCTCACTTTTGGATCCCTCACTTTGTAGTGTGAGCTCCTCTTCTTCTGAGTATTTTCCTCTGGACTTTGTCTCACCTTCAGACTCTGTTTCCAAAGTCTCCTTCTTCACCGCCTTCTTACCTCACGGATTGAGTCTTTGGGTCTTCCATTGTGGCTGAGGCAAGGCTACCTCTTTGGGTTTAGTCCGCTTCTTTGCCTTTGGACTTCTTTCCACCATCTCGTTCTGATGAAGTGATCATCACTGGCTTGCAATTGTATCATGTATTGTTGCTCCTCTTCATCCGCTTCTTGTCGTAGATCAGGATGGAAATGTGACACCATGCGATGCCTCTTCTCTGTTGTCAACAAATTCAATCCAAAGTAGAAGTGTGCTTCAAACAATGCAAAGTAATGTGGAGGTGAATTGGTTCTCCAATTGATGATCATCTACCTTGTTTGTTAGTGGAAGCACTTCTCCCAATTCACCTTCACTCCTACAAACATCTAGTGGAAGACTACCGCCTACTGCATGTTTACATATGTTGTTCATTTGGGTTTGAACATGGCTATTATTGCTCCTATAATGCTTCATTTAATTGGGTTTTGATAGGACTCCACTTTGTAGCCATTGTTAGTAAGCGTGGCAAAGAACAAATTTTTGATTTCTGTAGTCTCCTTTGGAGCATCACACTTTTGATAGAAGGTGATCCCAGCCACCTCTTGCTCCCTTTCTCAATACTAACCTCCAATCTGACTCAATCCATCAAGCCAGATTTCCTCTCTTCCCCTTGACTTCAAGGCCTTCTTCACAATTATTGGCAGCTATCTCTGCCATGACTATTGGGAAATTGAAATTCCAATACCATGCTAAAAAAGTAATCCAAAGTCTATTCAAGACCTTGATCCTTGCTATGACATCTAACCTCTGAATTGCAAAACTCCTCACTGCAAGTGCGTTCTTAGCCTTCTTCACCATGATTTTCTCTCTAGTTCTGTGGCATTGAAAAGCTATCCCCCCTCTTGGACGCAATACTCTAACCCCTTCTAGACTTCGGAAAATTTCACTTTCAATTTCACTCTCAATCGGCTTCTTGACGTGCATTACTATAGGACAACTACTCAAAGGAATAGGATATCTATTTGACATATTTGATTTCCCCTTGCGCAGTTGCAATTTTATAGTACCCCAAAGTGCAGTCATTTTTTAGTCAATTTCAAAATTGACTCCCACTTCTTCTGCATGTTGGTTTCTTGTCACTATCAAGGCCTTCTTCTCTTGCCTTTGCCATTTCTTGAAGTGTACTTTCTTGCCACGTAGAAAGGTTATTACACCGTCTTTGTATCGGCCTTTGCTTCTTGGTCCAAAGATGCCCTTCTTTGGATTTGTCTCTTTGTAACCCCATCCGAGTACTTCCGGTTCCCCACCCCAAGTTGACTTCTTTGGGTTTACTCCAAAGACACACCAATCTATTCTTTCCTTTGTAATTTGGCTTTCTTACTCACTTCTTCTTCAAAACTTTAACAAAATAGAAGAAAACAAAAAATGTGTGTACCACAAGTTATGACTAGGAAACATAACTTGATATGTACTAAAATAGACATGGTATGTACTATAGTTGAAATAGTATGACCATATATTTTATGTGCAATAAACTAGATAAGCTTTGGCCTCTTGTAAGAATGAAGATAAGGTAAAAAAAGAAGGTAGAAGAACCAGGAAAAAAAGAAGATTGATGAGATAGAATAATTTATAAGAAACTAAAAGACATTGATCATAGTCAAGAAAGAAAATAAAGAATCTGATACTTGCTTAGAGTTGTTGTAAGAAAATTATATAGTTGAAAAGACAATATTGCAAATGATTACAGTGCACCTTCAAGATTGCATAAATCTTGTCTTCTAATTTATGGTTGGTATGTTTATTTCACCTACTTCAAAGTAGTAAGTCATATATATGGCTAAGTTGGTATCCAAAATCTTGGACAATACTTATCAAAACTTGCAAATGAAGCATGAATGACAATCAGATATAAGTACCCTTGAAAGATCATACAAAAAGATTAACTTTTAAGAGCTTGACCAATTGTGGTGCATCTAATTTTTCAAATATAAGAGCTAACTGGACTTTTTGACTCAATTTATTCTTGAACATAACAATCATAATATAGCCTTGAGTGGTTGTGAAAATTTTTTCTAGCTATATATGGTTTATTTTACTAACACATTAGCCTCTACTAACTCCATTTTATTTCATATTCCCCATGGCTAGTTGGTGATATCTTCATTGCCATGGAATCTTTGCTGTGCATATATACATTGCTATACAACATATACAACTATTAACATCATACACTATAGAAGCACAACTCACACATAAGTCATACATGAACTCTAAAGTGCTGCAATAATTAGTTCATTCTTCCACTCAAGCCACATTCAAATTGGATCTGATCTTGATCCTCCACTCAACAATCTGCTAACAATTTTTCACTAATTACAGTCAAGCCACACTCAATTTATCTAAAAGACTCCAATTGATGCTTGTTGGACTCTATCCACCATAGCCAAGAACTTGAAAGCTCACCATCAGAGAATTGAGCTCTCTGGAGCTGCACTTCAAAATTATACTCCTCTACTGGACCTAGGTTTCTAGCCTTGACGGTGCCACTAATGGCACATTTGATGGTGCAAATGGTACAAGTGAAAATGGGTCCCACTATGTGATTAGTAGTCCTAACTTGAAATTTGACCGCCACCAAGTAGTCCTTGACCGACTATTAAGATAATGAGGACTATAGACACTACAATTACAACATCCTAGCAAACTAGTTTGGCATTACAAATATCGTGATAATTGTTGTGCATATATACATTGTTACACAACATACATTGTTGTCAATATGATACACTATAGAAGCACAACTAACACATAAGTCACACATGAATTCTAAAGTGCAACAATCTCCCCTATTAGTTGGCAATTAGATCCCTCCAATTCCATATAGTCATCTACTCCAAGTATGTGATATGCCATATGGTGGGCCAAGATCAAGAGGCCAGGTGCTATTGACCCTTGTTGTTAGTTATATGTCTGCAATCCATATCACATAAAGGATGAACTAGCTATAAGTCAAGTACATCTAGGACATAACCACTATCCTTGAGAAACCACCATGAGGAGAGGGGTCAAACATGCCTTATGACATCCTCACAAACAACCAACACACACCAACATAATAGCAATTCTACTAGAAGAGCCACATAATATACACCGCAAGCCTACCTATAAAAGTACCAAGCTTGGGTCCATAGTGCCATCAATGTTTGGGAGATGGCATGGCACACATGATCCTTCCAAAAAATAATATCATGTTCTTCCAACATGAGGACTTTGGAAGGCAAAACCTTGTGCACTCTCAAGATAGTGCGGCCTATAGTATCAAGTGTTGTCAATGTAGTCTATTGTAGATATACATAGTCATTGGGATGAAATCAATGGATTGAGGGTCTATAACCTCCTTGAATAGTAGCATAGTATAAGGTATCTCTATAATGAGCAATCAATTTTTTCTCAAAGGCCATTGGCATCACTCTTTGAAAGATCTCTACCCATTGAGAACATGCACTCACTCATATGTTTGAATCATCCAAGTCCAAACTACATTATTATCATGACAAATGGCTTTAAGTAAATCTAGATTTTGTCCATAGAGTAGAAAGTAAGGAGAGAAGGATGCCAAGGAGGCTTGTCGGCTGAACCAAAAGCCCATGGACAACCAAGGTAATTGGAGATCTCAATCTCCCAAGTGATCTCTCTACAAACCATAATTATGTAATCCTCTCTTCACCATCTAAACCACTCTCTTTGCTAAGCCATTTGCCTTAGGGTAATATTGGGAGGTAGTATGATGATCAATCAAGGCTTTTTCACACAAGATTTGAAACTCATCCAAGAACTTTATACCCTAATCCATCAAAACCTCAATTGGTGCACCAGAATGACTAAGAACATGATCCAAGAATAAGTAAGCCATCCCTTCACTAGACTTATCAGGAAGTGTTACAAACTCAATCCACTAGAAGAAGTGCTCCACCATAACTAAAACCTACTGATGATGTCTCATAGTCAATGGTAAAGGTCCAACAAAGCCCAAACTCCAATAGTAATCCAATCCCATGATAGGTAATGGTTGTAACTATGGCATAAGAGCATTAAATAATTCTTTAAATCAATCACAAACCACACATTTGGCAACAAACTATTGTTCATCAATTTGCATACCATGCCACTAATAATGACTTTGGAGTAAGCTATATGTCCGATTTACTCAAAAATTTCCCAACTCCTCATGAGCATGATGTGCCAACTATGGTCTTTGAGATGGAAAGGTACTACTTGCACTCTAGCATCTTCCCATGTACAAAGAAGGTGTTTGCCTTCCAATCTAAACCACTTGGCTTGCTAAAGGACATGGTCTCTCTCCTTCACACCAATTGTGCCACCCACAACACCAATGCAAATATAATACATCACTAAAACATCATCATTGATGTCTTGTAGACCTATAACAATATCTTGATCCTTTGGACATGCAACCTCAACAACTCATCTTGTATGTATTGAGAGAGAAACTATCAAGCCCTCAACATATATACATAAAAAGGTGGATGCATGCTAACCTAGCACCATCTCCTCATTTGTCTCACCATAACAATGTGCTCTAGTCTAATCCTATTGGCTAGGATATTTCTACTCAACTAATATGTATCATGGTTCACCATTCAAGGTCTATGAATAACCATGAAATCATATTCCTATAAAATTAGAGCCTGTTTTGCAAGCTTCCTTGAAAGCTTGTTGGACTCCATCAACCACTTTAGAAGTTGATGATTAGAGATGAGAGAGAAGAGGTTACCAATAGGTAACATCAGAAATGTGTTATTGACCACATTGCAACCAAGCACTCTTTGTCATATGAACTATACTTTGCCTTTGCTGAATTGCTGGAGCAACAAGCATAGGCCACCAAAAACTCCTTCTCCTCATTATCCTTTTGGGTGAGCACTACTCCAAGCTCCAACATACTCCAATCAATATGACCTAGAATGGTCATCCTTTGATTGGTCTCCTAAGAATAAAGGCAAATGTCAATCTTTCCTTGAGCTCTATAAAAGCTCTCTCTTGCTCATCTCTCCAATACCACTCTTATGTAAGCTTGGTTAGCTTTGTCAAAGCCTTGGCAATGACACTAAATCCTCTAACATATTGGCAATAGAAGTTTACCAATCCAAGTAACACTCACACTCTACTCACATTTGTAGGCCAAGGAATACATGCAATAGCCTCCACCTTGGTATGTTGAACACCAAGTCCTCTAGAGTAGATAGTATGACACAAATACTCAACCAACTAGTGGAAGAATCTACACTTCCCATGATGTAATTTGAGTCTATGAGATCTCAACTTCTCAAAGACCTCCAACAAATCTCTCTCATGCTCCTCCACAATAGTGCTATAGACCAAAATTTCATCTATATGACACCAAGCAAAATCCAATCTTGCTAGGGTCCTGTCTATAAACCTCTAGAACTTGATAAGAGTGTTCTTTAACCCAAATAGTCAGAACCTCCACTAATGTAATGCAACCTTGCTGTGAGGATCAATAGCCCAAAATGATATATTGGACTTGTTCTCATCCTTGATTGGCAAGTGATTATATTATGCTCAAAGATCCAAAGTACTAAAGACCTTTGCATGCCCAATCATATCAAAGATCTCCTCCAGTGTAGGCATGGAATATTGATTAGCCCTAGTTTATTGGTTGATAGGACAATAATCTCCACATATCCGCCTATTTGTGTAGTCTCCATGCATATCCTTCTTAGCTAGCATCACTATAGTTGAAGCATAATCTCCATGTGAAATCTCCACCAAACCAACCGCAAAAAGTCTTTACTCTGACTCTAAATCAATGCTCTTTCCATATCACTATATTTGTAGGGATGTCAAAAAACTAATGCATCACTAGTCACCTCAATCCAGATACCATGTCCTTTTAGAGTACCCAAATTTTTCAAATTGAAGGCAAAACAACTTGTGTAGCTCTTCAAGAACCTCTAAGCTCTTTGTCGTTCCTCTCTTGTAAGCTTGGGTTTTATGTTTGGCTCCCAAGTATCCTTTGTAACAAATGTAGAAGTGGAAGATGCATTGATTGACTACTACATTGGGCCTTTGGGAGCAATAATGTCATACTTCCAACTACTAGAGTCTCCAACCTTAGTGTAAACAACTCCTTCTACTATGGCTGCAAGCTTCATATGTCCTCTTGCTACATCCCAAGTAGACCAAGTAGACCAAGGATGTAACCCAAGTAGACCACTCTCACTAGTAGCCATCAATTGTGTCCCAAGAATACAATTTCCACTTGATCTATCACTCCCAACATGTGTTTGAATGAGTTTGATAGGTATAGAGCTCACAAGTGTCTGGGTGGCAATGCTTATCAAGTGCATCCTATGATGCTTTGCCAAACCAAGTATCACAATCCAAGTCAAACAATTTAGGTTCATAGTTTGACCAAACATGATGTTTTGGATGCCTCTAACAATGTTGTAATAGCGGTAACATCAATACCAAAACCCATCACCTGCTCCCTCTCTTTGGTGTTAGGCTCTACAAGCTGCTATAATGGCAAGTCTCAAACAAGTCCAAGACCTCCTTCTCAAAAGCATGGGAGCCTAGGAAACTCATAATAGTGGGTAAAGTGGCTCTAAGTTGTCCAACAAGGTTCACCATTACCATAAGTGACCTATCAGCCACTACCACCATTTGAGACTAGTGCCCAACATCCAAAATATCATTGATTGTAAGTTAGTCCAGTTGTTGAATCCCATCATAAACAAATTGTAGCACCTTTCAAGGTAAGAATTTTCTTACCAAAGACAAAGATAATGAGCTTGTGATCCCATTTTGACTGCATCTAATAATATAGTAGGGCCCATCTAAGAATAGACCAAGATTGAGGAGAGAAATAGAAAAATGGAAGATCAAAGTGCAAGATCACATTAGGACACTTGAATGAGGGAAACTCCGAATGCCTAGCATGAGCTTGGATTTGATATTTATAGGGAATATAAAAGGCTCTTAAGAAGCTTCTCAAGAAGCTTCCTAAAATCCACCTTCTTGGAGTGCAAGCCAAGCTAGAAGCCGCCTACTTGGCGTGCAAGCTAAGCTAGTTGGAAGCTTCCCAAGAAGCTTCCTCCTAGAAGTCACCACTTGGAATGCACATTAGCCAATACTTAGAAGGTACCAAGTAGCTTCCTAGATGTTTCTAGAATATTCTTATAACTCTAACCAAATTTGACCTATTTGCTACTTCCTTAATCTTGACTAACTTATCTACAAACTCCATATTGTTACTTATTCCCCACCATTGGTTGGTGATGTCCTTGGCACCATGGAAGCTTCAAACTCTTGGATAGCTGTTTGTGAATTTTGGACATGAGAAAGAGGCTCCAAAGTGAAATCATGAAGGAGATACCCTTTACAAAGGACCTTGTACTTAGTATGTTCTTGGCGGTCATGTTGAATGTGACAAAGTGCAAGGATATGATACTCCTTATGATAGTTGATAGGCACAAGAAAAGGAGGGGGTTGGATATAAGAGGAAAAGAATGATGGATTAGAAATAAAGGGTTTCAACTTGGAAACATGAAAGGCAAGATGGATTAGTATGTGAGAAGGCAAGGCAAGTGAAATACAAATAGCTAGACAGATATCTAGAGGTGAAAATTGGCTTGGTAATATCTAGAAGGATTTTGTGTATGATGAGCTAGGTAGATCAAATAGAGATATCAACTAAAGGGTACTTCTACTAATAGGGCAAAAGTCAAAAATAGCCTAAAAACTTCATAGTCAATTTTGGAGGTCTAAATGGATGAGTTAGGCCTCAAAAAAGGAAAAAATCTTCTGCCTTTGGAAGAAAAAGGCCTATCTTCTTGCCCCCATTGTTTGTCTTGTTGAGAGCTATCTAATGGTACCTCATCCACATGATTTTGAGCTTCCTATAGGAAGATTCAATAAATATTCTCTCCAATCAAACTTGTTTGACAAACTAGATAAGACAAGGACCAACATGTCACCTATCCAAGCAGCTAATCCAAAGGTAGAGCTTGCTAACATGTCACCAATCCATGTATCTTATCCAAGGGTGGAGTTTTCTTTGAGTGGATCCTCTTTACTATATAATAAAAAGAAGGTGCTCCTTTGGGATATTGGAGTATTGAGTATGAAGCTTGTGTTTTCTCTCTTGTATCTCTCTTGGAGAGTTCTCTTGTCCATAGAGTATTACCTTGGTATCAGAGTAGGCATTTTAATCCAAGAGAGTGGATCACCCTTCTTAGAAGAAATGGGCTACTCAAATTGAGTAATTTTTAGGGGAGAAAATATAGTGCAATTATTTAACTTGGGGGTGTCTTAGAAAGAGGATTGGATGGAGGCACCCGGAGGACAATTTCATGCACCTAGCTTTCTATTCTTAAATCTATTCCATATCAAGATTATGTACATCCAACATGAGAAAATGAGAGTATCTCTTGTTTATCATTTTGGAATAGAATTCATAACCAAAGTGATGAATTCACTAACCCGGTGATTCTACTTGTGGTGGGATTTGATAGTCTACATTTTGTTATGATTTTATGGATCTAAATGTACCAAATCCTCAACCTTTCAACATGCAAGTAGAAATTTGTTATATGGTTAGACCAAAAGTGATGTTGTGGGATTTTGTAGTCTATAAATTTGGTGAGGAATATTATCAACAAGTGATAGCCTCTGAGGTGTATATCAACAAGTGATAGCCTCAATGGTAGTCCCAATAGTTTGTGCTCTCTCCCGAGTGATTGTATTAACCCTTTATTGAAGTAGGAAGTAGCACTTGCCATGTGTAGGAATCATGGATCTATAGCTATAGGAGTTGATGCAAGGAATACAAGGGATGTTGAATGAGTTTTGGGAGATCAAGATGACCATGGAGGAATTGTAAAATCAAGTATGTACCATGAAGAATGATCAAGTAATGCAAGAAGGAGAGCTGTCTCAACAACCAGCACTAGTGATTGAAGTACATGGAGAGTTACTCATGCCAATGACTCTCATCCCAAAACCCAAGCCACATTGTTACTACAAATGAAAAAGGCGTGCAACATTGAGCCTTACAAGGGATAGTGTTCCATAAGAAAAGTTAAGAATTGGATTTCAAGGATGAATCAATAACTTTGATTGTTCATAATTGAGATCACTGACCATTTTGCATGCATGTTTGCGAGTGAGTACTTGACCAATAAAGCCCTCACATGGTATGATGCTTGGGAATGATCATTGATAGTAGAAGGAAGAGAGGTCACTTGGACAGCCATGCCAGAAGGGTTGCTTGTGAATTTCCAATATGTGGATTTTGTGCAAATAGCCCAAACCAAACTCTAGGGGTTGAAGTAGAAGAATAACATACAAGAGTATGTGGAGGTGATTCTTGATCTACAAGTTGTGATATGAGTCTAGCCAAAGCTCTTGAAAATTTCACAATGAGATTAAAAGAGCAGATTCACCAAGAAGTAATGGTACAAAATCCTCACACTATTTTTGAAGCCATTGCCTACACTCAAAGAATAGTAGGAGTGCTTGGAGGAGGTGATATGATAAAACCAATGCAAAACTATTAGGTTGAGATACACCATTTTGGTGGACTAATTCTTATGGAATTGGGCAACATTTGGTTCCTAGATCAAGGAGCAAGACCTCTCCAAAGAGAACAAGGATAAGTCAAAGAAAGGAAAGAAGGAGTCCCACAAGGAGAAGGAGCTTGAGCAAAACAATGACATTATTACAATTGTGGCCAAATTGTGCACATATCCATTAATTTTCATGCTTGTCATCTTAGAGGCCCTCGGCTTCCATACAAGTGACCTTTAAACCACATGGAGAGATAAATCAACAAGGAGGATGTTGAAATCACATCAAAAAACAAAGATCACCTGTAAATGTACCTCATGGCCTTACTAGCTCAGTGAAGAAGAGGGGAGGACAAGTGTGCAAGGTGGAGGAAAACATACACAAAACTGCCTTTTGAACAAGGTATGGTCGCTTTGAGAATTTGGTGATGCTATTTGGCTTCAACAATACTCCAGCCTCTTTCATGAGACTGATGAATGACATTTTGTCCGTACTTGGATAAATCTATTATCATTTTCCTTGATGATATCTTAGTGTATAACATGACAATGACAAAGCACAAGCAACATCTAGGAGAAGTCCTCCAGATTCTACAATAGAATCAATTGTATGCCAAAATCTCAAAGTGCAAGTTTGGCAAATCTGAAGTAGACTACTTAGGGCATAGAGTAAGTGCAAAAGGTATCAAGGTGCTAATAGACAAAATAGAGGTCATCCAAAAATGAGGTGCTCCAACAGATTAAACTCAACTCAAGAGTTTTTTGGGATTGATAGGGTTTTATCATCAATTTTCAAGGACTTCTCCAAGATTTCATAGCCTCTAACATCACTATTTGGCTAAGGAAAGAAGTGGATGTGGAGAACCGCACAAGAATTAGCCTTTAAGGAGTTGAAAGATGCATTAATATATGCATGAATCATGAAATGGTATGACCCAAAATGTCCAATTAAGATGGCTATAAATGCATCAAGCATAGTAATAAGAGCAATCCTACAACAAGAGTGGTAGGATGGTTGGCACTCAGTTGCTTATTTCTCTTGTAAGTTGTTACCAATAGAATGCAACTATCATACCACCAAATGAGAAGAGTTGACCATTATCCTTGCAACCAAGCATTGGAAGCACTATCTTGGTGAGGAGGCATTTGTGGTAGAGATAGACCACAAACCTCTAGTCTACTTGGAGACAAAAGAAGATCATTCTTGTTGATAGATTTGATAGGCAAAGTAGAAACAACAATTCAACATGGAAATCACATATGTGGAAGGTAAGAAGCAACTTGCAGATGCATTCACCGAATGTTGATGGCAAACAATCTGATGGTGGAAGTCAAGATGAACCTTAAATTTTGGCCAAGCATTCTTGCTATTATGAAAATTGATCAAAGATTGTAGGTGCTCAATAATCCAAAGGCATCACCAACACCAAAGAACTCAACTTTCATGATGGCAGGTTTTTAACACCCATTTGTGCATGTATATGTTGTTGTGATATTTAGTTTAGTATTATAAGTACTTGGGAAATATTATTTGTATAGAGATAAACGATGGTTCTGCACTAGTCATGATTAGCTAAAGTTATTCATAACTAAGATAGAGTGCACCTTACATTAGAGGAATTGGAAAAGATGAGCACCACTATTTTGGTTTCTAGTGTGCTGATTTGGTATTTTTCCTAAATGTTTGGCTTTGAGGATAACTTGAGAACTCTTGGACCCATGTCTTTTTGTTTTAGATTTTTCTATAGTCCAAGAATAGCCCATGTGAAGGAATCCTTGACTTAGTGGTTGAGTCAAGATAAGATCACATGCATAGGAGAATATTCTCATGAGTATAGATATTCCTTTAGCTTTTTTACTTTATTTGACTTTTAGCCTTGTATCTTGAGTTACTCCAATAATTATTAACTATGGTGCATGACTATTTCACAACTATATAAACTAGGGTGAGGAGGTACTAATCATCCTTTCATTTGTAACTATCTCTCTCATTGAGTTCTCTAGTGAGCAATACCTTGAGTCTTGGAGTGTAGCCTTGGAGGAGTATGATGGAGTTGGGGTTCCTTGCCTTCTTAGTCCAGGGCGTGCTACCATAATAGCCATCAGAGGTTCATCCTAAGTGAGAGTCAAGCTAGCTCACATTTTTGGTTCCATTGCATGGACCTCTCTAAAATATATTGCAAGATATTGTTCTGTGTACAATTCTATATTAGACACAAGGAGGCTATGAGAGCTCACTTGGAGAGAAAATTAGGGGAGGAGAGGGCTGAACTTATATTAGAGAACTTGGGCCTATTTTTATACCCTATATTTTATGATGATGTCTTTGAGGTGATATTGGATATCTTGTACCTGAGAGGATTTTGAGAGATTGTGTGAGCTGGATTGTACATTTTGAAGGTTATAATGATTTTTGGGCAAAATCTCAAGTTTGAATTTGGACTTGAAATTTCTACACATGATAGCTTTTTGAAGGATAACCCTTCAATAAGCATACTTGAAATTATTTTGAGAGGTAGTACACGTATTGAACAAGATGTTTTGAAAGGTGAAAGGATAATCTACTCCCAAAACTGCACGCTCTTTGAAAATTTGTATAGAGTCTACCATCTCTTCAATTTTGTTGGATTTTTTTGAAAATTTCCAAGAAAATTCAATGAATAATATCTACTTTTTGGCTCAAGAACTAGAGAGAGAATATTCTTGCACAAGAAGCTATGAGTTTTAAAAGTGAGGGGAGTGGTTTCAAACCAAATCTGACATATGTGTGCTAAATAGAAAGATGCTTAGGCCAAATGGCTTGAAAATATTTGTAATTTTTTATTTTGTAATTTGATGAAAATATTTGTAATTTTGTAGGAGAGGACATCCTAAGATTTTTATCAACTATGAAAACATTTTAGAAGACTATGACATATTAGTTGAGAGAATTTAGTGACATTATGAGGAGTGGTCAATTCTATAGAGTTGAGCTCTCATGCATGAGGAGTGTGAAAGTGACAAAAATCATGTTTAAGTGTTCAGACTCATTTTGGGAACATAGAGGGTCACCAAGAATGAAAGGTTCTCCAAGGGTTTGAGGCAATTGTAGGTGTGGATTTGTGGAAAAGAGAATTTAGAATAGAATTTGAAGAGAGTCTTGATGTAATACAAGTAGCTAGACATATTATCTGGAGGTTAAAATTGGCTTGGTAACATCTTGAAGGATGTTGTGTACAATTGGCTAGGAAGATCAGATAGTGGTGTCACCAAAAGAGATTGAGAGAAAGGAGAGGCTTACTTGACTTTGGTTTGCATGTTGGACCTTCTTCACCAACATTGGGAAGGAGGAGATCTAAGACCAAGGAGTTGTGTGTGAGATTTGTGGAGTGGAAGGATTTCCAAAAAGATATGAGTGTAGTGAAGTAATAGCTCTTTTGGAGACCTTGGTAAAAGATCTTGGAGAGAGTCTTAGTACATCTATAGAAACACTACCACCTTCATCAATTATTTCTCATGATTAATAATGGAGATAATCTTTCAACTTATGGATAAACAATGCATGAGGGTCGATTAATATTCCCTCTAGGATTTGATGTTGCTATAGAAATCTTGGAACAACCTAAACCTTTTGTGTTCCCTCGGGTGGATTACTCTGAAATGGTATTAGTCATGTATATACTCTAATAGTTATAGAGTGAGAGGAAAGAAAAGAGAAGAAAAGATTGAGAGAAAGGAGAAGGTAGTGATCGACTAAGATAGGGAAACTTCCGGTTTTCTTTGGCAAGGATGGAGAAGATGTGGAGGGCTTTGTGAGAGACTTCAAGAGAGCTTGCATAAGAAACAATGAGAAGAGGAAGAATGAGTGGGCCTTATTATTACCAGATTTCTTTGAGGATGTAACACTTCCATGGTATGAGTTAGAATACCAAAAGAGAGAGAGAGAGAGGAGATGGACAAGAAGAGTCTTGGGAGAGTTTGACTTCAACACTTATTGAAAACTTTCTTCCAGATGAGAGTTATGAGAGATTGATGAGTGAGTTTACCCTCAAACAAGGAGATGGAGAGAAAGTGAGAGTTTATGTAAAAAGAGTAGAGAAGTTATAGTCCAGATTTTGTATAATGTTGAGGAAGAATGAGAAGGATGTGAAGACTACTATGATTGGAATAGGAGCTATGTTTAATAAGAATTTTATGGGAGAGTTGAGGCCACAGATTAGAAGTAAGGTGAGATATGAGAACCTTCTTCCAAGGTTGAAGCTATCAAGATTGTAATTTATATGGAGGAGATTTTGGAAGGAGATGAGCGTGATTTGGTGGTGAAGGAGGTTGTGCATCCTCCTCAAGGCTGCAATTATGGTGGAACTTCTTATACTTTGGTGGCAAGGGTTGCACCACAAGTAGAAGTTGCTCTAATTCTTGCATCTCTACCAAAAGATACACTTCAAACCATCTCAAAACAACTTGCATATCTCAATATCAATGTAGTGCAATTATGAGAAAAGAGAGGTAGATCAAAATTTGTGGAGAGGGCCTAGGATTTATAGAAGCTATCCATATAGAGGAGGCCAACAAACTAACAACTTCAATGATAGAAATGGTTTTGGTTGTGAAGGGAGAAGTCACATCTAAAGGAATTGTCCAAATTCTACTTACCATGGAGAAGGGTCTAATATATTTTGGTTATGTGGGAACAAATAGAGAGAAAGAGGAAGGTAGTGAAACCCAAGTGGCTCTTGATCCAAACAAAGATAAGGGGATAACATCTATAGATGTGGTTGAGAGCAAGTAAGAGAAGGAGGAGTGCTCAAACTCCAAAGGTGTTAATTTGGAGATTTTGGCACAAGAGAAGAAGAAGCTTGTTTTGTAAAGGATGTACACTCTTCTCAACGATTTACTCCTAACAAGGATACTTCTATGTCTACTAGGAGCACTCGCACCTCAACACCATCAACAACAAAGACTCCAGGGAAGAAGTTGGGGATGGAGGACTTCTTGATCTCAACAATGAAACTACAATGTGTTAGAGGATGTTGGTAGTCACAAGGCTAACATCAAATGGGTCAACTGATTACTTTGAATCTTACCTTGAGAAAGAGCTTAGAGGTGATTTGAGTTTTGCAAGGAGTAAGAGAAAGAAGAAGGCAAAAGCACCAATATCAATGGAGGTGGTGGATGCCAAACCAACACCATGGAAGGCTTGTGAATATACCTCTGAAATTGATGTGAGAATGAATGGTCACAACATCAAGGGTGCACTTGTTGATGGAGGACCAACAGTGCATGCCATGTCAGAGAGGTTGATGAAGAAGTTGAGTATGATACCCTCTAGACCTTCAACATTTGTGGTGAGCATGGCAAACAAGCAACAAGTTAGACCAATAGGAGTGATGGGTAAGGTGGTAGATTCAGTTAAGGGAATTCACTATCTCATGACTTTCCAGGTCTTGAAGGATTCAAACTATGATTTGTTTCTTGGGAGGTCATGGTTGAAAGCAACACGCATAACTGATCAATGGCACAAAGAGTAGTTGAGGATTGGGCCATCTAACCATAGAGTTATAGTTCCTATGACTAACACCACCAACAAAACACATTAAGATACATCTATTCCCATTATGTACATGGGAATCAGATTCAGAAGGAGCCTAAGGAGTAGACACAAGCATGGAAGACACTTCCACGGAGGAGGATGAATCTGATTCAATTGTATATCTCTTGTATGCTATAGATTTTGCACCTAAGCCAAAGGTTTTGAAGGGCATTGATAAATCACCATTAACACTTGAGGAGATAAAGAGGAAGTTATCTACTCTCAAGTATGGTCCAAATGTTACCAAGGAGGAGAAGGTGAGATTTGAAGAGATTTTCCCGCAAGTTTATCCATGTGTTTGCTTTCAATTACAAGGACTAACAAAAGTCACTTTAGAGGAGTACAAGATAGAGGTAGAGTCACATGCAAGACCAGACCGCCAAAAGCAACATTGCATTAGCCCACCAATATCTTTGGTTGTGAAGGAGAAGATTGATAAGCTCAAAGGAGGCCAAATTTATCTTTGAAGTGGAGAATTTAGAATAGATGTCTCCAATTGTGATTATGAAGAAAAATAATGGCAAGCTTTGGGTATGTGTGGATTACAAGAAGCTCAATGTTATTACTAAGAAGGACTGTTACCCTTTGTTACTCATTGATGAGATCTTGGTAGAGGTTGGAGTAAGCTTGATTATGAAAGGTTTACTCCAATCAGGTTTATTCATTTTTGGTTGTGAAGAAGGTCTTCTTTTGGGGTAAATCATCTCCAAGGATAGAATAGTAGTTGATCTTGAGAAGGTGAAGGAAATCTAAGACCTTCCATTCCATTCAAGCTTGACAAAGTTATGCCAATTCTTGGGGATGGTTGGGTACTATAGAAGGTTCATCTCCTCATTTTACAACAAGGCTTATGCATTGACCTTCTACATGAACAAGGGTGTAGAATATATGGTGATTTTGGAGGACAAGGAGACTCTCTAAGCTTTTGAGGAGCTCAAGCAATCCCTTGTTGTAGCTCCAATTCTTGCTAAACCTGATTGGAGTAAACCTTTCATTGTCTACACTGATGCTTTAAATGTAACTATAGGATGCTTTCTTAGGCAATTAGACCAAGATGTGCATGATCATCCAATAGCTTATTCTTGTAGGCAGATGGTTTCAGCAAAGAAAAACTACTCTATCCTGGAGAGAGAAGGGTTGGCAATGATCTTTGGTCTCAAGAAGTTTACACACTACTTGATTGGAGAGAAAGCCACCATTGGCACAAATTGCAAGGCTTTGACGTACATCTTCAACAAGCCTAATGTGGAAGAGAGGCTAGCAAGGTGGATGATACTCTTGTCTAAGTATGATAACCCCATTGAGGATAGGCCAAGGAATAAACATGCAAATGCTAAATTGTTATCTAGGCCTATGATCATGATGGAAATGAGCCAATGGATGATTCCTTCTCAGATGAGGAGCTCATGACAATCTCAATCACTCAAGAGATTCCATTGGAGCACAAGGATAATGTGGACTTTGTTACAAGAGGTAAATCCCACAAGGGATGCCTGCTAGGGAGAAGAAGGCCCTTACAGCAAGATCTAGCCCTTACACAATGGTGGCATATACTCTTTTTCACCAAGGAGCAGATGATCTACTTCAAAGAGCAATGGGTAAGGAAGAGTACTATCTTACTCATAAAGGAGTTTCGTGAGGGTTTAATGTGTAGGGAATACTTTGCATGAAAGGTGACTGCTTTTAGGTGCAGATGCAGGTTACCATTGGAGAGGGATTTTCAAAGATTATCTTGATTATTGCAAACTTGTCATGTTTGTCAAGCTTTTGCTAGAAATTTTACTTCCACCCCCCTTCCCCTCTCAAATCATTTCCATTGCTAGAAAATTTTGAGAAGTGGGAAATTGACATTGTAGGTCCTCTCATTAGACCTCCAAGGAAGAATTGGTACATTATGGTAGTTATTGATTACCTTACCAAGTAGGTTGAGCCTAGACCATTAAGGGACAAGAATGAAGATGAAGTTCAAAGATTTCTTTATGAATGCATTATCACGAGGTTTTGACCCCTTGGGAGTTGATTTCTAATAGAGGAGGAGAGTTTATAGGGAGCATCAGTACACCCATGCTACAACATTTCTCTTTCACGCATAGAGTAAGTATATCCTATAAGCCAAATTCTAGTGGCTTGGCAAAGAGAACCAATCAGACCTTTTGCTTGATGTTGGTCAAAGATGCAAAAATGGAGGGGGCTAAACATCATTGAGACAAGAGGATTCATGCAGTTTCATGTGAATATAGGACAACCATGAAGACTTCTACCGGATATTATCCATTTCAATTAGTATATGGTATTGAGATTACCTTACATATTCACTTTG
This sequence comes from Lunularia cruciata, assembly GCA_948567375.1. Lineage (NCBI taxonomy): Eukaryota > Viridiplantae > Streptophyta > Marchantiopsida > Lunulariales > Lunulariaceae > Lunularia > Lunularia cruciata. The sequence continues at coordinate 63,743,116 of OX419755.1, read as the reverse complement.
ATCTTCCTACATTCCAAAGCATTCATAGGAGATTGAAGGAAGCACAAGGAGGTGATGTAGACAAGTCAAGGAAGGATCAACTCATGGAATTGGAAGAGGCAAGAGTAGTTGCTATGGTCAGAGTGGAGCAAGCTCAAAGGAAACAAAAGGAGAGCTATGACAAGAGGCAAGGCAAGAAGAACGTAGAGCCTTTTAAAGAAGATGATTGGATAATGTTGTTTGATTCTATTAGATTCAAGAGAGTGCAAAATAAGTTTTTTCCTAAGTACTTTGGACCTTTCATAGTAGACAAGGTGTGGAGCAATTACATCTATGATCTCAAGGAGTTGTGAGGAAGATATTTTGATAGGATTAACCATGATAAGTTGAAGATGTATCATAGAAGGTAGAGAGACCTTCACTTTGAGGACAAAGTGAAATGTTAATCTAGGAGTAAATATAACATCCATTTGTGCATGCATATGTTTTTGTGATATTTAGTTTAGGATTATAGGTAATGAGAGATATTATTTTTATAAAGATAAAGGATGGTTCTATATTAGTCATGATTAGCTAAAGTTAGTCATAACTAAGATACAGGGAACCTTACTTTAGAGGAAGTGGAAAAGATAAGCACCACCATTTTGGGTTCTAGTGTATTGACTTGGTACTTATCATCCTTTCATTTGCAACTATCCCTCTCTCATTGAGTTCTTTAGTGAGCAATGGTTTGAGTCTTGGAATGTTAGCCTTGGAGGAGTATGATAGAGTTTGGATTCCTTGCTTTCTTAGTCCATGGTGTGCTACTATAATAGCTATTTGGGATTCACTTTGAGTGAGAGATAAGCCAACTCACATTTTTGGTTCTATTGTCAGTATCTCTTTAAAAGGCAAGCTAATGTTCTACATACAATTGTATATTAGATAGAAGGAGGCTATGAGAGCTCACTTGGAGAGAACATGAAGAGAGGAGAGTGCTAAACTTATGTTAGAGAACCAAGACCTATTTTTGTACCCTATAGTTCATTATGATATCTTTGAGGTGATTTTTGTACATCTTGTACATGTGAGACGATTTAGAGAGATTGTGTGAGGTGGATTGTACATTTTGGGGATTATGGTGATTTTGGGCAAAACCTCAAGTTTTAGATTTGGAATTGAGATTTTCAAAGAGCATAGTTTGGATTATATGTTAGGTGGGACACTTGAGATTATTATCAGGGCTGTTACATGCATTGAACAAGATTTTTTGGAAGGTGATAGGGTAAATTGTTCTTGCAAACGGCATGCTCTCTACAATTTTATAAAAAGTTTACCATTTCTTTAATTTTGATTGGATTGCTTTTAAACTTTCCAAGAACATTCAATGAATAACATTTTACTTTTTGGCTCAAGAATTAGAGAGAGAATATTCTTGCACAATAAGTTATGAGTTTTTGAAGTGAGGGGAGTGGTTTCATACCAAATCTGAAATATGTGTGTTGAATGAAAGGTGCCTAGGCCAGATGGATTGATGAAAATATCTGTCATTTTGCAAGGGAGGACACCCTAAAGTTGTTATCAACTATGAAAAAATTTCTAAAGACTATGACATACAAGTTGAGAGAATTTAGTTACATTGTGAAGAGGGGTCAATTCTGTAGAGTTGAGATCTCATGCATGAGGAGCGTGAGAGCAACAAAAAACATATTTGAGTGTTCATACTCATCTTTGGGAACATGAAGAGTCACCAAGAATGGTTGTTGAGGCTATGCAAGGTTCCTTAAGGATTTGAGATGATTTAAGGTGTGGATTTGAGGAAAAGAGAATTAGAATAAAATTTGAAGAGATTGTTGAGAGGATCCAAAAACATACACTACTTGGAAGAAAGAGTAGGTCTAAGTACTTTTTATGTAGAGAGAAGGGACATAAGGCAAGTTCATGTCCATTGACTTTTGAGAGCAAGAGATTGAGAGAAAGGAGAGGCTTACTTGACTTTGGTTTGGATGTTGTACCTTCTTCACCAAGATTGGGAGGGAGGAGATCTAAGACCAAAGATTTGGGTGAGGTTTGTGGAGTGGAAGGACTTCCAAAAAGACATGAGTGTAGTGAAGTAATAGCTCTTTTAGAGACTTTGGTGAAAGATCTTGGAGAGAATCTTAGTACATCTATAGAAACAGTACCACCTTTATCAATTATTTCTCATGATTAATAATGGAGATAATCTTTCAAATTATGGATAAACAATGCATGAGGGTCAATTAATATTCACTCTAGGATTTGATGTTGCTATAGAAATCTTGGAGCAACCTGAACCTTTTGTGTTCCCTCAGGTGGATTACTCTCAAATGGTGTTAGTGATGTATATACTCTAGTAATTATAAAGTGAGAGGAAAGGAAAGAAAAGAAAAGATTGAGAGAAAGAAGAAAGGTAGTGATGAGCTAAGATAGGGAAACTTCCAATTTTCTTTAGCAAGCTGTGACAACCCGGCAAATATCACTTTTGCGGTAATCTGGTAAGTAAAGTCTGTTCTCATAGAGATACGAGTCAGAATTGGTCAAATACGAAGTTAAAGTAACAATTGCAGTTCTTCTTGGTTTCGTCTTTAATCTCTCAGGTAGAAACCACACCCAGAAGAGAGTAACAAGCACTGACTCGTAGTCTTGTCACAAATTAGCACTCCTTAATCACAACTCCATTAATTCTTTCCAAACAATCTCGATTGTGATGATTCAGGCTCTCCCAAAAATGGCACTTCATTGCAAAACGACTTCGCCTCATAATTGTGTTCCACCCCTCCACTGAAGGCACAACTTCCTCAATCAAAATTGCTTCACATCAACATCGCACTACACTCACAAATGCAGAATACTACCAACACTACAATTCCTCTCAGATCTGTCAAGGCATTGCTTTGATTGCACTTCACTCAGGATCAAACACACAGAATGAAGATCAAGGCTGCGGAATCCAAAATCCAACAAGCACTCTGACTCACACTTCGAATTTCTCCACACACTCACAAACACAATTACAAAGCTGATACTCAGAATCAAGCTTAAGCGACGAGCACTACTTCACAGCACTTTGCTTTATCTATTCTCAAAATTATGAGCACTAAACAACATAAGACTACAAATGCCACTCTTAAATAGTGAAGCAATTGACAGTTATCTTCCTAATGTACCTCTTCCTAATGATTGTACAAACCTACAGATCCAAAATGACAATGCACCTCTTCATATCTGCCTATTCAAATCTCCAATTGGTTACTAATCCAATCCGATGTCTACTTCTTCTTTGGCTTTCAAACCCAAACCCGAAGTAACTTTACTTCATATTGCTATGTCCTCGAGTTTCATAATTCCCACTTCCTCTACCAAATCTAATAGTTTTCTTTCCTGATCTACAATTCCCATCATAGGTAATCCATCTAAATCTCTATCTCCCAACCCACTCTTCTCTAAAATGTCAAATGTCAAATCCGAAGACACTTGCACTCCTATCTCTCTTACTTCAGGTTTAGCTACTATCAATTCCTTTGCTAATTCTACTATATACTCATCAAGAATTGTAATTGAAAGCATGAGTACATTATTTACGCTTTCAATTTGTAACTCACTTTCCCCTAATCACTCATGTTATTGACACAAAGACATTTACTATCTGATCTTGCACTTTGGATTCACTCACTATTGTTATTTCTCCTTCAATTTTTATTCCATCTTCAATCTGAACTAAAATTGAAGTCATGAGTATTCTAATTAACTTATTTTCCCTACTCTAACTTCCTCTAATGCCTCTACCAAGATTCTTGAAGTCATCTTCACTGCACTCCGAGGTCCGACTACCTCGGGTTGAATCATATTTATCTTGAGGCGAAGTCTTTAGACCCGAAGTCATCTAAACCCGAAATCCCATTGACCCGAAGAACCTCAACCCGAAGTACATCTACTCCAGAACTTCAAATACTTGTTACTTCTTGTACAAACCTCCAAACTCAACGATTTTGGTGGCAATGGAAAGCCCTAAACAAGACGCTTCCAACGAGATATAACATGCTTGATTTGGACTTGTGGTCACTGAGATATGGCCCCCGCAATATTCTTGACTTGTAACCTTTATTCCTCCTTCGGATCTGCTCTCCTTCAACGCCTGATCCGAGTTTTTTCCTTCTCTGACACGAAGTAAGCTTGTTCGGGTCTGATCCAATCCAAATCCTTCTTCTTATTACATGAAGTTGACTTCCTCGGGTCTGATCAAAACACAAGTTTCCACTCATTTCTTTTCCATTTGGTTTCAATTTGGTTTCAACAAGGCACTTCTTCTTCAAAACTCATCCAAAATGAAAAATGTGGGTACCACACAAGGATGGAGAAGATGTGGAGGATTTTTTTAGAGACTTCAAGAGAGCTTGCATAAGAAACAATGAGAGGAGGAAGAATGAGTGGGCCTAATTATTACCAAATTTCTTTGAGGATGCAACACTTACATGATGTGAGTCAAACTAGCAAAAGAGAGAGAGAGGAGAGATAGGCAAGAAGAGTTTCGGGAGAGTTTGACTTCAGCACTCATTGAAAAGTGTGAGCTTTTATGATTTGCATGTTTGGCATGCCCATCAATTTGAATATGATAAGCCGCCTACAGGCAAGCTTGGTGCAAAGTAGCTTGAAGAGTGCTTGCCAAAATTTATTAATAAATTGAGGATCATAGTAGGAGATGATAGTTCTCATATCCTATCATGGTTCTTGAAAATAGTGTTAAAGTAAATCTTGGTTATCTTGGGAGGATCTACTATATCCATGGTAGGTGCCAAGTAAATTTGCTTGCTAAGTTTATTAACAAACACGAAAATAGGGGTATGACCTTGATCTATCTTGGGCAAAGATGTAATGAGGTTGAGATTAACATGTTCCTATCAGCAAATGGAATGTGAAGTGGTTGAAATAGTCTACTCAATTTTTGGTTGTTGACCTTGTTACATTGATAACTAACAAGATCAAATAAACTCTTGAACTTCTCATGTCACCTTTGGCCACCACCATTGATGTTAGAGGGTACTCAATATTTTTCCCACATCCAAGTGTCTAGTGATTGATAAGTTTTGGGCCTCTTGAAGCCACACAAGTCAAAGATCACCTATAGCTGGAATATAGATCTGGTTCTCACAAAATAAAAAGCACTCCTTGAAGGAAAAAGTGTTGTGTTCCTTATTGTGTACTACAAGACATTTTTGTGCAATCTAAAAGAAGGTGTCTTGTTGTATAGCAATCTTGAACCCTATGAACCTTGGAGTCAATTGATAGCATATTTTTTGCTACTATAATGGGAGATTTAGGAAGAATCTTCAAATTAGGTCATTGTGATAGGGCATCAAGAATGGCATGGAACTTGCCAAGTTTGTACTCAAAGTTGAAATCTAAAAACTGTAGTTGTTTCTCCTACCAATGATATAGATTCTTCATGTGCTCCAAACGTAAGGTCTACACAAAGTTTTGTAATTGCTTTGCATGATCACTTGTTTCCTTAGGAGATAATGTCATCGTACCTTTGTGGTATACATCATTGCTGATTGTACTTGATCCCGTGTAAAGTAATTCCTTTCTATTATGTTTAGTTGGCAAGATACAAAGGCAATGAGATGTAATCTATATGCAAGTTCTTGTTGCAACATAGCTCCATTTGCAAAGTTAGAAGCATCAAATCAACCACACAAAATAGTTGCGGATCATATGGTTGGATGATGGGTCTTGGATACACCATTTGCTTAAATTCTTTGAATGTTTTTTTGTGCTTGGTGGTCTATTATAATACTCCAAGAACAGAAGAAGCTCCCAAGAGAAACACAAAAGTTTCAAACTCAATACTCCAATGCCCCAAAGGATCACCATGTCTTTATTATGTAGCAAAGAGGATCTCCTCAAAGGAAACTCCACCCTTGGATCAAATATATGGATTGGTGACATTGCAATGAGCTTCACCCTTAGATTATTTGTATGGATGGGTGGCATGTCAATCCTTGTCCTATCTGGTTGGTCAGATATGTTTGACCAAAGGGAATCTTTAGGGAATCTTCTGATAAGAAGCTCAAAATCACATGGGTGAGATATCATTAGAAAATTCTTGGTGAGACAAATAGTGGGGGGAGAAAGCAAGCCTTTCCGCTCTCAAGGATAGCAAATGTCCATTTTTTAGGCCTAATTCATCCATTTAGGCCTCCAAAATTAGCTTTACCAAGCCAATTTTCACTTCTAGATAATATGTCTAGCTATTGGTATTACATCTACTAAAAGCTTGATATCTTCTCAAAGAGATTTACCAATTGTATTGCCACATGAGCATGATAGTGCATGAACCATTGATAAAAAATCACCGATCCATTAAATACCTAAACTTTGAGGCATCTATAGGAGTATACCAATTGGTAATGATCTTGATTTTCTCTTCTTCCATCTTGATCCCCTTTGATGAGACCTTATGATCCAAGAAGAAGATAACCTCCTTTTTCCATAAGTTACACTTCAAGGAGGCTATTATTGTAAGGGTTGCTATTGTGGTACCGACATTTTCTGGTTCTATATATTTTAACGAAGAAGAAGTCTATAGTTGAAGTTAGATTGAACCCAAATAGCAAAGAAAGAAGGAGAATTGTATCTTTGGGTTAGACTCAAAGATGCTTACTTTGTGTGTGGAGAACAAGAACTTAGATCGGACTTGTCAGGAGAGAAATCCAGAGTAAGGAGACTTTGCTCGAGGGGATCAACCCAATGTGAAGAAAGAGTAACAACTTTCCTTTGGATGTGCCAATCAAGAACATAAAATCAAGAAAATGGCTAGGTCATGAGGGAGATAAAATTGATAGTGACAAGAGGAACACATGCAAAATGAGTAATCATCAAGTAAAGAGTGATTGAGGAATGACCGTGCAATAATAAACTATAAACTTGAGACTTTGTCAAGGGATTTTTGAAATAGCATGCAAGTATCTTGTACCTCTAAGTAGTCACTCTAAAGGAATGCATATTACAAATCCAGCTGAGAGTTTGATTTTCAATAATCTTGAGGGAGTGAGGATTTTGTGTCCAAGGGAAGGGATATTTTTCAAGAGATGAAGAGTTAGAGATCGCATGATGCCAATGAGTGGTGGAAAGAAGACTCCCTCACTTGCAATGATGAATCCTGCAATTTGGAGGTTAGATGTTGTAGCAAGGATCAAAGTCTTGATTAGACTTCAGATCACCTTTTTGGCCAAGAACTAGAACTTGAGTTTTCCAAGTTTCATGGCAAAAATAGCTACAAGTAATTGTGAGGAGGATCCTAAAGAAGAGGGAAAGAGAGGCAATCCAGCTCAATGGATAGAGTCGGATTGGAGATTAGTCTTAGGGAAAGATGCTCGTGAGGAGTCCAAAGTCATGTTCTATGGGAAGGGAGAGTCTGCAAAAGAGACTGCAAAAGTGAAAAACTTCTTCATTGCTCCGCATACAAAGAATGGCTACAAAGTGGATACATATTGACACCTGATAAAGTAAAGCATTGTGAGGGCAATGATGGAAATCTTCAAGCTAGAGAACACTACTTACATAATGAAGCACTAGGCGGTATTCTTCTATCAAATGTTTGCAAGAGAAAGGGTAAATTGGGCAAAGTGCTTTCATCAATGAACAAGGCAAATAATCTAGAACTATTGCATTACTTTGTGCCATTTGCATTGCACTTTTAGCTTGGATTGAACTTGCTGAGTGCAGCTGAAAGATAGAAGATGGTGTCTTATTATCACCTAAATTTGCAAAGAGATGCAAATGTACAAGAGTAGCAATATGTCCACCAAATCTGAAGTAGCAATGACCACTTTGCCACAATAGGACAGCAGAAGAGAGTGGAGGTGACCATCCTTAAGACAAAGAAGCAGAATCAACCCAAAGAATTGGTGTCACCAATATAGCCATGAAAGACAAGGAGATTGTACCCAAGGCACAAGGTAGTTTTGCAAGACTTGTCATTGGGAGAAGAGTTAGAAGGAGAAGCCAAGTACAAGTCATAGAATTCAAGCAAAGAAGAAGAAGTAGAACTCACATTGCAAAGTGACAAGTCAAGCAATGAGAGTGAGGGGGAATCCAAAGTTCAGCAGTAGCAAGAGGAAGTGGCTAAAGAGGAAGATCAGGAGTTCTATGCGGAGATTGACCTTATGGAAGGGGGAAATATTCCTTGTTTAGAGTTTCATGTGGTTGAGATAGAAGAGCACCAAGAAGAAGAGCCGAGGTTAGTATTCCAACAAGGAACAAGAACAAAAAAGAATCTACAATCTGCCATTGCATGACCAAGTAAAGTAAGTAAATATGAAGGAGAGGAAGAGAGCTTGGAAGAGGTTACTCTGAAGGTGAGAAGATCAAGACTTTGGGGTAAGACACCGATTGAAGAAGCATCGATGGAAGTAGAGTATAAAAACCAAGAAGATGCAAGAGATTTTGGTGGAGTAGTGTAATTGTCAAAGATTGTCTGCCCATTGTTGTTAGAGTTGAAGAAGTAGGAGAAGAAGAAGAAGAAGAAGAAGAAAGAGCTGACAAAGGATCATTTGGAAGTAAAGGATAAACTGCACATTGTGAAGTAATTGAGTGAAAAGATAGTACAACTGAAGGAGAAGGACCTAAGGAGAGAAGCAAGCCAAGGAGCTTTGGGTTGATGTAGTACTTTGGCAAAAGAGGCTCAAGAACTTGCAGAATGCTTTTGAGAAGCAAGGAGGTGAGCTTGAAAGTCAAGCTGGAAAATTGAGTAAGCAAAAGACAGCTTTTGAGAAGTTGAAAGGTGAATTTCACAAACCTCATATCAAAGTCATACACTCAAAAGCAATTGCAGCAATGATAGAACAAGAATTGGAGAGTCTAAAGTCAAGTGCATTAGAGAAAGCCAGGCAGCATGAGTTAACAGGGAGGATTAGAGAAGAAGAGAGATTGCAGGGACTTGTCATCAATGTAGAAACCCAACTTGCATGATATATGGAGGAGAAGGAAGCATTGAAAGTGGAGTTTGAAGATGCACCAAAGATGTACTATGAAGACTTGCAAGTGGAGCAAAATCAAGACCATACATTGGAGCAAGTAGGAGACGTAGTTGAGAAGTTCAAAGTGATGTTGAAGATGGAAGCAAAAGTTAAAGTAGAAGAAGTAAGATTGCATAAGTTGAAGTTGTTAGTGCAGAAGACGAGGAAGAGAAAGGTGAAGGACATAGAAATAAATATATTTTTGATTTGCTTAAGAGAGAGAATGGATCAGAAAATATACGAAGTAGGAGATAATTTTTATCTCAAATTAGATTTAGTTCCATCATTCTGGAAAGTGGTAGTGTAAACTATTCCCGCAAACTCCATGTTCTCTAGAATTTTGTACATAGTTTATCATTTCTTCAAGTTTTGTTGCAATACTTTGAAACATTCCAAGAACATTCAAAAATTAGGATTCTACTTTTTGGCTCAAGAATTAAAGAAGGATCATTCTTGTGCAAGAAGTTATGAGTTTTTAAAGTGAGTGAAGTGGTTTCAAAAAAAATTTGAAATATATGTGCTGAATAGAAAAGTGTCTAGGCCAAATGGCTTGATGAAAATATCTGAAATTTTTCATGGGAAGATGCTTTGAGGTGAAAAATTTAGAGGATTGTGACAAATTAGTTGAGAGAATTTAGTGATATTGTGAAGAGAGTTCATTTCTAAAAAGTTGAGATCTCATGCATGAGGAGTATGAGAACAACCAAAAGCATGTTTGAGTGTTTAGACTCATCTTTGGAACATGGAGAGTCACAAAGAGTGGAAGTTGAGGCTATGGAAGGTTCCACAAAGGTTTGAGGTCATAGATTTGAGGAAAAGAGAGTTTAGAATAGAATTTGAAGGGAGTGTTGATAGGATCCAAACATATACTACTTGGAGGAAAGAGTGAGTCAAAGTGCTTTTTATATGGAGAAAAGGGACACACCCATACTTTATGCAAAAGATAGTCTTTTGCACATCCTTCCTATCAATGGGAATATGTCACTTTGAATCCAAATTTCATAAGTATTGTTCTGTGCTTAATTGATCCAAATAGTCAAGGGATATGCATTCTTCTTGAGGCAAGGGATTTTCATTCTTCAAAGTTTGTTTCTTAAGGCCATGATAGTTAATACAAAAGCAAAGTCTTCCATCCTTCTTTGGTATGAAGAATACTGGTGCTTCCCAAGGAGATGTACTTCTTGTATGAAATTCTTGTCCAACAACTTGGTCAATATTGTTCATAGTTCCTCTAGATCCTTTGGTGAGAGCCAATATATTGATCTATGCATTGGAGTACTTCTTGGCAATAACTCAATCTCAAAAAGGTATTATTTGGCAATAGCTCAATCTTGAAAAGCATACCTCAATAAGAAGGTAGTCTCTTTGGAAGAACATTTGAGAACATGTATAAAAATCCTAAACTATTTGATTAACCATTGACTTTTAATCACGACTCAAGTCCTCTTGCACAATATGCTTGATCCAAATAGGAATATCTTCCTCCAAAGCTTGCTCTACAATTGCTATATTGACATATCTACATCATGGTTCACCATTCCAAGTTTGTGAATAATCATGAATTCATACTCTTGTAAAATAAAAGCTCATTTTGCAAGCTTCCTTGAAATCTTTTAAGACTCTATTGACCACTCCAATGGTTGATGATCAATGATGAGAGTGAAGGATTATCAAAGAGGTAATATCATAAATGTGCTACTATTTAGGCAATAGTGTAACCCACATTGTTGCCAAGCACTCTCCTTCATATGAACTATACCTCACCTCCACTAAATTGTTGGAGGGACTTGCATAGTCCACCACAAACTCCTTCCACTCACCATCTTGTTAGGTGAACATTGCTCCAAGCCCCCAACTTACTCCAATGAATATGAACCTAGAATGGTCGTCCTTTGATTGGTCTCTTCTTGACAATAGAGGTAGATTTCAACCTCCTTGACCTCTATAAAATCTCTCTCTTGATCATCTCTCCAACACCACTCTTGTGTATGCTTGGTCAAATTTGTCAAGGCCTTAGCAATGGCACTAAATCCTCTAACATATTGGTGATAAAAATTTGTCAACCCAAGGAAAGTTTACACTTTGCTTACATTTTTACACTAATGAATATGTGTAATAGCCTCCACCTTGGTTTGCTAAATACCAAATCCACCAAATAGATAATGTGACCCAAATACTCAACTTGCTCATGGAAGAATCTACACTTTCCAATATGTTATTTGAGTCCATGAGATCTCAACCTCTCAAACATGTTCAACAAATGTCTCTCATACTACTCCACATTAGTGTTATAGACCCAAAGTATCATCAATATAGCACCAAGAAAAATCCAATCTTGCTAAGATCCTATCTATGATCCTTTAGAACTCAGCAAGGGTGTTCTTAATCCAAATAGAAAGAATCTCCACTGATTGATATAATATGTTAGATTTAATTAATCTCTAGTTTAGTGACTTCTCTACTTTTAGGGCTTTGTTATATTCCTCTAAAAGCTCTGCTAAATATACTTAGGGTAAAGAGGGTCACAGCCCTAATTAGGGTCCTGCAAAGCAACCCTCTAGGGATTGCTTTTGTATACATAAGAGTGGTTTATGCTCTTGTTTTGTTAAGTTCTCATACAAGGGTCATTCCCACACCTTGTACCTTGTTTTTGGTGTGTTCTATTGTAATACCAAGAGCTAGCCATATGATCTAGATGCAAAACTTGATTTGGTAATATCTGGAATGATGTTATACATGCCGATCAAAATAGATCAGATATAAGTATCACCAAAAGAGTACTTTCACTAATAGTGCAAAAACCAAAATAGACTTGAAAACCTTAGAACCAATAGCTAGACATATGATTTAAAGGTGAGAATTGGTTTGGTAAAATCTAGAAGGATGTTACACATGATGGAATTAACAGATCAGAAAGAGGTATCACCAACAGGGGACTTCTACAAATAGAGTGAAACCAAAATATGCCTGAAATCTTTGAAGGCAATTTTGGAGGCCTAAATGGATGAATTAGGCCTCAAAAATGTGCAAATCCCCCCCCCCCCTCCCCTTGCCTCTCCAATGGAAAAAGTATTGGCCTTCCCTCCCCCTTGCTTTATCTTGTCAAAATCTTTCCAATGGTACATTATCCATGTGATTTTGAGATTCCTATAAGAAGATTCCCTAAAAGATTCCCTCTAGTCAAAGCTTGTTTGACCAACCAGATAGGACCAAGACCGACATGCTACCCATCCAAGTAAGTAATCCAAGGGTGGAGCTTGCTGACATATCACCTATCTGTGTGCCTAATCCTATGGTGGAGCTTACTTTGAGGAGATCCTTTTTGTCTATATAATAAAGAGAAGGTGCTCCTTTGGGGCATCGGATGGTTGAGTGTGAAATCTGTGTTTTCTCTCTTCTCTTGTCCTCGGATTATTACATCTATGTTGCTTGCCAATGAGGTACCTTTCATGTTGCGGGAGTGCTATTGTGTACTATCTTTGAAGACTCTAAGAGAGAGTGAGTTGAGTATTGTTGAGTGCAATTAGGAGTGTCTACTCTAGTGAGACTAAGAAAGTTGAGGCTAGGATGTTTGATACATCAAAAGTCAAAATGACTGAGGATAGATGTGACAAACCGGCAAATATCACTTTTGCGGTAATCAGGTAAGTAAAGTTTGTTCTCGCAAAGATACGATTCAGAATTGGTCAAATATGACACAAAGTAACAATCTCAATTCTTTTTGGTTGTGTCTTTAGTCTCTCAAGTAGAAACCACACCCAGACGAGAGTAACAAGCACTGATTTGCAATCTTGTCACAATAATTTGTCACCCATAATCACAACTCCATCAAATATTTCTAAACAATCTTGATTGTGATGATTCAATCTCTCTTGAAAACTGCACTTCACTACAAAATGACTTTGCCTCAAAATTGTGTTCCACCCTTCCACTAAAGGCACAACTTCCTTGATCAAAATTGTTTCACATCAACACTACGCTGCACTCACAAATGAAAAATACTACCAACACTAAAATTCCTCTCAGATTTATCAAGGCATTGCTTCGATTGCACTTCACTCAGGATCAAACACACAGAATGAAGATCAAGGCTACGGAATCCAACATCCAACAAGCACTATGATTTGCACTTCAGAATTCTCCAAACACTCACAAGCACACACACAAAGTTGATACCTGAAATTAAGCTCAAACGATGAGCACTACTTCATAGTACTTTGCTTTATCTATTCTTAGAAATTATGAGCATTGAACAACATATGACTACGAATGCCACCTTTAAATAAGCATAGCACTGTAGCAATTACTAACAACTATATTGTTTCCTAACAACCCTTCTTACCTACAGGTCCAAAATGACAATGCACCTCTTCATATCTGCCTTTTCAAATCTCAAAACTATTACTACTCCAATCCAATGTTAATCTCTTCATCAGCTTCCAAACCCGATGATCTTCCTATCACTTCCACTTCTTTGGGTATATCAAATTCTACCAAGTCCTTCACTATTTCTACAACTTATTCACTAGGAACTACAATTGAGGTCATGGGTAACCTTTCTATCTCTTTATCTCTTGACCCACTCTTCTCTAATGACTCAAATGTCAAATCCGAAGATACTTGCACTCCTACTTTTGCAACATCGAGTCTAACTATTATCGATTCCTTTGTTAATTCTATTATATCCTCATCAAGAATTGTAATTGAAAGCATGGGTATACTATCTATGACTTCAATTTGTAACCCACTTTCCCTTAATTGCTCATGTAATTGACCCGAAGATACTTATTGTCTGATCTTGCACTTCGGGTTCATTCATTACTATTATTTCTCTTCTAATTCTATCTTATCTTCAATCAGAACTGAAATTGAAGTCATGGGTATTCTAAATATTTCCTTTCCCTATCCTAACTATTTTAGACACTTCAAATATCTGACCCAAAGATTCCTACATTCGATGTTTGACTACCTTAGGTTGAATCATATTTGTCTTGAGGCAAAATCTTTCGACCCAAAGTCATGTAAACCCAAAGTCCAAAGTCTGAAGTTGTATAGACCCAGAGATACCAACCCAAAGACACTCAACTACTCCATACATCTACTCCCAAAATTTCAAATGCTTGTAACTTTTGCTACAAGCCTCTAAACTTTGCTATTTTGGTGGCAATGGAAAGCCCTGAAAGAGGTGCTTCTAAAAACATATAGCACGCATGATTGGTACTTTTCATCATTGAGATATGGCTCCCGCAAGAATCCTGACCTGTAACCTTCATTCTGCCTTCGGGTCTACCCTCCTTCAACATCTGATCCGATTTTTTCCTCCTCGGACACAAAGTAAGCTTCTTCAGGTTTGATCCAATCCGAGTCCTTCTTCTTCCCATACAAAATTGACTACCTTGGGCATGATCAAAACACAATTTTCCACTCTTTCTTCTCCATTTGGTTTCAATTTGGTTTCATTAATGCACTTCTTCTTTAAAACTTGTCCAAAATAAAAAATGCATGTACCACAATAGACCATCTTCTTCAAAGACTAGGAAGAAAACTTCTCATCAAGTTATGGGCCCACAATCACCTTTGGGGTTGATAGGAGAACTCAAAGAGCTAGAGAAACTAGGAAACACTAATTACAAAGCCTGGGCTTTGGATGTGAAGTGTATCCTAGACAATTATGATTGTTTAGACTTAGCATTAGAAGCTCATGCTATAGATGAGCTTGAGTCCAACAAGGAGGAGAGAATCAAGCATTCTACTATTAGGAGGTTTTTGCTAAGGGCTATGCAAGAGCCAATCAGAGACCTAGTAGACACTTATGCTTGGAGTTGGAAGATCAGCTCAAACTCAGGAATTTTTATTCTGTTGAGAGGCTGGAAAGTTCCAATAGGATCTGGGATGGGATGTGGAATACTAAACTTGCAGATGATGAAGACTTTACTTTGCACTTGTCAAAGTTACAAAAGGTCTCCAAGGGGGACACCCAAGGAGGATGGGTGTCTCCTTACAAAGAAATATGAGATCAACCACCTCTTGAAGACTCTCCCTCCAAGCTACCAGCCTATCAAAATAGCTCTAAAAGTTCTACTTGTTGAAGTTGTCACATGGGATTATTTGATAAACAAATTGTTGGTGTTTAGCAAAGACAACAAGGACCTAGAGATGAAGTTTAAAGATTTGGGAGATTTTGCTCTGCTCAATGCATCTTCACAGTCAAGGAGAGTGCCAGATAGAAGAGTGATCAAACCAAAGCAATCCAAAGTGAGTAAATCTGGTAAAGGGGTTAGTAGTGTTGATAACAGGACCTGTTATTTCTATCATGAGAAAGGTCATGTTGCATCTATATGTCCCAAGAGAAGAGAATGGAGAGAAAGAGAGATGAAGAAGGTAAGCAAAGGACCTCAACCAAAAAAAGGTCAAATATTTGCTAGTTTAGCTTACAACATAGAGGACTGCAATGAGATGGAAAGTAATGAGGAGGAGTACTCAGCAGAAGAGCTAGATTATGGAATGTTGGTAGAATTGTAGTTGTCCACAAATGGTTCTGGATGGTTCTTGGATTTTGGAGCCACCTCTCATATCTATTACCAAAAGGAGTTGTTCTCAACTCTTCAACCTCTGAAGATTCCCAAGAGTGTTTGTTGCTGACTTGGGATTCTGAATCTAGTGTCTGGCAAAGTTCCTATTGCCTTCATGGGAAGATCTAACAAAAGTTCTTGTAAGAGCTATTTGGAAGATGTGCTCTATGTTCCAAACTACACCAAGAACTTGATATCAGTACATCTCCTCATGGAGCATGGTGTGGATGTTCTATTTGAAAGCAACAGAAATCAATGCACTTTGAAGAAAGGAGAGCTGGTCCTTGGATATGGCACTACCAAAGGGAAGTTGTTCAAGTTGATGGAAGCTAATTGTTTTGATTCTACATTGGTAGCAAAAAACAGAAATGATATCCATCTGTGGCATTTGAGGTTAGGGCACTTGTCAGTGCAAAACCTATATGCTTTAGAGAAGGTAGTGGATGGGTTGAAAATGGATCTCAAAGGAGAACTTGAGGTCTGCATTGGGTGTGCAAAATGTAAGGCACACAAAGCTCCTATCCCCAAGAAATTTTCATCTCGAGCTTTTGGTCTTCTAGATGTCATACATTTTGATGTACGGGGATACATGATTGAGAAGTCATTGAGTGGAGCAGACTACTATATGTCCTGCCTATGTTCATATTCCCATGGAGCAAAGGAGGAATTTCACAAAGAAAGCTAAGAGAATGCTCTTTGTAGGATATGAAGAGGGACTGAAAGGATATCTTTTGTACAATCCTAAGTTTGGACAGATCATCAGAAGTAGAGATGTACTCTTTGATGAATTCAGGACTTGGAGTGAGAACAGTGATGAGTTGCAGAGGCAAGTTGATCAGTTTGATTAGCCTGATCAACCCATCTTCCCAAACTGCAGAGTCAGTTTTTCAGATCAATCATTAGAAGAGCAATCTCTATGTGAAGTTGATGGTTCACCAAACAAGAGTCTGAAGGTGTACCAAAGAAGGCCTATACAGATGGTGGTTTTGGATCCTGATATTATAGAAGATGACTCCTAGAAGCAAACTGTAAATGTAGAATCTGAGTGAGATTCTAGAGATGTCAAGAGATGACATGAAACTTCTAGGCACATAGCCAAGAAGATCACAAAGAGATAGAAAACCTATTGACAGACTTGGCTTTCTATCAGAAGAGATGTTAGATGAATCTTACATCTATCATGAAGATTGTGATCCAGAAACTCTACAAGAAGCTATGCTCACATCAGATTTGAGTTAGTGGGAGTTGGCTATAGCAAAAGAGAAGAAGTCTCTTTAGACTAATGGTACATGGGTACTAGCTGACTTACCACCAGGTAGGAAAGCAATTGGCTATAAATGGGTTTTTAGGGTCAAATGTGGAGCTAAGAATGAGGTCCTGAAGTACAAGGCAAGACTTGTTGCAAAGGGCTTCAATCAAAAAGCATCAATAGATTATTCAGAAACTTTTGCACCAATTGCCAAGTATGGATCTATTCATGTGCTTCTTGCAGCATAGAAAGATTGGGAAGTGGAGCAGTTAGATGTGAAAACATCCTTTCTCAATGGAGATTTAAGAGAGACTATCTACATGGATATTCTAGATGGATATACTGAAGGAAAAAGGAAAATTATGCTTGCTTAAGAAGGCTCTATATGGTCTTAAGCAAGCTCTTAGAGCCTGGTACGAGAAACTAGACTCATACTTGAGAGAGCAAGATTTCAAACGAGCAGATTCTGACATGAGTGTGTATACTAGAGATAATGTATACATAGTTGTATATGTAGATGATCTATTACTGATGGGGAATAGAGAATCTATCAAAGGAGTGATAGATTTCTTGTGCTCTATTTTTGAGATGACTATCCTTGGTCCGGTAAAACTCATTTTGGGAATCAAAGTGAGCGGAGACAAAGAAGCAAGATAGATCCGGATCAGTCAACCACAATATGTGAGATCCATACTAGCTAAGTATAAGATGACAGAGGCAAACCCTATCTCTAGACCTCTTGATCTAGGGTGAAAGCACAGTAGAATCATAGACGAGGAGGTGAATCTCTGTGACAAAGTGTTGTATCAGAGTGCTGTTGGTTCTCTAATGTTTATCATGGTCTATACAATACCAGATATATGCTATGCAGTGGGAGCACTAGCTAGATATACTAGCAGCCCTGCACAAGTGCATGGGAAAGGTATAAAGAGAGTATTCAGGTACTTAAAGGGTACTCAAGATGCATTCTTGGAGTACAAAAAGCAAGGGAACATACTTGCTTCTAAACTTGAAGCATATACATATGCTAGTTGGGGAGATGACACAGATAATAGAAGATCAACTAGTGGATATGTAATCATCCTTAGTGGTGGAGTAATCAGCTTCCGTAGTAAATAGCAAACATCTGTTGCACTATCTACTACTGAGGCAGAATTTATGGCTACCTCAAATGCTACTCAAGAAGTCATCTGGAATAGGAGACTTTTAAAGGAGTTGGGTTTTAAACAAGAAAGTCCTACTACATTGTATTGTGACAATATAGGAAGTATAGCACTTAGCAAAAATCTTGTACATCACCCAAGGACTAAGCACATTGAGATTAGAAGAAGATTTGTAGAGGAGAAAGAAAAGGAGAATGTTGTGAAGTTAGTTTACTGTCCTACATAGGAGATGACAGCAGATGTGTCTACAAAGGCACTTCCTAAATATAAACACATAAAATGTGTAGTAGAAATGGGATTTTTACTTAACTCTCATTAAGTGGGAGTGTCACATTTAGTTAATCTCTAGTTTAGTGACTTCTCTACTTTTAGGGCTTTGTTATATTCCTCTAGAAGCTCTAGTAAATATACTAAGGGTAAAGAGGGGCGCAGCCCTAATTAGGGTCCTACAAAGCAACCCTCTAGGGTTTGCTTTTGTGTATATAAGAGTGGTTTATGCTCTTGTTTTGTTAAGTTCTCATACAAGGGTCATTCCCAATACCTTGTACCTTGTTTTTGTTTTGTTCTATGTTGCTTACCACTGAGGTACCTTTCATGCTACTAGAGTATTGTTGTGTACTATCTTTGAAGGCTCTGAGAGAGAGTGAGTTGAGTGTTGCTGAGTAGAGTGCAATCAAGAGTGTCTACTCTATTGAGACCAAGAAAGTTGAGTGTTAGGATGTTTGATACATCAGAAGTCAGAATGATTGAGGATAGACCATCTACTTCAAAGACTAAGAAGAAATTTTCTCATCATAATACATCCTTGCTATGAGGATAAATAGCTCAAAATGATATCTTGGACTTATCCTCCTCTTTGATTGGAAATTGATGATATCATGCTCAAAGATCCAAATTATTGAAGACCTTTGCATGTCCAATTACATCAAAGATCTCCTCTGATGACGACATGGCCTACCAATCAGCCCTTGGTATAGGTTGATAGGATAGTAATCTCTACAAATCTGCCTAGTTTTGTAGTTACGATGCACATCTTTTTGGCTAACATCATTGTAGCTGATGCATATTCTCCATGTGAAATCACCACCAAACTAGCCTCAAAAGGGTGTCTACTCCAACTTTGAATCAATATTCTCTCCATGTCACAATGTTTGTAAGGGTTAAAAATTAATTTATCACTAGTCAATTTAATCCAAATACCATGTCCTTTTAGAGCACCCAAATCTTTCATATTGAAGGTAAAACAACTTGTGTAGCTCCTTAAGAATCTCTAAATTCTTTGTCTTTTCCCTCTTGTAAGCTTGTGTCCAATTTTTGGCTCCCAATTATCCTCAGTAACTAATATAGGAGTGGAAGATGCACTGATTTGCTAGTACACCGGGCCCTTGGGAGCAGTGATGTCATCCTCTCAATGACAATGTAAAAATTCTCTCTACTCTTATTATAAGCTCCATATCTCCTCTAGCTGCATCCCAAGTAGACCAAGGGTGTACTCTTCCACTCAATTGGGAATTGTCCTAGCTAATGCTTGAGTTGGTGAAGGTTGGCCAGATTTGGAGAGGGTTAAAATTAGCAACAATAAACACCAAAATGAGAAAAAACCAAATGAAGCATTTCTTTGTTTTGGCATTTAGAGGCATATGGATGTGGGCTTAAGAAGCTATGAAAGACTAGAATGGCTAGCTTGCTAGTGTCAAGTTATCCAGTTTAGATGAATTTTTTGTCACCATTTGGCAAAATCTACCCACCCTTCTAAATTGTGCATAATAGAGTTTGAACTCTAGATCTTTAGTTCCTAGATCAATGGCCCAATCAATTGGTCCACCTTTACTTGTTGTCTTAATGCTTGGTCAACTAATGTCTATACCCATGTAGCTTTAGCTAGGAGAGGCAGATTAATCTCATCCTTAGTGATCTTGGTAGCTTAAGAGTAGATAGATATTCCTACTTTGTCAAATGCCAAATGGTGGCAAAGTCAATCCAATGTTAATTTATGAGATCAAGGGCTTTCATTTAGACTTCTTGTGATTTGACCTCCTCCATACCCTTCTTCTTGTTTATGTACCATGTTTGTATGAGGTGGTCTAACTTTAAAGCATTGGTGCTCTGGTGTTCTTAATAGTGAAGTTGGAGTGATGAATAGTCTTACTACCTATGTTTCTCTCTAATGAGATAGGAAGTGATGACCTGCAAACCATGAGAGTGCATGTTATGATAGCAAGTTACAGGTTGCCCTTTCTCCTAGTATAATTATCATAGTTAGAGCTACATTAATGAGTGGTATCTAGTTGGTGGTGGTTTGTGGTGGGATACATATGGTGGTTATGATAGCAATTTGGATTACATTGTCAAGATGCATCTTTAAGGATTCAAGAGGAGATTTTGATGCAATATACAATGGGTTTACATAGAGAGGCACTTGATATTAGCCCTTATCTTTGGTCCTAGTGAGTGAGGAGATTGACTCCAATTTGGAGTTTGACACAGGACTTGATTTAGTTGAGAATCCATCTGGTGTGTTTGCACCATTTTTGTAGGACATGGAGGAGATTTATGGGGCCTCCAAAGGCCCCAAGTGCTACTCTAGCACAATGGGTACCATTGAGTTGGATGACTTCATTTAGGAGTTTGATAGACAATGTGATCTTCAATAGATGTGGATCCTAACTTTGTTCATACCTTCATGGCATGGAAGGGGTTGTTCTAGCACTTGGAGGGTCTATCAATGGATGACTACCATGACTTTAGGAGAGCTCACTTGGAAGAGATTGAGCTATGGAGAGCTATTCATCTCCACATTACATCTCCATCACTTCAGGCTAAGTTTTTAGGAGTAGATTGGTAGTACACACGAGTTCAAATTCTAGTAGAATTAGTGTATCCAATGGAGGTGTACTAGTTAGATATGGTGCTATTATATGTGAAGGTACAATTGCAAGAGGTGTGTCATGACATTTGTAGTGCCAAAGCTAGTTTGCTTGAATATTAGAGTGGTAGTGTTGGTAGTCATAGTTATTTTGGTAGTTACTCATGGAC
This sequence comes from Lunularia cruciata, assembly GCA_948567375.1. Taxonomy (NCBI): domain Eukaryota; kingdom Viridiplantae; phylum Streptophyta; class Marchantiopsida; order Lunulariales; family Lunulariaceae; genus Lunularia; species Lunularia cruciata. The sequence goes on along the minus strand of OX419755.1, from coordinate 63,722,100 downwards.
TACTTATTGGCGGTCAGATTTGTGTTAGGGCTATTGATCATATGGTAGGACCCACCGTCACTTGCACCATTCACACCATCAGATTTTCCATCATTGACACCATTAGGGCTAAAGACTTAGGTTGAGCAAATGGGTATAGTTTTGAAATGCAATTCCAAAGAGCTCACTTCTTTGATGTTGAGCCTTTGAGTTCTTGGCTATGGTGGACAAAGGTTGGCAAGCATCACTTGGAGTCTCTTAGTAAGAGTGGGTGTGGTTTGATTATAATTAGTGTCTAATTGTTGGCAGATTGTTGAGTGAAGGATTGAGTACATATTTGATTTGAGCATGATTAAAGTGGAAGAATGAACTAATTACATCAAAGAAATGAGTGTCAGAGGGAAATTGGGTGTAGGAACTAAGGATGTTGGTGGTATCTCCAAGCCTAGCTAATTGTTGGTATATTTGATCATCATCCTAGATTTCCTTGAGAGTGATTGTGTGCAGAAGCCTTGTTTGAGTTTATGCAGATTTGGCAATGGGGCAGATGTTGTGCAAAAGTGTTGGCCAAATTTTTGAGAATTGAGTCAATTTGAGATAGTGGATGTTTGATATGAGTCCAAGGAGGTTGAAATCAAGGGCAACTTGGTGCAAATTGAGCCCAAAGTGAAAAATTAGAGGTGGATATGGGAACTCATATTCTCAAATTAGGGATTTTGGGATCCTCATCTTCTCAATTTGGTGGAGGTTGTCCAAAGTTGGAGATTGGTTGAGTTGGGAGAGGTTATCCAGATTTAGAGGTCAAGTTGGTAGAGGTTTTCTAGAGTTGGAGGTTGCCCATATTACGATAGCTAGTACTCAAGTTGGTTAAGCTTGGCTAAATTTGGAGAAGGTTCAATTTGGCAAGAAAAAAAGGCTCATTTGGCTGAATTGCAACAACTTAGAAGCATAGGGCTATGGGTTAGAGAAGCTATGAATGGCCAACAAACCAACTTTTTGGCGTTATCCCAACTTGTACTTGAGTTGGTTAAGCTTGGCTAAATTTAGAGAGGGTTTGAATTGGCAAGAAGAAAAGCCTCATTTGGTTGAATTTCAATGTTTAGAGACATAGTGCTATGGACTAGAGAATCTTTGAACGGCCAACAAACTAGCTTGTTGGCATAAGGCTAGCCAATTTAGATGATATTTTGGTAGTTTTTGGTCATCATTTGCCAAAATCTGCCCACCTTTCTAGATTGCACACAATAGGGTTTGAACCCCATATCTTTGGTTCCTAGATTGGTGCCCTAATCAATTGGTCCACCTTCACTTATTATCCTAGTGATTGGTCAACTGATATCTTTACACATGTAGCTTTGGCTAGGATAAGTAGTTTGATCGCATCCTTGGTTATCTTGGTAACTTAAGAGTAGGTAGATATTTGTATTATGCCAAATGGTGGCAAAGTCAATCCAATATTGATTTATGAAATGTAGGGTTTTTTTAGACTACTTATGATTGGATCTCCTCCATTCTCTAATTCCTTTTTGTGCACCATGTTTGTGTGAGGTGTCCTTACTTTAGAATGTTGGTGCTCTTGTGTGCTCTTGATAGTGATGTTAGAGTGATAACTAGTCAAACTATTTATGTTTCTTTCTAGTGAGGTAGGAAGTTATGACCTATTGACCATGAGAGTGCATGATGTGATAGCACATTATAGGTCACACTTTCTTCTAGTGTAATTGTCACATTTAGAGCTACATTTGTGAATGGTGTTAAGTTGGTAGTGGCACTTGGTGTTGATCCTTGTAGTGGTTACGGTTGTGGTTTGAGCTACATTTTCATGACAAAGTTCTTTTGGGATTCTAGAGGAGATATATTGTGTTTTATAATACACAATGGGTTTACATGGAGTGGCACTTGGTATTAGCCTATACCTCAAGTCCTAATGAAGAAGGAGATTGACTTTGATTTGGAGTTTGATATATGAGTAGGTTCAAGTGAGAGTGCACTTGGTGTATCCGCATTATTGTTGTGGGACATGGACAAGAATTATGGAGCCTTCAAGGGCCTCAAGTGCTACTCTGGTATAGTGGATACCATGAAGTTGGATGACTTCATCTAGGAGTTTGATAGTTAGTGTGATCTATAGTAGATGCAGAACCTTACTTTGTTCATATCCTTCATGGCATGGAAGAGGTTGTTTCAACACTTGGAAGGTCCACAAATGGATGACTCGTGAATTTAAGAGAGCTCACTTGGAGAAGATCAAGCTATGGAGACAATATTGGTCTCCAAACTAAATCTCCATCACGTCATGCTTGGTTATTAGGGGTTGATTGGTAGTTCCCATGAGTTCTAGCTCTAGTAACATTGGTGTATCTAGTGGAGGTGCACTAGTTGTAGATATGTGCTAGTCCAAGTGAGGAGACCACTACATGAGGTGGTGTAGTACCAAGGTTTAGCCCATGGTAGAGTTCTTCTAGTGCTCGAGGTAAAACTACCAAGGAGTGCAGATTGACAAGTTGTAAAGCTTGCAAGAATTCCAACAAAAGGTTGGGGAGAGCCAATGTGAGGCATATACTTGCGTGAGATGGCTAATCAATTTTACTCATGGAATTATTAAGGCCCAAGCAGTTTGGTTTTGGTATGGGCTCATGGACAAGGAGTTAAGATGTAGAATATATGATGTTATGTTGTTACATGCAACCTCACCTACTTTGGCAATGGTCTTTAGTTTGGTTGAGCACATTGAGCTCAACATGGTGGAGGAAAGAGTGGTGACATCTAGATTTGGTAGGGAGATCTCATCCACAACTATTACTTCTTCTAGAGTGCACCACACCATGTTGGCTTTTTAGGCCAAATTAGATAACCTAGATCTTATGGATGAAGTGGATGGCCTAGTGCAACTAGACCCTTACCTTCATTTTCAAATCAACAACAACCAATGAGTGGTGGTGTTGCTTGTTGGATTTGTGGTGGACCTTGCCACAAGAGAGAGTGTATTCAATGTATTGGACATGATACCTCTGGTGCATCACAACCACCATTTCCATAGATTTGGTCACATTAGTGATTGATGCTTTGACCTTCACCCAAAGTTATTGAGTGGTAGGGCTGCTATGGCAAGTGGTAGAGGAGTTTTAGGTCATGGAGGACAAGTTGATACAGGTAGTGGTAGAGGACTTACACATGGTAGAGGTATAATACCTACCTTTGATTTTAATACAACCATAGCTACTTGGATTGAGCAATTGGAATAGAGATTGGCTCGCATGGACATAGTTTAGAGGAGATCAAATTTGAGTGCTAAGCTTCCACCTCTTATGCTAGCAATAGAGACATCTTGGACTTTATGTGTGGAGTAGCACAAGTACATGCATCTATCGCAATGACTAGGAGTGCATCATGAGCTCTAGAGCCTAGAGGAACATCAATGGAGTTGGACTCACACAGAGGAGAGGCTAGTAGATAGGTCAGACTTCCCTAGTCTTTCACACTCTTTGGGGCACTATAGAGTACATCCATGGTTCCTAAGACATCCTAGTGTAGATGTGATAAGTGATGATGGATTGCATGATAGACTAGATGCTAGTCATCACCTAGCACAATGTCTAGCACAATGTTGGGGCAACTTAGTTGATTATGCACTTCCCTTTGTTCTTAGTTAATGATATGTTTACATTAGGAGTTGACCTAGCTCTAGTGTTCTGGTTGGCTGCCACACTTTGTGAAAGTAGGGATGATTTGGTTCTTGTAGAGGTGGTTGATATTGGAGCTAATTTGGTTAAGGAGCATGGGATCCATTCAACGATTAATGGTTTATGGCAGGTAGCAACAATTAGGTTGGAGGAGTTACCAACTAGAATTACCTTTGAGCAAGCTTGGATCACACTTAGAGTTATCTTATTGGATAAAAAAAGGGTGATTTTCCATTTAATGGGACCTTCAAGGAAGGTCTATATACCACAAAGAATCTTATTAGACTTTGGTGCATAGCTCCGTATGTTGGGAGGAAGGTTGTAGTTGTCAATCTTGGCATACAAAAGATCAATATGAAGAGTATCCATTCCAGATTCAAACATCTCTAGAGGGTAGTTCTATACAATACATCATATGTGGGGAGTTCATTCTCCAAATTCAACCTAATCATCTAATTGAAAGCTATATGGTGAGAGCTCATGCTATTGAGACAATAGAAAAGTCATATGATGTGCTAGTTGGCGGAGTAGTGTTATATCCTATGGGTTTCAATATTGACTATTGAGAAGTGATAACTTCCTATAGGTCAGGTTAGAAGTAAGATGAGGAGAAGGTATGTTGTCTATCGATATGCTTCAATAATGGCAATCTTGGCTCATTATAGTCAAAGACAATGGTATCAATTTCACTTTCAATGGTTCCATTACTTAGCTTGGTGACTTGTTGGAAGAAAATACCGAAGTGGAAGATGCCCCACTCCGAGGAGAGCACTCCAATTTGGAGTATGAGTGGGATTGTTCTATCCATCTTGGATGTTCCATTGTGGAGTTTTGAGAAAGCATTGCAATAACATGCAGATCAATTAGTGCAGTAGGTTTAGAGTGGATCCTTTGTACCACTAAGAGACCAATGTGAGAATGAACCACCAAAGTTTATTACCTTTTCACCTTTGGATACCACATTCATTGCTTGGTAATATCCAACATAAGGAGTATGTCTATTGGAATTGTTTGGTATGATTAGCACTAGTCTAGTTGTGGTGCTATAGGCAAGTATATTGGTTCAAATGTACTTGTATGTGGAGAGGAAGAGACTGGTAAGCAAGTCTCTCTACATATATGGCACACTTGGCCTATTGGTATCTTGAGTTATTAACAATGTCAACAGTTATGGGTTACCAGAAGACCTTACCATCAAACATTTCCTTGTTGGGAGCATAAGATTTAGAGAGACATAGTCCTATTCATTTAGTGATTTATGGATGGCCATGTCAAGGTTATATCCATGTTGGTCGAGATCAAGGTCTATAGAATCCTCATTTTGGTATATTTTGGGAAATGTTACATATACTACGACATCTTTAGATTCATCGGTCTATTTCTCCAACCTAGATTTTGGAGAACATCCTTTTGATAGTTGATTCTTGTATACAGGTGATGGCAATTACACATCAGATCCATTCTTGGATGGGACCTGCCGTGTTGTTGGATGCAACCAAAGTGGGATCACAAGCTCATCATCTTTTTCTTTGATGGACAAAACTTTTACCTTGAAAGGTTCTATAGCATGCTTATGATTGAATTCAATGACTAGACCACCTTCCTATTGATGATATTTTGGATATTGTGCGCCAGTCTTAGATGGTGGTATAGGTTGATAGGTCACCTATAATAGTAGTGAACCTTTTTAGACAACCCAGAGCCATGTTACTCGTCTTGTGATTTTCCTAAGCTCCCATGCTTTTCAAGAGGGAGATCTTGGACTTGTTTGAGACTCCTTTTACAATAGTTGGTGGAACCCAATGCCAATGAGAAGGGGTGTGCAATAGGTTTTCATACTGGTATTACCATTGTTATAGTAGCATTAGAGGCATCCAAGCATCAACTATTAAGTCAGGCTATGGACATGAATTGTTTGACCTTGATTGTGAGCCTTGGCTTGGCAAATCAACGTAGGATACACTTGATAGGCATAACCATTTGGACACTCGTGAGCTCTATGTTGGGGGCAATGGACTAAGTGTACATGGTATTCTTGGGGCATAGCCGATGACTAATAGTGAGAGTGGTCTACTTGGGGTTCATCCAAGTTTAGCGTGGTCTACTAATGGTGGTTAGATTTCATGGTAGGGCTATTGATGACATGGTGGGATTCACTGCCACTTGCATTTTGCACTATCAAAAGTGTCATCAATGACACCATTAGGGTTGGAGATCTGGGTTGAGTAGAAGGGTATACTTTTGAAGTGTAACTTTAGAGAGTTCACTTATTTGATGTTGAGCCTTTGAGTTCTTGACTACGGTGAAAAAACGTCATCAAGCATCACCTGAGTCTATTAGCTAGAGTGGATGTGGTTTGAATGTAATTAATGATCAATTCTTGATAGATTATTGAGTGTGATTCGAGGAGAAGAATGAACTAATTGTGATCACAAGAGAACTCACTTCTCTAACATATTCAATTCACTCTTCCACTCGAATCACACTCAAATCAGATCTAAATTTAATCCCCCACTCAACAATCAAACATTCATTACAATAAAGTTATACCCACTCTCACTAAGAGACTCTAGGCGACGCTAGTTGACCTTTGTTCACTTACCATAGCCATGAACTTGAAAGCTAAACATAAGAGAAATGAGCTCTTTAGAGCTGCACTTCAAAAATATACCTCTTTGCTCAAACTAGGTCTTTAACCCTAACAATGAAAACAATGCAATTTAAAATGGGCCTCACCATGTGATCAATAGCTCTAATATGACATTTGGCTACCACCAAGTAATCATTGAACAACTACCAATATAACTATAATTGTCGAACACTACCACTCCAACGTCCAAACAAACTAACTTCTGCCACAAATATTGTGACAACCTTCACAATAAAAATTTGGTAATTGTAATAATCAATATTCTTTAAATAGTATAAACATTATCATAGAGATACTAAGAAAAAATGTAGAGCTGAAATCTAGGTTAGATAGGGGAAAATCTATTGTCATTGAGTGTTAAAGTTGCATGCTATTTGTAGATTATTGTGACTATTTTCTACAAGAGAAGAATGAGTTACATAGATCTAATGTAAAATGTTAGGAATTTTGACACCATAGCATATGGAAATATTCAGCCTAAACAATGTTTAGAAAATATTAGAAGAGGAGAAGGGAGACAAGCTAAAAAATCTAGAACACTTATAAGAGAGTGGTCAAGTGTTAGCTATAGTTGCACTATCAATCAAGCAAGGATAAAAAAAATCCACTCTTTAAAGGCATGGAAATTAGTTGCACTATCAATCAAGTATAATATCAAATATCAAAGGAATGGATTTTTTTAAAGGCATGGGACATTATGAGGTAAAGAAGTGTCAAAGCAATTATTTGGCAGAATAAGAACAAGAGAAAACATCCGTTTGATCCAATATGAGGATCTGAAAGATAATTCTAAATAAGAAGAACGATGAGTGAACACAATGCCGAGGAGGTATAAATGACAAACATTGTATCCCACAAGAGATGCAGAAAAAATCAATTTTGCTTCACAAGAAAATCAAAAAGACTTGAGAGAGAGAGCATCTCAATCTACTCTAGATGCAAATTCATAATCTAGGAATTGGCATAAACATTAAAGTGTTCATTTCTACACCCAATCTTTATAACGATAGTTCTGTAGAATATTATCGTGTCTCTTGTTAGCGAGTGTTTGTCAAACAGAAATGAACGTGTAGTTGCCCAATAGGACCAGATTCCAGGAATCAGTAAGCATCCATAGTATAACTGAAGAAGAGCGAGTGAGGCATTCTGAAGAGGCACTCGATAAGTGGTGTTCTAAATTGCTATGTCGTCAGTACCCATATTAGAACTCGTGTTCACAAGCATAAAATACGTACGTTGGTTGCTTTTGGGACCGGAAGCACTACCCGAATGTACCGCATCTGACTAGCCAGTTCTTCCCACTGCGGATCAGAGGATTAAAGATGTAGAGAAATTCACCAGGAAAGGAAGTAGAGAAAGGACAACAAACCAGGTAACAGTTTGTAATCCAGACGTCAATATAAAGATCAGTTTAAGCTCTTACCATCTGCGTAAGGAACGAATTCCGCTCGTTACTCTCACACTCCATGGTAAGGAATGACGGAAGCAAATTAAGGACGAAGAATATCCGTCAATGCAGAAAGCAAAAATCTAAAGACTTAGTTAATAGCATCTGCTTCTTCGAATGCCTGATATACACACTAAGACTCATATGTTTGAAATTCACTATATACAGTATCGGAGTGGAGGAAAAATCATTGGATACTTGTACTGGAAGAGCTGGGCTAGCTAGCTATGTCAATTTTCCGGAGGAATACGCGTTCACATGGACATAGAGACCCAAAGTAGCAGAGGAGTTGAGAGGTTTACATTTCTCTTCAAAAGATTGTTTGGTTCAAGATGGTATCTATATGATGTGTTTTTTGGCTACCAGGAACGTATGATCTATAGAAACAGATCCATTTCAAGAGAAACCTAAAATATATACAACTAGAAGACCCGAATGACGTAGTTAACATACACAAAAGCACGGCTTTTCTTCAAATTCGGAGATTCATCAGTCGTCGTCCTCTTGGAAGTAGGAAGCTACTGGCTTAGATCGTGGTACTCGAGGAAGGTCAGCCTCGCCTGTGAGTATGTTGCGAACTAGTCGCATGGAAGGTCTGACATTCATATCGGGATGAGCGCAAAGAAGACCAATTTGCAGAACTTTTTGCATCTGACGCTCCTCCTCGGTACTTCTGGGGTCAAGCTTCGGATCGACGGCATTCAGAAGAGTCTCGTTTTTGTGATGGTCCCACACCCAATCCACCAAAACCAGATCAGGTGACAAAGGTCTTCTTGCGCAAGTAACCTCCAGTGCCACCACTCCGAAAGCATAAACGTCCGTCTTATCTGTGGCCTTGCCTGAGAGACTAAACTCAGGAGCTAAATAACCCAGCGTGCCAGCAACCAGAGTGCTCTGTGGAGCCTGGCTATGTGCTGACAGTCTCGCCAGACCAAAGTCTCCAAGTCGAGCATTTAACGTAGAATCGAGCATGACGTTACTGGTCTTCACATCTCTGTGCACCACCCGTTGCTCCCACTCCTCGTGGAGGTATACCAGAGCAGTGGCAACGCCACAGAGAATATTGTATCTCTGCTTCCAGGAGAGATCACATTTTGGTTTGTCAGCGTAAATCATTTCGTCGAGGTCGCCATTTGGCATGTATTCGTAGACCAGAATCAGCTCGTTATTGTCATCGCACCACCCGAGAAGTTGGACGAGATTTCTGTGGCGTAGCTGGCTGATAATCTTCACTTCGGCTATGAACTCCCGTGCCCCCTGCCTTGCGTACTGAGATAATCGTTTGATGGCTACTCGGTAGCCGGTGTCGCGCAATGTTCCTTGGTAAACGGTGCCAAATCCGCCTTCCCCCACGACGTACTTTGAATCGAAATTGTGGGTTGCAGAACTTAGTTCTTTGTAAGTAAATGCGTGAGGTCCTCCAACTTCCAGATCCGATAGGTCCTTGGGGTTAAAATCGCTGTCCTTTGAACCCCTGCTGATTATGGGACTCAATCTGTGCCAGGACCTTCTTCGCATCACTACAATGCACACAAAAATGATCACAACCAGAAATCCAATGCCTAGGCCTAACCCCAGGCCCAGGCTGCTAAAGTTGGAACTTTTAGGAGAGCTGTTGCTTGAATCTGAGAATTTGATGGTCAGGAGCGCATATCCAGTCGGGCAACTTTCGCTCTTAAAGAGTTGAATATCACCACCATCATGATCTTTTATCGTTGCCTCCCCATCGGTAAAATTTTCAGTTTTCACACAGTCGTCTGCCGCCTTCTTCAAGGTCAAGTCCCGAGTTTCTATGAGGTTCTTCTGAGCATCCATGGGCTGCTCAAGCTTCAATACTGCACAATAGAACAAACTGTACTATATCAGTATCTCCATGAACTATGTCTGTCATCTTCCATTGCCTATCTAATTTGCACAGATCCTCTCTACTCTTTGAGCAGATTATATATAGGAAAATTTCACCATCATAACATTGTCACACCCATGGCTAATCAGAACAAGAGAGGTTCTGAGGAAACTTGAGAGGATTTCAGGGTCTCAGATAGATCTCAGCGGTAAATATACTCAGTAGTTCGCAAACACCTTCCTTCGTCGACAAGCGGTAGCGTTGGGAGTCACAGAATCCCTTACGTGAAAGCTAGAAAGGAACTGTCTTCCTAATAGCAGAAGGTAGACTCTAGAAAATGTGACAATTATGAATCATAACTGGAAGGAGAAATGGCTAGCATGATTGAGACGCTTCGATACATTGGCTACAAATGGGCTGCTGCTAAGGGCAGCAGTACGACAACAAATGTGCTAAATACAAGACCGTCCATAATATAACCAAGCGTTCAACTCCACATCCAAATAAAATCCTAGATCGTGTAAACATGACAGCATTGTGTTGAAAGATCTCACACCAAAAACTTCATGGCAATTTAGTTCCGCACTGCCTGTTTCAGGCTTCCCACTCACCAAATATAAATGGCTCCTGTGTATAGTGCACGTCAAGATAATAACCTACCCTTCCCTCTTCTATATAGACTATATTAGTTCCAAGCGAACAGGTTCTGCCTGCACTTAGCGAACCCCCACAGGTAACTTCGATCGGCTGTGCATCTGAAGGGGAGTCTTGAGCGTCCGCGTTATGAGAATGTTGCGACAAGTAGAGGACCAGCAACCGCAGAATCATTGTCAAATATCTACTGGAATTCATACCCCGCGATACCTTGTTCCACCTCATTGTCACCACAGAAATCTACACAATCTACTGCCACGAAATCTACTTAGTTAGGCTCCCATCTGATCGTCATCCTCCTCCTTCTCTTCACCTCTGTCTCTTGCCGAAAGACCGTTCAAAGCATACGCACACAAACATTCACCGATTTTTCGGAAACCCTCGTGAATTGCTCGATCGACCACATATGATTGTACTCACACCCCAATCTCTCGACCCGTCCCAACCCGGATACGTTTCTTGACCGGAAGGTTGGTGCAGGTCTTCCACTTGACACAGTCACCCAAAGTATGTAGAACAGGAAAGGCGAACAAAAGCACAATCAACTCCTCGAGTACAGAGTACGCAAACTTGGTCAATTGGTCGTCATTCAGATTCGTCGCTGGGGGTCTCCCTGGAAACCGCAATCTAATCCACCACCAACTGTGCTGAGCACGACATTCAAAGTCATACGCACGCGCGCGGTCAAACTCTCGACCATTGGTGTTCTACTTACATAAAACACCACACTTTTGCCGCGACAGGTGATGGCCGGTTATACTCTACGGCATTACATGCATTTAGCCCGCGCACCGCAAAATCAAGCAAATTATTCACGTGTAGTGAGTCAGCCATAGCCATACCTTTTTAGGTATGGCTGACACATTGGGTTTCAATCTACTGACTAGTATATGGAGTTTAGCTTTGGCTTTGGCTTCGACTTTATGCATGTTTTGTTGCTTGATTTGTGTGATGACTTCCACCATAATCTGTAAGCAAGCATGAAGCAAGTTAGGAGAAGGAAAGACAGTTGAGTTATCTGCTTAATTTCACTGATCCAGAGTTCAATTGTTGCTTGATTTGTGGGATGACTTCCACCATAATTTGTAAGAAAGCATGAAGCAAGTTAGGAGGAGACAGTTGAGTTATCTGATTAATTTCACTGATCCAGGGTTCAATTGTCCTCGGTTCCCCAAGATACCGCTTGGAGGCTCGAACTCGAGCTCAAGTGTGAGGTTCACTGAAAGGGATGTATGAAAATAAAAAGGAAAACGAAGAACACTCTTCTCATAAATACTAAAGAGACAAAAATGTACAGTAACATTATCAAAAGGAAGTAACCACCATCTTGTATACTGCAATGTCTTATGATTGGTACTGTAATTCGTCTTGGAAAATGAAACAGGGAACTTCTAAAACTAGTCCTTCTATGACAAACGGGATCTTCCGCTCCTGCAACCTAGAACTTAGTTACATGTCCAATTTTTAACATGTCCCTCATGGGATCGTGTAAAATGAAGAGAAAAAATGAGAATAAAATTGTGGTGGTCCAGGAGTTGAAAACATGAAGACTTTCCAAAAGAAGACTGCCATGAGAGTGGGTTTTCTCTGCAATTGTTAATAACTGACAATATACTCTCTTTTTACATTTTGTCGTTCGAATTAAGGTAAGTCAATAAAATAACTTAAGCAGAGGGGCAAACTTATATATACATGCATATAATACATTTTATGTATTCGATTCATTCCTCTGAAAAGGTTGCAGTTATCAAGCACATTTGTTTGCAGGCTCGATCCTTTAAAGGTTAATGGAAGTAAACGCGATTGCACCTTAACGAACTCCAGTGTTCGATTGGAAAGTATCGATTCTCTACTTGTATGGAGTTCAAGCAATCAGTTTCATCTAAGTTCTCCACTGACCCAAGTCTTGAAAGGAGGCCTAAGATCATCATAAGCTGCGCAGAGTGTCAAGTCTCATACCTTCAGTGAAGGCAAAGTTGTAGGTTCTCGAGTATGCAAAGATACAATTACAAATCTTTGTATGGAGATTTGACTCTGACTGAAGATTGATATATAGAGTCCCATTGCACAGGACTTCGTTCTGGAATTCGGATGTAAGTGCGAAACAGATATTATGTAGAAAGGGCGACCGCGTAGGAAAAATGAAGGATGGGAAGACCCATCAAGCCGTACAAGAGAGGAAAAAAAATAACTCTAATGGGGCTTAGCCCCATTAGAGTCTATATGATAAATCTGCCCTATAGTATCTAAGATATCCGAGCTATGCAAATCATATGGTTTACACACAACAGGAAAATCCGAAGAAACATTCCCTAATGTGATTGCTCTCCTATGGATTGCACCAGCCACTTTCCTCTGCAGGTATTAAGTAGAAACAGGGTATTGTTCAGGTCCATATATGTCATGTAACTTTTGGCGTGTGCGCATTGATTGCTTACATTGGATCACACACTCCTTTTCTTGCTAAACTGATTTGTAGATCGACATCGAAGGAAGCCGAAATTTGGGATACCCGATGTCGATGCTCGTTCCAGTCACTCTGCGTTGTCGTATCTGTACCATGAACAGTAGTCAGCTACGCGGACCGTAGCTGGGTCTCGAGAGGATCTCGAGAAAGGACATTTTCTCCGCGTAATGCAAACCTCTTATCATCGGGGGATCTTTGTGTGCGAGTCAACTGACTTCCGCAGACATACGGACAGTGTTGCACGTCCTGTACGACCGGTTTAAAGTACATGTCATTCTTGCAAAACTAAGCAAGTCTGGGTCAAGCGCTCTCAAGCTTTCAAACGCGGTCATTGAAAGATCCCCGCTTGTCTTAACCAAGCGCTTTTAAGCGCTTTTCTTCTGTTTTCTCATGAAGTGCTGTAGTTACTCCTAAATCTGATGTAAGCTTCTCTCTATTCGCACTCCCGAGTTTCTAGTGGCACTTGCGAGTATAGTTCTCCCACAGCAAAGCCAGATCTACAATTCAGCCCTCTGGATTCGCTGGAGTATGAAGTTGAAGTCAGCCAGTGCAGTCATTGTGAAGTCAAGTCACTTGTCCCTTTCCATATCTACGTCTTTAGCTCCAAGAAACGGTATATCCTCCCGATATATATTTATATTTATATATTTAATGAAATGTTATAAATATATACAAAATCTTTTTCTAAATTCTAAAATATCTAAACACAAAGAGTTATCTTCCATTGCGCTTTTCCACCACCCGAAGGCTTGTTTGCATCCCGGGAACTTCTCTTGGCACATTACAAATGTATATTTTAAAATGAAAGTTATAATCTTGTATATTTACTTAACATTTTCCTATATATATCCTCCCGAACGATATATATATATATATATATATATATATATATATATATATATATATATATATATATATATATATATATACCTGTCATGTTCCGCGCAAGACCATGCAATCTCACCTTTTCAACTCTCACCGCTCAGCCCACTAATCAATCCACTTAGAGTGTCTCAAAGACATCCTTTGACTAAATAGCATTTCGATGTCTACGTATTGCAGTTTAGCAACCCATCTGTAAAACCATCTGGAATTCACACCCTCTTGTTCGATCGATTTCCTTCTTGTTCGATCAATTTCAGTCCTGTTTCGAGCATTTACTTTCCTCGCAAATCACTGCACAATAATGATTATCTCATGAACGAATTAAAGATCCGATTTTTCAATCGAAGTTAATCGCATGTGTCTGTTCTTAACAAAATCCATGCGTAAAAAGTACCAATAGAGGCGGGCAGAACCCGCGATCCCAGACTCCGACCGGCTACTCGTAGCCCCTCACCCGCGCATAAGGTCTGGCCCGGTTCGGGGTACTCGGAACAAGGCGGAGAGTCGAAAGAGAACAAGAGTCTGACAGAGAGAGATCCCTAGGGATGGAAAAAGCAGGCACGCTACGAAGTAACGAAAGTCGCGACGTGAAGTGTCACCGAAAGAGCAAGGAAAAGCGAGAAAATTAAACGAACCAAGTACGTTGCCAGACCATGAACTCCAGATGTTGACTTACAAAGAAAAGGGGAGAATGGGTCTTCCCATCCTTCTTGTCATCACGTGCTGTCGTCTTCTTCTCACATAAACGACATGCGGGGTCAAATGAATCTAAGCCCCAATAGTACTGAAACAAACAAGCCGACCTCATAGGTCATAGAACACAAGAAGGATGGGAAGACCCATCAAGCCATACAAGGGAGAGACAAAAGAGGTAGTATGGGGCTAGACACCAATAGTATAGATATGAGAAATCTGCACGACCGCACCTAGGATATCCTAGCTATGCAAGTAGTAAGGTCTACAAAATACTAGAGCATCGGAAGAAGCATCACTTAGAGTGATTGTTCTCCGATGGATTGTAATAGCCAATGTTTTATGCAGAGTAATGGACACAAGTTGTCTAAAGTATGTTAGATAAAGTATATTATAAAATATGAGAGTGAGAATGGTACCCCTTGCATCTAATATGATAAGCTCTCGCGCACTCCCTGACAAATTTGTCGAACGCAATGTCCATTGCTCCATATAACTCCAAGGGTAGAGGAACAAGGAGGTGACTCACTGCATACCCCTATACTTGGAGACCTCGCGTGCTACAACACTACTCACCGCCAATCCAAAGGAGAGTAATCACTTCCTTCAAAACTGCTCATGCATAGGAGAATAGTACTAGTAAGAAGAATATGCTCTATAGCACCTCAAATATCTCACCTAAAATATCTGAGTTATGCAAGTCATATGGTTTATAAGTAATTACAAACATTATCTAGTGTTAGTATTCTCTTTTGGATTATAATAGTCAATGTTCTTTGTAAAGCAATAAGTTTATATTTTTAAAAGTTGTTGTAAAATATAAAAGTGAGAATGTTACACATGACGACTTGCATAGCTTGGATATCTTAGGTGCGGTAGGGCAAATTTCTCATATAGACTCTATTGGGGCTTAGCCCCATGTTACCTTTTCTGTCTCTCCCTTCTACGGCTTGATGGGGTGTTCCCATCCTTCATTTTTCCCACGCGGTTGCCTTTTACATCTAGAATGATATATACTTGTGCACTCCTTGATAAATATGTCAAATGATATTGACTACTTCTTATATCTTTTCCTTTTACTGCTTGATAGGATCTTCCCATCTTTCTTGTTTTCACACAAGGTTACCTTGTCTCCTATGTTGACTAAGCCGCAACCTTAACAATCCAAGACCAGTCTTAGCTAAATACTACAACCTGTATCAAATAGAGCACTCTATTTGAAATTAACTATCAATAAACCCTATGGGAAGAAAGTAGAATAACCATTTAGAGCGCATATATAAATGGATGATAAAAGAAATTTATATAGAAAAAGTTAAATTAAGAAATTTAAATTATAACCACCAGAATTCATTAATATATCATAATAGTTTTCTTTAACATAATTTTGTACTATTGACTATGTATACAAGAGTTGTCAACTGAAAAAGAATGTATGATAAATGTACATCTTGACTTTGTAACAAGGAAACATTGAGTTACTCCTAAGTAGGGAATGCTAAAAGAAAGTATTGAAATATAAAATAAGCTACATGTAGATGAGTCTTGAATGAAGTACTAACAAATATATAGAATTTTTGGCATGCTATTTATAAAAGATGTCAATAAGAAATGGAAGATTCAATAAACCCATACAAATATAAAACCCAATGAGTAAAATAAAGCTAAGATCAAATAGTATTGCAATGATACTTTTTCCTCTTGCATTGCATTTAGATATCAAAATTATATCAGTCATGTTTTCTAATCAAAGAAGCATCATCTAATCTAATGTCATTATTATTTTGTAATTTCTAACAACTTTGGCTTCTTGTAAAACAATGAATATATAATGTTTAAAGTATGCTACAAGATAGAAAAGTATAAGTGATACCTTCTAGCAAGTCTAGTAAGTTATGTGTCAAAATGTATATACATACCTTACATAAATCCAAAGACCTTGCTACATACTCCTATATTTGGAGACTTAAGTAATTGCACATTGATCCAAGAGGATATATAATCTCTCCCTCCAAATTGTGTTGTAGTTGTAATCCATACTCATAATGTTTATTATTATAACTTGATTCTCTCTCTCCAAAATTGCATCATATGGGGGATCAATAACCACAACATATGACTCTGTAACTTGATTGTCTCAAAACTATATATGAATCTAACCTAACTTGTGTCATATAATGCATCCACTATATCCTTGGTAGCTATTATATGTCCTCCAAAGGAGAAATACTGTTATATACTAATACATGTAATGATTTCTATTAAAATCTTAGGTTTCTCAACTGATTTTTCCAAGAAAGGTCTCAAATGAAAGATATAAAACTATAGATATGCAATCTAATTTTGTTATTATATTCCAATATAATAACTCTTACTTATGCTAAACCTTAAAAATCCTAACACTAACACTAGGTTACAATCAGGTTTAGTCAAGGTCAAGTTACAAGAATATACATCTTACCCTAAACCTAGGAAGACTTCCTTGGCATATTCATTCATAAGAGTTAGTCAAGCTGCATGGCAAACCCACAAGCATCAACATCAACTAGTATCATATATCCCTATTATATCTAATGTAGTATTACACTCATACATAAATAATAATAATTATTATTATTATTATTATTATTAATTGAGCAGCCCAGACCAAGGCAAAACCTCATTGTTCTAGAAACATGAGTTTGTGAACATTGGATACCTTAATGTAGAGTCAAGGTAGGATCCAAGAGCATGCACACTTACAAGAGCAAGAGAAAGATACACACTAATAGCACAAAGAATAAAGAGATAAAATAGAAGAAAATGTATAGTTTAGTGAAATCATCAACCTATCAAGGAAGATTTCAGACATTTGATCCAATAAAAAGGTAAAGGCTAAAAGATCATCTTATCCTTAGAAAATAAGCCAATCCTCATATGCCTCAAGAATCCTTTGAGAGGAAAAACAATCATCTTCTACTTCACTAAAATTATATGCATATCAAGAACTAGCATATCAATATTTATAAAGTCCTAAGAAATAAAAAGTGCTAGAGTATCAAATTGCCTAGAACTCCTATAAGTGTTATTTTCTCCATAGATAATAAGCTTACTGATTTACAAAAAACTAACAAATATATTTATCTTCATGTTAGGTCCTCTATCATATACTCAATAGTCCTTGGTCTAATGATATTACCACATATTCACATAATCTTCTTAGTAAATTTCTCAAGCATTATAAGAAAACCATAGAAAGAGAAACCATGCAAAGTAAGTAGTGCAATCAAAGAGCAACATAGATAAGAAGAGATAATACAAAATTCCACTTGTAGATTCCCTTGAAGATTGACCTCATCTACATGTAAAATATAGTCTATAAGGGCAAATGTTATTATTATCTTATTAAAATATAAAGACCCTATTGACACTCCAATAACACATGAGCAATTTATGGATGTAATATATTCCTCTAGAGGCTAGATACCAAGAGTAATATTTAAAAAGGAATCATATTCTACACTTTGATCCATTGACTCTCAAGATATAAAATGACGCAAGTCTCAATAGTCAAATGGTCAAAAGCTTGCCTTAATTGGTCTATAATGTAACAAAAATGTGGCATCACCAACTACTTATATCATCTGTCAAGTAGAAAAATATATAACCTAGCATGGATAATCTAGTTGATAAAAATACACTTAAAAGAGCCAATGTAGTAGATGAAGAGCTCCAAAATGAGCAATGATAAATTAGAGTATTCTTAAGGATCTCCTTGTTATATACCCATAGTTAATTAAAGAGTAATTACTCTTTGTTTTGAAAAGGCATATTGGTAATCAAGAAAAGAAGGAGAACCATAAATGGACCACATGAAATAAGCAAGACTTACTCTCAAGATACACTCACCTCCCTATATTCTTTAAAGATAAATATACATTATATTTTATTAAGAGTATTTTCAACATCTAATTGCTATCTAATTCCAAATGGATATTTGTGAGTGCACTATTGCAAAGAGATACTTTCTCATTACTTGATGTAATAACTCTAAATTGATTAGACAAAGATGTTATGGGATGTGAAAATCATGCTAAAGGATAATAGCTTAGCGAATAAATTGCAATAAGACCTCACTAATGGTAATTGGTTTAATGCTTCTTTATCCTTTTCCATTTTGTGAATTCAAATAGCACTTAGCATTTGAGTTATTGACATAGGACTCTCTTTCTCTCTTTTTCTTAGCTATTGTCCTAACTATTTGGAATAACTCCATGAAATCATTAGAAAGATCATTTTCCTACAAGTAGATCTCTAACATGAAATTAGCACCTAGTATTTGAGTTGTTTACATAAAAATCCCCTTCTTAACTATTGTTATAAAAATAACTCCATGAATCATTAAAGAGATCATTTGCCTATAAGTGAATCTCATAAACTATTCTTGATAAGCCTTTAGAAGAGAGGTGTGGTGATGTGCATAAAGAATAGGCAAAAATTAATCTATCTAGACATACTGGCTCTTTTAGCTAATGCTCTAGAGCTTCTAATGATACTACTTTATTGCTAAAGGATATAATAAGCATAAAGAGGAAAGGTCTACTCAATAAGACTAATCATAGAATTTATTGCTTATATAACTTAACTATACTTCCTAACAAGTAGTGCTTGAGAAATTTTTCTATACTTCTCAATTTAACCCAAGATCAAGTACTTACACCATGTTAAAAAAATGGAATCTCTAATATCTTGTAATTAAAATTATCTCCTAATATTTTTATATAGCTTAATCCCTCCCAATGTAACCCAAAGAACTTATCTAGCCTTATTACGGATTGTATGACTATAAGGAGTTTGTGAAATAAGTAAATTTAATCTAGTGGAATAAGTAAAACTAATCTCAAGTAGCTCCTAAATACAACATGGATGAGATGTTATTCACTCTCATAACAAGATTTGTATACAAGGAATGGTCAACAAATGGATCAAAGTAATATGTGTAATTTTTGGATGTCAATCATCTCCATCTTGTAATACCCCTTGTATGTACATCTCAAGTAGTCCAATCATAATCAATGCATATAAATGAATATATATATATATATATATATATATATATATATATGTATTTACTCTTTATATGATGACAAGGTAAAGAACATATGGCACATAAAAGTTTACTTTGTGTGAAGTAAAGAAATAACAAATATTTGACACATCATGATTGGCTTGTACAGTGTATTGTTGTGCATGTATACATTGCTACATAGTATACATCATTTTCAACATCATACACTATAGAGGTACAACTCATATAGAAGTTACATATGAACTCTAAAGTGCCATAATAATCAGTTCAGTCACACACTCAACTTGGATAAAAAAACTCAACACTCAATTCAATGTACTGCCAAAAATGGACTTTGATTACATAGTCAAGCCACATCCACTCTAGCTAAGAGACTCCAAGTGACTTTCATCAACCTCTTTCCACCATATCCAAGAGCTTGAAAGTCCAAACATCAAAGAAGTGAGCTCTTTAGAGCTACACTTCAAAGGTATACCCCATTGCCTAAACCAAAAATCCAACCCTAATAGCACAATCAATGGCTTATCTAATGGTCCACCTGATTGTACAAATGGCAGCTCTAATAGTGTAATCAATAGCCCTAACACAAAATTTGGCTGTCACTAAGCAATCCTTGAGCAACCATTGGTATAGCTATGACTGCCAAGACTAACACTCCTACATTTGAACAAACTAGCTTTGGTGTTGCAAATATTGTGTTATATTATGCATATATCACAACATATATTGTTGTCAATATCATAAATTATAGAAGGACAACTTATATAGAAGTCACACATGAAATCTAAAGTGCCACAATTGCCCCCTAGTTGGCGATTAGGTCCCTCTAACTCCAAATAGCTATATATTCCAAGTATGTGATATACCCTATGGTGGGCAAAGATGAAGAGGCCAAATGCTATCAAGCTCCATCATTAGTTGCTTGTTTGTAATCTATACCACATAAAGGGTGAACTAGCTATAGTTCAAGTACATTGAAGATATAGCCATTATCCTTTGAGGAACCGCCATGAGAGGAAGAGTGAAACATACCATATGCCATCCTCTCCAATAGCCATCGCACACCAACATAATAGCAACTACACTAGAAGATCCACGTAATATATATCACAAGCCTACACATACAATTGCTAAGCTTGGGTCCATGGTGCCATCAATATTTGGGAGGTGGCATGGTGCACAATTGCACATATGATCCTTCCAAACAACACAACCACGTCCTTCTAATATGATGACTCTAGAAGGAAAAACCTCATGCACTATCAAGATAGTGAGGCATGTAGTCACATCAAGTGTCATTGGTGCAATTTGCTATAAATATACACAATCACTTGGATGAAATCAATGGATTGATTGTCTATAACTTCCTCTAGAATAGTAGCTTAAAATAAGGTATTCCTTTGTAGAGCAATTGCTAAGTTCTCAAAGGCTATTGGTATCACTTTTCAAAAGATCTTTTCTTGTTGAGAACATGTGCTCATCTTTATATTCAAATCATCCAAATCCAAAACTACAATAACATTCCAACAAATGGTTGTATATAAATTTGGATCTCATCCATATAGTAGAAATTAAGGAGAGAAGGATGCTAAGGAGGCTTGTTGGCTGAACTAATAGCCTAAGGCCAACCAAGGTAATTGGTGATCCCAATTTCCCAAGTGTCCTCTCTACAAATTGTACTTATGAAATCTTCTCTTCACCATCTAAACGACACTCTTTGGTAAGCCATCTGACTCAAAGTGATCTTGGAAGGTAGTATGGTGATCAATCAAGGCCCCGTCACAAAGACTTGTTAGAACTCCATCTAAACCACACTCTTTGCTAAGACATCTGACTCAAGGTGATCTTGGGAGGTAGTATGGTGATCAATCAAGGCCTTGTCACAAAGACTTGTAAGAACTTTTTACTTCTCTCACAAGAACTTTGTCCCTGATTAGTCAAGACCTAAACTGGTGCACCAAAGTAACTAGGAACCCAATCCAAGAATGAGTAAGTTATCCCTTCACTAGACTTTTTAGGAAGTCCCACCAACTCAATCTGCTTGGAGAAGTGTTCCACCATAACCAAAACATACCAATGATATCTAACAATCAATGATAAAAGTCCAAAAAAATCCAAACTCTATTGGTAACCCAACTCTATGATAGGTAGTGGGTGTAACTATGGTGTATGAACATTGAATGATACTCTAACTCAATCACAAACTACACATCTTGCAACAAACTATTATACATCAGTCTGCACATTGTCCACCAAAAATAAGAGAGAGTAAGCTATATGTTTGCTTTACTCCAAAATTTTCTAGCTCCTCATGAGCATGTCATACCAACTATGGTCTTTGAGATGGAAGGGATAATACTTGCACCCTACCATCCTCCCATACCCAAAGAAGATGTACACACTCTAATCTAAACTGTTTGGCTTGCTGAAGGACACCGTCTCTCTCCTTGATACCAATTATGCCACTCACAACACTAGTGCAAAAAGATAGTCCATAATTGAGACATCAATGATGGACCCTAAACCCTAAATTCATCATGAATGTCTTGTTGACTTGTACCACTATCTTTCTTTGGATTTGAGACCTCAACAACTCCTCTTGTCTATATATAGAGAAATGTCATCAAAGCCTCAATCAAGACACACAAAAAAGAAGATGCATGCCAACTTGGCACCATCTTCCCATTTGCCTTACCATGCTAGCATGCTCTGGTCTAATCCTAGTAGTTGATACATGGGTTTCTATTCAACCCATTTACATCATGGTTCATCACTCCAAGTTTGTGAATAATTGTGAAATCATACTCCTATAAAATCAAAGCCTACCATGCAAGCTTCCTTGAAAGCTTGCCAGAATCCATCAACCACTTCAGTGGTTGAGGATAAATGATGAAATTGATAAGGTAACCAAATAAGTAACCTCATAAATGTGTTATTGCTCATATTGTTGTGAAGCACTCTCCCACATATGAACTATACTTCACCTCTATTGAATTCTTGGAGCAACTAGCGTAGACCACCACAAACTCCTTCCTCTCATCATCATATTAGATGAACACTACTCTAAGCCCCTATGTAATCCAATCATATAAACTTAGAATGGACATCCTCTGATTGGTCTCTTATAAGTGCAGATATCAATCTCTCCTTGAGCTTTATAAAAGTTCTCTCTTGCTCATCTCCCCAACACCACTCTTGTGTAAGCTTGGTCAACTTTTTCAAGGCCTTGGCAAGAGCACTAAATTCTCTAATATATTGATGATAGAAGTTCACCAACCCAGCGAATGTTTTCACTCCATAGGTCTGCAAGTCAAGGAATATTTCTAGTAGCCTCCACCTTGGTCTATCAAAAATCACATCCCCCATGGTAGATAGTGTGACCCAAATATGCAACTTCTTCATAGGAGAATCTACACTTCCCAAGATGTAATTTGAGTCCATGAGATCTAAATTTCTCAAAAACCTCCAACAAATATCTATCATGTTACTCCATAATAGTGCTACAAACCAAAATGCCATCAATATAATACCAAGAAAAATCTAATCCTACTAGGATCCTATCAATAACTCTTTAGAACTCGGCAAGAACTTTCTTTAACCCAAATAGTAAAAACTACAATTGATATAATACATCCTATTGTGAGGATCCATGAAACCCAAAATGTTATCTTGAACTTGTTCTCTTTCTTGATAGGCAACTAATGATATCCTACTCAAAGATCCCAAAGTATTGAAGATCTTTGCATGCCCAATAGCATTAAAATTATCCTTTGGTGTATGCATAGCATATCAATCAGCCCTAGTTTGTCGGTCAATAGGATAGTAATCTCTACACATCCATCTATCTATGCAGTTGCCATGCATGTCTTTCTTGGTTGGCATCAATATAGTCGAAGTGTACTCTCCATGTCACTATATTTGTATGGATGTTAAAAAATCGGTGTATCAATAGTCAGCTAATAATATTTGGAGTGAAAAAACTCACTCCAAATATTATTATTATTATTATTATTATTATTATTAGAGCACCCAACTCCTTCATACTAAAGGTAAAACAAGTTGTGTAGTTTCTCAGGAACCTCCAAACTCTCCGTCTTCCCCCCCCCCCCCCCCCCTTGTAAGCTTGGGTCCAATGTTTGGCTCTTCCAAGTATCTTCTATAACTGTTATATAAGTGGAAGATGTACTAAATGGCTGCTATAATATGGCCTTGGGAGCAATACCATCATACTCCTAATTGCTAGAGTGTACAACTTCTGAGCAAAAAACTTCCCCTGCTCTAGTTGCAAGCTTCACATGTCTTTTAGCTACGTCCTAAGTAGACCAAGGATGTATCTCAAGTAGACCTTGCTCACTTGGATGTACCCCAAGTAGACTACTCTCACTAGTAGTCATTGGATGGTCTCCATAACACCATGCCTACTTGGTCCATTGCTCCCTCCTCCCCCTACCAACATGTGCTTGAATTGTCTTGATAAGCACAATGCTTACAAGAGTTGGAGTGGTGATGACTATCAAGCATATCCTATATTGCTTAGCCAATCCAAGGCTCACAATCCAAGTTAAA
Organism: Lunularia cruciata; assembly: GCA_948567375.1. Lineage (NCBI taxonomy): Eukaryota > Viridiplantae > Streptophyta > Marchantiopsida > Lunulariales > Lunulariaceae > Lunularia > Lunularia cruciata. The sequence continues at coordinate 63,698,162 of OX419755.1, read as the reverse complement.
CAGTTTAGGTCCATAACCTGATCTAACACTTGACACTTGGATTCCTTTAACGTTATTAACACATTGGTCATACCAATATGGAAACCCATTGCTTGCTCTCTTTCATTTTGGCATTGGGTTCCACCAACTATTGTAACTATGAGTCCCAAATAAGTCCAAGACCTCCCTCCCTGTAAGCATGGGAGGTTAGGAAACTCATGAGTGTGGGTAAAGCGGCTCTATGTTGCCCAACAAGATTCACCATTGCTTAAGGTGATATATCGGCCAATCCTACCATTTGGGATTGGCGCCCAATATCTAGAATATTATCAACAATCAAGGATGGTAGTTGTTGAATCCCATTATAAGTATGTTGTAAAACCTCTTTGGGTAATAAGTTTGTCTACCAAAGACCAAGATGGTGTGCTCACATCTCCAACTCTAGCCACATGCAATAACACTACATGGCCAATCCAAGACTGAACTTGATGTGTACTCATACCACTAGTGTGCAAGAATCACCCATCAAAGGGATATTTTCCAAAATGTATGTTGGAGAAACTACTTGATGAACTTGGAGATGATGTAATATATGTAGCATCTCCATAAACATACTAAAGCTAAGATCATATAGACCTTGATCTTGTCCAACATGTATATGTCCTTGACATGGCTATCCAAAAGCCACCAAATGAATGATACCATGTCTCTTTAGATCCTACGCACCCAATAAGGAAATGTCTACTGGTAGGGTCTTTTGGTAACTCCTAATTTTTGACATTGGTAATAACTCTAGATATTAATAAGCTAAGTGTGCACCATGATGTAGAGAGACTCATCTTGTAGTATCATCTCTCTCCACATACAAGTACCTTCAAACATTATGTATGCTTGCAACAATACAACTAACTTAATGTAGATCCCACCAAACAAATCAATAGGCATTACTTCTTCCACTAGATATTGCCAAGCAATAAGTGTGGGATACAAAGGTGATAAGGTAATAGACTACAAAGACTCATCCTCAAATTGGTCCACTAGTGATATAAAGGCTCCACTCTATGCCTATTGCACCAACCTATCCACATGATGCTACAAGTCCTCATTAGAACTTCATAGTGGAACATCCAAGGTGGATAGAACAACCTCACTTGTATTGCAAATCTGGATTATCTCCTCTGGTACTAGGTATCCTCCGCATGTGCATTTTGCTTCAATAAATTACAAGCCAAGTAATAGAACTATTGAAATTAGGGATTGACGCCACAATCCATGACTATAGTGAGCCAAGATTGCCATTACTAATGTGCACCTTTAAGCAACATACACATTCCTCACCTAACTGCCAACTTGGAGTTGAATTTTTTTAGTTCAGACTCTTTAAAAACCATGGCATGTGTGACTAAGGGCTTGTATCATTGTAGGAGCATGTTGTAAATCTTTGATTGAGTGCCCTAAAAAGGCATCATTGTTTTTGTGAGCATAGGTAGATTCTTGGCCAAACCACATAAACCTCTATGTATGTTGATGATTGATCTATTTAGATGATTGACCTTGTTCCTATATAGTAAATTTTCATTCATAACACTTGGTGTAAAAGACCAAAACCGAGGAGAGAAATAGGAGAATGGAAACTCACATTGGGACACTTGAATGAGGGAAAACTCCGAATGCCTAGCATGAGCTTTGGCTTTGGTATTTATAGGTAGCATACAAGGCCCTTGAGAAGCTCTCAAGAAGCTTCCTCAAGCCGCTTTCTTAGAGTGCAAGCCAAGTTAACTAGGAAGCTTCTCAAGAAGCTTCCTTCTAGAAGCCGCCTACTTGGCATGCAAGCTAAGCTAGTTGGAAGCTTCTAGAAGCTTCCTTCTAGAAGCTACTTACTTAAGGTGCAAGCTAAGCTAATCGGGAAGCTTCCCAAGAAGCTTCCTAGATACTTCCGGAATATTCTAGGCTAATTTGTCTTATGTGCTACTTTGTGAGCCTGACTGACTTTGTCGCTAAACTCCATATTGTTACACTTGGCCTATAGGAAGTTATCTCCTCCTAAGGAAATGTCTAATGGTAGGGTCATTTGGTAAGTCACAACTGTTAACATTAGTATTAACTCTAGATACCAATAAGCCAAGTAAGCCACATGATGTAGAGAGACTCTTCTAATAGTCCATCTTCTCTCCACGTAGTACCTTCAAACCACATTATGTATGCTTGCAATTACACAACTAGCCCAATGTTGATCTCACCAAAAAAATCCAATAGTAATACTCCCTCCACTAGATATTGCCTAGCAATAGGTGTGGTATCCAAAGGTGATAAGGTAATAGCTACGGAGTGTCATCCTCAAATTGGTCTACTAGTGATATAAGTGCTCCACTCCAAGCCTATTGGACCAACCTATCAGCATGATGTTGCAACTCTTCATCAGGACTCCATAGAGGAATATCTAAGGTGGATGGAACAACCACACTTGTACTCCAAATCTGAGTGATCTCCTCTAGTACTAGGGTATCCTCCACATATGCATCCTCCTCCAATAACTCACCAAGCCAAGTAATAGAACCATTGAAAGTAGAGATTGATATCATTATCCTTGACTAAGTGAGCCAAGACTACCACTACTAATGTGCACCAATAAGCAACATACACATCCCTCACCTAATTGCAAACTTGGTGTTGAGTCTAGAGTCCAACTAGAGTTTTTTATTTCATGACTCTCTAAAAACCTTGGCAAGTTTGGTTAAGGCTTGTATGATTAAAGGAGCACATTGTAAATTTTTGATTGAGTACCCTAATAAAGCATCAATGCAATTGTGAGCATACTTAGATTCTTGGCCAAACCACATAAAACTCTATGTATGTTGATGATTGATCTTGTTTGGATGATTGACCTTGTTCCTAGATAGCAAATTTTCATTCCTAACACTTGGCCTATAGGAAGTTATCTCCTCTTAATAGTCAATGTTGAAACTCATGGGATATGACACTATTCCACCAACTAGCAAATCATATGACTCTTCTACTATTGTAATGGCTTGAGCTCTCATCATAGAACTACCAATCAGATGACTAGGTTGAATTTGGACAATAAGCTCTCCATATGTGATGTACTAGGTGGAACCACTTCCTAGAGATATCTAGATCTAAAATAGACACCTCTCTACATTGTTCTTTTGTAACTTAATATTGACAATTTTAGCCTTTTCCAACATAAAGAGCTATGCACTAGAGTCCAATAAGACCCTTTGTGGTGTGTAGAACTTCCTTGAAGGTCCACTTAAATTGAAAATGACACTCTATTTATCCAATTGGACAACCCCTATTATAAACCAAGCTTCTCAAATGCAAGTCTAGTAGGTAACTCCTCCAATCTAGAAATTATTGCTTACCATAAGCCATTCATAGTTGAGTAGATCCCATGTTCCTCAACCAAATAGGCTCCACCATCAACCACCTTTGCTCTAGAAGTAGGAACCACAACATTCTTACTTCTGCAAATGGCAACAAACTAGAACATTAGAGTTGGGTCAACTCCCAATGTAAATAAGTCACTTGTTGAGAATGAATGGGAATGCATAATCAATTGAGCGACCTCTAATATTATACTACACACAATCCCTATAGAAGTAGGTAGGTAATTAGTATCTAGAAGTAGGAACCACAACATTCTTACTTCTGCAAATGGCAACAAACTAGAACATTAGAGTTGGATCAACTCCCAATGTAAATAAGTCACTTGTTGAGAATGAATGGGAATGCATAATCAATTGAGCGACCTCTAATATTATACTACACACAATCCCTATAGAAGTAGGTAGGTAATTAGTATCTAGTTCATCATACAATCCATCACCACCTGCCATACCTACACTAGGATGTTTAGGAGCCATGGATGTCATTTGTAGTGCCTTAGAAAGTATTAAAGACTAAGGAAGTTTGATCTATCTAAGCCTCTCTTCTTTGTGTGCACATATTGCAATCCTAGTCACTATGGTATATGCATTTATTTGTGTTGATACACATATGAATTCAAGGATATCTCTATCACCAACATATGAAGTGGAAGCCTCAACATTTGAGTTAGAGCTCCTTTGAACTATAGCCATGTTGGCCAATCTCTGCTCCAACTACTCAATTTGAATAGCCATAGTTGTGTCAAAAGCAAGGGCAAGTACTATGCCCCTACTAGGTGCATATCTTCTATTTTCACCTCTACCACCCTATCTTCCATGACTTGGGGCTCCTCTACTGCTTGCCATGGTAGTCTTATGACTCTATAACTCCAAATTGAAGTCAAAGTATCAACCACTAGTGTGGCCAAATTTATGGCAATGGTACTATTATCTTTGGGTTGGCTATGGTGCTCCAAAGGTATCATGCTTAGTACCTTGGATGCATTCTCTCTTGTGGTAAGGTCCACCACAAGTCAAACAAGCAATACCACCACTAACTAGCTATAATTGATTAGAAAATGAGAGTAAGGATCTAGGTGCACTAGGTCCTCCACTTGCCCCATACAATCAGGAATGTCTACTCTACACTCAAAAGAAAACATGATGTAGTGCACTCTATTATGCACTAGAAGAAGTAATAGTTGTGGATGATGTCTCCTTGCCAAATATAGATTTCATGACTCTCTATTCCACCATGTTGTGCTCAATGTACTCTACCAAACTAAAGACCATTGCCAAATTTAGTAAGGTAGCATGCAATTACATAGCATCATGCACTTTATGTCATAGTTCTTTGTCCAATGTCCCATATTAGAATTGGATTGCATATACCTCAACATATACAACACCACCTCTTATGGTAGTAAATCCACTTGTAGTAGCACCATCTCCAACCAGTGTACCTCCATTGGATACACCAATTTTACTAGAGCTAGAACTAGTGAGTGTTGTCAATCTACCTTTAGAAACTAAACTTGAAGTGATGGAGATGTAGTTTGGATACCAATATTGTCTCTAGAGCTCAATCTCTTCCAAGTATGATCTCTTGAACTTTTGATAGTCATCTATCAATGGACTCTCTAAGTGTTAGAACAATCACTTTCATGCCATGAATGGTGTGAGCAAAGTTGAGTTATGCATCTACTATAGATCACTCCAACTATCATACTCTTGACTGAAGTCATCCAACTCAATGGTACCCACTATACCAAAGAAGCACTTGGAACCTTTAGAAGCACCATAAATCTTGTCTATATCTCACAACAATGGTGTGGATACACATTGTGCACTCTCAATTGAATCAACTTTTGTGTCAAACTCCAAATTGGAATCAATCTCCTTTCTCACTAAGACTTGATATATAGGCTCATACCAAGTGTCATTCTATGCTAACCCATTGATTATTATAGCAAAATCTCCTCTAGAATTCCCAAAAAACTCCATCATGACAATGTATCCTAAATTGCAATCATAACCACCAAGTATGACTACCAATTGACCACCACCCACTACTATAACTCTAATTTTGACAACTATACTAGGAGAAAGTGCAACTTGTAACTTATTATCACAACACCTTCACAATATGCAAGTCATTATTTCTTGCCTCATCAAAGAGAAACGTAGGTAGTTTCACTGGTCATCACTTCAGCCTCACTACCAAGAGCACACCAAAGCACCAACACTCTAAAGATCAAGGAACCTCACTCAAATATGGTGCACAAATAGGAAGTATCAAATGGAGGGGTCCAATCACAAGAAATCTAAACAATAACCTTCCATCTCACAAATCCAAATCGGATTGAATTTACCACCATTTGGTATTTGATATAATAGGAATGTTTATCTACTACTATGCTACTAGGATCACCAAGCATTTCCTCTTGCCAATTCAAACCCTCTCTACTATGGCTAACCTCCACAAACTTAGCACTAGCTAGGATAGAGAGCCCATAGTCCTATGCCTCAAACCTTCCAAATACTTTAGTATTTGGAAGGTTTGATCCAACCAATTGAAGCATTTCTTCTTGTCAATACAAACTTTCACTAATATGGCTAACTTCCATGCAAACTTATACTACAAATATCTATAATGGGAGATGCAATAAAAGCAATAATAAATATTGAAGTTGTTGTTAATAAAGTAGAAATAATCACACCAAACTATCCAATGTATAAATGGTTATCAATGCTAGTACCACAATTGCAAAAGCAACCCCACATATTTAAAATTTTTAATTAATAGTATTACGCATATAAAGTGAGTATGTCAACTTGTATTCAAATATTTGAATATAAGTTGATATATTTTTATATCCAAAAAATCTCTAAATTTTATTATTTTGGGTTGTCCTACAAACTCAAGCACTAGTTAGTGCAACCTCCACCAAATTTGATAGTGATGTTGATAGCCTCCGACCCATTTGACAAACTTGCAAGCCTTTTGCTAATCTAGAGAACCTTTAAATCCTCCCCAAAACCCCTCTAATACATCATAATCTCTCCAATTTAGAGATGTGGAATTCCAAATGCCTAATTCAAGGAGATAAGTTCTTAGATCGACCCCAATTTTGCATCTTTGCTCAATTTGTGAGCCTCAACCACCAATTCAATCCCTCATTCTCAAATTGGACTTTTCAATCAACCAAATCAAACACCCATTATCTCAAATAGACTTCAATTCTAATAACTTTGTGTAGCATTTCTACACACTATCTACCCAACTATCAAAATCAACAACAAATTCCATAGCACTTCCGTGCATAATCCACTCAATTAAAATCAAAATCAGGTAATAAAAATTGAAGATACCATCAATTTCACCAAGATTAGAGATATCACAAACACCCATAGTATTTTCTACTTAATTTCTTCTTGACTCATTTCTTTGATGTAGTCAATTTGGTCATACACTCAACTCAAATCAAATTCAATACTCAATTCAATGTACTACCAACAATGTGCTTTGATTACACAATCAAGCCATACCCATTCTAGCTAAGAGACTCTAAATGATGTTCAATGATCTCTATCCACCATGGCAAAGAGCTTGAAGGCCCAACAACAAACAAAGAAGTGAGCTCTCTAGAGCTGCACATCAAAGACATATCTCTCTAACTTGACCTAGAACTCCAACTCCATCTGAAGGTTCACTTGACCATGAAAATGGTAGCTCTGACAGTGTGATCAATAGTAGTAACATGAAATCTGGTTGCCACTCAGTAGTCCTTGAGCAACTATTGTTATAGCATGATTGCCAAGATTAAATTCCAATGTTTGAGTAAACTAGATTTGTTGTTGCAAATGTTGTGATAGTATCTTGCACAACTCTAATTAGACTTACAAAGAAAGCTATAACTAGCAAAAAAAGAATGATAATAACATGAGGTAACATGTGTTATATATCTCAATACTTACAAAAATGCACCACATTATTATTTCACCTCAATGAGGAAACAAAATCAAACAACTCTTGGTCTTTAAAAAATGCAAACATTCTAGATTTCATTGTTTAATAATTGTTCTTTGTCAAGGCCTTGCCTTGTGATGCTACCATATGTATTGAGTTTAGTACTCAGAACACAAATTGATAAAATCATATTGCTAATCAAATCACTTAGAAACCAAAATAATCTCATAAATTTTAACTAAAAAAGGCTCTCATAATCTCATTTTTGCTCTGATATCATATTATTTTTCACTAATATCATATTATGAAGTGAAAATAAGAGTGGAGATACCAAATTGCACCAAAGAATGGTATGTAGCACTCAAGTCCTACTTAGAATATATACAAGGAGAGAAGAAGTACACAAATATATTGAATCTTGAGTCACCATAGTTTTAAAATGGTGATTAAAGAATAAAATTTTCCTAAAATTAGGTCTCTTGTGTACACTTTCACACCAAGAGTATTAGCTTGTGATACTTCATCAATAAGTCCAACCCAATAACCATAGTTGTAAGTTGTTCAATTTAGTGATAATGGATCACTCCAAAGGCTTGATCATAGGTGAAAGTAGATATGATTGTCTTATGTCTACAAAGTTCACATGTAGGTAATTTAGCTTGCAACTAAAAACTATTTATATGTTGTGAAGGTGATTCAATGTCATAATAAGGTCTATAATTTTCAACTCAATTCATGAAGTTAAGTATTGGCAAATTTAGAAGATATACAAGCCTATGTCTAAGATATCTACATGTTCACCATGTATTGAAGATTCTTATTTCAAGATTTCCCTTAGAAAATTTAGACTTGATGTGTTCAAGAGTCTAGGAGTGAGGATCCATAAAATTCTAGAAACTTTCAATCACAACCTCATCAATATACACAACTTATCTTTGTACTTAGGGTACTCTTGAACCTTCTTTGTTGTTTCTTTTTTCATTATTGTTGATTGAGTAGCATGTTTAGAAAAGCTCAAGTTGAATCTCATCACCTTGAAGGAAAAATAGAAATAGACATTGAACTAACTCTTTGGCATTGGTCCTTGCAAGAAGGCAAATTTGGACGTATAAACATAACCAACCAATTGTTTCAAACTCTAGCGCATTTAATTGTAGTCTATGTTGATAGAGAGGACCTACTACCACAAGAAGAAGAAGAGGCTCTTAGGAGAAGACTTCAAGGGGAGCACTATGAGTTGCTTTTAGCATGTACAACCGTTGGTGTTGGAAGCATAAGAAGAGGAACATTTGGTGTTGATTCCATGAGAACTCTTTGCCAAAGAACTAGAATGCAAGGTTTATTTGGAGGTCAAGCTCACAATTTGTACTCATACAACCCCGAAGATCCCTGCTCGAGTGTAATGCCATCCTTAATCAAGGACAAGGAAGATTTTGTCAACTCTACACCATAGTAGGATTTTTTTTGCTCTTCTCCCACAAGATTAGACCATACTCCAAGTTTGGTCTTTGTCTCCAAACATATGGCAACTTATGCCTCCTTCTCACTATAATCATACCAAAGATTCAAGGTGAAAGATGAAGAAGAAGATCTTGATACTTTCATGAAGGAGTTTAAGGCTATCACTATAGAAGAACAAACAAAGAAGATGCGGAAGCAGATAGCCTTCAAATATTTCCGAGTCTAAAGAGCAAGGTCACAATGCCTTGGGTAGAGTAATCAGGTTTGTAGAACTCTACAAATTAGCTAGGATGAACCATGCAAGGAGGCTACATCAAAGGCAAAGCACAAAGAAGTAGAAAAAATCAACTCAAAGGCTACCTTTGTTGTCTTCGGAGTCATCCAATGCAACCACATCTTCATCATCCTCTTTGGAAGATGAGAAAGAGCGAAGGAAGGAAAGACAAGGTATTTGTAGGCATAAAATAGATTCCAATCAACAGACCACTACATAGTTGGGATCCAAGTTGGAGGAACTCATCAAGGAGTTTGCGGACTTTAAGGTACAATTGTGAAGGAAAGGAGGAAACCCCCCTTTGTACACTCAACTAAATATCTGGTGTGCAACATGTGGAAAGTAGGGACATGCCAATACATAATGTTTTTCTGCGTGTCCCTCGTCCTCAATGCATAAGGTGGAATGGGTACCAAAACGGGACAAGCAGGAGTATTATGTGGAGGAAATAGATCAAGTCTTTGCGGTATCCAAAATACCTCCCATCATAACCCATCATCACTATTCCTCAATATGTACCTACGGAGTAGGTTGTTGTGAGCAAGAAGGATTTTACCCCCAAGGCATTAATCCCTGATGCATTAATATTCCCACCTCAAATAAACAAGTGCTAACTCTCAAACTCTTAGAAAATGTAAACACTCTCACTTCTATTTCACATGTCCATATATTTTTAGAATTACATACCACTAAAACAACATAATAACATAGCAACACAAAAAAGTTCATGAAATTACCTTTGTAGACTGCATTTTCTTTTCGATATCTTCAAAACCAGAATACTATGTAAAAGGAATTTGTAGAATTAGCTTTAGAGGACTTCTGACTTGCAATATATTCAATGGACATCAGCTTCCTGAGTTGACGTAAGTTGAGCTAAGTAACTCGAGTTAGAGCTGAATTTATAGAATTAGCTTTATAGGACTTTGACTTTCCATATCTTCAAGAGGACACCAGCTTCTACTCGGTTTAGCGCTGAAGGATCATCCTGCCTTGTTTCTTGATTTTCAAAATGACGCTGCTCAGGCAGTAGAAGGTCGAGCTTTCTAGATTCTAGAACCGCATTTGCTTTACATTCTTTTTCTTTTCTCATGGGACGACCTCAAAGATTCATCTCCGCTTCCCTGGACTTCCGATTCGCCTCGTGTGCAGTGAGGAGAATGTGCCATTCTTTGAATTGGGGACTGTAGGTCGTGAGACAACCGAGACATGAATCATGAAAAAGGACTTGGTCGCCTACTACGGTGAGACTAAAATGAACTTGCTAGAATCGGAAGAAAAGATAGATAGGTTGAAGTTCTTTGTACCTGAACTTTGGAAACTTTCTCATTGCTCAGTAGAAGATGAGGTTTTCTCATGTTCTAGACATAGGTCGAGTCATGATCGAATTTGAAGATAGTTCTTTTGTTAGCTGCCTTAGATTCTCTCTCCTCTTATCAAGATAGATGGGTGGCTTTGTTGTTACACTTACTGAGATGCTGATGTTCTTCTACTCTTCCCCTGCCTGTTACTTTCACCTTTTGTCCTGCTTGGAAGGTGCCACCGACCTTCCACCGAGTAAGATTGTGCCTCTGAGAAGGTACTTATAGTGAGTAGCCATGGCATTTCATGGACCATGTACACAGACAGAGGGAGGAATTGAGTTTTGGAAATGTGGGTTGCTCTTTTAGCACGGAAAGTTCTGCTGCTTGTGCTAATGGAAAACGAGATGACTGTGTTGAGAATATTTACAAACATTTCTTTGACAAGGAACAGAGAGGTACAGAGAGGAATTCAGCTCATGGAGATGGGTGCAGACACGGTAGACTTGCAATTGTAGGACTTAGATCTGTATTTTTGAACTAATGAATAACAAAATCACATGTCTTGAAAACCTCGCACACATTTCCGGGAATTCAAAGAGAGATAGAGGAAAGCTTATGATGATGGTAATCAATCACCACCGAGCATTCCAATTATGGAGACAAACATGTGATTCTTGTTCTAATAGGAAAATATATCACTGCCTTGAAAAACTTGCAAACGTCTCTTTGGCGAGTAACAGCGAGGCACATATATGCGCCTTAGCCGTGTGCTTGCAGAGAGAAACAGAAGGAATTTCGCTCTAGCCTGTAACCTGTCCCATACCAGATCCTGGAGCAGAGAGTCTTCTTGTCATCGTCGTTGGGAGAGGAAATCGGGAAATGAGGTGATTAAACCTGCTTTACAGATTTCGCTTGACCAATTTTGGGCCACTCCACGATCATCCACACAAGCGATGGCACTGCATACAGCCCAAAGACAAAAGTCAGACATTGAAGCTAAAGATATTCACATTTTTACCTGTTAACAAAAGACCCACCTCAAGTGAAATAAACCAAAATACAAGAGAGGAAATTAGATCGTAAACCTGCAAATAGGCTCACTGTGGCAAGGTTTTTAATTGCCATGGTCTCATAAATAAAGACCTCCGTGATGAAATGCGTAAGAGCGTACACGAACGAGAGTAAAGTGGTTAAATAAAGGGGCTTGTTGTCCAGATTGTTGGCGGTAATGATGCACAGAGTGCAAGTGACGAGGGTCCACGTTCCAAAAGTCCTTCCGTGAATTTCTGACACTGTTCATTTTCACAACAATTAGCCCTTTATTAGCAGACACTTCTCAAACTGAAAATTAGTTCACCCTAGCTGAATGTGGACGATCGATCTACTAGTTACTTGAGAAGCTTTCAAATTGTTACAATATCAGCAAGCACTAAGAAAATTGTAAGGGAAGAACATGTGAGCAAGAAATCGAGTTGTTTGAAACAATGTGGATTGCCCAGAGTGATGTTTTACGTTCCCATTTCCATTCCATGTGAATAGGTCACTGAAGACGATAGAATCGCAATGCAGGGATAACAAAGATCTTACCCCGATCAGGAACCTAACTCTTCAACGCGAAGGTTCCTGCACAATCTGCTAGCAAAAATCAAACAGAAGAAGAAACTCACTCTCAGTTTTGGAGAAAACGGCCACCCGCAAGGCCCGTATGTCGAAGAAACCAAACCAAACGGAAGAAAGACGCATGAATCCGACAACGATCAGCCATATCCCTAAAGCCCTCATGCCTGCTGCTTCCTGTCAATCGACTTCTTTATTCTCCGAGAGCCCACACAGAATACTACTCCGATCTCAAGATCCTCTGCAAAGGGGGAAGAATGCGAGCCTGGCTTGCAGATTCAAGGTCCAAGGATGTCCCAATATGTCACACCCCTACAAAGTTCGCTGCAATATAATCACAAGAATGGGCGTTGATTTGTCCTATATGGGTTACTGGGTAGGACACCGACAGGAGCGGATATCAGAGCTCTAAATGTGGAGCAAACCTAGGAGAGGAGTGGAGAATCACTGTGAGTTTCCAAACGCTTTCTTTATGATAGTAGCATCACAGTAGTCACAGTACTGCAGCTACCCTGCAATTGGAAAGATCTCAATGAACTTGAATTACAGAACAATGCGGATGGCCACATTCAAACTTGATACTGAAGTCTAAGAACGCCGTATCGATGAGGAACGCAGGATAGGTTTTGAAGAACGTGTTTGTGTAACACTTTAGCACGGAGACGTTGTCGCCTTGGCAACGATGGGTAGCCCAGTTCTACGTGCTTTGCGTGGGGATCCTGTTATCTGGGTCGATTTTCCTGGCTTTGGCAGTATCAGCCTCTCTCCAAGGAGAAGAACGAGTGCTAATTTGTGCAGAATAAGCACCGCCAGAAATTGGGGTGCAAATGTTCAGAAATGTGGATTTGGTTGGAGAGGATGCAATTTCATGGAAGATCAATTGTTGTTTCTCAGCAGTGCCTTTTATGACCGCAGTCCTGGTGGATTCAGAGTGAACGACATGAAAATTTCCTGTAGCCACAGGAATGAGAATGTCCCTGACAGAAGCGGTGAAGGAAGAATATCGGGCCAGCTGGGAAAGGAGAATAAGACGAAGACTGAGTGCATATATTTGAAGAGGACGGTTTGCGAGGGAGAGGTTGTGGAGCATCCTGGTTCCGTAATTGTAAGATCTTCTCTGAATCTGCTCTGAATCTATCCCTGTCCTTCTATCAGAGTAACGGTTGAAAGACAATTCTCGTGAATATGTTAGCTCGTTCCAACATGAAACTGATTGTCCCTTATGTGCAGATCCTAGGAGATGTGAAGCACGGAGGGTGTGTTTCAGCTGGTGGAGATGTGATAGTTTTGGGCCGACTGCAAGGGCATGCTCACGCAGGTACAGCAGGAGATCATACAGCAAAGGTGTTTGCTGTGTGGGATGAGCTAGGAACTGTCAAAATCGGTGATCAGGCCACGCTTCAGCTCCCTACGAATGAGAACTCTGGTCCTCTATTTGCCCGACTCGCACCTGATGGGACCATAACGTAAGTAACTTTGCAACGAAGTAGTCCTATATCAACATTTTAGCAAGAACAACCAAGAGGAGGTCCCATCAGCAGTGAGCTTTATTGCTTGAAATTGCATGGCCTGTGCATTTAACTTGTGTTCTTTGATGCAAGGTAGAATTCATCGGACACTCGGGGAGGTTTCCAGCTGCGACAACAGTTGCCAAACAGAGCTCGGCAGCCCGACTGTGGACAAAATGAAGTTCTCTAAAGATTCAGGAAGTCAAACTGCGGGGTTTAGAAAGAAAAAGCCAGCTCAGGTTGCCCTTGTCACAGGAATCTACATATCAGTTGCAGGCTTGGCATTGCTTGCTTTTCCAAAGTTTTTATTCGGTAAGAGCCTTGTTTGAGTATAGAACCAAAGTCTCAGGACAATATATAGAGAAGCCTTGAAGGAGAGAATCCCTACATAAACTACTGCTGCACCATCCCTTTGCGCCTTCGCTACACAGTCAGTAGTAATTTGTTTAGTGTTGAACGACATCCACTACCAGCTCGGATTTGATCTGGCCATTCATCATGGAACATTACAGTTACCAACCTTAGATTAGCAAGTTGCCTAGTAGGAGCAATCAGCTAACCCCTGGTCTGGGTCTGCATGCAGGAATTTTCTTTTCCACACAGGGTGTATCCCTCGGGTGGATTCAAGTTGTAGCCGTTTTGGCAGTGGTATGAAAGTCATGTATATATCCACTCTCATGGTGCTAAAATGCCTGTCAGTTGCGTGTATTTTTCCTCATGCACTCACCACAGCTCTTTTCGCAAGACGATTGTGTTCCCCGTCATATACCCAGTGCTTCTTCCCTGCAGGTCTTTGGAATCTATTACCTCGGTACTGCAATTGGAGATTTGAGAGGTATCCATGGCGCACAAGCTTTCTACTACTCCACTGTTGTGGGTCGGACAGTGAGTAACCTACTCCTCTTCCGTTCTGTTTAACCTGTTCTGCGTAATTCCATAACTTCTTCTCAGTCATCTGTAGGTTGTTGGGTGTTTTCAAGTAGGTAGTCTCAGTTTAGGCCGTGTTCGGTCCTGCCGAACAACTTCTAGAAGGAAGCACTTCGGGTGTAACCAAAAGATGCCTTTCATGCTAACTCCCATGTAATTCGTGCTTGCTTCTCAGTTTCTATTCTTGAGCTTTACAACGCTGGTGGTTACCGGTGCAGTTCCGTCTGCTCTCCTTCTTGTGAGCACCCTACCCAACCCTTTAAGAATTCATGTCACCATCACTGAGTAATTTTGTAGTATAACAATCAGTAAAGTGGATTCATGCCTCCTGAGAAGTTAGAAGTTGCACGGAAAAAGATTTGAAGGTTGAAAGTACCAGTTTTTACCCATGGGCAAGAAAATGTTTCGTCACATTGGCCTGGGGGCTAAGTGGAAACAATTAAGACCAGGAATATATACCATCGCAGACAGGTGTTATAAACTTCCATTTTATTTCTCCCTTGCATTAACTAATCGTCAGCTTTTAAAACTTCTCTTCAAGGGTACCAGTTGTCAACCTACAAAGTGGTTAAGCTGCGTGAATTTCAGAAGTTAATGCTAAAACAATTTTAGTGGTGAAAACTTGGATTAGCCATACACATCACGCTTGTTGCATGTGCACAGATTGCACCATCCAGCAAGAATACACATGGTCAATGTCGAGATCAAATGTGGAAAAGTAGGCGTTTCTACTTATATTACTAACTGTACCTATTCTCGGCCTTTCGCGATTCAGGTTGGAGCAGTGAATTTGGTAGGAGCTTTGTTGATGTGGAAGGCCCTCGCAAAGCAGAAAGTTGTGTAGGTTCTGTCACCAGTTACAAACACAAGATAGGTTTTCCTTAAGAGCTTGTTTGGCTTCAAACCTATTTTCATAACTTCCAATCTCCAGTCTTTACACGTACTGAATACACTTGTAATTTGTAACATTCTCACGTTTGTAGGTATCATGAATAAAGTCATACAACAAATATACTCTTGAGACTTAAAAGGAAGGACAGAGAGATGATACGACCGAAGAGATGATACGACCATGCGTGAGCTTCTTCAAGCTAATTTCTTCCCATTGAAGAGTGATGATTCCTGACGTATGTACATTGTCTGTGTCATGAATTTGACCTATAGAGACAACCGTATTCACAACGACAACTTGGAGGTGATTCCAAGTTGTTAAGTCCGTGTGGAACGCTTCAATCCGTTTCTCCGTGAAGTTGAAAAACCAGTTATTGCCAGTCACGCGGGCTCCTTTCAGATTCTCCGCCACGCGGACGGTACTGTCGTAGACATTATCTCTGCACGACATTCTCGGGCCAGTTACCTTCTCGCAGAAGAGCCGCGTATACTCGTGACTATACCTAGGAAAGAAGTTCAAACACCAAGACCGTAGGATGTCACCTGGATTCCTCTGGCTAGAAAATTCGACAGGTATGGTGAAAGTCTTGATAGTGCTTTTCGCGTGTCACCACGTTGTAAACCCGGGCCTACCTTCGTCCAGTGAAAAGAGGCGAGATGACACGACCAAAGACAGCCAAACTCCAGCAATTGATAGTGTATCTATACTGCGATGCAACTAGACTCTGCGCCATCAAAGTCTATGTCAAGAAAACCAAGACAGAATTTTAGATGAACATCAGAAAGGATTCTATTATCTACACTAAGGCCTCCGAATCTAAACATTTTAATGCGGCTATATCTAGCCATTGTAATGGAAGCCACGAGGATAATCCGCCTACGAAAGCCGACGATGACGCCTTCCAGATTGTCAGGGATCAGGGTATTTGAGGACCGAAGGAAGATCATATGCAGCATATTCCCTTGTCTTGCCTAAACATCTTCAAATGGTAAACGCTTACAACAGTCTCTTAGTGCGTATCGTAACCTGTAAGAGCCTTACTAGACTAAACGTCCGTCATGCTAGTAAACTGACTTGGTACCTGAGGTCCAGAACGTAGCAAGCACGAGGGAGACATCATAGATGAATGACCGCAAATACT
The DNA here is from genome assembly GCA_948567375.1 of Lunularia cruciata. Taxonomy (NCBI): domain Eukaryota; kingdom Viridiplantae; phylum Streptophyta; class Marchantiopsida; order Lunulariales; family Lunulariaceae; genus Lunularia; species Lunularia cruciata. Next base: position 63,681,703 of record OX419755.1, on the reverse strand, counting down.
GGGTAAGGTAAGCTAACAGCTCTATGTCGTAGTCGCCGTCCAGACTTGTTGTAACTATGCAAACGAACTCTGATATAAGGACATGCAATCAGAATATGGGGCCAGAAAACAGTGCTTCAACATTTCGTGTGATAAGATCTCAGTCTCTCTATCTGGACTCTGTTTCGTCTACATGAAACAGAGTTCTCTTGAAAACCAGCTGTAGCAAGATACTTCTAGGACGGAAACTGATGTTCCATACAACAATTGTTAATTAGTAATTACAGGGGTGGTATGCAATCATATGAGGTTATTACAAGAACTTGACATAAGCCTCGCAACTGTAGGTATGAAAGAGACAAAAGTTTAGAAAATTATGGTTGTTCCTCTAAAACGTGGTGTCAGTGGTCTAGTACTCTTGGTTACTCCCAGCGAAGGTATCATGCGACAAGTTTAGTCCTGCTCTAATCTTGATCTTATGCTTCTATTCCACTCCACCAAAAACGTCTGATCTTCGTAGAGTATATGTAAGCCTACTCTCAATACTTTAATCCGCTTCCACTCCACAACCCGATAGTAAGCGTCTCCTTACCCAGCCCTACCCCCCGCGAATTCTCACAAGCAATTGGAACGTAAAGGTAACAAGACCTAGCAACAAGTGCAATTCACGGACAGTCTACCAACTCAAACCAAAGGGTCAGCGGAGAGGTAAAGCAAATCTGCCACTCTCATAGAAAGTATCAACCACCGAGAGGCATTGCCTACACTGCATAAAAGCTGAGGAATCCAATCGATTTGTCCACGAAATCCCCTCAAATGACGTTTCGCAGTCTCTCTTGAAACAAGTGTTGCTAATGTTTTGCAGTCGCCTAAGTCACGCCTCAAGTGCAACCATCCCTCTTGGCAAACTTAGGGTTAGAAAAACCACATCCCAGACTTCGAACAAACTAGCAAACCATAATTCCTTACCATACACTCCATCTTCGGTATAGTGCAGCAAGAAAAATCAGAAACAAACCTAGCACCTGAAAAAGAGAGATGATAAGGACCACTTACCTGGAGGAGCACTATTGTTGAATTGTCTGCAGAACTTCAAACAAAGATTTCTTTGAGAGAAGTGTTTACGAAGGCACAAAGAAGCTACCGATGTGTGAGACTTGCCTCAACTTGATGTTATAGGTCAACGTGTACCGGAACTTGCACATTATCGATCCGAAGCGAGAAAATATCAGGAGTGAACTGGTGCTTGTACGCTTGATAGCAAGCCCAGTAGAAACTGAGGGGTGTACCGGAACGTGTACAGATTTCGAAGCCATTCCAACTTAGTTGGTGGGTGCATCCAAACAATCCATTCGAGGGCAAACAAAGGGCACCTTAGCGTACTGAACTGGTAGCTCACATCCCATGAAAGCAGCATCCCAGCCATTGATCTAGGCCATTATTGATGGGGATGTGTGTGTTCCGTGGGCAATTCACAACCGCCAAGAATAACTCAAGAAGTAGATGCCACGAACAAAGCCTACGTAGATTCGTACAACTGACCCCCGGGGAGCAAAACGGGTAAGGTACCGAACTCTGGACTTTGGCCCTTGAGCAACCCTGTAAGAGGATTGCATGCAAAGCATATGTCATCATTCGATCTTCAACATGCCACTTGAGATTTTTATTTTAGTCCAATCATGGAAACCTGTACCAGAAGCTACTACACAAACTCTATACACTTAGAATTCTTTGCGAATCTGCAAATCGTACTCTATCCTTGCGTTCTCCTAAACAGGCTGTCACTTCAACTACCCATCCAATGAAAGAAAACCAACTGCGTCATGGTGCTAGAGGAGACGAACCGGAATATCGTTCAGGCCGGAAACTCAAAAGTAAGTTATGAGCATTGTGAAGGATGCATTTGAGAAATGAATAAACAACCAGAATAGTAAGGTACTTGCCGTGCACCCACAACTTCAAAGTTGGAGTGAAGAGTAGCACTGTGTACGTACTGCCACAAATATGAGGAAACTCCTAGCCTTGCATTATCGCCATTAGCGGAATTCTGGTCTAAGACTCACAAAGAAGTCGTAGACAGACAGCTGGTGCTAGATGGTCTCTCTTAATAGCTTACCAGCCTCCACTGAAGTCAAAAGTGTTTTCAACAACAGGACAATCTCAAGAAGGCTCAGAAACGTGTGGGAGTCTTGGCTTTCTCAACCAAAACAATGCGACCGTTCCACTCCGTTTGATCTAAGGACTTGATTGCAGCGTCGGCATCCTCGTCTCGCTCCAGAGTTAGAAAGCCAAACCCTCGAGATTCCCCAGATCTGCAACTAAGAGCGCCGCAGTAAGTTGCTTTGCATTTGATCAGCATTGCTGAACGTCATATATAAATCTTACAAATGCGTTCAGACACAAAGCATTTCTAGTTCCAAGAAAAAGTCTCAAATGGCAAGCTTAATAGCGTCTGTTCCGTGAATATGTGAAAAAAGAACAGAACCTAGCTTGAACCTCTGTCTAAACAAAAAGAACTAACGACTTGCTAACGAGTTCAAATCGTTAACGTAAATTTTTATCTTAATGTAAAATGTGATCAAAATTTTTCTAAACCGTCAATGCGTTCAATATTTACCTCTTGTCTCTAACGATGCGCACGTCCATTACTCTTCCATATTTAGAGAACTTTCTCTCCAAATCTCTTTCAGTGGTTATGAAATTGAAACCGGCAATAAATAGGTTGTTTCCGGGCTTTCCAACACCATTGCTGCGATTTTGTGGAGGTGACCATGGCCTGCGGCCTGGTGACCGTCTCCTGGTTCCTCGTGATCTACCTGGAGACCGTCTTCTTGGTGAATATCCTCTTCCCCTGTAAGAGAATCATGACAATGGTGCGGTTGTTACATAGTTCCAAGTAGCCTCATGGGCGACAACGTTGCCTTTATAAAGGCAGCATCAACTCCGACAAGATATCCAAGTTAAAAGCTGTCAAGAAACGTGAATGATAATCACTTGATCTGGAAGGCGTTGTAAGCGCCAGCTTTTCTTCCAAGCACTTCATTTCATGAATTGTGACGTTCAGAAACCACTTGCTCTCAAAGTCATGCAAAAGTTGAGAATTCAATGTATTCCTTGAAGCTCTTCCTGTGAACAAATGAGCAGATACAATGAATCTGGAAGTGGCAGATACTGTAATTTCCTTTTAAGAAACGAAATGCATTCTCTCTGAATTAAGTTCAAGTAGGAAAATCCATGTGCGGGCACGTACCCTGGAGATCGATCTCGTCGAGGCGACCGACGAGGAGACCGTCGACGTGAGGAAGGTGATCGACTTCTGCGAGGAAGAGGAGGAGACCGAGTGCGGCGCGGAGGTGGAGTTCTGGTTCGAGATCGCTCTCTGTGCATTTGGACGGGGGACCTCGACAAGCGAAAATCTCTCCTTTTTGCTGCAACTTCTAATGATCCAGCCCGCTCCAGGGACCTTGACTGACGAAGATCTCTCCTTTTCTCGGTATCATCCAGTGAGGGTGCCCGTGCAGGGGACCTTGAAGGCCGATGATCTCTCCTCCTCGCAGTAACATCTAATGAGGGTGCACGATCAGGCGACCTTGAAGGCCGGTAATCTCTCTTCCTCGTTGTAGCTTCCACCGGAGAGGGCCGCCTTCTCAATGGGGTCAACGACCGTCTCCTTTCTCCAGTAGGTGGAGAACGCTTTCTGAAAGCAGTTGCAGGTGAGCGAGCTCTGTTGGATGGTGAGGAGATTAATGGCCTCTTCACAGGCGTGACTGATCTCATCCCCCTGGGAGATGGCGTGTGTTGTCCATTCGGGGACCTTGATCTTCTGATTATGTGCACATGAGGTGGGGACCGTGAGGACCTTCTCCTAGTAGGAACAGCAACCGGTGAGCTACCAGATTTTCTCCTCGTAGGAGGTAGATGAGGTGGAGTCCTTGACCTCCGTCTTGCGGAAACTAAAGGAGGAGTTGCTGACCTCCTTCTGGATCCAGCTCCGGAAGGGGGAGACACTGATCGTCTCCTTGCAGTTCCTAAATGAGGTGGGGTTAGTGATCTTCTCCTTGTGGATCCAGAAGGTGGTGGAGATCCCGACCTTTTCCTCAAGGGTGGGGGAGGAGGCGGTGGTGTCGATGATCTTCTTCGTGTATAGATAGGCGTAGATTTCCTATCGTGAGGAGGTGGTGTCACTGATCTTCTGTTTCTGGTAGGAAGAGGAGGTGTGATTGATCTTCTCTTCGCTGGAGGAGATCTTCCTCGTCGAAATGAAGCAGGAGGAGGGGGAGGAAGGGGAAGAGGAGAAGATAATCCTTTAGACTTAGGGCTGCTTCGCTTCATCGATGGCGGCCCTGGATGTGAAAGATGCCCACCATTCAAATCCAAACTAGACTCCGTACCCCCAATTCGCCTCATTCGTCTTCCCCGATGGCCACCAACTTCCTCATCATACTCGTAATCATCCATAACCTGCTCTTCCCCGCTTTTGTTTCCCTCAATCACCTCTCGCACACGAGAATGATGTCCATTCCTCCTCTCATCCTCCGGATCCTCCTCCTTCCCTAACGTCTTATTTAGATTGAGCACCGGCAAACCAATCCCGCCGCCTCTTTCCTCGTGCTCGTCCCATCGCCGAGAGGGTGACTCTGGCGCCATGGCCCCAGATTGTCCACTCAATCACCACCGCTTCTCCCAATTTGGCCCTCTCCCACCCGCCCTGCGCTCTCTCTCTCTCTCTCTCTCCCTCCACTAAAGTGCCCGAATCAAAATCTTCTGCTTCAGCTCTCCCCTGCTACTAACCTCCTCCGTTCCACCATTTCCAATTCTTCCTTGACTCAACTGGATCAACAACACCTCCCACCAGGTAATAGCAGTACGTCGAATACAACTACAACTATTCCTTCACATCCCTATTCCACGAGGCTATTCGACCACCTACACCACAGATAGAACAACGCCGCGTGCGACGAAGAACAAATCAATCAATCTATCTGCTCCAAGCCTCCTGCTGCTGCTGTCAAGCCAGACTTCGGCTCCTACTTCGCCCTGCTCACCAGCACTCCAGCGGCGTCCATTCCCATCGCGCCACGGCTTCAGTCCATGAAAAATAGCAGCTCCGGCTCCACGTACAACTCTCCCGTTGTTCGGACAGTCCCAGTCCAGACCAGTTCGTCAGTCAGGCAGCATCAGTCAGTCAGTCAATCAATCCCACCCTTCTACTCCTCTGCTAGTGGTCGTTAAGATCAAATGTTCGCCAGAAAAATCCCTCCCCTCGCACTTCCCATGGGCGAAGCACGAGAAATTGAAAGAGAGGAGCTTTCACAGATTCTTACGACGAATATCTCCCCCTTCACCCGCGCTCACAATTTCCTCGAATCCAGCACTAGAGGGTCCTTCTTCTCAATCAGCTGTCGCCACATGTCTCTCCCCTATCTTCACACGTGTACGCCGACCACCTTTGTTAGCAAAGCTTTTGTCACGTCTTTGCGCACCGGATCGGAATGCCGCTTAGGTCAGTGGAATCGAATTAGTAGGGGTTTGAGATTGCGGCCTAACTGTCGGACCTGTTCCCCTTTTGGCAGGTGGAACTGGGAGGAGGGTGAAGGTTGGCTGTTCCTGTCTTGGAGTAATGTTAAATCGGAGGCTGTTCTTGTCGTGTAATGATGGCTAAGTTGGAAATGGTCTTGTCCAAAAAGAACGTTCCCCATCCGCAGCACTTGGAGTGACTACAGACTACAATACAGGATGATTAGTGGGTTAGGTTGTTTTCCTCGCAAGATGAGTACGCCGCAGTGGTCATTCTCTTACACAATGCGATATACACTAAGGGATATATTTCCTTTAGAGACAGGGGCTTAGCTCCATTTTCCCTAATTTTTCTCACCTTTTGGGGTCTTCCCATCCTTGGTGTTTTCTACGCGATCTCCTTTTCTCTTAGAGGTTTGTAATTTGTATATAGTATTACATGATAAATAAAAACATCGATCCATCTCCCTGTATATGATTTAGAGAATATGTGAGGGAAAAAAATTTTAGCATTCTAATGTTGCAAATGTGAACATTTTTAGAGAATATTACAAATATATTCTAAAAAATATATTTCTTTCTAGCTTTCTTAGTATATCTAATTTGTGTCATTTCATCCAAAATCATCTCAACCTGTTTACCTCGGAAATCATTTTCTTAGTACATATTTCCATTCCAAAAAAGTGGAAAAACTAATACCAATCGTCAAATACAATTTCGTTTGTATCTGTGGATATTGTAACCAATATGTTCCTAATAATGATTGGAAAAAATATATTATTTAAATTATGATATATGTACGTAAATGACCCATAAGCAATTAGATGCAATTTAATAAAAGAGGTCTTCCTACAGGAAAATTTATTATAAAAATCAATCAACATATTTGTCAGCAAATTCAACATACTTCATCATTACATCATATCTAGGTTTTCAATTTGACAAAGAACTTGGAGAAAATCTTGTTTTAAGTTTTATTTTGCAAAAGAGAATGAACCAATGACCTGAATGTTTAAATAAAAAAGTTCATAGTATTATATAGCAGTATGTGGGAATTGAATTAATAGTAATGTATGCCTACAAAGCGACTAAAACTAACCACTCCAGAAAGATCTGATTAAAATATTATTTTAAAAAGAGCAGAAGGGCAGAGTGGTTTCTAAAAGTTCTACCCTATGTATAAAAAGAACGTGTGTGGTGATAAGAATGTAACCTTGACGTTAAGAATTGTTTGAGTTGAACTAAGGAGGTGAATCGTAATCATCCACTTAAATCATAACTTGGATCTATTTAGCATCCAGATTTAATATATACTCAATTTTAGATGACTAAGTAATAAAGATCGAAGATTATATATATCTCTTTAATAAAAGCGTTTGATAAGTAAATTCCCAATAAAATATGATAAATTAGATCAAGACAAAACAGAATAAATACTAAATTTTATTTCAGTATCCAAATAATTATTTATTGCAAATAAGATAGAGTGAAAAGGATAATAGCCATTAGTAAGACATAAATGCTCCTTAACTTAGTGTGAAAAAGCGATAAGGAATGAATAAGAGATCACACTATTTAGGAAAAATATTTAGACATGAAATAATCATAAAAATATGCAAATTTAGGATAAATATACAGTCTGAAGTCTATAAATTTTTCATTCCTTGTATATTGTCTTCCATTTTCTAAAAGATTGGTTTCAAAGTCATAGATTTTATTGATCTTGAGTGTCATGTAGAAAAGACTTTATGGGAGATAGTTAATCAAGGTTACAAGAGAAGAGATGGACCAAGCATTGACTAGAATATATTGAATATTTTGAAGATCCTTGTGGCACTAATATTAGATTTAAGTTGTGTACAAACCTTCTTCTTAGAAAATTAGAACTTATTTTCCTTTGCGAGTTAATTTCCTAGCTAACTTACTTGATCCTCAAGAAGTTTATTCTAAACCTTAAGTGTATTTTTTTAATATCTTCTTTCTATGCAATTTATGATACTATTCATATATACCTTGTAAATATTCTTTTATGAAACTTCTCATAGACTTCATTGAGTATACTCTAGAAGTGACATGAGTGTCCAAGTGCCCCGTACCATTCAAATTTGATGAACATTATGACAGCTCATAAGGAATATTACACAAAGACTTGATCTCATTTATTCTTATAATGAAGTAAGACAAGGATATTTATTTATGGAGTGAAGGAAAGTGTGTAAAGGAAAGTCTAATAATAGTGTGGTGGCTAAGTATCAACCAAATTCTAGTAAATTCTGTGAGAATAGGTTTTTTTCCTTGAGTACACAAGTATGCAATGAGTAAAAGTGAAGCTAAATATCACTAAGTTGCACTTTTTTTTCCTATTTAACCTCTTGAGTGGCAACTACCCCTAAAAGAGCACATTGTTACGCTTGTGGTGTACTATGGAAAAGGGAAAACTAAATATCACATTCACTACAAGTAAATTCCAAATTATTCTTGAAGGTGATAGCTCACTTTACTCCAAAGGCTCTTTCACTCCAAAGCTTTGACCAAAAAGATGCATACTAAACTTCCTTAAAAAACACAACTCCAATGGTGGCTTTGCATTGGTTGAATGCCTTTGCTTTTTGATTTAGTTGTATTCCCAATGTTCCAAATCAAGCTTAATTCTGCAACATTCAAGTTCACTCATGTGGAACCCTTAGAAATCATACATCTTGATAGAGTAAAAATGTACCTCTCTACACTCCAGCACTTGTAATCATATTGTGAAATTTGTCACCATTACTCAACACAAGCATTCACCAACAATTAGAATGAAAAGACTATAGTCTAAAAAGAACTCAATGTCCTTTTTATTGAACTTCAAATCTCTAGGAAATGAACTCAAATGACTTTGGGCAAAAGCTTTAAATACACTTTTGATTTTCCCCAAAGGGATCCAAAGACTAAGCAGATTATTTGGAAATCCTTTATTGCTACATACATCACAAACTTAAGATTCTAATCCTATCTTATCCTAATCACATTTAGGTTAACTAGGTGCCTTACATGTGTTTGGAAAGGTATCAAGTCTTCCCCAAGTCAATTTGAATTTACAACACTTTGGACTTACAATTCCAAAGAATGTTCTTTACAACTTCAAAAGGCATTCTTCCTAATGTATTCATAACTATGAAGGTCTTTGAATAACTTCCTACTCCTAATTGCTAGAACTACAAATAACTTCTTTCAATGAAGTATCTTTGGCCTAACGCTCATGTTACAAAGAACTACCTTGAACTTTAAAATTCCTAAGTAGTTTATTTACTCCTTATACTTTTTTTCCTAAGAAATAGGTATCACAAACTTTAGTGAACTTCTTATTTGTGTGTTTTTTAAGTCTAAGTGCTAATTGTTCTTCTTTGTATGTTCCTCATTCTAATTTTGGACCTACAACTTCAATTTATGTATCTTTGTCTTCATTGTATTCCCTTCAATTCCCTTGTTCAACATCCTTGTGAATTAATCATGGGCTTCTTCTAGTTGCTAGATGGTCGTCAACTTCTCTTCCTCCAAGTGTTGGTTCAAGATTCCCACTTCTTTCTTTGCCTCCTCTAGCATTCAAAGTCTATCCACTTCACTCTCTACTTTCTTCTTCTTTAGGTCTTTGGCTAGTTGGTTCAATTGGAGCGCCACCTTTCTTTGGTATTGGGCCATTTGTAAATCCAAGGTCATGATCCAAACCTTGGAATTCTCCCAACTCACTACAAATACTTACTACTTCTTTGTCCCTAGCTTGTAGTTGGTCTTTGTACCCAAGCTACATATCCTTTGTTGTTCAATTTGTAGCCTCCCAAGTTCTTTCTCTTGCCTCTTCTAGCCTACCATCAACAAAGAGTTTTTCCTTTTTACCTCAAAGTTCTCTTGCATCAAGGCATTCACCTTATTTGCCTCCTCCTTGTTGGGGTTTTGTGCCCTGGTTATCTCTTCTTGGACTTGTTACTCCTTTGGCTTCCAAGTGTAGATCTCCTTGTGCATATTTTGCACCAAGGTAGTGTAGCTAATTATCTTTGGGCACTCCTTCTAATATTAGGGAAGTAGGAGCTACATAAATTGTAATATTGCACTTATTGAGAGTCTGATGAAGTGTGCTCCTTTTTTTATTGCCACTTGGGTTGCTTGGGCTAATCCTTCTTCAACTTTGGTCTGAACTTCTAGTGGAGTGTCTTTAGCTTCCTCTTCTAATTCCACTTTGGCTTGGACTTATACTTCTTCTTCTGGTTTTGCTTTCGGTTCCACTTTAGACCAAAGTTCTTGTTCTTGTTGGTGTTTACTATTTATTTGCTTCTCTTCTTGAACACCTACTTCTTGATTTGGATTGTGGGTTCTTTAGAGCAATGTGATGCCTCCTCTTTTTCTTTGGCTTTGTCTCATAGCTTGCAATGTATTTGATGTTTGAAGCAAATTTTCATCTTTGTATCACTCCTCTTCTTCATCTTTGAAGACAAATCTCTACAATGTGAAAGAACATTGCTCTTGTTCTTCTTCCTCCTCTTCTTCACAAGATACTTTTATCACCTGAGTTTCTTTCTTGGTCTTTGGGCTGATCTCAAGGACTTTTCTTGAGAGATCCTCTTCTTATTTGCTTTTGTGGTGGTCACTTCTTCCTCCACTAGCAAAATTCTCATGTTGCTACATACTTTGTGTAAAAGACCAAGACCAAGACCAAGGAGAGAAATAAGAGATTAGAAGATTACATTGGGATACTTGAGTGTGGGAAACTCCAAATTCCTAGCATGAGCTTTGGCATTGGTATTTATAGAGAGTATACAAGACTCTTGAGAAGCTTCCTTAAGCTGCTTTCTTGGAGTGCAAGCCAAGTTAACCAAAAAGCTTCTCAAGAAGCTGCCTACTTGGTGTGCAAGCTAAGCTAGTTGTAAGCTTCTAGAAGCTACCTACTTGTGATGTAAGCTAAGCTAGCCAAGAAGCTTCCCAAGAAGCTTCTTCATAAAGGTCACTACTTGGCATGCATGTTACTCAATACTTGGAGGGTACAAGTAGCTTCCTAGATACTTTAAAGACATTCAAGGTTACTTTAGCCTATTTACTACTTTGTTAGCCTTGACTAACTCATTGGTAAAATCCATATTGTTACAATTTGCATATGCATCTTGGTACTTCTTGATAAACAATTTGCCTTAAAGTTGCAGGGTAAAGTACCTTGCTACATGGATATGACTTGGAACTTCTTACGCTCCTTCATTGATAAAAAATTGAGCCCCATGTAGAAATAGATTGTGAAGGTACCAAGTAAGTAGCTCCACAATCTTCCTTGAATTTTGTGTAGATTCCTTGCTTGATAGTAAAATATATTGCCCAATTAACATGCTCTCCTTGATATATGTACTCAAAGAAGATGGCTTGGCTACTAGTAAAGTAAGTTGTTCTCTTATGTTTAAAAAACTTTATAATTGCTTTTAAAATGGCCTTGGATCCTTATAACTTCCAACTTGCCACCCATTATTCTTCTACAAGCCTTTTCCTTGTATAGAGGGGGCAATCAATCCATTTTCAATACCTAATTCATCCATTTAGGCCTCCACAATGACTCTAAAGTTTTCAGGATGTTTTTGGCTATTGCTTTATTAGTGAAAGTACTCTTTTGGTGATACCTCTATCTGATCTACTTAGTCCATCATGTATAGCATCCTTCCAAATGTTACCAAGCCAATTTCCACCTTTAGACAATGTTTAGCTAATGGTATTAAAGTGACCTTGTCTATACCATCTATATGCATCTCATGAGTGTCTATATATTCACTATTAGTCTGATTCAACCTATAATAGTGAAGCCTAGAGAGTCCAATCATAGCCTCATGGACAAAAAATTGCCCTTCCTCAACTACCTCATCTAGTGTAGTCCTCACCTATCTAGTAAACTTTGGGTCTCAAGTAATTGAGCCCGGGTCTTCTCCAACCACTCCATATTGATAGTAAAATCCATCATATAAAACATCTATTAAATCCTATAACCCTCAACCATGAGCTTGTGATGCCTCACAAGCTCATGTGTGTCTAATGTGTCTAGCCTCTCACTATGAACATGCATCCTCTCCAACCTCTCCCTCTCTTGGATCTTATAAGCCTTAACTATATAGTATGATGCCTCACCTCAGTGTCTAGTGCCTCCAACCTCTCACAAATAATATGCTCCATCCCCAACTTCTCACTAATAACATGCTTTTTCTCCACATAATCTACCTATCTCTCAAGTGCACCTATCTTTCCTAATTCAACAACCCCTAGGTGTCTCTAGCTATGCACACGGAGGTAGAGGAGTGTGGCTCCTCTACCTCCATATCTACTATCCCTATTCCAATATTATAGTCATCACACACCTCTCTCACATGTCCATCACTCCTTAGGGTATCTTTTTGAGGTAACTTCTTATCTCCTCTCATTGGGATATCAACATGCACAACATGAGGATAAAAAACTAAGCACAAAAAGCAACTTTACTTCATACTCAAGAAATGCACAAATGATTTAAATGATCACATAAGAAATACATCAGAATACATCTTTTCAAAATAATAACATGTGTATATAAACAAATAATAATAATATATGTATATAAAAAACGAATAATATAGGTACATAGACAAAAAAGAATCTAAAGTTCTCATGATGGTAACCTATACTCTCAATCATGCTCATCATTTGCCTCCTCTCCCTCTTGGTGGAAGTAATCCAAGTCCCTTGTAAGGCTCTCACACCTCACCTCATCCTCACCAATAATATCACTCTCAAGGAAATGATGGGTGGGAATCTGCCCTACAAAAGTCTGTTTGAATCTACGGCCATTTGGGTGGTGGATCTATTTATGTAAGACTACCACCTCAACCTCAATAGCTTGCATCATTAGATCTACCATATCATAATCCTCATCAATAGTGTAATACCAAGGGTTAGCCATATGATCTAGATGTGAAATTCGGTTTGGTAACATCTAGAATGATGTTATACATGATGGTCAAAATAGATCAAATAGAAGTATCACCAAAAGAGTACTTCTACTAATAGGGCAAAAACCGAAATAGACTTGAGAACCTTATAACCAATAGCTAGACAGATGATTTAAAGGTGAGAATTGGTTTGGTAACATCTGGAAGGATGTTACACATGATGGACTAAACAGATCAGAAAGAGGTATCACCAAAAGGGGACTTCTACTAATAGAGTAGGAACCAAAATATGCCTGAAATCTTTGAAGGCAATTTTGGAGGCCTAAACGGATGAATTTAGGCCTTGAAAATGTGCAGAGCCCCCCCCCCCAACAGAGGAAAGGCTGGCCTTCCCTCCCCCCTGCTTTGTCTTGTCGAGATCTTTCCAACGGTACCTTACTCACGTGATTCTGAGATTCCTACAGGAAGATTCCCTAAAAGATTCCCTCCGGTCAAAGCTTGTTTGACCAACCAGATAGGACCTAGACCAGACAGGTCACCCATCCAAGTAAGTAATCCAAGGGTGGAGCTTGCTGACATGTCACCTATCTGTGTCCCTAATCCTATGGTGGAGCTTCCTTGGAGGAGATCCTCTTTGTCTATATAATAAAGAGAATGTGTTCCCTTGGGGCATCGAATGTTGAGTGTGCAATCTGTGTTTTCTCTCTTCTCTTGTCCTTGAAGTATTACAAATAGCCATAGCCATATTAGTATTCACATGAAGAATTGTATATCTATGAACCACCTTTGGCCTCCAAGAAGGAACAAAACAAAGAACACACCATATGGAAGAAAGGTCTCCAAGCCAAATATGCACACTATAGGTCCAAGCATCTCATAGCAACAGAATCTTGCACAAGGGACCAATCTTGAACTAAAGGGTATGGAATTATCCTCTTCCTTGCATTATCTCTCTCTTATCTATCCATCTATCTTATCTCTCTCTCATGCAATACCTTCCCTAATGAGGTTAATTGAAAGTGTGAAGGGTCTCCCGCCAACCATTCTGCTATGAGTGTTCTTATCCAATGTCCAAACAAACTTTATGCATGTAGGGACATGAAGAAAATCACAAAGAACAAGCCAATATTGTAATTTTTTTTACGTAAAACACACAAAATAGCTGGTATGTGCAAGCTAAAAATTGGTATATAGAGGAAATAATATGGTACATATAGGAAAGAAATTGTCTATGTAGACAGAAATTATGGTCTATGCAAACAAAAATTTGGTAGGGAAAATTGGTTCTACATAGAAAAATGGTATGCACAAGAAAAATACAATAGGTTTATGCAAAAAAATTAGTTTGAGTGGTAGAAAACACAAAAATTGAACCACATTTTGGGATTAAAAAACATAATCTCATCAAATTTTAGTAGAAAAAAGTAATACTCATATGTGGGTGGGTTACTTCATGACAATGCCACTTTCATGTCTAAAAAATTAAGGTCCAACTCACAAATGTATTCCTATATGTTCCATGTATTTTGATACATGCCTTTTCTAACCAACACAAGTTAATGAAATTCATGTTAACTTTCAATTGATGGATACTTATCAATTGGTAGATATCAATAATCCAAGGCCACTCCATAGTGTCACTCATGTTAGCTTATCCAAAATGGTGGACATACTCTTCTATCTTGACAACCTTGGAATATGGAATCATAAGTAAACTCAAAGAGAACAAGAAGCAAAAAAGTAGTTTATAAGGCTAAGTAGATTTGTGTCTACTATGCAATCACTTTTATGTAGAAACAATTCACAAACTAAATTAATAAAAGACCCAATCATGTCCTCCTATCTTGTACATGTTGCTATCTGTCATGTCCTATGCAAAAAGTTTATAGCAACCTTGTCCTTAGACTAAACTCTCCTTAAAATAATCTGCATAGAAAAGTTCCATACTCCACTTTTATAGGTGTCTAGATGTATCAATAAAGAGTTTTTTTACATTGATATTTTCTCTTTGGTCTGTTTTAACCCTTAAATATCTTTACACAATTATGAAAATATTGATGTGGGACTCTTTTATATTGATACATTTTCTTTGGTTTTAGATTTCTAGCCCCTAAATATCCAATATATAAATCTCCAAACATAGCTCTCAAAACTAAAAACTTTTCAGTTCCCTGTTAGGATTTTAATTTTCAAATTTTCTTTATTTTGTTTGGTTTCTAATTTTCATACCTCTCAATATCAATAAACATTGTCCATACACAGCTTTACCTAGAAAATATCAGCTTTTTGTTCTCCTTAAACTGAAATAGATTAGTTGGTGGCTGAATGAAAAAATTCTACATGAATATAAGTACTTTCTGGACTATGCCTTTAGACTTTTCAACTCTCTAATCACTAAAAGTTATGGTGATTATGAATGAACTTATTAGAGCATGCAACTAAAATCCTCAATGAATAAGTGAGAATATCAAGAATCATATATTCAATCAAGTGCAACATTATATCTTCATTGGATACACATCAAGTCACATAGTGCATGGTGACTCTTGGATCTCTTTCCACTAGGTGAATCTTGGATCTCTTTCCAAGAGTGATGTGAACATCACTATCCTAAAATCAACATGTGTAAATTCAATTCTACTCAAACTCAACTTGCAAACTGGAGAGTATGAACAACCAAAGCCTTGATCATTCTAGTCAACCTAAGTACACAAATTCACATCACATCTCATTTTACATATGGTTTACATCCATACCATAGCACAAAAATGTACAATAAATATACTAAAATATATTTTATTCTTTTTATCTTAAATGCAAGGCACCACCATGCCTCATATTGAACTGCAAACATTTCTCCATAACATTTGGTCTTAACACTTCCCTATTGTCATGATCATCTTAGTTCCAATCATCTACTTCATCAACTTATTCCACTTCTTCCTCCAATTCCCAAGTGTCTCTTCTATCTATAAGGAAGTTATGTAGAATAATATTGGTTGATATCCATTTCATCAAATATGCATTTCTATGTTTGCTATTCAACTAATACCCTTAATTGTTTAAACAAATACTACCTAGCCTTCATAACTCCAATACAAAGTTTGTTATTACTTGTGTACAAGATAAATATTTGTTGAAGTCTTGTTAGTCCGCTCTATGAGCTATTTTGAAGGCTAGAACTAGAAACAACATTGGAATGTACCTAAAATTTGCAAGCAAATATTTGTGGAGGTCAAAAGAATTCCTTGTAACTCTTTAATCTAGATTTGTCCAAAGAAGAACTTCTTCAAACTTGTCATATCATGACATAAAGTTGGCATACTTGCATCCAACACAAATGAAAATATGAAACCAATAAACCACATTAGACAATGAGGATCCAAGATCAAAAATTCTATTGCAAGGAAATATATCAAATACCCTATACCTTCATAGACCTAAAAACCAACTATATCCTATGACTCAAGATCTTGTGATTTGGGATCTTTGTGAGTCTTACCTCTTGCAAAATGAATCACCTTTCTTTTGTTGTCACAAAATCTTAGCCATTTAGTGCATACAATCCCTTCTTGCTATAATTTGTTTATAGCAAGAGGAAATAAAGTCTATCTTTGAGCAAGAGGAAATAAAGTCTTGTCTACCAACCAGACACATCTCAAAAATTCCTTCAATGCAAATTTGAGATCTCTCATTCGTGTTGGGCCATTGAACCTCTATTGACATGGTGGATAATATGGCTAATATTAATTTCTTAGTAAATTTGGTGGTAGAGCACATACTTACTCCCAAAGGTTCACTTGACTTAATACTAAAGCACCATTCCCATTATGTCCAAAGCAATCAAGAGCCACCATCACTTGAAGCCAAATTGGATTGTAAATGTTCCTAAATTTTTTGATGAGAATATAATTATCTTTTAGGATTTCCACTAAAGAAAAGAAGTATTATATATCCATATTCACTAGGCTTATAAACATGTGAGGTTCAAGCCCATGAAATTTATTTATAAAAAATTCAAAGGAATGTAATATTTTTATTCTAGTGTTAATGTAAAAGAGCAAGGAAAGAAATAGAAGAATAGAAGATCAAGGCAAAAGATCACATTAGGACTCTTGAATGAAGGAAACTCCAAATGCCTAGCATGAGCTTGGGCTCTAGTATTTATAGAGAACATACAAGGCTCTTGCAAAGCTTCTCAAGAAGTTTCCTAAAAACTGCTTTCTTAGATTGCAAGCCAAGCTAATCGGGAAGCTTCTTTCTAGAAACTGCCTACTTGGCATGCACGCTAAGTTAGTTAAGAAGCTTCCTAAGAAACTTTCTTCTAGGAGCCACCTACTTGGCATGAAAGCTAAACTAGCCATGCACAAATGTACCACTTACTAAGCACAAACATATCACCTACATGGCGTGCAAGCTCCTATAAGTTACCACTTGGCATGCACATTACCCTATACTTGGGAAGGTACCAAGTAGCTTCCTAGATGCTTCTAGAATATTTTTATAATTCTTGGCTAATTTGGCCTACTTGTTATTTTGTTAGTCTTGACTAACTTGTCAATAAACTCCATATTATTACATATTCCTCCACTACTAGTTGGTGACGTCCTTGTCACCATGGAAGCTTGAAACTCGTGGATGGCTGTTTGTTTATTTTAAAGATGAAAAAAAGACTCCCAAGTGGCATTGTGAAGGAGATACCCTTTTTAAAGGACTTTGTACTCCATATGTTGTTGGCGACCATGTTGCATGTGGTGACGTGCAAGGATATGATCAACTTCATACTCATGGTCCTCATGATGGTTGATATGTGTGGGAGGAGGAGGAGGAGGTTAGACACAAAGGAAAAGGAAGATGGATTAGAAAAAAGGGTTTTAACTTGGAAACATGAAAGTTAGGGTGGATGCACATATGATAAGGCAAGGCAAGTCAATGAGCAACATGAGAAATGATTTGGGTGACATCAAATGGACCAATCTAATGAGGAGAAAGTTTACAAACTAGGGTATCAAGAGGAAAAGGTAGGTTATGAGAAGAAAGTATGACCTTATCATTAAGTTGAAAGATAAGATCATGACAATGTTGGTCGGCATATTGTTTCTAACAATTTGAGCAACAAGGATATGAGATTTGGCTTTTTCTAGGGATTGAGATATTGTGGTCAAGAGGGTAAAAGTATGAGGGACATAAGATGGAGGAGAAGCAAGAAAAGAATCTAGAAAAAGTTGGTCTTGGCTAAAATTAAGGAAGAAGTGAGAGAATCTAATGTTTGGCTATTTGGAATTATTGAAGATAGCAATTGCAAGATATTCATCCCAATTGGTATGGTGAACATTAAGAAAGGCATGAAGTAAATCCTTCAAGGTGCAATTTTCATGTTTGGTGTATCCATTGTTTGAGGATGATAGGCCATGGACAAAGCAAACTTGGTGTTGAGTATTTAGAAAAGTGTTTGCTAAATCTTTTTGGTGAATTGAGGATCACAATTGTAGATAAATACACGAGATATACTATGATGCTTGAAGACATTGCCAAACTAGATCTAGGCCAATGTTGGAATGTCTACCATATCAAAGGTAGGTGCCAAATGGATTTGCTTACTAAGATTATCCACAAACACCATGATTATTGTATGACCTTGCTTTGTCTCGGGCAAGGAGATGATGAGAGATCTAAGCTCATGTGTTCCCATTGAGCAAATGAGATTGGAAGTGATTGAAGAAGGCCGCTCGGTTTTTGGTTGCTTGCCTTGTTGAATTGGTAGCTCTAACAAGATTGGACAAACTCTCAAACATCCCATGCAATGTTGGGCCACCACCATTGGTTTTAAAGGGTACCCAAGGTCTTGTATACATCTATGCAACCAGTGATTGGTAAGTCATGGCCTTCTAGAAGGTCCACAAGTCAAAGATCATCCTTGGCTAGAACATAGATCCAATTCTCACTAAATAAAATGTCTTCCTTGAAGGAAAAGGTGTTTTCTTCCTTATTGTGTGCTATGTCATGACCTTGTACTATCTAAAAATAGAGGTCTTATTGTAAATTTGTCCTAAACTTGATTTGGAAATTTGAGTCAATTGACACTTTTATAATTGCCATCGTGATGAGAGGAAGAGATTTCAAATCAGATTGTTGTGATAGGGCATTGGAGATGACATGGAATCTATTGAGTTTTTACTCAATTTTGATGTCAAACAAGTGTAGTTGTTTGTCCCATCAATGTTATTGACATTTCATGTGCTCCAAATATATTGTCTACAACAAGGATTTGTGATCGGTTTGCATAATCACTTGTTTTTCCAAGAGATAATGCCTCCATACCTTGGTGGCATAAATCATTGCTAGTTGTTCTTGATCTCAAGCAAAATATTTTCTATCTATGGCGTTTAGTCGGTGAGACACAAAGGCAATGAGATGTAACCTATTTGGAAACTCCTACTACAACATAACTCTAGTGGCAAAGTTAGAAGCATCAAAATCAACCACTCAAGGTAGTTGAGGATCATATGGTTGAAGAATAGGTCTTGAAAATATCATATGTTTTAGCTTTTGGAATGCTTCTTCATGCTTGGTGGTCCATTGAAAGCTTGAGGTCTTCTCCAAGAGATTGTTCAATAGTGAGGCCACATGAGCATAATAGTGGATAAATTTTTGGTAAAACTTGCAAATCTATTAAATTCCCACTCTTCTATGGCATCCTTTAGAGTAGGCCAATAATTAATGGCCTTGATTTTCTCCTCTTCCATCTTGATCCCTCTGATGAGATCTTATGACCAAGAAGGTAACTTCCTTATGCCAAAGGCACACTTTGTCTTCTTGTAGTAAAACTTCCATTGAAGTAGTTGTCTTAGGACTTCTTGTACATGATTTACATGTCCTACCTCCATCTTCTATAGATTAAAATACCATCAAAGAACATCATCACATACCGGTCCACTAATACATCCAACACATGATGCATCTGATCCATAAAGACTATTGGAGGATTAGTGAACCCAAAAGGTAGAACTCTCTATTCAAAATGCCCATCCCTTATGTGAAAGGTAGTCTTTTGCACATCTTCCTTATCAATGGGAATTTACCAATAGTGACTTTGAAGATCCAACTTGGAGAAGTATTGTGCTCCACTCAATTGATCAAGCAAGGCATCAATTCAAGGCAAGAGATATGTATTATTCACTATTTTTTTATTGAGGCTAGGGTAATCAATACAAAAATGAAGTCTTCCATCCTTCTTTGAAACAAATAGTACCAATATTCTCCAAAGAGATGTACTATATTGTATGAAATCCTTCTCCAAGAACTCCATCAATGTTGTTCAAAGCTTGTCCAACCCCTTTGGTGAGAGCCAATAGATTGGTCTACTCATTAGAGTACTTCTTGGCAATAACTCAATCTTGAAGGGCATACCGTAATCAAAGGGTAATCCCTTTGGCAAATCATTCGGAAACATATCTACAAAATCTTAAATTATGTGATCAACCATTGCTTGATGAGGCTTTTGACACTCATCAAACTCTCCATGCAGAATTGGCTTGATCCACATTGCAAAAATAGGCTTATCTTCCTCCAAAGCTTGCTACTTTATTGACAACCTTTCCATCTCAAGACTGACTATTCTTAGGTGTCTTAATCAAATGTGCTCGATAACCTAATTGGTATTTCTTACCTTGGCGTTGTTCTTGAATTTATCATTGGATCCAGTCAAATCAAACCTTATGATGTTCAAGTAAAGACAAACCTAGAATGACATCATAGTATAGAGGTGCCACTACAAACCTCATACACTTTAAATACTCATTCACTATGTTAAATGTAATGGGATGTGAGGTATAGAATGTAGAAGCCTCTCTACCATTTTCCATCATCAATCTACTTCCAATTAGTACCTTGATAGGAATACTTAATTCTTTTGCTAATTACATGGAATACAATTTTCTGAACTCCAAATATCAAACAAAATTTTACAACCACAAACACATATCATACCTTGCAAGTGAAAAAACTTGCATAGGCAAAGCCTTCAATCCCATTGGAACTAATCAAGTTCTTAGTAGATGGCTCAATTTCTCCTATTGTGATTCCTCATTTCCTTGATCATCATGCTCCACAAACTCCATATGGACTATTTGTTGGGGTCGCCCATTCTTGAGCGGATATTCAACAATAAAATGCAAAATTGGCAACAATGCAAGCACCATCATTTTGTCACAATCTTTCTCTATCTATAGAACCAAGTGGTTTTAGTTGGATATCATTGATCTCTATTGGTGTCGGCTTCTCCACCAATGTGTAGAGTTTGATGAAGACAAGGTCAAGACCAAGTTGTTGCAACCAAGGAATGAAAGTGCTCAACCACTTGCATGGCTTACTTCTAAGTCTTTGGGCTCCTGCATGGTCACTCCAATTTGGTGCATGATTTCAAGCCCCTCATAAATTGATCTAGAGCTTCATCTTTTAATATATATAGAATTTGAATTATGGTGTTCTAGAATTGAGTGATATAGCTCCTTATAGAACAAATCTACTTTAATTTTGCCAACCTATCTCATGCAACTCATATGGGATTTTAGCTTGGACTCATCCAATTATTGCACCTTTGAATTCTTCCCATGTTAAGATTAGTATAATAAACTACCATTTGGCTCACTCCACTTGGAATTGCCACCATAGTTTTACCACTCCATCAAATTGGCTTGAAGCCAATATTGTGCATATATACATTGCTACAAAACATACATTGCTATCAAAATCACACACTATAGAAAAAAAACTCACACATAAGTCATACATGGACTCTAAAATACCACAATAATCAGTTTGTTTACACAACTCAAATCACCCTCAATCAAATAAGTACTTGATTTGTCACTCAGTAATTTGCAAACAACTAGGCACCAATTACAATCAAGCCACACCCAATCTAGCTAAAAGAATCCAAGTGACACTCATTGGCCTTTGTCCATCATAGCCTGGAACTAGAAGGCTCAACCAGAGAAGTGAACTCTCTGAATCTACAGTTCAAAACTATACTCCATGGACTCGAGTTAGGTCTCAAACCCTAATGGTCTCATTGATGGCACACCCGACGGTCCAAATGGTACAAGTGATGATGGGCCCTACCGTGTAGTCAATACCCCAAACACAAAATCTATCCGTCAACAAGTAGTATATGAGTAACTACTAAAATACTCATCACTATCAATACTACTACTTTAGAGTCCAAGCAATCTAGGTGCAATGCTACAAATGGCATGACAACTATTGTGCATATATACATCGCTACACAACATACATTGTTGTCAACATCACACACTATAGAAGCACAACTCACACATAAGTCATATATGGACTCTAAAGTATCACAATTGCCCTCCTAGTTGGTGGTTAGGTCCCTCTAACTCCAAAAAGCCATCTACTCCAAGTGTAAGGTATACTTATGGTGGGCAAAAGATCAAG
Source organism: Lunularia cruciata (assembly GCA_948567375.1). NCBI lineage: Eukaryota > Viridiplantae > Streptophyta > Marchantiopsida > Lunulariales > Lunulariaceae > Lunularia > Lunularia cruciata. The sequence continues at coordinate 63,659,819 of OX419755.1, read as the reverse complement.
AGGCCGGGTGCTATTGAGCCCCATCATTAGTTGCTTGTCTACAATCTCTACCATATGAAGGATGAACTAACTATAAGTCAAGTATATCTAAGACATAACCACTACACTTGAGGAACCACCATGAGGGGAGTAGTCATACATGCCATATGCCATCCTCTCAAAACAACTATCACACACTAACATAGTAGCAGCTCCACCAGAAGAGCCGCATAACATACACTACAAGCCTACACGTACAATTGCCAAGCATAGATCTATCATACCATTAATGTTTGGGAAGTGGCATGGCACACAATTGCACACATGATCCTTCCAAACAACACCGTCACCTCCTTCTAACACAAGGACTCTAGATGGAAAAACCTTATGCACTCTCAAGATAGTCCAGCATGTAGAAACATCATGTGTTGTCGGTGCTATCTATTGTAAATATACATAGTCACCTAGATGAAGTCTATAGGTCAAGGGTCTATAGCCTCCTCCTTGAATAGTAACATAGTGTAAGGTATCCATATGTTGAACAATTGCCAAGTTCTCAAAGTCCATCAAGATCACTCTCTAAAAGATCTCTACACGTTGAGAACATACGCTCATCCATAGATATAGATCATCCAAGTCCAAAACTATAGTAGCTTCTTGGTGAATAGCTGTAGGTAAATCTAGATCGTGTCCATAGAGTAAAAGGTAAGGATGCTAAGGAGGCTTGCCGATTGAACCAATAGCCCATGGCCAACCAAGGTAATTGGATATCCCAATCTCCCAAGTAGCCTCTATGAAAACTATACTTTTGAGGTCCTCTCTTCACTATCTAAACCACTCTCTTTGCTAAGCCATTTGCCTCAGGGTGATCTCGGAAGGTAGTACAATGATCACTCAAAGCCTTGTCACACAAGACCTGAAACTCCCCCAAGAACTCTATACTCTAATCAGTCAAAAACTTAGTTGGTGCACCAAAATGATTGAGAACCCAATCTAGGAACGAGTAAGCTGTCCCTTCACTGGACTTGTCAAGAAGTGCCACCAACTCAATCCACCAACTCAATCTACTTGGAGAAGTGCTCCACCATCACCAAAATGTATCAATGATGTCCCTTAGTCAATGATAAAGGTCTAGTAAAGTCCAAACTCCAATGATAACCCAACTTCATGATAGGTAATGGGTGTAACTATGGCATAGGAGCATTAAATGATGCTTTGTGAGCCGGCCTATCTCACACTCAAGATGAACCTATAATGGATATTATGGTAGTGCACCATGTACTAAGAAGGCAAAGAACCCCAGCTCCATCATACTCCTCCAAGGCTAACACTCCAAGACTCAAGACATTGCTCACTAGAGAACTATGAGAGATAGTTGCAAATGAAAGGATGATGAATACCTTCTCACCCCCTTGTTGGACTCCATCAACCACTTCAATGGCTAATGATCAATGGTAAGAGTAAAGAGATTACCAGATAGGTAACATAAAAAATGTGCTACTACCCATACTGCTGCCAAGCACTCTCTCTCATATGAACTATACTTTGCCTCTATTGAATTGTTGGAGCAACTAGCATAAGCCATCACAAACTTCTTCCCCTCATCATCATGTTGGGTGAGCACTACTCCAAGCTCCAACATACTCCAATCAATGTGAACTTGAAATATTAGTCCTCTAATCGATCTCCTCAAAATAAGCGCAAATATCAACCTCTCCTTGAGCTCTACAAAATCTCTCTCCTACTCATCTTCCCAACACTACTTTTGTGTAAGCTTGGTCAACTTCATCAAAGTCTTGGCAATGGTGTTAAATCCTCTAATAGAGTGGTGATAGAAGTTTTTCAACCTAAGGAATGCATGCAATTTTCTCACATCTGTAGGTCAAGGAGTACATGAAATAGCCTCCACCTTGGTCTGCTGAACACCAAATCCTCTAGGGTAGATAGTGTGACCCAAATACTCAACCTACTCATGGAAGAATCTACACTTCCCAAGATGTAATTTGAGTCCATGAGATCTCAACCTTTCAAACACCTCCAACAACTTTCTCTCATGCTCCTCCACTATAGTGCTATAGACCAAAATGTCATCAATATAGCACCAAGAAAAATCCAATCCACCTAGGATCCTATCCATGACCCTCTAGAACTCAGCAAGAGCATTCTTTAACCCAAATAGTAAGAACCTCCATTGATATAATACATCCTTGCCATGAGGATCAATAGCCTAAAATGTTATCTTGGACTTATCTCCCTCCCTAATTGGCAATTGATGATATCTTACTCAAAGATCCAAAGTACTAAAGACCTTTGTATGCCTAATCGCATCAAAGATTTCCACCCATATAGGCATAGCATATTGATCAGCCCTAGTATGTTGGTTGATAAGATGGTAATTTCTACACATCCGCCTATTTGTATAGTTGCTATACATATCCTTCTTGGTTGACATCACTTTAGCTAATGCATACTCTCCATGTAAAATCTCCACCAAACCAATCTTAAAAAGGTCACTACCCTAGCTCTGAATCAATGCTCTTTCCAGGTCACTATATTGATAGGGATGTCAGAAAATTAGTGTATTGCTAGTTAGCTCAATCCAAATACCAATTCCTTTTAGAGCACCATAATCCTTCATACTAAAGGCAAAAAAAACTTGTGTAGCTCCCCAAGAACCTCCAAACTCTCTGTCTTTCTCCTCCTATAAGCCTGGGTCCAAGATTTGGCTCCTCCCAAGTATCCTTTGTAACTATCAGAGGAGTAGAAGATGCACTAATTGGCTGCTACATTGGGCCCTTGGGAGCAATAGTGTCATTTCTCTAACCATTAGAGGTCCCAACCTCAGTGTGAAAAACTCCCTCCACTCTGGCTGCAAGCTCCATATGTCCTCTAGCTACATCTCAAGTAGACCAAGAGTGTAATCCAAGTAGACCATGCTCACCTGGATGGACTCCAAGTAGACCATTCTCCCTAGTAGCCATTGGATGTGTCCCAAGTATACACTATCTACTTGGTCTATCACCCCCAACATGTGCCTAAATCATCTCAATAGGCACAAAGCTTATAAGTGTTTGAGTGGTGATACCTATCAAGTGCATCCTACGCTGCTCTACCAAGCAAAGGCTCACAATCCAAGTCAAACAATTTAGGTCCATAACTTGATCTAACACTTGACTCTTGGATGCCTTTGACACTACTGGAACATTGGTAATACTGGTGCAAAAACCCATCACCCACTCTCTCTCATCAGCGTTGAGCTCCACCAATTGCTATAACTATGAGTACCAAACAAGTCCAAGACCTCCTCAAAAAGCATGGGAGCCTAGGAAACTCATAAGTGTGGGAAAAGCGGCTCTGTGCTATCCATCTAGGTTCACCATTGCCATATGTGACCTATTAGCCACTACCACCATCTGAAACTAATGCTCAACATCCAAGATGTCATCAACAATGATGTGGTCTAGTTGTTGAATCCCATCATAAGAGCATTGTAAAACCTCTCTAGGTAAGAGGTTCATCCACCAAAGACAAAGATGATGAGCCCGTGATCCCACTCTAGCTACATCTAACAACATGGTAGGTCCCATCCAAGAATAGACCTGATGTGTACTTGCCACCACTTGAGTGCAAGACTCACCCATCAAAGGGAAGTTCTCCAAAAGGTAAGTTGGAGAAACAGACTGATGAACTTGAAGATGTTGTAGTATCCATAATATCTCCCAAAACACACTAGAATGGGGATCCTAAAGACCCAAACCTTGGCCAACACATGTATGTACCTAACATGGCCATCTATAAATCACCAAATGAATAGGCCCATGTCTCTCTAGATCATGCACCCAACAAGGAAACGTTTGTTGGTAGGGCTTTTTGGTAACCCTTGACTATTGACATTGGTAATAACTCAAGATACCAATAGGCCAAGTGTGCCACATGATGCAATAGTCTCATCTCTCTCTACATACAAGTATCTCTATACTTGTATACCCGTCTGTAGTATCGTAGTTAGTCAAGTGCTAATCCCATTGAACAACTCTAATAGACATACTCCCTCTATTGGATACTACCAAGCAATAAGTGTGGTATCCAAAGGTGTCAAGGTAATCAACTTAGGAGGCTCATCTTCAAATTGGTCTCCTAGTGGTACAATGGCTCCACTCCAAGCTTGTTGCACCAACTAATCTGCATAGTGCTACAATAACTCCGCTGAACTCCACAAAGGAACATCCAAGGTGGATGGAACAATCCAACTTGTACTCCAAATCCGAGTGATCTCCTTTGGTACTTGAGTATCTTCGACATGGATATTCTCCTCCAATAAATCACCAGGCCAAGTAACAACACCACGGAAAGCTAAAATTGATACCGCTATGGTCCCAAATGTAGTGAGCCAAGATTATCACTACTAAAGTGTACTAGTAGGCAACATACTTGTCACTCACCTAATTGCCAACCTATTCTATAGGAGGTTGTCTCCTCCCAATAGTCAATATTAAAACCCATGGGGTATAACACTACTCCCCCAATTAACACATCATATGATTCAACTATGATTGTAATGGCTTGAGCTATTAGTCAAATGACCAGGCTGAATTTGAACAACAAGCTCTCCACATGTGATGTACTATGTAGAACCACCACCTAGAGATGTCTAGATCTGAAATGGACACCTCTTCACATAGATCTTCCATAACTCCAAACCGACAACTATAGCCTTCCCTAACATAAAAGGTTGTGCACCAGAGTCTAATAAGACCTTCTATGGTGTATAGACCTTCCTTGAAGGTCCCACCAAACAAAAATCCCGCTTTGGTTATCTAATAGGACAACCCTAGGTGTAAACTACGCTTACTCAAAGGCCGGTCTAGTTGGTAACTCCTCTAATCTAGCCATTTTTGCTTGCCATAAACCATTGGTTGTTGAGTAGATCCCATGCTCATCAACCAAGTTAGCTCCACTATCAACCACCTTTACTCTAGTAGTAGTGACCATATCAATTCTACTCTCACAAAGTGTGGCAACCAACCAAAACATTGGGGCTAAGTCAACTCCCAATGTACACATGTCATTGGCTGAGAATAATGGGAAGTGCATAATCAATTGAGCCGCCTCCAACATTGTGCTAGACTCAATATATGTAATAAAAGGTGGCTTACTAGTAGGTAGTCCATCAGGCACTCCATCACCACCTACCACACCTGCATTAGGACATCTAGGAGGTATGGATGTCATATGTAGCATCTTAGAGAGTGTAAAAGACAAGGAGAGTCTGATCTATCTACCAACCTCTTCTCTCTGTGGGTCCAACTCCACTAATGCCTTGCTAGGCTCTAAAGCACGTATTGCATTCCTAGTCATTGCGGTAGATGCATCTACTTGTGCTGCTCTACACATGAAATCCAAGACATCTCTATCACCAACATATGAGGTGGAAACTTCAACACCCAAATCTGATCTCCTCTAAGCTATGGCTATGCTATCCAATCTTTGCTCCAACTGATCAATCCAAGTAGCCATGGCTATATCAAAAGTAAGGGCAGGTATTGCACCCTACTAGGTGTGGATCCTGTACCATCACCTCTACCACCTCATCCTCCATGACCTAGAGCTCTTCTACCACCTACCATAGTAGCTCTATCACTCCAAGTGTAGATCAAAGCATTGATCACTATTGTGACCAAATTTGTGGCAATGCTCACATTGTCTCTATGATTGCTATGATGCACCAAGATGTTAGGTCCATTTCCCTAAGTGCACTCTCTCTTGTGATGAGGTCCACCACAAGTGCAACAAGCAACACCACCACTCATTGGCAACTGCTGACCCAAAAATGAAGGTAAGGGTCTGGCCACACTAGGCCCTCTACTCACTCCATAAGATCTAGGCTATCCACCTTGTCCTCAAAAACCAAAACAGGGAGGGAGGGTGCACTCTGCTAAAATTTGGAAGAAGTAACAATTGTGGATGAGGTCTCTCTACCAAATCCACATGTCACCACTCTCTCATCCACCATGTTGAGCTCAATATGCTCAACCAAACCAAAGACCACTGCCAAAGTAGGTGAAGTAGCCTATGACAACATAGCATCATGGACTCTATGTTGCAACTCCTTGTCCAATATCCCATACCAAAATTGGATTGCTTGGGCCTCAACAACTCCTTGAGTAAAACTGATCAGCCACCGCATGCTAGTGTATGCCTTGGGTAGGCTTTCTCTAGCCTTCTATTGGAACTTTTGCAAGCTCCTCAACTTGTCAATCTGCACTCCTTGGTAGTTCTGCCTCAAACAATGGAAGAACTCCACCATGGGGTTAAACCCTGATACTACTATTACTCATATTTTAGTACCTCCACTCATAGTAGCACCATCTCCAAGATATATACCAATGCTACCAGAGCTAGAGGTTTTGTGGGTATTGCCAATCTACCCCAAGAAATTGAGCTTGAAGTAATGGAGATAAAGTTTGGAGACCAATACTATCTACATAGCTCAATCTCCTCCAAGTGAGCTCTCTTGAATTCGTGGTAGTTGTCCATTGGCAGACCCTCCAAATGCTAAAATAACCCCTTCTATGCCATGAAGGGTATGAACAAAGTTGGGTTTTTCATCTGCTATAGATCACACCAACTATCAAACTCATGGATGAAATCATCCAACTCAAAGGTACCCATTGTACCAGAGTAACGTCTAGGATCTTTGGAGGCCCCATAAATCTTGTCCATGTCTCACAACAACGGTGCAGACACACCAAGTACACTCTCAACTGAATCAGCTCTTGTGTCAAACTTTGACTTAGAGTCAATCTCTTCTCTCATTGGGATTGAAGATACAAGCTGATATCAAGCACCACTTCAAGTAAACCCATTGCATAATGTAGTGCTATCTCCTCCAAAATCCCCAAAGAATTTTGCTGTGATAAAGTAACCAAGAACTGCAACTTGCAACTAGAACCACCGCAAGTACCCCACCAAAAATCACCACCAAGTGCCAACACCTCCAATTGCAAGCACCACCAACTAAATATCACCAACTAACGTAGCTCTAACTATGACAACTACACTAGGAGAAAGTGTGACCTATAACTTGCCATCACAACACGCACTCTCATAATCTAAAGGTCATCACCTTTTACCTCACCAAAGAGAAATATAGGTATTCTGACTGGTCATTATTCTAAGCTCACTATATAGAGCACGTTAGAGCACCAATGCTTTAAAGTCAATGCACCTCACAAACATGGTGCACAAACATGAAGCAAAGAATGGAAGAGGTCCAATCACAAGAAATCTAAACAAAAACACTCCATCTCATAAATCAACACTAGACTTACTCTGCCATCATTTGGCTTTTGACATAATATCAATTATCTACTTCTTAAGCTACCAAGATCACCAAGAATAGAATCAAATTGTCTCTCCAATCCAAAGCTACAAGTGAAATTCAATACCTTCAATTTCACTTTTTGAGCCCAACTCACACCAGATTGGTCTTGCTTGCATCTCTTTAGCTCAAAATCATAATCATTGCTCAAAAATAGCTTCTCTTTGCTCACAATTTGGCCAACGCTTCCACACACCATCTACCTTATTGCCAAATCTGCATCAATCAAACAAGCTTCTACACACTAGGGAAAACTTGAACTCCGATTGAGCTACCAATGATCAGTGAGTCTTGGAGATACCATCAACAATCTCAATTCCTACACCCAATTTCCCTCGACCTCACTTCTTTGATGTAATCAATTCGTTTACACAACTTGAATCACACTCAATCAGATCAGTACTTGATCTGTCACTCACTAATCAGCTAACAATTGGACCCCAATTATAGTCAAGCCACACACTTTCTAGCTAAAAGAATCCAGGTAATGCTCATTGGTCTTTGTCCACCATAGCCAAGAACTCAATGGCTCAACATCAAAGAAGTGAGGTCTTTGGAGCTACACTTGAAACTATACCCCATGGACTTGAGCTAGGTCTCAAGCCCTAACGGTTTGTTGTGCATATATACACTGCTACTCAACATACATTGCTATCAACATCATACACTATAGAAGCACAACTCACACATAAGTCATACATATACTCTAAAGTGCCACAATAATCAGATTGTTTACAACTCTTGAATCAATTCAACTCAGATCAATACTTGATCTATCACTTTATAAATTGCTAATAATTAGGTACTGATTATAGTCAAGTCACATCCACTCTAGCTATGAGAATCCATGTGACGCTTATTGGCCTTTGTCCACCATAGCCAAGAACTCAAAGGCTCAACATCAAAGAAGTGAGCTCTCGGGAGTTGCACTTCAAAAGTATACCCCTAGACTTGAGCTAGGTCTAAGACCCTAATGGTCCCATTGATGGCACACTTGATGGTGCAAACGGTGCAAAGTGACGGTGGGCCACACCGTGAATTAGTACCCTAAACACAAAATTTGACTCTTGGAAAGTAGTCTATGGAAACTGCTGAAATACTTCTAACTACTATCATTGCAACTCCAATGTCCAAGCAATCTAGATGCAACACTACAAATTGCATGACAGTTTTTGTGCATATATACATTACTACATAACATACATTGATGTCAACATCATACACTATAGAAGCACAACTCACACATAAGTCATAGATAGACTCTAAAGTGCCACAATTGCCTCCCTAGCTGGCAGTTAGATCCCTCTAATTCTAGATAGCCATCTACTTCAATTATATGATATACCCTATGATGAGCAAAAGATCAAAAGGCCGGGTGCTATGGTTAGTTGCATATCTGCAATCTATACCATATAAAGAATGAAATAGCTATAAGTCAAGTACGTCTAGGACATAACCATTGTCACTAAGGAACCACCGTGAGGAGAAGAGTCATACATGCCATATGCCATCCTCTTGAACAACTATCACACACTAACATAGTAGCAACTCCACCAAAAGAGCCACATAACATACACCTCAAGCATGCACATACAAGTGCCAAGCTTGGGTCCATAGTACCATCAATGATTGGGAGGTGGCATGGCGCATAATTGTGCACTTGATCCTTCCAAACACCATCATGTCCTTCCAACACAAGGACTCCAGATGGCAAAACCTCATGCACTTTCAAGATAGTGCAGCCTATCAAAACATCAAGTGTCATTGGTGTTGTCTGTAGTAGATATACATAGTTTCACAGATTGAGGGTCTATAACCTCTTCCTCAAATGGTAGCATAGCGTAAGGTATCTCTATGCTGAGCAATTGCCAAGTTCTCAAAAGCCATTAACATCACTCTCTGAAAGATCTCTACTCATTAAGAATAAGCGCTCATCTATACATTTGGATCATCCAAGTCCAAAACTACAATAATATCTTGACAAATGGCTATTGGTAAATTTGGATCTTGTCTATAGAGTAGGGAGTAAGGAAAGAAAGATGCTAAGGAGGCTTGCTGGCTGAACCAATAGCCCATGGCCAACCAAGGTAATTGGAGATCCCAATCTCCCAAGTGGTTTCTCTGCAAACCATACTTTTGCAATCCTCTCTTCACCATTTGAACCACTCTCTCTACTAAGCCATCTGCCTTAGAGTGATCTTGAGATATAGTACAATGATCAATCAAAGCCTTGTCACACAAGACTTGAAACTCTCCCAAGAAATTTGTACCTTGATTTATGAGCCGGCTTGTCTCTCACTCAAGATGAACCTCTGATGGCTATTATGGTAGCGCATCATGGACTAAGAAGGCAAGGAACCCCAACTCCATCATACTCTTCCAAGGCTAACACTCCAAGACTCAAGACATTGCTCACTAGAGAACTCAATGAGAGAGATAGTTGCAAATGAAAGGATAATGAGTACCTCCTCACCGCTTGTTTATATACTTGTGAAATAGTTATGAACCAAAGTTACTAATTACCATAGTAACTCAAGTTACTAGACTAAAATTCAAGTAAAGTCAAAAAATAGAAAAGAATATCCATTCTCATGTGCATATTACTAGCATGTGATCTTATCTTGACCCAACTACCAAGTCAATGATTTCTTCACATGGGCTATCCTTGGACTATAGAAGAATCAAAAACAAAAAGGCTTGCGAGCCCAAGAGTTCTCAACTCTTTCTTCAAAGCCAAACACCTAAGAATAATATCAAGTCAACACACTAGAATCTAAAATAGTGGTGCTCATCTTTTCCACTTCCTCTAAAGTAAAGTCCCCTCTATCTTAGCTATGACTAAATTTAGCTAATCATGACTAATGTAGAAACATCCTTTATCTCTATGTAAATGATATCTCTCAAATACTTTTAATACCAAGCTAAATATCACAATACCACACACATGCACAAATGGGTATTATAGATCAGTCAAAACCTTGGCTTGTATACCAAAATGACTAAGAACATGATCCAAGAACAAGTAAGTTGTCCCTTCACTAGACTTGTCAAGAAGTGCCACAGATTCAATCCACTTGGAGAAGTGCTCTACCATAACCAAAACATACCGATGATGTTCTATAGTCAGCAGTAAAGGTCCAAAGAAGTCCAAAATCCAATAGTAATCCAATCTCATGATAGGTAATGGATGTAATTGTGGCATGGGAGCATTGAATGATGCTCTAACTTGGTCACAAACCACATATCTAGCAAAAATATGCTATACCTTGGTCTGCATATTGCACCACCAATAATGACTATGGAGTAAGCTATATGTATGCTTTACTCCAAAATGTCCTAGCTCCTCATGAGCATGACGGACCAACTATGGTCTCTAAGATGGAAGTAGTACTACTACTTGCACTCTACCATCCTCCTATACCCGCAAAAGGTGTTTGCCCTCCAATCTAAATTGTGTGGTTTGTTGAAGGACACAATCTCTCTCCTTAACCTTAACTATGCCACCTACAACACCAATGCCATGATAATCCATCACTAAGATGTCACCATAAATATATTGTTGAACTGTACCAATATCTTCACTCTCTAGATCTGTGACCTCAATAACTCCTCCTATATGCATTGAGAGAGATACCACCAAAGCCTTAGAAAATATACACAAAAAGGCAGATGCATGTCAACCTGGCAACATCTCCTTATTTGTCTCACCATGTCAACATGCTCTGTTCTGATCCTGCTGGTTGGGACATGGGTTTCTACTTAACCCATCTGCATCACCATTCACCACTCCAAGTCAATGAACAATCATGAAATCATACTCCTATAAAATCAAAGTCCATTGTGCACGCTTCCTTGAAAGCTTGTCAGAATCCATCAACCACTTCAATGGCTGATGATCAATGATGAGAGTAAAGGGATTACCAAATAGGTAACATCGGAAATGAGCTACTACCCAAACTACTGCCCAAGCACTCTCCCTCATATGAACTATACTTTGCCTCCGCTGAATTGTTGGAGCGACTAGCATAAGGCCACTACAAACTCCTTCCCCTCATCATCATGTTGGGTGAGTACTGCTCAAAGCCCCAACATACTCCAATCAGTATGAACCTGAAATGGTCATCCTCTGATCGGTCTCCTCAAAATAGAAGTAGATGTCAACCTTTCCTTGAGCTCTACAAAAGCTCTCTCTTGCTCATCTCCCCAACACCACTCTTGTGTAAGCTTGGTCAACTTTGTCAAGGCCTTGGCAGTGACACTAAATCCTCTAACATAGCGGCAATAGAAGTTCACCAACCCAAGGAATGCTCACACTCTGCTCACATCCATAAGCTAAGGAATATGTACAATAGCCTCCACCTTGGTCTATTGAACACCAAATCCTCTAAGGTAGATAGTGTGACCCAAATACTCAACTTGCTCATGGAAGAACCTACACTTCCCAAGATGTAATTTGAGTCTATGAGATCTCAACCTCTCAAAGACCTCCAACAACTGTCTCTCATGCTCCTCCATAGTAGTGCTATAGACCAAAATGTTTTTAATATAATATTGAGAAAAATCCAATCCAGCTAGGATCCTATCCATGACCCTATAGAACATGGTAGGAACGTTCTTTAACCCAAACAATAAGAACTTCCACTAATATAACACATCCTATAGCACTAATATAACACTGATATAACATTACTGTGAGGATCAATAGCCCAGAATGCTATCTAGATTGGCAATTGATGATATCTTGCTCAAAGATCCAAAGTATTGAAGACCTTTGCATGCCCAATCGCATCAAAAACTCCTCCAGTGTAGGCATGGCATACCGATCAACTCTGGTCTATCAATTGATAGGATAGTAATCTCCACATCTACATATCTATGTAGTTGTCATGCATATCCTTCTTGGCTGGCATCACTGTAGCTAATGCATACTCTCCATGTGAGATCTCTACCAAACTAGCCTCAAAAAGGTCTCTATTCTTGCTCTGAATCAATGTCCTCTCCATGTCACTATAGCAATAAGGACGTCAAAAAATTAGTGTATCACTAGTCAGCTCAATCCATATACCAAGTCTTTTTAGAGCACCCAAATCCTTCATATTGAAGGCTAAATAACTTGTGTAGCTCCTCAAGAACCTCCAAACTCTCCATCTTTCCTCTCCTATAAGTTTGGGTCCAAGATCTGGCTCCCAAGTATCCTATGTAACTATAGTAAGAGTGGAAGACGTGCTGACTGGCTGCTACATTGGCCCCTTAGGAGCAATAGTGTCATGCTTCCAACTACTAGAGGTTCCAACCTCTATGTGAAAAACTCCCTCTGATCTAGCTACAAGCTCCATACGTCCTCTAGCTGCATCCCAAGTAGACCAAGGGTGTAAGCCAAGTAGACCACGCTCACCTAGATGGACTCCAAGTAGACCACTCTCCTTAGTAGCCACTGGTTGCATCCCAAGAATACCCTATCCACTTGGTCTATTGCCCATAGCATGTGCTTGGATCGTCTCGATAGGCACATGGCTCACAAGTGTTTGAGTGGTGATGCATATCAAGTGCATCCTACAGTGCTCTACAAAGCCAAGGCTCACAATCCAAGTCAAACAATTCAAGTCCATAGCCTGACCTAACACCTGATGCTTGGATGCCTTTAACACTACTAGAATAGTAGTAATACCGGTGCAAAAACCCATCACCTACTCTCTCTCATCAATGTTGGGCTCCACCAATTGCTTTAACTATGAGTCCCAAACCAATCTAGGTCCTTCCTCTCAAAAAGCATGAGAGCCTAGGAAACTCATGAGTGTGGGAAATGCGGCTCTAGGCTATCCAACTAGGTTCACCACTACCATAGATGACCTATCAGCCACTACCGTTGCTTGAGACTAACACTCAACTTCCAAGATATCATCAACAAAGATGTGGCCAAGTTGTTGAATCCCATCATAAGCACACTATAAAACCTCTTTGGGTAAGAGGTTTGTCCACCAAAGACAAAGATGATAGGCAAGTGATCCCACTCTAGCTACATCTAACAATACAACAAGTCACATCTAAGAATAGACCGAATGTGTAATTGCCACCACTCTGGTGCAAGAATCACCTATCAAAGGAATGTTCTCCAAAATGTAAGCTAGAGAAATAGACTCATGAACTTGGAGATGTTGTAGTATATGTAACATCTTCCAAAACACAACAGAATGAGGATCTTGAAGATCCAAACCTTGGCCAACATGTGTTTGTCCTTAACATGGCCATCCAAAAAGCACCAAGTAAACAAGCCCATATCTCTCTAGATCATGCACTCCCAGTAAGGAAATATTTGTTGGTAGAGCCTTTTGGTAACCTCTGATTGCTGACATGGGTAATAACTCAGGATACCAGTAGGCCAAGTGTGCCACATGATGTAGAGAGACTTGCCTAGTAGTCTCATCTCTCTCCACATACAAGTACCTTTGTACTTGTATTCCCCCTTGTAATACCGCAGCTAGTTTGGTGCTAATTCCACCAAACAACTCCAATAGACATATCCCCTCTACTAGATACTACCAAGCAATGAGTGTGGTATCCAAAGGTTTCAAGGTAATCAACTCTAGAGGCTTATCCTCACACTTATCTCCTGATGGTACAAAGGCTCCACTCCAAGCCTTTTGCACCAAATAATCTGCATGCTACTGCAATGCCTCCGCTGAAATCCACAATGGAACATCCAAGATGGATGGAACAATCCCACTTGTACTCAAAATCCGAGTGATCTCCTCTAGAACTAGAGTATCCTTTGCATAGGCGTTCCTCTCCAACAAGTCACCAGGCCAAGTAATTGCACCACTAAAAGCTGAAACTGATATTGCTATGGTCTCACACTGTAGTGGGCCAAGACTGCCACTATTGAAGCATATTGGTGGATGACATACCCGTCCCTCACCAGACTGCCAACTTGGTCTATAGGAGGTTGTCTCCTCCCAATAGTCAATATTGAAACCCATGGGGTATAACATTGCTCCTCCAACTAGCACATCGTATGACTCAGCTATTATTGCAATAGCCTGAGCTCTCACCACCAAGCTATCAATTGGATGACCAGGCTGAACTTGGATAACAAGCCCCATGTGTGATGTATCGTGTCAAACCACCACCTAGAGATGTTTAGATCTAAAATGGACACCTCTCTACATCGGTCTCCCGTAACTCTAGACCAATTGCTGCAGCCTTCCCCAACATAAGGAGCTATACATTAAAGTCTAACAAGACTCTCTCTAGCATATAGACCTTCTCTAAAGGTCCCACCAAACAGAAAATCCTCCTCTAGTTATCCAATAAGACAACACCAGGTGTGAACCGTGCTCTCTCAAAGGCCGGTCTAGTTGGCAACTCCTCTAATCTAGCCATTGTTGCCTACCATAAACCATTGGTCGCTAAATGGATCCCATGCTCCAACCAAGTCAGCTCCACTATCAACCACCTTTGCTCTAGTAGTAGGAGCTGCATCTTTCTTACTCTGACAAAGCGTGGCAGCCAACCGGAACATTGGGGTTGGGTCAACTCACAATGTAAACATATCACTAGCTGAAAACAAAGGGCACCGCATAATCAGCTGAGCCGCCTCCAACATCATGTTAGACTTAGTTTGTGTAGTAGCATATGATTGACTAGCGAGTAGTATATCATGCACTCCATCACCACCTACCACACTTGCATTGGGACATCTAGGAGCCATGGATGTTGTCTGCAATGCCTTAGAGAGCATGAAAGACTGGGGAAATCTAACTTATCTCCCAACCTCTTCTCTTTGTGGGTCCAACTCCACTAATGCATCTCTAGGCTTTGGAGCATGAATTGCACTCCTAGTCACTATTGTAGATACATCCACCTATATTGCTTTGCACATAAAGTCAAAGCATCTCTATCACCAACATATGAGGTGGAAGTCTCAACACCCAAATTTGATCTCCTATGAGCAATGGCCATACAAGCTAATCTCTACTCCAATTGCTCAATCTGAGTAGCCATAGCTATTTCAGAAGTAAGGGCAAGTAGTGCACCTCTACCACATGTAGATCTTCTACCACCACCTCTACCACCTCTTCCTCTATGAACTAGAGCTCCTCTATTGCAACCCTACCATTGCAACCCTACCACTTTGTAACTTTGGGTGTAGGTCAACGCACAAGTCACTAGTGTGACCAAATCTATGGCAATGCTCACACTAGCTTTGTGTTGGCTATGATGCACCAGAGGTATCAAGTCCACTGCCCTGAGTACACTCTCTCCAATGGTGAGGTCCACCACAAGTCCAACAAGCAACAATAGTACTCATTGATTGCTACTCACACTACCCAAAAATGAAGGTAAGGGTCTAACTATAGTAGGCCCTCCACTCGCTCTATAGGACCTAGGCTGTCCACCCTATCCTCAAAAACCAATTGGACTTGGTGACTCTACTATACTCTAGAAGAAGTCATAACTATGGATGAGGTCTCCTTACCAAATCCAGATGTCACACTCTCTTCTCCACCATGTTGAGCTCAATACGCTCAATTAAACCAAAGACCATTGCCAAAGTAGGAAAAATAGCTTGTAACAACGTAGCATCACAAACTCTACATTACAACTCCTTGTCTTGTATTTGATACCAAAATTGGACTGCTTGGGCCTCAATAACTCCCTGAGTGAAATTGATCAGCCATCTCATGCAAGTGTATGCCTCATGTAGGCTCTCTCTAACCTTCCACTGGAACTCATGCAAGCTCCTCAACTTGTCAGTCCGCACTCCTTGGTAGTTTTGCCTCAAACGCTAGAAGAACTCCACCATGGAGTTAAACCCCGGTACCACACCACCTCCTACATTGGTACCTCGACTTGTGATAGCACTATCTCCAGCTAGTGCACCTCCACTAGCTCCACCAACACTACTTGAGCTAGAACTTGTGGGTACAACCAATCTACTCATGGCAGTCAAGCCTGAAAAGATGGAGATATAGTTTGGAGACCAATATTGTCTCCATAACTCAATCTCCTCCAAATGAGCTCTCCTAAACTCGTGGTAGTCGTCCATCGGCAGACCCTCCAAATGCTGAAAAAACTCCTTCTATGCCATGAAAGGTGTAAGCAAAGTCAGGTTCTGCATCTGCTATAGATCGCAACAACTATCAAACTCCTAGATGAAGTCATCCAACTCAATCACTAGGACCTGAGATACGGGCTGATATTGAGTGCCACTCTGAGTGAATCCATTGTGTACTACAAGGCTAACTCTTCTAGAATCCCCAAAGAACTCCATCGTGACAAAGTAACCGCAAACCAAGACCACAAATTGCAACTGCAAATTGCAACTTCAAGTACTCCACCAAGTGCCAACACCAACTGAGCACAACTTAGTGCCAATACCCACGGAACACCACCAACTAATGTAACTCTAATTGAGATAACTACACTAGGGGAAAGAGCAACTTGTTACCTACCATTATAACACACACTCTCATGGTCTACAGGTCATCACTTCCTACCCCACCATAGAGAAACAAAGGTAGTTTGAATGGTCATCACTCCAACATCACTACCAAGAGCACACCAAAGTACCAATGCTCAAAAGTCAAGGCACCTCATACAAACATGGTGCACAAACAAGAATCAAAGAATGGAGGAGGTCCAATCAGAAAAAATCTAAACAAAAACCCTCTATCTCATAAAGTAACACGAGATTGACTCTACCACCATTTGATGTTTGACATAAGAGAAGTTTGTATCCATGTCCTAAGCTACTAGGATCAATAAGAATGAGATCAAATTGATTCTCCTAGCCAAAGTTACAAGCGTATAGAAACAATGAGCCACTCACTATGACAACAAGTGAGGATGTACCAGTTGGCTAGGGCACCAGTCTAGGAACAAGAGATCTAGAGGTAAAACCCTATTGCATACAATCTAGCAGGATGGATAGATTTTGCAAAACAATGACCAAGATCTACTCTAAACTAGCTAGCCTCACACCAACAAGCTGGCTTGTTGGCACTTCTGGGCCTTTGTAGCTTCTTATAGCCCACAGCCCTATGCCTCAAAGCCTCTAAACACCCAAATGAAGCATTTCTTCTTACCACTTCAAACCTCCTCCAAATTTGGCAAAAAATCCACCAACTCTGGCCAAAATCTACAACTTTGAAACTCCTCCAAATCTGGCCAAAATCTGACGTAAACTCCTGAAAAAATCTGATGTAAACCCTAAATTTGGTTGATCACCAAATCCTCCATGAACTCTCCACTTGAGCCAAACTGAATTAATAGTTTTTTCCAAATCACAAATTCACAAGAATAGGTTCCCAAATCCACCTTCAATTTTACTTTTTGAACCCAACTTGCAACAAATTGGTCGTGCCTTCACCTCTTGAGCTCAAAATCACAACCACTGCTTGGAAATTGCTTCTTCTTTGCTCAAAAATTGGTCAACGCTTCCACACACAGTATGCCTTACTGCAAAATCTGCATCAAGCAACAAGCTTTTGCACACTAAGGAAAACTTGAACTTCAATTGAGCTACCAATGATCCACTACACTTGGAGATACCACCAACACTTGTAGTTTTTGCCTCCAATTTCTCCCTAACTTCACTTCTTTGATGTAATCAGATCATTTACAACTCTCAAATCAACTCAAATCAGATAAGTACTTGATCTGTCACTCTATAAATTGCAAACAACATGGTACTATTTATAGTCAAGCCATACCTACTCTAGCTATGAGAATCAAGGTTACGCTCGCCGGCCTCTGTCCACCATAACCAAGAACTCAAAGAAGTGAGCTCCCTGGAGATGCACTTCAAAAGTATACCCTTGGACTTGAGGTAGGTCTGAAATCCTAATAGTCACGCTGATGGCACACTTGATGGTGCAAAGTGATGGTGGGTCCCACAGTAAATACCTTGAACACAAAATCTGACCATCAGAAAGTAGTCTATGGGAAATTGCTGAAATACATATAACTACTATCACTGCAAGTCCATTGTTTGAGTAATCTAGATGCAAGACTACAAATGGCATGATAGGTCCTATTGACGGCACACCTAACGGTCCAAATGGTGCAAGTAACGACGAGCTCCACCATGTAGTCAGTACCCCAAACACAAAATCTGTCCGTCAACAAGCAGTCTATGAGTAACTACCAAAATACTCCTAACTACCAACACTACTACTCTAGAGTCCAAGTAATCTAGGTGTGACGCTATAAATAATATAACAACATGAAATCTATCTACTTTCATCTTGAAGATTTGTAGCTTCAAAATATTATTTACAATAAAAAAAATCTCCGTTATGCCCGAGAGGTTCTTTCTTTCAAATAACTTGGACTTTGGAAATTGGATTTGCTTTCCTTCTCAAAATGATGCTCTATCTACATGCTCTTCTTGCTAATGATCTTGATCTTTCAACAATCAAGTAAGGTGCTTAATTTGTTGTTGCATGGCAATGATAAATTTGGGCATTGCGGCCATGGCCACTACTCTATATAAACTACATACATTTTATCTAAGTTAACATGTAGATACAATACATCCACCATTCCCCATTAGTTACAAGTAGACTTACCAAGGGTTCATCAAACAATGTGATTGCATTTCGTAAATTTTGCCCAAACCATGAGATGATGAACTATGTGAAATGATGCTTAGTTAGTACATGGATACAAAAATCTTGATGGTTTGGTGGAAATGGATTTGGTGGTCCATAAATTCCATCCATTCTATTCTTGCTTTGAAACTAATGTAAAACACCAAGGAGAGAAATAGGAGAATGGAAGATTGGAATGAAAGATCATATTGAGACTCTCAAATGATAGAAACTCCAAATACTTAGCATGAGCTTGGGCTTTGTTATTTAATAAGAAACATATAAGGTTCTTTAGAAGCTTCTCATGAAGCTTCCTAAAAGCCGCTTTCTTAGAGTGCAAGCCAAAGTAATTGGGAAACTTCTTGAGAAGTTTTCTTCTAAAAAATGTCTACTTGATGTGCAAGCTAAGCTAGTCGGGAAGCTTCCTTCTAGAAGCAATCTACTTGGCATGCAAACTAAGCTAGCCGAGAAGCTTCCCAAGAAACTTCCCCCTAAAAGTCACCACTTGGTATGGACATTAACCCATTAATTGGAAGGTAACCAAGTAGATTCCTAGATGCTTCTAGAATACTTTTATGATTCTTGGCTAATTTGGCCAACTTGCTATTTTGTAAGTCTCAACTAACTCATTGGTAAATTCCATTTTGTTATAGGTAAGATATATGCCACTATGTATAAAATCCTACCACTTTACCAACACTTTCCTCCTTGTCCTTGAAGCTCCTTTGCCCAGTCATCCATACTAAAATTTACTAAATCCTAGGCTTCTTCCATTTCTAACTCTAGAGTGAGGTGTATAGTTTTTTCAATTTCCCTTTTGAGTTGCTTTCAACTACTAATGTGTGGCCTGATTCACAAAACAAGGGATAAAAGGTTAAGCCTTTGGGGGAGAGCCAAAATTTAAGTTTAGCCAAAATAGAAACTCATTATGGACTTTCTCATGGATGATCTGAGAAGAAAATACTAGGTTAAGCTAAAAAATGAAATTGAATGTCCAAAGAAAATGTATAGAGTAGAGTATAGAATATATAGATATATATTCTATAGAGTAGAGTTAAATTTGAAACTTAATGTCTACTCTTAGTGTAAAAAAAATATGGGGTTGAACTAAGCAATCACCTTTCCTACAATGTGTCTTCCACACACTTAATGTTCATGAAACTCCTTTATGAGTAGGAAAGACTCTTCCTTACCCATTTCTCTTCAAAGTAGACCATCTGCTCCTTGATGAAAAAGAATATACTCCACCATTGTGTAAGGTCTAGATCTTGTTGCAAAGGTCTTCCTCTCCCTAGCTTGCATCCCTACTGGATAGTTACCTCTTGTCACAAAATCCACAATCTCCTTGTACTCCATTGGAACCTCTTGAGTGATTGAGATTGTCATGAGCTCTTCATTCAAGAAGGAATCATCTATTGGCTCATCTCTATCATGATCATAGGCCCTAGATAACAAATCTGCATTTGCATGTTTCTTCCCAGGCCTATCCTCAATGGTGTAGTCATACTCAGACAAGAGTATCATCCATCTTGCTAGTCTCCCTACCACATTAAGCTTGATGAAGATGTACCTCAAAGCCTTGTGATCTATGACAATGGTGGCTTTCCCTCCAATCAAGTAGTGTCTAAACTTCTTGAGACCAAAGATCACTGCCAAGCCTTCTTTCTCCATGACAGAGTAGTTCTTTTTTATTGAAACCATCTGCCTACTAGCATAAGCTATCAGATGATCATGCCTATCTTGGTCTAATTGACTAAGAGTGCATCCTACAGCTACATTAGAAGCATCAATGTAGAGGATGAAAGGCTTACTCCAATCAAGTTAGCAAGAACAAGAGCTACAACAAGGGATTGCTTGAGCTCCTCAAAAGCTTTGAGAGCCCCTTTGTCCTCCAAAATCACCATGTATTCTACATCCTTCCTCATGTAGATGGTTAATGCATAAGCTTTGTTGGAAAATGAGAAGATAAACCTCCTATAGTACCCAACTATCTCCAAGAATTGGTGTAACTTTGTCAAGCTTGAAGGGAATGGAAGGTCTAAGATTTTCCTCACTTTCTCAAGATCAATTGCTATTCCATCCTTGGAGATGATATGCCCCAAAAGTAGATCTTCTTCACATCCAAAAATGTACTTCTTTGGTTTGAGTGATGCATTTGCCTCCTCCAAGCATTGATTAGATGCTCAAAGTGCTCCTCCTTGCTCCCATAGACACAAAAGTCATCAATGAAGTCTCTCACAATGAAAGGTTCAAATACCTTGTTCATGAACCATTGGAATGTGGCTAGAGCATTGCAAAGCCCAAAAGCAATGACCTTGAAAGTGTAAGCTTATCACCTTATCCATCACCCCTACCGGTCAAACTTGTTACTTGTTTGCCATGTTCACCACAAATGCTGAAGGTTTAGAGAGTATCATACCCAACTTCTTCATCAACCTTTCTGACATGGCATTCATAGTTGATCCTCCATCAACCAATGCATCCTTGATGTTGTGACCATTCATTGTCACATCAATCTTAGAGGCATATTCACAAGCCTCCCATGGTGTCGGTTTGGCATCCACCACCCCCATTGATATCGGAGCTTTTGCCTTCTTCTTCCTCTTGCTCCTTGTAGAACTCAGACCACCTCTAAGCTCTTTTCTCAAGGTAGGGTTCAAAGCAATCAATTGGCCCATTGTGATGTTAGCCTTGTGACTACCAATATTCTCCAACACATTGTAGTTCCATTGTTGCTTGGAGATCAAGAAGTCCATCCCCAGCTTCTTTCTTGGAATCTTTGTTGTTGATGGTGTTGAGGTGCGAGTGCTCCTAGTAGACATAGGAGTATCCTTACTAGGAGTAAATCCTTGAGAAGAGTGCACCTCCTCTGCAAAATGAGCTCTCTTCTTCTTTTGTGCCAAAAGCTCCAAATTAAGACTCTTGGAGTTTGAGCACTCTCCCTTCTCATACTTGCTCTCAACCACATCTATAGATGTTCCCCTTACCTTTGTTTGGATTAGGAGCCACTTGGGTTTCACTACCTCCTTCTTTCCCTATATTGGTTCCCTCATAACCCCTTGCTCCATGGTAAGTGGAATTTGGGCAATTCCTTTGGATATGGCCTCTTCCTCCACAACCAAAACAATTTCTCTCATTGAAATTGTTGGTTGGTTGGCCTCCTCTATATGGAAAACTTCTATAACTCCTAGGCCTTCTCTCCACATTTTGATCCACCTCTCTCCTCTCCCATAGTTGCACTCCATTGATCTTGAGATTTGCAAGTTTTTTAGTGATGGTTTGAAGTGGATCCTTTGGTAGAGGTGCAAGAACTAGAACCACTACTACTTGTGGTGCAACCCCTATCATCAAAGTATCAAAAGTTCCACTATACTTGTAACCTTGAGGAGGATGCACAACCTTCTTCACCACCAAATCACTCTCATCCCATTCCAAACTCTCCTCCATACAAATTGCAATCTTGATAGCTTCAACCTTGGAAGAAGGTTTCTCATATCTCACTTTGTTTCTCAATCCCTCCACAAAATTCTTGGTGAGCATGGTCCCTATGCCAATCATTGTAGTCTCCACATCATCCCTACCCTTCCTCAATACTTTGTAAAATTTGGACTCTAACTTTTCCACTCTTTCCACATAGAATCTCACTTTCAATCCATCTCTTTGCTTGAGAAAGGTAACCTCACTCATCAATCTCTCATAACTTTCATCTTATAGAAAGTTCTCAATGAGTGCTGAAGTCAAACTCTCTCAAGACTCTTCTTGCCCATCTTTACTCTCTCTCTCTCTCTTTTGGTATTCTAACTCATACCATGTAAGTGCTACATCCTCAAAGAAATCTGATAATAATGAAGCCCATTCATTCTTCCTCCTCTAACTGTTTCATATGCAAACTCTCTTGAAGTCTCTCACAAAGGCCTTCATATCTTCTCCATCCTTGCCAAAGAAAACCGGAAGTTTCTCCATCTTAACCCCTCACTATCTTTCTTTTCTCTTAATTTTTTTTTCTCTCACTCTATAACTAATAGAGTATGTACATGACTAACACCATTTGAGAGTAATCCACCCTAGGGAACACAAAAGGTCATGTTACTCCAAGATTTCTATAGTAACATCAAATCCTAGAGTGCATATTAATCAAACTCTCATGGATAGTTTATCTATAAATTGAAAGATTATCTCCATCACTAATCTTGATAACTAGCTGATGAAAGTAATAGTATTTCTGTAGCTGTACTAAGACTCTCTCCCAGATCCTTCACCAAAGTCTCCAAAAGTGCTTTTACTCCACTATGCTCATGTCTTTTTGGAAGCACTTCCACTCAACAAACCTCACACAACTCCTTGATCTTAGATCTTCTCGTTCCCAATCTTGGTGAAGAAGGTCCAACATGCAAACCCAAGTCAAGAAGGCCTCTCCTTTCTCTCAATCTCTTGCTCTCAAAATTCAAGGGACATGAAATTGCCATATGTGCCCTCTCTTATAAAAATCACTTAGACTCACTCTTTCTTCCAAGTGGTGTAGGTTTTTGAATCCTCTCACACTCTCTTCAAATTCTATTCTAAACTCTATTTTCCTAAAACCCTTGGGGAACCTTGAATAGCCTCAATTTCCACTCTTGGTGACACTCCATGTTCCCAAGATGAGTCTAAATACTCAAATATGCTTTTTGTTGCTCTCACGCTCCTCATACACAAGATCTCAACTTTGCAGAATTGACCCCTACTCACAATGTCACTCAAAACCCTCAACTAGTATTTCATTGTCCTCTAAAATTTTTCATACTTGATCACAACTCCAAGGCATCCCTCCTTGCAAAATTTCAAATCTTTTCATTGAGCCATTTGGCCTAGGCACCTTTCTATTCAACACACATATTTCAGATTTGGTCTGAAAACCACCACTCACTTAAAAGACTTATAACTTTTATGTTCAAGAATGATCTCTCTCTAATTTCTGTGTCAATAGGTAGGAAACAATGCATTGAATTTTCTTGGAAAGTTTCACAATAATCAACTAGAATTTGAAGAAATGGCAAGCTTTGTACAATTTTCAGAGAGCATGCAGTTGTAGGAGTAGTTTACCCTATCAACTTTCCAAAATTCTAGCCCAATGTGCATAATAGCTCTTAAAATAATTTCAAGTGTGCTAACTAAAGGATAACCTAAGCTATCATGTGTAGAAATTTAAAGTCCAAATCTCAAACTTGAGATTTTGCTCAAAATCACCTTAATCCCCAAAATTTGTAATCCACCTCACACAATCTCCCCAAATCCTCTCATGTGTACAAGATGTAAAACATCACCTCAAAGACATCATAATAAACTATATGGTATAAATATGGGTCCAAGTTCTCTAACATAAGTTCAGCACTCTCTTCCCCCAAAGTTTTCTCCAAGTGAGCTCTCATAGCCTCTTTCTGTCTAATATTGAATTGTACACGGAACATTATTTTGCCTTCTAAAGAGGTCCCGACAATGGAACCAAAAATTTAAGTCGGCCTATCTCTCACTTAGGATGAACCTCTGATGGATATTATGGTAGCGCACCATGAACTAAGAAGGCAAGGAACCCCAACTCCATCATACTTCTCTAATTCTAACACTCCAAGACTCAAGATATTGCTCACTAGAGAACTCAATGAGAGAGAGATAGTTGTAAATGAAAGGATGTTGAGTACCTCCTCACCCCTTTTTTATATACTTGTGAAATAGTTACACACTAAAGTTACTATTTACCACAATAACTCAAGTTACTAGGCTAAAAGTCAAATAAAGTCAAAAAGTATAAAAGAATATCTATCCACATGGGCATATTCCACTAAGCATGTGATCTTATCTTGACCCAACCACTAAGTCAAAGATTCCTTCACATGGGCTATCTTTAGGTTATAGAAGAATCTAAAACAAAAAGGCTTGTGAGCCCAAGAGTTCTCAACTTTTTCCTCAGAGCCAAACACCTAAGAATAATACCAAGTAAACATACTAAAATCCAAAATAGTGGTGCTCATATTTTCCACTTCCTCTAAAGTAAGGTCCCCACTATCTTAGCTATGAATAACTTTAGCTAATCATGACTAATGTAGAACCATGTTTTATCTTTATATAAATAATATCTCTCAAGTATTTATAATACAAAGCTAAATATCACAATACCACACACATGCACAAATGGGTATTACAATCTGCACTCCTTAGTAGTTCTGCCTCAAACACAAGAAGAACTCTACCATGGGGTCAAACCCCAATACTACATCACTTCCTATTGTAGTACCTCTACTTGTAGTAGCACCATCTCCAAGATATCCACCAATGCTACTAGAGCTAGAGGTTTTGTGAGTACTGCCAATCTACCCCTAGAAACCGAGCCTGAAGTAATGGAGATATAGTTTGGAGACCAACACTATCTCCATAGCTCAATCTCCTCCAAGTAGGCTCTCTTGAACTTATGGTAGTTGTCCATTGGCGGACCCTCTAGATGCTGAAATAATCTTTTCCATGGCATGAAGGGTATGAACAAAGTTGGGTTCCGCATCTACTATAGATCACACCAATTATCAAACTCTTGGATGAAGTCATTCAACTCAATGGTACCCATCCTACTAGAGTAACACTTGAGACCTTTAGAGGCACTATAAATCTTTTCCATGCTCCATAATAACGGTGTTGTCACACCAAGTGCACTCTCAACTAATTCAGCTCTTTTGTCAAACTTTGACTAGAGTCAATCTCCTCCCTCATTGGGACCGCAGATACAAGCTAAATCAAACACCACTGTAAACGCATTGCATATTGTAGTGCTATCTCCTCCAAAATCCCCAAAGAACTCCATCATGACAAAGTAACCAAGAATTGCAACCCGCAACCGGAATCACCGCAAGTAAACCCACCAAAAATCACCACCAAGTGCCAGCACCTCCAATTGCCAATGGCACATACTAAATATCATAGACTACCATAGCTCTAACTACAACAACTACACTAAGGGAAAGTGCAACTTGTAACTTTGCCATCACAACACGCACTCCCAAAATCTTTAGGTCATCACTTCTTGCCTCACCAAAGAGAAACATAGGTAGTTTGAATAGTCATCACTCCAACCTCACTATTGAGAGCACACCAAACCACCAACGCTCTAGAGACAAGGCACCTCACAAAAACATGGTGCACAAATAGGAAGTAAAGAATGGAGTGAGTCTTATCACAAGAAATCTAAACAAAAACCCTCCATCTCATAAATCAACACTAGTATTTTGATGGATAATATGAGTTATCTACTTCCTATGCTTACCATGATCACCAAGAATATAATCAAATTATCTCTTCAAGCCAAAGCTACATGTGTATAGATAATAAAGGAACAATCACTAGGACAACAAGTGAGGGTGGACTAGTTGGCTAGGGCACCAATCTAGGGAACCTAAGATCTAAGGGTCAAACCTTGTTGCGCACAATCTAACAAGATGGGCAGATTTGCCAAACAATGACCAAAATCTACTCTAAAGTAGCTAGCCTCATGCTAACAAGCTGGCTTTATGACCCATCTAAATCTTCATATCCTCTCATAGCCCTATCCCTCAAAGCCTCTAAATGCTCAAATGAGGTCTTTCTTCTTGCCACTTTGAACCATCTTCAAATTTGGCAAAACTCCTCAAATTTGCAAAATTCCTCCAGATTTGGCCAACAAGCAAAAATCCTCCAAATTTGGACAAAATCTAACATAAAATCCAGCAAAAATTTGACATAAAATTTGACATAAACCCCTAAATTTGGCTAACCGCCAAATCCTCTGTTAACTCTTCACTCAAGCAAAAAGACGGGTTTCACCAAAAAGACGGGTTTCTCCAAATCATAAATTCACGGAGATGGGTTCCCAACTCCACCTTCAATTTCACTTTTTGAGCCCAACTTGCACCAGATTGGTCTTGCTTTCACCTCTTGAGCTCAAAATCACAACCACTACTATAAAATTACTTCTCTTTGCTTGAAATTTAGCCAACACTTCCACACACCATCTGCCTTGTTGCCAAATCTACATCAATCAAATAACTTCTGCACACTAGGGAAAACTTGAACTCCGATTGAGCTACCAACGATCAGCAAGTATTGGAGATACCATCTGTAAAAGATTGAAACCGAGGAGAGAAATAGGAGAATGGAAACTCACATTGGGACACTTGAATGAGGGAAAACTCCGAATGCCTACATGAGCTTTGGCTTTGGTATTTATAGGTAACATACAAGGCCCTTGAGAAGCTTCTCAAGAAGCTTCCTCAAGCCGCTTTCTTAGAGTGCAAGCCAAGTTAACTAGGAAGCTTCTCAAGAAGCTTCTTTCTAGAAGCCGCCTACTTGGCATGCAAGCTAAGCTAGTTGGAAGCTTCTAGAAGCTACTTACTTAAGGTGCAAGCTAAGCTAACCAAGAAGCTTCCCAAGAAGCTTCCTAGATACTTCCGGAATATTCTAGGCTAATTTGTCTTATGTGTTACTTCGTGAGCCTGACTGACTTCATCGCTAAACTCCATAATGTTACATATTCCCCCGCCACTAGTTGGTGATATCCTCATTGCCAGTGAAGCTTCAAATTCCTGGATGGTCGTCTATGCATTGTGGAGGTGAGAAAGAGGTTCCCATGTGGCATCATGAAGGGGATACCTTTTCCAAAGGACCTTGTACTCCGTATGTTGGCGACGGCCTTGTTGAATGTGGCGACGCGCAAGGATACGATCAACTTTGTACTCCTCATGATCATTGATAGGGATAGGAAGAGGGGGAGGTTGGACTCGAGAGGAAAAGGAAGAGGGGTTAGGAACAAAGGGTTTCAACTTGGAAACATGAAAGACAAGATGGATACGCATGTGACAAAGCAAGGCAAGACAATAAGCAACAGGAGAGACAATTTGGGTGATACCAAAGGGTCCTATCCAATTAGGGGCAAGTTTACAAACTTGGATATCAATTGGGAGAGGGAGGTTACTAGAGGATAACATGACTTTATCACCGACTTCAAAGGTGAGATCTCAACGATGGTGGTCCGCATATTGTTTTTGGCAATTCTAAGCAACAAGGAGGTGAGACTTGGCTTTTTGGAGAGATTGGGATATAGTGGTCAAGAATGTGGAAGTATGAGGAACCTGAGATGGAGAAGGAGCAAGAAGAGAATCTGGAACAAGTGAATCTTGGCCAAAATTGAGAAAGAAAAGAGAGAATTCGGTGCTTGCCTATTTGGAATTGTTGTAGGCAAATTTGGCTACGGCAAGACATTCATCCCAATTGGTATGGTGGACATTGACAAAGGCATGCAACATATCCTCCAATGTATGATTTGCACGTTTGGTTTGTCCATCAATTTGAGGATGATAGGCCGTGGACAAAGCAAGCTTGGTGCCAAGTATTTGAAAGAGTGCTTGCCAAAACTTCCCGGTAAAGCAAGGATCATGGTCGGAGATGAGTACGCGTGGCATTCCATGATGCTTGAAGACATTGTCAAAGTAGATTTGCACTAAGGTTGGAGCATCCACGGTATCACAGGTTGGTGCCAAGTAGATTTGCTTACTAAGCGTATCCACAAACACCATGATGGCGGTGTGTCCTTGTTTTGTCTTTGGCAAGGATGTGATGAGATCCAAGCTCACATGCGCCCAACAAGCTAATGGAACAGCTAGCAGTTGAAGGAGTCCACCCGGCTTCTAGTTGTTGGCCTTGTTACGTTGGCAGCTCTCACATAATCGAACAAATTCTCAAACATCTCGTGTCATGTTTGGCCACCACCATTGACGTTGGAGGGTACTCAAGGTCTTGTCCACACCCATGTGACCAGCGATGGGTAAATCATGGGCTTCTTGAAGGCGCACAAGTTGAAGATCACCTTTGGCTAGAACATAGATCCGGTCCGCATGGAATAGAAGGCCTTCCTTGAAGGAGAAGGTGTTGTACTCTTTGT
Organism: Lunularia cruciata; assembly: GCA_948567375.1. NCBI lineage: Eukaryota > Viridiplantae > Streptophyta > Marchantiopsida > Lunulariales > Lunulariaceae > Lunularia > Lunularia cruciata. Next base: position 63,630,931 of record OX419755.1, on the reverse strand, counting down.
CACCTGTTGTTAGACAACCATGTACCATTTGGAAGAAGGGATCTTGCTGTAGAGCTAACCAAAACTCATTATGAATCTTGGGATCAACTGACACCATCGTAATTGTTGCCGCGATAAGAAGAAGAGACTTCAAATCAGGTCGTTGTGATAGAGCATTAGGGATGACATGGAACCGACCTGGTTTGTACTCAAGTTTGATGTCGAACAATTGGAGTTGCTCTTCCCATCGATGATGTTGACTCTTCATGTGCTCTAGGTGTAAGGTCTGCAACAATGGCTTGTGATCAGTTTGCATGATCACTTGTTTCCCCAAGAGATAATGCCTCCATACCTTAGTGGCATATACCATTGCAAGTTGTTCCCTATCTCAAGCAGGGTAATTTCTTTCAGCTGTATTTAGTCGGCGAGACACAAAGGCAATAGGATGTAGTCCATCTGGAAATTCTTGTTGCAACATAGCTCCAATTGCAAAGTTAGAAGCATCAAAATCAACCACACAAGGTAGTTGAGGATCATATGGTTGAAGAATGGGTCTTGAAGATACCATATGCTTTAACTTCTAAAATGCTTCTTCATGCTTGGTGGTCCATTGGAAGCTTGAGTTCTTTCCCAAGAGGTCAATCAATGGTGCAGCCATGTGAGCATAATAATGGATGAACCGTTGGTAAAAACTGGCCAATCCATTGAATGCTCGTACTTTGGTAGCATCCTTCGGGGTAGGCCAATCAGTAATGGCCTTGATCTTCTCTTCTTCCATTTTGATCTCCTCTGATGAGATCTTATGACCCAAGAAGGTAACCTCCTTCTGCCAAAAAGCACACTTTGACTTCTTGCAGTAAAATTTCCACTATTGTAGTCGTCTAAAGACTTCTTGCACATGATTCCTGTGTTCTGCCTCTGTCCTACTATAGATTAAGATATCATCTAAGAACACTACCACGGACTGATCCAATAGTCCCTCCAACACCCGATGCATCTGATCCATGAAGATTGCTGGAGCATTAGTGAGTCCAAAAGGTAGAACTCTCAACTCAAAATGTCCATACCTTGTGCGAAAGGCAGTCTTTTGCACGTCTCTCCTTCAATAGGAATTTGCCAATAGCCGCTACAAAGATCTAGCTTGGAAAAGTAGCGTGCTCCACATAATTGATCAAGTAGGTCATCGATCCGAGGCAAGGGATATGCATTCTTCATGGTTTGCTTATTGAGCCCATGGTAATCAATATAGAAACAAAGTCCTCCATCCTTCTTTGGATCAAATAGTACCGATGCTCCCCACGGAGAGGTACTATGTCGTATGAAATCCTTCTCCAACAACTCTGTAAGTGTTGTTCGCAACTCCTCCAACTCCTTTGGTGAGAGCCAATAGATTGGTCTACTCACTGGAGTACTCCTTGGCAATAACTCGATCTTGAAGGGCATACCTTGATTAGAGGGTAATCCCTTTGGCAGATCATCCGGAAACACATCTGCAAACTCTTGAACTATCCAATCAATCATTGCTTGATGCGGCACCTGGCCCTCCTCAGATTGTTCTTGTGCAATTGGCTTGATCCACACCGCGAATACAGACTTATCTTCCTCCAAAGCTTGCTCTATGGCTGCTTCATTAACAAACTTCCCTTCTAGGGACTCATCTCTCTTCCAAGCTTACTCCATGGTTGCCTTCTTGGCAAACTTCCCATCTTGGGACTCATCTCCCTTCCAAATTTGCTCTATGGCTACCTTCTCAACAAACTTCCCATCTTGGGACTGACTATTCTTAGGTGTCTTACTCAGAGGTGCCAGAAAACCTAATCGGAAATTCCTACCTTGGTGTTGTACTTGAATTTGACATCGGGTCCAATCAAATTGAACCTTATGACGTTCAAGCCAAGGTAGACCCAGAATGATATCATAGTGTAGAGGTGCCACTACAAACCTCATACACTCCAAATACTCCTTCCCAATCTTGAAGGTAACAGGATGTGAGGTGCGGAATGTAGAACCTTTTCTACCATTTGCCATCATCAAACTACTTCCAATCACTGGCTTGATAGGAATACCGAATTCCTTTGCTGCTTGCATAGATATGCAATTCTCTCAACTTCCAGAATCAACCAAAATCCTACAACCCCAATTAGATATTGTACCTTGCAAGTGAAGCAAACTTGCATAGGTTGAGCCTTCAATCCCATTGGAACTAATCAAGCTCCCAATAGGCGGCTTGAAATCTCCTACTGGGATTCTTCATTTCCCTGATCATTCTGTTCCACAAACTCCATCTAGGCAACTTGTCGAGGTCGCCCATTCCTAAGTGGACATTTAGCAATGTGATGTCCAACTTAGCGACAATAAAAGCAACCTCCATTTTGTTGTAATCTTTCTTTATCTGCTGTGCCAAGTGGTCTTCGTTGGATATCATCAATCTCCATTGGTACCGGTTCTTCCACTTGTGGTATTGGTAGGTTTTGTGTAGGTCAAGGTCAAGACCAAGTTGTCACAACTAAGGAATCAAAACGCTAAGCCAATTGCATGGCTTCTTCTACATTCTGTGGCTCTTGCATGGTCATCTCCAATCTGGTTCGTGACTTCAATCCTTGCACAAATCGATCCAGAACTTCACCTTCTTGGATATCTGGAATTTGCATGATGATATTTTGAAATTGTGTGATGTAGCTTCTCACTGAACCAATCTGCATCAACTCCACCAATTTATCTTGTGCAGCTTGGGTGGCATTTATAGTCTAAAATCGACCAAGTATTGCATCCTTGAATTCTGCCCATGTCAAAATTGGTGTAACAATTTGTTGTTCAGCTCTTTCTACTCAGAATCGCCACCAAAGTTTTGCCACGCCATCCAACTGGCTAGAAGCCAAGAGAATTTGTTTCCGCTTGTCTTGAAGATTGGTGGCTTTAAAGTAACATTCACAATCAAACACAAAATTCTCCACTGTGCTTGGAAGATTCTTGCCTTCAAACACCTTGGGTTTCGGAAATTGAATGTGATCTTCTCCATCTCGAACTGGCGCTCTTTCTATCTGTTCTCGTTGTTGTTGGTCTTGTTCATCCAACAATCAAGTAAGATGCTCAATTTGTTGTTGCATTGCAAGGATAACATCCGGTATTGCCACCATTGCTACTACTCTATTCCACTACCCTCAATTTATGTAGTTGATTAACACATAGATACAACACGTCCACCGTTTTCCATAAGTTACAACTAGAAGTATCAAGGGTTCCTCTGACACGGTGATCATATGTAGAAAATCCTGCCCAAAGTGTGAGGTGATGAATTGTGTGAAACGATGCTTTGGTAATATTTGGACATGAAAGTCCCAATGGTTTGGCAGAAGTGGATTTGGTGGTCCATAAATTCCATCCAGCCCATTCCTGCTCTGATACCAATGTAAAAGACCAAAATCGAGGAGAGAAATAGGAGAATGGAAACTCACATTGGGACACTTGAATGAGGGAAAACTCCAAATGCCTAGCATGAGCTTTGGCTTTGGTATTTATAGGTAGCATACAAGGCCCTTGAGAAGCTTCTCACAAAGCTTCCTCAAGCCGCTTTCTTAGAGTGCAAGCCAAGTTAATTAGGAAGCTTCTCAAGAAGCTTCCTTCTAGAAGCCGCCTACTTTGCATGCAAGCTAAGCTAGTTGGAAGCTTCTAGAAGCTTCCTTCTAGAAGCTACTTACTTAAGGTGCAAGCTAAGCTAACCGGGAAGCTTCCCAAGACGCTTCCTAGATACTTCCAGAATATTCTAGGTTAATTTGTCTTATGTGCTACTTCATAAGCCTGACTGACTTCATCGCTAAACTCCATATTGTTACACCATCAACACTCTCAATTCCTGCACCCGACTTCACCCTAACCTCACTTCTTTGATGTAATTAGTTTGTTTACAAAACTTGAATCACACTCAATCAGATCAATACTTGATCTATCACTCAATAATCTGCCAACAATTGGGCACCAATTACAATCAAGCATGCCCACTCTAGCTAAGAGAATCCAAGTGATGCTTGTCAATCTCCGTCTACCCTAGTCAGGAACTCGAAGGCTCAACATTAGAGAAGTGAGCTCTTTGGAGCTGCACTTTGAAACTATACTCCATGAACTTGAGCTAGGTCTCAAATCCTAACGGTCTAATTGATGTCACACTTGACAATCCAAATGGTGCAAGTGACGGTAGGTCCTACCGTGTAGTCAATACCCTAAACACAAAATCTATTTGTCAACATATGAGTAACTACCAAAATACTGCTGACTACCAACACTACTACTCTAGAGTCTGAGCAATCTAGGTATAAATATTATAAATGGCATGACACCAAGAAAATCTATCTATGTTCATCTTGAAGATTTGTAGCTTCAAAATATTATTTACAAAAAAAAAATTCTCCATTACGCTTGAGAGGTTTTTGCTTTCAAATAACTCGGACTTTGGAAATTGGATTTGCTCTCCTTCTCAAAATGGTGCTCTATTTACATGCTCTTATTCTTGATGATCTTGTTCTTTCAACAATCAAGTAAGGTGCTTAATTTATTGCTACATGGCAATGATAAATTTGGGCATTGCCGCTATGGCCACTACTCTATATAATCTACATACAATTTATCTAAGTTAACATGTAGATACAACACGCCCACCATTCCCCATTAGTTACAACTTGAAGTACCAAGGATTAATCAAACAATGTGATTGCATTAAGAAAATTTTGCCCAAACCATGAGATGATGAACTATGTGAAATGATGCTTGGGTAGTACATGGATACAAAAATCTTGATGGTTTGGTGGAAATGGATTTTGTGGTCCATAAATTCCATCTATTCTATTCTTGCACTAAAACCAATGTAAAAGACCAAGGAGAGAAATAAGAAAATGGAAGATTGGAATGAAAGATCACATTAGGACTCTCAAATAACAAAACCTCCAAATGCTTAGTATGAGCTCGGGCTTTGGTATTAAATAGGAAACATACAAGGTTCTTGAGAAGCTTCCTATAAACTGCTTTCTTAGAGTGCAAGCCAAAGTACTTGGGAAACTTCTTGAGAAGTTTTCTTCTAAAAAATGTCTACTTGATGTGCAAGCTAAGCTAGTTGAGAAAGCTTCCTTCTAGAAGCAATCTACTTGGCATGCAAGCTAAGCTAGCCGAGAAGCTTCCAAATAAACTTCTCCCTAAAGTCACCACTTGGTATGGACATTAACCCATTACTTGGAAGGTAACCAAGTAGCTTCCAGATGCTTCTAGATATTTTTATAATTCTTGGCTAATTTGGCCAACTTGCTATTTTGTTAGTCTCAACTAACTCATGGGTAAATTCCATATTATTATAGGTAAGATATATGCTACTATGTATAAAATCCTGCCACTTTACCAACAAGTCAATGTCAAAGTCATACTCACTTTCCTCCTTGTCCTTGAAGCTCCCTTGCCCAGTCATCTGTACTAAAATTTACTAAATCCTAGGTTTCTTCCATTTCCAACCCTAGAGTGAGGTGTATAGTTTTTTCAATTTCCTTGTGAGATGCTTTCAACTCTCAACTACTAATGTGTGGCATGATTCACTGAACAAGAGATAAAAGGTTAAGCCTTTGGGGAGAGCCAAAATTTAAGTTTAGCCAGAAATAGAAACTCAATGTGGACTTTCTCATGGATGATGTGGAAAGAAAATACTAGGTTAAGCTAAAAGATGAAATTGAATCTCTAAAGAAAATATAAGGTAGAGTTAAATTTGAAACTTAATGTCTACTCTTAGTGTAAAGAAAATATGGGTTGAACTAAGATTTTCTTTTGAGTGAAGGGGTAGATAATTACGGGTATAGTTGGATTCTCAAAGCAAATGTTAGATTCGAGCTAAAATCAATAGTGAACTTAAATCTATCATTGGGTGTTCTTCTGATGGGGTTAGGTGTGTTGGGTCGACATAAACTGTGAGGGTGGTGCAAAGAAGAATTGATGAGTGATTTTTTGGCAACGGGAAACACTACAAATGCACATGCGATGCGATCGATCGGTAGAGCCCACATATCTGGCCATGTTCATTGTGAGCTAATCCCCTCGACCCTCATATAATGCCTATTCTTTTCAAAACCCTTCAGTGTCACATCTCTACATTTTAAAATGCATATAAAACGCAAATAAGGGTCACTTTTCCACATTTGAAATTATCAATTAATACTACAATTAATATTTATAGGTACCAAAATATCTAGAAATCTTACGGGTCACAAAAATCATGACCCGTAGGGCTTTTACAACTTTAGGCCGCAGCCTGTAAAGCCCATGGGTAACCTTCTCTACACCGGCCATAAAATGTTTGTAGACAACCTATAAAGAGAGTTGATGGATTCTTTATGGACTTGAAAAACCCCATAATATTTACGGACCATTCTTGAAACTCCCTGTTTTCTTCGCCCCTAATATTTACTGACCATTTTTGGAAACCCCCGTTTCCTCTGCCCCTAATATTTACTGACCATTCTTGAAATCCCCAGTTTTCGTTATGGGTCCCGCAATATACGCACTACTAAAGAGTCCCATTATCGTAAAGTCCCTAGACATTCTATTTTGAAAATCTCCTATTAAATTCTATAGAGTACTCCTAACCCCGTACAAAATTATGTGTCACGTCGTTTGCAACACGTAAAACTTTATTTGGCCACGGACATTACCCATAAAATTCACGCTCCCCCCTCCCGCACCGCATCCATAAGACGTTTACAGACTGCCCGTAAAAAAGAATTTCTGAATTTTACACGTTCCGTAAAAGGATTTTAAAGTATATAGAGCCCCTAGTATGTGAAAATTTGAAGCGGATCACATCACTTGTATTTCCTTGAAGTATCAAAAGAAATATTACCTAGTTCGATTGCTCTCTTGTATTAGTTCATAATTTCTACATAGCAATGGATATTTGTTGTTTAAAGTAGTCTGTACTGTAAAATAAGAGTGAAAGCAATACCCTTATTTATTTAGTATAAGAATGTCACGTACAAAATTTGATCCAACGGCACGAAGAGGTTATTTCCTAGTAAAGTAAGCTCCCTTGTACGGTTCGATGGGGTTCTTCCCATCCTTCGTGTTTTCTACATGGTCTCCCCTTTTTCGTATAGTAAGCTCTTGTGCAATATTTGATACATGTGTTAAAAGGCTATGTGTCGTATATATCATATTGCAGGTACATTCCATTCATTTGACTAGTCCATATTGTATCTAGATATTTTTCCGCATTCGACATCATTACAAACCTTTTAGTTGATGAACACTTACCCATCTATGTTTGATAATATGATTTGCAACTTATCTTCAAAAGTTTACCGAGGTGTTCCTAGTCAGTGCTACAACTGCGGACTACTATATTATAAATAAATAAATAAATAAATAAATATAAAAATAAAAATTGCATATCGCTTAAAAAGATACTTATAAGGAAGATGGCAGTAATTAAATTCCGACCTAAAATGTTATCAGCGAAACCAGCCACCGTCGGTAACACTTTGGTTCTCGTGTAAAGATTGATGCGTCGTTGAAAAATATCACCGTCGTTAACTATTAGTAGACGAGACCTACAGTAATTTTCAACGGTAATAGCAAGAATCACAAGTGGTCGTGCTTAGCGAGCAACGTCCACAGCCACGTAGACTCCGGGGTGACACGTAGACAGATGACAGCTTTCATGTGGCGGGTTGCCACAGGCAGCATGAAAAGAAACTCTCATAACATATTCGAAATGGTGAGAAAGGCGACCGCGTAGAAAAACGCGAAGGATGGGATGGCTCCATCAAGCCGTACAAGGATGAGATATTCGAAATTACGAGCGTGATGGGACTTAGCGACTGCAGTTTCTGTCGTTGTGTTGTCCTTTGTGCAGGGCTCTACCGAAAGGGGATGCAGCAGTGAGTGGAGAAAAAGATGCCTCGGCGGGTATTAGTGAGTAATAGAAGAGGCAGAAATTGCGTGCGATGCTGTTCTGGATTGCTGCACATTCTCGTTGGAATCGGAATTGGACTTGCCACTGCACCTGTTGGCCAAGCCTCATTGGTGAGTAGTAATGGTAACGGAGGAGACGTTGAGGAGGAATCGTCATCTCATCCTCAAGTGAAAACATGGAATGCGCTTACGGATTGTGTAAGGGATAGCAAAGAGGAACGTGCTTTGGAACGCTGGTTGTTATGTGTGGAAAGGATCAGGTCACCTCCTGAGCTTCCAGGATTTCTTGAGCTGTACGATCAGGACGCTGATGCGGCGATCAAGCCTGGGGAGGAGTATGATACTTGGTTGATCCCGGAACAGGTCGAAGCACAGGAAGCTAGATGGCGTGAACCAATGAAGCTACATACAAGAGAGGAGGAGCAGGAAAACTTAGAACCTGGAGGTGCTCAGGAGCTGCTGCATGTTGTTAAAACAGAGGTAGATGGTTCAGGGCTGTATGAAATGGAGGACCTATCTCGGAGTAAAGAGAGAAATTTGAGGGATTCCGTGTGGAAGATAAGCAATAATGCATCAACTGTTTCTGGGATTATGAATGTTCGGGAAAGGCAATTTATAACTGGACCGGCTGATGTCGTAGAAGATGAAGCAAGTGATAGTGAGAGCAGAAGCCGTAAACGTATCCTCTTTGCCGGCGGTGATGAAAGCCAGGGATCTGTATCAGGTTCCGGGAACGAGATGGACGAAGGGATTGCAGGATCGAAAGCAACTCTTGGACAAGTTAATTCTCAACAGGCCGACAATAACCTCAAGCATCCGGCGAATTCAGAGATTGAACGCTTGGAGTCTTGCGCATCCGATTCTTTATTGCCAGTGGACCGGTAAATGTACTGCACTTCTGCCACTCTGAGACGACATAATTCCCCAACTGCTGTATTGGGCTAAGCAGAATATGGTTCTTTCTTTCTGGTGCTTTGTTCGCAGACTGCAGAACGAACAAAATGTGACCACCTCTACAAGCGAATTTCTTTCGAGTCCCGGAGATGGAGGTGCTATTACTACGGCCACCGTTGTTGGTTTGTTGACCTTGATGCTAATAAGGGCGCAACGTGGAAGAGATGGTGGAAGAGCTAGGAATCAGCCTGATATGGACAAAGCAGGATCCAACATAATTCTTCATAGCAGTACTCCGAAGCTGGGACAAAAGTTACACATTGATATGCAGAAATTGTCAGAGCCTCTGGGCATGGCTGTTGCACAAGTGTTTTTCGAGGTGATTTTCCCGATTACTTTAGATCGAACCTTAAACTTATCCAAACCTTCTCCGGTAATCCTGAACTGGTGTTTTTAAGATTCACTTTGGTCTGGATGAAAGTCAACCGACTATAAATGAAATAGATTTGCATACATCTCTGATGGTACTAAATTGAGCTTACTGTAGTCTTGACCTGTGACGTTTACTCCAGAATGTCGATGTCTAGCACCATTAGTTCAGTGGATCAGGTTGAGACTAGGTATTCTATCAGAAGTATTCAAAGGGGTGAACTTTGGAGTCTGATAGGTATCTCGTTCCCAAAATTTTACCTTATCTGGGACTTCTAGTACCAGGTCAGGCTTGTTCCAGTTTTTAGACATGTCATCTGACAAATATGTTGTAAGTTCAGGTTTTGGAGCAAAATGGTGATCATCTCGCAGGACAGTTTTCAGCCGAAGGCCTGTCAAATGTGTGTATTCCTATGCATTAGAGTGCGCTATGTGTTGAGTTTTACTTGAAGCGACTTAAAAATCTTTCTTGGTGTGTTGTCTGATTGACTTCCTATTGTCTTTTTTCCTACTCAGCTCCTCGAAAGCGCCATCAAGGAGTCTTTGATGCCGGTAATATGCCTCCCTCAGCCCAATATTTACTTCAGCACTGAACTTTCATCTGACGAGTTGAGTCTCAGCTGCTTTCTGGTCTGTTAAAAGTACCGCCATGTCATAAAATCTATGAGAGAAATTTAAAAGAGTGTTATGACATGTGATGTCGAATTGATTTAGAGTTATATATTGTATTTAGTCTTGACTTCGCTGGATTCTGGATATTTCATATCTAGGTACTAGGTACCCATCGTTTGCACTTCGTCCAGAATTTTAGGGCTTCATTCAACAGCACATACAGAACAAGAGCAAGGGTCAGATCTGCGTACTTCAAAGCAGGAGTAAGACAAACTCCGACGAGACAGGCATCCTCCAAGTCATGGAAAGTCTCTCAACCTAAGTCACGACAGGAATTTCATAAGGCACAACGTTCTGGGGTAGTCGAGAGGAACGCCGATGTCTGCGACGAGGGTCGGGAGACACCCGCAATTGAAGGGGAAACCTCTCCTTTCAGAGTTGATAATGACATTTCCAGATTCAAGGACGATAAGAATTCTTTCTTCACTGCGGCCAAACAAGATGAGCAGGATTATTGTGGGGAAACAAGCTCGGACAAGTATGTGAGTGCAAGTGCGCACTCCCAACTAGGGTTAGGTTGCCAAAGAGAAGTCTTCAAACTTGGAGAGGAATATTCACAGGATGAAGTCATGTACTCAGCTGACGACTCCAGCGGTGGTGAGGAATGGATTATGCTTGAAGAAAGTAGCAAGCTTCCAAAACGAGCTCGTCAAAGCGACTCCTCTTTCTATGCTGAAGCTCCTGGTGGTCATAATGAAGTATGTGATCCGGGTCTTGAAGAGCAGGGTTCGCCCATGTGTAAACGCACCCAACCTTACAGCAGTTTTCCTGGTGACTTTTCTAGTGCAGAGCGTAGTCAGTGGGAGGCTGGACTTCACAAGGGTCAAGATGTTGTAACTCCAGAAATATCGGAGCATGTTCCTTCTACTGGAAAGTACCTGGATCACTCAGGTGTTGCAACTCCGAGTGATGACATTGGACGTTGTTCTGATGGAGTGGTACCCGGTAGCGTCTTGGGTTCTAAGAATCCCCAAGTCTCAAGTCCAGATGCAAGTGAAGATATGAGGGGCAGTTCCATACGAGAACTTGAGCAGAGTGTAAGTTTACAGGGCAGGTATGCAAGAGGTGGAGATGTGCGCAAAAGATCTGGTTCTGCAACTAACTCTTTCGCTCAAAGTCAAGGAACGGCAGTTCACTCTTCAGCAGATAGTCTCCAGTCTGCAGACGTTCCCACGCTCGATGCTCTGGTGCTTGCGAGATCTTCGTCTACTGCTGTTGGTTATACTGTTGCCGCTGGAGATAGGTTTCAGCAAGAGCTCTTTCAAAGACACGTCAGCGCCCAAGAGCGTCGCAACTATCTGCTTGAAGTGGAACTTGCGCACAAGATAAGGGGTCTGGCTATCAAGGAAGACCATCTGCATCTTTATTCCGAGTCCAACTCACTTTTGAGAGAAAATGTGGATTTAAGCCGCACCAAAGTAGAATTTAAGGAAAATGAGTTCCAGGATCGCAAGCTGGACAAAGCATATAACGAGTTCAGTCGAACCTGTGCTGACCAGTTAGTTGCGGGGCTTTGCGTAATGCTTTTGGCTCTTGGTTTCAGTTTTTGGAAGTTTTCATACGAAAGACTCACTAGTGTGGTGAGAGTATGCCAGCCTCCAGTCAGGGTGAGTTGTGGCTATCCTAGTTTCTAATGGTCTTGCTAGATGTCGATTTTGAAGGTAGTAGGTTGAGATTATCCAGAGATCTGCTAGATGCGCACACAGTATTAAACCAAATGGTAAACCTTGTTTGAAAAGGACATTAGACGAATGCGTGAATTCATGGCGTGACAATGACATAAGAATAGACTGAAAAACGACTAAACCGCTGATGTACTGGGTGTTTGCTGCCTGCAGGAAAACGTTCAAAATAGTTGGCTGGGCACTAATTGGGTGTACAACAGCTTGAATGCTCTGACGTTTCAGTTGCAAGCATTCACTTGTGAGGCCACAAAGGCTATACGGATGTCGATAGGCCTTGGCACTATCATCTTTGTGGCTGCCACACTTCTTCGACGAAGCGTAACCAGTTCCAGTCAAGCAATGCCCGCCACTATTATTGTCATTGTCCTCGGGGGCGTATGTGGTTTCGCAGGGAAGCTATCAATTGATACCTTAGGTGGTAGTGGGCTGCACTGGGTTGTGTTGTGGGAATGTTATTGTTCTTTGCATGCGTTCGCAACATGCTTTACTCCGCCGCTATATCATTTCCTTAATGGGCATCCACCAAGAAGCTATTTCGAAAAAGCACCTTTAGGATCTCGGATATGCTCTGCCGTTGCTCGCTTTACCTTCCACTCAATTTTAGTCTTAATTCTCCCACTCATGACTGGACTCCTTCCCTTTGCATCCCCTGAGGATATTTTGCAAATATTCCTGGACTGGTGGTCACCGAGTACTTCGAGTAGTCATTATCGAGTGATTCCTTGAGCCATTTAGATCTCAGGTGATCGAAGAAATTGTACAGCAATGCGAGTGAAGAGAAGTAGAATGTAGATTGGGCGTCGATTTAGACATCGTCTCATTATTACCTTCCCTCGGGCTTCTTCTCATTTACTTCTCATCTACTTGAATTCGTTCAAGTAGATGTTAGGGAGTAGGTGTCTGTATTATACGAATGTAACAAAGTTATGCTGCTATGTTAATATGTAGTTTAGGGATCAGGTTCATGACGAGTTATTCTTCTATGGATACCCATTATAAAATAGTTTAATGCATGATGTTCTGAACGTGTTAGCAGTGTTCAGGTGAGTTCTTATGGACGTCCTCTTAAGGAAAGTGGTCTAGACCAGAATTGGACTGCTTTGAAAGTTTCTGTTTCGGTTCACTCTCGCTCTTAGCTTAGAGTCCCATAACGAGGTTAAATGCTTCGAACCAGCACTGTAGTTCTTTGATCAAAAGGCGAATGCGCTAAGTGAACAAAGGTCAGGGTGAATGGATTTACCCTGGACCAGTTGCTGTAAAATTTGGAGATTTGAGATAATTCGTGCTAAGCTCAAAACGCTGTCTGCAGGGGATCCTCTCTGCACGTTATATGTGATCTGGGCATTTCAGAATGAGTTGGTTGTCCGCAAAACTCTGTACAAATGTTCTCAGACATGACGATGGTCCTTAGATTGTTACCCCAACAACACCGATGAAACTTGACTTCCCAATGTGGACCAGATTGCTGTGTACCGTGCAGATAATTTTGAATCGCCTGAACTCAGTTTCTGCTACACCCTTGGGTGTTGCAAATGACTTTAGTTGCAAGAGAAAAACTTGCGGCGGTAGTACTTCTCCTTGTCACATGCCAAACAGGACATTTGGCCTGGTTGATTAGTTTGCATTCTTCCAGTGGGTGCGAAACCGTATAGTAGCTCGTACCATAGCTTTTGAATAATATCATATTGGTAGTTACTAAATTAGACTCTATACACTTCATATAGTCAAACTTCTCACTGTAAATTTCTACATTGAGCTTGAATATGAACTCTTTTCCTATACATACGAATATTTTATCCGGATAATTTACCACAGCATCTTTATATGGATAGAAGAGAGAACAGGTCCAATCATTAATAATTAAACATTAAAGGTACTTACGATGTATCCTTTGATGACGTCTTCTTAGAGTTATCAAATTAATTGCGTATATTTAATATCATAGATATTCTAAAGTGAAAACATGAGTCTTGAGTATGAATAATTTTCATATATATATGAATTTCAATTCATGTGAATTGTCACACACAGTGCAAATGGAATGTCTTACAAACTTCTGTACTTAAAAGTGCAGAGAGGAATAATGTGTGCATGAGACCACAACGTCTAAATCATATGTAAGCGAAGAAGGTACGAACGACACTGTTACTTGCAAGAATACTCGCAAGACCAAAAGGACATAATAGTACACATAGAGCTTACCGTTGTCCGTAGTAAAGACGTTTACACGTAAGATATATATTGGGTTTTAATACAAGAAACCATGGTTATTTTACGATGATGTTAGATTTTCCCGTTAAATAATTTATGGATGATTAAAGTCTCAAGAGCATTCAGTTACTGAATTATTTAATTAATATTATAATTTAAATTCTTGAGAAGATTACGAGATATATTAAAGGGTCTTGTAACAAATCAATATAAAATCGATGTTTTACAAGGGAAAAAGAGAGACAATGATACTCATCTACAAGTAAAAACTTCAATTAATACTTTCATAAATTTTGATGGAGTCTCCATAACCCATATATTTTGGTGGGTAACGATTTTTGTGAGACCGTAATTCCTTTATTGTTATATATATTTTATTCATAATTTATCCATACATTTTCATATGAACATTAACTTGTATCCATGAAATGGTTCTTGAAACCCTCTATTGTTATAAGGAACAAGAGAGAGGAATAAAACACGAAGGATGTGAAGACCCCATCAAGTGGTACAAGGGTGAGGAAAAATAGGTAAAATGGGGCAAAGCCTCAATAGAGTCTATATGAGAAATGTGCCCTACGGCACCTAAGATATCTTAGCTATGCAAGTCGTATTGTCTACATACAACCGGAGCATTTGAAGAAGCATCACCTAGTGTCATTGCTCTCCTATGGATTGCACCAACCATTGCCCTCTATAGAGCAATGGACACACGCTGTCTAAAATATGCTACAAAGTATGAGAGTGAGAGTGGTACACTATGGCGCCTAACATGATAAGCTCTCGTGCACTCTTTCACCAATGTGTCGAATGCAATGTCCATCACTCCATATAACTCCAAGGCTAGAGGAACAAAGAGGTGACCTCGTTGCATACTCCTATACTTGGAGACCTTGCAAGCTATTGTTGCACTCGCCGCACATCCAAGGGGATGGGTAATCACTCCCTCCAAAATTGTATCACACATAGGGTCTATAACCACGGCATCTGCTATTGTCACATGATCATCTCAGACCAAGTATAAGTCTGCCCTAATACGTGTCGTTTGCAAGGCATATGAATGCTCCTTCTAAGTCAAGTATCCACTCTCATGTGCCGTAGCAAACACTATGTCTCTAATATCATCATGGATAGCTATCCTCTATCCTCCAAAAGGACAATGTGTCATATGGACCGTTGTTGCATCTAGTGTAGAACCACACTCACAAGTGTGTAACAAAGATGGAGATGGGTGGACCAAACTTAGGCAAAACCTTATGTTCATAGAGAAAGTATCTGGTGCAAGTTAGAATGCCCTAATGCACGCTTGAGCTAGGATCCAAGAGCCTGCACCCTTGCCAGAGCAAGAGCAAAGAAATGCTCTAGTAGCCGAAGGAATGGACGAGTCAACTAAGTGATAATTTATCATATGCTTACATTGTTGCTCCATCAAGGAAGACTGTAAACCTCTAGTCTAATCTGACAATAGTGAAGCACAAGATGGAAGGTCCTTGCATGACTATGTGGATAGATTGTCTCTTGTCTGCCGCAATAACATTTGGAGAGAAGAGGATCCCTCCTCCACCTCTATCACATAAGTATCCAAAACCGGCCTATCAACAACCACAAAACAAGAGGAAAGTAGAGGTGCCATTAGAGCCCAACTACAAAAAACACTATAGGTGCAATCTCTTCCATAGATAGCAAGCCAACTCCTCCACATGAGATTGGTGGAGATATATGTTTAGGTGCCGAATCCCATATCACACACTCAAATATCCTTGGTCCAATAATATCACCAAAGACTCCCATGATCCTCCTATCAAAGGCTCTCAAACGTGATAGGAAGGTCAAGGGAGGGGGACTATGCAAAGGAGGTAAGTCAATTGACGAGCAATACTAGAGGAGAGTATTAAAAATGCCATCCACAGATCTCCTAATAAAGGAAGGTCATTCACATGGAAAATATCCTCTACAAGGGCAGCATCTAAGAAGCGTGTGACAAAACCCTTGGATCCTACTGGCATTCCAAGAACATATAGACCATTTGTAGATGTAATACACCCCTGTGGAAGCTCAAGGTGTGGAGGGATACCTAAAGGGGACCATACCATACACTTTGACACCTTGACTCTCAAGCCTACTAGATGTAGCTTGGTAGTCAAGCGGTCAAAGGCCTATCTAATCTGATCTATAGGGCCCATAATGGGTGTATCATCTACCAAGGAGGGAAATACACAATCTAGCAGATAGTATATAAGAGAGCAATCTAACAAATTAGTATATAAGAGAGCTCTAAAGTGAGCCATGGCAAATTAAGGTCCTCCTAAAAGATCTCTCTAATATGTATCAATAGTTGACTCCAAGACTATGATTCACTACTGTAAACAATTGTGCTAGTAGTAAAGGGAAGCAAGAGAGCCATAAAAAGACCACACAAAAAGAATAAGACTTGCCAAGGATCCTCCAACCTTCCTAAGTTGCCTAAAGATAGATTCTCATGAGATGTTATTAAAAGCGCTCTCAACATCCACCTATAGGATGACACACTCCAGATGGATATCTAAGAGTACCCTAATGGCTAAAGATATAGCCTCACATCCTCTAGGTGTAGCTACTCCAAACCGATGTTGAATGAGGTGCTATTGAAAGTGAGAATGATGCTAGAGTACAATGGTATGGCTAACCAAATGCAAAAATATTTCTCCAATAGCAATTGGTTTAATGCCCCTTGTGTCTTTCTCCATCACGAGTAGACTAGCACCTAACACATGACTAACAAACATAAGAATCTCTCCTCTTTGTATTTTTGTAACCACCTAAAATAACTCAATAAAGCTACTAGAAGGATCATTTGCCTAAAAGAAATCTCTAAGATGCTCATATACTATCCTTGACAAGCTTCTTGAAGAAAGGCAAGAGGCAGTGCACAATGCTTGTGCAAAAAGAAACCTATCAAGACATAAAGCCTGCTCAGGCTGATAATCTAAGACCTCTAGTGGTAATCCCTCTCCTGCCATAGGATGTAATGATCGTAGGGAAAATATAATCTCATCATTAGGACTAGCCATAAACAAAGGGTGTAGCACTCGTGCTGCTCTACTAAACTCTCGCGACTGAACCTAATGTCCTACACTGTTGTAATCGAGTGGACTTTGTGTTATCATGTGGCAAAACTTGTCTCCTAAAACATGCAGCCCTAATAGACTACTCTTGTATTGCCGCCCAATCCTCCACTTGGAATAAACAAAATCTAGTAGTCACTCCTCTATGCCTTGCATGTCTCTCTCTAGCATAACAAAGACACCATCGAGGGAGTAAGAGGAAAAGAAGCTATGCGAACTTGTCCAAGGGATCATGTGCCAAACAATCAAGTGGGAGGCAAAAGGCCTATCTAGCCTCATCACGGAGTGTACGGGGTAGTCTATGGAATAGATGTGGATATGGAAAACTAGCTTCAAATAATCCCAAAATGCAATCACCCTAAGAAGCTAACCACTCCCACGACTCAATCGGTATTTGTGGAACGGTCAACAAAGGGATAAAAGAAGCATGCGTAATCTCAAGTGTCATTGCTATCGATGTGGTAGCTTGCCTCACATGAACATCCCAAGTGGTCCAATCATAGTCCTTGTGCATCCTTCCCACACGGGTCTTTACCCCTTGCAAGGTAAAGCATTGAGGACACATCGTGCATGGTGTATCCCAAGTTGCTCTGGGCGACCTCACATTTGAAAGTGTAGCCATGGCTAACACAAGAATAATGATAATAACACATGATGCATCTCTTCTCATACTTGCAAAACCACAACCCCTCACATCACTACTCACATGAGTAAATACTATCTCTCCAAACCCTAAAAACTATAAACTCTTGTAATTTTCAATTCCTATCTCTCAAATGTTTGAACTAAGTTCTCAAATTGTAGCATGAATACCAAATAGACTAAAATTGAGAACTCTCTACCCATCACTCTCAATGTGTAATAATCACTCTAAACCCTAAAAAACCTAGAAATCCCCATAACTTTCTACTCAATTCTCCATAGTCTTCAATCTAGGTACCAATGGAACCAAAATTGAAAATTGAACAGAACCTATTATTCACTCAAGTGCTATATGCTAGAGAGCACTGAGAAAATGTATATCTTTCCTCTCACATCTCTCCCTCTCCTCTCCCACGTCCCCACACTCTCACTCTCCAAAACTCTCCAAGTTTCAATTTAAGTAGTTCAACCACCAGACCTTCGCGTCGCCTCCCATGAGGCCTTAAGCAGCCCTGACTTCGCAGCCGGGCCGCCTCCTTGAGAGCGCGTTTCATCGAGCCCCGGGGGGCCGGACGGAATAAGAACCATGTTATAACAACCATATTGTTATAAGAACCATGTGTCTAGATGATTCAAAATAAAAAAGTAATTAAAATATGATATTTAATAAATAATAATTCAATAAATAATGTTAATATTTTTATAATAATATATATCTTCTATAAATATTCAAATTAAATAATAATAATAATATTTAATTCAATTAAAAAATTCAATTGTTCTAAAAGAACAATTAACATTCCAATAATTGGAATGTTAATAACTTCATTGTTTTACAAATGATTTGAGATAAAATTTCGACTGTGCGTATGGATATAGAGAAACATATAAAGTGATTTTAGTTCCAAAGAGATAATTTCTTCTCAACGCTGCGACCTTTAAGCCCTTACCCAATTAGACCCGATGAAGGAGCTAGTGGTAAAAGTCTCATAGTTCGGGGAGGTAACATAAGCTCATATGTTTATCAAATATTACTAACCTTAGTTTTGTCCCACTAGGAGGAATGGCGTCACTGGAGATGTCTTCTCTCAAGTCTCAAGAACACCAACTGAGGGGAAGGAATCATCAACTGTGCACTTACGTGGCGGACTTGCGAGGTAGAGATATTCGTACGTGGTTGGAAGCGCGCACAGGAGAAGCCTTGTGTGCGGAGGAAGCCCTCGCATTTGTAGACAAGAAATAGGATCTGAAGAAGAGGAGAAAGCCGAAAGGAATCGTCGATCACTTCAGAGGAGATCGCTTGTTGTTTGTCAGGGAAGGAAGTAGGCAGCGCATTCCGCAGTACTCAAAAGATGGCGCAGGCAAAGATTGCTCATCACGCGGTGAAGGCTGTTGCCTCCAGCGGCACATCACCCAACCTCGTGAAGGAAATCGTGTACGGGACCGGTCTTGGCATCTTCAGTAATCTTCATCTGCTCTCTGCCCCTTTGGATGCCGTAGTCTATGATGTATGATGTTCGAATGGAATGGAATGGAATTGACGGTAGATTTGACAGATTTGTGTTCTGCGGTGTGAACTTGTAACCTGTTGATCCCGTTATGTTTTGCCCCTGTTCGTACTTCAATTCCAAGCTCTTTACCAACTGCCGGAGGAACTTCCCTGTCTTACCGGACTATTCCTCTCAATCTGCTATGTGGACGACGTTGTATCCCTTCTCGCGAGAGATCAGGCAGACAGTATTGGAGAGGATATATTTTACACCAGCTCCCCGTAGTGTGAATTTGCAATTTAGGGGCCCCTTTAGGCCTTTCGTCCGATCCTGTTAGGGTTTCGCTCCTTTGTTTCTCAATTCCAAATATATTCCTTTGCATGAGGGGAATTGCTTGGATGGATTCGTTTGTTATCTTGAGTGTGAGGTACCTCACGTCACTGTTATTCTAGTAACTGTGCATCGTGCGAATTTTGAACGTGGTTCGTAACAATCTTTTGCAGTCCTTCCCGCATGCATAAGGTCTGAGTCTTAACTGCATGACATATTCCAGAGAACTTATTCGGATTGCATTTGGGCCTTTTGAGGCTGTGGCCAAGTGGAGGCAATCAGACCTTGTGAAAATGCTTGCATCATGGCCTCTGCTCTCATCGAACAGTGACATTATCGTTTTCGTATGCACTCTCGGTTCCCCTTGTTGGTTATCTCACCACCCAATGGATCTTCACCTTCCAGTTTGCATACGACAAATAAATGGAAGTTCTGCGGTGTGCGGATTAATTGTTATATGCGGATTGTCATCTGCCATCCCGATACCTAATTTTCATTACAACTGCACAGCAGTATGTTCTAGTACATCACATGTGTCTCCTGTTGTCCAGATAGTTTAGTGTGTTTCTTCGATGTTAACAAGATGCTCACTTGTTTCGTGAACGGTCCTGGACGCCGAGTTCGATGTTTATCCGTATGTATTACAGTTGCTTATTGCCATCGGCTCTGTGATGGTTGAACAGTTGGTTCTTTTTGGAAGATGTACCAAGTTAACGCAAGGCGGAGAACTGAGGACTTCTACGCATCTTATGAGAAGGGTGAAGTTACAGTTGAAGCTCAAGGATAGAGGTTCAGGTGTCAACTTTGACCACGATGTTTTTGACAAGTATAATTTGTAGTTCGTCTTTGTGGAGTAGTTGCAAGACTAAGTTCTTGCCTTAGTCATATATCCTGCAGCGAGCTTGAATTGTCTCCACAAGTGTCCTCTACTTAGATTTCGGATGGCTTCTAACTACCCTGAGGATGAAAGACAAGTCGGCCCTGAAAAGCATGCTGATATTCAATCATTACTCTTGTAGCCAGATTGTACCCTCGGGATTCTCTTTAGATTGTTACAGTCGTCAATTGATTCAGCAAGCTAAGCTTGAAGCAGAATAAGTCCTCCAAATTATAATCAGGTATCTCGACAGTACTATCTGTCTTCTTTCATGAGCCAGATGAGGTCTATGTACGCTGCAGTGAATCTGTCTTTCACTAGTCGCTTTCAGTGAGCTGCTTCGTGTGTAATATTCTTCTTGGAAAAGTTTATCACCTCATCACCTAAAGAGCATCGTTCGCCAAGTGCGGAAAGAGATCACTCAACTGCACAAGGTGCGGTTTTGAGTCACAGGTTCGCGTAGCAACACTGCAGTTCCCTCATCAGCGGGTGACTAATTAGTACGGCCTGTCTTATGTTCGCTCTAGATCCACTTGTTTGTTATGTTGCGACGGGTTCTGTATTTCATTACGTAATATGTCCACTCCAGGTCGTCGACGCTCTCCAGTTGAGTTGGTACTCGAGAGTATGTGACGCATGCCTTGGTCTACTGCGTAGCATCACTCGAGCCGGTACGACACAACGATTGGCTTTGTGAACTTCCACTGATCTTCGTGTTCGTTCTCTGCTTCCCACGCTCAAGATTTCGTCCGGTGCGTGCCTGCGGAACTCAAGTACGGCTAAACGGAAAATAGATTCTGCCACATACGTACTTTAGATTATGCACAGCGCCGAACTTTGTGCATATGCTGTGAACCCTGCTCTCTCATTCCAGTTTGTCCGGGCACAAAGCCTCCAAAACCCTTATCTTCGGCGTAAGGAGGACAATCCCTTTTGCTGCACTAACCTCGCTGCATTACGGAGTGAGCAAATGTTGAGGCCATATCGCTAACCTCTAGAAGATTGGAAACACGAGTCTGTCCACGGAATGCCGACACTCTCTGATTTGTCAATGCGCTTTACAAGAAAGATCCGTGAATTACATAGCTGCTATATTTCTCTACTCATCCACTCCTGTATATTCGATTACAAGGGAACTAGAATATACAATTTTTTGAATGACGCTTCATTTGAGTCATGTGCTAATGTAGCTCAGGTAGGTACATGGAATGCCGTGGTTGCCAAATTCCTGCGTGAGTACAGTAAGTGACACACGAAACAATCATTTAACGTTAACTCGTTCAATGCTAACCGTGTACTACTAACCCATCGTGCCTCCCAGTAGGCATGATGAATAAATGAGGATTTTTATCACTTGCAGTTGGATTGGCTTGTCTAGAACACACGCTTGGAAGCACAAGGATTCTTCGTCCATAGACCTCATGTTAGTAACGCTTATTCATTTCCGATTGTAGTTCAATCTAGACAATTGCCACCTTTGTCGTTTGCTCGTAGTATGTCTGAAGGCCACAACAGTACATGCTGGAGAGTTCTGCTGGTAAGAAAGCATTTAGCAGAAGAAAGTCCCGTTCTTTTCAAGCGCAGAATCGCCTCACTTTTCCCGGACGACGAGGGGACGCAGGATGCTCAAATGTAGATTCTAACTGGATATACGAGCGAAAGAGTTCGGACCTCTTCTCATCTGTAAGGACCAAATCTTCTTCCCTTTGTAAAACTTCTCACCACCGCCAGAAAACGTGCGCTTCTCCCACCGAGAACCCTCGGCGTGTAACCAAGAGGAGACTGGATCCAATAAAACACAAGAACGCAGAACCAGGAAGTTGACGAGACCTAGGCGCATAGTAAATACTCCTGGACCTGATCATTACCAGTCAAGCTTCATCGAGTTTAGCGGGCATTTAATTTCTCAAGGACCAAGGATCCCTTAAGGAGCTGCTGGTTCGTTCGACAACTAGTTTAGGAGGGTTCTAACACAGGGAGAAGAGGGTTGCGTGCGGTCAGCACCCAAATGTGGCATTGTAGGAATAACCAAAAGTCTAATTGATACTCACAGTAGCTACCAGCTTTTACAAGGCCTGAAGTGCGATTCATCTGTCTCGTGTTTGAATGAGATATGAACGTGTTTTCATCTTTCTGTGTGTACTTTACTTCTTAAGTTCTGCACCTAAAAGGATTCTCGAGCTTCTGTGAAGGATAAGCACTTAAAACGAAAGAAGTGGATCTGAGTCTTATAGCTTTTGTTTTTTTGAAAAGCTTTGCACGGTGTCAAACGTGGTGCTCCACAATGATAGTGATAAGAATAAGACACATACATACATCTCTGATGCATGATGCTATCATATTCTGGACAACGCACGGACTTTGAGCAACTTAGAGACTGTCTCCACATGTAGTACTAAAGAATTGGGATTTCAACAGAACGTTCACAAAGAAGCATTTCATGTGATATCTGCCAAACCCGATCATCATAGGAAGACTACTCAACTCCGAGGTGATGAATTGCGAACATTCGTCGAAGAGGTTTGAAGAGTGAAAAGAACACAAACCCAAAAAGCTTTGAACTGAAAGACTTCTGGTTTCTTTGATGAATGCTTCAGTTTAAACATGACCATCCCACATCTAGTTTGTATTTGAAATGAAATCTAACATGTGCATGCTGCAAACTCTTTGGGAAAATTGCTTCACAATTGATTAAAAGAATGGTGCGAATAACACATGAAATTGAAATATGTAGAGATCTTATGTTCAGCACATCTGGTAAGCTTTCCAAAATGTAAACTATAGCAAAATCATCGAACATTGAAATTAAGTTATCCACACATGATGTCCATGTTCCTGGAAAGACTATCCCAATATTTCACCTATTTCAGTATAAATCTCATCAAGATCCCAATTGTTATATCTCAAGTAGCCATGGCATCTCACCTCATAAGCATGAGGTGAGCCGGCAGAGCTATTTCAATTTCTTAATAAAAAATAATAATATAATTGCAACGTGACCAATCAACGCTGGTGTCATTAGGTTAGGTTTTAACTGACATATACCCTATAGCTTGTATGCAACTAACTAACTCTCCGGGTTCGAACCTGCACTTCCAATGAACCACCACAATTTCAATTACCTTCTCGAAAGATAAATATCATATACATCAAGTGGATACCGTAGTATAGATACGTTTCTTTGAGTCTGTGCTCCAACAGACGGTTTACCAAATACGCTGGTGAGGGAGGCCCACCACAGTCGGCTGTAAGGTCAACAAGAATGAGCCGTTGTTATGTAGAGTAGTACAACAGTAGAGCTAGAGGATAGAACTGCCGACTCTGTTGACGGAGGGCATCATAGTCAACGGACGGACATGAAATAACGGCGTTCCAAGTTCATGCCTGTTTGTTTGAAGGTTGCTGCCGGTGATGAGGCAATAATGAAGTAGAATCTAAAAGGAATAGACCCCTACAGTCAATCGGCCCCGCTCCTGCAGTATGTACATTAGATCTACGAAGCTACATGCATGTACACGTACAGGTGAAAGTGAACGCGAGGGTTATTGCTAATTTTAATATAATTGGAAAACCAATTCCAGGTATCTATCTGAGCCGTCGTATCAAATCTGAGTGAGGACGATTGAAGCAGATCGTACGACAGGGAGATCGAAAAGAAAGGTATAAATGTGTGTACGGACATCCTCATACGAGGTGGGTGCCAGTAATCACGAGAAACCCCTTTGCGCGAGATTGAGGTTTTTCCGGTGGCCGTCGATCTTCCGATGGTGTTTGACACGGCAGGCGCGGATTGATTGGAGAATTGGCGGGGTCCCTGGGCCGCTGCATTTGCATTAGGGCCCGATTCTCGATACTGTTTGCTTATGATAGCTCCCTCTCCATACACTGAAGTAGGCTCGAGTCCTAGAGTGAGTGAGGTAGGAGCTGAAATCCGAGTGCGTAGTAGCTATGGAGGAGGAGGAGCTGGTGGTGCTGCTTGGACGCATTGATGGGGGAACAAACATCGCAACTGAATAGACCCAGCGCTCTAAAATGCGATTCGGAAGCAGTAGCAAAATGTTGCGTAGTTTGAACCAGTTCGATAGAGTTTTAGTAGACTGGTGGTTGTCCGGGAGTAAGTGCGGACGAGGGAGGGGAAAGCCGATGGCTGGAACGAGAATATTATTATAAGAAGAAAGAAGCTGGCCCTTGCCCGTTAGCAGGTGGAAAGATTTTCCGGAATGAGTTGAAGCTTCAGTGAGCATTAGTGTATTTATCTCGAGGTGTATTGGATGCAGATGTGCACAGGCTTTTGTGAGGTTCTTCATGGGTGCATGGAGGTGAATCTGTGTGGAACCCTTGGACAGCTCTCGGGTAACATGCAGGAACTACCCTGCAAAATGCAAGCGTCAATACAAACGGAGGGCTTGTCAAAAGTGGGAGAAATTGTCGGAGGACGTACATTCTACACGAAGTTGAGCCCTTCTGAAGTTACTATATCTGGAGCTGCGTCTGGAGCACAACGAGAGGAAATTTCTTCACTCCTGCATCTACGTTGGTGAAATAGGAGTTGTATACGGGTTGTATGTTGCTATTCGAAAGTCTGCACCATCTTCAGGTGCAGGTGGGCATAGCTGTGGCGCTGTTTTTCGGGTGGCGACACCATCTCTTGGATTTTCTTGAAGTCCAAGGTCTTTATCAGCTCAAGTGATCGATGGAGGGCAGGAAGGCAGTCAAGTGGGTGGAATGTTGAGCTCGCATACGAATATAGTCGTCCAGTGTTCCCACCGATTTATAGACCACGCTCCTCTGAATTTAATCCAAGTACAATGCGACATCATGGCTGGCAGCTCCCGTATCATCCCCTTCAGGCAAGCTACAACTCTCCTTCTTCCCGCAAATTCCACGATTCTATAAGTCACTGGACTAGTATTCGTTTATTTCTCGACCCGCCGATTGTTTGAGTTTCTATTAAAAAACTTTAGCGCACTGTGCAATGCACGTAATCATCACACACAGAGACGCAACCTGTCACTGTCTTCGCCATATGAGTTTGAAGGCAAAGAGTGTTACAAGTCCTTGTGATTAGTTTGTATGCCTTTCGCTCTTCAGTGCCTTTTTTCTCGTCTAGGGGGAGAGCACGCTGGAGCTTCTTGAGTGGAGTATGGAACAACATAGATTTGTGGGCTCAGCTCTCGTTCCTATGCGCGATCGTACAGATCACCTCTAGACTTGGACACCGAACTCAGGCATTCAAAAATTGTCCCCAATGGTCTCTCAGCGCGAGGTGAACTCGCAGATCACAAGGACTGTGCTGTTCCGTATGAATGCCGAGATTCCCTTCTCTTTAAATCACTTCTACATTAGCTGGCCAGGAAGACGATTTCATCTAGCCTCTCAATCTCTTTGTTGTCTAGTTCAAATTCTCGTCAAGATTGGTTCATGTTTTAGGCGCCTCCCTCTTCTCTGGCATCCCCGAGACTAATATTGTTGGAATCTAAAATACGGAAGGTGACACCGGCGTACTTCTCTTGAGAAGCTTGTGGAGAAAACATTTGGAAGTTGCTAATCAGACTCATCTAAGCACCTCCCAGTGGCACTTCTTAGAGGATTGGATTTTGTCAGCTGAAGCATCTAGTCTTCATAGCTCGATAATCGAATATAAGCAGTCATTCTAATTTTTGTTCAATTGTCTTCTGGACCTGAGAGCAGATCGTGGCTGTGGCTGTCTTTAGTGCCCTGGCGTTCTCTTTCTACGTCTTCTTTGTACCATTTCTTGGAAGCAACGTGCTTAAGTTTCACGTTGTGGCTGGCTTCTCTCCCCTGGTATGATTCACCAACCAACTGCTTTGTTGTTTAAGTTCGAGTTGCCAAACATTGTCGAAGTGGACCAGATTGATTTCAACACAGCAGATGGCGATTAAATGCTTTTTGTGATCTTTTCTTCGCAGGTATTTGCCGTCGTTATCCTTTACATACGGTGTGCAGCAATCGACCCTGCAGACTCCGGTATCAGACGAGCCAGACAGAGGGCAGCAGCAGCAAGGAAATCGGAGTCTTCAGCTGAGATTCTTCTTAGAGACAGACAGGGGACTAGCATAGAGGAAGAAGTAAGCAGGAGCCTGCAGATGTTCCAGCCACCAGGAGTGAGTCGCTGGGAAGTAATGGCCAGAAATCTGTGGAGAGTAGTATGTTTCCCCTTTATAGTTTTGTGGAAATATATGCCAGGAACTAGTCTTCTGCGGAGTCTGTTCTTGGGGAACCAATCTGAACCAGAAAAGTATATTGCTGAAGAGGAGCTTCTCTTTTGTAGCTTATGCGAAGCAGAGGTATTAACTCAAACATACTTCTATGTTCTAAGCTTCGGAAATTTAGTCAGAGCTTAAACGGAGATTCTCATTCGTGGGGTAAAACAGTAACATATTCGTGTCATGTCTTGGAAAAATTCGAAACTTGTCTATCATGTCTTCCCAAAAGCGTCTGATATTGATATTTTCTGCATCGATCAGATACTGAAGCACAGCAAGCATTGCAGAGCATGTGACAAATGTGTTGACGGCTTCGATCATCACTGTCGGGTTTGGACCCTCCTTTTCCAGAGATGTCTTTTGCATAATATTGGGAACAAGTAGGGAATCTTTGTTCTCTTAGGTTGTTTTTACGCCTTGGGAGGATTATCGGAATCATTTACCAGTCTTAATACAACTTGACGATGGTTTTTCTTTCGTACTTCCCCTGCAGTGGCTAAATAATTGCATTGGAAAAAAGAACTACAAAACGTTTGTCGCAGTGATGGTTGCGAGTCTTATGATGGTAAGGTGTTGTGATAACTGGCACATCCCAACCGATTTTCCATGTGAGAATACGTTATTTCACAGACGTACTGGCAAAGACGACACAATTTGATTCAAATCTTGTGCAAGCATGCTTTCTAACGGAAGATTGACCGACCTTTCTAGTCTATATGTGGCAACGAAGAGCCGACCATTTGGTTCTCAAAACATCTCAATCAATTTTTTCTTCCAGGACTTAAGCATCACAGAAAGTCGCAAGGTTCTTGGACTAATTGTGAAAGTGAGTTTTAATTTGAACTCCTCGTATTCTAATTACAGCTTATCACTCAGTGGTCTATTGGGATATTCGTGCTCGTGCGGTGCTTTGGGGACAAACATAAATTTGACGAAGAAATAGTGGAGAAATTGGGAAGTAGTTTCTCAAGAGTCCCTTTTGTGATAGTTGTGGTAAGTGACTTTTTCATGTCGGCCCTTCTACTTGGTTCTTGTCCCTCTCAATCTTTACTTATCATAAAACTCCACTTGGAAACATAATTAAATTCTCCAGGAGAAACTGGCAGTAATAATGAGGTCTAGAATGGGAGCCTCGCTATTCAGCTATTGCATATCGACAACTTAAGTCATGCCTAGAATCGAAAAGTAAACGTAAAATGTTCTCTCTATGATTTGTAACTCGTGATATTCCCTTGGCTTCAGACGCTGTGCACCTTTCTGGCCATGCTAGCAACATTACCTCTCATGCAACTCCTGTTCTTCCACCTTATTCTTATCCGAAAGGTATACTCGATACAACTTCCGCTCCTGAAGTGCGTCAATTCTCTTGGAATGTGCTTTGTCATGAACACTTCTTCCACATTCTTACTCTGAAGCAAGATCATTGACCGATAGTCTATGGATATAGGCCATCTTAGATTACTCATTCACGCGCTTCTTGTACAGGGGATAACTACGTATGATTACATAGTCGCTATTCGTGAACAAGATACCCAAGAGGTTCCGGGGGAGACAAATCTGGCTCGGAGTTTGTCATCTTCACCAGCCAGCTCAATTGCGACGGCCGTCAGTAATACGAGCTCACTTGGTGCTCTACAGAGGGCTGTGTGGTGCACTCCTCCCCGTATGTTTGTTGAGAATCAGGTCCTTAACCTACTACATTCCCTCCTGTTTGACTCTTACATGATATTAAATAGGAAAGTACTCGTTGAGTCCATGAGAGCATTCTTGAGCTCTCTCTCGAACTATTCTAATTTGATATCTTGTTTCTTGCCAGTCTTCCTAGTAGCTTACTTCCTATCGGTTGAATGTTCTGCCAGTCGCAGATGAAATCGGAGGTTGTTGTGCAGTATGCGACGAGTCTTCGGGTAAGCTTTCTCTTTCCCATTTCGATCTGGGAAGTACTTTTCTCGTTTGGTGGTACTTGTTACATTGCTTCCTCCTGCACTCATCCCGCTTGATATGGCGAAGGACCAAGGTTGTAAGGCTCTGGGAGGGCACTTTTTAGAAAGTTCCTCCCAGAGCCTTACAACAAAGTCTCTGCTCATAGAAGCTTTTGCTTTCATTCTGTCTCCGAATCAATCAGAGATAGTTGCCTAAGTATATCAAATACCTCGTGGAATACAGGGTAGATCAGAGATTGAAACAAAAATCTTTTTGCCCGTCTTGTATTAGCTCATGCTAATACAAGACGGGATTTCGATACTAGCCCAAGACCTCATCACGGGCGTTGAAAGTTCAAGTTCAAGTTCACGTGTGATTGATTATGGTCGACGTATTGCAGGGCGCATCATTGAGAGTTCCCTCCTTGGTCGAACTTGAAAGTGGGAGCATCTCCTCCAAGCCTTTGAAGGATATTTCAGCTGGGCAGCAGAAAAGACCCGTCGGGCTCAGCCCTTGGAAATTGGCCAGACTAAGTACGAAAGATGCATCAAAGGCAGCGTTGCGAGCACGAGAGAACTCATCTATTCTGCGACCTGTGAAGTACATTGAGGGTTCAACTATCACTGAAACTGAGGAGAGTAGCTTTGAAGGGAGCGCTGAGATAGCTACTACGTCTAGCGGCCACAAAGTTGGATGGAGAGTAGAAAATCCTCTCTCGATCTCGGGGGAACGGTTAGGACTTGGAAATGACAGAGACAGGCCTAATTTATATCCTATAGATGCTAACAATGGAAGGCCTGGTGAGCCAACTGACGATAAGAATAGCCAAGCCATCATCCCTTTACATTCGGAAGGCAGGAGTCCATTTCGGTCAAGGTCGTGTAATAATATCTCTGCCTTCCCTACGGCTGCAAGCGTTACCGAGTCCCCAGATATACTCGGATCCCCGGATCTTGGCTCTGTGGATACCCAATCTTACCACAACGCCAACCAGGAGAGATCTTGGCTCTACCGAGCGACAAGTGATGGATATGAAGCATCTGGAGGAGAAAGTGCCGATGACACAAGCGACCAAGGACGAAGATTATCTCAGGCATGGAGCAAATTAAAGCTGAACCCCTCTTTCATTAGTAGAGGTGATGGTCAAAGTGCATCAGTCAAATGGCGTAGTGGCCTAGAAGATATAGCTGCCTTATGGTCGAATGCTTCTCATCCAGACAGCAGGGCTAGCAGTGAGAGCAGGTCCAACGGATCGAGGGTCGAAGCAAATATTCTGAAGCATGTGAAGAAAGATTGGCCTGGCATGCGGGACAAGGTTTCAACTTCGACTGAGGGAAGTAACAACTCTTCTCCTTCCCACTATGAGTCCCCTTCACAGCGCATGTCGCCGGACATTCAATGCAGCATTGATGCTAATTATGCGAGTCATTTAGAGAAGTCCAATTCCAATTCAAAAGAACCAGTTTCCGTTTTCTACGAGGCCCCTTTCGGTGGGAGTTCACCCAAGTTAAACACAGGGAAAAGAGGCTTATCTTCTGCCAAAAGGCTCAAAGAGTCTATCCTTGCATACAAACGAGGCCTTTCTTCCTCTTCTTCTGGTACGGGACCTGCCTTGCTTTCAACTAGTCCTTGAATACAGCTCAAGAGAGCTACTTTTAGCAGTAAAAAGCCATCTGTCATCATCGAAACCCTGTGAGGCTAAGATCTGCAACCACTTATGGACACTTAAGTCTGGGGAGGACTGCAAAGGTCCAGCTCATGTGAATGTCCCACTCTCTGGTAGCATGTCTCCCCATGCAGTACGGACCTTACTTGACCACCCAATTGTTCTAGGTTCATTTGAGGCTGCAAGGCTCTCAAAGGTCACGCAGACTGTAGAGTTTAATATCAGCAGCAATGCGAGAGATGGCCATGTGCAAGCTATTTCCTTGTCCATGCAAGTGTCGCAGATTGTGTTAGATCAGAGTGAAAACTCGATATTGTCCTGCAAGACGGTTCTGATTTGATCAGATTTACTCATGCCCATAGGCAAGGGTTCCTTGGCTTGTAGTTGTCACGCGGTAATTTTGAAGTACAAGCTTAACCTGTGGCTGAGCTGTTTTGGTAGTGCTCGAAAATTGCTCGGCACTCTTGAAATTTACATGTAGCCAGAGGTTTGTATCAAAAGACTGCAGTTACGGTCTATCTATAAGTACCAGTGGCTGGTACTTACAGATAGAGGAAGGAATTACACGCGGAAAGTTTAGTCTGGCAATCTTGCTATTTGTAGCGGCGAAGTGCAAGTGTAGAGAAAATATTTTTTTGAAGTGCTGGCTGTGGTTACGTTGTGAGTGGTCAGCCATACTTTGACACAGGGATCATTTGTCGATCGACGCACGAAGAGGATCTACCGACTATCTGAAAGGTGGGAGTCTATGGTCAATTAGGAGAGAATTTTCAGAAATTTTTCCAAGTTCTGGATCTCCTTCCCTTAGTTGTATCGAGCAGTACAGT
Source organism: Lunularia cruciata (assembly GCA_948567375.1). Classification (NCBI taxonomy): domain Eukaryota; kingdom Viridiplantae; phylum Streptophyta; class Marchantiopsida; order Lunulariales; family Lunulariaceae; genus Lunularia; species Lunularia cruciata. The sequence continues at coordinate 63,600,037 of OX419755.1, read as the reverse complement.
GCGACCATCGACGACGAATCAGTGGGCTGAAGCTTTGAACATGCGGACCCTTTGTTGATTGTAGCGAGCTCAATCCTTCTTGGGTGAAAAGCCTAGTCGAGGAATAATTATCGTAAAGGATGTTTAGAGTTTCTAGAATCAGTTTCAGCCCAGTACCCTCATTAGATCAGTCAACCTTTTGTAACTGTGACAAAATTATTGTCTTCATACTCACCATTAGTAAAGTTGTCTTGTACAAACATCCCGTGACCTGTATACGTGAGGTATTTGGTAGTTTCCTGCCCAATGAGTCCCTTCACCAAATATCGAAACAAGGGAAGTCTTGATCGTATCTTTTTTCCTTTTGTAGATGTTCCGGGTGACTGGTATTTTGATCGATTTTTCTTTCTGTTCGATTGTACCCGGGGGCATTCATGTGAGTCTAACAGTCAATGTTCCTTTTAGTAAGTTAACGAAGGGTGTCTAGAAACGTCCCGAGCAGTGGAAGCTGCTGGGATGCAAGGACCGAGGAATACTACAAAATTGATGAGATAGGCATACACGCATCTGACTAACAACGCAACCTGTAAGTCAAGCTACGAATCCCATATTCTGTTAATCAGCTTAGACCTTACGACTTGCATAGCTCGGAAATCTTAGGCCCGGTATGGCAGATTTCACGTATCGATACTATTCGGGTCTACTTGCATAGCGGGGATATCTTAGGCTCGGTTTGGCAGATTTCTCGTATGGATACCACTGGGGCCTAGCCCCATTTTACCTATTTTGTCTCTCCTTTGTACTGCTTGATGGGTCTTCCCATCCTTCTTGTGTTCTAAGTGGTCGCCTCCTTTCTTCTTAATCAGCTTAAACGGTTCACTCTCAACACTGCAGTCGACGGTGCTGGCCATAGACCGGATAACTCTCGGCCTGTTGAGGCTCGGACCCAACTTCACAGGGAAATGGTTTCAAATACAAATACCGGAGGATGAAGTTGTTTTGGTAATGAAGTAAAGAATACTTTAACCCGGAAACGTGAGAGGGAGTGGGGTCCCGGCTTGCTGGGGTCTTCCCATCCTTCATTTTTTCTACACGGTGTTCCTTCTCGAAACGTGAGAGTCCTGGCTCCAATATTGTAAAGGGTTTGGAGCTTTCAATCCAAAACACAATCTCCGAAAATACTTTCTAAAATTCTGAACTTTAGCACGCGATCGAGTCATTGTTAATTTCCACCAACATATTTAGAGGAATTGTTCATTTCCTACTAGAAATATAACTCGTGCGTGGGGGCTTAATTGAGATGAGCCGACCTAACAGAAACTTCACCCGTGAATTTGACGGGTGAAATCGACAGTGAAAGCAAGGACCTATTGTTGCCCGCAGCACTGTTCGTGCTGATGCAGAAACCCATTGTCACAACTGATCTTCGCTGTTGATTGGAGTAAGAACCCATGACCAGTGACAGAGGGTTCTTGCCCAAGGGAATTCTCGTTACTTCCCCTTTACTTGTCGGGTAACTAACTATCAGATGCCACACGGGGTGTGGGCGGATAGTATCCATGCTCCGATCTACAAGTAGGGAGCGTTGCTTGCAAACGAAGTTCTGCCATCGTCACGCAGATTCCTGAAAGCGAGAAGAAGGCGACCGCGGATTCCTAAAAGCCGGGGCACTGAAGCTCATCCCTAGATTAAACTTCCATTGCCGCGGATCAGCAAGTTGAAACTTCTTGGTACACTAAGAACTTTCATTGCAAGTCCGATTCGAATTTGTGGCGTACAGAAAAGTTCACCCAGGCTTAACATCGGAGATCTGCAGGGTGATAGAAGTAAAGCTTCATCCTGGCGACAAGTGGTCTGAAAGCATGCACATGCAGGGCAAAAAGAAATCATAAACCTACATCACCATATGAATTACACAACTATGATATGCTCGTCACTGGCGAAGCTACATATGATAGTTATGTAGAAGATTCTTCTCCCGAAGCGAACAGAGGATGTACAGTGAAGCTAGACAGCTTCTAAACTATCTCGACTTCTATTTAGCTTCTAAAATTCTAAGCGGATTTTTAGAATCACGGTGTCTAGATAAGCTATGCAGGCAGTGGTTGAAGTGCCTTCAAAGGGTTGGAAATAACAGCATCGATAAGCCCGTAATCCTTTGCCTCCAACGCGCTCATGAAGAAATCACGATCAGTATCTGCTACAATCTTCTCATAAGGCTGTCCTGTGTGATAAGAAAGATATCCATTCAAATTCGCCTTGTGGTGCAGAATCTCATTAGCTTGAATCTCGATGTCAGTTTGTTGACCTTGCGCACCTCCCAGAGGTTGATGGATCATGATTCGCGAGTTGGGTAAACTGTAGCGCTTTCCTTTGGTACCACCACTCAGCAAGAAGGCCCCCATACTGGCAGCTAATCCCACACAAACAGTGCTCACGTCAGGCCTTATGTGCCTCATCGTGTCGAAAACCGCCATACCTGCAGTTACAGACCCTCCGGGTGAATTCACATACATGATGATATCCTTGGTCGGATCAACTGCGTCCAGGTACAACAATTGCGCGACAATTAAATTCGCCATATCGTCGTCTACAGCTCCACCACATCGTATGATTCTATACTGAAACAATTGAGTGATAACGCTCTGAAATCGCTCCTGCAACATCGCCGGTGGCCCCTCTTGTCCTTGACGAGCTTGAGGCCCCCCTGTGTACATATCGGGCAACATTTCCAAGTCGTTCCTTATCGACCAGATGTCGGGTGTCGACGGCGTCCATAACTCCTCCCTTAAACCTGAGAACGAAGCTCTCGTACTGCTACCGACCTGTTTTGTTCTTCTTAGGTTTAAGGCTGGGATTGCTAAAGGATTCGGCCTGCTCAAGATTGACGGTCCAGCTGATGCTCCTGCCAATTTCAAACCTGTGCACCCAACGGGCATGGAGATCATTGTGTGCGCCATCTCTCGTTCCTCTCTCGCTCGCGCTCTCTCGTTCCACTCCAGAATTTCTTATCTTTCTCTTCCTCCTCCAGTACACTCCTACGTACTAAAACGGCCCTACCGTCAGAGCTTCCGTCCCCGTTTCCTCCGTCACCGTCACCGTCACCATCAGATATCACACTTCCTTTTACGGTATGCAATTCACTTGTTTGCCGGATATTAGGAGAGCAGTAGAGACCTTTTTACCCGATGATCGTTTTGACCTTATTGGTTGAATCGTTAGTTCTCTATCATTTTCTACCATTATTTGTTTATCAGAGACCAACGTTCTTAGACCATTGTTAGTGAGCTCATACAATCGTATCATAAAATAGTCAATGTTTCTTGTGCACTTTGTTCTAAAGTGTATGAATATCTTGGCCAGATACAATAGTGAATCTTAACTTCAATTACGTTGATATAAGAATTGATATGAACGGTCCTTGACTGAATATGTAAAAAATATGATTAATATCCTTGTTAGAAAAACTATATATATATATATATATATATATATATATATATATATATATATATATATATATATATATATATATATATTCAATTTTGTTAATTAGTGAATTTTCTCTCTAATTCCGGTTGAAAGATTATGTTAACAAGGTAAACGTCTTTAATATATATCCTTTGTCTTGCTTGTAGATGAGATTGAGGTGAGAATTGATTGTAAAGTTATTATACCATTCGTGTATGTGATTAAAAGGAACATTACTTCAAACGTATTACATGGTGAGTCCTCTCTGCTGCTAAGGACATGATTTGAGCAACTCACAACACTTAGTTCTGACAAAACTTATGCATAATTGTCCATTTCTCAGCATTCGGAATTCCACTCTTCAAGTATATAAGGCCTTCTATCAAGATAAAAATACAAGTAATTTAATATTATTATTGATAAAGTAAGGATACATCAAATAATACACCTAAAAGATTAAATGTCAACAATTTAGTTTAGATCGTACTTAGATGATATATTCGATCTTCTAGAATATATTCATAAACTTTGAATTTAACTCAATACTAATATTTTGACTTTCTAAATTCAAGCTAAATAAGGTATAAAAAATCCATTTATATATATAAATTTTGATGATGATATATATTGATAATAATGAAAATATCTTAATTGATTAAAAATAATAAAGAGATAACTTTTAGATGTGCTATTTGAATTGAGAAAAGATAACTGCACCATAAACTCAAGTGCCTTATCTTACATGCTGCATCAACAATCCTAGTGAACAAGATTTACAATTGGATAGTTTAGTTATATCAAAATCTATGTCAACTATGTAATATATAATTACATTAACTAAGAGTGACATGAAAAAACATTGAAAATTTAAAGATGAAAATGAAAAATGCATGTAAACTACCTTTATCAATTTTTTTTATCTATTTTAATAAAGCTCCTCTTCTTATACTTGAAATTATTTATGATCTTTTGTTATTCTAAGGGAACACTATTCTATATTAGGATCCAAGTATGGATACTTGCTTGAATAAGGTGTTATTACAAAGAAACTAGCTACCTCTTAACAAATTACTAGATCTATTATCATTAGAATAATGTCCAAATACACTTAAAGCATTCACAAACCAAAGTTAGATTATACATACTTTTGATGTCATCTTCAAAACATTCCAAGGATTTAGACTTATTAAGTTTCAATTAAGAGTTAGACTTATTAAGTTTCAATTTAGTGTAGAATCAGAAATCAATTATCTAATTTGTTCCTTTATCAATCTAATTACTTGTAAACTACAGTTAGACTATAAGTTTGATATTTGTCATAGACTATATGGGTTCTCCAATATCCACTCTTTATATCATTCTCTTGGAGAATACATTCACTTAAAAACTGGATTTTCTTTATCAAATATACTCTCATAAATACGTTTATCTATTGGAGCAAAAGCACAAAGTTAGTAAAACTTCAACAATCATAAATAAATAGAGGTTTCTCTCATGCAAAGAATGAGAGAAACAATGGCTTGAGTTATCTTTTGAGCCAATACAAACTCTTTATTTGATCCTTGTTATGACTTAACATCAATAACTATGGAAATGTATGTCTTGAGTTTATTTACAACAATAATTTTGAGTTTATGGTTTTTTATATGTTTAGAATGGAATAGCCAAGACTTAACTCAAATTCATGATTATAGGATATAGTGCAAATGAGATGTCTTAAAGATAAGCAATTAAGTATTGAATATAAGAGTTTTCGTACATGTATACATTGCTACACAACATTCATTGTTGTCAACATCATACACTATAGAAGCACAACTCACACATAATTCATACATGAACTCTAAAGTACCACAATAATTAGATCTTCCACTTGAATCACACTCAAATCAAATAGGTACTCAATCCTACAGTCAACAATCTGCCAACAACTAAGCACTGATTACAGTCAAGCCACACCCACTCTAGCTAAGAGACTCCATGTGATGCTCGTCCACCTTTATCCACCATAGCCAAGAACTCAAAGGCTCAACATCAAAAAAAGTGAAGTGCAGCTCTTTGGAGCTGCACTTTGAAGGTATACCCCTTTACTCGATCTAGGTCTCAAGCCCTAATGGCACCTCTGATGGCACATTTGATGGTGAAAATGGTGCAAGTGATGGTGGGTCACACCATGTGATCAATAGCCATAACATAAAATTGGACTGTCAACAAGTAGTCCATGAGTAGCTACCAAAACACCTATGACTACCGACACTACTACTCCAACATTCAAGGAATCTAGCTTTGACACCACAAATTTTGTGACAGTTGTTGTGCATATATACATCACCACACAACATACATTATTTTCAACATCTACACTATAGAAGCACAACTCACACATAAGTCATACATGAACTATAAAGTGTCACAATTGCCCCTCTAGCTGGCAGTTAGATCCCTCTAACTCCAAATAGCCATTTATTCTAAGTATGTGGTATACCTTATAGTGGTAAAGATCAAGAGGCCGGGTGCTAGTGAGCACTAGCGAGCCCTATTGTTAGTTGCCTATCTGTAATCTATAACACATAAAGGGTGAACTAGCTATAGGTCAAGTACATCTAGGACATAACTACTATCCTTGAGGAACCACCATGAGGGAGGAGTCAAACATGCCATATGCCATCTTCTCAAATAGCTATCACACACTAACATAGCAGTAGCTCCATCAAAAGAGCCGCATAACATACACAACAAGCCTGCACGTACAAGTGCCAAGCTTGGGTCTATAGTACCATCAATGTTTGGGAGGTGGCATGGTGCACAATTGCACACATGATCCTTCCAAAAAACACCATCGTGTCCTTCCAACACAAGGACTCCAAAAGGCAAAATCTCACTCACTCTCAAGATAATGTGCCATGTATTAACATCAAGTGTCGTCGGTGTTGTTTGTTGTAGATATACATAGTCACCTTGATGAAATTGATGGATTGAGGGTCCATAACTTCTTCCTTGAATAGTAGCATTGCATAAGGTATCCCTATGCTGAGCAATTGCCAAGTTCTCAAAAGTCATTAGCATCACTGTCTAAAAAATCTTTGCCCATTGAGAAAATGCGGTCATCCATATCTTTGGATCATCCAAGTCCAAAACTACCGTAGCATCTTGACAAATGGCTATAGGTAAATCCGGATCTTGTCCATGGAACAAAAAGTAAGGAGAGAATGAAGCTAAAGAAGCTTGCTGATTGAACCAATAGCCCATAGCCAACCAAGGTAATTGGAGATCTCAATCTCCTAGGTGGTCTCTCTACAAGCCATACTTATGCAATCCTCTCTCACCATCTAAAACACTCTCTTTGCTAATCCATTTGTCTCAAGGTGATCTCAAGAGGTAGTACAATGATCAATAAAGGCCTTGTCACACAAGACCTAAAACTCACTCAAGAACTTTGTACCTTAATCAATCAAAACCTCAATTGGTGCACCAAAATGACTAAGAACCCAATCTAGGAACAAGTAAGTCATCCCTTCACTAGACTTGTCAAGAAGTACCACCAACTCAATCCACTTGGAGTAGTGCTCCACCATAACCAAAACGTACCAATGATGTCTCATCATCAATAATAAAGCTCCAACAAAGTCAAAACTCCAAACTCCAATTGTAGCCCTATCCCATGATAGGTAATGGGTGTAATTGTGGTGTAGGAGCATTAAATAATGCTCTAATTCAATCCCAAACCACACATCTAGCAAAAAATTGATATACTTTGGTCTACATACCGCACCACCAATAATGATCATATAGTAAGCTAAATGTATGCGTTACTCCAAAATGTCCTAGCTCCTCATTAGCATGATGGACCAACTATGGTCTTTAAGATGGAAATGGTACTACTTGCACTCTACCATCCTCCCATACACAAAGAAGATATATATCCTTGAATCTAAATTGCTTGGCTTATTGCAAACTATGGTCTCTCTCCTTGATCCCAACTGTGCCACTCATAACACCAATGTGAAAATAATCCATCACTAAGACATCATAATGAATGTCTTGCTGAATTGTACCAATATCTCCACCCTCTAGATTTGTGACCTCAATAACTTCTCTTGTATGCGTTGAGAGAGATACTAGTAAAGCCTCAAAAAATATACATAAAAAGGTGTATGCATACCATTTTGGCACCATCTCGTCATCTGTCTCACCATGCCAACATGCTCCAGTCTAATCTTGTTGGCTAGGACATGGATTTATACTCAACCCATTTGCACCAAGGTTCACCACTCCATGTTTGTGAATAATCATGAAATTATACTCCTATAAAATTAGAGACTATCATGCAAGCTTCATTGAAAGCTTGTTGGATTCCATCAACCACTGAAGTGGTTGATGATAAGTGATGAGAGTCAAGGAGTTACCAAATAAGTAACATAGGAAATTTTCTACCACCCATACTAGTGCAAAACACTCTCTCTCATATGAACTATAATTTGCCTTTGCTGAATTGTTGGAGAAACTAGCATAGGTCACCACAAACTCCTTCCCCTCATCATCATGTTGGGTGAGCATTGGTCCAAGGCCCAACATACTCCAATCAATGTGAACCTAGAATGGTCATCCTCTAACAAGTCTCCTAAGAATAGGGGCATATATCAACCTCTCCTTGAGCTCTATTAAAACTCTCTCTTGCTCATCTCTCCAACACCACTCTTGTGTAAGCTCGTTCAGGTTTGTCAAAGCTTTAGCAATGACACTAAATCCTCTAACATAACAGCGATAAAAGTTCACCAACCCAAGGAATGCTTGCACTCTACTCACATCTATAGGCCAAGGAATATGTGCAATAGCCTCCACCTTGGTATGCTAAACACCAAGTCCTTTAGGGTAGATAGTGTGACCCAAATACTCAACCTGTTCATGAGAGCATCTACACCCAAGATGTAATTTGGGTCCATGAGATTTCAATCTCTCAAACACATCCAACAAGTATCCCTCATGCTCTTCCATAATAGTGCTATAGACTAAATTTCATCAATATAGCACCAAGAAAAATTCAATCTTGCTAGTATCCTATCCATGATCCTCTAGAACTTGGAAAAAGTGTTCTTTAACCCAAATGGTACAAATCTCTACTGATATAATATATCCTTGCTGTGAGGATCAATAACTCAAAATTTTATCTTGGATTTATCCTCCTCCTTGATCACCAATTGATGATATCCTGCTAGAAGATCTAAAGTACTAAAGACCTTTGAATGCCCAATTGCATCAAAGATCTCCTCTAATGTAGGCATGGCATATCAATCAGCCCTTGTCTGTTGGTTGATAGATGGCAATCTCCACACATCTGCTTATTTGTGTAGTTGCTATGCATATCTTTCTTGGTTGGCATCATTGTAGTTGAAGCATACGCTCCATGTGAGACTCTACCAAACCAGCCTTAAAAAGATCTATACTTCAACTTTGAATCAATGCTCTCTCCATCTCATTATATATATATATAAAAGGACATAAAAAAACCAATGTATCTCTAGTAAGCTCAATCCAAATACTAGATCTATTTGGAGCACCCAAATCCTTCATATTGAAGGCAAAACAACTAGTGTAGCTCCTCAAGAACCTCCAAACTCTCTATCTTTCTCCTCTTGTAAGCTTGAATCCAAGATTTGGCTCCCATGTATCCTTAGTAACTGATGTAAGAGTGGAAGACATACTAATCGGTTGCTACATTGGGCTCTTGGGAGCAATAGTGTCATGCTCCCAATCTCAATATGGAAAACTCCCTCTACTTTGGCTACAAGTTCTATATGTCCTCTAGCTACATCCCAAGTAACCAAGGGTGTAACCCAAGTAGATCATGCTCAACTGGATGGACCCCTAGTAGACCACTCTCACTAATAGCCATTGGTTGTGTCCCAAGAATACCCTACCCACTAAACTTGTTAACAAGGAAGGATTGCAAGCAGTTCCCAAGCCATTTTCATCCAATGGACTGCTTTTACCTTGCAAATTGAAGGCAAATCATTGATCAAGAAGTATTGGGAAGTGGATGCAAAGTATGCAACAATATGAGAATTTGTTCTAGTAAAGGAAGAAGTGGCCACTACAAAGACAAAGAAAAGGAGGATATATGCAACAAAGGCTTAGACACTAGTGAAGAGACCAAGGAGAAATCCCTAGATTAAAGATTTAATTTCTGAGGTGAAGGAAGAAGAAGCTTTGGAAGAAGAAGACTCCAAAAGGCAAGTACTATGAAGAAGAAGAAGGATCCATTACATTGTAAGATTCATTGTAGGATCAAAGGGAGTGGAGCATGATGAAGATGTACACTTGGCTCTAATTCCACAATTGAGTAAATTCTAGGAGAACCAAGCCAAAGACCAAGGTGAAATATCACATAAAATTGAAATACCTTTGAGTCCTAACCAAGAATCCACTATCTTGAAGAGCAAGTGGACACCAAAGAGAGAATAAGAACTTTGGCCCCAAGATCAACAAGATGCCAGAAACCATCAACCAAAAGTGGAAGTAGAAGTGGAAGACAAAAGCAAAGACCTTCTAAGTGAAGCATAAGCCAATGAAGTAGGAGGATTGGTCCTAGAACTTTGAGTGCCAATGCAAGAAGGGGCACATTTTTTTATTCATTCAGTAAGAACTACTCTTGCCCTAGTGCCAAGAACTCTATACCAATGTGGTGGATTACACAACCTTAAAGAAATTGTGATGACTCAATCTTGACTTACTATAGTATAATCAATAAGAACAAGTTGCTCCCTTGAAGACACGGTTTGGAATTGGCTTAAACAAGAAAAATGAGGTCACAATAAAGACAATCTATTATTTTGTATTTAGCCTCTTGGACAACATCATTTGCAAAAAAGAGTAATGTTATCCACACAAGTCACACTATTAAATGTTACTTAATCTATTCTCCTATATGCTAAAGTATCAAATCTAGGTGACTCCTAAAGTGGGGTGGGTTCATTTGGAACAAAGGTTACTTTGTTTTGGGGCTACTTTATTCACCGATGGCCTATTTGAGCAGCAAACTGCCAAGGTGAGATTCATAATAGCCACAATTTGTATAGCACCCATGCCATGATTTATAAAAAAAGACTGCCCTTACAATACTGCCCAAACATCCTTCTAAAGACTATAACCATAACACCATGTTTTATCCTTCCCAAAAGTCACGGGAGTCAGTAATGATTCATGCTACTCAATCCTATCTTGGAGTGTTATTAGACAAGATGCCAAGGCTATGCAAGCCTATTCCCATATTGTTCTTGACTTTGGCTAAACTCCTAAAGAGCTATTCTGTAGTCCTGCACAAATGTGCCATTGCACTCCAATGCCTAGGTTTGTCTTTCAAGATTCATCACTCTTAAACAATTTGAGCATAAAATCATTCATTTAGAGTGCAGACTAATACACATACGTCAACTCATGAGTGTTGATGATATAAAATTTGTATTTTATTTGCAGATGAAGGATGCACAAAATGGACCTCATGAACATCAAGCCTAAGCCTTTTATACATTTCCTACTTGGCCGTGGAAAGATCCAATGGCTACAATGCATGGAAATTTCCTAAGTACATCTAAATTCTCAATCTTGATCATATCTTATCCTAAATTTGAACCTAATGGCAGGTAACTGAAAATGTAATCAACTCAATCAAGGGTCATCTACCTCAAATAGGCTAATACAACATATCAATTGAGCCCATTTACCTATTCACACATTATGTACATCTATAAACTTCTTGAGGCTACAAAAACAAAGTTTTTGTCAACATGTACAAAACAAAGTCTTCTTGTTGGGCAACAAAAATGACCACAACCATCTTCATAAGAAGAGGCACCCATTGTTATTCTTTGGCAGGTAGGACTTGGGTCAAACTCTTAGCTCCTTGGCAGATGCAAACAAGGTCTACAAGCTCTTTTCAATAACTCTCCATGATTTGTTCAAAGTTGGACTGGGTGTGGCTCTAGAGCTCTGTAGACAAAAATTTGAGTTGCTTGTTTGAGTACAACTTCCTCTCTAGCATGTTGATTTGAGTGTGCAAGTCCTTTGCCTTCATTCATTGGGACATTTTGTTATCCATACGTTCTAATTAACTTAGTAGCTACATGGATGTATGACCAATAATGGTGAGGAAACCAAATTGTTTGTTGTCTAGCTTGGTTCTTTTGACACTCAACTCTTTGGTCATTGCTTGACAGATCTGCTTGTCTTGTTTTGACACCTTCTCTTATTATTGTCACAGGTTGGAGATGTGGAGGTCAATCAATTGCTTCAAATTTTCATATCGCTTCTCCATCACTTTTGCTTCCACCTGGGTCATTTCTTACTTGCTTTGTAAAATTGTGAGTTTTTCCTCCCAATTTTTTATTTCTTCCTTGTGCTTAGTTTATTGGTAGAAGACTTGGAGGCTATAATCATCAATGTCTTTCATTACACCATGGAGTTATTTTTTGTACTCCTCCTTCCGTTTAAGTTCCTCCCTTTGGAACTCTTCCAAGTGCTTCTCAATTCCTTATCCTTTTCATTCATCCAAGTTTGGACTAGGTGATGCAAGTGGAGGATGAAGGCCATTGGTTCCCTTAGGTTTGGATGCAATCTTCTTTTTACTCTGTGAATTGATCTGGCGGGAGGAGCTGCGGGGAGAGTGTGGAGACGAGAGAGGAGAGGGAGAGACGTGAGACGATTTTGATAAAATCTGAGTGATCTCTAGCATGTAGCCTTCGAGTGAATAGACTATTCTCTTTGTTTTTCAATTTCGGTTCCATTGGCACCTAGATTGAAGACTATGGAGAATGGAGTAGAAAGTTATGAAGTTTTTTAGTTTTTTTAGGGTTGAGAGTGATTATTGTACATTGAGAGTGATGGGTTGTGAATTTTCATTTCTAATCTCTGGGTTTTCATGATTAAGTTCCATGGGAATTTAATTTGAAAATTTTGGAGACGGAATTTGAAAGTTATGAAAGTTTATAGATTTTAGGGTTGTGAGAGAGATTGTTTTCTTATGTGAGTTGGGATGTGAGGGGTTGTGGTTTTGCAGATATGGGGAGATATGGAGAGGAGTATCATGTGTTACTATCATTATTCTTGTGCTAGCCATGGCTACACCTTCCCATGTGGGGTCGCCTAGAGCGGGTCGGGATACACCATGCCCGGTGTGTCACCGACGCTTTACCTCGCAAGGGGTAAAGACCCATGTGGGAAGGATGCACAAGGACTATGATTGGACCACTTGGGATGCCCACGTGAGACAAGCGACCACATCGACAGCAGTGACACTCGGGATTACGCACGCTTCTTCTATACCTTCGTTGATCGTTCCAGGGATACCGATCGAGTCGTGGGAGTGGTTAGCTTCTCAGGCGGGTTGCATTTTGGGGTTATTTGAGACTAGTTTTCCATGTCCACGTCTATTCCATAGGCTACCCCGCACACTCCATGATGAGGCTAGACAGGCTTTTCGCCTACCACTGGATCGTTTGGCACGTGATCCCTTGGACGAGTTAGCGTGGTTCCTATTCCTCCTACTCCCTCGATGGTGTCTTCGTTATGCTAGAGGGGGACGTGCGGGGCATAGAGAGGTGGCGGCTAGATTTCGTCGATTCCGAGCGGGGGATTGGGCAGCCCTTCAGGAGGAGTCTGTTAGGGCTACACGATTTAGGAGACAGACATCGCCACAGGATACCATAGATTCCACTCGATTACGACGATGTAGGACATTGGGTCAGGCGGGAGAGTTTAGTAGAGCAGCACGAGCGCTACACCCTCTGTCTATAGCGAGTCCTACTGATGAGACCATCTCTTCCCTACGCTCATTGCATCCTATAGCAGTAGAGGGACTACCACTAGAGGTCTTAGATTATCAGCCTGAGCAGCCTTTAGGTCTTGATAGGTCGCTATTTGCACAAGCATTGTGCACTGCCCCTCGCCTTTCCTCAGGAGGCTTGTCAGGGATGGTTTATGAGCACCTTAGAGATTGCTTCCAGGCAGATGATCCTTCTAGTGGTTTTACCGAGTTGTTTTAGGTGGCTGCAGCAGTAGCGAGAGGAGATATTCCTATGTCTGTTAGTCGGGTCTTAGGTGCTAGTCGACTTCTCGCGATCGAGAAGGACACGGGAGGCATTAGACCTATTGCTATTGGAGAGATCTTTTTGCGTTTGGTCAGTCGTACCATTGTCCTTCAGCATCGTTCTCACTTTCGACAGCACCTTAGTCCACATCAGTTTGGAGTAGCTACACCTGGAGGATGTGAGGCTATATCTCTAGGCATTAGAGCACTCCTAGATATCCATCCGGAGTGGGTCGTCCTACAGGTGGACGTTGAGAACGCTTTTAATAGCGTCTCACGTGCATCCATCTTTAGAGAGCTTAGGGAGGCTGGTGGATCCTTGGCGAGTCTCATTCCTTTTGTGCGGTCTTTTTATGGCTCTCCTGCTTCCCTTTACTACCAGCATGGTGGTTCACAGGAGGGAGTCACCGTCTTGGAGTCAGCTGTTGGTACACGTCAGGGAGATCCTTTGGGGGGGCCCTTATTTGCCATGGCTCACTTTAGAGCTCTCCTGTCTACTACTTTGGCCATGCCAGGTTGTGTATTTCCATCCTTGGCAGATGATACACACATCGTAGGCCCTGTAGATCAGATTAGGCAGGCCTTTGACTACTTGACTACCGAGCTACATCTAGTAGGCTTGAGAGTCAAGGTGTCAAAGTGTAGGGCATGGTCCCCTTTAGGTATCCCTCCCCACCTTGAGCTTCCAGAGGGGTGTATCACATCCACAGAGGGACTTCGTGTTCTTGGAGTGCCAGTAGGATCGGAGGATTTTGTCACACGCTTCTTGGACGCTGCTCTTGCAGAGGATGTTCTCCATGTGGATGACCTTCCATTACTAGGAGATCCGCAGGTGGCATTTGGTATACTCTCTTCCAGTATTGCTCGTCGACCATCCTACCTCATCCGTACAGTTCCCCCCTCATCGTCCTTCCTATCACGTCTGAGAGCATTTGATAGGAGGATTATGGGAGTCTTTGGTGATATTATTGGACCAGGGACTTTTGAGTGTGTGACAGGGGATTTGGCACGTAGACAGACGGCTCTACCAATCTCATGTGGTGGGGTTGGCTTGCTTTCTATGGAGGAGATGGCACCTATAGCGTTTTTGGGTAGTTGGGCTCTCTCGGCACCCCTACTTGCATCTCGTTTTGTGGTTGCTGATAGGCCGGTTTTGGAGACTTATGTGACAGAGGTGGAGGGAGGATCCTTTTCTCTCCATGTGTTATTGCGGCAGACGAGAGATAGTCTATCTTCACGAGCACGAGAGGGTTTTCCACCGTTTGCTTCACTATCGTCAGATTGGACTAGAGGTCTACAGTCTTCCTTGATGGAGCGACAGTGTGAGCATACGCTACATTCTCTCTTAGTTGACTCGTCCATTCCTCAGGCTACTAGAGCACGTCTACGCTCTTGCTCCGGCAAGGGTGCAGGCTCGTGGATCCTAGCTCGACCATGCATTAGGGCTTTCTGACTCGCACCGGCTACTTTCTCTGCAGCGATGAGGTTTCGCCTAGGTTTGGTCCACCCATCTGCATCTTCACTACTCACTTGTGAGTGTGGTTCTACACTAGATGCAGCGGCGGTCCACATGACACGGTGTCCTTTTGGAGGACAGAGGATAGCTACCCATGATGCCATTAGAGACATAGTGTTTGCTATGGCACGAGAGAGTGGATACTTGGCTTGGAGGGAGTGTTCGTATGCGTTGCAGATGACACGTGTCAGGGCAGACTTATACTTGGTCCGAGATGATCAGGTGACAGTAGCGGATGTCGTGGTGACGGACCCTACGCGAGATACAGTTTCGGAGGGAGTGATTACCCATCCCCCTGGATGGGCGGCGAGTGCAGCAGCAGGTCGCAAGGTCTCCAAGTACAGGGGCATGCAGCGAGGTCACCTCTTTGTTCCTCTAGCCTTGGAGTTATATGGAGCGATGGACACGGCATTTGACACATTTGTCAGGGAGTGCGCGAGGGCTTATCATGTTAGGCGGCAGGGGGTACCACTCTCACTCTCATACTTTGTAGCTTACTTTAGACAGCGTGTATCCATTGCTCTACAGAGGGCAGTGGCTGGTGCAATCCATAGGAGAGCAATCACATTAGGTGATGTTTCTTCGGATGCTCCAGTTGTGTGTAGACCGTACGACTTGCATAGCTCGGATATCTTAGGTGCGGTAGGGCAGATTTCTCATACAGACTCTATTGGGGCTTAGCCCCATGTTACCTTTTTTGTCTCTCCCTTGTACGGCTTGATGGGGTCTTCCCATCCTTCTTTTTTCCTACGCGGTCGCCTTTTTTCTTAGGTTTGGATTGACTTATGGTATATTGATAGAAGCTCTTCCAATGCTTCCATTGCCAATGTCACCATGTGGATAATGTATGCTACCATAAGCCAAGGTAGAAACTTGCAATCCTTGCCCAATTTTCTTTTTACAACCTTCTTCATTTTAGGCACATGATTCTTGTCATGGCCTAGGTCAATTGCTTCCTTAGTTTCACAAGCTGGGACTGCTTCCTTGTTCTTATCTACTTGTTATTGTTGGTTGGGGATGGAGCATTGGCAATGACATCATCTTTATCTATTGGTCCTTCATGCCTTGGGGACAATGGGGTTTGTTGGGCCTTGGCATGATGTCTCCGCCTTATTGCTATTTTGCTCTTAACAAAATCAGCCATCAGGTGAGTTCAATTTTTTTGTATACATTTCATTTTCTAACAAGATGCTTCTTCTTCATTAGGAACAAAAGTGAACAATGTGGCCATGGTTGGGATGGGTTCCAAAGCTAGTGTATTCCTCTTCCTTGTTAGAAATAATTGATTATTGTTAAGTGAGAGCAATGATTATGCTTCATTTTTTGGTCCTTGTTTTCCTTTGTCCACTATGGGAGATGAAATTTGCATGAAGGATTCCTCACTCCTTGACTTTGTATTCCAAGTAGCATCCACAACTTGTTGTCAGCCGGCCCCTTTCTTGACAATGGATATCCCTATCGAGTCAACTTGAATGATGCAATTTTACTCCTGCTATCTTTTGACAAAGGTTCTAGCTCTTGGGTTAGTTTTTGTTTCTTGAAGGCTTGAGCCTTTGCTAGGCCACCAAAATCTTTCATTGAATCATAATGGAGTTGTATGTCTCCACCACTTGCACAAATTCCCAATCCAAGTATATATTTTGTCCAGTTTGTAGTACTTGGTGATCTCTTTTGGCAAGTCAAGATTCCCGCTGAAGTAAGCTAGATGATGCAAGTGGGGCAAAAATTTTTCTCCGTCTCTTCATCCATTAACACTTATGAAAAATGTAGGAATGATGTAGAACTAAAACATAAAGAGAGGCCATGATAGTGGTCGAACCTTCCATCATGTCTTCCAATAGCTCAATGACTTACTCACAAACATCTTCATGCAAGTAACCACTTTTTGCTTGTGTACAAGCTAGAAAAAGATAGCTTGTTTCTTATTGACGTAGTTTTTTTGTTTTGAACAAAACAACCACATTATTGTGTTGGTGATAGTGCATTGAGATGGGTCTTTCATGTCTTCAATCTTATACCCATTTTTGATCCTCCATCCTCAATAAATGAGTCATTGATTCTCTACATCAATCATTTGTTGGGCCTGACATGCGGGGTAACAATATGAAATTCCTTAAACAAGGAGCAATCTGTGCCCAATAGTTGCTACTAGTGTTCTACCATCCATAATGTGGGACATCCCCATCCATAATGTAGGACTTTCCACTCAAATTCTTTGTATTATTGTGAATTTCTTGCAACATGAGATCCCAATCCCACAGTAAGAAATCAATCTTTCTTTTCTTGATGTAGTCGGTTTGAAAGTATAATTCCTACTTGGGAATCTTGAGAGGTTTGTCAAAATTTCCATTGCCTCACCTTTCTTCACTTTTGATCCCTCCTTTGTGAACTCATCCCCTCATGATTGAATATTTGATTTCATACAATAGTGCAATTCACACTCCATTTTGCAATTCTACATCCTAGCTCCTAATAGTGTCAACAAAATTTGGCAGTCTACTATGGAAATTGCCTACACAATGTCAAAGGAGATGGAAATCACCAAGAGAGAAATAAGAGATCTGAGAAAGAAAGGTGAAAATTGAAAACTAAAAATTAAAAAATATAGAAAGATTCACCTTGCACATTAGAGTTTGCCTTTTTATAGTCCCGTTGGAGCAAGGTCCATTCCTCTTCCGTCATGGCGGTTGGTGATGGATCTTGATTTTTTATTGCATGTGTGAGACCAAGTATGGAGTGGTTGTAAATAGTCCTTTGGGGCATATGCATCTTTTTGCATGTTCTTGAACCAATGGAGGAAATTGGCAGAGTTTTGTATGTGTTAAAAGTTGCCATAGCTCCCATCGTTCCATAGAAAGTTGTGAAATTGGGGTTTCCTTGTAGTGTGGTGGCTCATTTTGTTAGGGAATCCTTGTTGTTAAGCTTGATAGAATTAAACCAAAATGGGTTTGGCTACAAAATGAGTCTGGTACTATTTTTGTCAAGCAATGCAATGTTCCAAGGACAAGAAAATTCCAAGAGAGACACAAGAGAAACACAAGGTTTCATTCCTCAATACTTCGACCCAAAGGGGCACCTTTTCTTTATTATATAGCAAAGAGGATCCACTCAAAGAGAGCTACACACTTGGATCAAATACATGGATTAGTGACACGTTAGTGAGTTATATCCTTAGATTAGTTGTATGGGCTGGTGATATGTCAATCCTTGTCCTATCTGGTTGGTCAAACAAGTTGACCAAAGGGAATCTTTGGGGAATCTTCTCATGAGAAGCTCAAAATAGTATGGGTGAGGTATCCTTGGAAAGATTTTGATGAGACAATTGAGGAAGAAGAAGTAAATTCCTTTTGTTTCAAGGGGGGAAATTTTGTATTTTTGAGGCCTAATTCATTTGTTTTGGCCTCCAAAATTGGCTCCAAGGTTTTCAAGGTATTTTTGAACTCTACTCTATTAGTGGAAATCTTTTGGTGACATCTCTATATAATCTACTTAGACCATCATATATCACATCCATAAAGATATTACCAAGCCAATTTCCACCTCTAGATAATCTGTCAAGCTAATGGTATTATAGGCGGCCATGGGAGTTGATTTCATTTAGGCACCCCTCATCTTTGAGTTGCAAAAACACCACTTCCTATAAATCCACACTTCCTACAAAAGACACATCCAAAGGTCTGGTTTAAACTACAGACATAAAAACAACAAAAAGTGGCAAAAACCAAGGCTCATAAAAAAGTGTGACATACGTTCTCCTCAAATGTGAGTTTCCCTATGATACATATATATTAGTGGTGATACTTATGAACCCGCCATTCATTAACCCTTGTGGCAAAAACATTACCATTGAGGTTGGATAATTGTAACAACCCGTTGTTGTTTGTATGTATCATTTCACTAATGACTCACATAGTTTTTTTTTTATTGTCAATGGATAGGGATTAGTTTAGCATAGCTCATAAATGAGCTATATATATATGTATATGGTTGAGGACAAAGATCATTTCTCTGTTTGTCTCCAAAACCCTCTTCAAATTATTCTTCTCCCTTTCAAACACTATTAGATTTATACTTGTAGTTATATTCTTTTCATCCAATTCAAGATTCATACCAAGTTTACACTTATATGTACGCAAGGATTCTTATCTCTATGATATATTGTGGATTCCATGTTCTCTTTACTATTAGAAAGTTATTTTTAGCAAATAACTAAGTGAGAGTAATCTCTACTTTGACCTTATTAGTATCTTTTCCAAAGTATGTATCAAGACATTGGGATATTATCTCTTAGATTTATCAACTTTAAAATAAAATCTAACTAGCTTTATAAGGGCCTTAACATCATTCAAACCCAACCTATAGCCAAATAGATCATGGAGGTTAAATACTCTTCATCTACTGTTCATATCTTTTTTCTTTTTTCTATGATTATCATCTAGATGAAGAGTTATAACTTACATAGTATTTCTTTGCTCATGCTTTAGTCCAATCTCCATATTTCTTAACATATAGGTCTTTGGGATGAGCTTTTAAGCATTTGTGTGATTTTATTTCCTCCAAAATCCCAGATTTTGGCTTCACCTTCCTCTTTGCATATTGTTTACACATTGTCTCAAGTTTAAAGTCCTCAAGAATTGATCAATTTTTTGGGGCATATTTCCTCTTTACTTTAAGAAAGGAGACATATGATGTTCATCCAATAGCCAATGTGGATGTTTTCCTAAGTTTAGTTTAATGCACTATTTATTTACAGATTTATCACTCTTTGTCATTCTTTTTATCTTCACATGAGTTTGCAAAGGTTATTCCATGTGATTGAAAATGATTATTATATACATTCAAGTTTCATTCAAAGGATATCCATCTTGATTGGATGGTGGCTCAAATGGATATCTCAAATGTCTTAAATACCATTTTTTGTCCAACTTTATTTTACATTTCCATTCGGTAGGTGATAAAATCTTCTCCATGATCCCTTTTTTGTGCATTTTCTATAACATTGAGATATATTTGTTGTATAATAATCATAATATTATAGAAGAGCTTACACAACTAGCATATGTTGAGTGTATATGCCAAGGAGATCATTTGAGAGTCCATTATTTACCTTAGCTCACTACATAACTTTGCAAAAGGTTTTAGCTCCTTTTTCTAATTATATCTCTCTCCATCCCTTTTAGATAATAACCATATCTTGGGTCCTTTGGAGAATTATTATTTTTAACCTTATCTACTTTCATGCTCACCCTAGAAAACTTAGGTTTATGAATCTAGACTCATAATTGAAAAATTTGAAGTCCTCATATAATCAACACTTCCTTGGACTTCCCACCTAGGTTTTATTCTTGATTAAAGGTTTGAAGTTCCTAATAAGAGGTTCGAGTGTATTGGGCTCTTCTTTAAGAGAGGATACATTTGAAACTCATTATCTCAAACACTTTGGTTTAGGCCACAACTCATACTCATCTACTATCTTGTTTGGGGAATACATAAATGGCCAGCTCCATCCTTACAAGATGTTATACATCCAAAACCTCATATTTAGATGTACTTACCTAGCCACAAAGGTATTCCTACCTCATCTACATGCCTTTGATATTCTATAAGCTACACTTTCTACACTCTATTATGACATTGTATGCTCTTATAGCTATCAAAAAAGTAGTGTAGACTATAAATAGCTATGTTGTAGCCATACGAGGATGTGGTCTCATATTGCAAGAGTCTATTGCATATGCATCATATCTAGGAGCACGAGCACTCTATTATGGCATTGTATGCTCTCAAAGCTATCAAACTAGTAGCGTAGACTATAAATAACTCTTCCAATAACCATAGGAGGATGTGGTCTCATATTGCAAGAGGCTATTACATTGGCAACATATCTAGAGCATGGGCATGAGTGGCTTCTCTAGTAGCAGATAGTTTCTTATAAGAGGGTTGCATTTTTTTCTTCTTCCTACCATTACATTATATTTGGGAATCCACAATTTCCAAGCATCTCTTTATTCTGCTCATGACCTATTGTTAGGTCTTGCACACATAACACTCCTTTCATTTCTTGATTTTGTACCCATAGACTCAAGGAAGATTTAAGCAAATCTTAGTAAGCATATGTACAATCACACCTTTACCAACATCCTCATTGAGACACTTTTACTTGATAAAATTAGTATATTCTCTTGCAAAGAGAAAGGCTCCGGAGCTTGGCTCCATGCCCGTCCATTCATTGAGGAATTTGGCTTCACATCTAAGGAAATTACCACAACATTCTTATGTCTAAGATTACTATATCTAGTGCTCTTGGACCAATATGCATGCAGATCTACTTATGATACATATTGCATTCATATTTTACAATGCACCATAGGTAGAGAGCATATTGGATATACAATGGCTTGAATCCTACAATCTATTCATTCCCAAGTCCAAATTGAGTAATGGTTTGACCTAAAAGGACCACCTCTTCAAGGTGAATGCAAACATAGTCTCATTTATGGATGGTAAAAATACATTTTTTTGATTTGGTGGTTGCAAAGTCACTAGAAACAGAGTTCTTGGTATGACCTGGCATTCAAGCAGTAACTACAATGATCATTGCCACTAAGAGAAAGGAGGATCATTACGCACTATGGCTCTCCTTTGATACTTTTGTGTCTTTGGTCGTAGACATTCTGCTTTTTGCCCTTTTCCTTAGACCTTGAGCTCATGTTCACCATTTGCATTTCTTGGTGGCTTTTGTATTCTTCTTTTGTTTCCTTTTGGGGTCCTTATTAGTCCATTGCGGCAATTTCCTAGTTTGTGGTAGCTAATACCTAGCTACTTACCTTCCCTCCATAAGATTGGCCTTGTTGTCCACTCATTGTCCTAAGATGAAGATCTTTGTCTTATTCTATGGGAGAATATATGATTTTGTCTTCTCTCCAATAGTTAGATGGCCAGAATTTTACATTTATTTCTTTCTTCCATAATCCCACAATTTGTTCAAATTTCACTTAATATGGGAATCAAGCTTAGTAAACAACTAGAGGACATACTCACATGTGTATGTGTAGAGAGAACTTAACTGACTATATTGTCTTGGATATCATGATATTAATTTCCCTTAATGAAGACATGATTCTACCAAACGTTCAATTTAATAGTGCTTTGTTTTAGTATGACTTTTCTGCTTGCAATTTCTTTGCAAATGGAATGCTCATTATGTAGTAGCACTTGTATCATTGGAGTACTATAAATCATTGTCCATTGCCAATGGACCTAGCTGACATCCTATTTTAGACTATCAGTGAGGTTATTGGCCTTGTAAACGTCCAAAACTAATACCCAAAACTCACCGTCCTTCCTATCACGTCTGAGAGCATTTGATAGGAGGATTATGGGAGTCTGGTGATATTATTGGACCAGGGACTTTTGAGTGTGTGACAGGGGATTTGGCACGTAGACAGACGGCTCTACCGATCTCATGTGGTGGGGTTGGCTTGCTTTCTATGGAGGAGATGGCACCTATAGCGTTTTTGGGTAGTTGGGCTCTCTCGGCACCCCTACTTGCATCTCGTTTTGTGGTTGCTGATAGGCCGGTTTTGGAGACTTATGTGACAGAGGTGGAGGGAGGATCCTTTTCTCTCCATGTGTTATTGCGGCAGACGAGAGATAGTCTATCTTCACGAGCACGAGAGGGTTTTCCACCGTTTGCTTCACTATCGTCAGATTGGACTAGAGGTCTACAGTCTTCCTTGATGGAGCGACAGTGTGAGCATACGCTACATTCTCTCTTAGTTGACTCGTCCATTCCTCAGGCTACTAGAGCACGTCTACGCTCTTGCTCCGGCAAGGGTGCAGGCTCGTGGATCCTAGCTCGACCATGCATTAGGGCTTTCCGACTTGCACCGGCTACTTTCTCTACAGCGATGAGGTTTCGCCTAGGTTTGGTCCACCCATCTGCATCTTCACTACTCACTTGTGAGTGTGGTTCTACACTAGATGCAGCGGCGGTCCACATGACACGGTGTCCTTTTGGAGGACAGAGGATAGCTACACATGATGCCATTAGAGACATAGTGTTTGCTATGGCACGAGAGAGTGGATACTTAGTTTGGAGGGAGTGTTTGTATGCGTTGCAGACGACACGTGTCAGGGCAGACTTATACTTGGTCCGAGATGATCAGGTGACAGTAGCGGATGTCATGGTCACGGACCCTACGCGGGATACAGTTTCGGAGGGAGTGATTACCCATCCCCCTGGATGGGCGGCGAGTGCAGCAGCAGGTCGCAAGGTCTCCAAGTATAGGGGCATGCAATGAGGTCACCTCTTTGTTCCTCTAGCCTTGGAGTTATATGGAGCGATGGACACGGCATTTGACACATTTGTCAGGGAGTGCGCGAGAGCTTATCATGTTAGGCGTCAAGGGATACCACTCTCACTCTCATACTTTGTAGCTTACTTTGGACAGCGTGTGTCCATTGCTCTACAGAGTGCAATGGCTGGTGCAATCCATAGGAGAGCAATCACATTAGGTGATGTTTCTTCGGATGCTCCAGTTGTGTGTAGACCGTATGACTTGCATAGCTCGGATATCTTAGGTGCGGTAGGGCAGATTTCTCATACAGACTCTATTGGGGCTTAGCCCCATGTTACCTTTTTTGTCTCTCCCTTGTACGGGCTTGATGGGGTCTTCCCATCCTTCATTTTTCCTACGCGGTCTCCTTTTTTCAAAATGGTTGTTGCTGTTATACTAGTTTTACACAAACTGATCCTTAGCTACCACGAATTAAAATTAATATGACGACGTAAACTGCATATGTTCCGTTAATTAAGATAAGAGGGGCCGTAAACTGCTTGCATGAAAGCAGAATTGGGGTAAGATTTGCGTAAGAATCGCCCAAGACTCAAAGCTACCATGATGACCAAAGTTTTAGATTGAACCAATCTAAGCCGAGGACCACTAAAGAATAACATTTAGATGTGACCGGTCTAAGTTCAGGCCCAATAACGGGGAAAAATATACAAAAAGCTTTAGTTCTTGGAATCAGTTATCTTGATATACGCGAGAAATGTCGTGCCAAAAGAAAACCAATACTAAATGACTAAACCGGGGACTGTGTTCATTGTTATCCAGTGTACGTCCACGCATTCAATTGAAATCAATCCAATAACTTTTCATTCCCTGCAGCGGGAGAGTCCTTGATGCTCGAGATTGACTGGCCATAAAGTTAAGTCACAATCCAACGTTCAGTTCTGTTCCTCGTTTGCTTTGTCTTAAAGGGGCGCAGTTCTTTTACCAAAGAGCTATATATTCACGTCTCAAAATGACTTTCTTCCCACGATAACTTGATTCAGGCATCAACCCCTCCTAGTGCGATTCAGATTTTACCTCAAGGTAACCAGTTGGTACAGAACGGTCTTTAAACAGGAGTTGCTCTGCCACTCGTGTATACAGGTATCATAGTGCGTGAATTCAGGGTCCTCTGCAGGTCTTTAGTTAAGTCGATATCGTTATGCTTCTATCAGTAAGCCATGCCATTAGGCAGGTACTTAAACGTCTCACATATGATATTGAGCCATTCAGACTCAATCTAAACAGTATTTACATTATTTAATTAAGGTGGCCTGTACGTCTCCATTCAGCCTATCTCCCCGGCCGTCAAGAAAGTCTTCCATCCTTCATACCATAAGCTTTCCTCATCAAGTGTCTTCACTCACACCTCAAGACAACGTTAAAGGACATCTCGCTGCAATGCCCGCCAGGAGCCTGTCAGGCCACCAAAATGAGTGTTGGCGTGCTCCGCTCTAGAATCTGAGTCTCTTGCAAGTCATTGTGGGGTACAAAACTGGTGCAAAGATATTATGGGGCAGAAGATGAGTCAGGCGGCAAGCAGGGCTGCAGCAGTTGGCACAGAAGTCCGTATGAGTGACTGATACGAGATGCCAAGAAGTAAGTTCAGAAGATGAGCAAAGTGAAGCGCAGCTACTCAATTTGCCCCAATAGCTTAAAGGGTGACGGATCAAGTACCCTTTAGGTGAATCGCTTCATAAGTCGTCGCTGCTTGATGTACTGGAAAGTTTATCATCAATTCGAGCTATACGCTTTACAAGTGAACTTCGACGCGATTCAGCTTAACATGCGCAAATCCTGCACAGAAAAGAGGCACATATTAAAGACAGTCTAAGCTTTAAAATCTGTTAGGAACGGTCAAGTTCTGAAAACCAAACAGCATTCTGCTCCGGCATAAACTCTCAGCCATTGCTACTTCGTAATCGAGCATATTACATCTCTCACAGTGACCCACAATAATCACAGGCTTGGATGCATCTGCAGCGTATGAAGGACTCAGACGTATAAGAGGTTGTCATAACAAAGAGACTCCTTTTACCTCCAGAAGAGAATGGATCACCTTTCTGCTCAATCTTGTTCGAACACTGGTAACTTCCAAGTGCACCCTCTGCAACCTAACCATGAGCCAGGACCATAGTCAGATTGACCACAAAAGTTCTACGTAGCTTAGAGGCTTGTAAGAGAAGATTGTACTGTGAAAGGGATCGACAAAGGGATCAGTCCTACGGACTGTATTGGGACAGCGACCTGAAATCTAGTGAAGGGACAACGTCTAAAGATGGTTGTAGCTAGTTACGCCTACACGCATCCTCGGGTGCTACCTTAATTTGCTTAGATGATTGCTCACACACTACACTTCTATTCACGGTAACCTCAAAAAAGGTTGTATTCCCTGTAACCTTCTGAAGGACAACAGAACAGAAGGACTAGATCAAGTGTACGGTGTCTAGACATGAACACAGTCAAAAGGACACAATAACTGGTAGAATTTGCAAACCTTCCATTTTCTTCTTAAAATTTGCTTCCTGCTCCAATGATTTACTTAAAGTGCCTGCGCATATCAACCCACTATCGCAAACAACCTCAGGACGCAATCTGATTGGATGAAACCTATAAGGTTGAAGGTAAGAAGCACGAAATCTGCCAGTCAACCTCCCTTCCTATAGACTCAGTATTTGGTATTATGATTCGAAGAAATGGGAACTGAGGCGTTTGAGAAACTTCGTTGTCTTGACCAGTACACTCCTGATCTAAAAGGATACCTTCACAAAAGCATTGGTTGTGCTTCCTAAGTGCTGCTAATATCTTTTAATACTTAAGTAGTGGACCTATCATTTGAAGGATCTAATGGAGAAATATCACATTACCTCCTCATAACTAGCTCTCTTCCCTCTCCTTCGGATTAAAAAGGGATAGGATAATTTCTTGTCTGAAAAGTATAAGAGTCGACTATGGCGAAAATCACCATTTCTTTTAATCCATTTGAAAAACATAAATACAACATCCGGTCAGCCCAATTTGTGATAGATGTCAAGAAGCTATTCATAAACCAATAACCATAAACAAATCATGTAATTTTCGTTGGCGTAGCCTAGTACAAGTTTACCTGGTCAAAAAGATTTATTTTCCCTTCTCATCAGCACTTATGAAACAGAAATGATCAGCTGTTACAAGTACAAACAAAGAATCACTCTTGACTGTGATCTCCATGAAACCGGCGACAAGACACGACAAGACACGACATCAGCCCTGTAGAAGTGAAGATCTACAGAAATGAATGAAGAAGTTATGGGAACCAGCAAGCTTCTGGATAATGACTACCTTGTGATGGTATATGATTTGGGGTGTAATCACAAGCTGTCCTGCAGCGTTGGTTTAGAAGCGTACAATGCCAGACAGCAATCTGATGTCTTCCATCAAACTCAAAGGAGTCTGTTTCACCTCTGACTTCAGAATCTGCGAGAGCTTTGTCTCGCGGAGTCACTATAAAGGAGATTGGGGAGCACAGATGCCTTCACCAATGCGTCTGATCCGGGGTGCCAAGGAGTGGTGAAAAGCTTCTTGACTGTTGGTGAGTGGTACTCAGGATCAGCCTGAAATCGCCAGCAAACTTGTTATGCACCAGTGCCATCGTGGTGAGGAAACCAGTTAGTCAGGGAGCTTAAAATTGACAGGCCGAGAGATGCAATGACCTTTTGACATATACTGCCTAACTTGTAATTCTCTGCGAGGAGCATCGAAGGTATTCTGGAGTACTAAAATAGTACTCAGTGCTTCAAAGAAGACACCGAACATACAAGAACAAGGACACAGAGACATCGTAAGCACTGAACAATCAGATACTCATGATTTCTTCGGCGCAAGCTCAGCAGAGTTTAGAGGCTGAAAAAGCTTGCACCTTTGTCAGGTCTACATTGTCTACTGGAAGTCGGATATGAAGTCTGGTGTATTGGCAGCGGGCTTATGTCTTGTGGGCAAGTCAGTTAGATAAGACTCTAAAAAATTGTTAAAAACACTACCTCAGAAAACTCTTCACTTAGATGAAGACCTTCCACTGGTGCGATAGGTCTGGGCACCTCCTGGCGCTGTCCACTCACACCAACAGATTCACAAGATACAGAAGTTCCATCCTTAGCTGTATTCCACATAATTCTTTTGGGAGGAAGCTTTCCAGTGATATTCACGTCTCTGTCACTCCCAGTTGACTGGCCTGAGGTACTCTGCATTGGCATTTTTCTCCCAAAGTACCATCCTGACATCTCGTCATCCTCCTTTTGGACCTTTTGTCCACTAACACCTTCCAAACCAAGTGCAGAACAAACCTTTTCACGCACGACCAGCATACGCCAGAGCTCTTTGGATGCTTCGTCATCTATGTCGATTTCTGCTGTTGGGAACAGATTCGACTGCAGCAGTGAGGGCACATTCATATTGATGGCAGTAGATCCTCCGACCACGGATGCTGAGCTTGATGCACTAAAGACTTTTGATGGACCACTGCCTCCTGTTGCAGTCGGCTTAGCAACCTCAGCTTGATTAGGTTTGCCCCAAAGCCACAGGCTTAGCGGTTCTGTATTTGACAAAGTTAAGGTATGATGTAAGTGAGCCGCCAGCTCTTTGCGAAGGCCAGCCACAACGGACGTAAGAGTACCTAACAAAGCGGCATCGAACTCGTCGGTGTCAGCGGTAACTGCAGCTGCAACTGGATGATCTGCAGACGGCTTAGACACACTCTCGAGGGATCCATTACAACTGCTGCTGGCTACGTTCACATATTGATGCGAGCTAGTACTATCTCTGGTCTTCGATTTGAAATCAAACCACGTCGACGATAATGCAGACGACTGGAAACTGAAGCCCAAAAACGTTGGCCCCTTAGGAAGCGGGGCCGTCGATGTGTTTGACTGAATGGATGTTTTCACTCGCGACTGAGACTGGGTTGAAGAGACCCGGCCAAACCCGCTGTAAGAGACTTCAACTGCAGTACCTGCCAGCTGCTTTTTTACGTAAATTAGCAGGTGAGTCCATATTGTGACACCTAGCACACGCCACGCGTCATCAGCTGATATGTTCACAATTCCTGCTATGTTGAAGCCAAATGGTTCCAGGGGTCTCTTTCCAGCTTCATGTATAGCACTGCCTACGCCTTTACTTTCTAAATTTCGAAACCAGGTCACTGCATCAAATCCTCTCGAAGGGACTACAGGAGGTGCCGAAGGATCGACCACAGTAGGACCAATTAGAGCGAGAAGAACCTTTGTCTGACGGCCCAGCCACGCAGCCGCCACGAAGAAAACGAAGGACAGAAGATTCGTGAATCGTGAGGCCTTTTCCTTGCCAAAGACGGGATCTTCTTGGTTGGCGGCCGTAGCGAAAAGCTGAACTTCTCCCCCAAAACGTACAAGTTCTTCCATTTGGAACCGAGATAATACTCCACCTTGAGCATATCCATTACTTTCCCCGAATACTTCCCGACCAATCTTCTCCAGCATTTCCACTGTACTTAGCATAGGAGAAGCAGCACCGCCACAAGCCAGTACTGCCCTCGCGAGCACCCAGGGTGCCTCAGTTCCTGCGGTATGAAGATATTCAGCTGCTGAAGCAGATACAGCTGACTTCGTTGCCAGGTGGAAACCCCTTTCTGGAGAATCTGACAGGATGCCTATCCCTTGAATCAGCCGATCAAGAAGGTAGGGACGGTGATGAATACGTGCGAACGTTTCGAGCTGAACAAGTTCATCAGCAAGGACGGGTTAGTACATAGGTTTTCAACCTCTAAATATCAAGATTTACTCGCAAAATTCAGTCCTTCAACGCGAAGATCAAGAAAGCTGTCACCTCTTAAGCTACAAGATACATATTGTCGATCCCCTCAGACTCAATCCGCTTGCCTGAGCTACAAAGGTAAATGATCGGCTATTTGAACGTGCTCTTTAGGGTTGAAGGATGAGACATACAGCTGCAACTACCCAATCAACATCGACGATGTATTTCTTCTCCAGTAACCGTATGTCAGCATCAAAATTCTTGTCGGCTTCTTCCAAGAACGATGAGAGACCCTCATCAGCATCCAGGTTATCTTCAGTAGCATCCTCATTGTCTATGTGCTTGACTGCTTTGCCAACCTTTCCGACTTGTAGCCTTTGCTTTTGCCTCAAAAGTATTGAGGGCATCATTGGATCCTGCCAGGCAGCACAAGTCTGACCACCCCAGTAAGGATGGTCTTGGAGGAGTTGGGAAGCACACTGAAGTGCCAGACTGGCTTTCATCTTCCTTTGCATCCCAGAAACAACATCAGCAGCGACCCAACCAAGGCCCACCTCTCTCCCAGTAGCATCCGTGAGTTCTAGTTCAGTCGCTGAAGAAGAAGAACCAAACGCAGTTGAAGAGGTATGGTCGAAGTTGATAGAATTGAAACCAGTTCCAACTTGAGCTGTACTCGCAGATTGTACACTCTTCAGGTATTCAAGCACGTGAAGCTAAACCACAGACGTCAATTGATAAGTTCATAAGCAAGTAAGCAAGTAGGCGGAATTCCTAGCTGGTGCATAGAACTCAGAAGTCGAATTGTACTGGACCGACTTAGAGGACTTAGAAACTGTCAACTGTGATTTCCATAATTACTATTCGACATCTCAAATCTCACGGCTCTGACTTTGGCAAAATTTCCACTCTATATATTCAGACATGAGAGCAGAAGCCGTTCGAAGGACGGGGGATCCAGAACTCATTACGTGCAAATGGTGTGCATATGAAATGTAAACATATATGTGTGTGTGTGGAATGAGAGCAGAAGCCGTTCACAGAACAGGGAGTCCACATCCACTTAAGACGGACCCGATGCAATCATATGTATGAGGAATAGGAACAGAAGCCGTTCAGAGAACGATGCAATCATCTATATGAGAAATGGGAGCATAAGCCATTCTTATATAGATAGATTCTTCACATGCAGGTCCTAATATGCCTGTGAAAGTTTTCACTAGAACACGCTCGAGCCAGAGAAAGGCAAAGGTCGGAGATACTTACAGAGAGACCAGTCCTCTTGAGAGCAGCAGCAGACCTTGTTGTAGCAATCTTAGCAAGAAGAGCAGCTTCCGCGACATTTGGGCCAAGCCGTATGCGAGGCTTCGAAGTAAGTAATGTACAGTAACTTCCCAGATCCGGTTCTAAGGGGAATACAAAGCAGTTCGTCTCCTCTTCTGAGGAAAAAGGCTTATTGAAATTTAACATCGGAGGAGCTGAGCCCTTTTTTTGAGTTCTAAGTGCGTGGAGACTCTCAATACCTTCACCCAGTAACCACTGCAAGACGGTAAGGTGTTAGGGCTGAGTGAGGAAGAATCAACGTCTATCACCAAGGAAGACATCGTTTGAACCCTCCCCATTTCAATATGTCCCCGCTTGATTAGGATTGATTGGTGACGGAGGAAATTTCTTGGTCTAAATTTAGAATGACACTTGCTATATTCTGCCGGTCATGTAAGATGACGGGCAGATAGCAAATAGACTTACTACATGTATAACCAAGCGGAAAGTTGATGTTACCTGAAGTAAGCTTGCTAGCCAACCATCACCGTCTTGCCTTGCTTTCGGAAGTGCATACTTAAGAGTTATGTCTCGCCCAATCGGTCCATTAGGACCCTCCAAGAGAAGACAAATTGTAAGAGCGAGTTGAGGATCACCCATGTTCTTTGCACAGATGACTGCTGCTGAGTTGATATCGTGCCCTAAAATGAAAAACGCTGCAGCCAATTCAAGCTTGTGCTTTCCCATTAGCACATAAGCATTCTTCAAAGCAGCTACCTTGTGCTTCTCATCCTGCAAAAGTTTCAGCATCGTCAAACAACATCGTCATTTGGGGTACAACCTATTACACTTTTTCAAGTTAAGCTTTTGACATCCTGAAGTTGCACCAAGCATCGATGAGAAATCACGGCAGTCATTGCTAATGTTCAGATAAAACTAGCCTGACTGGTCATATCATAGTATAAAGTCACCAAAAGACTGCAAACCTTTACCTTGAAATCACGAGAGAGGAAGTCTGCGAGAGGCTTGTCCCGTTGATTTTTGCTTAGTTTGAAAAGACCAGCGAGAACCGAACGACGATCTAAAGCCACGTAAAGGAGAGCGCAGTCTTTTGGATCCTTCTTCTCCAGAAAATGAATCCGGGCGACTTTTTCCATCTGCAGATCGATACAGAACATAACAATCAACTTAAATTCTCGAAATTATGATGGACGTTATAGCTCCATCTTGCACAGGCTCGATAATTCCACGTTTTCAAGGACTTTTGACTTACAATTAAGGTCTTGAATGGTGAAGGAGTGTCACACCAGGTATCCTCTTTGTGTACAAAACGGACGGTTTAGACAAATCAACAATTTATGAAGCGGCACCAATCCTTCAAAAAGACAATTAACTTACTGTTTTTCGCACTTGTGCTGGATCATTGTACCAATATCCCATTCCTAATGCCCGCATGAAAGACCATGTGCTGGCCTGGCTAGAAAGGCAAAGATCTACGAGAGTCTCCTTGGCCTCAGACTGGAGGGCCCATGCCATGGCCCTAGACTCAACTACAACTTCTCCAACAACTGAGCTTAAGTCTCTTGCCCACCGTGCATAGTGAACGGCATAGCGGAATGCCAGCCAGAACCTGCAATCATGAACACGTCGCAAGAGGCCAGATTGCTTTACAGGTGAGGAACGTACTTGGATGAATCATAAGAACTGGTTGACATCCCAGCAAACGTCGCGCAGAGTGCAAGAGTATTCATCTTAGTCTCCAAGGGCAGAATTATTAAAAATCTCGAAAATGCGAGCTATTCCTACAAAGTACTGATTGACTAAGATAAAGACGATGGATAAAAATTCTGCCCTCTGGCATAACTGACTTTTACTAAGGCATAGCTATATCATACCTACAACCGACAAAGAACCTGGGGTTACCTCTGCCCAGATGAGTCAAGGCTTTCGGTAGGTGAGGGTTGACTAACACCATCCATCTCGGCCAAGACGTCGATCAGGGCCAACAACTGAACTTTTTCATTTACGCTTGATAGTCCAGGAATCTCGGAGCTGCCCTTTACTGTTCTAGCTATTGAATCCAATTCCAACTTCGTGAAAGATTGTAGACCTCCACTTTTGAACCCAAAACTGCCATTTGTCGTCGAACTCTGTTCTGCTCCCGAAGAACTACTGAACACAGGGGTACTGGAGTCCCCGAAAGAATCTCTAGGATAAGTAGATAAGAAATTTGCAGCAAAATTAGCACGCTGGGGTTTTGTACCACCAAGTAAAGCAAAGCTTGATTCGCCACTCTGTATTCCACTGCGTTTCAGATGTTGCTCCTCCTCTTGAAATAATTTGCAAAGGGGTGTTCGTGGTATCCTCAATTTAGGAAGCTCCGTTGCAGTGGCAGAACGAGTTCCAGGACCACTGCTCAAGGATTCTGATTGCGGGGCTAAAAATCTTGCTAAGTGGCGAATGCAGGCCCTTGCACAACCTTTATAACCTGAGTATGAGAAAGAAAGAAAAGACAACCTGTGCTCAGGATAAAGCTTGCGCTCGGCAACAGCAAAATTCTGACAGATTACCTTCCCAGTTTTCGGGTAAACAGGTCGAGGAAACGCGGGCCAAGAATGCAGCTTAAGATGAGACAAACTCGACAGCGGCGCTCTTAAATACTACAAAGGAAGTAATAAGCAAATTAAATGGATATCATAAAGTAAAGACATACTGACCTCTAGATAGCCATGATAAGATTGCTGCTGGGTGATAATCTAAAACGGAGAATCCAATCTTCTCTGCAGCCTCCAAGATACTGCAAAATCCATTCCCTTGATCATGCTCAAATTCAGGCACTTTCGGCACACTCTGGACGGAGTGACCCTTCGCAAGTGTTAACACTGATGCGGTTGGCCGAGGAAAGTTCAGGAAAAAGCCATCGTGAACAACCAGATTAGAGACTGCATTACTTATATCCTCGGGTGAAGAGCACAGTTTAGCAGAAGCAGGAGTCCAGACACAGTTGCTATATATTAAAATGTGGCCTTCACAAGTCACGACCAGCGACCCTTGCGTCTCCCAAGAGAGGTTACTGGCAGTTACACCTGTCAGTGAGGAAGATGCCAGACAAGCCCACACACCGCACTCAGAGAGACTTGAACTTGACTCTGAGCCGCGTGTCCTGCATTGGGCGAATAAATTTACACTACTGGAAGTTGCAACTCCAAGTACGGACAACCCACTGCCACCTTCCAACCAACCGAGTGAAACTGTAGCTTCTGGTAAGACAAAGCTTCCTTCCAAGCTGAAGCCCTTTTCCTCCATGAAAGTGTCAACTCCCCAAACATGAACACTTGTATCCACTCCATCAAGTGTCAACCCTGTCGAAGCAATTTTCTCTCCACCATTACTGACAGCAACTCTTGTAACAGGCCCATTATAAACCCGTAGCAAACCGACCAATCGCCACGATCTAGACTTCTCCGCCAAATCTGGTTTGCTTCCGATATCGTCAACTCCCACTTTCCACAACCTCAGAACGCCATCTACGCATCCGGTGATAATATCAAAGACCTGCTCAAAATCACTCAGAGTTCTCCTCCTACCTTCAGAAGATCCAAAAGAAATGTGTTGAGGAGTTGCAACCGCCATGGATATTACATGCTCCTCCACCTGCAAAGTTGTGTAACCAAGGACGTGTCCTTCTACCACAGTCTTTTCTCCAAAACTGTCTACGGTTTCTGAAGCTTCTAGAGATTCTCCAGCATCTAATTCTTCAATTTCCTCATCAGCTTTCGAGGAAGATACTGAAGAAACATCAGACCTGTTATCCTTTGAGTATGAGGGCCCAATATCTTTCTCTTTAGGCACCTCAGTACGCACACTTGAAAGCACCTTAACATCTACTTTCCATGAGACCAGATGCATCCCCATACCTCCGACACCTACGACTACACAGCTCTGGACTTGCGAATTATCATCAAAGGCTACAAGAGAAGGCGATGCATATATTCCCTGCAAAGTGTGCCCAAACTCTAGCAAGGGCCAGTCCAGAGTGCATAAAAGACTGGGCAACATGAACACAGCTTTGGGTCTGTCTCTAGAGGTGCACAACCTCTTCGAGATCGAAAAGCAGTCTATCCCCTGAGGATGAGCCAGAAGGAGGACTGCTTCAGCCCCTGCTGGTGCCACTGGTGCCCATGCCATTGACGTGAAAGACCCACCACAATCCACATGATGACCAGTCAGACGACCGGATAATCTCCACAAAGAATTTGAGTAGCCAGCAATTTCTAACCTAGGATTAGAGGGAGAACTACTTGAAATCCAGAACAAGACTGTACCCGAATCATCCAAAGATGCGACCAGCCTCCTTGCTGCATTAGGGTGGACTGCAGTCTGCAGAACGTTTCCCCGGTGACCGTCCAAATGTATGACCTCACTCGACACCCCCCAGGTACTCATCTTCCCCTTTACTCCTGCAGTACTGGCTGTTCCTGTCAGCACACTTCCAGGCATGGAACTACGGCCACCTATAGCCGAAACGGGTGGCCATATGCAGGACCATCGGAGAAGATTATCGGACCATATTTCAAACACATCCAAAGATGACGGAGGACCCCATAACGTACCATGTGGCCTGTGCACCACTACTTTCATTGACAAAAGCCTTCCACGATTTTGAGAGCTAATATTGCCTTCAAATGCCGGAACCGAAGGGCAGGAAAGCAAGCTTAGGCCTTGTTGCCATAGCTGAACAAGGTGACAGCGCGGTAACAAATCATCCAGACTCTGTATCGACCAGAGTGTGACTGATCCCCCGGGTCCAACACCAATTAACCATTCGCTCGTGGCCGTTTCACGTTCTTTATTTGGTGGGGCATTTGTGTTATCAGCATGAGCATTGGAACTCCTCACACTTCCACCTCTTGCTTCAGGCCAGTTCATAAAGATGTCTTGTCCTAGAACACCTTTTAAAGTGGTGTTTACATCGATAACAGCACTTACGAAAAATGCAAGCTTGAACTGATTTTGAGATCCAGGAGTACCTTGATCTAGAGCAGGTTCCCCAGTCTTGGTACGATTGGAGTTAACTGATTCTGAAAATACAAAATCACCTATTTCTGCCCACAATCTAACAACACCGTCCCTGCAGCATGTCAAAAGCACGGGCCTGAAGGGCTGAGAGCTTGTGCTGAATCCTCTTAAAGGTCGCCACTGTATCATTGAAAGCTGATCTGGATGAGAGAGTTCAAGGACCTGAAGATCTTGACCATCTTCCCACCACCAGATCTTTACAAGATGGTATTCACCATCCTCCTTAAAAGGCTCCACCACAGCACTTGACGGAGTACCTTCGGCTGTGGCGGCAATCCCCCTTGCGAACCATGATGCAGCACTAAGTGTGTGTGGCTGCTCAAGGTTAGACCGCCACAAGCATTCCCACGTGTTTTCACCTTGTTGCCACATGACGATTTCCGATCCCACAGAAAGGAGACCATCACCAGACTCCGTCCACGAGAAAGATAAGACTTCAGTGCAATGCTCAAGTACCTGAACACTTACCCACCTCAAGGGTACCTCTGGAAGAAGCAGGAGCAACAAATGTCGTTAGTGTGAGGTGCTTATCAAAATTATAGTTTATACTAACGAGAATCTGAGACGAATTGGTGAACAAACTGTCCCTATGTCGCCCGGGAGAACGATATGTCTGTTATGTGTGTCTATGTCATAGTTGAAACCAGAATTAAAGAACTGCCACTGTGAATACGAAGTGAGACAACTCGAAGCTAGAAAGGAGAAAAGGATTTACCTGACAACTTCTGTTTGGTATTTTGGGCTTGACTCAGTCCTTCAGGCCCATATAGGTATAGGTACCTGCCAGCTACAGCTGCTAGTAATCCAAGCGAAGGACCAGTAGGAGCCCATCCAACACTTGTAACCCATTCTCTTCCTCCGTCACCTTCTTTTAGAGAGTTGGTGAGCAGAACTTGCTGAAAGAATCCGCCCATCGCAGCTTCTCCTTTGTTTGACGGGGACGGTGCCATAGAAACAACCACACTGAATTGTGCTCCATAAGCAAGCCAGCTGAAGCCAGCGAAAAGTGGCAGCCAATCTATGGCTTGTGGATCATCGTTTGGAGCAGGGTATACATCCTGCTGCACGGACAACTCAAACAATCCTCTCGATTCTTCCATAATGCAAAATTGTGCCCACAACTGAGATGATTTGCATTATACATCAACCAATACATTCACTTGAATCATGAAGTCTTTTCATTCTGAGAGTTACCACTTCCAGGTAACCCTGGCTCGGCTGGCCTCCGTCAAACTATCCCGGCCAGAACTAAAGCCTAACAGGTAGAAAGCTCCGTACACTGGGCGCAGGGGACGTGTGAGCCAAGTCTTCCCGTAAAACCCTCCCTTTTCGATGGTGTTCATAATATGAAGAGTCCTGATTCTCAGGGAAATGCAGCTGAGTAAGCAATCGCCCATCTCGCGTTTTCGCCACTTGCCTGAACCAAACAAAGAGAGAAAGATGAAACAAAATCAGTTTGAGGAACAGATGCTCTACTTTCGATCATCGGTCTATCTTCCTCATTCCTGGGAGTTTTGTGATGCAGTCACTGCAACATCATAATGAGGCAATGTCAGATCATATATGAAATTCACCTGGCTTATGACCAAGAAGGTGAATTTCATATATGATCGACTGGAAAACCTGAATTTTGTGAAGACGGAACGAGATTACCGCAAACAGAAGTACTGATCCTACGAGAGGCGAGAAACGCGAGAAACGCGAGAATTGCATAATCAATAAGACCTAAACTACATTTGCTTTCCTGTCTGTAATCCCAATATAAGCGACATCCCTGCATATTACTGCAGGTAGAGCCTTACCAGCTTAATGATTTCTCAAGTTCATCAAGTTCCAAGCGCTCTAACAGATCTTCGTTGCGACATGATTCCACACACACTACACTTCGACAGCCCGCATTACAGATCTATTTGTCATGAGAAGAGAAGAACACAAAACAATTCAGAGCCTCGTCTAGCCCAGAAACGGCTGACAAACTCAAACAACAAAATCAATCATGGCAGGGTCAAAATTCGAGAACACAATCGTGGATCTGACGAATGTTTGCAGGTCTACTCGCCACTCACCTAATCACCTAGGAGCTTGTCATAAGACACATGTTCCGCTGAGCAACGCAGATGTTCTAGAATCATGAAGAAACCGAGGGAGGAGAGGATTTTGGATCAATTTGGGCAAGGAAGCGTCCAAAGTGGATCGAAAGAAATAATGAATCCCCCCTCCACAGGCAGGCAGGAGCAGCAGGAGGTGAAGGAAGCAACGATTCATCATCGATTGCTCAAAGAGACATAGTGTTCCCAGGAAGGAACCCAGCGCCAGCCTGTGCCTTACCACGTTGGTCTCAACCTACCATGGTCATCACCCGACTTTGCAAGCTTTCATGGTCCATTCTTTACCCCTGAAAGTATCGTGTTCCCATGAAGGGTTCTGGCATCGATTGCTTTTGCTTCGAAGAAACGCTGTATAATTTTATTTTATTTTATTTTCAAATTCTTTTGGTACAATCACGGAAAACCTGCCCGTATTCAAGCTCGAAACGTTAATGTGTTTCACGACTGTGCCTCCAGTGCACATAAAGTAATAAAGTAATACCAAACCGGCACACATGAGTAGCAACGAAGAAATTTTATGGGGTATGGTTGTTAACCTTGAACGGTATTATGATACAATAACGAAATGAATATCAAAGAATATAAAAATGAAATAGAAATCGAATTTTTAATCTTATCGTAATCATGCTCTCTTAGCTGTTTGGTTCAACTTTCAAGTTAAAGAGGTGGAAGACAGTTATGCAACTTTGCCAAATGCTCGAAATTTGTAAGCATCGACTGTTTTTTTAACTATTACTTGTTCAGTAGTGCAGATTTTTCATATCGACTCTATTGGAGCTTAGCCCCATTTTATCTATGGTGTCTCCGGCTTGATGGGGTCTTCCTAGGTGTTTTCTACGCGGTCGCCATTCTTCTTGTTCACTTGTAAAGAAAGAATCAAGCACTCTGCAAAGTTACTAAGCATAATTATTTTATATATATAGATGTTGATGCTAATTGAGATAGATTTGTCGTGTACATAGTAAGAATCACACTACCCAGTACCTAGATTCTAAAAACGTAGGTTCGGAAAAATATTATGATAAACACATATTACTATTTTAGTTTTAGAGAATAATTATTGAGAGATTTAAGAAAACGAGTGATGTTTTACGAATCCTAAATCGACCAGAAAGTAGGATTTTAGTGTTTTCTAGAATAAGAGTAAGAAGGTTCTACAAAAAAAGGGACTTTTGGAAATTCTAAGAATGACATGGAGAGTAAGGTTTTAAAACTTCTGAGAATCTTAATCACTATTCAAACCACATAAGCCAAACGCTAGAGCTATATTGTACCTTTTGAAGTATATTAATGAGAAAATAGATAAATTTTTGTAATATATCTAAATAGTCAATGAGAGAAATTACAATTTCAGAATGTTATAGAAGGAAAACAGACAATATAAAAGACGCTCTATTCACTCTTTAAAGTAAAAAGAAGACCCTCTAAAATGGATTATTTTAAATCAATTCTTTCAAACTTGGAGAGCATAATTTCTTTTCAGACGGGAGTAATGGGCAAATACCCTAAATTACCCAATCTTCAAATCTATTATTACCAGGAAATCTCCTCTAGAGCACTTGCTGAGATTGCATATCGCCGTCGACTCTCGATACGTGCAACTTATTGAGGGACTCCACTTAAGAGCTGCAATAGTTTCATACTTTGACGGAAAGTGCATTCGTCGGTAGTAAAAGATTTCCACATAGACCCAATGATTAAATGTGTCTATGTTCTAAATCCCAGTGTAAATCTAAATTTAAAAAATGTCACACAAAAATTGCTTTTGCAAAGTTATCTACGGTGCGAAAGGTACTGGAGATTAATGCCCATTTACCGTGTATCTTTTCTGGTTCGGAATCGACTGCGTGTCATGAGAGTTGCACTTATGGAACTTCTTTGCAGATCTTTTGTTCTTGGCTACCTTGGCAAATCGAGTATCTACTACAATCATCAATTGCTGTGCTTGAGGTGAGAAACTATAGAATATGCATTGCAAAGCTTTACTGCATAGACGAGCGAATGTGTGGAATGTTGCAGACAAAAGTGTGTACGGTTCCCCAACACCATCTTCCGTAAGACCGTCTGAGATTATATTTTCTTGCGGTTGTGCTAGTTATTAGCTACCCGTTAACAGCCGACGGTTAAGAGTTGTCTTAAGTTGTAAGCCTCAAACACAGAGCGAACACTGGCGTCTAACAAGTTTATGCTTTTGACAGAGCGATTACTTGGGACCAGATCACAGTCCAAGGAAGTTAGTCCTAGGCTAGACGCACTCGTGGCCATGTTGCACCCGAGAGTCACATCATGCCTCGTCATGTTACGGCATGCCATCCTGGAAACGCGTATTTATTCTGTAGTGTGGCATGAAAGATTCCAGGATTCTCTGCACACGGAGAGTTAACCGACCCGCACATTTGGTACTTCTATTTAACCAACTATGAAGTGCCACGTGGTCCAGCGTGGCATCCATGGTTCCTAGAGACGAGTGTATTCGTGCTCGGAACCAATGGTGCCTGGAGTTGTCGTGTTTGTGAATTTCGTTGCCACATACGACTGCCGCGGCCCGACAACACTTCAAGGGGGTCCGGTTAAGTCTATCTCTGGAGTCTGTGCCATCGCCCAGATATCCGGAGGGACGGATGGACATCAACTGTATGTACTTTCCACACATTTTACAGCTCTCTTTGCATGCATAGAGCTAGACAAGAAGCGAGCACTGACCTCATTGTGGAGTTTACTTGTGGAGCAACTTTCCCTGTAGCTACAGAACACGTGAGGACAGAGGTGATTCAACATGATATAAGAGCAGGTATCCCAATACTCGGAACATGTTGATAACTTCTACTTGAAATGGTCTTGGAAGGGACGTCAACGAGGCATCCAAGGTTCCGATGAAGACCTGGCCTACATCAGAAAGATGCAAGTCTTGTTCGATCCAACTAGTGACGTACGCCTTTGACCTCCGTTTCCAGGGGGCAAGAAACGCATAGTATGTACTGGGCCAATTCAGGCAGGTCACACACAACTAAACACACTCAAAGTCACACCACACCACACAACACCACACACGCACGCACGCACGCACACCACAACCGATCGATCAATCAAGCTGTATTAGGAGGCTTGATTGATCGAATGGCACGTGTGTTGCATTCAGTCAAATACAATCCATCAATTTAGTAGTTTGAGTAAGGGCCATCCACACCGTATTTGGGGGCCGTGAAAAAAAACCCACAGTATGTATTGGGCCAATTCAGACCGGTCACTCACAACTAAACACAATCAAAGTCACACCACACAAAACCGCACGCACGCGCACACAACCACAATCAATCGATCAATCAAGCTCAAACTGTATTAGGAGGCAATAAGAGCATACTATTCAGTCAAATACAATCCATCAACTTCTGTAATTTGAGTAAGGGCCATCTACAGCTCAGCAACTAAGTTTTGGACAGTAAAGCCCGGATTTTTCTGTACTGCATTTGATACGCAGGGTTTTACTGCCAGTGATCCCAATTTGTTGGCGTATATTCCGCAAAACAGGAGCCAAATGTGAATGAACCTTGGTTGGTGAAGACGGATGACTTCCGGAAAGGGGCACCGCATAGTTGGTGTAGTGGGAATATATGTACATATTTGAACGAGTCAAGAGCAAGAAGCAAGACTGCATTGTGGTTGCAATCACCATCCAACAATATATACACCATGAACGTGGATCCACCCAAGGAGCGAAGGGATGCTAGGATTTTTTGATGTGGGGGTTCCGTGCTGAGTGGAAGACATTCACAAACATTCCAGAAGTCATAAGTCGGGAATTGGGATCTATAATAATACATGTATCTCTCGATTTGAGTGCAAGAAACTATGCTTACACACACGCCAGATAAACACCATGTCAGATGCATCTGAAATTCGCCCCTACACTGTAAGCCCCGTTCTACCAAAACCAACTCTTTGTCGTACAATCTTTCCTCACTAATATTACTTAAAAAAGTAGCAGTGATAGTAGTACCCTAAACCCTAGATGTTTACAATACCGCCAGTCTAATTATCTCCCTGAACCAACCCCTATCATCATCACCTGTTTTGAATCAGACGAGACCATCATCATCTCTGCAAATCTCTCGCTATCTGTTGAAGTAGAAGAAACGCTTACTACAAGACATTGCCACTCACACTCAAAAACAATACTGGTGAAAGTGCCAATGGTGACCTCACGCTGTATGCAATATTAAGGAGAAAGGGGAGTAGGAGGAGAATGATGTTAGCCACTTACAGGAGCACATAAGGGTCATTGCTGCGAACAAGCGCAGAGAAAATCGAGAGATGATGCTTGGTGACTGATTTTGAGGCAAATGCTCTTTGGCAGATCTAGGAAACGGAAGCAGTTTCATGATTGACAAGCAGCAGCAAGTGAGGAAGTGAGGTATCATCGGAAGAATTAAAACAAGAGATTACTGTATCTGCTGATGAATGACTGAAACAAGTCAAGTCTGTGAAGATGAAACCTCTCTCTTATGCCAAAGGCAGTATCATAGCCCTAATTTTCAGACTGAACTCAAATCATCACGTTCCCCTCCCTGACGATAAGCAAGAAGCAGTGCAGCAGTCCTACTCATATACCAAGGAAGCAACCTGCAAGGTGCAATCCACACATCCAATATTGCCAGCCATTACCCATGAAGCACCTTGCGTGGGTCAAGATGACCGCTGAAGTAACTCGATGACACAGCCGATAATTCTTGGCGTCCTGTCCACTCCTCATTAGGTTTCAGCACAATAGGCTTCTCCACCGCAGCTGCTTCCACACACAACATAAACTTATACTCGTCATCGCCCAAATCTGCCATCAATTTCGCCTTTCTCTCCCATGGATTCCACACCACCGCGTCCGGAAGTCCGTCCTTCCTCAACACAAACGTCCTCTTCTTATGGTGATCAATCACGGCGATCTTCGTCGGCGTTCCCAAATAAACCCTATCGAACTCGCTATCAAACGTAATGGCGTCCCCTTGCTCGGTACATCGATCTTTGTCGTTCAGGTTGTCCAAATAATCCAAGGTCTCTAGCCCTTCCACCCGCACCTCCGAAATATCCGCCACCCGCAGGTACGTATGCAATGCAAACGTGAAGCTGAACGGCTTAGTATCCTTGTTCTTGACCCTCGTGGTCATGGTTAAGTCCCCGCCGGGTCCCAACGCTATTCTCAACCGGAGTTCAAAATTGTGCGGCCAGGTCTTCATGTCTTCATCCGTGGATCTTAACATCAGCTCCACAATCGCTTTGTTGCTGTTGCTTATCGGTGTCACTGCGCCACCCTCGCTGGCATCGTTGATGTTAGCAGGAACTGGAGCTGTCGCTTCGACGACTTTCCACGGTCTGTTTCTCGCGAAGCCATGCTGCTCCAGCGATCCGTGGCCCCCAAACTGAGGGAAGCAGACCGGAATTCCGCCTCTGATTGCCTTGGGGGGTTTGAAGATTGCCTTGCTGCTCAGAAATAGCAATTCCTCGCCACGATCATTCTTCCACGAGAGCACTTGCCCTCCATGGAGTGATATCTCGACCGAAGATCCGCGCGTACTATCTCGTAGTGTTATTATTTCTAAGCCGGTTTTTGAATCCTTGTCCAAAGAGCACATCATTTTTCTCTCTCTATCTCTCTCTCTCGCCTCCTGCTTCACCTGCCTGACAATCAAGCAACGAAGAGTAGGCAGAAGAGAAGAACAAGGAGGAGAAGAAGAAGAAGAATACTTCAGAGATGTTCCGACAGGCAGACGGAGAGGACTTAGTAACAAGTAGTAGTAGTCGTAGTACCAGTAGCAAGTGTTTCAACGAGAAGCAGCAGTATTTTACTGACGTCGGTAGCAGCAAACCCAGTCTCTCTGCTCTGTCTGTTTGTGTGCACGTGCCTCCACTGACGCCTCTCTCTTCTCTCTCTCCTTTCCCTTCTGGTCCAAGAAAATCGATGGGATACGAAGCACGGGAAGGCAGTAGTAGTACCACAACCGAGTGGTTCAGTTACGCACCG
Source organism: Lunularia cruciata (assembly GCA_948567375.1). NCBI lineage: Eukaryota > Viridiplantae > Streptophyta > Marchantiopsida > Lunulariales > Lunulariaceae > Lunularia > Lunularia cruciata. Next base: position 63,556,428 of record OX419755.1, on the reverse strand, counting down.
GCACTACTCACTGATGGGGTTCCTACTGATGATGATCAAAGGATGGAGGAAGGGAGAAAGGTAGGACTCGTCCGTAGTTGCATGTCTATGTCTATGTACATTCTTTACATACATAAAACTGTTTTTGTTCACAAGTACCTTACACATTAACGCTTCGGTAGCTAGACAAAAGGAAAAGTTGACGCTTTGGCCTCAAACACAGTCAAGCAGCGAAGGGTCTCAGGTTTGGTAGATAGATCAACCGAACCCATCACTCACTTGCTCCTCACTCTGACGTGCCCTGTCGGTTGGGTACGGTTCGGTTGTTATCTATATAACTGGCATGCCTCATATTTCTTTCTTTCAGGTGACCGCCATTTTTGCTGCAACAGCCCAAGATGTATGTAACCCTGATTCGCTTTTGAAAGAGAAGAGAGGTACTGGCCGGACACAACGTTCCGGTTTTCCTGCTTGCACTTGAGGAGGGTGCATCTCAAGTAACTTTATCGTGAACGGACGGCCTTGTGTGGTTTGTTCACGAGGCTGTTGAGGGAGGAAAGACGGGGACTATCAAACGCCTCTTAGTTCGGAAATTTCGACGCTTCAACTTATTGTTCAACGGCTACAGTACCGACTTCCAGTGCAGGATCCTGAAACGTTTGGTGCGAGCAGAAACTAACATGAGGGGACGGATTGTCACATTGTATGAATCTTGTAGACGTTACACTATATGAGGAACACGAAACCACTGAACAGATGTTATATTTGAGAAAAAGTAGTATCCTCGGTGAGTAATTCAATTCATCATATCGACGAGTTCAAGTGTAAACCCATAAAATAGAACCTATCGGTGGACACCCAGTTGTGAATGCTTTAATATACAGGAGGAGCCTAAACTTCACTTAGCCGTACGAAACGTTCAGTCTCTTGTCAAACTCTAGAGTTATCAAGAAGTGTGGGAGGGAGAGACCGTATTTCCACGTTCCTAAATACATCACTTGAGAACCGATTCGTCAAAATTTCTACAACGGGACGCACCTACAGATAAGAATTTTGTTTCATGAATGCGGCCACTTCCGCTGCACTTTCGTATGCGTACTCTACACACCTACCTAAAGCTACACCTGCAACATAATTTCCTCCTAGGAATATACCATCCATGTCTGCGTCCTTGAGTCCTTTCTTGGCTTCAGCAAGAGTATCGAGATGGCCAATAGTAAATTGGGGTATGGCACGGGGCCACACCCTCACGCCATGTGTAACAGGAGCAGGAGCATCTGTCTTCACAAGCATTTTCCTAGCGTCCTTGTCCACTATGGCAACAATGTCCTCCTCTTTCTGCAGACATCAATCCACGACGTTGATCAAGTTTCTACATCTGCACAGCGGTCTCAATGCGTAACTGTTGATAACACCAGCACTGGCCTGATCGTAGAGGGAATGTTCAAGATCAGAAACCACGCTCTAAATGTATCGTTTTATGGTCACTCAAAGGACATCAAAGTAAACCCGATAGGGCAAATGGTACCAGACGTTTTTCTTTCCCGAGACAAACACCACCTGCATGATTTCTCCCTCCTGTATTTACTTTATGAATGGAGTTCTTGAATCCTCCTCACAATGATGAGGCGTAACTTCAATTCCAACTTCCTCGCTAAATCTAGCTCCATTCTAGAGTTTTGGTGAGAAGTAGGAAAGCACCCCACCTATTTCAGGAATTCTTGAATACCTTAGCTGGTACTAGTTTCACTATCACGCATTGAAGGGTTCCAGTTTCGACATGAGTAGAAATGATCACTAGGAAAATGGTACAGATATCCCCTGGTTACCGACCATCAGTAGCATTCGTACCAACCACGAGGGGTGTGTGCAAAACTGACGATGTGTTTGATCCAGAAACTGGAAGGTTACATCTCATGAGAGGTGGCGTAGAGTGCAGGCAGGTGAAATGAAGTCAATCGTAGTAGATTACTCAGTGCAGGGTATTCGAATATTATTTTGAGCAAAACATTGATTGTAGTGAAAACACAGAACAAGCTCTAGCACATGTAGTTCGACAGCTGGATTGAAGAACTAGTGACGCTTACCATGGTAGTAATTTCAGTGAATGTCGCCCCCCCGATGTAGTTCAGCAAAAGCACCCGCTCCTCTGGAGCTCGCCCAGGGAAAAGGGAGGAGCTGTAGATAGTGCCTGGAGATAAATTGACCCACAAAATTCAAGACCAAGCAGGGGTCCGAGCAGACAATTCTGATCCCAATGCTGACATATCCTTCTAGCTTCGTGTACATCCGGGTCATATCTCACCTAGAGTTTGAATCCCTTGACTACGTGGATGAAGCTGTCCAAAACCCTTCAATTGCCCGTCTACTATACGCTCTTCCTTAATTGCAGACTTCGGGTACGAAATGGTGACCGCAGCAACAGGAGGATAGTAAAATTTTTCCAAGGCACCTGCCGTGGTTTTCTGCGTAGAAATTCACGCAAAAGAGACAGCTGCCAAGTGAGTTGCTGCACCACTCAAACAAGATATTGAACACCACAAGCTCAACACGAATCACATAGTTTATTGGCGGCAAACGGGTATCCAGAACCTCAACTGCATGGCCAAGACTCGAGAATTAAGGCGTTCCCTTGGACTACAACGAAGCTCGGTCTCTCTTTTTGACAGAATTAAAAAACCAAACGAGGGTGTCCAGGAAACCGGAGAAGAGATTTATCTTCAACCAATGATCAGGAAACATTTACAAAAAGACAATCGCAACAACATTGCATAGGCAGCTCTTATTGGGGATGGAGCTAGATAAAGATAAAGCTGTCACATCATAAAGCTGTCACATCCAATATCCCACTTCCCATTCACACTCGACTTTCATAAAACATGAAACAGTAGTTCACTTTTCAAGGTTGTTTGGTTTAAGGTCGTTCGCTCCTCCCTCCTTTTGTCCTCTTACATTGGCCTTCAAATATTATGACGATTATCTAATGAGATTACTCACTCGGATGTCAAAGTGGGACATACCGATAGGGGGGCTAGAAGATCTTTCGCAACGTATGACGGTACGGTCAGAACGACCGATTTCGTTAAGACAACTTTCTTGCCTTCGGGAGTTTCGTAAGTAAGGAGGTAGTCTCCATCACCTGACTTCTCTATAGATGCAAGCTTCCAGTTAACCTTCACTCTATCTCCCAACCTGATGACAAAAACATAACAACCTTCCATCAGTACTCATGACACGTACGTTTAACGTGATGACTGACATGGCCCATGCTAACATTATTATGATGTGGCTGACGAACGTGGACGATCCAAGAGCTGGCTAGGACTAATACTTATCTGTCAGGTACCTAATAGCATCTCACTGAGACAGATGAAGAATGCCGGAAGCTTACGTTTTGAACAAACATGTGTAAATGACGTGCTTGTGTTTAAAAAATACGCAGTAATTTGCGATGCTCCATAGGCAACAAGTAAAAAGGCTTACTTAGCGGCGATAGCGTTCGGTAGCGTGATCAGTCCCTTCTTAAACGAGCCAACAGTCTGACCTTTAGGTTTAGGTAGCCGTCTGAGCGAGGACAGACCACAAGCGTGAGATTGGAGTCAGCTGCACTTAGACCTATGGGTAACAACGGTAAGCAACTATGCCCCTCAGAGCAAGAGCCTTTACATAGTCTGGAAAGACTCAAAAGGTCCACATGTGACATCAAGCGAGAACAGTGAAGAAAAAACTCTTAGATTACACCTTTACCCTTAGACAATCATGTGGACAATTCAATCTCATAAATAGGTAAAGTATTATCAAAGTTCTTAAAACACGTCAAGAGCCAAGTCTATAACATTCAGACGTACGGGTCACGAGGTGGAGGCGGATTCTTCTTCTTTTCCTGAATAACGCTGATCGCTCCTTTCACTATGCTTCCATTGAAGTGCTCCAGCTTCCAGACTTTGCCAAATGCAGCTTTCATGCTCAACTTGGCAGGATCACCTGCATACACACCTGCAGGTTCTTGCATCCAAATATCATGGAATTAGCTGCAATCCATTGTTCATGGTGGCAAACTTGAAAAACCGTCATGCTCATGGGAAAACATTCCTCGTCGGAAACTCAAAGACTTTTGAAAAGCAAAACGATTGAGGACAATGCTTGGCTTACCAGAGCAAAATGGTTCGATTAGTCTTTCGAAGACCTCATCCCCTAAGTTGCGCCTCACAAACTCCTCGACTGATTCCTCTCTGTCCTGCGCCGACCCACCCAAGTCGAGGTTTTTTCACCACGAAAACACTATATTATCATACGAAATGAGCATCTCTGACCACATTTAAAAGACAATGACACTCTTTCTGCCTGCTGATCACCAAACACGACATGCCGCAAGTGGTATAGAAGGAGAGCTCACCGGAGGAGGAGCCTTGAATCCCAAGGCACCAAATCCAGCACGCAGCTTCCCGAAGATGGATAGAAGGTCAAAAAACGGTAGGTCTGCTGGTCCGGCAGGAACAGGGCGAAGTTTCCCGTTCCAGAAAACAAAGCGCGGAGCATCTGGATCACCCAAAACGAGGTCCTCCTTCAAATCACTGTCGACCTACAACATGAGAAAACCAGAGAGGATTATGGACAGTAAAATTTTGGGAGAAAAAGACTATTAAAAAACACGAAGAATCAGACAGCAGCGCAATTACCACATTCATTTCTGCGGATAAGGAAATATACGAGAAATACTTTGTCGGAACGCTCTCGAAGTCTCGAAGTGCCTCACTACCCTAGAAGCTACTGGGAACCGGAACAGTAGTCAAGAAAGCAAAACACACGGACAGACATCACAAGATCAGAGATCCAAGATCAGACTTTACTGTGCAACCTTTACTCATCCCCATAGGAACATAGGGCAGTGGAGAATGCAACCACATTATGATGCATGTACTCACCGCCATTGTTAGCATAGAATCATTTGGCTGAAAACTGTTAGGACCTTCCTCCCAAAGAAATCCATCACCTTCAACAGTTGTGATATTTCCTCCAACTCTTTCCCGCGACTCTGTGACTAAGAAATTCCGTCCCATAGAATGTTTAGTTACCAAAGCCTATACAGACCACATTGTCCATTAGCCATCTCGGATCCTTCTTTCAGAACTATGAGGTCTCGTTCCCAAAATTCCTTGAAGGATAATACAAGAAGGGCAATCCATCCATCCATTCGTCCATCTGGGATATCAATTAACATTGGCGAAAATTTAAGAATGGAAAGAATCGTCCTGCAAGGGCCTACAAAATCTTCAACCCCGCTCACCTGGGCGGTGCATAATCCTGAAATACCAGCTCCCACAATGACACACTCATACTGCTCCTTGGAGTCCCCATCTGCTCCGACAATTGGGGTTGAAACCTGGGCCACTTCATTAGCTTGCGCGGAAATTCTGCAATGCTGCAACTTCTTCAGCTTCATATTCCGAAAACGAGATGATGAATTTCTAGTTGCTGTCAAGGCACCAGTGCAGAACCGTGCTGGCAGAGGAGCAACGAACGCCTCAAACGTTAATGAAATTCCTCCCTTTCCTGCTGCTGCTGCAAGCGTGGGAGGCGCCCATAGCGCCGAGACCATCGTCATTTTTAACTCCAATCAAAGACTGAACTCACAAATTTACCTCCCTCTATCTCTTCTACGCCAAGCTCTGAGAGAGCGAGAGAATTAAAAACCAATTAACGAAGGAGGATCCTGGCTTCAAGAAGACCACGAAGGATTCTTCGAGCCAATGAGGCGCGGTGTTTTGCTCCCCGCCAGAAAGATAAAGTCGCGGATCATTCCGCTGTTTTGAACCGTCAGATTGGTTTGGCCCAGATCGCTCAATCCAGCTTTCGCGACTTGCAATGAGTCGCAGTCACTGACGGACAGAGACGAAAAACTTCCTTGGCATCCGTCCTTCCGCACGTACGTTTGAGGGCTTTGAGGGCGGGGAACGGAGAGCTAGCTACGGTACTGAAGGACACGCCCGCTATTTTCCTCTTTGCGTTTCTGTATCGAATTTGTATCCAGGGGACGGACTGATTGACAGGTACGTTTGTATCAAAGGAGTCAATCAATCCCTCTGGTGCGCGAAATGCAATCGTGATCCGTACGTATTTTCTGATGGGAGGCACCATTGTTTTGTAACTATCCGATGGTAGTCTGTCGAGAATAGCTGGACAATTTGACGAAGTAGTTGTAAATTGTTGCTCTGGCAGATTCCTTGATTGTTGGCAAACAAGATATAATTTGGCGGGGACTTACATCCCAAGTTTGTAGAGAAATACAATTTCAGGGTTTGGTAACTGTACTACATTTGCCTCTGGTTGCTTCAAGGTTGCTTCTGGTTTCGTCTTTCTAATCCTGCGAATTTTTCCTTGTGTGATGCATTTCTAGTATGAGCTATGGAGCATTGTGCCCTCCCTGGCCGTGTTCTAACGACGATATGTTATATCCGCTGTTTGAGCGGCACATAGTAATAATTTGAAGGGAGTTTCAAAAGAGCTATGTGCTCATATATTGTGCAATCAAGATTGATGTCCATGAAGGTCAGGCCAGCCAGTGTGTTTGCTGAGCAGCCAGTCTGCAACAAGGTCATGTCTAACGTAGGCCAGTATCAACTCTTGCTGATCTAAGAAGGAAAGATGCAGGGCTCTCTCTGGGGAGTTGCCAAGATGATCGCGCGAGACGTGGAGCACTGAGGTCCACCTATGTCGTGCAGAACAAAAACATGTGGCCGTCTTAAACCCCAAGCGATCAAAAGCCTTACTTGAACGGTTTAATTTTCAGAGAAACCATGTTATGCATTTACCCATAGCTTTCTGTAAGAATAATAAGCCTATGTTCTCATCCGGGTTATCTGCTCGATAGATTCTGTTTCCAGAGGTTTCTACAGTTGTATATCGGGTATGCGTTACGCATACCTTACTCTGGTAGACAGCCTCACGCACACTTTTGGACCAGGCATCGGAAGTTCTTCTTTCATCGCCTTTAAGACTCTTACAAGTAAAGTCGGTCTACTTCATGCGAAGGTTTTCATGCACGCCTTATTCCTTTAATTTTCCCGGATTTCCTGTACTTTACTGACGCAGATTGTCGCTAATCTCCCCTGCAGAAAGTAACCATGTTACACTGAACCCTGCACTCTAGAGCCATGACAGAGGGGCGCCCTCCTGTTGAGACACCCCGATCAATGAAGTCATAGTATCTGCGTGCAGACCTCTAACTAAAGTTCGGCTAAGTCTGTTTCGAGTCTAGCTAGGGAACCCATGCTGTCATTGAGCATGAAGGATGAGAAGTTCTTGCTGACCTTTGTAATTTTTTATACTGTGGGGATACTTTGCCGAGCAATTGGGTGGCCTCAAGATCACTGGCGTGCTTGTGTTCTAAACTTCTAGTTCTCTACTGATTCTACCTGGTCTTCAAATGAGCGGGGGCAGTGAGGATCGTTTTAGCTTGTCTGTTCAATAATTTATGAGTGTATCGGTTCAAACTGCACGTATTTTACTTATTACCAATAGACACGATGTGTTCGAGGATTCATGTAAACTCTGGTAATCTGCCAGAATTGCCACATACACGAGCTATAGGCTACAGCTCGTGGGGCAAGGTGCAGAATAAATTATTAGCATGCTAATTGAGTCAGTCAGGTCGGTCGTGGGTGTAGAAACCGGATTATGGAAAGATCCAAACTGGTTGAACGTTCATTTATATGATTTAGTTGAACATCGATCACTGTACTCGTACTAATCTTTCTGGCTCGTTTCGTGTTTCCAGACTCTAAACAGAGGGAGATGATAGTTCCTGGGCACACGGGGGCACTTAGTGCCAATGATGGTGTGAAACGTTTCCTCACTTGGATGATGGGATCGAGGAGTTTGAGTCACAGGAGAAGGAGTGGGGGGGTTGCAGCCTCTACATATGGGATAGGATTATTTGGAGCAGGTGCCCATCTACAACTTCGACAGTTTCTCTCGATAAGCTCAAGGGATAATCAAATTCGTTGTTCGGAGCAGCCATGGAAAAATTGGTTACATTTTTCGTTGTTTAGGAACGCAGGCCAGGGACTACCTTGTAACCTGAGTTTAGGCGTGTTGATGTCAAGCCCCTGGAGCTCTTGGTATTTGGGACCTAAGGGTCAAGGTCCAATTGATGGCAGGGCCAAATTAAAAATAGCGTCACTTGGAGGTGATTCTGTTAATGGGTCACCTACATCTTCAGACGACAAAAATAATTTTCCTCGACGGAATATCACTACTTTCCTTTTAGGACTGAACATTTTGTAAGTAGTATATTCTTCAATATTTCAGTGGCCGTTTTGTAGCACAGTTCTCACAGTTTGATAATTCCGACGGTTTCCTGCATTTGAAAGTCTCACAATTCTCATATCGTTTGCAGAGTTTTTGTTGCTCAAGCAGCAACGCAGGGGAAATTGCTTCTATTAGGAGCTAAGGTTTTCATCACTTCCAACTTCCACCTCATTAGATGTGACAAGCAAATTTTGTGAGTCTTTTTACTGGAGAAGGTAGTCAGCTAACTATGATGAAGGTGTCTGGGCAGCTTCCCTGCCGTGGCCATATCGCCTCATATTTATTTCACCGTGGTGACTTTTGTTATAGCTTTACATTAGCTGATTGAATTTCGATACAGATCGGGATGACCCTAAGGCGAGAAAGGTCAAGATGGCGTTCGTAATCCGCTCCAGTAATCCGTTGTTTGTGCGCATCGACGTACGCTGCCGTGACAAGCTCTTATCATTCATTTTGACAGGTAAATAGCTTAATCGATAAAGGCCAGATCTGGAGACTACTCACCCCTGCGGTTCTGCATGCGAACGTTTTCCATCTCTTTGTAAGGTTCTTCTTTTCAGGATCTCTTATCTGCACATTGTACGGGTTCAGTAGGTCGCTCCTTTTATTGCACTCCTTGAAGAACTATCCGAGCATGTTTAAATTCGACTGTTAACTGTGCAGGTAAATTCATATTCTCTCAATTCAATTGGACCCTCAGTTGAGGCGATAGCAGGGCCAAAAAGATTCGTTGCTGTTTACACGATATCAGCCTTAACAAGTAGGACACTACATCATTTTGCAGTTCTGAAACGCCCGTCTGTTCATGGCTTTCTGTCGTAGTACTGTTCGTCCATATTCGGGCTTGTGTTCGTAGTATGAAGTACTCAATCAAAGAATGAGACATTGGGGTTGTGCAGGTACAACATTAAGCTACTTCCTTTGCAAATCTCCTTCTGTGGGTGCTTCAGGTGCCATATTTGGGCTCGTAAGTAGCTTTCCCAACTGAAAGTTCTTTCTTACGACTTTTTAATGTGACGATTTTTATTATTTGGATGGCTTAAGGTCCTCGTAGGACTTCCAAGTCCTTTGATCAATGCACATGAAAGAAGAATGTGACCTCTAAGGCTTACTTTTGGTCCTAGTTAGATCTTTGCTTCTATCCAACGAGAATTGCTGTCTTATTCCTAAATCAGCTGGTCCACCTAAAAAATTAATTCTTGTTAGCTCTTGTTATGCATACTGCGTACTACTGTTCCGGTCGTCAATGGCCTAGGTTGGTGCCCTTGCTGTTTTCCTGCTGAGGCACAAAAATATGATGGTTGGAGGACAACGAAGTCTTAAACAAGTGGGACGAGTCATAGCTCTCAACATGGTATATTGCCTTTCTCACGCCTCCGTGTTTAATTCAAGATCAAGTCCACATGTGTTGTAGCAAGGGTCTTATTACATACTATGAGGAACACCTTCAAGTTGGAAATCTAACGATATATTTATGCTGCGTTACCGTGCTGCAGATGTTGGGTCTAGTTAGTTCTGGAATTGACAACTGGAGCCATGTAAGTGGTCTACTTGCCATAAATATTGTGTAAGAATTCTAAGAATCGTTGGGGAGTACAGTATTAGCAGGAAGATTGTCTTAAGTAGCAAGCACTGTCTTTAACCGCATATTTGTATGTACCTTACCAGTTTGGAGGGCTCGTTGGAGGTGCTGCTGTCACCTGGTTGCTAGGCCCTGTTTATACATTTGAAACTCCACCGGGTGGAGGAAAGAGACAGCTTGTGGACCGGCCACCAATTTTCTATTTGATTCCCGCGCTCTCCGATAGGAAGTCATGAGATATAAACAGTTTGTGTAATCGAAAAGGTATGTTCTAGATATGAAGTGATGAACGGAGATCTAAGATGTAGTGAAAGTCTTCTGTGGCACTGACTGTACATAATGTAGGCAGCTGTGGTGAAGGTTTTCTGTACATTTCATGAACACGATGACCTTTAACCTGAGCTAGTTTGTCTCCGTCTCGAGACAAAACTATGCTGAAGTCCACAAAAGACTTGAAGGCAGCAGCAGTTTCTGGTATGTCTGTCTTTTCTTCTTAGAAAGAACTCACAGTGTCCATATTTGATTCATCCTGTAGTACACTTTCTGGCATGTCTGTCGTTTCGTCTTAGTAGAGGAATTTACAGTGTCTATAATATATCATCCTGTAGTACACTTGGAGACCTTTCCTACACGAGTGGCTTGCTTCTCTAGCTTAGTGTAATGCATTCTTACCTGCCGCAATAACTTCCTCGGCCACACCTACTGCCTCTTTAGAATCAGAGATTGCTACTGCAGCCTGCCTTTGTTCTGGTCTCCTCCGCCTCGAGTCTAAAATTTGATCATACCTTAAGATAAGAATTTGCACCTAGATCAACGAAAGTTGCCGATCTAGTTCCCAGTTCACGATAGTTCACTTAAAATACTGATATTAGCGCTACCGACCTCCAATTCCATGTACCGAAAGAAGGTCAGATCGTGGACACGCAGTTTCAGTGCTTGATACCCCAGCTCTGTCACGGGATCGGCCATATATATAGTTAGTTTCGCACCAGGGTTCCAGAAGATCTGGCTCCCACTACTGTGATTTACAACTGTCTTCTCGTCAAAGATTCCTGGCTTCTGTGTTATGTTTCAAATCTCCTGCCGTAACCCCGCTCAAGTTTTGGAACCCTACAGAATCTACGTTCCCTGTTATATGTACTGGTGGATGGTCCTCGTCATGCAAGCAATCAAGGTAAGCTTCTTGTTTGAAAGGAGTGAGGAAGTTAGCCTTCGAAGGCCTCTGTTGCCTCCACAGCCTTGCAAGCTGAAAAGAAAGTTTGCTTTATCATGGGAACTAATGACCCGAAGTCTCTAGTCTGTCTGCTCTGAAACCTGCACCTGTTTCTCTAGGCTCGCTGGTAAATTGGTCATCTTCCTGGGTGCTTCCTTGGCATGCACAGTACGTCCCCGAGGTTAACTGCTTTACAGAACGAGAACCCATTACTCACCTACTGTGGCTGTCTACTATGGACCATGGTTCTCATGACTGTCTTCTAACCGTTTGTGCTTTACATTTTTCAGCCTTCTCATATGGTTCTTCGTGAGTTTTCACCGATAGTCCTCTCGTTTGTTTGTTCCTCGAGACATGCGTTACTTGCGGTAGAGCCATGTTTTCTTCTACTTAGGCTTGCGTTTGGGGCTAGTCTACGATGCCTACTTTCTTGATAGACTGGGGTGGTTTTAGTTTGGAGGCAGGTGATTTGATTTGAGCTGACGGTTGGACGGCGGGTCCCTTCCCTAACAGCGGAAGAATGGCCCGATGGGACGTCATCTATGATCATGTCCCTGTACATCTACATGAAGGCTGGCCAAAAGCAGATACAGTAGCACATTGTGTTGCCTATCTGAAGGTCATTAAGTTATTGCCGGAGGATCTTTCCTTGGATTTAACATTCAGGTTGGCCACGTACAGGTCACATGAATATGTTCACGATTGGCTACTCGTGTTTCCTGCCAGTCTCAACCGTATGCCTTCTACACAAATCGAAGCTCCATGGTGCTCGCGTGATACTCCACTCCGAACCGGAGCAGGAAATCCCCGTATAATTTCGTCCAGTAGCTAGATTGCTACACATGACAGCCATCAAAAGTGTGTACGGTAAGAAGGCTTGTGATTCATTAGCCATGCAGCTAACAGATCTGTAATATTGATGAATGCTTGAGTTCGATGCACTCGAGGCTTTCGGACGAACGCAGCCCTGCTGTGCTGTTTCTTAACGAAGATTCATTTTCTCGCTGCTGCTGTGTTCTGTTTCAGTGCAAAGTATCTATCCAAACGTATTGTCTGCGGTTAGACCAAGAAAGAAAAAGGTTTCAAATTGGAAACACACGATTTGCCATCCCTTGTACCATCACTTCCGAGAAACCTGTCCGCAGGGTATTCCTAGGGACATTACTGTCAGCGCTTCGGCTTTTGCATAAAGGTTCCGCACACGACGATCAAGTGGTCAACCGAGCCTATCGTTGTCAGATAAACGTGGGACTGTACATACCTGGGCTCAGACCTTGCTTACTGGGACATTGAACCAATCCGTGACGCTCAAAAGGGGATGTGGGATGTGACCGTGGTTGGAGAGTTATCTTCAAGTGGCCATGGCTTTGTCAGATATCCACAAATTTACCACAAGCATTAAAAACAAGTTCCGTACCTTTGACCGAGAAACTTACAGCAAATAGTATGACCTCAAAACTGCTGTAACATCTCAGAAGTTCGTGTTCATGTTGGGTGCATCTCAGAAATCTTAGTTGCAGCCAGGAGGCGGTAGTGGCGAGAAATAAATCGGGATAACCCGCACTCGTAATACTCTTGCATGAGCATTTGAATGGAGGCGACACTGCATCATGGCCAGAAGCTGACAAACAGGCAGTGAGCTACCTCGCTGCATTTCATCTTCGTTTTCTCTATGGTGTTTAGCAGCAGCAATAGTAGCGTGAGAGTGGCTCGCTATAGTTGCCCAAATTGAGTTCTTGGGGTGCGACAAGTGGTCCTTCTCGACTTTCGGATGCTGGCTCCGCTACTGCCACGAGAGCGGGGGCGCCATATACGAGCCAATTAGTGGATGTCTGACAATATTCACCTTTTCGCGCCACTCGAACACCTGGTATTTCGTTGGTTCCCGGCTGGATCAATCGATGTCATACTAAGCAGTGATCCTCTTTTGGCATACATACTATGCAGTGATCCTCTTTTGGCATATGACCGTGTTCAGTAACTCAACAGATCTCCAACATGCAATGACGCACTTGAGATCTTCATTTCGTTACTCTGCTTCGATCAGCTCGGACATTGAGCAGACAGAGCGCGGCCGGGACAGCTATTGATTCAGAAGTTGCAGCATCTGGGGAGCAGTAGACACAAACTGGTTCTTATCAATGAGACAAGGACCCTTTCCGTGAACAGTCTCTCAGCAACTCGAGACGCGTTCAGTCGAATATCCGAAGCAACCGAACAAGCCGTTCCGCTTTTAAGCATATACGAATGGCAGTCGAGTGCAATCTCTGTACATGCGTGTACGCACTCTTGGTCAGCCACTCGCGCCTGACGGATCATCACTGATGAGCATTTCCTGGAGTAGTTTCTCCAACTGCCATGCGTTTCCCTACGCCGAATGCAGCTCGATGTCATAGAACTTGCTAGGCAGCAATGCGGAAGTTTTGGTCCAGACGTTTCAATCCTTTTCCATGTTTTAACTGAAACGCATTCGTCCGCGCAGTGCAAACCTGACACCTCTGCACCATTTGGAAAGGATATGCTAGTTAGCGTGATGGATATGTGGGGTCAAGCAATGCAGTTCTCCTCCACGTTGTAGCTCTCCTTGACGCGATTCATCCATATTAGCAAGGCAGCTTTGGTCAAGCAATCTGTGTCCTGTACACCATGGCTACCCTGCCTGTATGTGGAACTGCCCTGAAAATTATTCTTCTTGTCGCTGTTATCCTCATGGTAGCCAAAGTCTTCAACTTTCCGCTAGATTCCACTACTGGATTGAGAGCTTTGGGGGTTATGGATGTTCCTGAGAACGACAGAAACTTCATAATCAGAAATGCTATACTCGAGAGTGAAGATATGTCCTGGACAAAGGTGGCCCAGAAGACTGTCACCAATGTTGCGCTGGTTGAAAAGAAGATATTGAAATTTGTTCGTCGGATCAGAGAGGTTGAAATGGCGCTAGTCCATGCGTCCCAGGAGTCCTTGACTAGTCATCAGCTATGCCAGGTGAAACAGATGATAACACATCTGAAACTCATCAAAACACTGTTTGAAAAATCAGTATTTCTCATGAAGCTGGCTGACTTAGCTTCCCATAGAATGGATTCTTCCCCATGGATTGCATGGGATCAACTGGAGCCAGCAATCAAGGAGCTAGAGGAGAACATCAAAACTCTCAGATTACGGGATGAAGAAGATCGACCTATCTACGTATGCTTCACAAGAAACAGTGTTGTCATCGTCTCATGTAAGTAAACAACCCCATGAACTTTACTAGGTCAGCTTTATGTTGAAAGCACAGTGTTTTTCATCCATCTTCCGTGAGATTTTAGTCCGTCAGCACTTTCCAGTTGGAAACTTTGATCAGTTGAGCGTCTGGTACGTTATTAGGCCTAATGGATCAGAGGAATAACAGTCCACATGCCAGATCACCATCATGTTAGGACACATTGTCAACACGCGATAGTCTGTGTCTAGAAATTGCAGTTACATTCCCTGTATATTGCATCATGTCAACTAGGATTGGCATCATCCTTCTGCCTTCTTTTGAGCTAACCAGAGTTTGTAATGCAGTCATCATGATGGCGGTCAGCTGCCTGATTCTCGCTCTCAAAGTCGCGCGATGTTTGGGGCGAAGATAACGGGTCCACAACTCGAAATCTGGTTTGGAATCGGAATTCAGGGTAGCACTTCATTTTCGTGTAATGTAGATAGTAACTCGTTCCTGGATATGTTTCTGCCATAGCTGCATGGACAGAAGTCATTGTCTATTTCTCACCTGATATCGCCATTTTCCTGACGTATCTCTGATTGAATTTTACGGCACCTCTTCATCTGTTCATTTCTCGGTGTTAGTTATTCGAAGCAGGGCTTGAGATTGGACGATCATAATATTAGTAGAGTCTTGGTTGTAGAGATCCACGCTGAGTGTTTTATAGCACGATCAGCAGCGCATTGCTTAATCAAGAGCGCATCGCAATTAGCATAGCACGTCGCATCTTGCGTCCGCTCAGGGAAGGGAAGTACAAGCAGGCTCCTACTGAACAGATGAGGACCATAGCAGGTTTTGTATGACAGCATCCACCACATGTAAATCCATCTTCTTATACATACTATCAATTTGATGCTCATCTTTTGAAGTGACATCTCCAGCCTTATCCAACTCTGGAGAGCCGCGGCGTGAAACTTCCAATTCTGCACTTGACAATACAGAGTAATGCTCTGTATTGTATGCTCCGTTCTATGTTTCATGGTCCTCCCCGACTTTCAATTTCAGATCCTTAATCAGTTGTGTCTTGCTTGTTATTAAATGATGTACACTAGTTCTCTGTAGGTGGTACGTATGATATCTTGACTGGATTCTGCATATCTTCGGATCGTTAGATCCAATTAATTTCCATTTCCTTAGATGCAATTTATATCGATTTGCACACGTACATGCTTGCGCACTTCATATGCACGTAATCGGTTCCATAATTAGTGGGTTCTGGGTCCCCCAGAACCCACTAACCCAGGTTCTTCTAACGCCTTCTGCTCCCATTTCTCGAATATAGAGTAAAGTGAAGGTACGGATGCTCCATTGTAAAGGTAGGAAAACATAAAGTATAGGAGACAATTTTGTTTCTCCTGACAAGCACTAAAACTGACGATTGATTGGTCTTCAAACGGAGAAGGTGGACGTACAGCTGAAGTTGCTTAGTTTCCACCGTATATATGTCACCGTTTGACGCGACCCTCGACGTTGTGACGCAATCCTTGCCACTTGTTAAACGGTTCAGGCTTTATCCGAAGTACGATCGGTGGATCGCTTTCTCCTTACAACAACTAGATTTCTCAAAACTATCGCTCTTCTCCTCACTCTACCACATACAGTATCCAAGATACTTCTTACATGCGACTGAAAATCCAAGTTCGGTATTTTTCTTGGGGAATGAGTCTATCGATGTCATTAAATACTCATGAACTCGATTATCTAGGCGAGATGCCAAAATAGAGGATGAAAATGTGCACCTATGCTGCAATCAAACAAATGGGCAACTGCTCAGTGCAGAGCTGTACCCACAACAAGGGTTCTGCACTCTAAGACGGATACATATACATATATGTCTACACTCGTGAGCAGGGGATAAACTGTAACGGCTCTTTTGCACTCGACTTTCCAGCAGTTGAGTACCAACATTCCAACTTTATTGAATGATTGATGGTTGTTCTAGAAATATCATTATCACTTTCAGAGGATTGTCTGTTGTTGATCTTCATTGCTTATAGAAAAGCAGAAAAGACTACCGCTTAGAAAGAATGAAGGATGGGAAGACCCCGTGAAGCCCAACAAGGGAGAGATGGAAAAGGTAAAATGGTGCTAAACCCCAATAGAGTCTATATGAGAAATATACACTGCACCTAAGATATCCGAGCTATGTAAGTGTTCGGGACTACAAAGAGATGAAAAAGGTAAAATGGGACTAAGCCCCAATAGAGTCTATATGAGAAATATGCCCCACTGCACCTAAGATATCCTAGCTATGTAAATTGTGTGGTCTACAAAGATATTTGAGCTATGTAAGTCGCGTGGTCTACAAAGAGATGAAAAAGGCAAAATGGTGCTAAACCCCAATAGAGTGTAGAGTCTATATGAGAAATATGCACCACTGCACCTAAGATATCCAAGCTATGTAATCATGTGGTCTACAAACAACTGGAGCATCCAAAGAAACATCACCTAGTGTGATTGCTCTCCTATGGATTGCACCAACCATTGTCTTCTGTAGAGTAACGGATACATGTTGTCTAAAATATACTATAAAGTATGAAAGTGAGAGTGGTACAACTGGCTCCTAACATGATAAGCTCTGATGCACTCCTTGACAAATGTGTAGAACATCTTGACCATCGCTCCATATAACTCCAAGGCTAGACGAACAAAGAGGTGACCTCGTTGCATGCCCCTATACTTGGAGACCTTGCGACCTGTTGCGGCACTCGCCGCCCATCCAGGAGGATAGGTAATCATTCCCTCCAAAACTATATCTCACATATGGTCTGTAACCACAACATCCGCTACTGTCACCTAATCATCTCATACCAAGTATAAGTCCGCACTGACATATGTATTCTGCCCTAGTGTTGTCTGTAAGGCATACGAACTCTCCCTCCAAGCCAAGTAACCACTAGCTCGTGCCATAACAAACACTATGTCCATAGAAAAAATAGTTGAGAATGTAAAAGTTGTTTCTTATATGATTGTTAAAGAAATAGAAAAATAGTTGAGAATGTAAAAGTTGTTTTCTTATATGATTGTTAAAGATATAGTGTATTGCTAAAGTGAATATTACATTCCATGATATATTACGATGCATTTTTAAATGCATTAATCGATTATCATACTTTAGCTTCATTAGTGGTTTTTTACTATATTTTAGTATTTTTAGTTGATTTACAAACAACAAAGCGTAAGGAAAGCTCCTCCGATTATTATTGGCGAGAGATGTTTACATTATCCGAACTGAATGATTTATAATATAATATTAGAGCTATTTGCAATATCAAAGCTTAACATTTGATATACATTGTACTATGTGTATCAACCAAATTCCTCGACAGAAGATTAGTTTGGATGGGCAGAGGGTTATAGAGGGAATGGGACACGTTCTCCAAAACGTTTTATCGGAATTATGAAGAAATTCGATGTTTAATAATTTTCTGCGTGAATTAAAGAAATCCATGGACAAGGCGTTGACTGTGAGAGATTACCTTGGAAAGCAATGTATATTTTTTTTTGCATCTTTGTTCCCAAACGATGAGTGTTAATTTAGTTGGATAGTGCATGGTTATATCATCTTGAATAAGACTAATTATAGGAAGATCGGCCGTATGATTAGGCAAAACTTACTTTACTTGTACCGGAGTTGGAATTGTTTGTTCTTTAGAAACATTCTTCTCACTTATTATTCTTGTTCTCTAAACAAGATCTCTCTCATTAATCGTCTCTCCATAGATAGAGAGACGACTGAAAAGCAAGGATGACCGATCAAAAACAATAACTTTGTCTTTCCTATTTTATAAGCAATAGTGTCGCTCTTGGGAAAATTAACGATACATTAGGTTTTTATTTGATTCACAAGGGCCCTTCTTATAATATCTTGTTCATTTATTTTGTATCATTTTCTTTCAATAGAAAATATATCCCTATTTTATACCTTATTTACGATGATACATTCTTAGACTATATTAATAACTTAACACGTAAAAATGTAAATTGCTCAAGATGCAACAATTTATTTCAGTACTTCTCACTAAATTTTAGCCCGATGATACATTCTTAGACTATATTAATAACTTAACACGTAAAAATATAAATTGCTCAAGATGCAACAATTTATTTCAGTACTTCTCACTAAATTTTAGCCCATTAAAGGATTTATTTAGCACTAAAGAGTGAGATTAAGAACAATAGCGGGCACTACTTACAAATAGTTGCATAATGGTACAAAGCAAATAATGAACTATATTCAAGAATGTAAGTATATAACACATATACACAAGTGTAATCTTCTGAGGATAAGAGACTTGAAGAGACACATAGAAGAAGAAACACACCATTTCAGATTCAACTTCTAATGCCCCAAAGAAGCAAATTGACTATATTATATAGCAAAAGGGTGTAATACCAAGAGCTAGCCATATGATCTAGATGTGAAATTTGGTTTGGTAACATCTTGAATTATATTATGCATGATAGAAAAAATATATCAAATAAAATTATCACCAAAAGAGTACTTTTACTAATAGTGCAAAAACTGAAATAGACTTGAAAACCTTAGAATCAATAGCTAGACATATGATTTAAAGGTGAGAATTGGTTTGGTAACATTTGGAAGGATGTTACACATGATGGACTAAATAGATCAGAAAGAGGTATCACCAAAAGGAGACTTCTACTAATAGAGTAGGAATCGGAATATGCTTGATATCTTTGAAGGCAATTTTTCAGATGCCTAAAGGGATGAATTAAGGCTAAAAAATATGCAGATCCCCCCTTAAATACTCCAAGGACAAGAGAAGAGAGAAAACACAGATTTCACACTCAAACATTTGATGCCCCAAAGGAGCACCTTCTCTTTATTATATAGACAAAGAGGATCTCCTCCAAGGAAGCTACACCATAGGATTAGGGACACAGATAGGTGACATGTCAGCAAGCTCCACCCTTGGATTACTTACTTGGATGGGTGGCATGTCTGGTCTAGATCCTATTTGGTTGGTCAAACAAGCTTTGACCAGAGGGAATCTTTTAGGGAATCTTCATGTAGGAACCTCAGGATCACGTGAGTAAGGTATCATTGGAAAGCTCTCGACGAGACAAAGCATTGGAGAGGAAAGCCAGCCCACCCTCCAGTTGGGGGGGGGGTTTCACACCTTTTTGAGGCCTAATTCATCCGTTTAGGCCTCCGAAATTGCCTTCAAAGATTTCAGGCATATTTTGGTTCCTACTCTATTAGTAGAAGTCCCCTTTTAGTGATACCTCTTTCTGATCTGTTTAGTCCATCATGTGTAACATCCTTCCAGATGTTACCAAACCAATTCTCACCTTTAAATCATATGTCTAGCTATTGGTTCTAAGATTCTCAAGTATCTGCTCTATTAGTAGAAGTACTCTTTTGGTGATACTTCTATCTTATCTATTTTGACCATCATGTATAATATCATTCTAGATGTTACCAAACCAAATTTCATATCTAGATCATATGGCTAGCTCTTGGTATTACAATACCTTACACACATGATTTTGAGATTCCTATAAGAAGATTCTCTCTGGTCAAAGCTTGTTTGACCAACAAGAAAGGATGCAGACCGACATGTCACTTGTCCAAGTAAGTAATCCAAGGGTGGAGCTTGCTGACATGTCATCTATTTATGTGCCTAATCCTATGGTGTAGCTTCCTTGGAGGAGATCCTCTCTGCTTATATAATAAAGAGAAGGTGCTCCTTTTGGGCAACAGAGCATTTAGTGTGAAATTTTTGTTTTCTCTCTTCTCTTGTTCTCAAAGTATTACAAAGGGACACTCCAAAGGAATCTCCACCCTTGGATAAGATACATGCATAGATGATCTGCAAGCTAGCTCTACAGTTAGCTTGGTTGTATGCATGGGTTCTAATCCTATCTGGTTGGTCAAACCATCTTTGATCAAAGGGAATCTTTAGGGAACGTTTCTATAAGAATCTCCAAATCCCGTGGGTGAGGTAGCATTGGAAAGCTCTCAACGAGACAAACTTGGGGAGGGAATGCTAGCCTTTCCTCTGTTGAGAGAGTGTAATACCAAGAGCTAGCCATATGATCTAGATGTGAACTTTGGTTTGGTAACATCTAGAATGATATTATACATGATGGTCAAAATAGATAAGATAGAAGTATCACCAAAAGAGTACTTTTACTAATAGAGCAGATACTTGAGAACCTTAGAACCAATAGCTAGACATATGATTTAAAGGTGAGAATTGGTTTGGTAACATCTGGAAGGATGTTACACATGATGGACTAAACAGATCAGAAAGAGGTATCACCAAAAGGGGACTTCTACTAATAGAGTAGGAACCAAAATATGCCTAAAATCTTTGAAGGCACTTTTGAAGGCCTAAACGGATTAATTAGGCCTCAAAAATGTGCACATTCCTCCCCTCTTTCTCTCCCCCCCCCCTCACATGGGAGAGAGGTTGGCCTTCCTTCCCCCTGGTTTGTCTCGTCGAGAGCTTTCCAATGGTACTTTACGTGATTCTAAGACTCCTATAGGAAGATTCACTAAAAGATTCCCTCTAATCAAAGCTTGTTTGACCAACCAGATAGAACCTAGACAAACATGTCACCCATCGAAGTAAGTAATCCAAGGGTGGAGCTTGCTGACATGTCATTTATATGTGTGCCTAATCCTATGGTAGAGCTTCCTTGGAGGAGTTCCTCTTTGTCTATATAATAAAGAGAAGGTGCTCCTTTGGGCATCGAATGTTGAGTGTGTAATATGTGTTTTCTCTCTTCTCTTGTCCTTAGAGTATTAAGGGGGTGAGAATATATATATATATATAGACTTAATTCATCTATTTAGGCCACCAAAATTGGCTTTGAAGTTTCCAATATATTTTTGGCTCTTGCATTATTAGTTAAAATTCTTTTTTGGTAACACTTCTATTTGAACTATCGAGCCCATCATACATAACATCCTTCTGGATGTTACCAAACTAATTTCCACCCCGAGATAATATGTCTAACTTTGGTATTACAAATTAAAATTATTTTCAATTTTTTGCCCTATTAGTATAAATATTCTTTTAGTGACACCTTTATTTTATCTATCTAATATATTATACATAACGTCCTTCTAGATGTTACTAAGTCCATTTTCAATTCTAGATGATATATCTAGCTATTGGTATTATTATATAGCAAAATTTGAATTATAAATTAATTACATATACACTCAAAATAATACAATCTTAATCCTTTACATACTCTTAAGATTATATATATTCTTAATCCTTACTAATGTACACTTTGCAATAATAAAGTCGTATATGTCTCATTATTATATAAATCTGCTTGAGCTCCCCTACCTAGTACAATATGAAAACAAAATCTATATTGTTCAACTACAAAATTCTTATATTTATTCATGAAAATGAATGTGAAAAGAATTTGAATGAAATGAGAATGTGAAGAATGAAATTGAAACGTGATCACATTTAAAAATTTGAAATGAATATTCCAACTGAATCAATTGAAAGCCAGAAACTTAGCTTTTCCCACGAAGAATCATACAGTAAAGTGTTTCATAACTAAATTTATGAGTTTTTTACGGGTACCTGGAAAAGTTCATAAAATATTTTACAAATACCCGGAAAAGAGGAGAACATTTCCAAACCTAAAAGGTTTCAATTATAAAACGTAACCTTTGGATTTGTTGCGAATTCTGGACACCTTTCTCCGGGTGATGACACCGTAGCCACAAAGGCCTACGCGTCACCTTTTACGATCCCGGACATTTTAGGGTATCTTTTATAGTAACAAATTAAAATCTCGGGGCATGTACATTGCTCTCGTAAATCTATAATTAAAATTTATAATTATTTGTGGATAAGTGTGTTTAGTGGGTCATTTTATTTTCGTTTTAATTTAAAAAATTGCTATTGTTTCTTTTAAATTAGACAGATGATGGAAAAACAAATAACCTGCAAAATTTCACGAAGCTTCGAACAATTGCCCGTAAACGTCAAATATCTCATGACTGAGTTTTAGCAGCTCCTGTAACCAAATTAGTTGCTATTTTATTTAGTGTTCATTTCCCATATAAACGAATTTACAAAAATTTAAATATAGTAAGAACACTTGAATTTTAGTGCATTTTAAATTTGATGTTTTCACTTCCCATAAACTCATTTGTAAGCTCAATTTTTGTAAAAAGTAATAAGAAACATTCGAATTTTATAGAGCTAATACCCATAGCCCTGAAAATTGACGGGTTACCTTTTTCGTGACGCGTCAAATTTTACAAGAATCCAGACTTCCTTAGAACCCCCTAAAATTTTGGTTAAAAATTTCCGGCCTCGAATATGTTATTGCCTGTAGAAATTTTCCGGGAGTAGTAATTGAAACCCCTACCTCTTTTGCATGTACCCATGACCTCTTTCACGGGTATCGCTAAAGTTTCGTAATTTCGCTCTTAAATTCGGGATTTGAAACCTCATACTTAGTCGATTTTCAAAAGCACCCGTAAACCCATTATTGAAAGGCCTTGCTCCGCCAGATAGAAAGCCACTTCACATGGCTCAATGATGTACGTCAATTTTGACGTCCGTCAGCCTGTAAAACATTGACGGAAAGAACATAATTATGTGTCCATGGGAGTGCATAGGTCCGGCAGTTAATTTGGACGTACTCCAACCTCATATGTATACTTGTGATGACAGGTCACTTTGGATTATAGATAACCGGTTCTCGAACTAGAACTAGATTATGTAAAGTAAAAAGTTTGGGGTTTGCAAATCAATAAAAAAGAATTTCACATTTGCTTTAACCAAGGAGTGCTTATCAAATTAAGCTTTTAGTTATTTTTATATTTCATATTTTTGTGCTTAATGGACTTTCAAACAGAAAATTTTATTCAATTAATCACACTAGCAAGGAGAGAAAAAATTTATGAAAAAAAAAAGATAGTATACCCGAGTACTGGAACTGGTTCTCGTTGACAAATAATTTCTTTCTTTACCTCAAAGAATATACTAATAAAAATGATTTCATTCTTATATCACACATGACCAACATTGAATAACGGTCCAAAAATGAAAAACGTAAAACATATTACATTTACATCCAGTCTTGAAAGTCAAAAATGAAAATCGAAAATGTATTTGCGTGGAAAGATTAAAAAGTCGATCTCGCGAAGACCGGAAATCGGAAGGTTCATTCTCGGGAAAATTTAAACCTGTCATAGAAAGGGAATGCCGATCGTTCTATTGCACGTTGTATCACCCGATCCATTAATCTAGAAAATTCTAGGTTCGAAGAGACTCAAACGGAGCTAGAGCTGCCTGACGTATAAGCTCCGGCAGAGGGTTTGAACGTCAAGCAGACCTGACTCGCACATGAGTTTTGTCAAAATTGTAATTGCCGGACTTTGTCTTTTAGTGTGCCGCCGGAACCAAAAGAGCCATGTGGCAATCGCGTAAGAAACGTATAACGACTGCAAAATTGACGGAGTCATCTAAATCGCAGATACGGCAGAGGAGAATCAACACTTTTGCGGCGGTACTGTTTCCTTTGGACTGTTGACTGTCAAGTTTCTCCTTATTCTCTGGGAGGTAATTGTCGTCGGACTGTTGGCTGGAGAATTAGCAAGCGATTCCGAAAAGTTGAATTCAGCAAAACATGCCGATTGAAACGGTGTTTCTTTTGGTGGGCCATGGACGCATTAAGGGGTCGGAAAGGTTTTCGGTGCGATAAGAAGCTCGGGCTTCTTTAGCTTATCTGCGGATTTGAAATCGAGGCTTTTCCGGTCTCAGTTGAGGTCGATGCACCGACTTCATACTGTGGAGTTCAACTCCACTGCATCCCAGGTTAGTTTACATCACTGGTTTCTAACTGTATCATGAAGCTCTTCGCCTGCACATCGTTCCTCACGTTTCTCTTCTTGGTGCAATTCTCGGGGTAAGATTCAGAGTTCTCGTCTCGTAAGGAGTCACACTAATTTGACCCTCTTAAATTTATCCACTTTGAGTGACGTTTTGATTACGGTTTCGCGTCGGTCAATATTTCTTGATCAGTTAAGTGTAACTTGGTTTTACTCTCAATTCATCTCTCCGCTGTATGCGTGAAGCAAAGAATAGTTAGCATACTGGTTAGACTTGAAATAAATACCTTCATGCTTTTAGCATTCGTGCTGTCCTATTCACAACGTCAGGATGTTTTGAGTTTGACTCTTAGTACGAAAAACTTCGCACAATCCTAATCTACTCTGAACAATCTGCAGTGTATGCAACATGTCACATATACTTCAAAAATCACTTTCACTGATGCAAAAACTTATATTGTCTGCAAACTCAAATGTTTTAAACACAGTTGAGATTGAATTTGCTCCTGACTGTACCACACATGATCGTCGTGGTGGCAATTGCAGCACCGGAGAAGCAGAGTTCACAAAAGATCATGAATCTAAACCGCTGGCTCACACTCCACCCAGAGGTTGGAATTCTTATGATTCCTTCTCTTGGGTTATCTCAGAAGAGGAGTTCCTTGAGAATGCTGAATTTGTTGCCGCCAACTTGTCCAAGCATGGCTACGAGGTACGAAGTAAGACGGAATTATGTAAACACTTAATATTAGACACAAGTTTGTTCAGTCAGCTGCAGTCAAAACGTATATCTTTGTACTCCAACACTTTTCAGCGAGAATTGTTTCTGTCAATTTGAGTAAATTTCCAGACTTAAGGAAATGTTAGACTTGTTTCTCTTTCTTGATATATTATTCCTATATAGGAATAATATTAGGGATTACTTCCTCAAACACTGAATTCTCTAATTGTCATACTCCAGTTTCTTTCAGTTAGAAGTATTAAGTGGTTTCTATGGTGTTTGCAGTATGTGGTCGTTGATTTTCTCTGGTACAGAAGACTTGAGCCTGGGTCTTCGGTGTGGAGTGGAGGCCATGATATTATTGACCAGTATGGACGACTCTTACCAGATCCATGGCGGTGGCCTTCCACTCGAAATGGTAACGGATTCAAGCCAATTGCAGATAAGGTCCATGCAATGGGCCTGAAATTTGGAATACATGTCATGCGTGGAATCAGCACACAAGCTGTAAAGAGTAACGCCAAGATCTGTAATGTTACGGTAGGTGGTGTTTCCAGTACTTGTTCACTTGTTAAGAGAAGAGAAGAGCACCACCTACATACGGTTGAAAGATAGAGTCTTTCATCGATAACTCCATTTAAGAAGGTATCCTGTATGGCTGGTGGATTGTGACTAGTTCTTTACAACTTTCTGTGCAAAGCCGTATGCTTTGGAGCGAGGACCGATGGAATGTAAATGACCAAAAGAGAGACATCTCCTGAAAGAGCACTAACTTGAGGTTAAGTTTCAGGCTAGTCAAATTGGTGGTGAAGAATGCTATTGGACAGCGAAAGACATTGCTTTGAAAGGGACAGAGTGCAGCTGGATGACGGCCTGCTTCATGAGTGTTAACACCACAAGTGAGGGAGGCTTGTTATTTCTCAACTCTCTCTACAAACAGTATGCCGAATGGGGAGTTGACTTCAGTACGTATTTTGACTCGAGAATTTTCTAATTCATGACTATGATGTTCTGTAGATTTGATGTATCTTTGCTCCCCTGAAACGACTTAAAAGTACTGGAGAGTGTGACTTCTGACTTCACCTGCTCACGTTGTCCTAGAACTGTTTACGATTACTTCTTTTGTCTCCAAGTAGATCAGAGGAAGTCACCTCCATCGAGAAGACATCATACGGTTGCAAAATGTAGACGCAGCTCTGGACTCTTAATGAGATTCTCATTCAGTATCATCAAATGCTGTAGTAAAGCATGACTGCGTATTTGGGGAGAACGACATGAGCGTAAGCGAGATCACTGCCGTTTCTGAGGTATGTTGTACATTCTCTGTCATGTATTCTACTATCTTTACTTAAATTATAGGTTAAATAAAGGAAAGATTGTCATATAAGTGAATGGTTATGAATACTCGCTGACTGCTTGAGCCAGTCCTCCAGGAGGTTGATTTGTACAGTGTTTCAGTATGTAGAGCACTTCATACCTTCCTTCGTACCGCTCCATCTCTGTTGTCAGTCTTCAAATCATTCAGTCCGCTTAGATCAAATAAGATCTTGTACAGCACCTTATCCGTGTTTCTGTTTCCTGGTTGTAAAGCTTGGTTGATAAGCCTGGATGAGTACATTCCCATGCTATCTCCTTCGGCCTTCTTCAGAAAGATGCTTGAATCGGAGAGGTCTATTCTAATTGGTTCTGGAAGAACTTAGAGGCACCCAAGGATGGATGTGAACTTAACTGACCAATCAACTTGCTCGTCCGTGTAGGCTATTGAAAGAACAGGGCGCCAAATGATATATTCGCTTTCTCCAGGAGTACGTGCTACGCCCAGAATGGCAAAACAAGTGGCCCATTTATCACACATGTATCGAGTTACAAGTGATGATTGGGATCTGTGGTGGGACGTCTTGCTGCACTTCTCTGTCGCGAGGTTAGAGTCTGTTACTGCCATTTCTGTCCACTACTGCTCCTCGCAGCGTCAAACGCTTGAATATGAATTTGTGTAGACAAAGTGTATTATGCAATGTCGTACATGTATCACCAGCGTGTTATAGTGCGTGTCACTTCTTATCACCATGGCAAAGACATTCATGGTCAGTTCTTTGGTGAATGCCAGAGATTTTGCTGCTGCTGGGCTTCTTGGTGGCCCTGGTTTGCAGGGGGGTCGATCTTGGCCGGATTTAGATATGCTTCCAATTGGGTGGCTCACAGATCCAGGTAGTTTGATCTTAAAATACATATAAAAGCTCATCTTTGTTGAAGGATCAATCACCAATGATGTAGGCGAAGCGTTCTTCATCCTTGTCAAGGTTATCGGGATGTAAGTTATATCACTCATCATACGGCGGTGGGATGTGGTAACAGGTGCACCTTATGGTCCTTATAGACCGAGCTCTCTTACCAAACCCGAACAGCTCACTCAGGTATCCAGAATAAGTTAACTTTAATAGGACCCACACGTTGGTAATTCGCACTTTTGGTACCTGTTCTGTCGCACTGAGGTTCTGTAATGGCTGGCTGTGTCACGTCCTAATTGTGAAGGTGCAAATCTACCACTATGGACCTTGTATCATGGACCTGATTATCAGGTCACTTGACGACAAAAGGTTTTACTCCTCTTCGTACGTGACGTCTTTGTCTATCCTGCTGCTCTTTGTAGGTAACTCTATGGTCAATCGCCAAGTCACCTCTGATATTCGGTGGCGACTTACGCCACATTGACCGGTGGACGCTTGACCTGATCACCCATCCTACAGTACTTGAGATAAATGCGCATAGCAGTCACAACCAAGAGGTATTGCTTTTTGGTTGGTTGGTTAATGTTCGTCTCTTGAACATACCTCTGTGGGGATCAGTTCTGGAGGTGTGGTCACAAAAGAAAATGCTCACCTTGTTTGATATCCTAGCTACTTCAGTCAATTCGCTTTATTAGAACCGTAGGTACAAATGTTTTCTCGCTGGACTTAAAAGGAAAGGAGAGGGAAACGTTGAAGATAGGTACCTCACTCCAGCGTTCCCCATTCATAAAGATGCGTACTCTCTATTTTAGAAATGTCTAAGAGTATCTGGATCATTTGTTGCAGTTTGGAACCTCACCTTGAACTTTCGTTCTTTTCTTCTGAACTTGAGTCGTTGAGCATTGTTACCATCCAGCAAAGATTTCGTAGGAGACTGGATTATCAGTCATCTTCCCCATCAAACAATATTTGGTTGACTTGGGTTTCATCTCACTACTAAAACATTGCATCTTTTCACTAGCTTCGCAGATCCTCTGTTGGGTCCTTGCCAGTAGTCAAACTGGAAGACTGTGTGTCGGCAATTACAACTGAATGGAAACTCCAGCGTGCAACAGACGATCTCATGCAAGTTTGCTGGTCTGATTCATCTAAACTAAAGTATCCCAAGTCGCGCCAGCAGGCAGTTTTGACTAGCTGTCTGAACTGGGCACGAACGCCATGGATCCACAACGATCTGTAAGTCGATTTGGCTAAGGCCATTGATTTAGATGTAGGTTTGCATGTTCACCTTCTCGATGCTCTGACAGTACTACCGTTGTCCAGCATTTCGCTCGAGAATATCCCTTGAAGTTCCCAAGTCATGAATCTCCTTATACGTATTTGGAGGCCTGCATGATGATCCCACTGAGAACAGGGAGTCTGTTTTTTTGGTGATGATCCGAGACAGTTGCACTACAAGAAAAAGTTCTATATATATTTAACTGGTTTCTAATGTTTTGCGGAAGATACAGCAACGCAGGGAGCGAGAGAGGTTTCCTTTGGAGCGAAATGGTGAAGAAAAGATTATGTCTAGATTTGGTTGGATCAATGAGGATTGAGACAAAAGGATCAGCTGAATTTGAAATGTGCAACAACTCTGCAAGTCAGGTTAGATGAGAATAACAACTTTACCATACTCGGGAGAGTTCTGTCTCAGACAATGATATAGACATCGCTGTACTTCAAGTGAGACTTGGATAGGAGAAATGGATTCTTAAATATGAACTTAACAGACTCGGTGCTCATGAAGTTCTTTGGTTGGAAGTTGTTGAGAGTTTGGTCCCATCCCTTGGAGTTTGTGGATCCAGCCTTGACCCATCGTAGTGATGTTAAGGAGAGAGAAAGCTTTTTTTGAACATCTACTCGACCTCCAGGTATGGCGCTTGACATCAAAAGGAAGGTTGGTGAGTGAACAGAATGGACATTGTGTAACCATCGTACAGCCTGAGCGCGGATGGCGTATCTGGGTAGCTCGAGGTGTTTCAGGTATGATTCATCCCGACTAGCTGACGATGCTAATGATGTTTATTTATGGCTAGATGCATGCTAACTCCGGAGTGAGCTAATGGCAAATCCTTAGTACACAAGCCAAGGTCCTAAGCTAATTAGGATGTCCTGGTACAACTAGCGCAACAAATTCAATTCTAGATATCGTTATCCTTGAAATTAAAGGCAGAACGTCATCTTGCGTTCACAAGCAACTCCGTATGTTTAACTTGTGGTGTTCAGCAGCAAGTTATTCAATGCACTAGCTGGTAGCTACGGTTTGAAGATGAGAGATGAGAAGGTCAAGGAATGTGGCTGGTAGAAAGGGCGCTGCTCTTGAAGGCTAGTCAAGTTTCTGATAACTGCTGACTGTCTTCTGATGAACGTCGGTTTCAGACGAAGGCTATGTGGCATTTTTCAACCTGGAGGAGAAACGACAAAACATTTCGGTGTCTGTGGAGGAAGTTCTACTCAGTCTAGAGCTGTTGCCTTTAAGAAATAGTCTACTGCATCAAGTAACGAGGTTGATCGAGAGACTTTACAACAAGCTTTTGCAGCAATGCAACATGATCTGCCATCACATTGGGCGGAAAATGAATGTTCACCAGTATCTCGGCACCAGGGCACGACTGGAAACATCGGAATGGACCTGCAGAGGAATGGATGTATGGAAAGGAACCACGCTACTTGGAGATAGCCTATCTGGTGCTATCATCGCATCCGTTGAAGGTCATGGGACTACACTAATTCGACTAACCTGTATATACAAATCAAGACATACTTTGGCATCCGTATCTATCCTTACTGTTGTAGGTATATTATGTTCAATTGCCGGTGTCACTTGGGTTGTGGACCAGAAGCGATCTGGTGGGCATGTAAACAATCTTACCCGTGCGTACGGTAGAAAAGGCTAGTTTTAGAAGCCCAGGAATGTATCAGGCTAAACTCGGCAGCTTAGCGCCTCTTATACAACTGGAATTCGAGCAAATTATTGGGCGGGACTAGTACCAGGTATTACAGTGGTCCTCTCCCAACTCAACTCTCCTTTCCCCGGTCGCTTTAATATTTGCTTCAGTGGGAGCTAAACCATTATTCAGCTGACTTTTACCGGAAACTTCATTTCTTTGTCTGCTATTCCAGCTCTTTATTATGGCTCAATGACTTCTGGGTTGGCGAGTTTGTCAGCCACCCAAGCAAAAGACCTTGATGTGGGTTCTTGGTTCTACTCTCTCTATTGTCCTTTCCCGAGTCGATATATCCTTTATCAAAGTGATGCACTGTGGTAAATTACAGGCTGTGATTTGTGTGTCATTTCGAATTGCAGGTTTCCATTCATCAAAGTATGAGCTTCTGAACAAGAATCAGTGGAGAAGTCAAAATAATCAGACTTCCGGAAGTTGACTGGATAACTAATGGAAGATTTACATCGACTTTGTTTGAGAAAGCAGAGACAGATGAAATCGATGTACAGAAAACGGGCATTTATCCCAAATAACTAACAGCAGATTTGTGTCATTTTATCAAGTTTGAAATCAAGACTGCCATTTTAAATTCATTTTGTTTATAGGAAAGGATGTTTGTTTAAGCTAGCAACTAGTAGATTTACATCGACTTTCTTTTAGGAAACCGACACTTGCAAGTTTTATTTCATTCACAAGACACCAAAACGTGATAGCATTTGAATGCTGTATGTATCTATATAGTAATAACCTTGTTTATGAAAACTGGAACACACGGAGTATATTAGGAGGAAGACTGTACTACTTATAGTCTATAAGATAGAGAACTGTGCTTGCCTAATAGAAGTAGTATATTAGGAGGAAGGTTACATAACTTATAGTCTATAGGATATAAAACTGCGCTTGCATAAATATCTCATTATGTAATAGAGTTCATTTTGTTCTTAAATGCTTCAAAGTTGTTCACTTTTATGATGATCCATTGTTATCTACTTTATCTTCCTTATTTAGGATCCTTGACTGTGGATTCTCCAAAATGGTTCATGCTTTCTTTGTGTAAAAATGTCTTATATTTACGGCCATTAGATGCACTTTGAAAAATATATGATAATATTTTGTGTGTTTTTACTCTTTATCAAACTAAAGAGTAATATGAGTTTTATATATTGAGTTTAGTACAAATTGATCACTATCCTCTTCTGATCTTTTCAAGAACCTGAAAAAGAAAATAATATGTACCAACAGGCACTAAAAAGTTCTGCATCCATAATTTAACAATGTATAGCTTCAAAGTTAGATGTGTAAGAATGATCGTAAAACTTTTTTGATATAGGAATGAGAATTAATGTATTAGTACAAAGATTCTCTTTATGATCCCAGGTAGGTATAAGATGATTATGATAAACTTGTTATCTGGACATGAAATGGACACTAGCTTTTTATATAGAAAACATAATTGCTAACTCGTAGCCAAATTAGTAAATCCCTGAAAAGTTTTGAGTACCTCGTGATCTCATCAAATCGTGGGTTCTTGAGTTCTTTAAGATCACCTAATACTCAAAATGTTACTAGATATATTCCAAATCATTTTACTTTTAAATTTCTCTTGCAATGATTGATCATCTTCTAGAGATATCTAGTATTACATATAAATGATATTCTATCATCATACTTTACTAATTTTCCTAAACATATTTCATTCCGATTTCACCGATATTGATAATCTTGTCGTTTTCTCTAGTTTCAAATATCTGAAAACTTTCTTGAAAATTATGAAAAATAGTGAAAAAGCTCATGGATAATAGCATTAAGGAGTTAACCCCCACTCCATAAAACTCTCCATTCGCAAACTACTTGTTAATCCCAAAGTTAGCCAAGGTCTCATTACCCCATGTACTTGATTCCCAACGGTAACAGTGGGTGGTATAGAAGGAACTTTGCATTCTATTGTTGATGGTCTCGAATTGAGCAATGCTATCATTTACCTCGTATCTAATCGTCAAATAATTCAAGGTTGGTGGAAGGAACAGATATGCCCATCTTAAATTTCAGATGGGTTCACATAAGTTGTGTCTATGAAAGCTTGAGCGATTTCTACGAGGAGTTTTGGTTGCGTCCTCTGATCAATCTTTGGAGAACCATGAAAGACATAGTAAAATAAAACGCTTGAGAAACATTTACTCATCAGACCTTAAATAAAAAAACATCGAATACTTCAAATTGATCGCTCTAAAACGTACCATCTACTTAAACCGTTGGCAAAAGTTATCCAAGACCTAAAATTATGTCATATTAGTTTTCTCAAATGAGCTAGATTATTACTCTCCTCATAATAAGACCATTTTCATTTTCAGAGGGAGCAACTATTTTCGTGAGAGATTCAATTTCAATAATTTTTTAGAAAGATCATATCATATGGGAGTGCAAAGACCAATTTGACTTCTCCATTCATGCTATTCCCTAAGTTGGAAAATCTTGGACACAAATGTAATAAAATGCACATTTTACTCAGAGGAAAAATAATTTTTATATGTATAATGTAATACATCTTATCCACAATAGTATTAAACAAGCTTCTCCCTTATATGATGAATTGAATTAAAAAAAGTTCAAGCAGAGAAATCATGCCACCTGGAAATGCATAAAGGAATATAATAACATGTTCTTTTATTATGAGCTACTTAATCTATTATCTAATATTAAGATTCAAATTGATTAGAAAGCTTTAAATCATTAATACTACTTTGGAGTCGCAAAGCTAAGTAGTTATGCTCGTGTTTAACCTTAGCTCCAAATATTCCCATTCTGGTTCACATATTTTCACAAGTAGTAATAACATATTATCATGCTTAAGAGATTTCTAACCATAAATATAGAATAAATTTGATATTTTTACCCCTACTTTTTTATATTTCCATGTCTTCATCCAAGTTTCAAGAATCCTAGAATGGTAGAAATTCAACTATAGTTTTTGATAATTTTTCATGCTCACAAATGCAGCTACAAGTTGTGCTCGGGCTTTACCCTTAACCCACCCAGCTGCAGAGTATATGCTTCAAGTTCTAGCACCTGGTTTTGCTAAATGTATGTTTCCACTTGGATACTAGAGAAGAAACGCGACCGTGTAGGAAAAATGAAGGATGGGAAGACCCCATCAAGCCGTACAAGGGAGAGACAAAATAGGTAACATGGGGCTAAGTCCCATTAGATTCTATATGAGAAATCTGCACTACCGCACCTAAGATATCCGAGCTATGCAAGTCGTACGGTCTACACACAACTGGAGCATCCAAAGAAACATCACCTAATGTGATTGCTCTCCTATGGATTGCACCAGCCACTACACTCTGTAGAGCAATGAACACACGCTGTCTAAAATATGCTACAAAGTATGAGAGTGAGAGTGGTACTCCCTGTACCACTCTCACTCTCATATCACCCTGACGCCTAACATGATAAGCTCTAACGCACTCCCTGACAAATGTGTCAAATGTTGTGTCCATCACTCCATATAACTCCAAGGCTAGAGGAACAAAGAGGTGACCTCACTGCATGCCCCTATACTTGGAGACCTTGCGACCTGCTGCTGCACTCGCCGCCCATCCATGGGGATGGGCAATCACTCCCTCTGAAATTGTATCACGTGTAGGGTTTGTAACCACGACATCTGCTACTGTCACCTGATCATCTTGGACCAAGTATAAGTCTTCCTTGACATGTGTCGTCTGCAAAGCATACAAACGCTCCCTCCAAGCCAAGTATCCACTCTCTCGTGCCATAGCAAACACTATGTCTCTAATGGCATCATGGGTAGCTATCTTCTGTCCTCCAAAAGGACACCGTGTCATGTGGATCACTGCTGAATCTAGTGTAGAACCACACTCACAAGTGAGTAATGAAGATGCAGATGGGTGGACCAAACCTAGGCAAAACCTCATCGTTGTAGAAAAAGTAGCTGGTGCGAGTCGGAAAGCCCTAATGCACGGTCAAGCTAGGATCCAAGACCCTTGCCGGAGCAAGAGCGAAGACGTGCTCTAGTAGCCTGAGGAATGGATGAGCCGAGTAAGAGAGAATGTAGCGTATGCTCACACTGTCGTTCCATCAAGGAAGATTGTAAACCTCTAGTTCAATTTGACAATAGTGAAGCAAAAGGTGGAAAATTCTCTCGTGCTCATGGGGATAGACTGTCTCTTGTCTTCCGCAATAACACCTGGAGAGAAAAGGATCCTCCCTCCACCTCTGTCACATAAGTCTCCAAAACTGGCCTATCACCAACCACAAAACGAGAGGAAAGTAGGAGTGCCAAGAGAGTCCAACTACCCAAAAACACTATAGGTCTTGTCTCCTCCATAGAAAGCAAGCCAACCCCACCACATGAGATCGGTAGAGCCGTCTGTCTACGTGCCAAATCCCCTATCACACACTCAAAAGTCCTTGGTCCAATAATATCACCAAAGACTCCCATAATCCTCCTATCAAATGCTCTTAGACGTGATAGGAAGGACGGTGAGGGGGGAACTGTACGGATGAGGTAGGATGGTCGACGACAAATACTGGAAGAGAGTATACCAAATGCCACCTGCAAATCTCCTAGTAATGGAAGTTCATCCACATGGAGAACATCCTTTGCAAGGGCAGCATCTAAGAAGCGTGTGACAAAAGCCTCCGATCCTACTGGCACTCCAAGAACACGAAGTCCATTTGTGGATGTGATACAACCCTCTGGAAGCTCAAGGTGGGGAGGGATACCTAAAGGGGACCATGCCCTACACTTTGACACCTTGACTCTCAATCCTACTAGATGTAGCTCGGTAGTCAAGTAGTCAAAGGCCTCCCTAATCTGATTTACATGGCCTACGATGTGTGTATCATCAGCCAAGGAGTGAAATACACAACCTGGCATGGCCAAAGTAGTAGATAGGAGAGCTCTAAAGTGAGCCATGGCAAATAAGGGCCCCCCTAAAGGATCTCCTTGACGTGTACCAATAGCTGACTCCAAGATGGTGACTCACTCTTGTGAACCACCATGATGGTAGTAAAGGGAAGCCGGAGAGCCATAAAAAGACCACACAAAAGGAATGAGACTCGCCAAGGATCCACCAGCCTCCGTAAGCTCTCTAAAGATGGATGCATGTGAGATGCTATTAAAAGCATTCTCAACATCCACCTGTAGGACGACCCACTCCGGAGGGATATCTAGGAGTGCTCTAATGCCTAGAGATATAACCTCACATCCTCCTGGTGTAGCTACTTCAAACTGATGTGGACTAAGGGGCGGTCGAAAGTGAAAACGATGCTAAAGGACAATGGTACGATTGACCAAACGCAAAAAGATCTCTCCAATAGCAATCTGTCTAATGCCTCCAGTGTCCTTCTCAATCACGAGAAGTCAACTAGCACCTAACACCCAACTAACAGACATAGAAATGTCTCCTCTCGCTACTGCTGCAACCACCTAAAACAACTCGGTAAAACCACTAGAAGGATCATCTGCCTTGAAGTAATCTCTAAGGTGCTCATAAACCATCCCTGACAAGCCTCTTGAGGAAAAGTGAGTGGCATTGCACAATGCTTGTGCAAATAGCGACCTATCAAGACATAAAGGCTGCTTAGGCTGATAATCTAAGACCTCTAGTGGTAGTCCCTCTACTGCTATAGGATGTAGTGAGTGTAGGGAAGAGATGGTCTCATCAATAGGACTCGCTATAGACAAAGGGTGTGGCGCTCGTGCTGCTCTACTAAACTCTCCCGCTTGACCCAATGTCCTACATCGTCGTAATCGAGTGGAATCTGTGGTATCCTGTGGCGATCCCTGTCTCCTAAATCGTGTGGCCCTAACAGACTCCTCCTGAAGGGCTGCACAATCCCCGCTTGGAATCCATGAAATCTAGCAGCCACCTCTCTATGCCCCACACATCCCCCTCTAGCGTAACTAAGTTTAGACCCTAAACCCTAAACTTGGGAATCACACGCCAAATTTGGGAAAGATGTAAAAGTGTATATAGTTAAACGTATGCTAATTTAAGATTCCCCAACATGGCAGGAGATGTAATCCATGACTCTCCTCCACCTTAAGGGAAGATGTGGAACTATCAAACTACGGATGAAGAAATATGTCAATTCCTTAAGTATATTCTATAAACTCAGATTTCAACTAACCGTAAAGTGTCCACCAGTACTTTCATCTCAGAATTGATCATGTAAACTTTTATTGCAACCCCTTTTAAATCAGAGCCGGCCAAAGATTTCCATGTCCTCAGGCCCTAAGAAAACTCACAAACTAATACGCCATGAGCGTGTTAGAATCGAGATTATTATCCTAATTGTATAGTGCGTATAGTGCGTATGTGATACCGCATACGTAGTGGTGTCCGTATCGGACCGACGTGTTTGTTTGCTGACGAAGGAGGGAAGGAATGAAGGAAGGGAAGGTGCACAAAGTGAACTCCCACAGCAATAGTGGGAGTGGAGGTTCAGAGATGGGGTCGGAAGAGCAATACGACGACATCGAGAAGGAGTGGCGAGCGGCACAGCTTTTCATGGCCAAGGGTCCTTCGGCAACTCTTGAGTTTCTGGTGGATGAAGCGAAAGCTCAGCTGTTTGCTTTGAAAGCGCAGGCTGTCGATGGTCCTTGTCCAACGGGACAAGATGGCAGTCTGACAGCCGATCCCGTTCTTAGAAGGAAGCAAGAGGCGTGGAAATCGCTAGGGGACATGGGCCGAGACGCAGCGAAGCAAAACTTTGTTCAGCTTTTGACGAATGTGCTTCCTGAGTGGAAGGAGTGGAGCGAGACGCATGGAGAGGCTCTTCGGGTAGCGCAGCTAGAGGGTTCAACGGAGCGCATTCTCAGGCTATTCAGGTCGAAAACAGGGTTAGGAGTTTCGTCGAAGTTGTAGACTGAATCGCTGTACAGTTTCAGAGGTGCAAGTAGATGTCGACTTCCTCAAGATCATCCCCTTTGGAGGGTGATCGATTTCCACTCTGTACATAAAGCCAAGACTTGACAAGTTCGTAATTCTAGAACAGGCAGATCGCCTTACAAAACTCTCTACCGCTGTGATCTTTTCCTTCTCTGGGTTTCTTCTCTTCACGTGCCGTCGCTTTTTGATCGTGCACACGGATGGCCGTAGTGTCGCGAAAACCGGACATGGATGTTGTCAAAAGCAACTATATCTTATCTTTCATTAACGATTAGGTTAGAAATGATCACTTGGGTTCAAGAAACCGAAATCATAAACAAATCTAAGAACATTCGAATTTGGCCACCTCAGCTTGGGAAGGGCTTCTGACCTTTGTGGCCACAAACCCCTCTTTGGGAACGTTTGTCCGTTGTGTCTGGGAGCTTTGCTGATTTATCCAGTTGAATTGTTTCACCGATTTCTTAGTTGGAAACACAAAGAGCGACATAGGTCGACCATGCTGAGGCTTGATTGCGGTCCATGATTTAGATTGCTTGACTGGCAATACCCTAGTCAAAGTTCACACCAAGAACTCTATGTCAACTTGTGTTGATCTTGCAAGTACTTGTCAACTTTTTTTTGATCGCAAACGGAGGAGCCCATATTTAAGTAAAGCGCAGTTTTACTGCAAGAAAACGAGAATGGCCCTTTGACCATTCTATGGATATGATACACCGCGGTTAGCCCATTTGTGCAAGACAACAACCTACCTTCAGGCCATCTACCGGTGGGACCTTTCTGTACAGAACCATTTGACGACCTCAACTACACTATTCGCGTGTCTACTTTCGCCCATCTAGCTCTATTACCTCAGCCCTTTTCAGTTTAGATGACCAATAATAGGTGAATAAACTACCAGCATTACTAGACAAATAAAGTTTGGAAAATTCCGTAAGACAGTGTTTTCCTTTCCTAAGAGCTGCTTTTTTGAACTCCACATCCCAAGATGTACCCCGAAGCTCACTTTCGACGCTTCTACTTTGCCGACTGATCAGTATTTCATCGTTGTCTTCCGCCGCTGCGAAGGCACCACTTTGTCCAGGTCTTTCTGTTATCTGCATTTCTGTAGGTTCTGCGTGATCTTGGGGTGATCGTATCTGAGCCGGTTGCTCCTCCACCACTACCGCAGTGTTTTCTTTCCTCTGAGGACTATTTGCACACTCGCTCAAAATCGCTCCCTGCCCTTGCCAGGCGTCCAATTCAGATGCCCTCATCGGCACATTCGGGAAGTAGTCCTGCCGTCTGAGTAGCCAGCATCAGGATATTAGGAGATGAGAGCAGAAGCTGTTCGAGGAACGGGGGACCCGGACCCATTAAACGCATATGAAGGGCATACGAAAGGTAACCAAGATATGCTCAAACCGAGAAGAGTGATAAATCCGTAAAGTAGACGAAGTGAACGTAACAAAACGAATGTAACCTGCAGCGAAGGCATGATCGCAACATGTCGAGAACAACAAATATAAAGAACCAGTAAGCAACTAGCCAGCATCAGGATCGTCAATCTTATGCATGGCGATATGACCTAAATACGTCCAAATAATACCAGTTGACTGAAGACTTCTTGATGCAAAAGTAAGCGAAGTAAGCGAGCCTTACTTATATTTGGTGCATTTCTCCGAGTTCGGAAGTTGCTGGATTAGCCTTGCGATCGTAGGATTTGCGAAACCAAAATATTCTGGCCCTGAGCCACGCAACAAGTCCGAAAGAATGAAGATTGTGGTTGGTATGCTAAGACGTTCTGCTACTTATGAGACACATTCAGGTCCACAGGTTTTAGCATCTCAATGTATTCATAGCCATATTGAGCATTATCTCAATGAACGCAATAAGAGTTCTCTTCCTAGAAACGCGAAAATCAATGTGTTCGGACCACCAAGTCCAACGTACCTGAGACATTAGCAAAAGTCTTTTTCCCACCCTCTTCCAGACGGAGAGCACCAACACGTTTTACGACTACCGTCCATACAGCAGTCGCCGATATACCGATGACAGGGTTGTTTTCATCGTCCTCTGCAAAGTAGTACAATCGAGTCATCTGTCAGTATGGCTCTCATCCATGTAATATGAATACTCGTAAGTCGAGTATTCTTGTTAAACAATCCTTTGGTGCTGTACACTCATGATAACAACTTTTGAACTCAGGAAGATCAAGAAGCTATAGAGTGAATATTCTATAGGTACGGCCCAAAAAACCATACAAAACGGCTCAAACGCCCATGAGCCCATGACGGAAACTAAAGATCAACTTCGTTTCCGCGGCGATGATAGATACACATTGTGTAATGGAATACAGAACCCGTTGTAAACAACCCAGTTCCACTCCCACGTCCGACTGGACTAACTCTGACATATGATAACAAGTCAGTAAGAATCGTCATAACTGTCATATACATGGGAAATAAACAAGCGTATGGCTGCACACGGGTGAGTGTCGTGATAGCAATACATAATGCAGCATGAGTCAAAGACAGTGAGTGATTGCCTCCTACAGATGAGTGATTGGGAGAGGAGGACCGAGCTGTAGACGAGAAAAGAAGGGAAAGGGAGAAGACTGTACGGTTAACAATCATCAACTGCGGATGGTACATATGCGTTACGGTTGGAGAAGCAAGGATTATTTCTACAAGTAGATATCAAACACTATATTGATGACAGAGGTCCGTATTGTCGATGGCGACTAGGACGTGGTACAGGAAACTCGATGGTATAACAGAAGAGAAGAGAAGTCACTCAAAGTGGTCCAGGACGAAGAGAGGGTGTAGCAAAAGGGAAGCCCAAGATTATGTACATCCCAACATGTATAATGAATGCATGAGTTCCAAGACACAAAAACACTTAAAGGAAGCAGTAAGACTGTAGTAGGCAGTCTGCACGAATATGGACGAATACATTGAGTGAATGAATATGGAACCCGTTCGTTCGAACATGGTTCTATACCCACGTAAGACTGGACAAGACATGAATTAGTGAACCAGGTATAAGAAGTATATCGCATCATCCACTATGGACGCATGAGCCCCAAAACGCTAAACACTAAAAAGAAGCAGTCAGACTGTCAGAGTAAGCCTGTACGTAAGCACTCCCAACTTCATCAGTGCCCCACGGAGTACCGGAATAGCTGGACTGATCCCTCGTACAGAGTTTCTGGTCGAAAGCTCATGAGAGCCGACAGATATATTGACAAGCATACACAGAGAGCACATCCGGGAGACTAAGGAACTTCCCATTTCCTTCTCCCAACCATACATGCCTGTGAGCAACAGTAACAAAATAGAATCGCCTAGTGTGTTGTATGTACCTGGCGTGAGACGAAACTCAGGAGCTTGTCCATCATCAACTATCTCACACCTGTTCATCACAGAAGAACATCGAGCAGGCTCAGTTCAAGAGAAACTGCACCTCTTCTAGGAAGTGGAATGCATCAAACTAAAGGTAGTGATCTGACAGAACAGAAGCCAAGGAGCATGTCTTATGAAAGATTTACGAGGAAGTACCAATAAAATATTCGATTCTCAGAGTTCAGCATACTAGCATACGCTCTGCGGCTCTTATATCCAGCAGGCCTGCAAAACATTAGACGTGAAGTAAGCAGCATGAAGTTCCGCTTTAGATAGCTCACTAATTGGGAAGCTTCACGGGCCAGGATAGGAACTCAACAGACGCTTTGTATTTAGAGTTCGATAGAAACCTCACACTGACTTGACATCAAAGCTCGTTTCAATCTTCTAGTTCAGCCTAATCAACAAAATTCGATTCACGAAAAGGAAAGGATAAAGAAATTATTAGTCACGACACAATCGTCCGGTATATTCAACCCGGAAGCGTGACCCCAGGACAGTCGTAGAAGTTCCCCACGTACCATATGTATTTCTCACTGTGAAAGGCAGGTCTATCCCACACTACTTTGCCGAGATCATAAACCTGGAGACTCGGCCCCAGTTTTATTGGAAAAATGGGACGCCCATGAATGTCCCGAGGAACTTCTTCACATCTGCGACGCTTATTTATATGTACATGCTCCGTTGGCTTCTCTGTAAGGGCTGGAAGAGGAGGTTGAGGTAATTCTGCAGAACCAAATCAAAATGACTAGCTAAGAATATTGTCAACCAAGATACAAAATAACGACCTATCCAAATTACAGGTGCAATGATAGGAATTAGAGATATAGTTTTAATAAGCGCAAAGACCTTTCCTTCCTTATTACATATAGAACTAAAAGGTTTAACACCTGGGAATTACCTAAGTGCCAACAGGAACTCTATCATTCCAGGTTAGACTGAACACCAAGAGTCCATTCCGTAACTTCGTAACTTACGTTGCTCTGAGGTCTTGAAGTCGGCTCTAGCTGCACGAATAGCTTGAGCAAGATCTTCTTGGCCAGGGGTTTTATCCTTCCGAGTCCGTTTGGCAAGTCGCTTAAGCTCCCACCACATTTTTTTGTATAAATCCCTACAACCTCCAGGACTGATAACAGTTGAAGTTAGCTCTCCTTCAAGCATGCAAGTCCTAGACATATAATTCTTACAGCAGCTGGACTGAATAAAGTGTATAAAGCTTTAAAACTACAGACGCAGTGGCGCTCGAATGGAATATTCGCCAAAAATCGTCCATAACTTCGCTAAACAGCATCTCAGAAACCCGTTGTAAACAACCCAGTCCGAGTTCACTAATCCGCATATATTTGGGATTGAGTGTGACATACGAGAAGCAATCAAGCCACTCACATATCTGCCTGCAGAGGGAACAGACTTGAATCATTTTTCTCCGTAAGTTCGAGTAACCGTGCAACGCACTGTATATATTGAATCACACACGGTTAGTGCTCTGGAGTCAACATTCAAGCATCAAGAGAGACAATGAAGGATGAATACACCAGTTCTTCCTATTAAACCCGACACCCTTAGAAGCAGAAGACCGGATCCTCGCCAGTACAGAAATAGAGTCAGATATGGCGCTCACCTGGATTGCAGCAACTACTAACCCATTGGCAGGCTCTTCCAACATGAATACCTCCCTACAGACAACACAAGCACATACTGAAAAAGATATGGTAAGAACCTCAGCACATAAATGTAACATTGGAACAATATATGAATTTAGGCCAACGCACATCATTTTGCATTTAAGGAGACTCCAATTTAGGCACAAACTGTTTCTCCCTATCCTAACTGGGTGAGCTGCGCTCTACAACAAATCTGAATTCCAGGAACCCGAAAAACTGACCCCCAAGATCTTTTCTGAGTTTTTCTAGACGCGAACACTGTGAAACAGGTGCAAGAAAGAAATCGGTGCAAAAGCGTCAGAAGTAAACAAGTTTTGACGCACTTGAGTCCTTCCAAACTTTTGACGGAGATGTTGCAACCATGCGGGATATGCCGTTCCTCGAAAATTATTGTGCAGCGATCTAAAATGTAATGCGATTGGAGCCTCTTTCACCTTATTGGAGCTAACAACGTTGCTAGTGTGGGAGAGTGACGCTCTGGTCCTCCGATTACTGACTCCGAGCTTGTCAGAGAAGAGAATCGAGTGGATCGTTCCACCTGCTTGCACGAATTATTTCCTTTCTTCTCACGAACAGGAAGTATAGGAGGACCCAGAGCTTGGTTAAGGGGCTCGTCAACCTCCTCAAGCCCACGTTTCTTCGGAAAAATCGTTCTATGCATGGTTCCAGCTCCGTCAACAGGAGAATTCACCACGGGGCTCTCAGATAGACTCTGTACAAAGCCAACCAGGTATATTGAGTGGATGAATATGGCACCCGTTTCGTTCAAACACGGTCCTATACCCACTTAACAGTGGACAAGACACGCCATGAAGGCCACCCAGGTATATTTACTTCCCAAACCGTAACATCTGAATCCAGTTAAACACACTCGAAGTACACTATATATAATCAGAGCTGGAAAACCAGCTTATAGAGTAATGGACACCGTTGTGAACAACCCTGTCCCACACCCACGTCTGACAGGACTGACTGACATTTGACAGTAACATAGAAAAATCTTCATAGCTGTCAGTTACATAGAGAGGTAAGCATCG
This sequence comes from Lunularia cruciata, assembly GCA_948567375.1. Classification (NCBI taxonomy): domain Eukaryota; kingdom Viridiplantae; phylum Streptophyta; class Marchantiopsida; order Lunulariales; family Lunulariaceae; genus Lunularia; species Lunularia cruciata. The sequence goes on along the minus strand of OX419755.1, from coordinate 63,513,316 downwards.
TATGCCTGAATACAGGAATTAGTGCCATGGTACTTTGATGATCATCTAAGGCGTAATAGATATGTACCTGCAGGCCACGGTTAGTCCGAGCAAGAGTAACCCTGAAAAAAACACCGTGTTTGCGTCATCACAGTGTTAGTGTATTGGACATAAAACGCATAACCCCCCCCCAATGGAGAATCATTAGACACCCCAGGAGTGAGAGTATGACCAGAGATTAACCCCTGCATGCTCTATGTCAGCATGAGCGTGTCTACACAACTACACACGAACCGACTTATAGATTATGTGTACTTCGCTCCTGAATCTGATCTTTACCTGAAGTCGAGATACATTCTTCTCATCAGGAATGTCCTCCGCACCAAGAGTACCGCAAGGTTGACCAAGGGTGAAGTCAGTCCCTGGCCCATCCCTCACGCCCCTCAGTTGTAGAACATGCAACCAGAAATTTTCCAAACCCCGCCATACTAAAAGATGTGTAATCCACCTGGAGTCTCTAACTGAAGACAGCGCTATAATGACGTGACCTTCCGCATCCACTGCTTCAACCTTTACATCCTCCCAATTTTGCGCCGCAGGCCTGGACACTGGCAATTCGAGCACGGCTGGTATAACAGAAGAACATGGCAGATTCAAAAGCTGTCCATTGGGCATAGGGGCTTTCACTCGATGGAGGAATGTAGTTCTTGATTTTCGGAGTTCACCACCTGTCGGGGTGAAACAAGTACCTATAACATAAAACAAGTAAAACGTAAGCAGAACATCTTTCAAGATCGTCCAGAAAGAGCAGCTGTACATTCTACATTTTCAGAAGAAACACAATTAACTCGGTTCTGGACCATGACTTCACTGCTTCACCGAGCTGTACTTTCAGAACATGACAACCAAATCTACATTTGAGCCGATTGTAATAATTTCCTGCACCTATATAAATGGGAGCCACGTTAGGGGGAAACAATCCAACAAGGCGTCGGCTAATCAGAATGAAGTTTTGGGCTAGGCAGCGAGGGTCTGTATGTTACGTAAGCACCATAGCCAGAGTACAGACCGCATCAAAGGAACTAATATAACGGACTGATATAACCAGAATGTCCTCCCTTACCTGTGTTCATACAGGGAGAAACTTGACAAAGTACCAAACGCAGGTCCTTGTCTGAAAAAACGTTTTGTTTTAAAGATCTCTCATCAACAGCATCCCCCTTCCCCGAGGCACAACCTCTTCCTCGCCATTCCTCCTTGAGATGTAGTGGTGTTATCCCAGAAAGTCCTTTCACAGCGATTGCAGAAAGTTCGAGATGGAAGTAGGCTAAATCCAGCAGAAAATCAGTCGTATGAATAGCCGGAAGTTTGTAGAAAGATGTTGAAATGTGAATATCGCCCTGCGCAGAGGTCTCTTGTGTCAATCACCAGGATGGAAAGGTAATTACATGCCTGGATCCGACGAATTCTGAATTTACTACAGATGCTGGAACTTACACTTGAGCCCTCGTTGCACACACAAGATGAATTCACATCATCATTACTGCTGACATCGAAAAATAAGGCGTCACAGCAGTCCATATCATCATTTCCTCTCCCGTCAATGTTTGCAAAGGCATCAAGAACCATCCTGTGGTACAGTTCTGCAGATCCACCTGCACCCCTTTCCAGAAAAAAATGGAAAGTAAAGGACAGGCCATGTTATTTGAGCTTAGCGTAAACACACTCACGAGAAGCTGCAACCAATAAGCTATCCGGAAGGTAAACTCAAAATGTAATCACAAGATTGGATGAAACTTGGGTATTACTTCAAATGAAAACCATTTGAAGCAGAATTGGACATAGAAGAATATGTGGTTTTGCCTGCAAATGGAATCAGCCAGTCCTGGAAATGGATTCCACAAGCAGCCTCTTCCTTCCGAATGGTTCAGCTTCTTCCGCCGACAATCATTGACCCCTATAGCCTTAGGGTTTATACAAAATTGATAGAGGAAAATTAGGAAAGGATAGTTTGCATTCGTTTTAGAAACACATTTGAAAAAGATCAAACATGTACAGATTATACAACGCTTTCGTAATAGCAACCTTGCAAGTACTTGCAAACACAATAGAAGATCTTACCGGTTATGAGCCATTAAGACCAGAAGCCTCATCCTTGCCGTTTGACTCATCCTCGTCACTTCTGAAGCATTCGAGTTGAGCAGTGCCGCAGTGTTCTCTGGCGCAAAACTGGTAGATTTCTTCTTCAACTGAAGCTTTATATCTTCCCCTGATTGTTCTTGAGGGAAGAACCTTTGAATACCTTCTTGAATAGCCAACTGTACGTTTTGAGCGTCATGATCTAGCGCTTTCCACTGAGTTATGCCCACTCGAATCTGCAAGGTAAAAGCGACTATATGACACCGTATCATGAGGGTAAAAGGTCTGAACAGGAAATTATATTCAGTCACCAGATACTAATCTTGAGCTGAATGACAGCTCTATCACAACAATCCAAGCCTGTGATAATATCAATAACATGGATGAATGCTGAAAGCTGGACTTGGCATATCGCTCGTAAGCAAGAGGTTGTGGACTTACGAGATCCAGCGACTGTTGACCCGGATCCCAGCTTGTTATTGTGTGGATTTGATTTCCTGTACCTCCCAGTACAGAGAGCTGGAGTTCAAGACCGTTATTAGTCATCGACCCATTGGAATCCTATTTGACTTCTTCGACTTATATGAGTGCAAAGTAAAACATCGAAGCAAAGTCTAAAGGTTCTAAAAATGACTAAATTAGGAGAAGCACGGAGCTTTAGCCTCACATTGACCTTAGACACAAGCAGAAAGATCATAGCACAATACCTTGCCGCCTTGAGGTTGAGCTAAAAGTAACCGTACGTAGCCAAGCAAACCTTCTGAAACATTCCAACCATAAAAATAATCAGATCCACAATAACCTCTCCTCTTGTTTGTTGATTCATCTCTCCAAAGTAGAGAATTTAAACACAAAAAATGGAGTATCCACAGCCCCTGTTAAATTTAGTTTCTATCGCCATGGTACCGAGGGTACAATGGCTAGTACGGCTTCTCAACTCTAGTTCTTGGAGTTCACATGACCTTCTGTTTCTCTCTACGGGGTACGCAGATAATGTGTTACTTTTGGCATTCCTTTAGCCCAGACCTTGACAGACTGAACAAATTCAGCGAAAATCTTTAGATTATTGCTCTAAAGACCAGTCCAAAAATGTGAACTGCTACATAATAGAACACTGCTGAATGTCTGCATAAAACTTGCATCCTTCAATTGTCTTTACTCGCCTCATTCAGGCAAGAAGAATTACGAGCTAAAAGTTTCAGCACAACGTGGTATTATGTGATAGAATGTTCAACCCGTGTGCATGCGTGCAAGAAAGAACAAGTTACATCCAGAAACATTTAGAACCTCCAAGTCAAGCTGGCAAATAGGAGTAACCATCAAATTGATGGATGGACCTCCACCTCTGAATGAGCTCAAAGACAATCTTTTAGCATTCAGTATGTCCATGAGCCCTCAAGCTGCTTCGACAATTCGAAATATCAGGCCGCCTAAACACTTCCAAGCGCTCCAAAGAGTATCAAATTCAAACTTGGATATAGTTGACGCGAGGAAAAATGCTCGTATAAAAGACTTAGTTGACCAAATCATTTATTTCGATTGTTGTTGACTTTCCACTAGAATAGCCTAGCAACGCTATATATGCCAGCAAATCGAAAACTAGAGCATATTAGTACTTTGAACACTCGACCACCCCTCAATTGTGCTCACAAGCAACTAACCAGGCATGTCTAAAGTGAAATCCCGGGAAATGCGTGATGGCAACAGACATCATGAGCTTAGGAACAGCAGTATGCTCCTCAGGACACAGGGGCTCAAAATCATTCAACGAAAAGAAATGATGAAGTGTTGCGCTAGCGAGGAGCAGGTACAAGTACCCCCTATCAAGATTTAAATACAAATCTAAACATGTTTATAATGCGGTCAGAGATATATTTAGCCAAAGAGAAAAAGTAAAACTGTTTACCTTGGTACGCAGCAGAGGTTGAGGCGGAGCCGGCTGACGGACTAGAAGCGCCAATTTGCGGGAGCAGGAGTATCAACGTTCGCGCCGCGGGGCCTCTCATCACGTCTTGAGCTGACGGGACCGTGCACAATCACATCAACCCTAAGCAAGAAACCGAGAAACTCGACAGCATCTGCTTATTCTTCAACCTCGTCCCGCTCTCCACGCCACTTTCTTCTCAGCTATTCCGAACAGGAGAGCCTCTCATCAGCAGCAGCCCGTGTACGAATCCATCCTCGTCGTCAGTGGCGTCTCCGGCATCGAACTTTACAACGACCGCCATGCCTCTCCCCCACGACCTTCCTTCCTTGTATCGAGTGTTCCTGTACAGCCACCCAACGTTCTTCTTCTTCTTCCCTTCGAGGAAACGACGTCTTTGTTCTTGTAACTTTGTCGTGACGATGCCGAACAACTCTCTCGATAAAGGTGGCCCGGGTTCTTCTATCTTTCCGGAGGTTCTTGTACCCGATTGGTGTGCAACCATGTCTCCGTACTGGCGTCCTTGTCCAATTGGAAGGTGCAGGACCTCATGCTAGGTGAACTCCGTGGTTACATACATGAGCACCCGTAACTTAACTGGAGTTAACACTGTAAGTTTATACTTGAGATGATTATCTTTGGCATTTGATGTACATTTAATGCTCTTTTATTCTATTTGATTAATCTTCATGATTATAACTTTGTATAGATAAGCAGGCGACTGCGTAGAATAAACGAAGGATGGGAAGACCCCATCAAGCCCATACAAGGGAGAGAAAAAGAAAAAGTAAAATGGAGCTAAGCCCCAATAGAGTCTATATGATAAATCTCTGTAAGAAATCATATAACTTTGTATAACGTTGAAAGTTTCACCGCAGTATGAATGGCCTTATTTTGTATAACTTTGTATAACGTTGAAAGTTTCACCGCAGTATGAATGGCCTTATTTTGTATGGTAAGTAACCGCAGTATTAATGGGCTTATTTTGTATGGTAAGTAATTAGATGGAGTGCAATTGGATATGTAGACTGGGCAAGTAACTCGGTCAAGCTTACAAACATTACACCTTGAAGAGTGGCTTTGGAATACAGTCAGTAGAATTAGTATTAGTTTGTGTTAGTCAGAGTGACTTTAGCATAAACTCAAATAGAATTAGTGTTAATTGGTGTTGGACTAATTAATGCTTAGTGTATTTTATAATGTATTGTTAAGGTTGCGAACTACAAAGCCCATAGTTTCCAAAGATCACCATATAATATGACAAAGGTACGAGTACAATAAAAACTGTATAGTTAGCATCAAAATTTCTACAGAAGATGCTCACACAATCATATAGATACATGTTTATAAGATAAAGATATTACTTATCTCTTTTAGAACAGTCTTTTACTAATTATTTGTCTATAATAATACTAAAATATCATTTTCAAAATAATTAAAATTTTGAAATGAAAATATAAGGATAGATCATAGTGATATAGATTGGCACTAAACCGCGATGCTTACTTGTAGAATTTATTATATAAATTATCTAATATATTTTGGACTTATTTAGTAAAAATGCACTGGTATCATATAGTTGCTTTTGGTTTCAAGTTACATAAAGAAATAGATCCAACTCCAAACCAACCTATAATAAGTGTACTTTCACTTAGATTATTTCTAATTTTGATTACCAAAATACTTTTATAGAATGAAATTTAGAAAAGATTTACTTCGTAACACCGAAATTGGTTGAAAATTATATAAATAAGTTTTTCATTTTTAGTTTGATTGTTACTTGTTCTTAAAGTGAAGAAGTTCTTTGAAACGATCACAGTTCATTTATTGATGATTTTTAATTAAAATTTAATATGTATTTCTAAAAATGTTAAATACAAATTTGTAACTTATATGTGAGAAGTGATCGTGGAGAGGTGTTCTCTCCCGATAGTCATGCATTTCCCTCCATTAGAAGTATAAAAGTAATATTGCAATTATTCCACGATAGGGACTTACTCTCTTCTTCGATTAGCAAAGGATTTTGAATTTACTCTATCTGACTAAGCTAAGTTATTTCTCTATTTCCCTGCACGTCAATATAGCCATTAGCACATCTATAAACTAATAATTAGAATGACTTAACATGAACGAATCACTAAACAACCACAAAAAGATTAAAGAATACATTACGATCGTCAATGTTGTTATGCTGTAGGAGTAATTGCACAAACCAGTCTCAACACCCCACGCTTTTTGTCTTGTTTTAGGCATATAAGCATAATAGGAGCAAACTTTCATACCAAGCTTAGATATTCGAAAAAATTATCATCCCGTTGGTGAAGAGTCTTTTGGGAGCATTTATTTCAATATAGTTAAATCAACCTATTTTCTCCGAATAAATATGCCATACTACAGAAAACTATCAATATTAAGTCGAAGAAAACGACATATACTCAGTGTGAATACGAGAAGTAACGGGCTAACATAATGGAACATAACAGGACTGTCCAACTTGGTTGTTAAAGTTAGGACGGCAGAGGAGAGTATCTAGCTGCCTGCGGTTGTACCTTCGAGTGTCATATATACACTTCTGGACACAGAGACAAGCAAGGGCGACGCACGTGGCTACAGTAGGGTAAGTATTACAGGATCTGCGTACGGCATTTCTAACTCTACTTTCTCTGCTAGTTTAGCGTAGAGAGTACTACCTGAAGAATCGGGATCAAAGCCGGCTCACGTGTCGAAGTTCGAGAGGAATAGAATAGTGCGTCCTGGTGTTTGAACTGATTGCGTTTCAGATTCCGTCAAGGCGTATTTCCTGTACGTCCGCCACATGTGAGTCGTGTGTCATTTTGCGATTGAAAGCATTCCTGAAGAGGATTGCATCGATCTGGTGCTCCGTGCCTCGTTGTGTTGTTGTTCGTGTGTGTTGATGCCTGCCACCGCGAACGCGAGAGAAGAACAATGCTGAGTGTGCGGGACACAGCGACGCTGCTGTCGATTCTAGGCGATGGCAGATCGTTTGAAAGCTGCGCTGCGTCGTTCACAGCGACTTTTCAGCGGCCTCTGCATTTCAAGGCGTGTTGCTGTATAGTGTTGCTGCTGGAGGTATGATGACGACCGAATGTTAGGGCTTAATATTTACGATGTGTGTACTGAACAATCAATTGTGGTTTGAGGAAGTGTAACGAGGCATCGGTTTGACTTAAAGTGTTTTGTCCCTGATTTTGTGGCCATCAAATTTTCTTGTACGAGTCTCTGAGTTGACAACGCAATTTGTGATAATTGTGGAACACTCGAGGAGATAATTGAGCATTAGGTTTTTTGGAGTGTTTCCGCGTAGCTTTGGCATCTCGGTTGACTTGAAGAAACAACAGAACGTCATAAGACGGTCCTGCTGATGTCCATAAGAGTATTACCGGGGATCGGCAATGGTCGTTCAGTCCAATGGAGTTTCCTTATGAGGGTTACTTAATGTAGACTCAAGATGGGATATATGCAACAACCTTACATTTTTGTCGAGGATGGACGTGGGGCCATGTTAGGGTTTAGTTATCTTGATTGCATCTTGAAAGTTCTGGTTTGTCGTGAGAAAGAAAGGTTTTGTGGCGTTCATACTATTAGTAGTCCATGCCAAAATGCCTTCGGATCGGTTTGGGCAGACGAGGACTATATATATTCTCCTTGCTGCTGTCCGTTGATGGGGTTCCTAGTAGGCGTTATTAACTCCTCTCAAGTTGGGTTTTCTGATATAGGACCGGCAAGTATTACCACAACCACAACGTTTGGTGGCCTTCTATATCTTAAATGATCTGTACCGTGTGGAACAGCCCAGCACAAATCCGTTCATGTCCATATTGGTTGATGTGAGTTCCCGGGTAGTCGTATTCTCCTGCAGCAATGTCTTTTTTCATGTCAGTCCGTGTAGCAAAGCTGAGATTAGCATTTGTAAACTGAGATGAAAATTGATAGGAATTGCAGCTGCAATTTGCTGAATACATTTTGAATGCCTCGAGAATAGCAGGTAGTGTCGTGATTATAGTGATAGAAAGAGAATCAGTCACACTAGAGCACATGATCTGAACCGGCTACCATGAAAGTCCCAGAGATGACGTCATGCATATGTTTTGAAGTCCCTTCTGATGCTAATTCAACCTTGTGTACAGGCAGCTACAGTCGAAACTGCGGAGAAGGTGGAATGTGCCTTCATTGTCCAAATACTGCAGTCCCTCAGTAGTAACAACAAAGATGTATGTACAGCCTTTCCGTCCAGAAGAATGTGAACAAAGTTTTGACTCTATATTTTTTACATAGTCTAATTCATGACTTGAATTACATCTGGGTACATCTGGGTTGGGTGTCGCTATGCAGATCTCAAGGAAGACCGCAGCCGAGTTTATATCTACGTTTGATGTATCTGCTTATGTAAGTCTTGCATTCTAGAAGGAACACGTCTCTGGGACATGCATTTGCTCATACTTTTTTGGTCAAAGTAAACCTTGTCTTCATTAGTATATTAATATCTTAATTAAATAAGCGCTTTAAGTTTCATACCTAGATCTTGTCCGGTCCGGTCCGGTCCTACGTCGATATAGAACCGTCTTTTAACGAACGGGTTTTTATTCATTACTCAATGTCTTAATTAAATATAATGGTCAAATTTTCATCTGGTAGATCTAATTGTTCCCACTATTGGCAGTCTCGGAAGTCCTCTCTGGTAACTGATTATAAATCTTAATTGGCTGCTCTCGAAGCAGAATCCAGTGACTAGAGAAGCATTGCGACGACAGTATGCTGAGAAGCTACCCTCGGATCCTAAAGTAAGCAGCTTTAAACGGGCATCGATCAACAATTTTGTCTCAGATCCGGACGTTCCGCAGGGCTATGATCTCGACACTCCGGAGTATGTAGTCTGCGTTTGTTTCAGTGAATTGTAGTAATAGAGACCTCCGCTCCTAAATATCATTGAAGTAGTCTTACGAACTAGATATGTCGGGATTCAACAATAAGAACGAGGTCAATCTTTGTGCTTTTTCTAGAAAGAACTTCTGCGATCTACTGCATATTTCTCCGCTGGGTCCGTATTCCATCAACGCTATTCTCTGCAGTTTTAGTATGTCATTGAAGGCATGGATTACTGTGTGTGCTCATCAGAGTGACATACGATGTGGTCCACAGCACTAGCGAGCTTATGATCAATTTTAGCTTGCTAGTTCGTACTTTCCGCCGTGTTGTTAACGCAGAGCCGGTAAACTTGTACTTAAACCATTCTTCTCATGTGGCGGACAGATTAGGTGTGCCAGGAGGACCACAACGGATAGGTGGAGGTAATAGAGATGCTGCTGCAGTAGGTATCATACAGTCCTCGTCTCTTAATGGTCTGGAACCACCTTGGATGCGAGTTACTCCTCCCAGGCTTCCAGTTCAAGATGGAGAGGTAAGTTTGCCTGTTAAGACTGATCAGAGTCGCAAGTTCTCAACTAACTTTATCAGGGGTCAATCAAGACGTTGCCGGCACAGAAGCCTGGTAGAACTTTAAGCTCTTATTTTAATACTTAAGCTTTTAGGAAATAAACGCGCCATGAGATTTATCCCTTGGACTTGGCTATGATATACTTATGATGTCTATGGGCCTTGTAGATCGCACTTATAGGATTTGATCGAGTCGTGCTATAATCACACTATGGTGTCTGGGATGTTTGTTCTAGTCTAAATGTATATTCATTTCAATAGGATTGAATTCATGGAGATCTTGAGGATGTTTTGACACATCAAGTGGCTGCGTATTTATGACTGATGGCCTGAGTACTTCTAAGTTGTTTGGCAGATGATCTGGTTAAACCCAGAAAATAGCCATGAGTTGCTCTGGGACCATGGAATGTGTGCGGATACTAGCCGTGGCGCTGCAGTGCGGGAATTGATAGCTCGTGCACTCAAGGGAGCGTTGGCTCCCACTCAGCAGCAGGTTTACACGATTCCTTCCAATGATTCCTTTTCGGTTAAAGTAGGATCATTGCCTGATACATCATAAAAGGAATATCAGATTGTGTCTATTGTAAAGGGTGTCATGTTGATGGAACGAGATAACATAAATCGCATCGCCCAAGAATTGACCTGTTTTTTTGTTGTTGTTTTGCAGCAAGTACTGATGGAACTGGAAGCTGATCCTAAGCTTGTGTACCATTGTGGCTTGACTCCACGCCGATTGCCAGTAAGTTTTCTGAGCACGCATGAGCATTCATGTCTTATTAGGCGCCCTTTCTAGCGGGAGCTCGTAGCTCACTGCCGGGCAGTGTGTTTGGGCATAGAATTGTCATTTCTAGGTTACTTGTCGCGCAGGTTATGTTGGTTTGAGTCAACAGGTCATTTGAACCTGGAATATTTAGACGAGTTCTTCCTATTCTTTAGAATGATCTAGACATTGATTTTGAGTGCCGAACCAAACTGAGATTGTTGTGCCCACTCTTAGGTAAGTTCTTTAATGTATATCTCGGTTCAGATAATGAATAACCAAGCAGAAAATCATTGGGAAAAGTGAAGTATATCTAGACCCCTGGGACGTTCACTTCATAACGTATCTTTCTAAAATGTTTGCAGGAGTTGGTTGAAAATAATCCCGTAATTGCCGTCGAAGTTCTTCTCAAGCTGATGAACTCGGTCCAGATTACGGAGTAAGGATCGAATCATAGAGATATGTTGTCACTACTGTTGCGCTTGTGCCCTCTCCCTGTTCCTTATTTTTCTCGTTCCAGCTCCTTTAACCCTCGCCCACTTTGAGATTTGAATGTGATTACATTTTACATTGCTAGTGGATCGTGCCATCTCAGTACGTTGTCCTCGTGATCCAACTTCTGGTTCGATTATGGGACCAACTGTAATTTTTCAACGAATGTTCACTCATTCTAAAGGCTCCTGATCGTCGAAAAGGCTTGCGATCCTTGTCGACGTGTTTGAACCATATGCAGCAGGAAGCTCCTTTGTGTAGTTAGAACGGTTTGAGAGATCGATTTGAGATAAAGTGACTGTCTTGTGCATCATGCCAGGTACTTCAAGGTGCTGGTGAACATGGATATGAGTTTACATTCTATGGAAGTCGTGAACAGGCTCACAACTGCTGTGGATCTCCCAACTGAGTTTGTCCACATGTACATATCAAATTGTATATCATCTTGCGAAAATATCAAGGTTTGTGCTTGATCTGAGTTAATTTCTGCCTGTTCCTGTGTAACTGGCTTGAGTCTTTAGCATCGTATTCCTCCCATGGTTTCTAAGCTATAAACAATTATGTGATGGATATAGCTCACTGAAGCAACCGAGAGGACTCGAACAGAATGACAAAGAAACTTTTCACTTCACAAATAGGCTTGAGAAGCCTATTTGTGAAGTGTAAAAAGTAAGACTCTCAGGGACTACTCGATTAGTACCGTCTATTATATCATAATACATGCCTGTACATCAATACTGCCATTCAACGCTGTAAAGATAAGAGGCGAACCGTAGTTGGACAGACTTTAACACATCCTGAGAGTCTGTTTGCTACTCCCAAAACTGCTTCTACCCTGGCGCCATGGGCCTTATATCACCCTAGCAGTGTTGCTCGTCCCATATGCTATTTCTACTTGCTTTGATTCAAAAGGCTTTGGTCCTGTTAAGCGCCGCGAGGATTGACACATCCAATTTCGCTTCTGTCCAGGATAAATATATGCAGAACCGCCTAGTCAGGTTGGTCTGTGTTTTCCTCCAAAGCTTGATACGCAACAAAATCATAAATGGTAACTGATTCTTCTTTCATAGATATAGTCACTCTCCTTACTGATCTTTTGGCACAGTCAATATTGAGTCTGATCATTGTTTCAGTAAATTGTTGCATGCGTTGCGCAACTAGTGCGGTTTGTGGGAAGTGGGTCCTATTAATTTGTAAGCAACTGTCGGGGTGAACTAAATCTACAGAACTGATTACCGTCGACGCGCTTGCTTTTCTTAGGCTCCAGCTAGTTTCCTTGTCTTCTTAGTTAGTGGCCTTTATGTTGTGCCTGAGTCATGACTGCCACGGAGATGGGTAGGCGGAGAATCCCATCCTTCTCCCGATATTTTTCCGTCAGTAAATATCCTGGCTAAACTTGTGGGCTTCTAGACATTGTGGTGGCGACGACGGAGACTAATGTTATTCTATTTGTACTTGTGCAAAGCAGTTCAAGACCTTTTCATCGAGGTTCAAGCGTTCTGCATCGAGTTCTCGAGAATCAGAGAAGCTGCAGGCTTGTTCCGGCTTTTGAAGACATTGGAATGATTGTAGAATGTGATACCAGGCTGTTTATAGAATGGTTATCATTGTACATATTGTATCAGACAGTCCATTGTTTTGGAAAAGAAATTAGTCAGTCTACTACAGTTAAAACAATTTTTGGAGAGGCTCAAATCCCATTTGTGCAGGAATAGATCCATAGTAGGCCTTTAGATTTGAGATCCACTAAGAGGAATGAACGCTGAATCAAGTGAATTCAATTTCATGAATACGTTTTAGGCATTTTGGCAATGAAAAGGGCACTTTCTTCAGATCAGTATTTTGATCTTCGCGGGCCAGCTTGAAGAGGAGAGCTCAAACCCTAATCGGGTTGACAAGAGCAGTTGTCCTGTCTGCTATTGCTCTATCTATAAGCTTGATTCTTCAATTCGTCATAAAGCACTTGGACTCGCTGCAGGTGGGGTCTCCCGAGTAGTGGGGCAGGCAAAGGTATGGAACTTTCACCAGCCTGACTCGCTCAGGTAGAGGCAGGTCCATCGCAGAGACCCTTTAAGCCAAACCCGACCCAACCAATCAGCATCCCAAGGTTCCACGAGCCAAGCCTGGACTAGGCTCCCAAGTTGCTTAGCCAGTTTGGTTGCCAGCTCACGAGAATGGAAATTCTTTGGACCTGGCGATGGGTGCGGTGCAATTGGTCGCCGCATTTGGTTGTGATTCTCTCGATGGTCGTGGTGATTCTCTTCGTTGCAGTTATAAGCATTATTATTCTCACAGGCGCGGATTACCTGGCTATAGCAGCTAATGTGGACTGAACGATCTCCTTCAATGCACAGCCAACATCACTGAAGGGTAGAAGGTAAGGTGATTGGTCCAGTGTCTCAAAATCCGAGGTGATTGACAAATAGTAAGAAACATGTACACGAACTCTCCAGCTCAATACAAATCAAACTTTCATAGGGACATTCAATCAAATTGTCTGCACCAAAGTTCCAAATTCCTCAATCCTCACGGAGCCAGACCTCTCACCGAATTCAGCGCTGCAGGGATGCCTTTCTGGGAATTTGTTGGAGTCTATGCGCGAATGGGTAATTGGCATATGAGCCGTATTTTGAATTGGAGAGCGGAACCGTGGCTTGAGGTACTTGTTGCTGGGTATGTGTGAAGCATCACTTTTCGACCAATGTCGTGAAGAGAACGTAACAATGTCTTCAATCCAAGGCCTCAATTTCACAACTGAAGCTCCGTCCCTGGCACGGGCTTGCGAAATCATCCTCTCCTCCGTGAACAGACGTCTACAAAGATGCTACGAGCCAGTCAAGATCAGGTCGAGTTCACCTTCTTACTGAAAAGAGCTGATCTCAGTTGATACTTCTGAGTGGGTCACGTATTTCATCAACCAAAGCAAAAGCTCAATGCCGTCGCTTCATGGCAGCTAGTGTTTCACTTGTCTGCTCAGCCTCATGAAATTACCGGAGATTCTCCAGGGAAAGCTTTACTCGCCAGGGAGGAAAATATAGAAAACAAATTCCCAAGCATTCAGTTTTCAAAGCTTCAAGAAAGTTGGTGCACGACTGGAAATCGATTAGCGCCAAGGAAGCTTCGAGTACATGAGAATTAGACGAAGGGAAACAACTTGATGTATCAGGAGTACAATTTACAGTGGATGAAGCTGAAGCTGGATGATGTCCAGCTTCATAACACCAGGGGAAATACAGAGTACAATTCCTATCAATATGAGTCCCACGCCTGCTAGGCCTTCGAAAACTTTGATACGTTCGCCAAGAGCGGCACCCGCGATCGCAGTCACTGCAAACGTTGTCGCATTCGTCACAGGCACGGCAATATTGATTGGACTATCTCCCAACTGCTTAAAAAAGAACACTGAAGCTGACAAATTTATCAGGAATGGGATCGAGTACTCCCACACACAAAGAAGCTGAAACCAGTTGTGGAGGAAAACAAAGAGCCACCATTTCCTGGATTCTTTTTCCACTTCCTTCCGTTGTATCTCTTTCTCCTGCGCTTTCAGCGCACCGCGCTTGATAAGCGCGTTCGTAGTTCCCCAGACGCTTCCGATCGTAAGTAGCCACACGATCACCATTTTTTGTAGTAGATATGACTCTTCCGCAGCCCCTCAAGTGATTGTCGAACGGAGAAAGATATGCCCTGACCTAACATGAATACATGTGCACCTCCAGTAACTCCATCTCTGGTACCCTTCTTATTCCGCACTCCGCGTAGCTTATGGCGTCCTTAGCGCGTTCAGCTGCCCTTTGGTATCCCAGCCTCTTAACATCCGCTCGCAGAAACTCCTTACCACGTCCTCGATGGTTAAAGCAGGCAACGAGTCATTGCTTCGGTGCGAAATCCTTGCCTTCAGCATCCAATCCTCTCGTGGACTCCGGCAAATCTTTTCTCGCACCTTCTCCAGTTGACGAATTTGTGAAGAGGCATGCGCTTCTGTTGTCTGGCAGCGGAGGAAGGAGCCTGGTTCCAATCACTAGATTAAGTACTACACGGAGTTGTGCTCAGAATGATGCAACAGGACTGGGGGAGGGGGACGACCCGCTCTCCAGGACAACAGGTATCGTGTCACGGACTGTTGCTGAGCCTGCAGTATCTGAGCTACCTATTCCTCCTACAAACGGGCGCAATACAAGCAGGAAACGAATGTGTTACTATTTTTCACAGGGCCTCTGCAACCTGGTAAGTAGTTTTAGTACCAGAGTTTTCCTTTTCAATCTCATCGAAGTGAATTTCATATGAAGATGAAGGCGACCGCGTAGGAAAAACTAAGGATGGGAAGACCCCATCAAGCCGTACAAGGGAGAGACAAAAAAGGTAACATGGGGCTAAACCCCAATGTTTAGGGTTTTCAATGAATTTCATATGTGATCATGCTGAAGGATGGCTGTGTACACCTAGACGGCGGATGAAATGCATATGTCCAAATTCTCCCATGGCTATTCAGACATGCCAGTGAAAGATGAGGACTTCAAGAAGCTGAAATCGCAACCTTTCGATTACTTTCTGGTGCTCGATCTGGAGGGAATGGTGGAAATTCTAGAGTTCCCTGTGTTGATGATGGATGCTAAAACTCTGAAAGTTGTAGACCGCTTTCATAGGTAAGTAGCTGAATCCTCCACCTTCCATTGTGCATATACATCGAGTAGCAACGTTCACGTTCGAAGGCAATCGACTAAACTGGTTTGTCCAGTGTGCGAGTCAATATCGTTTTAGGGAGTTCGTTTGATTTTTAAGTCTCAAAAGTCCAGGCTTGGAACAATGAATATTTGTTCTTGGGGACACTCACATAGTTGCTGCAATCATGGATACATGTCTCCATCTGGACCATTTTGACCATCTCCATTTTGACCAGGTTCGTGCGCCCTGCAAAGATGACAGAAGAAAGAATTCAAGATTATATACGAAACAAATATGGGAAATGGGGCCTTGATAGGTACTTCCTCTCTTATTCTCCAGATATTGAAGCTTGCCAGTATCGAGTCGCGCATTGTAGGTCACTCTGCAATGAGTCGCAATTTGCTCACGAGCTTTGGCTTTTCGAGCCTGATTGTATATCAACGCCAATGATTCTCATCATGGAACGTCGCTCGTCTTTGAATTAAGGTTAGGCATGATACTGCAATTCCATTCACAGAAATGCTTCCTGGATTTGAAGGCTGAATGAAAAATCATGATCTGTTTGACTGAGAGGCTGCGAAGCTCAGCACTGCCGCTTCTGATTGCATGTCAACACCTCTGATTCTCATCATGGAACGTTGCTCGTCTATGAATTAGGGTTTGGCATGATACTGCAATTCCTTTTACAGAAGTGCTTCCTGCATTCGAAGGCTGGATGCAAAATCATGGTCTATTTGACCCTGATAACCCTGCGAAGCTCAGCACTGCCGCTTTTGTCACATGGTATTAAACCCTGACCTCTAGCACGCTTTCGATTTAAGGTGTTCCACTAATATGCTCGTGCAGACCTTTTGAGTCGGGAGTTGAGTAGCGCTTTACTAAAATAATTGCCACAACAATTCTGAACTCGCAGTGCTGCGACAGTAAGTTTCTGATTGTAAATGCTTTTCGGAATCACTGCAGCGGAAACTGGGACATTAAAACCAAGATTCCTGAGCAGTGCGTCACATCTGAGACTGATTTGCCGCCATACTTCAATGAGTGGATCAATCTAAAAGACATCTACTTTAACTTCTATAAGTTCAGGGTGAGTAGAAACCGGTCTTTCTTTAAATCATCATTGAGGTTTCAAGATTGCAGGGAATTCGTCTCACATCTGATGCATGTTTCATGAATTTATAGGCAGGAGGTATGCTGGCAATGATGAAGGGTTTGAAAATGCCCATGGAGGGAACTCATCACGTAGGGCTGGACGATGCGCACAACATCGCCCGAGTGTTACAACGCATGCTAGCACACGGAGCCGTTATTCAAATCACTGCCAAGCGGAAGGCCAGTGATCCGAAAGCTGTCAAATTCACGTTCAGATTTCGGATTAAATGACCTGTTTCTACTCTCCTCCACAATTTTGTATGCGCAGAGTAACTTCCCTTTACCGATTTGGTCTAACATGACCTGCTCTGAGTTCTGGACGCAATGCGCCATAGGGTAGACTTTTGCCACACGAATAAATATAGAAAATCTACTTTGTCACCGTTCTCATCCCCGCCAGAACATGCAGCCAGAGTTTCTGACTCAGTGGAATCATTATGTATAATTAGGATGCGTCCGATGACTCATCCAAGCAGGAGACAGACGATGGGTATGGAAACCTCGACAATCCGTGCTGCAGTTTCTCCTAGTCACACCTACCTCAAATGGATTTCAAAGCAATGAGTAGTACCATAATGTACTGAACAATGAAGCTATGGGGCAAGGAAAACCTCGTGAGAAAGGAACATGTCGACAGTCGTTATCTTTCCCAGAGTAGATCGTTGTCACGCTTACGGTTGGAGCACAGCACGGTTATTTCTCACCCCTTGGTAGCAACGATAGCAAGTACCCCGTCCAGATTTCTCGATCTCAGCCTTGGTTGAACAGGAGTTGCATAATCCATCTTTGCGCGATTGCTCAGTGACGTGAAAATCTCAGTAACTCAAAATCATTACTGTTTCATGTCTGCCAAAAGAATCTCCGGAATATTGCGGACGCTACCGAATGGCACTTATTACGGTCAAGGGTCAGGTTCTCTGCACCACAATATTTTAAGAGTTCTGTCACGTCGAGTTCAATTGGATCCTTCTGTCAGATTGTATACAACATTCACCTTGGTGGATACGAATCGGACGCGGTAGATAGGATATTAAAAAGATATTTTATGGACAAATTCCCACTTTGTGGCATACAAAGCTGACTGGAGAGAGGGTCGCGCAGAACTTCACATATCTGTAAGCGCAAAAAGTGGTTGACAGGGGGTGTTATATATAACTTAGCATGCTAGCAGTTCGAAAAGAGCACAATAAGCTATGCTCATCGAACGACAGACCTATACTACTACACCACCAATCCAAAGTACAAAAGCTCGGTACACAGCAGATTCTTCTGATGTGCCCACGGTCATCTCGCCTACATATCTGATTGGCAACTTCGATGATGTTGACACTTAGGCTGCAAGATGAAGCTTCCGTATCCGGTAAAAAGAGCGATCTTTCTACCGAAGGAACCTCGAGAATGGGCCGGAATCAGGACAAGGATCCTTGCAACTGTCTCCTAGGGAATGTTCAACTGATCTACACAAGCGCAATGGTGCTCCCTCCTCCGGGAGGTTTCCGGATTCCACCAATGGAATCCCTACCGACTGGCTTGTCGTCTGCAAATATGTCGCTACCGCTCATCTCCCGGAGTTTAGCATTACTAAGATGATGATGAGCATCCTGCACAGGTGTCTGAGGATCGTCTGCGAAGATATTGTTTCCACTGAGCTCCGCTATTTTGTGAGGGTCGACCTTCCTCGCCGAGTTCTGAGGGTCATCTTGTCCAAATTTGACTTGGCTACGGCCTCCTGCTGGCTGCGCTCAACAGCAAAACAAAACACTATGAGGTTGGGAACCCATAACGGCGCACGGAGCTCGAGGCTATATGCAACAAAAACCAAATTTTACACACAGGACTTACATTGGAGACTTTGACAGAGGTACGGAGATTGCGAGGTGGGGCCTCAGCATGACCTTGAACATCCTGTTGTACATCCCTCACCTCCATAGAAACGCGCCGAGGTGGCGCATCAGGCGGAGCAGGCCCAAAGATGTTGCTGCCAACCAGCTCTTTGGCTTTGGCATTCGAGAAGCTCCGGTGCTTGAGGTCTAAGGTAGTTTCGGTGCTCCCACTCAGCTCTCTCTGTTTCGCTACTTCCGGAATGGACGAGGGCTTTTTGGGTGAAGTCACCTCCTCGCCACCAAACTTAATCTGGCTCACGCCCCCTGCCGCCTGGAAATATCAACACCGGAATGTCAATGCCGAAGTTCAGTCCATACTACGGGGATGACGTGATCCCTTTCGGGGGATTGGTAAACAATGCAACAATCAAGATTAACCAAGACGATCATGGGGTATCTTAAAACAGGATCGCGTTGGAGACCATAGTTAGCTCAATTTTGCCAGCATCTGGATCCTAAAAGTGATTGTCCATAGAATCGCGTACCCTGAATATATGGGAAGGATGTATGTTTCACCGCTAAGTTATGAGGACCTCTCTGTAACCCTGATGAAGAATTACGCATGGACTATTTATGGTCTTGGACTTCTACAGAGTTACGAACATTTCGAACATCTCGGTGTATGGCCTCTTCTCTCCGCATTGGTTCAGCAGGGTCATCACGGGCAAAAATCTCGTTGCCCATCATTTCCTTAGCTTTGGCAAGCGAGAATCGCTGTACAGCAGTCAAATCTTCAGGTCTGTCTTCAAGGTTTACCGTTGGGACTGAAAGGGATATATAAATCGAGTTTTGATGAGCAGGAAGAAAAAGGTTATACGTATAAGTTTACATTGGTAATGGGTACTCCTCTAAAGAGGGCTAAGTTTGGTGTTGGCCGGATAATTACGTACGAAAGCAGAGAGGGACAGTGACAACAAAGGTATTGCAACTTTATCAAGTGCCTGGGACTGAGTTTAGCATTGAAATACCTGCAGCAATTTGACGCACGTCCTATCCTGAGAGGTGATGCCTGCGTGTTCGTCCCCTTCTTGCCCCTCAATGAAAATCCCGCTTCCAAACATCTCTTTCCTCTTGACTTCGGAGCCGGGACGCCTGCAACGAGAAGGACCTGAGATTACTGTTCAACGACCAGCGCAGTGGCTGTAAATCCTAAAGACAGAGTGTTACCTTGAGGTATTACATGTTCATTAAGGGTAGAGTCTAGAAAAGCGTCAACGGTGAAGGTAAGTTCGCTGACGTTTCTGGATCACTGTTTGCAGAGTAAGCTTCTCCAAAGATCGCATTCCCACACAGTTCTTTCTGCTTGCATTGAGAACTGGGCCTCCTGCACTAGGGGTAAATTGATCATTGCTGGGTGATACTTATCAGGGAAGGCTTGTTAGTCATTCAGATATATTGCGATGCATATAGCACATTCTCTGCTCGGAGTCATGATTGCCTTCGAACAGGGAGAATGACCCCTAGTTGATTACTACAATTAGAAGTGTCAAACTCAGCTGTTGTGATGAGCGTAAGGAGAAGCATGTCCAGAGGACGGTTCAATAGACCCAATGGTGAGATAGGACAGACACCAGTCCTCAAGAGTTCATTACCGCTTAGAGGAAACGTCAAGAACAAGTTCCCGTTATTATTTGTTATCTTTTGCAGGGACCTCGAGTTATCTCATCTCGTAAACCTTTCCAGTAGTGGGGCATCTCAAGATTACCTTTTGACCTGCGCCTCGGCTTCTTCAGGAGTCATGTGCTCGCCCCATTTTATTTGACAAGCTCCTCCTGCAGGCTACACGCTCAAACTAAATTTGTGAGTACATTCTTATCTAAGTAGAAACCTTCATCACCATACAAGGTGATGGGGTAAGCAAGCTCAAAATCAACCTGCTGAAACTTTTGATGAGGTCAGACAGACGACGAAGGTAGTCGTTTTCGAACTGCTGCAAGATTCGTCAAAACAGACATGGAAACCTGGCAATAAACTGGAATCTGTTTCACAGAGAAGAAAGCACATTCATCTCAAATTAATCAGAAGGCAATTGAGCTGGCAAGTATGTTGTTCACATTCACGTGTAAAAGATACTGAAGACCTTTATTATGCACCCTCTCCTTCCCAACTTCTCCTTGTGTTTACCTGATGCATCCTGATAGTTGGTCGACCGGGCGGGCTGGTGCAGCTCTGATCGCTAGCCGAAATGAAAGCGGCGCTGTCATTTGTAGCTGAGTGACGCACTACTGTTCGAGGTTGATTGGCGTCAGGACCTTCCTTCCAGCTGAAAAGTTGAAATGTAGATGGACCTCCAGGGGGAGTGGTCCCCCTCTTTAAGGTACTTGCGGGGCTGTTTTCAACAGGCATTGCTCGCACGAGATTCTGGCTGACCTCTGCTTAAGAGAAGCTGAAGCTTGCTCGCATGCGACAGTCTTACCCTTCTAAACAGTGACAAGCTCTCAGTGCTTCCTGGGTGGAGAAAAATGCCTAACCAATAGGCTTCAAACTCTGCTCACTTAATCTGATGCTCCCCAGAATGTGGCCTTTGACATGTCAATGTCGAGTGTTTCGACGCTCGCTACCTGGCGAGAGATTTCCCGGACGCTGTGAAATCTGCAAAATCATGAAAATCGCCGAGAAACATTCTTAGCGGGCATCCTCCAACAGGAACGAGATAAGCTATCGACGATCCGATGAACAGTGTCCAAAAAAGTTTTAAATGGCAGTGCCAGGGGCCTCCTAAAACAGTCAGAGATGTTCGAGATGAAGTCACTCACCAACATTGACCCTATGACACAAGTCCTCAACATCCCCTACTCCAATGCATTGGAAGGATGAATCACCACGGACGTTTCGATCGACTCACTCACTAACTTAAGCCTCCCAGGTTGCTGCTCTCCTCTACAGTCCCTTCTATGCTTCAACTCGCGACGAAAGAAAGAGATAAAGAAAACAGTGAAAGTAATCAAAAATCAGCTGCAAACAACACGGAAAAACAACCTGCAAAATCAGCGCCCGTTATAACACGTAATGGCAGACACCGCAAGATCAAATAGTGGCCATAGCCGCAGATCGATGTTGTCAAGAAAGGAGGGACTAGAGGAACAAGCGAGGGAGCGACCGCGCGCAAAGCAACAGCAATGTAGACGTCGAGCGAACGAAGAGGAAGGGAAGGGAAGGGAAGGGAAGGGAAGGAGCGTAGGAGCGGGCATCCGGAGGGAAGGCGCGAAACGGATTGCGACGGGACCAGACCAACGTGAAAATGTTCAGTCTCTCTGTGCCCGCCGGGTAACAGCGTCCGGTCGGGCAGAATACAGTAATATCTCTCTGCCCTCTTTGTTGGTGAAGCGTTCAGACTCGTGTCTGCTGGATAACAATACCTGTCACTTCAGTACGGTAACATCACCCATTTGACCGTCGTTGGTTACGCACTAGTTTGAACCAAAAACTGCCCGCCCGGGTCACCTCCTACCGCCTACTGCCAGTCCCCCAGTAACCACAAAGGTCGCTCCCTTCTCCCCTGGTGCATAATGCCCATAGAATGTAATTTATTACCAGTTAAAATCTAAGCTTAGAGCGGGTAATACCACGTTTAATATTCTTCGATAACATGGTCTTCGATAATTTTTCCTCCACCACAAGAAGTACAAGAAAACAAAACGCTTGACAGACAAATAGCTGATATTCCATGGATTATTGCCCCTCACGTTCCTCTAAATTCTTCTACCCAACGCATAAAGATCCATTGATACTACACCACCCCACCTCACTTTCAACGTGGAGGCGTTTATGCGAGCAGTACAGTAGAGGTAGTAGAGTCCATCATCCACCATGTGGGTTGCTTATCGTTCATGCAGTACTGTGCCCAAGGTGTGGATCCAAGTCCAGCACTGTAGAGAGAGAGGGAGAGGACAGTACATTCTCCCAAGATTACCTCAGTAATAGTGGATTGTTGCCTTGGAAACTTGGTCTCCGTTTGACAACAGAGAGGGGCCAAAATGATTAAAGATTTTTCGCAATCTTGTTCTTGACCTTTACTTTCAGGTATAGTGTATTATATCAAAGTTTTGAATATCACATGTAACTAAAGCTGTCAAAGATGTATTCGTAGCCTCCGTTCCAGAGAAGAGCAACGTTTGAAAACATATTGCTTATTTATTTACAGATAATGTAAAAAGTTTGAGCATAAACATACCTCATTACTACATGCTCTTGCGTTGTGAAACAATCTGTAAAGAAACTTTGTTTTCAACAACATAACATAACATTTTGAAGGAAAAGTCAATCATCGTGGAGGTACAACATTCATGTAACTTTTGCACGTCAATCATACGGTATACTTCCACCACCAATATGATAATCTCAACACGCAGAAAGGTTAGCACAAAACACGGGGTTCCTTGGGGATCGTACGTAAAACTTTTCCCCTTCTTCAGTATGGTGCTTTACTGGAAAACACTACACCACACCACACCACACCACACCACCGTACAGTGCAGTAGTGGATTGATGCTGAAAATTTGAGTTGATTAGCAAAGTAGGAAACTGTAATAAGCTCGTGTCGCACCTGGGGACGAGTGCCGTGCACCTTAGGTTACTTTACTTTGTTGACTTGTCACTGTACCTTCTTAAATGTGGGCGAACCAGCCACATCCGAATCTGCCTCTCTATTCACTTACCGTTCCTTTTCTTTATACGAGAGAGGAGAGAGAAAGCTCCTTTAATAGCTTCCCCTTCACATTTTCTTTACCTTTTCCTTCTTGCCATACGTAGTGGTTGTTGGAAGATGCTCCGCAGCATACGATAGGAAGCAAAAGAGATCTGTTCCAAGTCGGTTGCAGTTCGTATGCCGTATCTGGCTGTGATCCAGAACAAACGCTGATTATCATCGTTAGCTGGAAGTCGTAAGCAGAAAAGAATAATTGGGTGCGAATACGTGAGTTTCTCTTCACGCTTGGATCACATATACAATATCTACAGTAGCTTCCTCTTGATGTTTCAACTTTTCACCTCTCGTTGCATTCCGTTCAGCGGGAGTTTGGTCAATGATCTACTTCTGCCAACAAAAGACCTGCATCAGCAGTGAGATAATATTGTAATGATTTGTGTCAGTGAGGTTCTTATCATCTGCAAACCCGTACTGATCCTGATCCGTATTAGAATGGATGTTCTTTATGAGCCACCTTGTTTATCCTTAACTGTGGTTTCAACACCAACTTGATACACCACTAATCATGGCCAGGAGTGAGCTAGCACAAGGACCGTCCGGCTAGCTTGCGTTTCTCACGAGGAAAACACAGGCCAGTAGTGTGATTCATTCCGGCAGATATTGGGTTTGTCCGGGTGGCCAAAGAAATATGTTAGCTCCGAGTGAGACAGTTTCAATCCATACATATCTCTCACAAACAGAAAATATATTTGAATAATAACCCGTAAAATCCGACGGTTCCCTGGTTTAAACACATACTGGAGAGTGCCCGAGAAAGTTTCCACGTGCCGTTAGTTGCCTCAGAGGATAAACTTTGCCGGGTAGACTTCTACCGTATAGGTAGCTCGTCGGCGGGTGGATGGATGGAGGAGAATCCTCGCCAAAAGTAATCTCGATTAATAGAGTCTCCTCTAAACTAGCAGGACTCTACAGTAGGGGCGACGTACTACACTGGGATTAATGTGCTTGGCACTTGCTATTTGAGTACATTCGTCTCATGCATTGATGCCAATACATGTAACTTTAAATGCAAAACTTTCCTCTGT
Source organism: Lunularia cruciata (assembly GCA_948567375.1). Classification (NCBI taxonomy): domain Eukaryota; kingdom Viridiplantae; phylum Streptophyta; class Marchantiopsida; order Lunulariales; family Lunulariaceae; genus Lunularia; species Lunularia cruciata. The sequence continues at coordinate 63,489,135 of OX419755.1, read as the reverse complement.
TTCTAAAATGGATATTGATAGATGAGAGCAGAACCCTTTCTAGGAAGGGGTGATTCAGAACTCAGTAATTGCATATGAAAGGTAACCAAGATATGCTCAATACTGGAAAAGTGATAAATCCTCGAAGTAGAATGCAGGGAGCGAATGTAGTTTCTAATTTGGATATTTTAAAACCTATCCTTCTTCTCATCTTTGAAATGCTTGCAAAATTTTTTAGCATGACAGAAATCGGAAACATCCGCATCAGTGTTCTATTAGGAGAGCGACCCTTGGTAGGTATGGGGATTTGGACCCGTATAAACCTAAAACTTCAAATGAACTACATACTCAATACAGGTATACCCAAGCATGCGTGTAATAGGCAATCGGTGGCCGTGCCGCCTAAATTACCTAAATGTCCGCTGATGGTCACACCTAAATTGACGAGTTTTGCGTCGGTGCAAGAGGGAGCGTGTGTGCCTTGGATAATTGATCTCATCCTTGTATCACTCTCTGCAATGTCCATGAATTGTTCGTGGGGGTATGTTAAGGACAATGACATCCGTTATGGTTTTAAGGTTGCGCATTGTGACCCCAAGTCGTTAAAAGTGATGGCCTCCAATGCAGCTTTTGCATTGCATTTGGTCAAGAGTAGAAGGTTGGGTCAAAGCACAAGGCTGCAACTATTGTGGATGGAGCCATCCCTTCCATTATGATAATATTGAAACCATCTTTGCAACCAGCATTCTGGTCAATGGGCTCTATGCAAGGCTCTCGAATCCTCTTCGGAGCATGCTTCATTCTTTGATGACACTTTGGTTGTGTTCAAGAACTCCATCAAAGCGCATTTTTTGTCTTCATCTTTGGGCGCTAAGTGACAAACTGTCTATGATATTGAGAACAACATTGTGGATAGTATTGTGGGAGACATGATGTTCAATCTCGAAGACCCAAACAATAGTGATGCAGTTAATGATGCAGATGAGGAGCCAGCATTCGCGAATGCAGTTGAGCTTAATGCTCTACTTCTTTGACATTGTCAAGCAACAATAAAGGCAAAAGAGCAAGCACTATCGTTGTTTTAGCGTCTTGAATCGGAGGATGATGCTACAATTTATTCTTATCCAATGATGATTCCCAATACAAACCACTGTGTTTTGCTTAGTTGTGTATTATGTGTCTTGCGGAACATCATTTTGTATGGCTTTTGAACTCATTGGTTGCACATATGATGTTTTGGGCAACCTTGGTTTAAGTGTGTGTTCTCATGACAAAATCAACAACTTCATTTGGGTTGTCTTTGTTGTCAATCTGTAGCAAATTGTTGACCTTCTACACCATTCTTGGGCCTTTTCATTAGCACTTGACTCTATGTCCAATCAGAGCACCTCGTTCCTCAATTTATGCTTTAGGGTTTTCATTCCCAACTATTATTGCATTGTCAACATGCATGAATGTACGCTTCCGATGTTTGATCGCCATACAATGGATGTCATGTCCATGATGGTGAGCAAGTTGTTGACAATGCTCTGTCCTGATTGGACAATTCTTCTTCTTGGCTTCATTGCTGACTGGGCTTGCAATATGATTGGGCGGGTTGTTGGTGTTGTCATTTACCTTGATGTCATGATGCATAGTGATTGTTCACTGATTCAGATTTGGTGTTGGGCGCATCAACTAGATCTTGTTATGGAGGACATAATGAACAATGTCATCAAAGGATGATTCTTCTCAATCATGACGAGATTTATAACTCATTTAACACGGTAGTAAAATCTGATTGCAGATATGCAAACTACCTGCCCTTGTGTTGTCAATCATTTGCTTTTGACAAATAAGGTCATCAGTTGGTTTAAAATTCATTGGCTATAGTTGCTTGCTCATATCAAGTCAAAGCAACCAACTTCTGCTCCACCTCTCCTTTGGTGGGTTGCTCTTCTTTTTATGCATGATTTCACCACTCAAGTAGTTGTTACTTTCTGTTCTATCTAGGGATAAACTACACTTGTGCTTCAATAGCAAAATGCACTGGATAACCTCATCGCATCCTTCATTGACAACATTGGAGTGATTGGGCTCCTCATTGCAGAATTGATTGCAAATATCGTCCCATCAACTCACGTCATCAATGGTTGTTATCCAGTTGCTTTGTCTAGTGTCCAAAAACTTCTCATTGGTCTGGCTTCTTGGGCTGACAGCTTACTTAACATACTTAACAAGGCCGCTGAAAGTGACCAGAACAACCTTCAGCACAACATCACCCTTGTTTACATCACCACATATGATTGGATTCATGAAATTTTTGCCTATCGGGATCATAACAACAATGCAATGGTTGATCTCGATTCTATCTCCCTAGTGCTACCGCATGAGCTCATCGAGTTATCCATAATCGACTTCATCCGAAAGATTTGGCAACATGTTTTCCAATTTGAGCATCGTTACGTATCAACTCATATTGATCTCCTCGTAGACGAGCACAAAGCCCTAATCCATGCTTATAGATGTGAGCCAATGTTGAAGGACTGCATCAATTCTCTTTCCAGCAGTTCTAGTTTCAAGGATGGCTGGTCTTTACTTGGTGCTCTATTCCCCAATCTGTTGGAGTATTGTGGTATCGTTGCAACGCTTTTTATTGGAACCAGTATTATAGACTTTGACTTTTTGATCTTGAGTTGGGAGAAAGATTTGTTCCGCAAGGTTTTATCGGACTTTGGATTAGGAGGAGTCATGCAAGCAAAACAATTCTTGTTCATAGAGCAGTTCCAACATTGATAAATGTTAACCAATCATTTTCTGCTTAATATAGCCTTCATTGGGCCGAGCCTAAACTAACCATTCCTGAAGCGCCTATATCAAGTTAATCTAGGTAATTTTGGCCACCACCTAATATACGCATGCATGTGTATATCTAATATACATACACCTGGACTACAATATAATTTGATTTCGAGAGTCAATGGTCTCTCCGATGCATTACGGTTTTGAATTTCATTATGTTTTTTACTGAATTTTGTCATTTCGAAAATGTCAATGATATGGATATCATTGACTCTTTTATGTGCTGATTATAGATAATATCTATGGAGTGTATAAAGAGATACGTTGTAAAATGTTATGAAGTCCCGCTTCATTTCTCATTAAGTGATTTAATTTTGTTTTATTAAACTTATATAATCCTTTCATTGAAGCTTTAGCAGGTCTCATATTCAAGATCTCATATAAAACGAATTTGTAAAAGTTTATGAAGTTTCTATACATTTTCTAACTCTTGACGTTGCTAACTGATTGGATCAAACACTCATAGAAGTACTTGGGAAAGATTGTATTAGACATTGTAGTAAATCAAGTCCATAAATATTTAAAGATTTTTATGGTCGGTCACCCTGGTCCTGTAAGTATTTCATAAATTAAGGGACTGAAACACTCTTTAGTTCATATATGTCCTCCGGCATATTTGACCTGAAAGACAAAAGTTCGTCCATATAATATAATGTGCGGAGGCCAAACATTAGGGTGTTTCACTTCTGGAATGTACGGGAGGTGATCCCATACCTCCCCTAAGCTGAGCTGATGGTGAGCTGATGGAATTTTTGGACGGAGTCCAGTAAACATAATGAGGATAATTCGTGAATAGGTTCATAAATTTTAGCATTTAGATTCTTATCTTCTCCGGATTTAATTTAGATCTAATTTTAATTTAGATCTAAACCCTTCTGGTCTATAGGACGTCCCATAACCCGTTTTCATCACGTCGATGGGTCGCCTTTTTTCTTTTTTCTTTTCATCACGTCCTATTAACATGTATAGGCATACAAGAGTAGTTCCTGTAAGATTCGCATATTTCCCTAATCTACGGGATCTCCCGTAGACCTCGAGCAAACCTTTTCCCCGGACGCCGTTATCGCCAAAGTGAAACCCCCTATTATACCCTGAACGAAAAAGAGAAAGAAAACAAAAGCACCGTGAAGTGCAAATCGGGAAACGAGCTCGAGACCCAAGCAAAAAGGCCTAAAAGCCAAGACTTCGCACTCGACGTTCTTTATGAAGAGACCATAAAACCATATCAGCTTGCATGTAGAGAATAAAACCATCAGCGCAGAGCAGACTTACTTTCTGGAAATGATTAAATTGGAGGTCTCTCCGTCAGCGAGAGACTTCGCGTACCTCCCCATCCCCTCATCACTCTACACGGGACTACACCGTAGAACCGGTTAACCTGCTGTCGGTCGAAATGAGATTTTCCCTCCATCGTAGTCAGATTTAGAAACCATGCTGGCCTGATTTCAGGCTACGTTCCGCACAGGAAGTCTTCACCTACTCCAAGTGTCACGTGTTGGACGTGGCATCCTTGAGCCGTATTTGGCACAGGTTGATTGTTTGCAGCAACCAATGGCTTTTTGTCCCACATTCTCATGTTTGTGAAATTCCTTGCCACATAGGATTCACACGCCCCGTCAATGGCTTCAAGTCGAAGGGCCAAATATGGGTCCGTTATCTCTGCTAAATCCCCAGACCGGTTAAAGATTTGAATTCAAAGACAAGTTACGAATGAAATTGTTTGTGTTCGGTTGAACGTGGAAGATGGCTGGCTGTCAGATGCCATCGTCACGAATGTGACTTGGGGCAGGAAAGGAAAATTACTGTAACTGGTAATCAGTCGCATCCGCTAGAGTGGTGTCAAGAGGCAGGTAACTTCCTCAAAACGACAAGAAAAGCCAGCAGTAAAGCCAATCGACGAGGGTGGGGACCAGGCCTACGGACCAGACGAGAGCTCCAGGCAGTTTATAATACTCTATATCCGACATAGTAGGACAAAAACTTAAGCTGAGATCTACTTGACATCACCATCCCTCTACAAGCGTAGAGGGATGGTGATGTTGAGGGTGATCTTTCAATTCAATATATCACATGTCGACATTCCGAATATTCTCACTTTACGGTATTGTATTGGTTTCAATTTTTCTCAATAATACATACCGATTGCAAACTCTAGCCTAAATATTAGGATTAGCCACATCTTTATTTCTCATGTTATATCGTCATAGTTCATTTATGGTCATAGGGTATATCCCCCAAGAACCATACATCAATGCATATCAATGTTTAAATCCTTAGTAGGAAGCATTACATGGATAGAAATACTGTTCCTTCAATTAGTGCATTGATAAATAAAGTGATGGAGATTTTTTTCTAGAATGAGTGCGCTCAAGGGAGTGGATATGATACTTATGGAGCACCACATCAAACTCAAAGACAATGTGACCATTGTCACAAATTTGTTCACACAAGTGACCAATGCCATGGAGTGGTAGGCTATTATAGTAGGTGGTAGAGGAGTCCCCGTCATGGAGGATGAGGTGGTCGCAAAGAACTTACCCTTAGTAGGGGCCTAGCACCTACCCTTGCTTTTCATATAGCCATGGCTACTCAGATTTAGTAGTTAGATCAGAGTTTGGCTAGTATGGCCATAGCCCAAAGGAGATCCAATTCAAGTGCTCAAACTTCCACCTCTTATGTTGGTCATAGAGATGTCATGGATTTTATATGTGGAGTAGCATAGTTAGATGCACCTTCCGTAATGATTAGGAATGTAGTATGTACTCTAGAGCTAGAGGAGCATCAATGGACCCATAAAGAGGAGAGGATGGTAGATAGGTCAAACTTCCCCAATCTTTTACACTCTCTAAGGTACTACAATCTATTACACAAATTGGGTCTAGCATGATGTCGGGGGTAGCTCAATTGATCATGTGCCTTCCTTTATTCTCAACCAATGATATATTTACATTGAGAGTTGACCAAGCTCCAATGTTTTGGTTGGTTGCTACACTTTGTGAGAGTAGGGATGATGTGGTTTATACTTCTAGAGCATAAGTGGTTGACGGTGGAGTTAACTTAGTTGAGGAGCATAAGATACATTCAACTACCAATGGTTTATGGCATGTAAAAATTGGTAGGTTGAAGGAGTTACCAACTAGACTTGCATTTGAGCAAGCTCGGTTCACACCTAGAGTTGTCCTATTGAACAACTAGAGTGTGATTTTCCATTTGGTGAGACCTTCAAGGAAGGTCTATACACCACAAATGATCTTATTAGACTCAAGTGCCCAATCTCTTATGTTGGGGAAGGTTGTAGTTGTTGGTCTTAGGCTATGGAAGTCCAATGTGGAGAGATGTACATTAGATCTAAATAGCTCTATGAGGTGGTTCTACATACACAATCTGGAGCTCATTGTCCAAATTTTGCTTGGTCATTTGATTTATGATTTCATGGTTATTCACAAACTTGGAATGGTGAATTGTGATACAATTCGGTTTAGTAGAACCCAATGACTCAACTATTAGGATCAAACTAGAGCACATTGGCATGGTGAGATAGATGAAGAGATGGTGCTAGGTTGGCATGCATCCAACTTTCTATGTATATTTTCTGAGGCTTTGATGCTATCAGTTTCAATACAAATAGGAGGAGTTGTTGAGGTCATAGATCCAAGTGTAGAGAGATTGGTATAGTAGACATCCATAATGGATCATCTTTGCATTGGTATGGTAGGTGGCATAATTTGTGTCAAGAAGAGAGACCGTGTCCATCAACAAGCCAAGCGGTTTGGATTGGAAGGCAAACCCCTTCTTTGTGTATGGGAAAATGGTAAAGTGCAAGTAGTACCAATTCCATCTCAAAGACCATAGTTGGTACGTCATGCTCATGAGAAGCTAGGACATTTTAGAATAAAGCATACATACAACTTACTCCAAAGTCATTATTGGTGGCATGGTATACATACCAATGTACAATATTTTGATGCCAAATGTGTGGTATGTGATTAACTTAGAGCATCATTTAATGCTTCCATTTCATTACACCCATTACTTATTATGGGGTTAAGTTAACACTATAGTTTGGACTTTTCTTGACCTTTACCATTGATTGTGAGACATCATTGGTATGTTTTGCTTATAGTGGAGCAAAACTCCAAGTGGATTGAGTTTGTGATACTTCTTGACAAGTCCAATGAAAGGACAACTTACTTGTTCTTGGATGAGGTTCTTAGTTATTTTGGTGCACTAGTTGAGGTTTGGACTGATCAGGGTATAAATTTATTGGGAGAATTTTAGGTCTTGTTTGACAAGGCCTTGATTGATCATCATACTACCTCTCAAGATCACCCTAAGGCAAATTGCTTAGCATAGGGAGTGGTTCAAACAATGAAGAGAGGATTGTGTAATTATGGGTTGTAGAGAGGCCACTTGGGAGATTGGGATCTACAATTACCTTGGTTGGCCATGGGCTATTGGTCCAACTAGCAAGCTTCCTTAGCATCTTTCTCTCCTTACTTTCTATTCTATGGATGAGATCTAGATCTACCTATAGCTATTTGTCATGATACTATTGTAGTTTTGGACTTGGATGATCCAGATGTATGAGTGAGTGCATGTTCTCAATGGGTAGAGACTTTTGGAGAGTGATGTCAATGGCCTTTGAGAACTTAGCAATTTCTTGGCATAAGGAACTTATACTATGCTATTATTTGAGGAGGAGATTAGAGACCATGATCTATCAATTTCGATTTGGTGATTATGTATATCTACAATAGACTGCACCTGATGTGCCTATAGGTTGCATTATCTTGAGAGCACATGAGGTTTTGCCTTCTGGAATCTTCATGTTGGAAGGACATGATAGTGTTGTTTGGAAGGATCATGTGAGAAACTTTTTGCCATAACACCTCCTAAACATTGATGGCACTACCCAAGCTTGGTAGTTGTACATGTAGGCTTGTAGTGTATATTATGTGGCTCTTTTGGTAGAGCTGCTACTATGTTGGTATGTGATAGCTATTTGAGAGGATAACATATAACATGTTTGACTCTTCTTCTCATTTTTCTTCCTCAAGGATAATGGCTATGTCCTCAATGTACTTGACCTTTAGCTAGTTCACTTTTTATGCAATATAGATTATAAATAGACAACTAATAAAGGGGCTTGATAACATCCAAACTCTTGATCTTTGCCTATCATAAAGCATATCATATACTTAGAGTAGATGGCTATTTGGAGTAAGAGTGACCTAACTACCAACTAGGGAGGTGATAATGACACTTTAGAGTTTATGTATGACTTTTGCATGAGTTGTGTTTCTATAGTGTATGATGTTGATAGTTATGTATGTTGTGAGTAATGTATATATGAGTGACAACCATCACGACAAAGCTATTTTGCTCTTTTGTGACATTTGCAATGTCAAAGCTAGTTTGCTCAAATGTTGGAGTGATGGTTTTGGTAGTCAAAATTAAATTAGTAGTTTCTCAAAGATTACTTAACAATGGCCATATTCTTTGTTAGCGCTACCAATCATACCATGCGACCCACCATCACTTCCACCATTTGCACTATAAGATGTGCCATCAACGACATTATTAGTGTTGGATATCCAAGTCAAGCCAAAAGGTATACTTGTGAAGTGTAGATCTAAAGAGCTCACTTCTTTGATGTTGAGCCTTTGAGCTCTTGGCTATAGAGGACAAAGGCTAGCAAATATCACTTGGAGTCTCTTAGCTAGAGTTGGTGTGGCTTGATTGTAATCAAAGGTTGTTGTTGGCAGACCATTGAGTTGAGTATTGATTTCTGATCCAAGTTGAGTGATTTGATTACATTAGAAAAGTGAGCAAGGAGGAAATTGGATGCAAGAACTGAGTGCATTAGTGGTACCACCAAGCCTAGTGGGATTTTGGGTATCTATTCTCACTATTACTCAAAATTCTCCTTTAGTTATGTGGATCTTGGGTGAAAGCCATGCTTGAATTGTTAAAAATTTGATAGTAGGGTAGACATGGTGCAAAAATGTTCCCCAAATTTTTGAGAATTGAGTCAATTGAGTCAATTTGAGACAATTTGAGCCCAAGGAGATGAAATTAGGGTTCATTTGGTGCAAATTGAGCCCAAAGTGCAAAATTAGAAGTAGCTTTGAGAATCCATCTCCCTAAATTAGGGATTTGGAGATCCACATCCTCTCAATTTTGCCAAGTTGATCATTAATAGAGGATTTGGCAATGAGCCAATTGTAGTAGAGGTGCATCAGATTGGCAAATATTGGCCAGATTTGGAGGTTGTCAAGAGTTGGAGGTTGCTCAAATTGCCCTACCTAATGAGTTGGTGAAGGCTGGCTAGATTTGAAGAGGGTTTTAATTAGCAAGAAGAAAGGCTTAATTTGGAAAGGCTTCAAGGCATAGGGTAGAGAGGGTACAAAGGCCAACCAACTAGTTTGTGACGTGAAGCTAACTAGTTTAGTTGAGTTTTTGGTAATTGTTTGGTGAAATTTGCCCACTTTTCAATATTATGCACAACAAGGTTTGAACCCCAAATCTTTGGTTCTTGGAGTGGTGCCCTTGCTAATTTATCTGTCTTCACTTATTTTTCTAATGACTTGTAGCTTGATACATATACTCATGTAGCTTTGGCTAGGAGAGGCAATTTGATCTCAACCTTATTGATCCTAGTAATGCAAGAGTAGATAGACACTCTCATTAAGTCAAATGCCATATGGTAGCAAAGTCAATACAGTTTTGATTTATGAGATAAAAGATTAATGATTTGATTTCTTATGATTAGATTCTCTCCATTCTCTACTTCTTATTTATGCATTATGTTTGTATGAGGTTCACTAATATTTAGAGCATTGGTGCTCCAGAGTGTTCTTGGTAGTGAGGTTGGAGTGATGATCACTTAGACTACTTATGTTTCTCATTGGTGAGGTAGGAAATGATGGCCTATAGAATGTGAGAATGCATGTTATGATAGCAAGTCACAAGTTGTAGTTTCCCTTAGTGTACTTGTCATAGTTGGAGTTATATTAGTGGGTGGTTTTTGGCATTTACAATTGTGGTTTGAGATATATTATCACAATGGAGTTCTTCAAGGCTTTTAGAGGAGATTTTGCTACACTAAATAGTGGGTTTACATGGAGTGGTGCTTAATATCAACTTGTATCTAAGTCCTAATGAGGGAAGAGATTGATTTTACTTTAGAGTTTGACACAAGAGCCAATTCAATTAAGAGTGCACTTCATGTGGTCACATTATTTTTGTAGGACATGGACAAGATTTATGGGACCTCCAAAGGTCCCAATTGCTACTCTAGTATAGTGGGTACCATTAAGTTTGATAACTTCATCCACAAGTTTGATAGTTGGTGTGATTTGCAATAGATGAAGACATTAGTGTGTTCATAACCTTCATGGCATGGAAGGGGTTGTTCTAGCACTTGGATAATCCCATCAATGGATAACTACCATGAGTTTAGGAAAGCTCACTTGGAAGAGATTGAGCTATGGAGGCAATAATGGTCTCCAAACTGCATCTCCATCACTTCAAGCTTTGTTTCTAAGGGTAGATTTGCAATACCTACAAGTTCTAACTCTAGTAGCATTGGTGTATCAAATGGAGGTGCACTAGTTGGAGATGGTGCTATTACAAGTGGAAATACCACCATAGGAGGTGGTGGTAATATCAATATTTAATTCCATGGTAGAGTTCTTCTAGTGTTTGAAGTAAAACTACATGGGAGTATGGATTGGCAAGTTGAATAGCTTGTAGGAGTTCCATTGGAAGGCTAGAGAGAGCCTATGCAAGGCATACACTCACATGAAATAGCTGATCAGTTTGAATGAGGGTGTTATTGAAGCTATCTAGTTTTGGTATGAGATCCTAGACATGGAGTTGTGATGTAGAGTACATGATATTTAGTTGTTATAGGCTAACTCTCATACTTTGGTTTAACCCATCTGGGTTAAAAAATATTCCTACCAAGTTCCAAAAGGTTTTCATGGAGCAAAAGGTAGGAATCCATCTATAAGAACCCTTTGGTGGAAACCTAAGGCAAGAATCCATCTCCAAGAAGTCCCAACTTGAGATTCTAATTAAGAACCAACAATACCTTACCACGTTAGATTAGGATTATCTAGGGAAAACATCTAACCAAGGAGATAGAGGTAGCATAAAGGATGAGTCACATTGAAGGTTGTGACCACCTATTGTAAGCATAGAGATTATGGCCCATAGTAAAATTCTTTTTATGGTTAACCTAGGTATTTGAGGAAGATAAAACTTCATAGGCCAATTGGGTAGTTTTTGCCTTGAAGGTCCAAGACTCCTCAAGCAAACAATTCCAATACAAAATGTCAATGATAACACCAACACCAGACCCTACTATGACTCTCAACTAGTTTAAGGATATTGTACTAAAGGGTATTCAAAAATTCCTAATCTGCAACAAGGTAGCAACTCTAATATAGGCATTTGAAGAAGTGTGCTATTGGGATCAAGCTAATGAGTGGGATATGGCCTTACCAAACCCATGTTCTATCATACCAAGATTTAAGGGAGGTGTGATGCATAACCTTTATATTGTTTCACAAGGATTCCTACAAGCAACTTACTTCTATGGGGGAGCATCCTTAGTTGCACCAGGCCCATACATGACATCCCAAGCAGTGCTCATATGCCATAGTTCTTCCCATAATACCTCCAACATCACCTACCATCCCTAACATGATTTCCATAACACCTTCTAAAATGGAGGATATACTAGTGAAATTGGAAGGTTTGGAGAATCTTTACTTAGAGCAACAATTGCAAGAGAAGAATCCAATTAATATTGTGACTAGAGGAGAAATCTCTTGTATATATTTTATAAGAAGGAAGCACACTAATGCTAAATGTGCCACATCAAACATTCTAAATTTCTTTGTACATTGAAGGAGATGCGTGCATACTATGGTGAACTCCAAAACATTGCAAAGATGCCAAGAACCACAAGAAGAGAACACATGCTTCAAACATTGTCATGCAACCTAACAAATTCAACCAACATTTATGGGACTTGACTTTACAAGGAGGAAGAGGAAATAGATGAGGACAAGGTCCACCCATCCTACTTATATGTTGTCACATTTGCAATGAGAACCACTTTGCAAATCAATGTCCTAACAAGTCCACTTGTTGTGCAAGTGTGCATACTATTTCATAGTGCTTAGATTTTTGAAATTTTATCACCCATGTTCATAGAATGCTCATGCAAAACAAACAAAAAAATCCTCATGGACCTAATACGAGTGTGCATTTCATTCCAATTGAAGAAAACTTCTCAGAAGGAGAGACATTGTTTGTAGAAAATCATGCCCCCATAAAGGTAGATGTCTTTCTTACTACATGATCCCGCACTTATGCAATGTCATATCTAACTAGCAATCCATCCTCCAAAGCTACTCTTCCATGGAGACTAATGATGAAGATACTTGTCCAAGAAGATACTTCACCGTTGGTCTTGGATATGTACTGTGTTGGGGTTCCCATGTTTGACACATTAGCCAAACAACTTTTAACTTTGGCCATCACAACTATGATATCTTAGCAAATCTGGCTAACGCTCAAGCCAATATTACCTTCAAACAAGTTTGCAAGGTAGCCTCCACAAAGCACCAAAAGCTTAAGACATTCTTAATGAAGAAGCACCTTGTAATGCATTCCAAAAACCCAACCAATGAAGCAACCAAAGCACTTGGACTCCAATAACTTCTACCTTGCTTGCAGGAAGCTCACAACATCCAACTACAATAAAAAAAATTGACTACAAGAAGACCTCAAACCACTGTCATAAATGAGATGATAGACAAGCATCAAGTGTTGTATACAAAATTCCATGATCCTAATATTCCTGTAACCATTTAAAACAATGTCATCTCAAATTGTCGAATTGACTTAAGCTCCCCCATCAACATTTTGACAAAGGGAGTTATGCAATGTTAGGATTGCAAGGCATGAGTAAAACTTTGACCCTTCATCAAATGGCTGATGGAAGAAGGTACCATCCTATTGGAATGTGAACCAAAGTACCAACACTCATTGGTGAGCAAACCTTCCTAGTGGATTACTTTTTGATCATGGTATGCCCTTCAAGATTGAGTTATTGCCATGAAGTACTCCAATGAGTAGACTAATCTATTGGCTCTCACCAAAGGAGTTGGATGAGCTTCAAACAACACTAATAGAGCTTTTGGAGAAGGATTTCATATGACATAGTACATAGTACATCTTCTTGGGGAACATCAGTACTATTTTTTAAGAAGGATGGAGGACTTTGCTTTTGTATTGATATATGTGGCCTCAATAAAGAAATAGTGAAGAATTCATATCTCTTGCCTTGAATTGATGATGTTGCTAGATCAATTGGGTGGAGCATGATGTTTCTCTAAGTTGGATCTCCCAAGTGGCTATTGGGTAGATTCACATGGATAGAGAGATATGTAAAATATAACCTTTTGCACAAGGTATGGACATTGTGAATAAAGAGTTCTACCTTTTAGGCTCACTAATGCTCTAGCAATCTTCATGGATCATATGCATTAGGTGTTTGATG